>OX101724.1:0-1250000 GCA_944452665.1 Stenoptilia bipunctidactyla | reverse complement strand
AAATATTCGTGAAGCAGAAGTGACCTTGAAACGTAAGCGATTAATCAACTAGCCTTTTCTTTTGGAAAAATAAACTAACATAGGCAGTTAGCTAAATTCTTCGTCTCTATTATTTCAGTCGTCACGTTGTAGGTTGTCCACCTCTAACATTAGTGTTTGTGGTCGACACATGTTACTTACATATTTTTTATATTTAAAGGATGGTACTATTTATTGTCTTCTAGTGGACATGACAACTAAGGTGTTACATTTCCAGCTACGAGATACCTGTAATTCGATATTTGGAAAATGCAGGACTATACAGGTCTGGAAAAACAGACGTTAATTGCACTCCTCGGCGACTCGCAACAAAATGTGAAAATTGGAGCATTTGTTCGACTTCCGAGAATATTTTCTACGCCGAGATGGAAGTTCTATCTTTGTCTAGAAGAAGATATGATTCCTTTTTTTCAACCCCTTCGGCACGAAACTTTGTGGAAATAGATAGTAACAGCTAGTAAATTATTAATAAACTGTCAACCTCTGCTTTTCTTCCCCGCTACAACCTCAAAGCATTAAATGTAAAAGCACCTCTTGGAAGACTTTTCAGCAGCATCTCGTTTAGAAATTAAGACCCTTCAACTAAACGAATACATTACCAAAACACTGAGACAACAACTATGTGGCACCCAAGTAAACTTTACAGGCTTGATTTTTAGTCACCGGCCAAATTTTTTTTACACACTAATGATAATTTAGAGACACCCTTTTTTGCAAATAAAAAGGTATGTATTTTTTACAAGGAAATTAAAATATTCGCTAGCACTTTAAGCAATAAATACCATTAAAATAAAGACAACTACACGCTACTACAAAACATATTGTAGTACTACGTCGTAGTATTAACAATGAAATGCCAAGTCGTAGTAGCTGTATTCATCAACAGCGATTATTTGTAAAAAAGTTTGTGGTGCCAGATTTTATTTTTTTTCTACTGAGCGTCACTGAAATAAATATGCAGGTACGTTTATATCATATCAAAGAAAATAACATTTAAGTTTGGCCGGTGACTAAAAAACAACCCTGTATAAGCTTGTGTTATGGAGACCACACCGCGGAACAAGGGAGTATACTCCAAGACCCGACACAATTAGGGAAATTGAATTTTCTTTATCCGGCCCGGTTGGAAAATGAAAGTTTTAAATAGAAAAATGGAAGTGGATGCTAAACAACTCATAAGAAAAAATCAACTAACAATATAATATAATATTCAAAAACCAATTGACAATCGTTTAGTGCTGACTGTTACACAAAAAAAAACTTATTTGTAAAAGAAAAAGAATATAATCTACTTACAACTATTTACATCACACATTAGAAAAAGAATGCAAAATCTTAACTTATACACAAGATTTCCTAAGTTCCCACAAAAGTGATATTTTTATATATAACAATATCAAATATAAACGGTAACATCGTAACGGAAAAGTTCTACACATCGGGTGAACGAGTTTACTAAGAAAAAGAAGGTACATAACTTAAAAATATATTAAAAAGCAAAAACAGGCGTTCAAAGTAACACGTACATATATAAAGACTGTGAAAAGTTTGTGAAAAGCAAGGGGGTTTTGATGGTATCTCGTTGCTCCTCATCACAATAATAGCTTGAAACAGTCGTTATATTATAAAACTTAAATTTATACCTTATGTAATAAAGAAAAAGAAAAAAATGGTGCTCAAAGTTGAGGTCAGCTCCCATGGAGCCGAGTCAACGCACCGGCCAGTCCGGCGGCAAGGCGGCGTTGACAACGCCGGCGCCCGCGCGCACCGGGCGTACCGGACGTGGCCGGCCGCGGAATAGTTGTGATTCATTCCTGCGGCAGGCCACGTGCAACGCAGAAACCCTGGCTCAGTCCCGCGTTATCACCCAAATTGTATCAGAATCCAGGACCTCTCACGGTCGCTACTGACCAACCGACCAAGGAGGCCGTTGAAGTCATTATATAGTCATCATAGGTGTCATTATGACAACTAAAAAGATTTAAAAGTGTGAAGGGTTCTAAAGTCAGCAGGTTTATAAAGCAAAATGTAAATTCTGTGAACAGGCCCTTATTGGATCTAA
The DNA here is from genome assembly GCA_944452665.1 of Stenoptilia bipunctidactyla. Lineage (NCBI taxonomy): Eukaryota > Metazoa > Arthropoda > Insecta > Lepidoptera > Pterophoridae > Stenoptilia > Stenoptilia bipunctidactyla. Next base: position 1,247,899 of record OX101724.1, on the reverse strand, counting down.
AAATAAACTGTATTTAAAGGGTTTAACTTCCTTTAGCGGCTTCTAAATTGAACGCAGAAAAGATGATGAAATCTGATTGCGCCGTTCATTTTTAATCTGCAATTTAAACAATCTCGAGAAAGTCATGATGTAAATCAAATAATATTTTATTTAAATTATTTCAATTCTATGTTAATTAGTTAGAAATAAAAATACTAAGGAACAAATTGTTTCACAGTATATTTTGAAAATGTTATTTAGATATGCATGAATAACCTACTTACTTACATGTTATGAAGAAAATGTGTATAAGTTATGTTAATTTTTGACGACCCGCTGGTGTAGCGGTAACTTAAATTGCCTTCTATGCAAGAGGTCCTGGGTGCGAATCCTGGCGGCGGCGGCGGATATTTGTGTGATGAACAGAGATATTAGCAGTCAAGTCATGGATGTTTATATGTTTATTTAAGTTTTTTCTAATAAAAAAAATGTATTTATTCAATATGTATGTTTATATATTTCTTAAGTATATCAGTTATCTAGTATCCATAATACAAGTTCTTTAAGAAACTTAATTTGGGCTAGATAATGTTGTGTGAGTGTAAGAAATATTTAATTTAATTTAATAAAAAAAAATGATTATAAGCTTAAGCTAGCCGGTCACAACATATTTTATGAAACAAATTTAAGTTCAAGAACTACCATCTGGTAAATTTAAAGATACTGCCTACCTGCTAAACAAAAGTTAGGTTTCAAGGCAACAACATTTGAATATTACTAGCCTGAATAAAGGCCTGAATAATATTTTGACGACCACTGGCGATGGCGTAACACTGTCTGCCTCAGATAGGGCTGCCAACCATACTGTTTTGAACAGTATTATACTGTTTCTTACTACATTATACTGAAGAAAGATAAAGTATACAAAATACAGTTTTCAGCATAAAAAGCTAAACACTTTAAATATGCTAGACTGTAATTAATAACTTGTGCAAGAAGCTATAAAAATATGTGTTTCAAACATTAAATAAATTGAATACTGTTTATTTTTCCACAATACCGTTTGATATTCTTTTCAGACTCAAATATACTTCATTTCTAGAAAAAAAAGTATGCAACCCTGGCCTCACACGTCATTCTTCGCTGGTTCGATCCCCGGACAAATATTCGTGCTAATATTCACGTTGGTTTGGGACTCCTGTTTTTAGCCCTGAATCATAACTGAACATTTACTTTACTTTTTGACTCAATTCATTGTGTGAGTTTTGAGCACTTATACAACAGACTATACAATTATAAAAAAAATCTTCGCTAATCCCACGACTCCAACGCACTAGTGATACAAGATTTTCATGTGTTGGTGCACCGAACCCTGCATCTTAGCCACAGTCACGTGTTTCGCTTCTACCAGAAGCATCTTCAGGGAGCAACGAACACTTCAGAACCACCGCACGCAAATCCTGCATCACTAGTGTTCTGAAGTCGCGGAACTAGCTAATTAACTTAATTTTATACGTACATACATAACTTCACGCCTGTATCCCTTTTTTATAGGGTAAGCAGAACACCAGAGGTTATAAAAACATCTAATGTTATGCTTGACAAATTTGGAGGCATTATAACAATGGAGAGAGACTATTGCAGTGACAGGGGTTCAGCCTAGCGCCCACAAAAAAAACTCTAATAAAACCTCTGTCCCTTAACTGACTTTTACGGTATGCCTGGGAAGAGGAACAGCTGGCACATTCTATGTTTTTACTTTGCTCCCAGTCTAGCACCATCCCAGTTCAAATATACAAAATGAATTATATCTAAACACAATGCCATAGTGTAACGAGTGTAACGATGCAGCTTTAGAATATTAACGGATGCGCCCAAAAGTTACGAAAATAAGTATATACAAAGTTGAATCTTAAAGTTTTTATTTTCAAACCCAACTAAGTTGCATCTGAGTATGCTTATTCCAGCATGTGATATGGAGAACATTACGGATCTTGGGGTTATATTAGAACATACCCAGACCCGTGTCAGATAAGACAAACATACCTATAACCCAACCGCTTACATTGCAGGATAATTAGATTCAACTCAACATTTTTTTTATGTAAACCCTTCTGTTATTTAAAGACTACCAGGATATGTGGATGTTTGTTATAATCATTTACGCCATAACTACTACACGGATTTGGACGAATTTCGTTCAAAGCTTAGACCACCTTGACGATCGCTGTCGAATCGTGAGGACGCAGGTTCGATTACCTACCGTATGGAAAAAGAAAAAAACCCCCTAGTTCACTACAGGTATCTCATAACAGAAGCTTTGCTTACTTTGAGGCCATAGTTGGTATGATTGTATGGGGATTTTATATTAAAAAAGGAAGATTTGATGATTTTAAAGGAGCGACGATAGGTTGAAATCACTTTTAAGATGTAGGTATATTTATTTGTTTGCTTTTTAGTTCTTTGTATATAAATATTCAATCATGAAAAACCTCTATATTATTATTATAAGACATTGCACCATGAAGAATTTCCTACGAACATTAGTTAAAGAATAAATATATATCTTCAATAACAAAACAAAGCAAAGTGTTTGCAGGACGTTGTTCGCTCGGTCGACTACGTCACGTCCTCACCATAACTCACCTCGTACTCCCGTGAGCTGAGGAACCAGCTGAAGTCACACGAGATTCTTTACTAACAGTATTAAATATTGAACATATAAGCACGCTTAATTAAGTTTTTTTGACGTTTTGTGAAATTTCACTAGGCTAGGTGTCTCAGAGCAAATCCGCCAAAAGATTAAATCACTTCTCGATCTCGTTTCTCGATTTTAGATTTAAAACACTACAACGTATGAGTGTGGCCGTGGCAATCAATATTCAAATTTCCATTTCTATTCTGTATGAAAGAATCTTGGATTTAAAGTTTAGATTTGAATTTCCCTTCTCATCTGGTGGTGATATTTGTCGGCAGATTTTTTATGAAGGAATGTCGCTAGCCAGGCGAACCCTGAAGGGGTCTTGCCACTAAGTAGGGGTCACTCGGATCGAGTCAGCCACCTTTTCTTCTAAGCCATATTCTAAGCCGAAGCTATAGGGCAAAAAAATTTGAAATTCTAAATGCCTTTCTAGTCTACGTCACTATTGTTAGCCTTAACCACCTTCGGGCTAGATTCCCCGTCAACTGGTTCTAGAATACATTCTACACTAAGTTTGGTATATAAAATCTCAACTGAAACTGAACATCCAAACAAATCCTGAAGCTTTAATATTGATTGAGATCCTGTCACGATCCATGTACGAGACATGGGGCACAATAAAAGTTTTCCACTTCTAGCTTATCAGAACTCGGTATTTGAATTTTGAATGTTATGATTTTTTAAACGACTAGCAACCTTCTTAGTAATAAAAAAATGGCAGGAAATAATTTGTCAATTGCTTTTTATCACACATCGAAGTTCTACGTACGCAACGAAAATAGAATTAAGTCGAAAAGATTTAGAGCGATGATTTTTTATGATTTTAAAAGTTCTCTCTCTCCGCAAGACGGTGCCGCTCGTCTTTAAAATGCTTTTTGCAGAGGAGCACCTTGTTTGGGTACCGTTAGGCGATGGTTTCGGCGAGGTCGTGTTTCTTCACATGACGAATTTCGTAAAGGGCGGTCTTCAACTGTCCTCGACGAAAATACCGTGGCAACTGTCAAGCTGCTAATTGAAGAAATCCCACGAATTTTACCGATGAGACAATTCGAGAACTATTGGGGACTGGCATTAGACAAAATACAGAAAATATTACAAGAAGATTTAAAAAGTTCGGAATCTTTGTTATCGTTGGATCCCTCATGAATTGACAGCGGAACATAAGCAGGCTCGCGGGGATGATGCTCATGGATGCTACTGAATTACGACCACGGACTTTCTAATGCTATTTATGACATTGTCTAAATTGAGAATGATTGTTTGAAAATGAGAACAGGCCATCAAAATTGAGGCAAGCGAGAAACGTTGGTAAAAAAATGATTATGTTTTTATTCTCATCGCATCTGCACTTGAACGCTTGACAACGCTTCTTCACACACGGCCAACAAAACAAAGTTTATAGCTTCCGAAAAAGGAGGTATAGCTCGTCACCCGTCCTGCACATAACCCCGACCTAGCACCCTGTGATTTCTGTATTTGAAGTAAGTACCTAAAGATTTGACGAGAGGTTTCACTTTTACCAACTCCAAAAAGGCAGTGAAAGCGTTCAATCAGCACGTGTTTTTTTAAGTTACGCTAAACTTTTAGTGTGACCCATGTAAAAAACAAAAGCTGCGTTAAGGCCGTATACAGAAAGAAAGCTGGAAACTTATAAGCGCGTACCAGCGCTTAACAGCGCTGGTGACCCGCGCAGGAAATTATATGAACGCGCGCCGATAAGCACTGAACGGTGCCGACAAGTTCCGACAAGTTTCAACACGCGCTGTTCAGCGCTGGGAAATCATCGTCCGATGAGTCCGACATTTTGCTTCGTCTGCCTCAACCTGCTTCCTTTGTGTAGAACGGACCAGCGCTGTCAAGCGCCGGTAAGCGCTTATAAGTTTCCAGCTTTCTTTCTGTATACGGCCTTACGCGTTCGAACGCGCATACCGTACGTCCGTATGAGAAGGTACACGCGTTCGAACGCGGAACACAGCGTTGCTAGTGCAATTTCATAAGTGTGCTTGTACAGTCGTATCCATGGAATATAATTTCTTACTATTTGGCAAAACGTCGTTTAAAAATTAAAAAAAGACATCCACTTAGTCCGTTTGTGGAATCAAGGTTGCTGTGCGGGGAATTTGTTTTAAAATTCAGTCACTCTATATCAAAACTCATTTTCATACGCGCGTGTGACACGTTTCACGGAGCGTTGCCGGCCGACTGAATAGGCACGCGCGGTCTGAGCGCGCGCGGCCAAGTCCGTACCGAACGCGCGTATCATACGCGGTGTTTTGCGCATTCCGGATTTTCGAACGTGCGTATGTTACGGACGTTTCAGTTTTGTATGAAACGCGCGTTCGAACGCGTGACGCAGCGTTGGCAATTAATTTATTAATGGCAGTAAAGAATCTATTATAAAAAGCATTTAGGTGAATTATAATTTGACATAATAAAGTCCGTTTAAAGATATCTCTATTAAATTCTTATATATATCTGTAGTTCCAGAAACATCGAAGCATTGTTTATTATTGTATCGAAGCAAAAACTTTTTATGGTTCTTTATAAAGCTCTTCAATCCCCACATAAGAGGATAAACGAAGGCGACTAATCCGGCCGAAGGTGGCTAATCCTCAGGCTTAGATGGGCCCTGCTAAGTGACCCTTCAAGGTTATCTATCGACAACCTTTCATATAAAGTCTTTGAGAAAATATTACTATGCATTTAAGCAATATAGTATACTTGTATTATAAATCTGAAGAGATAGATGGTTTGGTTGAAAATTTCTTTCATATATGTATGTATGCTACTGTTCTAGACAAATTAATAACCATGTATCAAAATCTTTATTTACTTTTTACAACTGTTTTGCTTACAATAATTTTATAATTTTCTTTTCTAGATGTATTAAATATCAAAGTAATCTTACCCCTATCCTTACAAACGGCTCCCGCGCCAGAAGAAGTAGTCGGTACGGTTAGGTGAGCGACGAGCGAGGAGGAGCAGTTAGGTTGCATGTAGACTATACGTACCATGAGCTCTAGAGTGTTGGGTCGGTCAACACAAACCCGACATGGTCAGTATTCAAGCGATAACTCATCAAGATGACTACTATTATCATTAAATTAATACATAAATACAGTGTTTTTAATTATTTTAATTAAATTATTATAATAAAGACATTCAACCCCCTACACCCTGAGCACACCCCTCACCATCGAGGACTTTTAATACGACGATTTGGACTTCATAAGGTATAACTATGCCCACTTTCAAAACTACACAAATGGCTGCATCGTCAGGACGCCAGTAGTAGTCGTGGACTCGCGGAAATCTCGCACATCGCAAATTTCAACACCTCGTTGCTCTTGAAGTTTTGCTCATGGAGTAAAAATTAATATCACTAATAGGAAATTTTATGAAAAAAAGTAACTCAGAAGTAATTATTACGCATTTTGTACAGATTTTCGAGATACACGAACTATTTTCTGCTTAATTTGACTGGACTATAAGTCATATTGAGCAGAGACTTTTAACGCATGTATTTTTGTAGTACCTACTCATTATATGTACGTTTAATATGCTCAAAATTGTTAAAATTATCGAACTTTAAATGAGTTATTTAAAAACAAACATAAGTCAGTGACGAGAGGTATCATAAGAACGGTATTAAAGCGAGTATTTTCAGCGCGAGTTAGACGTCAATAGCGCCAGATGAGATTAAAGATTTAAAGCCAAACTGTAAAATATTGCAGTGAAAAGGAGACCATCCTGCAGCGATCTAGGTCGCACTATCCGCGTAATAATAAATCAGCTTTACCTTAGGAGTATAATAAGACAGGAAGAGAGAAAGCTTCATACTAAAATAAGATTTTAAAAATCTCGTAAAAGATGTTTTTAATAGGACTTGGTCGCGTTTAATTTCATTTAGCAATTTAACTAGACGTTTCAGAATCCATACAAACGTAAACATCCTAGGATTTTAAACTTTTAAAAACGTCTTTTCTTGAATATAATGAATCGTGAATCCATACAAACACATAACTAAGATATCGATATAGCTTGGAATAGTCCGATGAAGTTTGATAACCGCTTCGTAGAAGGCTGCTAAGCCTAGCGAGCTACCAGCTTCTTCCGAGTCCAGTTAACTCCAGTATAAGCTAATCTCTTTTATACAAAGCTTATTTTATAAGCTTACTAGCTGACCCGGCAAACGTTGTTTTGCCATATAAATAAAAATAAAAATATCTACTATTCATTCGTTGACTATTCACAGGCTTATTTTAAGGGATATATGAAATCTGATTTACAAAAATTATTAACGAACTTCAATCATCTATGTATTCAAATATTTATTATATACATACATACATAACGTCACGCCTGTATCCCTTATGGGCTAGGCAGAACACCAGAGGTTACAAGACCATCTGATGTCACGTTTGACAAAATCTTTTAACACAGCTTACATTTCCATTATCTGTAACTAAGTCTAAGGTATATGTTAAATATGTATGGGAATTTTATTTCAAAAGCGAGAGGGCAACAAATTATCCCCTGGTCTGCACTGCAGAAATAATTTTATCAATCAGTTTATATACAGACTGTGATCGTCAGAGGTTTGATACCTTTTATAAGCATTTCATAGGTGGCGTTGCTACGTGGAATTTATTGCCGGTCTTCGGTGGAATTTACGCCAGCGTAGCCGGTACAGTAAATAAAAAGAAATGCTGTAAATAACGAGCTATATTTTTCGGTGCTGGACTGGATGGTGTACGAACGCATTTTGAAGTATAGATGTCCAATAGATAACGAGCCTATCAAAAGTTGTTGATAATCATGAATAAATTATATATTGCCTTAAAATAAAGCTTCGAAAATCGATATTTATATAAATGAAGATAAATTTGTACAAGAGAAATTTAAATTGTTTTTCTAAATGAGAAAACTTTTTAGAATCAACTTATTATTTCGCCTCTGTAAAGTTATCTGATAAATTATCTCAATCCGAAAAAGATGAGCGTATTAAAGTTTTGTTCTCCGGCTAGCTTCCATGGGTATTGATAGTAAATTGATAGTAACTTTTAGCCATAAATATAAGTTTCCAACTTCATCCTGAAGCAATAACTTATTATTGATGTAAGCGCTCAGTCTGAACTAAATAATAAGTCTCTATTTTAAACTGGTGGATATGTTATGGACCAAGTGATTAATGCGGGCATTATACATAATGTTCAGGCATTATGTATAATGATCGAGCTATATTGAGCTAGGTGATAAATTATTGTAATATTATGTTTACAAACTAACAAGTTACAAACATTGTCGCGATAGTATAGTATATTGACGACCCCACTGATCGTGATAGAACTTTGGCTTGACAAACGGTGGCACGACATTACCTATTTTATTTGGAAAAACGATATACAAGACAAACACCGTACCTATATACTCTAGGCCCTAGAGTCTAGGGTAGATGGCGCTTCGCCGGCCGCTACTGGCGGCGGCACCGCTTGCTTCGCTCGCTCGGCTGGCGCACGTATGGCCTATATGCAACCTAACTGCAGTAAATCCAGCAGCACTATTAACATTTCATACCGTTCATTTTCATATTTTTTTGAAGGTTGTAAAACAGTATCTCATCTTAAGTCGCAAATTTGTTTTTTTTTGGTCGTTCTTTTCATTATTTCTCTACTTTTAAAGTTATTTAAATAATATCAAGTCCTTGCTAAGTAATACAATTAAGTAATTATTATTTAAATTGCTTAACGTTTGGGTTAATTTAAGTGAAAATAAAAATTATAAATACTAATTTAATATGTTTTTTATACCTCCGCGCAAAAGGCGGACATTATGTTTTGGTGGTTTCAAAGCATTTTTGTTGGCTTTTCTTTTTTTAATGAACTTCTAACTTCCTATTACTTTTACAGAATGCCCTGTAGGCGCTCTGGCTCACAAAATGAAATCTGGTGAACATGACAGCTATAATATATTTCACTTCAATAATGAGTCTGACTGATCTCTTTACTTACCATGATTCTGTGTGTCTTCTGTTTCTCCTGTAAGTTAGTTTTGTTTAATCGGATGGACGAGGACCTGCTTAACATCAAGTTTCCTCAGCTATAATAGACATTAGAAATCTGATTATCAAATTAAAGTTATTATTTTAAAACTATGGATAAGCCGCTAAGATTGCACTTTAAACCGCAATATTTAGGTATTCTAAATGTTTATTGTACATTGCCAATTTTCGTTAAACTTAAAGCTTTGCTCTGTTATTTTATGTTTCTGAGGACATAATAACAATTTATTAACGCATTAAATACCAGGGCTTGGAGATGTATTTCTCTTGTTCGTTTCCCTAATGTCGTGTTCAACCAAATTTTTGGCGACGACAATATTATAAACGTAGAATGTAAACGGGTGTGGTTATAATCAAGAATTATTTTTATACCAACACCTAAATTGCGCTGGTAAAACCGCATGAAACAGAGAATGTTTAATATTTTGGCTTATCGTCATATATGTATGTATACCGTCAAGTGAGTCGATTATGTCAAAAAAGGCTTAATACAAAAAAAGACGTGTGGCACTCGGAGCCTACCGCGGTAAAGCTATTGCATAGCATTTTTTATCAACTTATGCAATTATATTATTTATTTATTTTATTAATGCAGTAATGTTTGATCTAATATGAAGTTCCACAAGTTCCTAGTAGATGGCGCTGATTGTTTATTAAAGCCCGCATGTAAAGTTATGAAATCAAAGTATCACCGTTGTGCCGGTCGGAATGGGGGGTGTTAGGTTTTTTTCGTTACGAAATTTCTGGATTCGCTCCCCAAGCTCAAGGCCCGCGATAGAAGCTATGCAATAGCTTGAAAAAAATAAAAAAAAAAAACAGTATTTAGCATTAGTCAAAAGAATCTTCGCCGTTAACTTTACACGCCTGTAACTAAAATAGAGGTTTTTAGTTGGCAATTCCTCATTCTTGTACAAAGACCTACAACTTACAGAAGGTGGCCGTTACACCGAAACCTCATCGGAGAGACGGGAAGTTGGATGCTAAATTTATATTTTTAAATATTTTGCGGATAGCCAAAAATTATAGGATATAATCATGAAGTAGTTAATAATACGAAAATGCCACTATTTGATGTTATACAGGTAGAGAGTTAGCACAAGAACAGAAACTACGGTTTTTTACCGATTAACAAGGAGCAGTTTATTAATTCCATTTATTTATTTAATAATTTATGTACACACAAGGAAACTTAAATAGACAAACAATTAAATTGACAACAAGGTACGTTTTTACGGGATAATTTCTTTAACGATGAATCGATTTTGAAGATTCTGGCTGTGTTAAGTAGAATATACTTCAGAGATAGCCCTTTCACACTGATGAGGAGCTCTCGAAAGAAAAAACATTATCACTAAACGGTTGTTGACCCCGGATGAAGTGGGTTTTATCATGATTTTAATAAAAAAATGTAACATTTTATATTCTTAAAACGAATTGCAGTGTAGTGTTTCGGACCGCAGCCGATTCGAATCGCCCAAGTATTATTTGAATGAGTCGATTCATACCACAGAGATGACGGTGCGGTGGTGCGAACGGACCAATGCTTTTTTTGAAAAGGATGAATCGAATCAAGGCGCAATTATGACTTGAGATTATACAAAACATATTAGGACTGCAATTATTGATTTGTACATATAAGCATAAAAGTGCCTAAGCGTTAAAATCATAAAAATACAAAATATAAGTATCTTAAAAAAATACAATTAAAATGAGGCATAATGACAGATTGAGAGCTTACAATAAAAAAGAAAAACATTGATCACAGTTCGATTCAGTTCGATTAACCAACTCTTGCGGCACATTAGTAGGTACAATAATAGTATATATATTATGAAACAAGTGAGCTAAGTTGCTAATTACAGTCGAGGCTGTGATTTGAGCCTGAGCCGCAGGCGAGTGCTTAATAATGAGCCGAGACTGTAATTAGCAACGCTCACGAGTTACATACGACGTTTTTCAATACACTTGTGAGTAAAAGACAGACATACGAGGTCATAAAATTTATTTGAAGCAGTTGTTGAAGGAAGGTTAGCTGCTGCGCGTCAGTAACCCTGTCCCATTACACGTACACACGCTATTGTTGCTTAGAGCAGCAGCTAGGCGCGGCCCGCACAGCATATATTTAATGTATAACCCGTATCAATAAAATATGCTCTGTTTACTCGCATGTAATTTGCACTAAGGTACAATTCAACTTTGTAGGATTCATTATATTATGCACTAGGGTATAATATATTATGCACGCATGACTTATAGCCCAGTTTATAGTTCTAAATTCAATAGAATAAGGCTAAAGAAATAACTTAAATACAATCTTCACATTATTGTTCGAACTTTAGTTGCTCAAAATTTACATAGCATTTATTTTTAAGCTATTATTTTTTTATCGATTTTTGAAAAGATTTCAGTATCTGTCGATGGTGGTGATTTCTATGCAATACGCGACCTTACATTTCAAGAAAAAACATTTCGATGTGCCGCCTTAATATGGCATAAGCTGCACTTGACCGTACTTTATACACTTTATTGTCAACCAGAAAACAAACACATTACATTATTTATAAAACAAATATGGACAATATGGGCAGCCTTATCGCTCAATGCGATTTCTTACAGGCAACCCGTTTACAGAACAACAAAAATTTGACTACAGTTAAAAACAGACTTTAAAATATCTTATCGTATCTTAAAATGTTATTCGTAATAATATTTTGCAGAGGACGTGCAGCTAGGTGGCTTAGATCCTGGTGTCATGAAGGCAAATACCTGATTTATCTGTGGATGGTTTAGGTGGCATTCTGATTACAGTGCCTACTTTATAAAAAATATTTTATAATATTAAAACTTCAATTTATATTTCGTGTGATGCTTTTGGGTTATAGATTCATGTAGAAAAATAAGTAAAGAAATGAAGTCTGTATGTATGATGCGTTATGCACGATTGTAAGAAAGTTTCTGATTCATCTGTGATAAAAGGCCACACAAAAATCTTTAATTAAGGATTAAAGAAATTAAAAAAAAAACAGCTTTTACAAAGAAATTTTAAACATTGATATCTTGAAAACTACCAAAAAACATGTACCTCATTAAAAGCGGTTCGAATCAACTAATTAAAAAAGATATTGGGTGATTCATACTGCGGTTCAAAAGGAGCCATGCACAATGAGCTAAGAACCGCAGTTCGAACCGACTGCGATGCGAAACGACTAAATACCTTGTAAATAAACATTAAACAAAAAAGTGATGTACAGTAAAATTTAACCGCCTTCATTACGTCATTATATAGAAATGTTCATTTATCTAAAGTAAATAAATAAGGCTATTGATCAAAGTCAGCTTTTGTTTTGCAGGCTAAACTGAAGACTAAGAGCCTGGTAAATACATTTCCAAGGCAATATAGTAAAGTTCTATTCATTAACATTTGAGCTGTTTTTTTATTCCGCCAGTGAAGTCATTGTTCGTAAATGGACTTCCCTTTGGTTAGCAGGTTTAAAAAAACAACTACATGGACCCAAAGCTTGTGGTATGGGATACCACGTAGTAAACTAGAGGGAACCTAGAAAATTAATACATAGGTATATACACAGTGTCTGGTCACCGGTGTCGGACCCGTTAAGGCGAAGTAATATGATAAATTTTATCGACAAGACCACAGTAAAAATCGTTTACTGCTTAGAAACGGCGGCCATTTAATTTTTTCATTACTGAGTTCGGATGAGAATATATATTTTTCTGGTCTCTGGTAATATTAAACTGTTTGATTTGACGCTTAGGTCCTGACATTAGTTTTGAGGTAATATCCTTGCGCTTCAAAAAAATAAATAAAAAAGATATGTTAATGGTCTAAATTTTTTCAAAACATTTAAACAGTAAAAACTCACAATTTTTGATATTTTTTTAGCGATATCTTATTACCAACTTTTTTAGCCGTAAAACGAAATTACTTTTAGGTCTATAGGACCTTTACATCGCTAAACATTGTTAAATATATAAACTCATCCGAACTCAGTAAAGAAAAAATTAAAATGGCCGCCGTTTCAACAAAGTAGAGGCAAAATGCCTTTTTACTGTGGTTTTGTCGACCACTTTGGCGAAGGGGTAACCCTATCTGCCTCAGACGCCAGTGGTTGCGGGTTCGATTCCCGCCCGGAACAAGAAAAAAAAAATGTTCCGGGTCTGGGTGTTTATCTATATATGTATTTATATTCTTGGTTCCTCCCTAGTTCGCTACATGGTATCTCATAACACAAGCTTCGCCTACTTTGAGGCCATGTAGTTGGTGTAATTGTCTGGGGGTTTTATTATTTATTATTTTATTATTATTGTCGAAATAATTAATCATATTACTTCGCCTTAACGGGTCCAACACCACTGTATACATACCTATGTATTAATTTTCTAGGTAGGTACTCAGACACGGAACATTTTTTTTGTGAGATGCACGTATTTTCTTGTAGAAAAGTGTACGAAAATATTTCTAAAAACTTTTAAAACATGAATTTATATTATAAAATAACTTCCCTAATTGAACTCATAAAATGCAAAATTATTATTAATTTCATGTTTTATTATTACAAACTACATTTATTTACCTACGCTGAAAGAAAAAATCCTTAGTTACGTGTAATGCATCCTTAGTTACGTGAAATAATGAGTTTTTAGAAATTTAATCATCACTTATCTTAATAACTTATTCTTCTACGAACTTCAACACATTGGTTTAAAGTGCGTAGCGTTTTTACTAAAAATAAAATTCGTCCAAAAAATTAATTGTAAGTGCCAAAGACATACAAAACATATAATATTCAAAATGCAATATCTTTTCGTGTAATGTTTGTCTACGAATATTTTTTGCACTGAGTTACTCAGGAATGATTTACGAATAGTCTAATATGTTTCTGTTTGTTAAATGCCACAAAATGACAACAACTAAAATCAGTCCTCACACAATACTATACAAGTATGTATATACTCCTTCGTGATGCTTCATTTTTCAAAGAAAATGATGAGCATGTTACAGAATAATATAAGACCCGTAGCTTGAGAAGAAACCTGTAGTCTATTCGTAGCAACAAAACGAACCGTAGTAGCCGTAGTCCTATTAATATGTGTTTCACACTATGTATATTGTTGCCTATTTATATGTGTTAGTCTCAGATGTTTTTTAAGAGTCGATTAATTTGATTGACTCCAGCTCCAGATGGACCTGTAGAATCAACCTGGCTAGCGACTAGCATTCGTAATAAAACTTGCCACAGAGTAAAATCACTCAAATGATAATGTGTTTCCAAAATATTGATGAGCCAATTCCATTCCTAACTACTACATCGAACTAGGTTCTTAATCATAAGGAAAGATTACGATCAAACGTGATCCAGTCAATCATATATCTAAAAATATCATCAAAATCTTAAGATACATACATACACATATATGTACATAACTTCACGCCTGTCTGCAGGCAGAACACCAGAGGCTTTAAAACCATTTGATGTCACCATTGACAAACGGTGACGGTGACATGGGGTCAACTTATCTCCTTATGTAAATTCTATGTCTTTCTTTCGCTCCCAGTCCAGTCTTAAGATCTTTTGTAAATAAAACACTTTGATAAATATAAGTACCTTACCGAAGAGAAATTCCAAATTCGGAGCATGACGTGCATCTGTATTGTTTAACTTGTCGACTCGAGATCGGTTCACAAAAGTGATGCCATTGTCTCCTGCCTGTTTCATGTTATTACGCGATCTTAACATCATAATTACTTTTTGTTCTCAGGTAAGTGTTCTGCAGATAGGTGGCGCGGCGGTGCTCGGAGTTTCGTAAGTCATTCGCTTTATTTTCGACTAGAAAATTCCTAAATGGTTTTTGAATATGGAAGCGCTTTGTAAAAATATAAATAGCATTTTATAATACCAAGGTTTTAAAAGATTATTAGACATTTTAATGTCTGTATTATGAAAGTCCCTAATTTGGCGTGCAAAGCGACGTTAAAGAGAAAGGCTGACGGCGGTCTTTATCAAGTATTTAAATGCTTTTTTTGAAAGCCTAAGAAAGTAAATAGCGTGGAGTTTTAAGTACAGCTCCAAACAATGTTTTTATTATAATAAGTTATTCAGAAGCAATGTGATGATTTTATTTATTTTAGGCATTGAAAGTGCAACTAATAAACATAGTTTATACGAGTATATAACGTTGCTAAATAAAAAGCAACTATTATAAACATTGAGTTCAAGGGAAAACAAAAACACAATTTACACGATATAGGTAAATAGAGTTTTGTTTTTAAATAGGGTACCTATGAATGAGTGCTTTATTTATGTAATCTTAATTACATGTTATCTCCGGGGTTTGCTGTAGGCTTTGCGCGACTGGATTGAAATCACCATAATATTATACGTAACAAAGAGTTTTTTTTTTACATATTATTGGAATTTGAAATTTTGCAACTTTGACAAGGTAACATGTATTTTATAGTGATTGATACATACCTTGATTCTGAGAAAATAAAAGGGATGCTAATTGAGAATATAATTTTAAGGATAATACTGCCTTAATCCTTATTTCGAGGCAATGTCGAGCAAACGGGGCCCCGATTCTAAAATTACCACATGTGCAATGGTTCTAATAATTATCGAAGATATAAACTTTAGTTAAAGGACTCAGAAAAAGAGTTCTAATGAAAATGTTCTGCGATTTATACTTCGGTTTCTTTACTTTCTTTTGTTATTTTGTATCTATATAAAATACCAAAATGTAGAGAACAGGGTGCACAATTTGAAATATAAACATTCATCAAGAGAACCATAATCGACATTCTATAAAGTAATTTCAAAACTTCATAAAATTTTGCTTCGGTAGTTTAAAATCACTTAGTGCGCAAAGCAACATCAAACGACTCCGCTTTGATACTATTTGAAGTTATTACTAGCAAAAAAAACTGTAGGTACGTTCGGTCAACCTTGGCAAAAAGGTCCCTTGGGTTGGAGATCTAAGGTTAATATGATCACACAGGTGCCCTAGGTAATAAACTAAATGTCAAACGAAACATTTTAGCCTTTGATGTCAAATAATTTCGTTTACATCTTGAAACGATCAAGATGGTTTTGTTTTCGGGTGTTGCTATGCCGGCTTTTGTATCTATTAAAAATTTGCAGTTGATATACATTTAGGCAGAATGTTTTTTTACTTAGTTTTTAACAAATAAACGTTGGTATCTACTTACAATTTTAGTCAAGGAATGTAAGCTAGATATTAATAAAACTAAATTAAGTTCAATATTAATCACATAAACATTTTTAATGTACAAAAGATTTTTTCGGAAACCTTAAATAGTAATAATATAACATTAAACTAAAGATAAAATTGTTTGACATAAAAATGCCACCTACAGTCACTTGCACCACACAAATTGTTGAAAAAGATGCTCTGTCCCCTGAGTGTCTCTTTTAGCTGAGCTTTCAAAATCCGAAGAAGATCAGAGAAAATACACTTCGGTGCATCGAAGACCCCTTCGACTCGAAGACGTGACCGGTCCCACAATACTCCCCTTGCAGTCCTAAAACACTTCTTGATGGGCTTCGTGAGGCCACTCGGGCCAATCTGGTTCGACTTTCGTGCACTTAACAGCTTTGAGAGTTTGATCAGTGGGACAAGTGGGGCGAGTGAGACGAGTGCACATCGAATAGCTTTCGAGTTCAACAGTTAATTATTGATCTGGTTAAAAATGAATGCATTATTAATAATTTTGGATATTATCGTATTTTTTGTTATTGCCACGTTGCGATGATGGTACTGCAGATCCTTTTGCTGCTTTGTTGTATAGGATGAAGTGGTTTTCTTGTTAACTTAATTTAAAATCACTGAAATCTTGACGTTTTTACACAGAGTTTAAATAGTATATAGAGGAAAATAATACAATTGTATGCATTTGTTTTCTATGTGAATCATTTGCAATACAAACAGCACTACAATTTTTAAATAGTTAAATGTACCTCGATCTCTTTACGTCGTCGCGCGAGCATGCGCTGTCTTAAACTCTTTACATTATACATACAATCTCATTTGTGGCTAAATTGCCATAAAATTAATTTATTCTCAATGAATATACATTTATTTATCATATTTTTAATCTCGTTTCACCGAAAATTGTTAGTTAATTTAGTATTAATAATAATCGTTGTACAAGCCGCGTACCGTTTCAGAAGTAACTCATCGGCCCCTGGGGCCCGCGATGCCAGCGTCGGTTTGCACTGCAACATATTATGACGTGCATTGTTGATGTAGCTTGGCACAGAGCATGCATATTAAATTATTGTGTTCTATAATAATACACCTGTTACACATTTAAAACTCATCTTTAAATCGTATCAAACAAAGTCGATGTTTCTGAAGTTTGTTTGATTGCGTAACTTTAGATTCATTAGGCTACGTTTTGGGGAAATTCGAAGAATGTGTGAGTTATATTCAAATGTTTTGAAGCATATTAATTGATTCCAGCAACGCGAAGCCGACGACGTGAAATTCTCTGAGGAATTGATGAATATTTGAGTCGCGTCTCTTAACATTTCAGCGTAAGTTTTGTTGAGATTATTTGTAAATATGTTTTCCTGCTTAGGTATCGATTTGAAACCACTTTTAATCGGATACATAAAAAAGTATAAACATTATTCATATTAAATTGTACAGCCTATGATTAAGCAATTATTTACTATGCTTATTATCATCACCAAATATTTACAATAATGACCCTTAACTAGGAGATTAGTTATTGGACCAATTTTGTCTTTTTACATACATTACATACAACGCCAACTGCTCCGATCCAGACATACCTCTTTCGCTTCCTCCACGTTCATTAATCGTTTCATACATGATCGCGCCGGTTACGGGTGCTTTTAACTAGGCCTCCTTTTTACCCACGACGGAACGGAGACGGTATATGCGTTTGGGGTGAGAGGGTGTTTGTGCAAACCAATGTTACCATTTATCTCCAGAACCGCTGGTCCGATTTTAATGCGGTTTTCAGTAATCGCTTTGGATTTGATTGGTGCATGTTCTTAGATAGGTGTAGCGGTAACAACTCACAAGGGGGCGCTGCAGTAAACATTTGTTTGTAAAAGCCAATGTTACCGTTTATCTGCAAAACCATTGGTCTGATTTTAATGCTGTTTTCAGTGATCGATTTGGATTTGATTAGCGCATGTTCTGAGATAGGTGTTACGGTAACAACTCACCAGGGGGCGCTGCAGTAAATATTTGTTTGCAAACCATTGGTCCGATCTACATGGGTTTTCCAGTGTTGGTGGGGACATTAGAGGGCTGATGAGGAACGAGGTGTTGTGTAATGTAATGTATGGTACCCATATTATGCTCTTTAAAAAGTTTGAAATAAAAACAAAATAAACATTTTGAAAAACCCACGACGCGACGATTAAAAAGTAATTGAAAAAGAATAAAATAATTTAAAATCCCCCGACTGAAATGATTTATGTGACGAGAGATAATTAACGTGAAAAGCTGTTTTAAAAGTTCACTTGATCTCACACAGAGTCGGTCATATTATGAACAACATACTATTCGTTTTCATAGCACTTCCCTACACTTATCTATTCGGTTCTCGAAGATGTAGATGTCGCAATAACATAGGTATTCAACTCCCTATGAACTTTATAAGAGGAGCAAGAAAATCCGTCGAGGGCTGCCATAATATTTTAAATTTCAATATAAAACTACAAAACGAATTCATTCAATGGCAGCCCCAGACGGATTTTCTTGCTCCTCTTATAAAGTTCATAGGGAGTTGAATACCTATGTTATTGCGACATCTAGAGCTTCGAGAACCGAATAGATAAGTGTAGGGAAGTGCTATGAAAACGAATAGTATGTTGTTCATAATATGACCGACTCTGTGAGAGATCAAGTGAACTTTTAAAACAGCTTTTCACGTTAATTATCTCTCGTCACATAAATCATTTCAGTCGGGGGATTTTAAATTATTTTATTCTTTTTCAATTACTTTTTAATCGTCGCGTCGTGGGTTTTTCAAAATGTTTATTTTGTTTTTATTTCTGCTGTAAATATATGATATACAGTTAAAAAGCTTATATTTGTACCAACGTTAAGTCAGCAAACGTAAAATTTTGGAGAATTCTAGCAGTTACTAATTGTGTTGTTTCAAATATGTAAGTAGTTTTAGCATTTTTCAAAGAAACATTTTCATGATAATTTAAATTTTGCTAATGATTTATTTATTTATTTAAAACTTTATTGCACAAATAATTAAAGTACACAATGGGCGGACTTAATGTCATTTGGCATTCTCTACTAGTCAACCGCCACAAAAGCAGAGAAGTTTAATAAGTGATGCAGATTATAATAAAAACTATAATATATACATAATTAATAAAACACAACTACATAAATACATATACATATATACTATAATATATATGAAATATAGGGTTGCCATATAATAGTCAATAATATTTTAATAGCAGATTGAGACTGATGACTGGGTCATAATTACGAAAAATAAAATATAGTTTCAAAATTCTTCTAAGTGATGAAAATTTAAGTTTGTACTGTAGTTTGTAGTTTGTAACTAACTAAGTAATAAAAACGTGCCCTTCTAATTGTGTATAGTCATAAAATCTAGATTAATCTTCAATTTTACTCACAGAGACCAATTATGTAATTTTAATTTATGAAAAATATTGAAGAAAAATTTTTTTTTTCCTAATTCAGACCCACTCATCATACCTAATCTGCTATTAATAGTATATTATGTAACAAGTGAGCTATGTTGCTAATTACAGTCGAGGCTTGATAATGAGCCGAGACTGTAATTAGCAACGCTCACGAGTTACATACGACGTTTTTCAACACACTTGTGAGTAAAAGACAGCTGACATACGTGGTCATAAAATTTATTTGAAGCAGTTGTTGAAGGTACAGTTAACAAACTTATATTCTACATTATGAAAGCATGCGCTTAGGTTTTTTTTTCCCGCCAAATGTGTCAATGTCTGTATAGCATATACGGCCTATTTTACGTGAAAATGTTTAAATTGGAGTGGTAAATGCAAATCAATATATATAAAACTGTTCCGTTACTGACTGAGTGACTGAGGTACTGAGTGACTGAGTGACTGACAGACAACATACAGCCGCAACTACTGGGCGTAGAGAGCTGAAATTTGGAACAAACATTTTTTAGAGGATGTAGGGGTGCACTAAGGAAGGAATTCCCGAAATTCCCACGGGAACCGGAAATATAGGACTTTTTAGTTTGTTTGAAAAATCTTATTCCTTGAGTGCACCGATGTGAAACTTGGTGTAAAGGCTTTTCAATGTGTGTCTGGTTGTGTTATGAAAGGAATTCCCGAAATTCTCACGGGAACGGGAAATATATGATGTTTAAGTTTGTATGAAAAAATCCCATCCCTTGAGTGCACGGATGTAATACTTGATATAAAGATTCCTCAATAAGTGTCTGTTTGTATTAGGGAAGGAATTCCCGAAATTCTCACGGGAAGAGGGTTGGACTTTTTAGAATGTATGAAAAATCTTATTTCTTGAGTGTACGGATGTGATACTTGGCATGAAGGTTCTTCAAAGAGTGACTGGTTGTGCTACGAAAAAAAATCCCAAAATTCTCACGAGCACGGGAAATATATGATTTTTAGTTTGTATGAAAAAAACTTATTCCATGAGTGCATGGGTGTGATACTTGGTATAAAGGTTCTTTCAGTGGGTGTCTGGTTGTATAGTTTCTGAAATTTCCACGAGAAGGGTAGTTAAGCGCATACGAAGTTGCGGGATAAAGCTAGTATTTTAATATTTTATAACAAATTATTGTAAATTGTGAATAATTTGTTTGATATACAAATTTGTTTTACTAATATAAAGCGCAAACATTTAAAAATATATATGGATTTGAAGTGGTATAAAATCTCTTTGTTGTTTCTGAAAATATTTAATGTAAGTATAACCCGGATCACAAAATATGCTCTGTTTTCTCGCATGTAATTTGCAATAAGGTACAATTCAACTTTGTAGGATTCATTATATTATGCACTAGGATATAATATATTATGCACACGTGACTTATAGCCTCACTTATATAAGGCTCACTTTACGAGCAAGTGTGTTGAAACATATAATTGACTATTATATGCGGACCCTGTATATACATAAAATCTGTTAAACATATATGAAAATAAAAGGACATGACCAAAAGCAGTCTCAAAATGTTGCACGTATGAAAACTAAATAATTATAGAAATTATTGGTTTATTTTTTACAAGCTTTTCACGTCAGGAATTTGGTATTCGCATCCGGAATTATGATTTTGAGATAAACAGTAAATTAACGATTTATATATATTCATTCCCGTATAATAAAGTCATGATTGACGTTTCGTTCTTTTCATTGTTTTTATTTGAACGAGTTACGTAAGTATGAGCTTGATGAACCTTTACACAAAAACCAGACAAAAATGATATTAAACTCATAAATATCTAAATAATTTGTAATATCATAACGTAGGTGCTGTATATGCATTTATTTTATAGTACCGTTGTGAAATTATTTATTTTTGTGTTTCGTTTCACGCAGGTGCAACTGTCAAGATAGATGTCATCTTCCACTGTCATCATTCATAAGCCGGCGCCTGCACTAGCCGCCATTACTATTTATTTGTCGATTGAGAATAGTCACCGTGATTAATCTCTCCACTTAAATAGTAATATTCCTTACGGAAATTCGTTAGTGTGCTTGTTTTAAAAAACTAAGCGTGTTTCATGTAACTTACGACAGAACGTTTTGAATTTAATTGTTTTATTACGTTTTGTTTTTTGTTTCTGAACTCTTGAGTCTACTGTACCTAATCAATCATGTCGATGCTTGATTCTGATCAACCAATGCCAGTGATAATGAGAAGCCGATGTGTCAATTGTTCACTTTTGATACCCAGAAATCACCCGGCATTCTTATTCTAATATTAAATACACCTAATGACCACCTACATGAAAAGTCTGTTCATAGTTATGTGTTTTATACCTTTGTATACATTAGGTAGGTAACTTATTTATTTGTCCTATAGATCTGGGATAAATCGAAGTTAATAAAATATGATCTCTATCTGCCTGAAGTTGTTTTATTTCCATGTTGTCACATCAATTCTGCAAGGCCATAAAAATACGATAATTATGATTTATTTTTCAATAAGAAACTGTTCAACTAGAAACTCTTGTTTTGCTTTTACCTAACTCTGTTTTTTTGTAACTACATGAGTGATTTATAGTCATTTTATAAGTCGCGAGTAGTTACGACATAATTTCTAGGTTATCTCAGAATTTGTTGGATTACTTCAAATCTCGGGTACTTGTGTGAAAATTAACACTTTTATTGAATAGTTTATAAAACGTAGTCTATAATTAATAAAGATTTATTATCATTCAACTTGAGACGGATTTCCATACATTGTTGGTCATGATTCTTTAAGATGATACATTTGCTATCTTGAAAAAGTGAGCTCTGATGAATTTTTTAAATGCCAGTTTGCTAGGGGCTTTTCGTAGGAAATAACAAATAACTTTCATGAACTTTGGAGTAATTGTCTGATTCCAGTCCCGGGAGCTTTCGTTATTCGTTAAAGTATCGATGAGACTCCACAGACTGATATTGAAACTCGAAATATTAATTTATGTTAACTATAGGCATGGCTTCACTAACTAAGACCAATAACGTAAATTGTAAAAATCTGTTTGTGTTAGGAAAGTATCTCATTAATAAACATTCAAGAAAATGTCTTGAAGAATGTCATTGCGTTTTAATCTATCGTAAATTACAATTTAATCATGTAAAAATAGATATGTCTAACTAAAATTCTTTGATGAAATTGACATTTAAATAAGGCCATTTCACTTTTATAAGCTCGATCGGTATTTGCCTTTGCCTGGGTGACTGAGCATCAGTTATTTATGTCGCCGAAATAAGTGCTACGGAGAGAGCACGCTTAAAAGCCTTTTGGTCTCATGAGATGTGCTACATGATGAAGAATTTTATATGCCCTTATAAATTTGCCCTCAAATTTTACTTGCGAAAGGCCTAATAAGTAGATGAAATTCATTTTAACTGAACAAATAAGCTCTTTGTTGCGTTTTTTGTCTGTGTGTATTAAAAAGCATGATTAATTGAATACAGAACTGTAACAACTCCCAACAATGCGGACATGAAGAGACAGCCTCAAGCAAAAAAAATATTAACCATATTTTATAATTGAAATTGGTCGCAAGAATATTTAAGATATAATTTATTATATTTATGGGGATACATGATCAATTAACTCTTCAATAATCACTAAATGATTAATTTAATCTTACGAAAATATTATATCTTATTGATATCCAATAGCTAAACATTTAATATACCAAGTGTTTCACGTTGACATACGTGCGGGATTAGGCATCTTTCACCACGATCGCACGCCTTCGATAAACACGTAAATAAGCGCTCTGTGTCACGGAATTTCAGGAGTTTGAGGCATTGGCCTGGCGGGGACGGGCGGTAGGGCTGCAGCCGCCGGCCGCCCGCCCTACTCGCCAGTCAGCCGGCACCTGGCCGAGAGCATAGACTACACGCTCTCTGTCGCGCCCTCAACCAACACTTTCCCGCGCTCGTAAAACGTTCGAATTTATTTTTTTCCAAATTTGGACCTGGAATACAAGACTTTTAGTGATTCAACTTTTTTATTTTTGTGATAATGTGCCCCGGATATTTAAGGAGCCTTGCTGCTGGGTAATACCGATTGCCAATCACCACCTGCTCTGGTAAGTACGCTTTTAATTATACAGTATAGGTAATGTTCAATTGAAATTTTATCACTGTCACTCTACTAGAGTTAATATGAAACCACGAAAATGTACGAAAACAGATTTTTTCCACCGTTAGCAAAGTTTTGAGAAGTTTTATAAAGTTTTAATCAATTCATCTTTTGAGAGTAAACAAACAATATTAGAATATGAGTAAAGTTCGACGAGAATCTAAACTAAAAGCCACTGTTTTATGTTATCTACTTACTTTTTAAATGTAAATGCAATTGTGACACTTGTGAGTTGAAACTTAAATAACCAATGCAAAGGAAAATGAAATAAACATAATTTGCCTAATATGGACAGAGCGGTAAGGCATTCCTGCGACGTAAACAATTATGAATAAAACATCGTAGGTTCCACTTAGTTCTGTAATTATGGAAATGTGAATATTAATATTCAGAGATATATTCATGACCTTCTGTTTTGCTAGAAAATAAAACTTTGCAAATAACATGAGGGAGATATTTTTCAGAGCTTTTATAGTAATAGTTATTGGACGTAGGTGGACTCGCTCTAATAATATAATGACCGACTGGCCCGATTGTCGGGTCTTTTCCGCCGAAACGCGTGTAGTTATAAGTATGCTAAATAATAATAGTTATTGTAAGCTTAAGGTTCTAGTCTAATACGTAAAGTTTAGCAGGTATACATTCTTCTTCAAAATCGAATCATAATCATACATATATTTTGTGATTAATAAGCTCTTTCTTCAAACTTCAAACCTGTCAAACTTAGTGAATTCAGGAGCTATTTGTAATTCAAGTAAATCTAAACTGACGATTGACAACATCGTCGTTGAAAGAATCTTCACACATTGTTAGTTGAAACTATTTTAAATCAATTGATTGATCCGTTATATAAACAGCGTAGAAGCTTATTCTAGGAGTACCTAGGTGTCTTGTAGGTCTCTTTTATGTCAAATTAGAGGACTTCTTATGTCAAAATCAAAACTTCACATAAAATCAGTTTCACATAAAATCAGTTTTGATTTTGTTTCACATAAAATAGTGTAAAGACGAATACGTCCCATTGTTAAGACGTAATAAACCGTTTTTTAATGTTTAGTAAGGCTGCATACTCTGGCAAACAGGCTCAAATGTGTTGTTGTATATAGATTTTTTGTTCTAGCAAAGCTTAAATAAAATAAAATCTAAATAAAAAATGAATCTGCACCTTGTGTCTGACTATTATGTACTATTATGTAATGACTATTACACCTTGTTTTATATGGTTTAAGAAGCAATAACGTAAGCAACGCATAAATAGACACCAGTGTCCCTTTCAGTCTGGTCTTAGGATAAATAAATATGTAAAAGTTTTAAACGTATCGCAAACCAAACAAAGCCATGAAAACGAGATTTAAGTATAGCAAACAATAGCAAAGCACATAAACATCTGTCACAGTAGTTACTCCAAATTTTCGACTCTCCGCCAAACACTGAAAAACGGAGGCCAAATAAATATGATCACAACTAGGCCCACAAATTGTTTATCTGTTTATCTGTTCGCCCACAACTAAACCCAGTCCGAATATCTAGAACTTTCTCAATCTTCTAAGTTACGGAGACAAGCGCCGAAAGAGCCGTCTTCAGATTTACCATCAGATACAGCCTACAGGCAATTCGATTCCGCGACGTCTTCGCAAATAACACCGGCCTTGTTCTATCTGTTTATCTCCAGCGCTGCTAAAAATAAAACCAAGATTGATAAAAGCAACAAAGGAAATAAAAATAGAGATTTTATTGAATGTGTGGAAGTTTACGGCTGATTGAGTTTGGCGCCGGTTTAAAATAAAATACTGCATGAATTTTACACGAGTACATTCCGTTCAGATATACGGTGGAATTGACTTACATTTACGTTTATCTAATACACGTGCACTAACGTGCTTTATTTCATTATTGACCTCTCCTTTACCTCAAATTTAAATGAGGTTTACACCTTTGAATGAATTCAAGTGCTGAATCAAATATTTAAGAATGATCAGTCGACTGACTATGCCAAACGAAGATAAAATGATTCGCCAACCACGCACAATAGCCTTAATATCCTGTTTCTTATATTAATCATCCAACTATTCAAAACGTCAACGACTATCATACGCAGGTTACACCTTTTTATTGTAATTGAAAAATCCCAAAATCTGGGTTCGTTCAAACCTAAGTTCATACAAACCTAAATTTATAATTTGCGACCATCGCGGTAATGGACGTGTGGACCTGTGAATTTTCGTGACAAAGCGTAGTTTTCTTATTGGACAGCCAGCATGAAAGCGGCGAGTTATTTTCTTTTAGCTTTGGGTAAGCAACAAAAACAAACATGCTGAGCAGAGTTTAAGTAATACAGCAAGGAGAAAAGAACATTTTCTAAGTATTCTACTAATTGCGTTCAAGCGTTTATTTTTTAAATAATTATACTATGAGGTTGCATACTGTTAATAAATCCACTGTTAAATAAGGACATTAGAACAGAGGTGCGGATTATGAAATATTTTTGCGTTTGATAACCTAATTTTCAAATTATATTTCAACCCTATATTTTATCAAAAAAATTTCCGAAATCAAAATTAACGCGGGAAGCTATTTCTCATTGATGATATGTCGAAACGTCGAGATTTGAACATTAACACGACGCTGGCATTATCTGTTCCAAGTTGTTTGAAATCTTTTTATACATGCCATAAAAACAACATTACAAGATACATTTATATAGTGTTTACATACAATTTTGATGTTTTATACAGATTAAATCGTAGAAATTATTTAGTTAAACAGCGATTAAAAGCCGCCTTTAACTTCTATCGATTTGTGACGAAGAAGACTAAGAGGAAAAGCACGTACGAGCTTTGGAGCGTTTTTTCATACACCTAGGTACTGAAACTGTTGATAAAAGCGTACGCTCTTGGCAAAGGTCAGCTACGCACGGGTAGCTCTCAAGTTACCGGTGTCACGGGAACAGCTAATTAATTCATACCTGCCAACCTACACGCGCGCTCTACTTAACATAAATAATACCACGTTCATTAATATAATATGTATTTTTTAATATTATCATGTCATTAAAATTTGATTTTAATTTAGAAAAGGAATGTTTACGATAACTTTTGCGCCTTTATCGGTTTCTTTCTTTCTTGCCCTGATACCCGACCGACTGGTCCGATTGTCGGGTCTTTTCCGCCGAAAGGCGAGTAGTTGTAAATATTGCGAATAATAATAATAATATTCATTTATTCAGATAATTAAAATCCAATAGTACAAAATAATTCAACACTTAACATATATGAAGCACATGCACATCAATACACAACTAAATAATATAACTATATAGGTACACAAAAGACAAGGCAACCATAGATCAAAATAATACACACAATTATTTAACAATAGACATTTAACATTAGCAATTAACTAAATACATTTAAATTAATAATCAACTCAAATAAAGTAGGTATTATTAGATTTATAGAGAAGTTACATAAGTACAAAAAGACTTAAATGGTATAATTAAATGAAACGTCATTTTACTTATAACTACATTTTACTTAACTCTAGGTATATAACTATATTATGATGTAATGTCATTCTAGTCATTTTCAATATGGACCCTCTCCCAGTGCTTCCAAATAGGGAAGTCAGGTCTGCCGGCTAATACGGCTAGGATGCTATTCGCGCTATTATAACGCGATTATCCTTCGTCGTGATCATTGAGCTTATATTAAAAAAAGTGAAATATCCCGTTTATTATACATCATGTTCATACTCGTATAATACGTTGCAACAAATGCACAATTATCTAAAACTTCTCTCATAAATCCTCACCTAAAGAACGAAACGAATATTGAGCGGTATATTGAGTAGCGACAGACTGCCATTACATTCCTATGTACGGAATTCAACGTATTGGCGACTACGAGCTAAAAGGGGTTCACAGTGTGAACTTCACACGCTTTTGTTCCAGCATGAAGTGCTGTTCCATTTACTTTCACTTTTTAAGGCAATGATTTATGGATCATAAAGTTTTCAATAGAGAAATGGGTAAATAGATAGTTTATTTTTACACACATTGAAAGTTTGCCGAGGCATTATTTTCTGTCTATAAAAGTATAACATCATATATTTATGGCTATTAATTTCTGCGGAAACGGTGGCTTAGTGAAAGGAAGATAAGGCAAACCTAAAGCTACTCGTACATAAAATAGCCTAAGGGAACATATAGGCGTTTTAGTATCTCCTCATAGTACAACTTATTACCGGAGGGTATAGTGACCGGGTCTGCCAAGTCTGTATTCTCGTGGAAAGTGTTAGGATCATCAACCCTGAAAAACCCCTGGGATCATTAAAACTTTACGAAGCTAAATTAGACTTATATGGTAAATCAACACCACGGATTTCAAACTAAAACACAGTTTGTTATTTTGAATAGGTGTAATTATTAAAAAAAGTTTGATGACATAATTTGTCATAAAAATTCCCTTAAGTATAGTTAATTAGTTAATTAAAAAAAAATGCTTTTTTACTTTTTTTGTCATTTGTTTCAAAAATTCTTAATAATACAATTTTATTATAACAACCTTTGTTGTGAATTTTTTACCTTTTGTGCAGAACATTAAAACTGACTCAGTAGGGACAAGGGAAAGGGTACCAACGTTTTTAATTAAGACCCTTATCAAAACTGTTCCCGAACTTTCTTAAACAAAAAGCCGCGAAGTTTCGGGATAGAATGGGAGATTCGATGTTAAAAAACCGGCAACTTTTAAGCTAAGTTATAAATACTTTAGAAACGGAATGGTTAATGTTTTGTTACGTGACAGTTTATTTTTTTAATATTGTTTTATGAATCAAGAGTTTTACAATCAAATATTTTTGTATTCAATTATATTTTTGTATTCCGTCTCAACGCAGGATTCTCTAGATGTATGTATGACGAGAAGTTCAAAAACAGCAGTAAAACAGCGAATGCTCGTATAGTATGGATTCGGATATCGGTTGCAAGTTTTTAGTAGCATTGTAATTTTTTTTACAGTTATTTAAGAGTACAACATGTTAACAAACTTGCTAAATTAACAAGGCGCACATTTATTAAAGACGGCCGTGAGGTGGCAATGGATAGATTTCAATTATTGCTTACAAACCGTCTGCATACTATACGAACATTCGTAAACATACGAGTCGAGAAAGTTCTATGCTAGCACTGCAGATAGGTTACTAAACGATTGTTCTTAACGGCGTAGGGTCGTCTTAGAATAGGTTCACTAACCCTGAATCAAAGTACCTAAATATGATTATACATAATACAAGAAGTAAGCACACCCTTCCCGTTCTTAAGTAGAAAGTACTTCACAAAGTCACTAACTTATTTGACTCAATGTGTACGCTTTTACAATTAGGTTCTGGAAGATTTGAAGACTTTCCCCTACATGAATTTAACCATATTATTAAACGAATTTACGTATTAGGGTAACAATATTATAAGTAAATAAATGAAAAATTTACGTCTTGTGCTGGCTGAGACATGATTGCTGTGAAGTTACTGTCATTTTTACTCAACAGATCGACTTTTTGAAGTGGTGATGTATGAAGATTTTTTTCATTTAATAATTATTTAACTTATTTTAAGTGTACTTATCTATTTATTTTAGTTCTAAATAATAGCTTGTGGTTGTTTTTACAGATTATAAAATAGGTATATGAGAAAAGTCCCTGTAATCTAAATTTTATTTTTATTAACATTTATAAATTCCTTTGCGAAACGAGAAAGTGATTTGTCAGAAGTAGTTGATCCTTATAGTGCCACTTTTTATTATAAAGTCGCCTTTTCGTATTATATTATTTTCAATAGTACTGTAAATAATGACAGATTTTTCATTTACAACAGTAAGGGTAGAGACTTTTGATTGTATAGTAAATATAAAAGAACTATTTATAATAATGATAATATTGATTTCAGTTGTAGGTTAAGTGTTAAAGTTCAACTCAAAGATTTTACGCACAAGATAGTGTTATCATATGAGATGAGAAACTAACAACCAGGCAATGGCGCTAAGTAAACAGCGCCCAACAATAACAACACATTCCCTTCTACGTCAAAATAGAAAGAGCAAATAGAAAGTAAACGCAGCAGAAAACTGTGCGTTGTACTCGTTGCAGACAATAAGACGAAATCACTAAAATCTATTCCTGGTTTAGTATCGCAATTTGTTATGTTTCTCGGCTGTAAACGCGGGCACATTCATTACTTTTCCAACTTTTCTAGTAACTCGTTTACAAATAGCGTAAAGATGTAAATACACTATTTTAGAACTCTACAATTTCGGTTCTTTATTTTTCGTTACTTTTAGTGATGTCTTTCTCCACAACCTCATAGAATGTGACGGTGAGGTTGATAAAGCATATGGTTTTCGAAAGGAACTGTTCTTGAATAGTTTCCGAAACATAGTTATAGTAATCTGGAGGGTGATTGATAACCAAAATATCAAAGAGGTCTACTTTAAAATGAGTATCACTTAAATAGTAAATAGACATAGAGAAAAAAGGTGAAATAAATAAATAAAGACATGTATCTTCCATGCTGGACTGGGAGCGAAAGAAAAACATAGAATGTACTAGCTGTTTCTCTTCCCGAACATACTGTAAAAGTCAGTAAAGGGGCAGAGGTTTAATTGACGTTTTTTCGGGCGATAGGCTGACCCCCTGTCACTGCAGTAGTCTTTCTTCATCATTATAATACCTCCAAGTTTGTAAAATGTGACATCACATGGTTTGATAGCCTCTGGTGTTCTGCCTACCCCATAAGGGATACAGGCGTGAAGTTATGTATGTATGTATGTAAAGGCTAAAGACATGTAAAATTCATGCTTATTATTCTTGTGTATTGCCGCTTTAAGTAATTTAGAATTTCGCTCACAGTAACAAAAAAATACATTACATCAGAACATGCAACAGTTTATCATTATTCTATATGGCAACACGTGCATGGAGCAGTAATTTGTAGAAAAAAGGTCAAGAAGAAGGTAAAGGTTTAATTACCATAATACCTATACTTGTACATTCAAGAACAAGTCAAACTGCAATGTATGAAATGCAACCTTATTCACCGTTGTTAAGGTCGTTTAAAAGGTAAAAGCCATCAAATCTTTACATTGTACGTATAATGAAAAGTATAAAATTCTTTAAAAAAGGCAACAAGCTCCTGTAGAACGTTCCAGGCGTCTTTTCCCTCATTAGCGGATTTTATGCAATTTGCGTGCTAGGCTGAAAATAAAACTTTAATATTATGCTACAGCGTTCTTAGAATATTTTTATGTAAGGCGGTGGTACTCGTTATTTAGAATGCATGCATGTCTGTGCTATATCTATACTTAAAGCTGAACATATCAGAACTGTCTTATTTTTAATTTGAATTGTACTCTTTTATACATACAAATAAGCTCTTCAATTTATAGTTATAACAATTAGGTACCTACTCGACTCGAGTGAAAGAAAGAAGTATGTTTTGAAGAAACACGCATAACTTTGAAAATAGATACTCAATCCGATGTATGTAACCTATCTATAGACCGAAATAAACAGAAAACTTTTATTAATTGGGGAAAAAAATATTAAAAATGAGGTATTTATTGTTAACTTTTATTCTTAAGCGTAAAATAGATGTTTTGATACTAAAATGGCTCAGTGTACACA
The DNA here is from genome assembly GCA_944452665.1 of Stenoptilia bipunctidactyla. Taxonomy (NCBI): domain Eukaryota; kingdom Metazoa; phylum Arthropoda; class Insecta; order Lepidoptera; family Pterophoridae; genus Stenoptilia; species Stenoptilia bipunctidactyla. Next base: position 1,216,600 of record OX101724.1, on the reverse strand, counting down.
CGCCCTAACCGAATGTGTAGCTAGTTATCAGGCGCGCGCTATTTCGAAATATTGCTTTACTGCGAACGCATAATTCACTTTAATCTGTCGGTGGAACAATTACAAGGGATTTACTCGGTGTTAAATACATACGATTCAATCATAACTTTTACTATCCATGCCAACATCTGTATTATTTTGACATCTCGTTTTGTATCGCGAGGCAATGGATTAATCTTACATTTTAAAAAATCTATCAATTTCACAAGATTGTGGTCGAGTTGATTTTAAGTAGGTACGTTGATTGCCATTGTACAATTGCTTTAAAGACTTTTATAGAAAAAATGAAAATCTAACAACAAACTTGTGTGTAGAAGAAAATATATTTAATAAGTATATTGAAAAAATAAGTAGATCAAATTCAAGGATTTTATTACCTGCTTTATTCTTATGTTACAAAATTACTATTGGCGGGTTTCAATATTATGAAAACTGTTCGTTTTGCCTACGAACAATAGAATTCACTACCAAAATGCCTTTCTATATTCAAAATCTTGACATCTAAACCACTGCTTACGAACTGTTTGACTGTAATGGGTTGCTAGGTTACATTTGACCATTTACAAAATAAGTCATTATATCTAGCCAACGACGACGTAACAAGTTATTAATTTAAACCAATGAGGTAAAGGTAGCATGGCAGTCTGCTGCGGCCAATAAGGAGTTATGTTTTCATTACGTACGACCAATTAAAGAAAATTAAAGAATAGGTAGCCAACGACGTAACAATTTATTCATTTAACGAAATGTCCTATCAAATATCTGTCAACATATCAATAATCCAGTTTTCTCTTTCTAACTTATCTAAAACTGTTTTTGAAAAAAAGGACGAATATTATTGAATTACATAATTTTTCTTTTAAATATTTACTTTGACGTCATAAAAATGTGATTCAACCAATGGCAAAATTAGTCGAAGGATTGGCGTTTCGTTTTACGTAAGCAGTTAAACGAAATTATTATTAAAAAGCTCTAAAAACAAACTATAATATATTTATCGAATACTAAAACATAGCAAACATAAATTGAATAAGTTTATATATTTATTTAGTTCAAATATCATACAAATAAGTTGCGAATGCGTGATATTCTATAAATCACATATCACCTATTTTCTTGGAAGAACGTCACGCAAGGAGGGCCCATGCCAAATTTGAGAAGTTACAGCCCGTAGCTAGTAGATATTGTGAAACGCTACTTTTTTCCTACCAGTTTTGTACCTGTACCGGTTACGCATAGCAGTCAGTTGAATATTAAAACCCGCCATCCGCTATGAACAAAATATCGCAATAAAAAGAAAAAGATATTACTAGCTAATTTGAATGTTGAGAAGTACTTACTTTTTTGAATGTAGCTATGGACGATTGCGATATTTTAAATGCTAATGTACTCAGGAGGGAAGTGGACTTGATTTGATTTTCAATTAATTTATGTAAAAAGTTGCATTAAAGAAAAGTAAAAAAAATTGCACTTTGTTATCGATGCAAGTCACAACAATAATATGTAGGATAAACATAAAAGTGAATAAATATTCAATCATTTACCAAAGTAACGTATTTACGTTAACGTGACTGAAAACCAGCGGGGCTAGCATGCGACCGTCGACAACGATAAATCGGCTCTTTTATTTATTTATTTATTTATTTCACAATTTATGTACACACTTATAAAAAAAAATACATTTAACAAACTTAGCAAAAAATATTTGTACAAAGGTACAGCTTATTTCTATAGAAATATCTTCCAGCAGACCTGAAGAATGGAGAATTTGATAAAAAATACAATTTCAGTATGTACACTAAATATAACAAACATAAATAATATTATATTATATAAATAACTTAATATATATATTTAAACACAATAAAATACTATACATAAACATAGATGAATATATAACAGATAATATATACTTATATACCTATAGACAATATATAATATATAACCACATGAAAATGAATCTTGTGTGGGTAATCGATGTCTATTTTATTGATATTTACTCAAAATTTGGCACTTACAGTATGTATTTTTTTAAGAATATGGCTTCTTTGGTTCTGTCGGCTTAATCATGGTATCATGGTATCAAATACTTAGGATTGATTTCTTCCCGCTTGCAACATCCCTACAGCTCTTTGCATTTCATTTGCAGTCAAATGACGTCGCTCCATGGTGTAAAAAATGTATAAAATCACGTAAAATGTAATAATGTCGATAATTCTATTTAAATTATTGTTAAAATTTGTAAAATGAAGATTCAACACCAAATTCAATTCAGAATGAAAATGCATTGAATTGAAATTCTATTTAAATGCATTCGTTTTTATTTTGTAAAAAAACAATAGAATATCGTTTATTTTTCTAACCAGCCAGTGAGTAAAATAAAACAAAAAAGTTTGTATACCTACCTATATAGGTGTAGGTATACAAACTATTACTAAAAAAAGAGATTAGTTAAGATTTTTTAATTTTATGCTTGTTGCTTAGACTTTTTTGGTGTGTGTATTTTGGTGCGCACGAAAGCAAAAAAAAAATATGATAAAACAACAAAATAACATTTATCTTGTCGATTCGAGTATTTATCGATGGTCGCATGTTAGCCCTGCAGGTTTTATTTAGGATGAATCAATCTTTGAACTGGAAATTTAAATCCGCTATTAGTTAATAGATCGGTCAGTACCGACAGAGTTTTCTACCGTGTATTCTGAAAGAACTGTTCATTTTATAGTTTAACTGCAGTTCCTACATTTTGGTTCTGATCACAAATTAGAAGGATAGTTTCACTATGTGCTGACTTATACCCGGCGCGGCGAACCTTGATCCCTATGACACTGACAGTAATTTTCACAACATAACCTTGTAGAGCCGTCACCGTTACATTAGAATCGTATTGGAGGCTTCTAAAAATGGCATTTCTTTATTTGACGTAGCTATATTCCAATAAAATGATATTCCGTTGGAATTATAACAATTCATAACATTTGCAAGAAATTATCTCAATCTCAATGACACTTTACGTTTACGTTGTGCAAAAGTTACTTCGTAGGGTATTTATTGAATCATACCTAACAAGGTAATATTTGATTGAATCCCGTTTTAAATACATCTCTATAGGTCAAGCGGTCTAGACTGAAGGTGACGCTGCGATCAGCAACGTCTAGCGTAGTAGGCAGGTACAGTTAGCCTATAAACAAATACCCTTTTTCTTATCTATCTTATACTAGCACTACTTTTTGGGATATAAGTAAATAAAGCATATAAATATCAGCTATGGTCGTTATAGGCTTTTTAAAAACTAGCCGAACGATTTTCTTCATACTGGTTTTATTTGAAAATAATGCATTACCTGCATTGGTTTTTAGTGTAGTACCAACTAATCCGATAGTATTAAATTTTTGTTTTGTGTTGTTTTGTTTTTGATATCGTATTTTTTTAATTTGATTAAAATATCCTTATAAAATGTTTTATTTATTTATTTATACTTTATTGCACACCACAGAATCAAATAACTACAAAGATTGATGCCAAAGAAATGCACAAAAGGTGGCCTTAATTTTTTCAAACGTTTTTTTTTTAATATAGGGTTCTCTTTAGCCAGACAGTTAACATCAAGCGGGGATCGCTCGAATGACTCATCTTTCAGGATTGGATTCTCCAGGGGACATTCTAAAGGTCTCAGGGGACATTCCACATGAATCGATCGACGTCGACTTATCCACTCTATCATACCATACGGTCGTTTGTTTGGTGTGGAAACACCCTAAGCCGACTTTACGAGACGAAAAATTATGAGTTAAACTGAAAAATGTTTTAATTACTTATTTAGCATATCTAGGCCATAGACTTACATAACAGGACACGGTCGGTAGTTAATTAGTGCGCGAATTAACTCCGTATTATGCACGTGTAGTGACAGAGGCCTGTCATTGCAATTATTAGGAAAATGGCGGAAATTAAATCACGGATTGACCGTGTTCATATTATAATATCGACTACTGTAAAGCTCTATTTCAAATATATACTCGTATTTAAGAAAATAACTTTAAGGGCAGCCTCCTTGATGCATTAGTTTAATGTCCGGTTGCAGCGTGAGAATTCTAGGGCTCGAATCCCCGCTGCTGGGCTGGGAAAGTTTAGGAATGTTTTTTTTCTAAACTGGATGAGCCGTCGGTATACTGGGTTGTAGTTCGAGTCTGTGGTATTCATGAGCTAAAATAAAAAGCTTACTTCGGGGGCAGGCAGTTAGTGTGGCAGTTTAAATTCATTTTATTTATAACTTGTTGAGAATTTTATTTATAAATATTTATATTTCAAAGGTCATTAAATTACCATTAGAAATACTAGTAGGTACATACATATATACATAACTTCACGTCTATATCCCTTATGGGTAGGCAGAACACCAGACGCTACACAACCATCTGACGTCACGTTTGACAAATTTGGAGGTATTATTATGATGGAGAGAGGCTATTGCAGTGACAGGGAGTCAGCCTATTGTCCGCAAAAAAAACGCCAATAAAACCTCCGTCCCTTAACTGACTTCTACAGTATGCCCGGGAAGAGAAGCAGCTGGCACATTCTATGTTTTTCCTTTGCTCCCAGTCCAGCATGGAAGATGAAAATATCAATTTTTTTCTCTAATTTTAAACATCTTCTCATCAAAAAGTTGGCAAGCTAATTATATAAGTTAGAGCTGGGCTATGCTGCTAATCAGGGACCCTTAACTTGGCGTCGAAACATATAATATATCTTCCCGGTCCCTTCGATGAACCCAGACTGTATGCGGTTAAGATACGCCGTCATATTATTCCCTTTTTTCCCTTTACATATTACCGTAGTATTCTCGCCGTAATATCGATACCGACGCAATCAATCTAAATAAGTGGTATCAAACCATGTGTGATCACGGTGTCAATTTAATCATGATTGCATACGTTACTTTTACATGTACAGTCCGGGGGACAAAGTAAAATAGTATGTTCTAAAATATGTTGTTTAAAAAGAGAAATCACAAAATATTTGTTGACAAAGGTCTTTACTTGTATGCTGCACTTCATCTCAGCTTACCTTATATAGTGATGGAAGATTCATTTTATTTTTTACGTAATAAGGCTTATTTCAAATGTATACTTACAAATTAACTTTTTAATCTATTTAAATAATATTTTATATCTCACTATGGTTCTTTATTATGTACCCACTTTCTACTCACTACTTCTTTTTTGACAGTAGAAATCATTTTTCTACTCCGTTTTTAAAAAACTGTTTAAAGTACCCGAGACATTAGAGAATATATAAATCATTTTATATGTTTACTACAGGGAGTTTAAAAGCTGGAAATGCGGCAGTCCACAGTAGAATCATACCATTATAATCTGATTAAATACATACATAACTTCACGCCTATATCCCTAATGGGGTAGGCAGAACACCAGACGCTACACAACCATCTGACGTCCCGTTTGACAAATTTGGAGGTATTATTATGATGGAGAGAGGCTATTGCAGTGACAGGGAGTCAGCCTATTGCCCGCAAAAAAAACGCCAATAAAACCTCCGTCCCTTAACTGACTTTTACAGTATGCCCGGGAAGAGAAGCAGCTGGTACATTCTATGTTTTTCTTTCGCTCCCAGTCCAGCAGCGAAGGCTATAATATAATCTGATTAAAAGTAACGAATGTGCTGTAAATACCATACGTAGTAATATTCTCATGCAATTTATTTATTATTAGAAGACATTAAAATAAACGCCTATATCGCGTTACAAATGCACCATAGAAAAGCTTTACAATGAAATTGGAGCCTTCATTAAGTTATCAGAAGTTGATCATTCCAATTAGAGGCGCGCGGTATCCACCGCCGTCCGTGCGCCGCCCCGCCGCCGAGTGTGCTCGAGCCCTTACTGGAAATCCCGTCAATAAGTGTAATATACCTATTGATTCTAGACAGTGTGACGATGAAATTGCATTTATGTACGTAGGATCTTCACTTAGGTAAATATTGCTAAATAACTAAACTCGTCCGAACACAGTAAAAAAAATGGCCGCGGTTTCTAAACAGTAGGCGCAAAATGCCTTTTTATTGTGGTTTTGTCGATAAAATTAATCATATTACTTCGCCTTAACGGGTCGGACATCGGTGACCAGACACAGTGTATACTAATATGGAGGTGGATGAGACTGTCTTAAGTTTTCAGGATTATCTATACTTAGGTATAAAGCTAATGAGCTAGCGAATGAGCGTATTAACCTCTGGGTCTACCAGTCGGATTTGTAAAGGTTTTTGAATTAGGCAACTTAATTTTCGAGGCTGCAAACTGGACGGCAGCGGTGCGTTCAGCGGCGTGGGCAGCGATTTCCGCGACACGATAGAAAGTATTGAGTTTGTATGAAACCGCTACAAATCGCTTACGCATATTGAAAAAAAATTGCTTATCGATACTTTGTTTTCACTGTATTAAACATAAACTTATGGTGCTATCATTTATCTTGTAATATATATTTATTTTGTGTCTATTAAAGTTTAATATTTTATTACGACGAAGAGTATTTATGTCAAAATAGAAGGTAAACAATTTTATTTTCCATAGGCCTTATAAAGGAAGTGTTTAATAAGCGTATGATTGTCTCAAGCTCAAATTTTTTATTGTATAATATTTAAAAGTTCATTTTTCAAGGCTTCATTCAATTTTATCGAAAAAATGCAGAAAAAGAGTAATCGAAAGTAGCTGTCATTTTATTTTCTCGGTGTAAGCAGAAAAAAATATATTTTAATCAATATTCGTTTACGGCTGGATATGTTTTTATATGTAGTTTATAATTGGTTAGTGAAAATTGAGTATCAACTGGTTAAAAGCTGTTTAACAATGTGCCAGCCTAACACAGAAAAAATAGATTAAAAAAATATGTAAAAACATCAACCCACGTTGAAAAACATACCAGACTGAAACATGTTCGGTTGACAGTTTTGAGCCGTGAAAACTGTCATCTGTTTGATATTGCACCCAAAGAATTGAAATGAATTGTATGTTACAAATTCGCATGTATGAAAAGCTCTTATATTTTTTTTTCTTTTAGATACTTGTAATGACCTGCTTATAGGGGCTAAGAGGGTTTCCGAAATGAGGATCGCGAAAGGGTTTCAAGTGTATTTGACAACGCTTTTTAGAACTGTGTTTGTTTTCTCCGCACTTTAAATATTCTAGAAGAGCTTAAATGACGTCATTCCGATTTTGAATTTTTGTATTATTTTAAAGATTTTTTGGCTTGATTACGACTTTTAAGCTTAGTTTAATGTTCCGTTCGTATACCGACAAAGTTTAGTTTTATACGTAATAACTTAGCATATATACGGGGTTATATCAGCTTATTCTTTGATCCTATATGTTCTAGATTGGATATTAGTTTTTTCATACCGATAAACAGTTGGATCATACCGAGCCCTTAGGACTTAGACCTATTATTTTAAATATTTAAATTTTTTATATATTTAAGATAATATTTTTTTTATATTTTAAAGTTAAAAGAACAAGTTCTTATTTAAAAATTACGAATAATGGGAATAACGCGAATTTGTGTAACTGGATAGATTTTGGAATATACTTATGTACCTACCTACTTATGCGTGGAATTATCAGCCACGCGGTATTGTCCAACTCTCCCCTAATACAACCTTCCCCAAGAGTTAGCCTATCATATTCAAAGAAAATATCAAACAAACCAACTCTGCATCGTCATTATGAAAATGTAGATATTTTTTATGATTTGAATTCGAAAAACATAGAATGTGCCAGACATACTGTAAAAGTCAGTTAAGGAAGAGAGGTTTTAATTGACGTTTTTGTAGGCGATAGGCTGACTCCCTGTCACTGCAATAGTCTCTCTCCGCCTTTATAATGCCTCCTATGTCAACCGTGATATCAGATGGTTTTATAGCCTTTGGTGTTCTGCCTACCCATATGGGCTACATGCCTAGGCGTGTAGTTATGTATGTAGGTATATTATTAAATATGAAACCATCTATTGAATATCTTGTAATTAATTTATAAAATACAAAAAACCCTGTGTTATTCAATGACGCAGGTACCTTAATTCAGTTTGTAGAGTCGTGGCCCGCGGCAAGACTGCGTCTGACTGAAAATGAAAATTAACCCTCATAGGTTGCTAACGTTCATTTGTGAATTTCAAACTTGATAAAGCGTATATTTTCAACTTAATATCCATTATTGATGATATAAGTAAAAAATTACGGACGCAATTGGGATATACTACTAAATCTGAAGGTATTCGATTCATGTTTCTCAGTTTAACAAAAAATATAAGAAAAACAACAGTTAAAGTGTTGATATATCTAAAAAAGTCCTTATAATGAAAAACTCTCCGTGAAACTATAAATCGAATTTAAAAAATACTTTATTAAGAAACTTCTACCTTTGCTACATATTCAAACAAAATTAATTCAATTATCCAAAGTACCTACTTCCTCATTAGTATTGAGATGCGATTACCAGCCGGTAGATGGCGTTGTTCCCACTTCTATCAAAGCGCTCGCTGAAAGTTTCCTCTTTGCCGCTGAAGTTTGCCGTGAACTGAACTTTGCACGGCGGGTTTCACGCTCTCGCTCAGCCCTGCTCTTGTCTCGGAACTGAATATTACAAGTCGTTTTATTCTCATTACCCCACTTTACAAGAATTCGTACAAGGTGGTAGTTTTCCTCATTTTAGTTGCTAGACATGAAGCCCATTGTTAGGTCTTTCTTTGTAAACATTTGAAAGTTTTCCGTTTAGTTTTCAATCATTGCAACTTTTTTTTAAGGCTACTCTCCAATTCTCCATTTCGCAACGAGGAGGCTTAGGCCGTGCCAGTTGGCCCTTTGCTGGTTGGTAGCTCTAATTGTATCATTCAACATAATGTATCTTAACCTTGAAAAAACAAGACAACATAAACAGAATAAAAAAAATTTAAATACATAAAAAAAAAATTAAGATACAATTGGCAGTCTTGTAGCTGGGAAGTGATTTCTACCAGAAAACCACAATTAACATCTTCACCAGAATATCATATAGAAAATCGAATCGCCATTATGACATGGGTACATAAGATTCAAATAGATACAAAAGGATGATTTAGAAATTGTCTCTTTATTGATTCTTAAGTGTTGGGTGCTCCCGGGACCTATAGCAATAATCTCATGGGATGGGTTCTTTCACCAAATCCCACAGTTATGATTTGCTTTCTCGAGGCATGATGAGCTTCGTTAACGATAGATAGATAGATAAAACATTTATTTGCATCAGACCATAGGTACAATAAGAGTTACAAAACGAAAACAAAGAAACATAAAGAGAAAAAAATACAGGAAATTACACACATTAGAAAAAAAATAACAAATAAAATTGAAAAAAAAAAACAAAACAAAACCGAAAATAACATATTCACAATTGTTAAATACAATTTGCAAGTTTGCAACCCAAAGCAACTAAGTATGTCGATGCAAAATGGCGATATCTCAGTGAATCGTTTGCTTTGAGACAAACCACTGATTTTCAAATATCGCCTGAGGTGTGCGCAGACGTTCGAGCAACAGGACCAACTGACGCGTCCATCATATATAACGACTCTACCGTTGCTATTTTAATTGATCTAATACCCGAAGGCTTTCATGAATTCTAGGTTAGAATGAAGTGTATGATGAAAAAACAGCCTTAAGAAAAAATACGAATTGTAAATAACCACCCAAACTTCCAAAACAAAGTTTCAGTATATAAAGCATCTATGTTATAAATTTAAACCCTAATTTTCTTGTAACCGCTGTAAAATACGCGATAAAATCTCCTTATAAACATCTTTAAGCAATAACAACGTATTCGAATATGTTAAACATACATTATTAATCGAACTACAAAAAGCTCCGCCTAAGTAAATTCCAGTTTAATCTGTCCTTTATAATAGGTACAATACACGAAACAAACTTCTCCCGGGGTTATCGAGCAAGAAACAAAACAGATTGTTTGCTAAGCGCTGGTTTGTGTTGTGCGATTAATAACATGTGTAACTTTCCAATGCTGGTATTTGTTGAGAATGGTAAGTTGATTAATTTCGTTATCTGGTGACAAGCGAGCTTCGTATTGTCTTTCAGTCCGTGGCCTTATTCCTATACGAAACTTTGAAACAATGGAAGAACGAATAATCCAATTTCATTTCAATGCTGATGTGTAATTGAATCTTTATTATCTTCTTTGTGATACTTGATAATATGATTATGGTCAATATTTAGTTAGAGTAATATTTTAGGAACACGAAACAAATCGCGCACCTTTATTGGTGTTTGAATATGCTGACCATTGCTTATATACTGAAGAACCTGCAAATACATTATATTCTGTTCTAGAAAATATCAGTCAAAAACACAGTTAACACCATGGTTTTGAGATGCTCAGTGATAATTGGGTATAAGTAGTATGTTGTTATTGTAAAAACTAATACCTTATTAAAAATATAATAAACTTTTATTTTATTATCGCTTATATCATATTGTTTTGTGTTAACTGGCTGAAAGTAAAATTTACAAATTTCAACCTTTATCTACTAATAAAAGGCGAAGAACTTTATAGAAATCTTTGTTAAACACCACGAACATAGTATACTTTTGACTACTTCGCCTATACAGTTTTATTTTACTCAATAGACAAATACATTCACATTGAGTGACATGACATTAATCCAATTGCGAATGGACGAGTGTTTCAGTAGATACAGAGATACCTTTAGTACCAGTATTGGAGTAATCTAAGCCTTGGATGTTAATCCGAGTTCGCTTTTACGCGTATTTCGTTTCGCGCGAGAGCTGGGCCCACCAGCGAGCTTGCACGTAGCGACTACCTACACGAATTATTTCGTTATCCGGGAATTGATTGTATTTAATTTTCGGATTACTTCAACAAATCCATAGGTTTAGACTAATCTTTTCATCGAATTTGTTTATCTTTGATTTCCCTTGCACCTATTTATTGATTATTTTTAATATTTACATTGAGGGATTGTTTATTTTCAAATTAAAAATGAGTTTTGAGCTTCACGAGGATAACAGGTAGTTAATTTTAAATTCTACCCACATTCATCCAGATGGCATTCGGAAACACAATAGCTATAGTTGTTACGACAAAAAGCTCCAGCAGCTATAAATATATTCTACAAAAGAGCTCCCACTTTAATTAAAACACATCTATAGCACTCATGTTTATTAACTTTTGAGTTTAATGAATAAATTCCACATAAAACCAGACCAATATTTTTTTCGAGATTGTACTGGCGATGGTGTTTTTTCTTCGGGCGGTCGTTGAAAGTAATTTACCAAAATGTTCCAAAATCGCAATTTACAAACCGATCTATTATTTCTAATCATGAACGGTTGTTAGGTGGAGCAAATGAAAAGATGCTAAGTGTACGGGCAAGCACGTACAGTTTGTAGCATCAGCATTTTACCTCATACTCAGTTATTACATTTAATTGAATTCAGCATTACAGCAGTGGTATCAACCGGTCATCAACCTACTTTATATCATTTCGTTCGCGTCCACACATTATCATTTAACATCAAATAGTTTAAGTTCTATAGATCAATATATCAATCAGTTTTCTACTATCAAATATCTTTCATTCTATATCATATATCAACGAAAAGGGTGTGCAGACCGTACATCTTTTCTGGTCCTTCGAGCATAGGACCTCGCGAGTGCACAAATCAGGATTGTGTTTCTTACGTGAGGTGTGAACTATCACGGACTCTGGACTTTCCACTGTGGGTGTAAAAGGATTGCAGTGAATTGGATTTCCAGGATTTATCAAATCAATCTGCGTGCAGACAACGGTTATCAAGAAATAATCAAGTAAGATCTGTCCAGTTTATTATATTTTATCAGTCGCATCATACCTATTATCAAATTATAAAACATGGAGGGTTTACTTGCATCCCAGGAGCAAATAGTGGCTGCTATAGAGCAGGTGTACACTAATTTTAAGAAAGATGGAGCCGATAGGAAGACTCCAGATTATATCAAACGTAGAATAGTTACATTAGACGGTTACTGGCAGGAATATCAATCAAATCATATTAAATTGTGTGGATCGCTAGAAAAGTCTCACTCTTATTTTACGTCTAATCAGTTCGAAAATACAACTGAGAGATTCTCTAATATCAGGAGCGCTATACAAAATTATCAAGGATCCCCTTTTATCAGACCTGCAACTCCTTTGGGGCAGGCGCAAGGCCCATCAGGCCTTCAGGCTTCAGCTAATTTAACTCATAAGGGGACAACAAGCAAAACCGATGAGATGCTTAGGAAGCAAAGCAGTAATTTTAAAGCCTTTGAACATACCATTTCAAATATAATATTAGATACGATATCAGAAAAGTGGGAGTTTGAACACCTCCTACGTTCAGTTCAGACTCGTTGGTCAGCGATTGACTCCCTTCACTGGGAACTAGATAGTGAGCTAGGTGGTAGGGACCCAGACTACGAGGCAACGTTTTACAAATATGAGCGAACTTATAACGACGCTATCAAATCTATCAATAGGAAGATGTTTTCCATTTCACATCGGGATCATTCGACACCACACTTAGAGATACCTACTTTTAATGGAAGCTACCATCAATGGACGTCATTCAAAGATTTATTTACTGAGACGATTCATAGCAACCCGTCTCTCTCTAGTGCCCAAAAGATGCAATTCCTCAAATCAAAAGTTAGGGGTGAAGCGGAGCGTCTTATTCAGCATTTACCAATTGCCTCCGATAACTACCTAGTATGTTGGGACATACTAAACCATAGGTTTGATAACAAGAAATTGATTTTAAATTCACATATCGATATCATGCTCAGCATACCTACGGCTCAACAACCTTCATATAACCACATCAAAAGGCTTCACGACACTACCCGCGAGAGCCTAAACGCCATCAAAAATTTAGGCATCGATGTCGTCACGTGGGATCCATTGCTCATATACCTATTGTGTCAAAAATTGGACTCGGACACTCATAAAGAATACATCGCGTCTTTAAAAGCACCTAGGGATGTTCCAAATTTAGACGAATTTTTAGCATTCCTAGAAAGTAAGTTCACGACCATCGAATCGTCTCGTCGCAAACAAGAACCCATATCAAATAGGCACAATAACTTAAGGGGTACTGGCCAAAATTATCAATCTATATCAATACCTAAATATCAAAAATCAAATAATTATAACATAAAACAACAATATCATTCGAACGGAAGAGGTATTTCGCAACATCCTAACCGAAACGTCTATTTAACAAAATCGTATAAGTGTCCGATTTGTCAAACCGATGACCACGGAGTTTTTCACTGTAAACAGTTTATGGAAATGTCGCAACCACAGCGACGAGCAACCGTTGCCAAATATAAGTTATGCCAAAATTGTCTCTATTGTCACTTTGGTAAGGCATGTTTTTCAGACAAAAGGTGTAGAGAGTGTAATCAAGCACATAATACACTTTTGCATGAAGCGTTTGAAAAACATGAACATAATTACGACACAGCGGCGAACATGAAACATGCGCGCGGCGCACCGAAATCTGAACCTTCCCAGGTCACACGGAGTAACTCGCACGTGTCAATACAACCGGACGTGCCGGAAATACTATTAGCAACTGCAATTATTAAGGTTCAAAAATCAGATGGCACTTATATCAAATTAAGAGCATTATTAGACCAAGGCTCGCAGACATCTCTCATCACTGAGAATGCCGCTCAGCTATTAGGGATGCCACGCCAGAGATGCCATGGGGTAATCTCTGGAGTGGGAGAGACTGAGAGTAATTGCAAGGGTATCACTCATATCAAATGTCTATCAATAAACAGCAATTTTGAATTTGAAACAGACGCGCTAATAATGAACATCGTGACCCGTAACTTACCCAGCTATTCATTTAACAAACCTACGTGGCCCTATTTAGAAAATATCACCCTTGCCGATCCCGAGTTTAACTTAAGTAAACGTATAGATATCTTATTAGGTGCAGATATCTATTCAGCAATTTTATTAGAGGGTGTCTGTAGAGCTGCTCAAAATGTACCTATTGCCCAAAATACTCGCCTGGGCTGGATTTTGAGTGGCACAGTAAAAACCCTTCATTGTAATGTAGTTATAACAAACCTAGAGGAAATTTCAAAATTTTGGCAAATAGAAGATATCACCGACGAATCAAGCTTATCAACGGAAGACGAACAGTGCATTAAATACTACAAGGACACGACTACTAGACGACAGGATGGTAGTTATGAAGTAAGGATACCTTTTAAACCAGGTTTTGAGGGTAATTTGGGTAACTCAAAAATAAAAGCTATCGCTCAGTTTCGATCCTTAGAACGAAAATTCGTCAAAAATGAGGCTATGGAGAAAGAATATAAGTCATTTATGCAGGAGTATCAAACACTAGGCCACATGATTCCCGTCCAAGGTCACCCGCTCACACAGGACTGCTATCTTACTCATCACGGCGTAGAGCGTTCCGAATCCACAAGTACTAAGTTTCGAGTCGTTTTCAACGCTTCTCTAAAAACATCATCTGGCTACAGCCTAAATGACTTAATGGCTTGTGGACCTAATTTGCAGCAGGATTTACAATCTTTGCTTATCAAGTGGAGGCAGTTCAAAATTGCGTTTACAGCAGATATAGAGAAGATGTTCCGAAAAATTTGGACCCACCCCGAAGATCAAAAGTATCAAAAAATCATTTGGCGTAACTCAACTCATGAACCTTTACAACAATATCAATTATCAACTGTAACTTACGGGACCAAAGCGGCTCCTTTCCTAGCAATGATGACCCTTAGACAGTTAGCTTCCGACGAAAGGTCACACTACCCTAACAGTCCAGCCGTGGACGTCCTTGAAAATAGTCTCTATATGGACGATCTTGTGTACGGTCAGCATAACATAGAATCAGCAAAACTATTATGTAGCGATCTCGTCAACTTATGTAGATCAGGCGGATTTAATCTTAGAAAGTGGCGATCGAATTCAACGGAACTAACTTGTATACCTTATCAGTCAACAGATCAAAACAGTTTTAATTTTAAAGGGACAGAGCATACAAAGACGCTAGGGCTCAGCTGGGACCCGTCAGGCGATATTTTATCATTCGAAATGAAAATAAATAAATTACCAAAATATACTAAGCGATCGTTACTATCAAGCATTTCAAAGTTATTCGATCCTTTAGGCTTATTATCTCCACTGTCAACTAAATTAAAAATTATTTTTCAAGAAGTATGGCAAACTAATATCAAATGGGATGATCCTGTACCAGATAGTATTCAAAAGGAATGGCTTAAAATTAAAGACGATATCTACAACATAAATAACATTAAAATAAACAGATGGTTAGGTATTCAGGAACATGACACGATTGAATTGCACGGCTTTTGCGATGCGTCGACAAAAGCGTACGCGTGCGCAATATATTGTAAAATTAAGAGAAAGGATCATCCGATTATATCATTATTTGTTGCGAAGGCGAGATTAGTACCTTCTAAAACTGCTACATCTCTGCCAAGATTAGAGCTGAGTGGAGCTCTCCTATTATCAAAACTAATGTTTAAAGTTCAACAATGCTTAAGCCACTATAACATAAAAACATATGGATGGTGTGACTCTATGATTTGTCTAGGCTGGCTAAATGGAGACCCATCAAGATGGAAATCCTTTATATCAAATAGAGTTAAACAGATAACTAGCATAATACCTTCGGAATGCTGGCGACATGTGAAATCCGAAGACAATCCTGCAGACTGCGCGAGTCGAGGTTTGACCGCTTCTCAACTCGTAAATCATCCTCTGTGGTGGAAGGGACCATCCTGGCTTCAGGACTATAAGGATGACCAGGCCCACTCAACTTATTCCACGGACTTGGAATTAAAAATTATCAAGCAAGTTACTGTAGTTACTAAAGAAGATTTGGAAAAGGATGTTATCTATCAATTACTATCAAATAATAGCTGTTTCATCAAAATAATCAAAATATTATCATGGATGTTGAGATTTAAACAAAAAGATCAAAATAAACAAAGTTTTCTATCAGTATCAGAATTACATCAATCAAAAATAATAATTATCAAATATGTACAGAATTTAGAGTTTAAAAACGAGATATCATGTTTAAAAAATGTAATCAAGTTATCAACAAAAAGCAAGTTAGTAGAATTGAACCCGTTCTTAGATAAAGATGGGTTACTAAGAGTGGGAGGTAGACTTAGAAACGCTCATATAGATTTTGAAATGAAACATCCCATACTTATACCAAATAACTCTCGTTTATCAGAACTTATAATAGATATGTCTCATAAACTTGTATTCCACGGTGGAGCCCGCCTAACTTCAGCTTTTATTCGTCGAAAGTATTGGATTATTGGCGGCAATAATGCTGTTAAAAAACAACTTCGAAAGTGTGTCAAGTGTCGGCGCTACGATCCCATTAAACACTCTCAAATAATGGGAGATCTACCATCCTCTCGTACCACACCGTCTCGACCATTTTATCATACCGGAGTTGACCTAACTGGATTTGTCGAAGTAAAATCCAATAGAGGTCGAGGCATCAAGACCACCAAGGGTTATATCACAGTATTTGTGTGCATGGCGACCAAAGCTGTGCACCTCGAATTAGTATCAGATTTATCATCATCATCATTTCTTGCTGCATTGAGAAGAATGGCGGCAAGACGAGGAACACCAGGTCATATTTACAGTGACAATGGAACAAACTTCGTTGGCGCGAGCAGATCCCTTCATCAAGAATTCATAGATTTAAAAACTACCTTAGACCATAATTTTTACACAACCATCACAGATATGAATATCCAGTGGCACTTTAATGCTCCATCATGGCCTAGCGCTGGAGGGCTCTGGGAGGCTGCTGTAAAGAGCCTCAAATATCATCTAAAGAGAGTGGTCGGCGAACAAAAGCTCACCTTTGAGGAGTAGGTACTCGACTCTCTTATCACAGCTCGAGGCCTGTCTTAATGCGAGACCTTTATGCCCTCTAACCGAAGACAGCGAAGATCTAGACTATTTAACGCCATCTCATTTTCTAGCAAGTGGACCCACGTTAACAATTATCGAGACAGAAAAGGATCACCGAACACGATGGCAATTAACACAAAAAATATTTAGTGATGTATGGCAGCGATGGCAACACGAATATTTGCAACAATTATCAGCCCGAAGCAAGTGGCGCCAAGCTAAAGATAACATCAAGGTCAACGATGTCGTCATTATTCACGACGCTAACTTACCACCTGGTAAATGGGCACTAGGGAGAGTAATAACGCTTCACCCAGGGCAGGATGGCTATGTGCGTGTCGTCACGCTTAAAACAAAAAACGGCCAAATGAAAAGGCCTATCAGTAAAATATCAAGTTTACCTATCAATATCCAAGAAAACGAAGAAACAATCAAACCTATCAAATATCAACAACCTATCACCGCTACAACTACATTAAACAGCCATTCTAAGTCTCCATCATATACTACAAAACCGAAAAGTAACTTCCTATACTTACTATTTTTGTGGTTTATTTTAATATTATCTCCAGTCGACTGTACCTATAAAATATCAAACTTAAATAACAGTCAAGGTATTTATTTTGATAAAATAGCCAACATGCGTTTAGAATAAGATCAGTGGAAGTTAGTTATCTATTACGACATGGCTCCGTATTGGCAAGGTACAGAGTTATTAAACAAATACTTAAATCACCTTGAAGAGTCATGTACAAGAAACAACAATATAAATATACCTCAATGTGACGTCGTACTACTCCAATTACTTCACGGAATCGCCGAGCTCGAGCATTACAACGGCATGTTGCTCGGTCAGCAGTTCACACGGCCCGGCACGCGATCGCGCCGGGGTCTTATCAATGGTGTCGGTTCCATAGCTAATACACTGTTCGGCGTACTGGATGCCGATTTCGCAGAACAGTATGAACGAGACATAGTAACATTGAGAGATAACGAAAAACACCTGGCTTTGTTATGGAAAAACCAAACTTCGGTTGTAGAAGCCGAGTTTAATTTAATCAAGAGAGTTGAGAGTTCTATAAATAAGCAGCATAAAATATTTAATCAGCATATCAATAATTTAGAAAAACAACTAGACTTACAGAGAGATGTAGTACAACAATCTATAAACACGAATGATTTCACCTTGTCATCAGTTATCGCTAATAGCATCTTATTAAAGTTACGAAACATTCAAGAAACCCTCGTAGACTCTATTACGAACGTTTACCTTGGGAGATTTAACTTCCACCTTCTCACTCCTGACCAACTGAAACACGAGTTAAGTATCATAACCGGGTTACTTACGAAAGATTTGACCCTCCCACTACATAACATTCAATCTGACGTATCAAAAATATATCATTTACTTACCGTTAAGGCTAGAGCATCGAAATCATTTATTATTTTCGAAGTTAATATACCCCTTGTAAGTCGAGACAGTTACGATATTTATAAGTTATTACCGATCCCACAGAAAATAAACAAAAATATGATCAATATCATTCCCATATCTGATTACGCCGCCGTTAATATTCAAAAGGATTCTTATGTGACTATGTTTGAAAAAGATATACAACATTGTATGAGATATGAAGAAGATTCCTTAATTTGCCCTTTAAAAGGACCTGTATACCAGATGCGATCTGACGAAAATCTATGTATAAAAGGTCATGAAACTAATCAATGTCAAACATCGACAGTAATATGCAAAAACAGCTGGACAGAATTACATCATATAAATACTTACCTATACTTTTGTTGCGGGCAATGCACCATAAGAATCATATGTGAAGATCATGTTACCGCACAGTCGATTAATATGGCTGGTATTATAACGCTAAGCGACAGGTGCATTATCAAAGGAGCTACATACACAATTTTTGCGCACAAGCATTTATCAAGTACTTTAAAGACGAAAGCAGATGTAATAGAATTTAAGATACCGCCTATTAACAAGGTAATCAACTTATCAATACCTATTGCCGATATCAAGAGCTTGGAGGCGGCTACAGATCATTTAGACGAAGAAAGAGATATCAGCCTTCATATACAGGACATGAAGGCCAGTGCTGCTGAGGGAGTCCTAACGGATCGTGTATCATACCACGATGTACACCACTATATCGCTATTTACGTAGTGGTCAGTTGCGGGTTGGCGGTGGCGGCGGTGCTGGCGGCGCGGCGGCTGCGGCGGCGGCAGGCGTCGCGCGCCCACCCCGCGCCCGTGCCGTCCTCCGGCGTCATGGGCGGCGCACCGGTGAAGTGTATCAGTGATAGTGTTAATGAGTGTAGTGCTCGTATAAATCAGTGTAGTGCGCGTGTGAATCAGTCTTATCAAAGTGAATTAAATGAGTGTAGTAATGTTAAGGTTCAAACTTTGAGTGCTCGTGCACTCGATAGGTCTACCTCACCTATTTTTCATAGACAGTTTAGCTCTCTTTAGTAATTAAGTTTTATCATTGTTTTATCACCTTGTAATAGATTTTAAGAAATATTGTTTTATCACCTTGTCACTCACCTATCATTATCATCTTACACACTCATCTTCGCGGCCCGGAGCATGTACGGGCAAGCACGTACAGTTTGTAGCATCAGCATTTTACCTCATACTCAGTTATTACATTTAATTGAATTCAGTATCATTACAGCAGTGGTATCAACCGGTCATCAACCTACTTTATATCATTTCGTTCGCGTCCACACATTATCATTTAACATCAAATAGTTTAAGTTCTATAGATCAATATATCAATCAGTTTTCTACTATCAAATATCTTTCATTCTATATCATATATCAACGAAAAGGGTGTGCAGACCGTACAAGAAATAAATTAAAACAATTTATACGCTATTTGCAGCTATAATTTGGTAACCTATAAAAGTAGGTATACACATACATACATAAATTCACGCCTGTATCCCTTTTGGGGTAGGCAGAATACCAGAGGCTATAAAACCATCTGATGTCAAGTTTGAAAAATTTCGAGGTATCATAATGATGGAGAGACTATTGCAGTGACAGGGGGTAAGCCTATCGCCCACAAAAAAACTTCCAATAAAACCTCTGTCCCTTAACTGACTTTTACAGTATGCGTGGGAAGAGAAGTATGGAATTAAATCAAAAGCAGGTTTATTAATCAATTAAAGTAATAAGTTTGTATGGTTTTATTTTAAATATCTGAAAAAATGGTTTTATCTTTCCAGTATAGGTATAGGTGTTAGATGCAAGTTTATTTATTCAATGTTTTAATTTTTTTCCAAAACATGTTTCTTCAAATTTGAAAAACAAAATATATCGAAAATGGCGTTGCGATTGATAAAATGTTCGAAAATACATTTCGAAGATAATTTCCAACTTTACTTTCATTGAAGATTCTGTTTTGGCGAAGCCGTTAAATCTAAAATAAATCGAGAATTTCTCGAAAATGTTAAGGGCAGACTTAAAGAATAATAAGTATTTAGTTAGTCTCCCTCAACGAAGGTAAAATTCAACAACAGTTTTATTGGATTGGCCGCAATAAATTTGTGAAACAAACAAGCCTGGCTAACAAACAAAAATGAGGTTAATTAGATATCAGGTTGATACGTGGAAAGGGTGTATGAGGTATTATTTTGATGTTGATTACCATCATTATTATCTATTGCGGTGTTGCTGTTATTATAGGAAGGTGTTGATAATGTATTTCTGTAACGAGAAATTGCATGTAGCGATGTAGAGACAAACATATTTAGGTACCTATAGTTATTTTAGGTATTTTAATTTTTTTTATACTACAGGGTAAATCAAATCAAATCAATTTTTTGCGAAAAGTATGGTAATATTTGATGATACACATTACAGTATGAGCGCATACTTTACTGTATTACAGCATGCAATATTGTTATCTTATGCAATTATTTTCAATGTATATTATTACTAGGTATTACAATATTATTGTTAAAAAAAAAACAAAATATTCATCATAATTATTTACATTCTTATCTACCTATGTCAAATTTAACGTTTAAATAAATCATTAATGTCATAAAAACATTCATTAATTAGCCATTGTTGTAAGACGTATTTAAATTTATTAAGTGGCAGCGTTTTGATATCTTCAGGTAATTTATTAAAAATTCTAATGCACATTATTGGGCTATTTCTAAGACATATTTCAGTTTTGATATTCGGAAGACATAGTCTGTTTGGAAATCTAGTGCTAAAACACAATACTTACATATTTTTCTGTTAGAAGTTTCATACTTTTAAATAAAGGCTTCCATGTTGTCCACGAATCAAAATCAGCAAAAGCACGAACACATTGCTGTTGAGATATGAAAGCTTTATTTACTTTAACCGAGTGGCCCCAAAGCAGAATACCATACCTTAAGATGGATAAATAAAATAAATTAGTAATTAAACATACAGCTAAAAATGAAATGCACAGACTGTGCAATTGAATCCGTAAGTTAATAAATCATAATATAATTTCAATATTTAAAAAAGTTATATGATATTGACTTCGGTAACAGTTAATGACAAAAAATCCAATAGTAGAAAATATGAAAAGAAAAACAAATATATCTCACCCGTTTTCTACATGTGTTGAAGTTTGAATAAGTGTTTTTAAATATCACTAATGGTGCGCATTACGACGACGTATGCGCACATCGCAATCTTACCGATGACAAAATATATTTTCTTTCATTCCTGTAACTAAAACTTAAAGATGCTTACCTGTATAACGACCGTTTGACGACCGGCTGGTGTAGCGGTAACATATATTGCCTTCTATGCCAGAGGTCCTGGGTTCGAATCCCGGCGGCGGCGGATATTTGTGTGATGAACACAGATATTAGTCGTCAAGTCATGGATGTTTATATGTTTATTTAAGTTTATTCTAATAAAAAATATGTATTTATTCAATATGTATGTTTATGTATTTCTTAAGTATATCAGTTATCTAGTATCCATAGCACAAGTTCTTTAAGAAACTTAATTTGGGCTAGATAATGTTGTGTGAGTGTCAGAAATATTTATATTTATATTTATAACTTGATATTATAATAATATCACATATTATATTTTATTTAGCATATTTTTTTAGTTATTTAAGAATAATTGAGCATTATTAAATGCAAGAAATAAAATGAAAATAATAATATTAATATCACATTTTTTTTAATGGTGACATACATATCTTCACGCCCTTATGGAGTAGGCAGAACACCAGACGTCATAAAATCACGTGTGACAAATTTGGAGGCATTATAATGATGAAGAGAAACTCTTGCAGTGGCAGAGGGTCAGTCTATCGCCCACAAAAAAATCTCCAATAAAACCTCTGTCCCTTAACTGACTTTTGCAGTATGCCCAGGAAGAGAAGCAGCTGGCACATTCTATGTTTTTCTTACGCTCTCAGTCCAGCATGGAAGTTTAAAATGTGAATTGTACCTTTATTCTGGTTGAGTTAACTATTTCTCTAATTCATCCCTTTTTTTGGTATGTCGAGTTTCAAGGAATTCATAAATCTGGAATTCTTATCAGCTTCGTCCAGTATTAGAGTTGCCAAATTCTAAAATTTCCCTTAGAATAACTTTTCGGCGAGTCACATATGTTTAGTGAATTTACGTTAGCAATAACTAGGCATATCAAAACAAAGATGTTATCTTATGAAATGGAAATCTTGGGTTAGTTTAGATAAATAACAGTTCTTTATGTAAGTAAGAGAGTAAATCGGCTAGGTTCGGCTCGGCTCGGCTTGGTTCGGCATATCTCAGCTCGACTCGGCTATGCTCGGCTGCGTGTTAGCAATCTAAAAACTATTCGGAGGGCATAAATTACGTTTGTCCAAAGCTTTTAACCTGCCCCCATCCAAAAGTTGGACGTAAACAAACAGACACGTCAACCTATTCGATTTCGATTTTGATATTATACAGGGTATGACAGAGCGTACTAAAATATAGCGCTAGGAAATATTTAGTAGGTATATGTTTTTTTTTTAAACTATAATATCTAGAGTTATAGAGAGAGAGAGAGTGATTTGTAAGTGTCAAATATCAAGTGTATTTATGAGTCCATCTAAAGAAAATGAAGATATACACAAAGAAGACACATATAAAAGGGGACCATCGACTGTAACACTATATGAATGCCTGACGTGTAGTGTGAGTTGTTCACGAGCAGTACTTACTTCCACTAAATATTAAATTTTCTACTTACCGAAATCATGAAACTACTCCGAGTTACAGAAATATTAAAATCATCTGACACTTATATTTTAGGAATATCAACAGTGGCAGTATATTGGAATGTTTCTCAGGCAACATCCTGTATAAGAATACTTAGTAGGGCTAGTAACGGCCTCTCACTTAAAGGTTTTTGGGTCTGACTTTTGCAAAGTCAACACCAGTTCAAAAGTTTTGACTTTATAACGAAAGCATTTAGTATCTGCGTTCTATGAGATAAATTTTCATAGGTCGCCTTCCAGGAATGAATGACCTTCGTTGAGGGATTATGTCAGGCATTATTATGTTGATCTGTGATTTGATTACCTATCAAATATCGCATTTTGTCCTTCTTAGAACCTTCAAAACTTTGGCTGTAATGCTGTGGGTAAAAGGCGGTAAAAGTTTGACAAAGGTTCTTATATTCTTGAAGATTATTGTCAATGTGACATATCGAGCAGTCACGCGTCAATGTGTCAACACCAAGTTGCTGGTTTTCAGATAAACCAAGATAAACTGGCTTCTAGATTAGAGGTGGATTCTACTGATATGTACGAAATAGTAAAAAATAAAATACTTGAAAGGGATAATATTAAATCAACTCTTCAAAGCTATGTTAGTTATTTTACCACACATAACTCTAACATGTCTTTAGCGTTAATTAGGTTAAAATCAATGTGTAAGTACTTTTATAGCCGCGCTGTAAATACTCCCAGCTCATAACTACTGGCATGGCGGTCGGACACCACTCCAGAACGTTACACGAAAAAGCTTTCCGCTCTATCTAAATGCAGCTATATTTTTATAAAACGAATGTTCCCACGTTAATTCGTTTTACGCCCATTATTTTTATCCAAATAAATTTGCTTTTTCAACATTTTAATTTCATGGGACAGTTTAAAGTGTAAAGCGTTATTTTTTTTAATTAGGTCTCGTTTTATGCTAGCAGTTTGCGATCCGGGCCAACGATGGCTTAATTAACTATTTTGATGTTTAATAAGGAAGTTTTTAATTTATTTTTGAGAGTTTAAGAGGTTTTAGCGAAATTATTGAGGGAAGAGGAAGTTGCTCCTAATTTAACTGAATATTATAAATTCAGTTAGGAAGTAGGGAAGTAGGTTCTTCTGGTGTAAATTTAATTTGATAATAAGAATATTCAAGTTTGACTCTGCTACTCATTTAAATCGGTTCTAATTTCTATTCCATTTCGACGATTAGTAATTTGTTCACATATTCGGTCGTAAAAACTTACCTAGACGCTTTACTTCTGCTGTTGGCATTTGGAATCATTAAAATATAGCCCAGTCAAATTCAGCCGAAAATAGGCAAACGGGGGAAATAATTCGTGTAGTTTTGAAAATTGACACACGTATACCTCGTGCAGTACAGATTAACATATTAAAAATCCTCATGAGTGGAGGGTGTGCTATCGGTGTAGGGGGATGAAGGACCCTATTTTCAGGTTTTTGCTCATATCTCAAAAATCTGTACAAATAGCATAATAGTTGCTTCTGTCCAAATTTAATTCTTAAAACTTCCAATTGTGATGATTTAGACTTCATAAAGTGTAACTATGCCGATTTTCAAGACTACACAAACTAGAGCTGCATCGTGAGAATGCCAGTTGTAGCCGAGGGCTATCGGAAATCTCGCACATCGCAAATTTCAACACATTCTAACTCGTAAACTATCATTGGTCGTTGAGTAAAATCTCATATGACTAAATCAATATGAAATTTTATTTTGGACTTCATAAGGTAACGCACATCGCAAATTTCAACACATGTAAAAACTAATATGACTAAATCAATTGGAAATTTTATGAATTAAATTTGAACAGAAGCAAATATTATGCTATTTTTACAGATTTTTGAGATATGAACAAAAGCCTGAAAATATGGACCTTAACCCTCCCTACACCGACGGCACACCCCCCACACTTGAGGACTTTTAATATGTTAATCTGGAGTGCACAAGGTATACGTGTGCCAATTTTCAAAACTACACGACTTATTTCCTCTGATTCTGCTAATTTGAATGGGCTAATTTAAATTGTACAACGTCAAATAACAAAATTAGACAAATTTAATTTAAATAATTGATCCAATCCAATTGTTTTCATAAATACCTGAGACGAACGTATCCTAAAAATAGAACTATTATCTAGACCTACGGGCATCTGGGACTTACAAATAAATGTGAGTTAGGTATTGCTTAGTATATTCTAAATAGTACTTTTTGTCTCTTTTAGAAATATCATGTATTGTTTTTCGGCGAAAAGTGTTATTCGCAATTTCCGAACATAACTTATTTTGCAATATTTTTATATGTATATTTTTTCTAACTTTTACATTTTTCAATAGGTATGTAAGTAGGTATGCAGATGCTAAATCGCCAAGTCCGTGTAAGAATAAATTAGAGATATCAAAATAAAAGCTGTTTAAACAAATATTTTTTTTCCTTTAGCCGGGTCAAAGGCGTGATAGCTTTTTTGACAACCTCGTACTCTGTCCGAGGTACCGAATTAAGTATTCTAACAATAGCCCTGTGGCCCG
The DNA here is from genome assembly GCA_944452665.1 of Stenoptilia bipunctidactyla. Classification (NCBI taxonomy): domain Eukaryota; kingdom Metazoa; phylum Arthropoda; class Insecta; order Lepidoptera; family Pterophoridae; genus Stenoptilia; species Stenoptilia bipunctidactyla. The sequence continues at coordinate 1,190,709 of OX101724.1, read as the reverse complement.
GCCCTCTTAGGGCACGTAATTTATGCGTGGCGTCGTCAACGCATTTTAAAGTTATTTTTATTCGAAACACAAACTCAATTAACGAAGATAATTTGCTTATTTATTAAATTTTAAAGTTTCCTCTAGAGCTAATGAACTTAAAGTCCTCTTTTAGAATGGACGATCTCTTTAAGTCTTTTTAATTTGTGAAGGCAGGACTGTCCGGATTTTAAAATATAGACTGAATTTTGAAATACTGAATTTTATTTACATATAGCAAGTGTAAACAATATTCAAATGATTAGTAAAATAGCAGAAATATTCATATTCCAACATAGTTCGCAGGATGTAATTAGTGTAGCATAGATTTGGTGACAGTTTCAATTTCGTAATCCATCGGCACAATTTGCCGATTGTCGATTATCGATGTTATGCAAAATTTAGTGCTATGAGTAAATATTAGTAGTATTTTAATGCAAATTGCAATTTTTTCGGTTATTTGATACGAAAACGCAATTATTTGACTGATTTATTTGTCTTTAGCTATAACGACATAAAGAAAGTATGTAGATTGAACGTATCAGTGGAGTAATTAGGAAAATTGTCTAAGAATTGTACTAGCCTTTATCCATATTTTGGAAATAGTTTGTTCAATTGTTTTTCCTGTGACACACATTTCGTTATTTATTTTGATTATTCTCGTACATTGGTGCTAGACTTTTAAAATCATGAAAGTACTTGAGATCCGAACCTGATATTATCACATGAGTCTTCTATAACCATAACTTAATCTATTTAATATTCGGGAAAAATAAGATAGAAAAAACCTTGAAAGATGAATTTACAAATGATCTCATCATCATCACAACTCCGTGTAATGAGCCCACTGCAGGGCTATGAGTCTCTCCTCTGGGCGACGAGAAGGTTTACTGGGTGACAGTGCTGGTTGGTGGATATCAGAATTTTCAGGATGCCGAAATGGCTTCTGACAATCCCTAACGACTACTTTATACAAGTATACAGGACTCGGAACGACTCCTTAACATCTCCTTAACATGCCCTCTGAAGCACTGAAGTCATCGTGAGAAATAAATGATCGGCGGTCACCCATCCTAATGCCAGCCGCGCCGAGCGCGCTTAACCTGCGATATCGTTTGATATGCACAGTAACCACGGCACCATAACGCCTTCACATTGATAGTGTTAGTTGAGCCAAAATTATTAATTTTGGCGGATTTTTCTTACACAATACTTTCAGAGTTAACCGACTAGTTAAGGGCTCTAATGGAGTCCTTGGTGTTAAAAAACTTTGATTATACTTGGTAAAAAATACTTAGATTTAGTTGAACTTTTCATTATAAAAAATAACAACTCATCTTTTGTTCTGTAAAAACGTGACACCAATTTAGTTTCGTATAATTCTGATAGTAAAACTTACGACCTCTATTAATTCTGTGGTTGAACCAAACAATTGAATCAATTATCTAGACCACAGATAACCTAATCCAAACATAGCCCGGTTTCCCGGACACGTGTATAAATGAAATATAGGTAAACATACGAATGAACACATTATATACAAAGATCCGAATAATTACAATCTGTTCACAGTTAGTTTACCTCTGACGTATTATGTTGGCCCTAATGTCCAGTTTTCATAAAAATTTTCATAACAGTTTATAAAATAATTAAATTTCTACCCCCTTTCACTCCATGAATGCAAATCTATTATTAAAACTTGGCTTTTATCCTTAAACTATCAAGAAACAGAAGATCTATTGAACGTCCTAAAGTAAATAAATACATTTGATATATTTATTTTATATCTATAATATTTTCAATATATTGAAACAATATAATAATATAACATACCGTACAAAACACTGGTAGGTACATATCATATACAAATAAAATGCGGTGTTAATTTTATTAAGCTTTGTCGACACACTTGTTTGTGAAATATTGGGAGAAGCCGCTGACACAATTAAAATTCAGAACGAAAAAAAATAATAATAAATAGGCATATGTAGAAAATTATCCAACCAGTTGGTTTCCGTTTTAGAAGATCAAAACGTAGTAGGTAAAAGGATATTTTACTTCGTTTTACTGAGTTTAAAATGTTTTCATAAAAAGGGTGATGCGATAATTGGCACCACAAATAATAAATTTATTTACTTTGATATATTTCTATATTATAAAGACGTGTGAGCCAAGGCCTTTAATGAATGAATGCAGAAAGGCTGCATTCATTTTTTTACTGCTTCCGGTTAATTTTTATTTCACATTCTCAACTTTAAATGCCGTTTTCTTGCAATCGTTATTTTGCTGTTACAACACTTTAGTGTCTGGTGGGCAGATGTGGTGTTTGTGGAGCCTTGTCAAAAGGTGGGTAGCTTTCAAATATGTAGGACAAGAGGCAAAAAATATTGTCAATCTAACTGAAGAGGCGTTTCAATCAATTACTGTAATGAGTCTGATACTGAATCTGACAGCAGTTACGGAGAGTCCAGTTTATCTGATTGTAATAATTCAACATTGGATCATTGTTATTCAAATAGATATGGATATTCGAATTGCAGTAGAAATTTTATAATTAATTTGAACTTTCAAATTAAAAATAATAAATGTAAACTTTCGTTCGAAATAAACATTTTTTTTTTGGTTTTAATATTGAACTAGAGTGAAAAGGTTTATGTGACGGATACAGCTAAGGCTTTCTTTTGCTCTTCTTAAGCTGCTTGTGTTTTAGTTAGTCTCTTATGTAAATTATTTCTGTGTGCACTTAAAAAAAATTAGTTTCATTTTTTTTGTCCACCTCTATAATTTTAAATAGCCTTCTTTATTCTATTACAACAAGGTATAATAAATTGCTGTAAATTATCCAAATATTGTAAAAAAGAACTAAATATTACACTCAAATATGAAAAAATATGGTGTACTAGACCTTTAAAAATATAGATACATATTTTCATTATTAATTAGTAATACAAACGGTATTTTGTAATAGAAGTTTAATACGGTAACCCAAGACACATGGCATCCAACCTAACAGTTAAAAGTAAACTAACTGTGAACGGACTTAAACATGAAAACGCCATCTGCGGACATTGTTGTCACCAAGGAAACGTAAAGTACACTTAGATATAATACTCCGTTTGTAAACATTTCTATCTAAAACAAACCTTTTTAATATATCCACCGCAGGATCAACAATTTTAAACCAATAAAAAAAACAATCAAACGTTTGGTTTGTATTAACACCGACCATTTGGATTATCTATTCCCACTCGCAACGAGAATGTTTGGCACTTACAGATGTTACACACTCTTGCTAAAATCTCGATTCTCGTATTATTCTCAAGTTCTCGCGTGTCTTTCCACTTTTTGTCGGTTTTTTTGCGCGAGAGAAAGGAGCGCTAGAACGCGAGAACAGGCGAGATTCTCACCGCGAGAACGTGTATTGACTTCAATATAGCCGACTAATTTGAAAGAAATTATTCGAGAGTTTTGAAGTAACTCGTAATAGAATTTAAGAGTTTTTGTTTATTTTTATATTGTTAGTATTGAAAATAGTCCAGGAGATTACAAATTAACTTCTTATATGTTTGATTTGTATATTTACTCACAAATAAAGATAAATAGTGATAAAAACATTTTGATCTCAAGGTTTAACATTCTATGTGTGCTTCTTTTTAATATACGCATAAGTATAATATGCGAATGCGCATAATAATAAACTTGCCGCAGCGGTTGCTACAGTTCTTGCGAGAATCTTGCTGAGATTCTCGTGCGAGAATCTCGTGAGAGTGTGGAACGCGTATTAGTGTTGGCTCGTGGATGACAAAATTTCAGGTATTTGTATGGATCCTGACAAGTTTTGTTTACAATAAGCAGTATCCGGGATGGACAGCATAACTTGCCCTTCAAAGCACGAAAATCGTGAAGATAAATTAATGATGGACGGAAGTTCATCCTTGCGGAACACCAGGCAGTACGTTACAAATACTGTATCTGTACTCTACAATTATTATTTCTGATTTATTTATTTATTTCACAATCATACATAAATAGAAAAATAGGTTCAGCAAATTTCTATAAAGGTACAGCTTATTTGTATAGAAATTTCTACCAGCAGACCTGATGAATGGAGAATAATTAATAATAATTTGAAATTATTATAATGATCATGAGTGTCATTTTTCGTTTTATTAAAGAGAAGACGACTACAAGCATATTTTATCGTGTAAGTGGAATTATATTTTAAATTGTAAGAAGTTCTCGTAAATATTTTTTGAGAGTACATGTTAGTAAGGCCTTGCAGGATGTAAATATGAGTGACAACTGAACAATAATTAAAGTTTCTGAATAATTTAGGATGATGTATGAACCGCTGCCAATATGGATGTTACTTTTGAAAGGTTTTTGGTAAATTTGCCAAACACTGGGCCAACTTTTTAGATTAAGACCCAAATCTTATATCGCCACCATTATGTTTCACGGCTTAATTCTTTGCGATTTAATGTTAACATGTTGTAGTAGTACTTCCAAGCGTCAGCCTTGCACGGTTTTCAGAGACACGTTTTTTTTTTTTTATTTGGCAACCCTGATCCCCGCTCTTGAACTCCTCTCCACTTACTTCCTCTCATCATCCCTCCTCAATAACCATTTCTGTATTTCCGTGCTCAAGCCTTCGCACGTGCGTCTATAATTTATTACTTAAATTGAACGTTAGATAGATAGTCTTCTAGTTTAAAAATTTAAATCTCAACTTATTATTTGTCGTTCGAAAAATGGGAAAAAGGAAATATGAAGACATTGAGACCATACGCAAGAAGATCAGAAAACTGGAAAAAAGCTTCAAAAGAAGCAAATGCCAAGTGAAATTTGTACCTTATCACTATCCATGGCTCTTTACATCGCATAATTGCGTTACGAATCCTAATTCGAAAACAAAGTTCAATGATCTTTATCACTGAATTTGAATGAGCCGAGTTTAAAACTCACAAATTTACCTAGTAAGAATCTTTATTCGAGACGATGGTAAATGTCATTGTTTAGTGATCATTATCGCTAAAATGACTTTTCGAATCCTTATTCGAAAACAAAGTTCAATGATCTTTATCACTGAATTTGAATGAGCCGAGTTTAAAACTCACAAATTTACCTAGTAAGAATCTTTATTCGAGACGATGGTAAATGTCTTTGATTAGTGATCATTATCGCTAAAATGACTTTTCGAATCCTTATTCGAAAACAAAGTTCAATGATCTTTATCACTGAATTTCAATGAGCCGACTTCATAACAAACAATTTGGATTCACAAGGGGTCGTTCGACAACTGATGCTGGTGTTGAACTGTTTGAAGTAATAGCTGGTGCCTGGGAGGGGTCACAGATGCTCTAGGTGTATTTTGTGACCTATCCAAGGCATTTGACTGTGTTCAGCATGACACTCTCATCAGGAAACTCCACCACTACGGCATCAAAGGCACTGACCTCAAACTTTTGAATTCTTACCTGAGTGATAGAATCCAGAAGGTTGAGGTTAACCGGAAAAGGTCAGCTGGGTCGGTTGTGAGAATGGGAGTGCCTCAAGGTTCAATTCTGGGCCCATTTTTATTTTTAGTCTATATAAATGATCTACCCTATATGGTAGGCAATAATCACGATATTGTATTGTTTGCTGATGACACATCATTAATTTTTAAAATGATAAGGCAGAAAACCAACTACGACGATGTAAACAATGCTCTCTCTAATGTAGTACAGTGGTTTAATGTAAATAATCTAGCTTTCAATGATAAAAAAACTAAATGTATAAAATTCTCCGCACCAAATGTAAAACAAGTTGAGTCTGATCTGCGGCTTAATGGGAACAGGTTGAATCTAGTAGATAACACTGTTTTTCTTGGAATTACCTTAGATTCTAAATTGCAATGGGGCGCCCATATCTCACAGCTAGCGAGTAGACTTAGTTCTGCAGCGTTTGCGGTAAAGAAAATTCGCTCATTGACTGATGTTAATACGGCGAAGCTGGTTTATTTTAGTTATTTTCATAGTATAATGTCCTACGGCATCCTACTTTGGGGCAATGCCACAGACATTGACACGATATTTACACTGCAGAAAAGGGCTATTCGTGGAATGTATAAACTTGGAAGTAGAGAATCTCTAAGAGAAAAGTTTAAAGAGATTGGTATCTTGACCTTTGCATCACAATATATATATGAAAACATTATGTATATTTATAAGAATAGTAGTAAATTTAAAACCATGAAAGATAAGCATGATAAAAATTATTCTGTAATGACAAGGAACGACCATAAATTAGCGTTTCCCAAATTAAGGCTGGCTAAAAGCACCAAATCATTTATGGGAATGTCAATACGTATTTATAATAAAATACCACAGTCAATTCAATCTCTAACGTTTAATAAATTTAAAAGAACTATCAAAGAAACATTATGCAAAAAAGGCTACTATAAACTCCAAGATTATTTAGATGACAAAAGAGCGTGGGATTGATGTCTCCACAGGTTATTTCCAAATATTAAACATTAATCACTATGTAAGCAGCTTGGCTGCGACATGATATTGGCAAGCAAGAATAGCTGTCTTCTGTTTGTTTGTTCATGTCATAGCAGAGCTGTATTTCTGCCAAATTGTACCTATAATAAGCACTTTTTACAAAAGAGTGCCGAGAGTTTTTTTTCCGCCGGCTTTTTTCCTCTCGGTCTACCTAGGGTTCTACTTTCATTTCGTTTTTTAAAGCCGAAGAAGAAGTAGTAGTAGACATCACCAAGACATTGGTGGATAATGGGCGATCATTATCTTTATAAGCTGAGAGACGCACACTTCTCGACGGAGGCCTTCCCCTGGATTCTTCATGTCGTCCGGACCCGTGCCGCCCTCATCCAGCATTTGACGTTCGTAAAGTGTATAAAATTACCTACTACGAATAAAAAAGTTTTCATTTTCATTTTCATTTTCCGAGTTTAAAACTCAAAAATTTACTTAATTCGAATCTTTATTCGAGACTATGGAAAATTTCTTTGTTTAGTGATAATTATCGCTAAAATGACTACCCTACTTTTTGCATTTTATGCTCGTAGGTGCTAAAAACACTTCTTTCGAATTATTATTCGAGACGCTGACTACTTTCGTCTTTTCAGTGCCATCTACCTCAAAACATCCACCAGTAGATGATGTTGAGGATATAGAATTGGATAGCGATATCTTAGAGATGTTGGGAGATGCTCCTAAGATTGCTGAAGAACTAGGAATACCTTTACATAAGGAAATTTCAACCCGGTGCGGTGGTCTGAAATCCTTTTAAAGGGACTACCCAAAGAGACAAGAGATAAAATCCTAGAGGATTATCTTATTCCTAGTAATTGTCAACTACTCCTTGCCCCTGCTCTGAATCCGGAAGCAAAAGTGGCAGTTATCGAAGCGGTCTCTAAACGGAATTCCTCCCTCATGTTTAGGCAAAGACAAACTGGTGTGGCTATAGCAGCTCTGGGAAGAGCTACCGAAACACTCGTAGGATCATCTTCATTAATACCACAGAAGCAACAAATAATTAAGCCGCTTAGTGACGCTTGTCGCATTCTATGCGACTTGCATTTTAATGAAACCCGTACACGTAGGAATTTCGTTCTTTCTTCTATAAACGCTTCACAAGTTGTTGTTTGGAGACAATGTAACCGAAAAACTAAGGGCTACTAAGTCCATTCAGCGGTCAGGAGAAGAGCTGAAAAATACTCGAAAACCTCCTTTTAAGAATAATATGTTTCCGAAGCCCAGTTACCATGCCAATAATAATAAGAACCATTTAAACTGGAAAAGTCAACACCGCAAGACTCCCAACAAGCCGGAGAACTTGCAGCGTCGGCCTCCACCCTCGACTGCTCGTCAGCAGTTTCGCAACAATCAGCCTTATCAACGATCATCGGAAGAGCCCCCTCAGGGGAGAACGCAGAGGAGATAAATATCGAGGTATGCTATGCCGGTCGGCTTAAATATTTTGTTAATAAGTGGTCACAAATTACTAAAGACCCCACTCTACTGTCATGGCTGTCAGGTTATCATACCATTTACATCAACTCCATCGAATTCCGATTGTCACTGTCAGTCTGTTTTTTTCCAAAATCCACACAAGAGAGCTTAGATTTCGACCAATCATTACACAACCTAATAAGCAATGGTGCCATCTCGAAGTGTACTTATATTGAAGGACAATTTTTATCCAGTATATTTCTTGTACCTAAGCCTAATGGTGATAAAAGGTTTATATTGAATTTAAAAAAGTTAAATAAATTTGTACTTGCTAGTCATTTTAAAATGGAAGATTACAGAACAGCGTCAAAATTATTAACTGAAAACTGCTGTAGACAATAGACTTAAAACATGCATACTTCTTTGTTGCGACAAATGAAGCTCACAAAAAATATCTTCGATTCAAATACAACAATATATTATATGAATTCAATTGTTTACCGTTCGGCCTTTGTACCGCACCTCTCGTGTTTACTAAATTAATGAAACCAGTTATAGAATACCTGCGTAGTCGGGGTATGATTTCAGTTATTTATTTAGATAACATTTTTTTATCGGAAAGACTTACTCGGAGTGTGTCACTAATGTATCTACAACTATAGATCTATTACAGAGCTTGGGTTTTTTGATTAACTTTTCAAAAAGTTGTTTAATACCTAAACGTGAATGTAAGTTCTTGGGCTTCACTTTCGACTCAAAGCAGACGATTTTAAAACTACCCGAGGAAAAGAAAATAAAATTGAAAGATTTTATAAATAGATTTCTTTGTATAAAACGATGCAAGTTACGCGAATTCGCTAAACTCATTGGTTATTTAATTTCCGCATGTCCAACAATAACTTATTCGTGGTTATATACAAAAAAGCTTGAACAATATAAATATAATTGTTTATTAAAAAAAAATCCAAACTACGATCAGACAATTGATATCTTAATTACCCTACATGAAGAATTATATTGGTGGTTAGGAAACATAGATATAGGCCATTCATCACTCAAACCGAAAAACTTTGTTTTAGAATTTTTTTTCTGATGCCTCCTCTACGGGATGGGGAGCGTATTGTGATACAGTTAGATGCTGTGGATATAGGAAAGACAACGAAACTTCTTGTCATATAAACGAGTTGGAACTAAAAGCAGCCTTTCTAGCTCTTAAATGTTTCACCAAAGAATTATCTAATTGTGACATCTTATTAACAGAATGGGCAGTTTTCAATATGATCACCTAGATTATATATCTAGAAGTATGTGGAAATGGTGCGAAGAACGTAGAATAATCTTATTCGCTTCTTACATCAATACTAAAGATAATTGTGAGGCAGATTCATTATCTCGAAAACAGTTCGAGGATACAGAGTGGGAATTAAATCAAATTGCATTTAATGAAATAGTTTGGTATGCCAGTACCTATTGATTTGTTTGCAAACAGATGCAATACTAAGTGTAAACAATATGTTTCGTGGAGAAATGATCCCGAAGCATGTGCTGTTGATTACACTGCCATGGACCAATATGTTATTTTACGCCTTTCCACCATTCTCGCTTATAGTAAAATTAATGCAGAAAATCATTTGTCATAAGGCAGAGGGTATTGTTGTGGTGCCATATTGGCCAAGTCAACCTTGGTTTCCTATGTTTAAAAAGTTGTCTGTTTCAATTTTTTTTGTATTTTGTACCAGACCTTCTAACATCTCCTTTCAGTAGATTGTAGATTGTGTACACAAGAATCTACGCCTTGTTGCCGCGAAATTATCAGGCAAGCATTACTAAGGAAATATTTATCGAATAGGTCAGTAGATATTATGCTAGCTTCGCTTGCAAATAATACTTACAAACAGTACGATGTTTGCATAAAATCTTGGATAATTTACTGTAGATTACATAATTATGATTATTTTAATGCTTCTATTCCAATTGTAATACATTTTTTAACCGATATTTTTGATAAAGGCGCTAAATACGGGACCATCAATTCTTACCGCTCTGCCTTATCTCTTTTTTTAGGTAATAGCTTAAATGATGATCGAGTCAAACGTTTCATGAAGGGTGTTTACAAGTTGAGGCCCACTTCTTGGGACCCAAACATAGTGTTAAATTATTTGGCCACTCAATGGCCAAATGAAAGCCTTAGTTTCGTTAGCCTTAGACTCTGCTAGGTTTGGTGACAGCGCAAAGAGTACAAACATTTTCTCTCATTAAAATAAATAATATAACTCAAAACAGAACAGAAATCTTAGATAAAATACCTGACTTAGTAAAAACTTCAAAACCAAACTCCTTTCAACCCCTTCTAAGGCTACCATTTTTTCATACAAATCCTGCAATATGCCCTGCCAGATGCATTTTAGATTATATAAATAAAACGAGTGGTTTACGTAGTTGTGACACTTTATTTATTAGCCACAAAAGACCTCACTTAAAAGTTTCTCTCAAACTTTGAGTCACTGTATCAAATATACTTTACAACGCAGTGGCGTGGACACATCAGTGTTTAGCGCGCACAGCACGCGCCATGCGGCCACTTCCACTGCTAGCAGAGTCGGTGTCAATATTGATGTCATACGGAAAACCGCAGGATGGAGTAATACATCCTCAGTATTTGCCAAATTCTACAACAAAGAAATTGTATCGGACGCCAATCAATTTGCAACTAGTATTTTATGTAACTCCTTAGAATAAATAGATGTATATTTGTGATTTATTACTGTTGGTTATACTCTAACAATACAGTTTTACTTATACCTATACTGCAAAAATAATTCACATTAAAATACTCTGAACATCCTACAACATGTTAACATTAAATCGCAAAGAATTAAGCCGTGAAACATAATTAAGGATCAAACGAACTTACCAAGTGAAGTTCGATCACAATTATGTGAACGGCTTAATTCGAAGCGATTGATATAAACCCGCCCAAACAGTATTCCTTTAAAGTAATATCACCCACCCATAATTAATGTGAATTATTTTTATGGGTACTACCTAGGAACTTTAGCTCTAAACAAAATGATTATTGAGGAGGGATGATGAGAGGAAGTAAGTGGAGAGGAGTTCAAGAGCGGGGATCAGGGTTGCCAAATAAAAAAAAAAAAAAAAAAACGTGGCTCTGAAAACCGTGCAAGGCTGACGCTTGGAAGTACTACTACAACATGTTAACATTAAATCGCTTCGAATTAAGCCGTTCACATAATTGTGATCGAACTTCACTTGGTAAGTTCGTTTGATCCTTAATTATAAGGCTTTGTGATATTGATAAAATGTTTATCAATCAGAGTTGATACAATATGCTACCTTATTTTTTGATATGGATTACTATTGCGCTCGAATTAATTACCTAGGTAGATATTAAAACAAACGAATAATTTAAGAAGTTTGAGTTTCACATTTTGGTGTATTTCAGTAAAAGTAATGTTAAAACCGTTTTCTATTTAGGTTAATGAGTCGTGAAAACCTATGACAGGAAACTTCAAACATAGGCCTCTCTATTTTCGGATGAGTGACTTTAACAAAGGGCCCAAAGTTACTAATTATGCACGTCTATATGTATAGTGCATAATTATTACAAATTGATATTAGTTTTGATAACCTACGCGTATCTAGGTGTTAACTTTTAAAAAACGAGAGGTTATCAAAGTTACAATATGACTGACTCTATATAGACTGACATTAAATAAAACACGTTATAACCCGATTTATAATAACATAGGCACCTATAATAACATTTAAAATTTTAACTCGACGTTTCAATGTCTTCAAACCCCGTGGTCACAAAAGACTCCCGTTAAAAAGTCTTTTATTTAATAGTATGAATCGCGAAAATTTAAGACAATATTATAGACCGACACTCTTGAGTATTATACTATTATACGGAATAGAGCCATTCTATTCCGTATAACCATACTCCCCATGTGCGTAGTGCTTGTCGCCACAAGACAGACGAGCAACCAAACGAACATACGACTGTTGACATACCTAGCCCGGCGGTGAGGTGACGCGCTTTCGCCTCGCACTGCCTGCCTCGACGGCAAATATCGCATACGAACTTACTATGGATATTTGAAAGCTGTAGTATTCAAATTTGTTGTATATGTTTTTTATTTGTTGTGTCAGATGATTTTGCACTGGTGCACCAGGTGGGTATCTAAAAGATAATTCACAAGTTACACAATTGACGTTGAAACATTAATGCACATTGTACAATGTTGTATGAAAAGAAAATTTGTTTTGGCAACGCGACAACTTTTGTTTGATGTGTAGCAACTTTTTAAAATAAAATACAAACTTGAATACAATATCACCTCTTTAAATATTATATTTACTGAGCCAGTGGATATTAATATTTAACCAAGATAACTAGCGTAGTAGCATAGTAAACTACAATCTGGTTTTTCTTTGTAAAGACGCCTATACATTGTAGAATATACATAGTTTCAGTGTACCAAAGAAAAAGGGACTTGAATATTGAAATTCACTTGAAGACGACACTATTCTTTTTACACCGCAAAATGATTCTGTGTCTTGTCGTTGTATTGAAATTCAATTTTGGACGTTCCCGAGTCGAGGCAGAAGCGCGTCCATTTGTTTTGCAATAAACAGCGGGCCACTGAGAAAGGCCAATAGCTAGGTGTGTGGGTTGCACGTAAGAATTGCGAATATTTCACTTTGTGGTGCTCTGTTTATTGCTGGAATATAAATAAATTTTCTCTGGTATTCTTCCGTCGATAATATATTTATCTGTTCAGATACAATGGAAAATCGTCAACTTCGTAAGTACCGACTGAAAGTAACATACTCGCGTGTTGGGATTTTTTGCCAAACGTATAAAAAATACCTAAGTTAAACGTCTAAATGTCTCAACAACAACTTTTTGGTAGCACCACATAAAAAGTTTGATCTAATTTTTTTTATTGCGCAACAGAATTATGTACGTACTAATAATAATTAATAATCCATTTAGAAATGTATCTAAACCTTTATATATACTTATAAGAAATTCCTTCAACAAAAAGGAAGCAAAAGGGTAATATTACATTCGCATCAAATACCAGTTTATTTTCGGACCTGTAAAAGAAAAGGTTTTATGGCAACACCAAATTAATTCCATTCCATTCGTTCTCATCGCTTTCGAACCGAAAAAGTTTTGCTCAAATTTATTCAAAAGGTAGATAAATGTTAGAAAACAATGTGTGAGATTAAAATAAGGGAGGCAAGCGGATCGTTTCAGGTGACAACAGAGAAGATCGACAGATAAGTTAACATGTATAGCTGCGTCACTACAATATAACAAAGCTAAAGGTCTTGTTGATTTGTTTGAAAACGATTGAAAAGTACCAGTTGGATTTGAAATTTGATGTATTATTTGATTAAAGTTAGACATTCATAGAGACATTAGAATCAAAAGTTACTCGGAGAAAATCGTGCCGATAAAAAGGTCTATGATACTTTGATAAATGTATCGTAACTATTTCTATAATTGTTTTTAAACTCATAATAATGTTTCACTAATGACAAAAGATTTGCGATTTTTCATGTATAGTTTAGAGTAATTAGTCCTCGCTATTAGTTTTGAACAGAAGAGTTCAAACGTGACATTGATATTTTCTGGGAAATTAAATTAATTTCGCAGTTCTGCAGAGTTGTCAACATCTTTTGTGATTGAATAATTAAATGAAAAAGGTTATAAGGTTATAAAGGTAATAAGTACCAAGGACTAGAGTTATGGATAAAATGACAAGATTGCAATAGTTGTCATTTTGCGCCAGGTACTCAATATATGAAGACTTTCAGAAATGGTTGTTACTACAATATTTAAGTAATAGTTCTTGTTAAATACTTGACAAGGTTCACTTTACATACAAATATTATGTAAAAGACACAGAAAATGGGGTTCTTCCCAAAAGTAAGACAAACCAATGCGAAAAAAAATTCAAACTTGAAGTCACAGAAATGAGCACGTCCCGATAAACAATCAACTCCTTAAGCTTTATTGTATTAGTACAGATACCCACTATTATACAGGGTGACTGGTGAAAAATTTTAGATAGGTACTGATCGGGAGCACTCTGTACTCGATTCTGATCATAATTTTGTAATAAAAGTAGGTACTTAATTTTTCACTAGAATCCCCAATAAATATATACAACTATTTTTAATCTTTTAATCTTTCTGACACTCACACAACTATGTCACTATTTACTTTACATATAACACACAACTATGTCACTATTTACTTTACATATAACTGATTCAATCGCGGCACGTGACCTGGCACGCCAATCGCTGCCAACGCTAGCATAACCATGCGTTGCGTAATCAATTCTTAACTTTCGCTAAATAATTTACTCAGTAAATAATAAATATTTATTTTTTTATATAGTTTTTCGAGAAATAATAAGTCCAGCCACAGAATATTTTTTTTGGCCACATGATCAAGCTTCTATTTTCATAACTTAGAGACAATAACTTTTGCAAAAAATGTATCTCAAAGCAATTTATACTATAACGAGCTTTTTCTCGCAACTTTGTAAGCGCTAAACTACCCTTCCTCTTCCAATTTCAGAAACTTCTTCCATAATACAACCAGACACTTATTGAAGAACCTTTATACTTAGTATCACATATATGCAAGTATCAACGAATAAGATTTTTTCATCTATCTATATCTTCTATCTATCTATATCTATATCTATCTATCTATATCTATCTATCTATCTATATCTATCTATCTATCTATATCTATCTATCTATCTTCTATCTATATCTATCTATGTCTATATCTATATCTATCTATATCTATCTATCTATCTATCTATACTTATAATAAATCTGTAGAGAGGTCAATTCTGTACATGAAATATATTTTCAAAATAACTATCAGGGGGTGATTAGTGATCGATACTGATGCCAAAAATGCAATCAGTAAAATTTTTGTCTGTCTGTCTGTCTGTATGTTCCTTATAGAAACAAAAACTACTCAACGGATTTTAACGAAACTTGGTAAAATTATTCTTCATACTCCTGGGCAGGTTATAGTATACTTATTATCACGCTACCATCAATAGGAGCAGAGCAGTGAAGGGAAATGTTGGGAAAACGGGAGAAATTACTTCATTTTTTAAGCTTCCGTCGCGTGTGCAGCCTTAATGGTTAAAGCTACATAGAAATCATGAATGACAGAAATATTCTTCATAAAATTATATAAAAAATATCCCACAACAGTATATGTCTATATTTTATGGTTGACTCACAATAACACGTGTAAATCCCGATAGCTTAGCATTTTGGAGCTTTCTGATTATATTTGTTTAATCTTACGTTTATAATACTCTCACTCATCCCTAATTTAAAAAAATAACATTATTACCTATTCAATAAAAAAGAATCATAGAAATTGGTATAGAAACACCAAACTTATACATGAAATACGCTAATAACCCATCGCGCGTGAATACTGAATGATATAAGGATTATTTTTGCGTAACGGTTGCCGCGCTCGACGCGGCTCGCGGCCGTTAGGGTATAAAAAGGTGGGAGGCGAGCGCAAGCTTTATAATTCATTCAATATTTGGCTGTTGATGCGTTCAGAGCGTTCGACATTATTGACAGACAATAATTGATAGTATAAACCGTGCTTATCAGCGCGACTTTTAGTCTTTAAATAGTTTATTTGAATTTCTTTCGTTGTTATTTTATAAAATAGGTATTAGTTGTTTTGGTAGTGTTTAAATATTCGGTCAAATTCCAAATTTTGGCTAATTTATGTTCAGTTTTTTTTGTATTTTTTAGGTAAAAGCGTAGGTACTTTTATTAATTATTGTAGTTATAGGTATTTATTTTTAAGTGAAGTAGGTATAGGTAGATAGCATTGCACAGGCGTTTCAGCTTTATTTTCATTTCTTTTTCTGTAGTAAGTTGTACATATTTTTCGGTTGGAAGCATTCCTATTCTATTTGGATATCTCAAATTTTAACAGGTTGCGGTGCAGGAGAAACCGTCTTTATTCCCAGAATTCCCATAATACCAAATAATTTCCCATTCCAATTTAAAAGAACGCAATTCCCAGTATCGGTGTGTTTTGCAATGACAATTAATAAGGCTCAAGGACAGACTTTTCGTCTTGCTGGAGTAGATCTCGGTGTCAGTTGTTTCTCGCATGGTCAGTTATACGTCGCTCTTTCCCGGGTTAGCAGTTCTAGAAATCTTCATGTTCACGTGCCGGACGGGTCAACTTTCAATATAGTTTACTCGGAAGCTTTGCGCTGAAGTATTTTCGTTCCATAGATACTTAAGCCTCATATGAAAGTGATCTAAACAATTAATTGTCAAATATTATATAATATCAATCCTTATCCTTACTAATATTATAAATATGAAAGCGTGGATATTTGTTCAGCTTTCACGCAAAAACTACTCGACGAATCATGAGAGGTACTAGAAGTAACATAGGATACTTTTTATCCCGAAATTATCGCGAGCGAAGCCGCGGGCACAGCTAGTACAAAATAAAACATCATATATATTTCCCGTTCCCGTGGGAATTTCGGAAATTGTCTTAAATTTACACGATTCATAATTTAAATAAAGCTACTTTTTAACTGGTTCAATCGCGTATAATTTATATTTTACATTTTAACTCGCTATGCATATGTCGCTCGTCGCTCGTGACCACGGGGTCTGCAAATACACCGAAACGTCGAATGAAAATGTAAAATATAAATTATACGCGATTAATCAAATCAAATCAAATCAAATCATTTATTTCATCATCACAAATATAAGTATTAAATTAATGTAGGTATTAATATTATAATTATTATTGATTAATCCGGTTAAAAAGTAGTTTTAATTTCGGAAATTCCTTTCATAGCACAACCAGTCACTCTTTGAAGAACCTTTCTGCCCACCAGACACTAAAGTGCAGTAACAGCAAAATAACGATTGCGAGAAAAACGGCATTTAAGGTAAAAAATGTGAAATAAAAATTAACCAGATGCATAAACAAAAAAATTTGAATGCAGAAAGGTGGTGAAGGCGTAGGTGCACACGTCTTAACAATAAAAAAATTATATCATAATAAATGAATTTATTATAACCATTTATTATTTTTGGCGCCAATTACTGCACCGCCTTTTTTATAAAAAACATTATATAAAACTGAGTAAAACGCAGTAAAAAGTCCTATTACTGCGTTTGGATTAGTTGTTTTGTCAAGAAACCCAACTAACAAGCAGTAAGGTAAAAAAAATACTGCACGTTATTTGGTTTTGATTGAAAAAAGTGTTCGTTTTACTAGTGCAGTAAGAAAAAAAAGCTAGTTAATATTTTATAAACGTTTATTTTTGCATAATTAATAACAGTATAGTAAAATTCACATATCAAAGTTAAAAAAAACATCTTCTAATCTAACAATTTGTGTCAATTTTCTTATAATAATACCATGATGATATTAAATGTGCTTATTATTAAAAGGTGGACATTATCTTGAGATCAACATTAAAGTAAAACTAAAAAGTTAAAATAAAAATTAAACACACTCTTTGGTAAGTCTTACATAATTAGTTTCTAGAAGTAATTTGTTATTTTTAACAGTTTAACATACTTAAAAATAACATTGGTTGAGTTAAGCTTTTAAAGCCTCTTAGTATTCTTAAAATAGTAAAAATTTATGTATCAAAAGTAAATGCACAGCCAGTATCAATATTTATGTAACATTATAAACAATCTTATAAATATAAAATTGTAAAATAGGAACTCAATCGAAAAAAAAAATAGTTTTTTGTTCACAAGGTGTATGTTACTATAATTGAAGTACAATCTAATTAAACTTACCTACATAAATACAATTATCAAAAAAAAAAATTGTTGTACTTAAAAATCAGTCTTAAGTTAACTTTAAGGCACATTATTTCTTAAAATAAATCTGGCAAAACACAAAGAAAAAAACAGACTCATACTATAAAAATATACCATTAAAAATTCAACATTATTCATCAATGTCAAAAAAATACATTTTAACCGGATTCTACTCGCATTTATTTTAAATTTAAATCAACCCGACGTTTCGTTCGGCACCTGCAACTGAGGTGTATTGCTAGCAACAAAAACTAAATGATTGGCACTTTACAATCAAACATTTTGAGAATAATATTTTGAGAAAAAAACAATTAAGTAATATACGCCGGTTAAAATGTGTTTTATTTAATTATTCATCAATGTCAAAAAAGGATTCATCTGGTTCTTGTGGTGTACAACGAACAGAAAGGTTTTTCCAGAAGATCAATCTACTTGATGGAATAAGTGACCCTAGTACGTTTAAGATGTTTCGTTTCCTTTCACCATCAACGCCTTTAGGAACAATTTTTGCAGTAAAGTTAGGCAAGGTCTTTGATTTGAGACAATATAGTCCTTTGAATTCTATCTCATCAAAGCTCTTTTTGTAAAAGAAACTGTAGCTTCCCCTCTTTACCATAAGATGTACAATATCTTTGATGTATACCCGGTTTCCATCCCTATCCTTGTTTTTTTTCTGTGCAATATGAGATTTATAATTAACAAAATCTTTTATTTCCATACTCTTGACTTCAACTTTCCCCGATTTCAGTGAATTTTCAACCGCTTCTAAAAAGTCTTGATAATCATAAAGCTTGCCCTTCTTATCCATCGATTGTTCTACAAAATGATGGAAAGAATCGGCGGACATAAAAGTATGGCCTGGTTCGAAAAACTTGAGTTCAATTGTTGTGGCAGAAATCTCTACGTTGTTAACTATACTTACCAAGAATGTAAAAAAACACCAGTTTTTATTTTGTGCCGAGCAATTGTCAAGCCACAAAATGATGTGCTCTGCATCACGATTATTTAGTAAAAATGCTCTAAATGTACTGTTGATATCCTCTTGCTTCCTACCTGACACTCCTTCATGCCAAACTGCTGCAAACACATGACCTTTCTTGAAGTTTCCTAGGGGTACAAAGGTTTCATTGTACACCACAAGTCTGGGGCAAAATAAAGCTGACTTAAAAGTATCAATGCGAGGTAACATAATTACTTTTTGTAGGTCCACGGAAACAATTACAGTATTAGGCTGACTATTCGCCTTTGTGTCTGCATCGTACATCTCTCGGGCCAGTGTATACTTAATTTTGTGCTGAGCATAGGTCTTGCATATTTCGCAATCAGTACACGGTTCTTTTACATGGTCAAGGTCATGGAGGTTGAAGATTTCACATGTCTCGCATTCTTCGTGGCCAAGTTTAGCAAAAGAAATGTTCATAGTATTTGTCAAGTGATCTCTATAGGTTTCAAGACTGCATTTGAATTCGGGGTACTTCTCTTTGAAATTTTCATACATATCTGTTATTGTAAGGTCACTAGGCAAGTATCTCTTGTTGGGTGCATGCGCTCGTCTATAATGATGTACAGATGGATTGAATGATTCGATATGAGCTGTAATCAAAGTACGATCTATAGCATGAGAATTTCTCAAATTACGGCCGTCTCTATTATCCTTTTGCTCTAAAATAGACTTTTTCAGTACAGAATGTACACGTCTGTCATTTTTTTTGTCATATCCCAGAGTGCCTAAGAAAAATACTTTGCATACTTCATAGGAATGTTGTTCTGTATTATTTTTTCTTAAATGGTACTTGTATGTTACATTTCGTGGTCGTTTCAAATTCTTTTTACTTTTCTTGCAAACTTCCTCCGTCACAAGATTTTTGATAAATATACCTTGATGTTCCCAATTTAAAGACCAATAATATTTGTGTATATTACTTCTATCTTCTTCACTAAAATGTACAGAACATAGTTTTGTACATAAGTTTGGACAGGATTTTCGCATCGGATATTTCTGTATGTTTTTGCTATATTGAAGTTCACTTTTTCGCTTCTTACATGTCTTATTCCGTGTTTTCACATAAGGTAATTGTGCTGGCTGGGTGTTGATATTATTGTCCTGAATTTCTGCTGGGTCGTTTGTGAAATCTAAATCACTTAAACTCGACGATGTTGAGGATGGAACAGGGACGTAGTTTTTATCCTTTACAGAATCATCCGAATCTTCGATGAAAGAATCATGGAATGATGTTGAAGACACTATTGTTTCGTTACATAAAAGATCGATGGCCGCTGTTTCCACGAGATCATCATGAATCAGGTTGTAATGTTGAGCTATTGATGGATTCAAGTGGTGTTCTGTTGGAAATGATTCAAAGAATTTTCTCAAATCAATATTTTGGACAATAGGATCGTTGTAAAGGTTTTTATGGGTGAATACACTGTCTTCTATTTTGGAAATTTTCTCTAGTGACACGTAGTATGCATCACCAAACCGATATTTTAGAATTTCAGATGGGTCCCTTAGAATTGCTTTTGGAGATGAATTATTGTTATTGTGAGGAGGTAGAGGTGATATCTTTCTATCCGGTGGTAAGACGTCATTTTCAGATTCTTTGCTTAGCAGTGAAAAAATTTTTTTTGATCTTCCATGCATATTGATAAACCTGCAATATAAACGAAATTGGTAAGTACTCACCGAATAGTAGATATTAAAACTACTTTCAATTTACATTAATAATAATATCACAAATTAGTACAAAGTTTTAATTTAAAAGTAGTTTTAATTTCTTATTTGAATTCTACTGATTTTAATATAATCACATTTTAAGCTAACTTTTTGTAAAGAGACGACTGCACTGGTCTTAGTGAACATTATGGGAGTAGCCTTAAATATTAACTTTATTTAGGTAACTCGATAGCTCAGTGGTAAGAGCACTCGACCGGAAATCGAGAGGTCGTGGAGCTCGGGGAGGTGAGTTACGAACTTTTATGTTAATATGTAATTTGTACATAAAAATGGATTACCGGCCACAAGAAAAATCCCGGATGTATAAAACTTACAGTTAGACGTTGGTGTACTACTTAATCTAGTATGTTTGAACATCGTAAATTGGTAGCGCCTACCTATTCTCAAATATTACATTTACCTACTTTTAACGTACATATAGAATGAGAACAAATAATTTGAGAATAAGTGGTCTGTGTACTTACCCATGCCTCGAACGAGATTTGTAAATAAATGTGAATACTTAATAATTATATAGTGCTAAGTACAACAATAGTAAATTCATAAGTTGCAGTAGGAAAGTACCTACTTACTATATGTATGGAGAATAACAAATGCTAAAGTATCTCTCTGGATATAGAATGTTCTGGATATAGATAAGATCTCTTACCCGCCAAATCCTTTCGCCAAAAAAACGTAAGCAGCGCGACGTGATCGGAGCGCACGTCCACCTTGGCACGGTTCACGTGAGCGACTGAATAATCGCACGCAATCGAGCAGTATCCTTTCGCAAGCTCTGTCTCACGCTTCATAAAAGTTATGGAAAAACCAACTAAATTGCAGTAATTGGTACTGTTACTGCATGAAGCTAGTTTACGAATAAAGATTTATCTATTCAAAACCGACTAAAATGCAGTATCAACGCTTGATACTGCGTTATAGTTGGTTTGACCTACTATAATTTGACAAACTTGATCCCATTAAAACGCAGTATATAAAACATTACTGCACTTTATCTGGGAATAATCATAATGTGTGTCACTTTGTTATACACACTAATTTGCAGTAATGCTGTATTTTGCTGCGTTTTAGTTGGGAGTTCGTGACAATAAATTGTATTTTTCTAATTGTAGTAAAAATAGCTTGTATGGAGGTTGATTTTACTGCATATTAGGTAGTTTTATATTTTTTTTCCGAAAATATAAAACTATCTAAAGGGCCGTAAAATTTGATTGCTTACTGCATTTTAATTAGGAAACCTTAAAATTTCGCCTGCAGTATATTTTTTACTGCGTTTTAGTTGGGAAATCATGCCAAATTGTTAATTTTATTGGTTTTGCAGTAAGAGTAAACTGTTAAATAAAAACCACCTAATTGTCCTACAAAAAAATGAGTTAATTCAGCAGAAACCTTATGAAACCCGCTTTCAGAATCACTAATAAAACGAAAAATCACCCAAGGGCTATTACTGCACTTTAGTGTCCGGTGGGCAGCTTTATGCCAAGTATCATATCCGTGCACTCAAGGAATAAGATTTTTCATACAAACTTAAAAGTCCAATAATTCCCGCAAATTCCTTTCTTACTGCTCCCTCGCAACCTCTAATGATTGTATGTTCCAAATTTCAGCTCTGTATGGTTAGTATTTTTGGCTGTACATTGTCTGTCAGTCACTCAGTCAGTAACGGAAGAGTTTTATATATAACTAGCTGTGACCCGCGACTTCGTCCGCGTGGATACCGTTTATTAGAGTTAGATAAATACTATTATTATATCCTCCTTGAAGTTAAAACTTACCTTATTCTAAATTTCGTCAAAATCGACTCAGTAGTTTAGCTGTGAAAGCGTTACTGATAGATAAACAGACAGAATTACTTCAAAAACTGTTACAACAAAAAAGCAGTGATCCGCAGTTTCACCTAGGATTTGTGAAAAAGTATAGGTAGGTAGGTATATTACACAGATGATGCCCGCGACTTCGTCTGTATTGAATTAGTATTTCGAGTAGGTTATTTTCTTCTCCAAGGTCCTAACTATCTTTAATGACAAAAATAAAAATAAAGAATCTTCGCCCATATAATATGTATAACTCCTTACCACAAACATAGGTAGGTAACTATCTATTAGGTACATTACAAAGGCACATAGCGTTATAAACAAATCGGGTGCCAAAGTGCCTTAAATTTTAATATTGTCTTAAGTTTTTGCGATAACTATTATGTATGACTATTAAATAAAACACTTTTTAACCGGATTTATCGCGTATATTTACATTTTAAATTTTAACAGTCGCTCGTGACCACGGGGTCTGCAAAGACACCGAAACGTCGAGTTAAAATGTAAAATATAAATTATACGCCATTAATCCGGTTAAAAAGTGTTTTATTTAATGCCTTCAATTTTACTTAATTCGTGCAATATCTTCATTAATTATACTTAGCTTATTGTTATTCTAGGTAAAGCTAAGTAGTTTTTGCGTGAAAGAATAGCAAAAATCCATCCATCCAGCCATTATCAGTGTACATACAATACTACCTATAGTTATGTATGGCTGCTTTTCATTCCTAAACGGCTAAGCCAATATTAATGTAATTTTGTATAGTAGTTAACACATACGTTACTTTTTATTCCGAAGAAATCTACGGTTTCTGACTTCCGAGAGGCAGAAACGATCATGAAATAAACAAAACCTTAATTTCCATCATATTAAATTCAGTCTCCGTAATGAACGGACGTGCCGATTACTAATGAGTACAATAAACAAATAAGTGCAAATATTCGTGACCTACTACTACGCGGAAGCAATCTATTGTGTCTGTTTATAGTTTGGTTATTAAAAGTGCTATAATAATGCATGTCAACTTATAGTAGAAAATTACACATTTTCGAATAAAAATGGAAGGAAGTCCCTTCAATAGAAGCTTGATAACGCGCCGCAGCCCGACGCGCTCGCCTGCGCCCGTGCCCGCCTGTGCCGACGCACCACCCGTCGCCCCGCCGCGCCCTATCCCGCCCAGCCCCCGGGCAGAAGAACAATTGCTGTCCACGCCCGAATTACAGAACTGGATGACATCAATCGAGCAGTGCCTCAATGAAGTTTGCGCTATCACAGAAGGTGGCAAATTAAATTCCGAGCAAAAATTGAGAGTAAGTTCTCTTTGCCGAAAAGTCGCTCATGGGACATCCCAGATGGCTGTGATGTACCAGTCACTTAAACAAAAAACGATCTTAGTCCATAACAATCTTCAAACCCTTCAAGAAGAACGAGACCTCGCCAAACAAATTTGTGCTCTCAAGCAGTCGCTGGAACAGACTCCTAAACCTGCAACTGGAATGTTATCTTTCTCAGAAATAGTAAAGAAAAATTCTAAGGACTTTATTCTGCCGAAAAGTATTAGCTCTGTGGCTATCTACCCAACAGACGGAAAGAAATCGAGCGATGAAACTAAATCGCAAGTCCAAAAAATTATCTGCCCTGAACAAATGAAGCTTCAAGTGAGGGGACTACGCAAGACCAGAAATGGTGGCGTTATAATAAGTACCGAGTCCAAAGAAGACATCGAGAAGCTGAAGCAGTCGGCGCAATTGACATCTTCGGGTTTTACTATAGATGAAACCAATAAGCGCAGACCTAGAATTGCAGTTATCGGCGTACCGTCAGCCTTGAAAGAATCCGAAGTATTTAGCTGTATTTACCACCAAAACTTAGCTGAAAATTCTGAGGGTATAACAATTGAAAACTTTATAAAGACAATAAAGTTAAGCCATAAGTCAGGAAAACGGAACACCGAGACCTGTAACTACATAATAGAAGTTCCAGCTAATATACGCAAAGCCCTTATTTGTAAAGATCGATTGTTCATCAATTGGTCATCGTGCCCAGTGCGAGACTATACCTTGGTTACACGGTGTTTTAAATGTCAGCAGTATGGCCACGCAGCTAAGTTTTGCCGTGAAGAAAAAGATACTTGCGGCCACTGCGGAGAAGTAGGTCACACAATGAAGGACTGCAAAAAGACAGGAGACTCACCAAAGTGCGCTACTTGTCTTCATTTTAAGAAGCCATGTGATCATAAAACGGGCGATGCAGACTGTCCCGCAAAAATTATAGCAGAAAAAAGGTACCTGAATTCAATTGACTATGAAGGCGCCTAGGAGCGCCATCTGTATTTTTTCGTTTAGATCTTTAATTTAATAATAGAAATAATGGCTCAAAACTTAATTAATGACCTAGATAGTTTCTCTGTATCTGAAGCAAGAGCTTGTGAGGTAGAAAGTTGTAGTCAATACCTTTCTCCTTACAACAATCAATTTTCAATAATAACACAAAACATACGTAGCATCTATAAAAACTTTGATAATTTTAGTATATTTCAACAAAGACTGAATGTTACCAACGATGTTATTATCCTCACTGAATGTTGGTTATCCAAAAATAGTTCTTTACCGTCTATACCGGGCTACGTCTTATACAACAGTAAGGAAAATTACAACCAAAACGATGGGATTGTAGTCTACGCCAGAAATGACCTAAAAATATCAGTCGAGGAACCAAACATGTTGGAATGCAATCGGTTACTTATTAAAATTGGTACAGACACCGCAATTCTAGCCATTTATAGGTCTCCTTCATTTAAAAATATTAGTATTTTTACAAATTCTCTACAAATCGTACTACAGAGTCTAAAATCGTTTAAAAATATAATTTTAATTGGCGACATTAACATTAATATTATGCCAGAAAATCTGGATTCCTGTGGTCAAGAATATCTTAATCTATGCTCATTTAATGGACTACTTCCCGCCCATTGTTTACCTACACATCAAAGTGGTTCTTGTTTAGATCATATTATGCTCAAAACAATATTTCCGTCACTAACGTTCGTTACAAACTCTACAATTACTGATCATAAAGCCGCCTTACTAACCTTAATTCGCAAAATGCCTAAACTAACAAATAGCTTAATAAATAGTTCTAAAATTAATTTATATAACCTTGAAGCGGATTTAAGCAAAATTGACTTTTCTACAATTTATTATTCTGATGACGCGAACTTTTGCATGACATACTTTATATCACAGGTACAAAATGCAATACTGCGAAATACTACGTACACACGTCTTAGTAAAAAATATACAAACATTAAGCCTTGGATCACCCCGGGACTTATTCGATGTATGAAACATAGGGATAAGTTACACATGAAGACCAAAGCACAACCTGATAACCTTATATTGCAAACTTCGTACAAAAGATATCGGAATTTTTGTAACGCTCTTCTTAAGAAATTAAAAAATGCTTACGATAAAAGTGAATTAGAAAAAGCGGGAACAAACAGTAAAATGGTTTGGAAATTTGTTAAAAATGTAACTTTTTTGTCGAAACAGCATAAATCCGCTACTGAGCTATTGCAGGGCCGGTCCTATGAAGCGCAGCTCGAATGTGCTAACTTAGCTAATAAATATTTTACTAACATTGGGAAATCTTTGGCTGAAAAAATTCTTAACCAATCGCATACCCTTTCTCCAACGCACCACAGTAAATTATCAAATTGCACCCTAATAAATTCATTTGTTATGTTGGACATTGATGAAGCAGAGGTAACTAGAATTATCAAAAGCCTGAAGGATGATTCAGCGATGGGTTGGGATAATATATCCAACAAAATACTAAAACGGTTTCACCACATTCTATGCACTCCACTAACCTATATTTTTCAAAAGTGCCTTAGGGACGGTGTTTTTCCAAATTGCTTGAAAAAAGCGGTCATTATACCTATTCACAAAAATGGGAAGAAAGATCAAATTAATAATTATAGGCCAATATCGCTTTTAACAGCCATTTCTAAGGTACTAGAAAAAAATATAAATATCAGACTTGTACAATACCTAGAAAAACAATCCATCTTGTCAAATGCACAATTCGGCTTTAGGCACAAGCGCTCCACAGACGATGCAGTATTGGAGCTTACTAACTTCATAGCTCAGGAGCTTGACAAGGGAAAACGCACTTTAGGAGTTTTCCTAGACCTCTCCAAAGCCTACGACACAATTTCTATACCTATCCTTTTGCACAAGCTTGAAAATTTAGGTATAAGAGGAATCCAACTCAAATTGCTTGCAGATTACTTACACAATCGTTCGCAATGTGTGAAAATAGGGCATATCCTAAGTTCTGACCTAGTTTTGGACACTGAATTTGCAATCCCCCAAGGAAGCATCCTAGGCCCTACTCTATTCCTTATTTATATTAATGACCTGTGTAACCTTAAAATAAATGGTGGTAAAATCTTATCTTTCGCAGATGACACCGCTCTATTGTTTTCTGCGCACTCAGACAGTGAACTATACGAGTACGCTCAGCGGGGCTTTAATGTAGTAAATAATTGGTTACGGCAGCATTTACTAACCCTGAATTCAGACAAAACTCATTTCATACAATTTTCCATACGAAAGTCTAATCTTGTCATTCCTAACCTATTCGCGCACTTTTGT
Source organism: Stenoptilia bipunctidactyla (assembly GCA_944452665.1). NCBI lineage: Eukaryota > Metazoa > Arthropoda > Insecta > Lepidoptera > Pterophoridae > Stenoptilia > Stenoptilia bipunctidactyla. Next base: position 1,163,611 of record OX101724.1, on the reverse strand, counting down.
TCTGATCAAAATAATCAACCGTGCTCGTGTCCCTCTATTTCTCCTACTAAAACAATAAAGTACCTAGGTATAATAATTGACGAAAATCTGTCCTTTAAACAACACATAGATACGGTGAGTGGCAGAGTACGCAAGCTAATATTTGTTTTTAAAAAATTGCGCACCATAGGTGACTCTAAACTTATTAGGCAGGTATACTTTGCATTGTGTCAGTCGATACTAAATTACTGTATTACGTCATGGGGTGGGGCAGCTAAAACGTTTCTCATTAACATTGAAAGAGCACAAAGAGCAATTTTAAAAGTTTCTTATTTCCGACCTTTCCTTTACCCCACTGAGCTTCTCTATAAAGACTGTAAAGTACTGACAGTCAGACAGTTATTTATAATGAACACAATTTTAAAATACCATTGCACCCTTAACTACAGACCACAAGTAGCTTACAAAAGAAGGCTTGACATTGCACAACCACAAAACACAAAAACTGCATTCTCTTCTAAATTTTACATTTTTCTAGGACCACTACCTTATAAACGATTAAACTCCAAACTCAGCATATATCCCCTGACCTATAACAACACTAAACGGATAATACGATCATCACTTTTAAATATGTGTTATGAAGATACAGAGAAACTGTTAATAGTCTTAAAATAACATTGACTTTAAATACATGCAGATTAGAATCTAGTTATAATTTTCACCTTCGTTTTAATAATGGTTTAGTACTATTTTTTATTTTTTTATTTGTACATATAGATTATTGTCTATTGTATGTTGTATTTGTATATCGATTTATGTGTTTAGTACAGTATTTCTCTATTAGAAAAAAAAAAGTTACAAGCCTTACTTACCTTATAAAAATATGTTTATGTAGTAGTTACACTAATTGTTATTGTATCTCTTTGTTGTATAATTAATAGTGACTTAGCAAATCGTTATATTGATCATTTTATACCTAAAAAACAAGTAATCACAATTACTTAGTTTAGGTATTATGCCTTTGTTAACCTAGTTCATGATAAAGTAATGAAATAAACATATTATTGTATAGCATCTATTGTTAAATTTAGTAATCTTATTATATACCTACGCATTATTTTGTTTAACTTAGTATAAATTTCTAAATTAATGTTATTCTTAGATATAAGTTTTTATCAGAAATAAATATCTTATATCTATCTTAAATATCTTATCTCTGTATGTACAGAAGGCAGTACATCAAGCGTTACAAATCTGTCAAAATTTTTTACTTGAATTTGAACTCTATGCCCTCGATAATAAGTTAAAATTGGTTAGGGAAATTTGACAGGTAATGTAACGCCTGTTCCTTCTGTACCTACCTATATTAAATCGCGCAAAAGCTCGCCTCCCGCCTTTTTATACCCTACCGCCGCGAGCCGCGTCGAGAGCGGCAACCGTTACGCAAAAATAATCCCTATATCATTCAGTATTCACGCGCGATGGGTTATTAGCGTATTTCATGTATAAGTTTGGTGTTTCTATACCGATTTCTATGATTATTTTTTTATTGAATAGGTAATAATGTTATTTTTTGAGTGAGAGTATTATAAACGTAAGAGTAAACAAATATAATCAGAAAGCTCCGAACTGCTAAGCTATCGGGATTTACACGTGTTATTGTGAGTCAACCATAAAATATAGATATATACTGTTGTATTTATATACTGGGATATTTTTTATATAATTTTATGAAGAATATTTCTGTCGTACATGATTTCTATGTAGCTTTAACCATTAAGGCTGCATACGCGACGGAAGCTTAAAAATTGAAGTAACTTCTCCCGTTTTTCCAACATTTCCCTTCACTGTTCTGCTCTTATTGATTGTAGCGTGATAATAAGTATACTATAACCTGCCCAGGAGTATGAAGAATAATTTTACCAAGTTTCGTTAAAATCCGTTGAGTAGTTTTTGTTTCTATAAGGAACATACAGACAGACAGACAGACAAAAATTTTACTGATTGCATTTTTGGCATCAGTATCGATCACTTATCACCCCCTGATAGTTATTTTGAAAAAATATTTCATGTACAGAATTGACCTCTCTACAGATTTATTATAAGTATAGAAGATAGATAGATAGAAGATAAATTAAGATTATACCATAATAATTTATACTAAGTAACATATTCATTAACATTGCGATGAAAAATATTATGCGATAAGAAGGGCGGCTCCCGTTCCGGAAGACGCAGTCGGTACGGTTTGGTGCGACGACGAGATTGCAGTAATATACGTGCGCGAGAGCAGCGAGCAGCGAGCGGTGCCGCGGCAGCGGCCGGCGAAGCGCCATAGACCCTAGAGCTTTTTAAATAACCCCGACGTGGTTTGCGCATGGATTGTGGCTGACATAGTAATTTAGAAGTGGTATAATGCTATTTAAAAGGAGTCTGTTTAATTAGCACCCTATTTTTCTCTTCATTTCAAACAACCACGTCCTTGAATTTCAAAAGTGACCCACCAGTCACCCTGTATAGGTTTATTCAATTATACGTATAGTAACTTCAAATTAAGCCTATTTGAAGTCGGTCGCTTTCCTGCTCACTACACCTTTTCGGTTATGCTCACCCTGCCGTAAATGATATTATAAGCTAAGCAAATTATTCAGTACCTGGAGACGAGGTTACCTTGGAATGTCTAGCACGTGTCGGGTTACCTTCTTGTTCCAGACTAGAGGTATCCAAATTATTTATCTGAATATATATTGCTTTCCTATGAATATGAGTAGTTGCTGCTTTGTCAATTTTGAAATCTATTTTATTTCGTAGCTAGTGGTTAAGAAGTTAGAAGAAGGTACATATACGTTATGTGCCTTATACGCACATATTAAGTTTAAAAATATCAAATTGAAAGTATACTATTTAAATTGATTGCTAGAACGCTACTTCAATATTATGACGCTATTTTTTTTTTGGCAGGTTGATCTTGCTATTAAATAAGATATATCGCATAAACGGATGAATACCAAAAGTCTTCTCCAAAACTTAAATCGATGCACTTCTGTAAAGAGTCGTTGAGAGCATATAAAATACTTGAGATTCTAAACTTCCCAACAGATCTAGGATTCAAACTGAAATAAGACATAGCTAAACTTGAATTTGAACACGTAGGGACTGATTGACTAACGAAATCTGCTTGAAAGAATAGTAAGGATAGAATAGTTAAAGAATGGTACCCGATTGTTGGGAATACGTGAAACGTTTTCAATCAACTATTATTTTAAGTTACAGTTCAAAATAGAAAATGCTTCACTGCATGTATATGACATAATTTGAAATAACATCACTATATTAATATACTGCCTTGGCTTTAAAAACGAATTAAAAGTAGACCGAGCGAGAAATGAACGACCGGATTGGATTTTTTTTGTCAAAACTCCTCATAGTACAAATAAGTAGAAATACAATATAGAGCTGAAACAGCTAAAACATGAAAGAAACAATCACAAGACAGGTGAGTAGTCCACTTGCAAAGTCCGCTATGTTGAAAGAATAATAATTTTGGAAAATCGATTAAAACCTCTAGTGTTCAAATGGAGTTATCAAAATTTATATAACAACATATTACTGAAAAGTATTGTCACAGAGAATTAATTTCTTATAATAAATAAAATCCCAATACCATAGTAATATTTTTATTAGTATTTAAAAATTAAACATAACCACTTTTGCAAAAGTATTTTTAACATAAACAGTTTTGCAATTGTATGAAATTAACATGAAGAGTTTTGAAACAGTATCAAAATTAAATCCTAAACCTAAATAATCACCTTACAATAATATTATACTCTTATTTCCGTTTCATCATCCATTAAAGTTTCCTCAGTATCGGTATCTTCTGCTAAAATAGCTTCAGTTTGGTTTTCTTGCAGAAATCTATAATATTTTAGACTATCAATCTTAGCCCAATCTTCTCCAAAATGTTTTATCAGTAGGTTTTTCACATCGTTTAATTTTGCTGGTTTTACAGGAACGCCTAAATTTATCAAAGCAGGTTCAATCTGTTCAAATGATTTACCTCTTTTACAAACATTGCCGTAATTCACCACCTCCGATACATAATGCGGTTCCCCTTTAACGGCGATTTTGCCATTCCTGTCTTTTTTCAGAAAAAACTTCTTAGAGGCATTAAATTGGAAATGCCAAGATCCAGGCAATTTCAGTACGTCTTTGGTGCTTGATTTCCAATCATAAAAATTGAAATCTTTGCCAAGTCTCAGCACCGTACCGTATTTTTGGAAAATATCAAAATAGGTCTCTGGTTCTGCAATGACTTCTAGAGGCCGTGTAGCCCTTTCAATATTTCCAAAAATACGGTCAGGAGGCAAAAATGAATGCCCTACAACTGGAAATATTATTGTAATTCTTTTTATATTACTCGGAGCCTTGATTTTTAACCAATAAGCGAGCATTCCCAATACAATCGTATTTTTGTTTTGTCCCCCACAACCATCACAAAACAATTTGACATGATTAACAGAGTCTTCAAAAGTGGTATTCATTAGTTTATGAAATACAGCTGAAGCTATCTGGTTGGATCCTTTCAGAGCCTCAGTTTCCAGCCAAGTGTAGATAAATGTATTTGAAGTATTTTGCGGCCCATTGGAAGGTCCTTGGCAAATTGTTAGATTGTAAACATATAGCTGACGGCTAAAATAGGCGCTCTGGTCCGGAACTTTTGGTAAAACCAAATTTTTTTGACAGTCGAATGATAGCATCATTTCGTCATCTTGGGGACTTTTAAGGCTACTATAAAACCACTTAGCCTTTAACTTGTGAATTCGAAACTGCGCTATTAGAAGTTGTTTTTTAACTTGATCACGTTCACGTGGAATAGCTGCTTTTAACTGGATACACTTGGAGCAAGCATCTGTGGCTGGCGTTTTAAAGCTCAAATTAAAATATTTGTTGAATATACGTCGGAAAAATTCGTACTTTACTGGAACATTTTCTGGATCATTATTATAAAGCGCATGGATATTTTTTATATTTAAGTCGCTGCTTAAATATTGCACAGTAGATCTCCCTCGCACATAATGTGACTCTATACTTTTAAGTTTCTTTATGTAAGCTTTAACAGAGGATAAGCGATCAGAATACCGAAAAGATTTTCTATCACCACCTCTTTTTTCATTTGGGAGTTCCATTGTGGTTAAATGGTTTTTACAAATTCTTTGTATTCGGTCCTTCGATATTCCCAAAATAGTAGTAAATGCCTTCTGGCACACTTTAGTTTGTATAATTTGGCGTCTTCCATTAGATTTTATTTCATATTTAGGTATAAAATAACGTATTGTTTGAGATTTTGCTTTTCCTTCCCTTTTTTGTGTTTCTGTTGTACAGTATTTCAGTAAAAATATATCCTGACTAACTTTGTTTGACGATGCATAAAAATGTCGATGAAATTTACTATAGTCCTGTGGTGTTAATTCGCTGCACTTGTAGCCCTGTTTCGGATTTCCATGCAAACACTCTGGTATTTTTGGCAGTCCTTTAGGCTTGTGCCTGAAGCAAAACAGAAAAAAACGCAACATAAAGTCCCAAAACCAAAAGCATAGAAACAAGAAGATAAATAAACAACTGCGTCGTGCAATTTAGTGGGCGGTATATATAGAGCTCTTAATTTTTTTAGTCATTAGTATTGTGCAAGTAGTAAGCAGCGAAAACAAATAAACATCGTAAACTGAACGAACAATCAAACACGAACCTGAGCGATAAGTAGGTAACAAACATATTCGTAACCTTACCTGTTTGCCTTTGCAACTTCTCGCTTCCATGTTGATTTATCAGTAATTTTTTTTCGTCCTCTACGACACGGTGCTTCATTAACTTCCTTTTCTTGAATTTCCATTTTAAACAAGCAGAATTTTAACAGAGAATTAATATTTTTATCGCGTTGCACGTGCTTGCACTTCCATAGGACCATGCGGAATGAACAGACAATGACAGTCAAGATGGCGGCGTTTGCACGAGTCACTGCGTAATATGGCGAGTTTTGAAAGTTAACTGTAACTTAGAGTTGTTTGAAAGTGAACTATCAATCAATATAGCAAGTTTTGCAGGAGTACTCAATATTTAACCTAAATTTATGCGTAACATACAGACTTTTGATCGTGATTGATAGTTGCATATGAAAGCATTTTAAACAACGAATAAAATGGCCGCGCTATCAATTTTTTTTATTTTTTTTAACTTAGCGGAGTTTGCAAGTGGACTACTCAGGTATTCGTACATGCTAATGTCATGTCCCAGCCGAGTTACTTACATGGTGATAACTAAGTAATATTACTGAATCATCATCATCATCATCTCAGCCCGCGCTAGTCCACTGCTGGACGTAGGCTATACGTATATTACTGAATAATCCGTAGAAACAACAATCCCACGCTGTTTTATCATCTTAAACTTTTTCTTGATATCTTTTAAGTGTGAGTGTCTATAGTTATAATAATGATGCAAACATCCATCAAAATACAAAGGGATTCTCTATAAAGTTGTAACGTCTATGTGACATCTTTGTCTCTATGCATTTTAAATTATCTAGCCATTCTAAATGTCATTTGTGCACAGAATTTATTATTCATATACTAATTTTCGTTTGGGAACCTTTGAATGAATACTGTGATGTCGTGTGTCTGATGATATGACAAAACTTTTCTAAAACCACTTGTCACTGCTTTGCTTTGGCTTTTGTGTTTGTGCCGCAATTATTAGAACACAGTTTTTTGCTTTGGTTTGATTTTAATTAAACATGCTGCTATTTCTAGTAAGTGTTTAATACTTCTCTATAAAACCAATTATTTTTTTAATTGGGAGTCCCAGTTAATAAGAAAATCTAGCTCTAAACGACTTTTTGCTTAGTATCTACTACGCGTATACTTTTAAATTAAGAAAAAACTTCTTAAGATAATTAATAAGTAGAGCAAAAAAAAGTTAAGTTAAATACAGAATATGACTAAACTAAATGATGTTTCTATATCATACGTGAAAATGAAAAAAAAAAGATCTTGAATAAAGAACTAATATCGCTTATGAAGTTTAATATCAACGTTTTTATTAAGTTCGCAAGCCTCTGTGTGCGGGGCAAGCTCACATTTGATTTCTTTTTATTGGAGACTTTACCCGCTTTTGGCCGCAATAAGTGGGCCTCAAATTGAACCCTGCCAGAAAACAGCACCGCCGAAGCAATTACATTTGCTGCAGACGACTTTGGCGGCCGGCGACTGGAGCCGGTAGTAGTAGGTTATAGAGCAGTGCGGCTCGTTCGGATTACTTGACATTTACAAACTAAGGCATATTTTTTGACGAAGATCGACATTCAGATTCTTTTTTAATTTTTAATTAATAGTGGTTCCGCGTCGTTTTACCCACGCGATTTGCAATTGTGCATATGTCCAATTCCAGACTGTACACTATCACATGTACAAAATTATTGATTGATTAAATACAATATTGCGATAGTTGACGTTTCCTAATGAAGCCTTTATGTAGATTTGCAGATAGTACCTACAATACGGTGTTAACAAGGAGCTAAATTAGCAGGAACATGATAATATCACACAGTAATGGAGGGAGCAACGCCACCTTACCGTATTCATGTTGTATGTCTAATCGAGTTTCACAGTTTAAAAGGGCAAAGGAAGTATTTGGAATCCAAAGCGATCGCTCCTTTACACTATTATCAAGAGAACAGGAAGTAAAACTAAGTTACATTACATGTATTTTAGAAAAACGTGACGTGACCCTTGTATCGAAAAGCCCTTACAAGTTCGAATTGGGTTTTCTTTGGCACGAACAGGCTTTTGCTCACCGGTTAGCATATGAATGCAGCAACTTTGAATAGTGAGGGTTTCATAAACGAGTTTGCAAACTACAGTGCTAAAGGCTTAATAAGTATTTACAATATATACCTCAGAGTTTAAAAAAAATAGCGCAAATGCAATTAGTTTTCTTATGAATAGTTTACAGCTTAGGTAGCGAAGGTAATGGATTATGTTCTATACATATTACTTAATCTTTCAAAGACAAGTTTATGATTTATTATCGAAAGTTTGCACTAATTGAGACAAAACTCGTGTTTGACCGCCATCTCACGTAATTGGGACGGTGGTGGTAGGTCAACTATAAGGCATATGGGCTCAAGTTGAAACTAGAGATGCGCCGAGTAATACTTTTGCCGAGTAACGAGTACCGAGTTTTACTCGGCTCAATTTTTTTTCAACCGAGTACTCGGCAGAGTAACTCGGTTCAATCAAATTCCCATTTCGCGCGCGTAAGCATGTACAAACAGGTACGCGCTGGTCGAGAGGCCGGCTCGCGTTGATACACCCCGCACCCCGCCCGCGCCTTTCATCTACCAGACACTTGATAGTTTTTAAACAAATACTTTACGTTGCGCGTCTTAAGTGTATAAATAATTGAAAAAGTTAGTTAAATAACGATTGACTGTGTGTCGTACCTGATCAGTGATTGTTGACATAATGACTTCACGTAAAAGATCACGAATTTGGGCGTTTTACGACGAGATTTTAGAAGATAATGCAAAAGTGAAATGTACTTTGTGCAATTCTCTTACCTTTATTAAATTTAAAATATTGATTATTTTTATGACTGTTCTTTTTATTTTGTCTCACTACTTATTCATTAAAATCATTTTGATTTTATTGTCAAAAAAATCCTAAATTAATAATAAATGCTTTATGATTAACACTGTTGTTGTAATTATAATGTACATCCGGATGGCTGGACCATTTGGCGTATAAAGCTGGCTCTTACATAGATCGATAAACAATCGTAGGTGACTGCAATCTGCCTACATTTTATCGTTTGTGACTGGTTAGTTTATTCAAAAAATCAAAAAAATGGTGTCCAGCCAGCCAGAATTTCGTAATTATGAGCATCTCGGATCTCAGCCCCAAGACGGTTTTGAGGACCCAGTTCTTATTAAAAGTATAGTGACTGGATATGTGACTGCAACCAAAGTTGTTTCATTCAATTTGATACGATACTTTTCGAGAAATCACAAAAACAAACTGTCCAGCCAGCCATAATCCGGTCGGCTGGACCATTTTGTTTTTGTCGATATATCAATAATTATAACACTGAAAGCAGCTAATTTAGAAAAAATCCTTAGTGACTGGATATGTGACTAACATTATATAGCTATAAATATGAATGATTCGTGCATTTATGAGTTATTGGCAAAAAGATTTTGTTGACACCTGTCAAACTTCCGGCTGGCTGGACCACCCATTCCAGCACTTCTGAAAGGCCTTCGCAGTCGGAATCTTATAAAACGGTTAGTGACTGGGACGAAGAACACAAATCTTCGTTTGTGACTACTCTAAATGCAGTCAATCAAAATATAAAAGCAATTGTTTTTTTGACATGTTTTGTTGAATTAGGGTGACCAAATTTTAGAATACTTTTTTTTAGAATTCCTTTATTAATTTAATTTTAATTGTTGAAGTTTGGGAAATTATTCTTAACACAGCTTGGTTAGTATATATAAGTGAGTAAGTATAATATATAAAAAATATAGCACAATTCTAAATAAAACAAACTAATATCGACTCTATTATCAAAAAAGTACATACAGTGTTTTTAAGTACATTCGTAAATAATATTTATTTTATTTTGTTGCATTATAAATACGTTTTTACAACTGTTAATACTAAAATGTACCTACTTACAGTGTTTTTAAGTACCTATAATAGTATATAGGGTCCAGAAATAATAGTGTAAAATATTTTAAGGGGGCATTAAGAACAGTGTATAGATTCGATGTATGTAAAAAGATTTTGTTTTTAATTCAAAATTCTGTTAAGTACCTCGACGCGAGGTCACTCCCGGTCACGCCCGAGCGGGCGAAACAGCTGTTATACGTCATAGGCGCGTAGTTACCGTGCCACGTAAGAGGGTTATTTAGGTTTTATTTTTTGCTAGTAGTCGTATATTACAATTTAAATTTTGTTAAGGTAAGTACCTACCTACTTAGCAGAATTTGAAATGATTTTTTTTCTTTTTACTTATATCGAATCTATACCCTGTTCTTAATACCTTCTTAAAATATTTTACACTATTATTTCAAAACCCTGTATAATATTTATTTTATTTTGTTGCATTACATACATTTTACAACTTTTAATACTAAAAGTACTCGAATATCATTATTAAACACGTTTAATCCCTGTTTCAACCAAAAATTATGGTCACCCTCAGTTACATAGTATGGCATAAAAATAATTGCTTATATATTTTGATTGACTGCATTTAGAGTAGTCACAAACGAAGATTTGTGTTCTTCGCCCCAGTCACTAACCGTTTTATAAGATTCCGACTGCGAAGGCCTTTCAGAAGTGCTGGAATGGGTGGTCCAGCCAGCCGGAAGTTTGACAGGTGTCAACAAAATCTTTTTGCCAATAACTCATAAATGCACGAATCATTCATATTTATAGCTATATAATGTTAGTCACATATCCAGTCACTAAGGATTTTTTCTAAATTAGCTGCTTTCAGTGTTATAATTATTGATATATCGACAAAAACAAAATGGTCCAGCCGACCGGATTATGGCTGGCTGGACAGTTTGTTTTTGTGATTTCTTGAAAAGTATGGTATCAAATTGAATGAAACAACTTTGGTTGCAGTCACATATCCAGTCACTATACTTTTAATAAGAACTGGGTTCTCAAAACCGTCTTGGGGCTGAGATCCGAGATGCTCAAAATTACGAAATTCTGGCTGGCTGGACACAATTTTTTTGATTTTTTGAATAAACTAACCAGTCACAAACGATAAAATGTAGGCAGATTGCAGTCACCTACGATTGTTTATCGATCTATGTAAGAGCCAGCTTTATACGCCAAATGGTCCAGCCATCCGGATGTACATTAATTATATCTACCTAAATATATTGCTTTTCTTAAACAAAGTATACTCGGCATTCAAACCGAGTTATTCGGCCGAGTACGAGTATCAAAAAACCCGCCGAGTACGTCGAGTACCGAGTATTAACCGAGTACTCGGCCCATCTCTAGTTGAAACTCCACATATTTGCTGAAGATTACATTTCGATAAGATATAGTCGCTCGCCCAGATGGATCTTGAAATCAGTCGCCTTTCTGATGTGCTTATACTAACATGGGGTATTAAATGGTATTCTTATTGAAAACATAGACGAATTATTTGTGAAAATATAATAATCAATAAAACGGTTAATATCTTACCGTTTTGAGTTTCTCAGAACGCAATACGAACCAGTAGTGTTCAAACGACTGGTTACTGTTGTATTCCGAGTAACCTAGCCCTGTTTTATCCATAGGCTGTGAACTATAAGATAACTTACAGATAACTCCTTTGAAGTATGAAACATTATAATGTTGTAAGACTACACTTTGTTTCGAAACAAAAAATGTTCACTCTGTTTGTTTGTGATATATGGTACGACTCTACGAAGCTTCGAATGTTAAGGCGAGGATGCAGCGTTTTTACGAAAATTACTATATACTCAGTAATGTGTACATGTTGTGTCTGAAAAAAATATTCACAAAAATTAACCATATATCTATCCGCTGTGTAAAGATAGAAACATGATTTATGAAAATTGGCTCGATAAAAAAGTCACAAACATAACACTAATTTACCATTCTAAACGGATATTGTTACAAAATGCCATAATAATTCATATAAAAGTTACATAAAACGGACTTCTCTTAACCGATGTGTAAAGCAAATTTTTTAAATAGTTATAATTTTTGAAAATATACCCGTTAAACGTATTCCTGGGCGGGAAGTATGGAAAAACGCACCGCGCTACAAGCGGCCCTTAACGGAGTTCTCAATTACATTTATGTTATTAAGAACTCTACTTTGTATTTTGTTACTATCCGTTTCATGCATATCTAGTTTCACGTGTCTTTTTTTGATAAATTGACGTTTATTTTTAGTAAAAACAATGTACCAGCTCGTGGGTTTATACACTTTCACAGCAGGACAGAACTTCAGTACGTTACAAATATCCACATGAAGCTCACGCTATACTTAAGGTTCTAACGTCACGTATGGCCGCCGCAATAAGGTAATAACGCCGAGTAGTCCATATAGTGGTCAAAATATAGAGGATAGTAGTTTCCACTTCATCGTGCCGTGATTCGATTTGTGACCTAATAATTATTCGTCTTTAGATTTTATAAATATTAAACAAAGAATCGCTCACACGTCCTTGTCTTAGAAACAGCTAAGACATGGACAGATTATATCGTCTTGAAATTTTTCGAAAAACTTTGGTCAAAGATTCTGGCTAAACTAGTCTATTAAATGGCATGTCAACTAAAAAGCTTGTCATGCAAACTTTATAATATACGGGGTTGTTTTTTAGTCACCGGCCAAATTTTTTACACAATAATTATCATTTACAGAAACTTTTTTGCAAAAAAAGATATGTAATTTTTTTAAAGAAAATTAATATAAGTATTTGCTAACATATTAAGCAAAGCATGATCACTCTTAATTATGAATGAATACCATTAAAATAAAAACGACTACGCGCTACTACAAAACATCTCGTAGCACTACGTCGTAGTGTTATCAATGATGACACTATGATACACAATGGTGACCAGCGCCCTTTTCACCTAAGGCAACCATTAGTAGTGAAAGACGTATTAAAAGAAGTAATTAATTCACATTATAGCTTTTGCATCTATTAATCGAAATAGTTCAAACTAGGTATTCCCATAGTTTCTAACAAAGACAGAGGTACATATTAATCATTCAAAGTCAATTAGTAGCGTTGTATTGCAATATATTTATCTGTGGGGATGTTTGATAGGTAAGTAATAAAAACACTTTTTTATGGACAAATGACATATTTATAATAATTATATCTTTGAAGTTCTTCGTACGAATTCCAACCCAGAACTAACATTATATTTAAATATATTATAGATTACATTAGGGGAGGCTTTTCGGTAACTAAAAGGAAAAGACTCGAAAATAGAACTCAACAGGCATTTTCATTTTTCAGTATTACACCAACATCGAAGCTTTTATCAATTCCGCCCGGAGCTAGCGGGATCTAATGCGTAGTGAATGATGAACGAATGCGGGCCGTGACGTCGGCGGAATGTTGGAATATTTATACGACGGCCTGCGCTCAGCTGGTCCGTTACGCGACCCGTGGGGCTATTCAGTAGCCCTTGCCAGAATGGGTAATTAATTCATCAGCTTTGACAGCGTTTGAGCAGAGAATGATAGGTGAAAAGTTAGGAATAAAGTGGTTTATTTAATTGATTGGTAAAAAATCATTGAGGTTTTAGTGGCTCTTAGCTATCGCTCTTAATAAGTTCTGCTATTAGTATTTATACAGTTAGTAAGCAAAGAAAAGATAGTTAACCTTATATTTATATACAAGGTGTTCGTGTTGATTTCCCATAACTAGAGGGTATTAATGGGACCCGTGTAATAGAACCAAATAACATGTGATTATTTAGTTTTTTTTTCAAAATAATTCAATTAAGTCAAAACATCTTTTGTAAAACACCTTTATGCAAAGTATGAAAATGTGGCATTTTCTATTCCTTTTTTTATCGCTTTGGACAATTACAGTTCGGAACGCTTTGCGTTGTACATTGTATGCAACATTCCTCAACGTTTAAAATGTTTTTGTTGTTTATTGTATGGCTTCAGTTACACGCGTCTGTTGAATTAATGTTAAAGAGATTTTACAAGGGTGATAATTTATGAACTCATTATATTAAGATTGATGATATGTTGGAAAGTATGCACTTTTGAACCACATATTCTAAGGCAAAAAGTATTGTGTTTTAGTAAGGAACAAATCTTTAGAGTTATGGGAAATCAACAGGAACACCTTATCATGTATGAATATCGTATAAGATTTTGCTAAGTCGAGGGTCTTGGGATAAAAAGTTACAGTTATGCATATAAATAATAGACGAAACAAACTCTATCGGTAGTCTTAAAATACTTAAGTATCTGTTTAGATATAAGTATAAGGTTTTTGCTTAACTATTTTGCCAATCTCACGATAATGGATGGTAGGCTGAGGCCCGCGCAGGCAGGGTCCCAAGGTTTATTTTTTATTTATTTATTTATTTACACTTCAGTTTATAAAGGTACAGTAAAAGAAAAAAGAACACTTACATTAAACATAAAAACTTGGCGGTCTTATTGCTGAGTAGCGATTTCTACCAGACAACCAAGGTTTGTGTCGAGAAGTATTATTTAAAGTTTGCTGTGAAAGCCATGTAACGCTCTATATGATAATGGATGAATACTGATAAATGGCTTTATACTTACTACTTATTAGTACAAAGAAAACCACCCAGATCCAAGACACATACAACAAGATATAAATACCATGCAGTAGGAATCAAACTCTCTTTCGTCATAGCCAGAGACTATCAATTAAAACCAGGACACTGAATTTGTTTCATAAAACCGACCGATAATATGTGGAAGTTATTGAATACCCCCTCTGAAGTCAGCGCGTAACGACTTACAAACAATACGTTCGATGGGCACTTGGACGTGACGGCTTGTTTCTCTGTCGGACTGGGGCGTTACAAATTGTTACTACTTAATTCGTATTTGTCTTTATGTTCTTTGACATTCCATAAGAATATCCCTGTAAAAAAGAAAGATCGGTCTGATATTTTTAGTTTCATTTTAGACTTAAGACTTTTAGACTAATGGTAAGTAAAAATGAGGTTGAAGATGGAAACACATGGTAAGTGGCAACCAGCCTAAGACTAGTTTTACCTACGAGCCGAGTTACAACAATTATAGTGAGTGAGGCACCTCCTCATTATTAAGGATATATGTATTGGATATTAAATTAAAATAATGTCAACCTTATACTATAAATACTGTGAATACAGGGTGTCTGGTGGGTCACTTTCGAAATTCCAGGACGTGATAGTTTGAGATGATACATGAAGGAAAAAATAAAATAAAAAATAAATATATTTTTTTTACTGTGTAATCTTAACCAAATTGAAAGAATTCATTATGTAACGCATCGTTACATTGCAATATTGCAATAGATTCATAGCGAGTGGTGGTGTGCGTGTGTTGGGAACACTGCTCTGTGCGTGTTGACTGAGGCGGCGCATCGGGAAAAGTTTAGTAAGGTCTCCTTATATATTCATAGGGATTTATAGTAAAAATTAAGTACCTACCTTTATTACATAATTATGATCAAAGTCGAGTACAGAGTGCTCTCCTTCAGTATCTAAAATTTGTCACCTTACACTCTATTATATAATGAGCAACAAAGTCGGTGAAAATATCCATTTGAAAAGACTTCAACTGCAAATTCCACTTGAGCTGAGCCGGGTTCTGAAGTTACCTATAATTGGTAGCATTAGGGTATTCTGAATTAGCGATAGAAGTAGGATATTTAACAGTAGTGGTTGCATATTAAATTTTAGAAACATTTTAAATTAATTCAAATGATGATCGTGATAATTTGAAAAGGTCCCGAGATAAAATTATGATGCTATATGACTTAAATATAGGTTAATGACTGTGTGACATTCGCTTCTTTAAAAAGAACGGTTAAGAAGAAGCTACCTTATAGACGTCAGTCGAAATATAAGATGATTAAAATGAATTGTTACAAGCAACTGTTACAAAATAAACTCATATGTAATTTGATTAAATTATATATAAGTTTATTTTGTTTATTATATGTTTTAGAAAGTTTTATGTTTTGCCCTTTTTTTTAAATTATAATTCAAGTTTATGTATGTTGTAATGCATACCGAAAAATTATTAGACAAAACCACAGTAAAATAGTCACAATAACGTATTCTATAAAACTGCCAAAAAATTCTTAATGTTTTTCTGGGCTAGTTCTAGATTCTAGATCATTCAAATAAAAATACATGTTCTCGTAAAACACAGGCAGTTGCTGGAATAGTATGTCAGTTCTGCTATCACCGTTTCTTTATTTTAGAGTCAAGTTGAGGACAGTCTAATTCTATGCTACTTGCTCAATAACCATCACCATCAGCCTGAAGCAGTCCTCTGCTGGACAACGGCCACTCCCAAGATTCTCCACGTCTCGCGCGTCGCTCGGTTCCGTGTCGCCCTCTCACATAGAAACTTCGCCTTCATTCTATTATTCAACAATATAAACAAAACGTTTGTAATTTCATTCATTATTCATTATACTTGGTTGTTCATTCATGCGAGCGGTACAAAATGAAAATCGACCTTCAGATTTATAACTATTTCTCCAACTATTTAACTATTTTCATCTACTTCTCCATAGCGATCGTAAATTTAGTATTTCTGTATAAATATTCGGGGCAAAGCTCTCTTTTTATTGCTTTCGCTTTGATTTACGCAATTGTATGGCTATTGGTTATTTCGGGCAGCTATAGAATGTATTGATTTACTTATAAATGTTAGTCCAATGTATCAGGGTCACGGTAAATCCTAACCAGGAACGATTTGCTTGTTTAACTATTCCAATATTTGTTACTTTGTGACTTCTATGATTTCACTTCTTTTGTCAGCAACTTGTTTTTGTAATCTCTGTTTGCTTTTTGTTAGTGTAAATATGATTATATTAAATTTTTGTTTGTCATACTGTCAAGCTAGTCAAATAATAATATTTTTGTATGCTTTTATGATTTGTTATAATAAATAAAGAACGTAAATGTTAGACATATTAATAAAGTACATTGTAATCGTTGGTAAACACAGAATTTGCGAGTTAAAATGTTATAATAATTCAGTAGAAAGCGCCTCTTATACCCTTTTATGGTATGAAGTCGGTTGCAAATTTTAGTTTATCTATTTTACATTTATTTAACAAAATGACATATACAAAAATATTTTAAATGAGCAAGGCACATATTTATTTAAACCAGTCCTGAAGCAGTGGCTAGTTTTCAATTGTTGCTTACAAAAAAAGAAATAATACATTTTTTTTCCAGGTTTTATAGATAGATCATCCAAAATGACACTAAGTATGTGGTCGTAAAATAATATATTTAGTAAGACCACACAGAGGAACTAAGGCGTATCTTAGTTCTAGTAATTTAGCTACATTAATCTTCCCATGCTGGAGTGGGAGTGAAAGAAAAACATAGAATGTGCCAGCTGCTTCATTTCCCTTGCATACTTTCACAGTCAATTAAAGTACAGGCGTTTTATAGCGTTTTATATTTGTAAGCTTGATTGACCCCCTGTGACTCTCTCTCCATAAACAAAAGAGCTCACTAAAACTTTGATGTCAAAGGCGGCAAATACTCAAGTCTAAACTGCACACGAATGAAGCCGGGTAGCTTGTTATGCAATTAAATGTTTTACTTCAGACCGCGTTGATAATTGTTGAAAGTGCACGTGTATCAACAACCCTTGTATATGTAAACAATGATTAACATTACTACCCTTTTTAATGAATCCTCTGAAGGTTGTGTCCTCTCCCCTCTGTAAAAAAGAGGTTTTATTTTGAATAAGGGTAAACTTTTCTCCCAACAAAGTCCTTAATGGAAGACTGTCAATAAAATAGGCTTACGGAAACCGTAATGAGACTTGTTTGTAGCGATAACGTTGCCTTTTATCTATAAGCTAAAAAAGTTTCCTTGTTTGTTTAAACACGCTAATCTCTACAACTAAAACTCGTGTTAAAAAAATTTGGTTATTTAACTAATAATAACCTAAACTGAAATCAACTATGTGCTCTAATAGTAAGCTTTTAGATAATAGTGCTATGGAGACCACGCTACTGAACTACGAGTACAACCTCGTATAAATCTATAGGGTGACTGGTGACAAATTTTTGATACTGAAGGAAAGCACTCTGAATCCGATTCTGATCATAATTATGTAATTTAAGTATATATTTAATTTTTCACCAGAAATCTCTATAAATAAATAAAGAGACCTTACTACACTTTTCCCGACGCGCGACGCGACGTGCCGCCTCAGTCAACACGCACACAGCGGTATTCCCGCCACAAGCACACCACCACCTGCTAAGTATCTATTGCATTACGGTTATGTAACCATGCAATCCGTAATGAATTCTTTAACATTCGGTTAAGTTTACTAATAATTTATATATATATATTTTTATTTTCTCTTCATGTTTGACGACCGGCTGGTGTAGCGGTAACATAAATTGCCTTCTATGCCAGAGGTCCTGGGTTCGAATCCCGGCGGCGGCGGATATTTGTGTGATGAGCACAGATATTAGTCGTCAAGTCATGGATGTTTATATGTTTATTTAAGTTTATTCTAATAAAAAATATGTATTTATGCAATATGTATATTTAAGTATATATTTCTTAAGTACATCAGTTATCTAGTATCCATAACACAAGTACTTTAAGAAACTTAATTTGGGCTAGATAATGTTGTGTGAGTGTCAAAAATATTTATTATTATTATTATGTATGATCTCAAACTATCACGTCCTAGAATTTTGAAAATAACCCACCACGCACCCTGTATAACCGAGCCACTTTAGAATTGTTCGTTTCCGAAAATGGTTCGGCTACTGGAACCCAGAGCCTCTCACACGCTGGCTAACTACCCTACCAATGCACCACGGAGGCCATTTGATATATTAATTAGAAATTTCTCCGGAATCCATCACTCTTCTTTGATAAATACATTTCACATGATAGCCTAACTCTTGAGTAAGGTTATAGGATATGTTATCAGAATTCTCGAGGGATCACAAGTAACACGGGTTAAACCACTATCCAAATTATAAAAGCTTTATTTTAGATTTAAAGTTTCTATTCCACGTAGAATATATTAATATTAAATACATTATGTCATGCGAATATATGTACTTGGTGCTATGTAACATGTTTTACATAGCACCGAGCATCTGTATCGTTATCAGATATTATAATGCGGTTATTATTCATGTTATTTACATAAATACAGGGTGACTGGTGGGTCACTTTTGAAATTCAAGGACGAGATAGTTTGAGATCATAGCTACATAAAGAAAAAAAATATAATAATATTATATTATGTAACAGGTGAGCTAAGTTGCTAATTACAGTCAAGGCTGTGTTAATAATGAGCCGAGACTGTAATTAGCAACGCTCACGAGTTACATACGACTTTCTTCAACACACTTGTGAGTAAAAGAGAGACATACGTGGTCATAAAATTTATTTGAAGCAGTTGTTGAAGATACAGTTAACAAACTTATTTTCCGCCAAATGTGTCAATGTCTGTATAGCATATACAGCCTATTTTACGTGAAAATGTTTAATTTGGAGTGGTAAATGCAAATATATTAATATTTTATAACAAATTATTGTAAATTGTGAATAATTTGTTTGATATACAAATTTGTTTTACTAATATAAGGCGCAAACATTTAACAATGTATATGGATTTGAAGTGGTATAAAATCTCTTTGTTGTTTTTGAAAATATTTAATGTATAACCCGGATCAATAAAATATGCTTTGTTTACTCGCATGTAATTTGCACTAAGGTACAATTCAACTTTGTAGGATTCATTATATTATGCACTAGGGTATAATATATTATGCACACGTGACTTATATCCCAGTTTATAGTTCTAAATTCAATAGAATAAGGCTCACTTTACGAGCAAGTGTGTTGAAAAAATAAATATCAAATATTCACTGAGTAAACTTAACCGAAAGTTAAAGAATTTATTACGCTACGCATGGTTACACTAGCGTTGGCAGCGATCCGCGTGCCAGGTCATATGCCGCCAGTGACTCAGTTATATGTAAAGTAAATAGTACGAGTAACATTGTAATGTACCTATATTTATAAGGAATTCTAGTGAAAAATTAAGTACCTACTTTTTTACATAATTATTATCAGAATCGAGTACAGAGTGCTCTCTTTCAGTATCTAAAATTTGTCACCAGTCACCCTGTATAAAAAGAACAGCACAATTTCTGCTTTGTTTGGTAATAAAGTTTAAAAGTTTCAAGGAAGGACATTATTGCTAATTATTGCTACGTATACAATATAAAGTTACAGGATAAATTTAAAGGTAGGAATAGTGATCAATCTCATTTTAACCTACCATATAAATTTATCCGTGTAGAGTTAACATTGAAAAAAAAAATTATAAAATCACAGTTTGCATTAAACACGCCAAATATCATCGCATCAGCAATGAGGTATTCCAGCAGTGCTTTATGAAGAGCCTCTCTAGACTTACTTACATTGCGTCTAACTTACATTCGTTACATTGCGTCCGGTATCTTCACGGTTAATAAAACATAAACAAGAACATCCCCAAAGAAAATTTTCCTAAAATACTTTATTAATAAATCAATATTGTTCACATTTACCCCATCGTCTAACGGAAATTAAGTTTAATTAAGTACTTTGATTACGACACTCAATTACTGTTATTAATAGATAAACACAGTTCAGTAATACGTGTTTGTAAACATACAGATTAATATCTATGTAAATATAAGAAGTAAATCTCATTAACTCCATGACTTGATGGCTTATATCTATGTTCTACACACAAATATTCTCCACAACTGGTATCCAAACCTCTGGCATAGATGGTAAAGTATTTGGCACGAGACTATTATAATATTTGCCTGAATTATAAAAACTTCAGCCAGTGCCGTGATCATTTAATTCGTACCCAATAAAAAATAAATGGCTAAAAAAATAAAATCCCATACACATGACTTTTTGCTGTTTTGATAGAATATAATAAAAATAAAATCAAAAAGTTTTCTTCATCTTAAGAATTTCACAAAACACCGATGAACTCAGTCATCACATACTTCGGCTTTAACTAGTTGTTAAATAAGATATTTCAGTGGACCAAGAGACAAGAAAAGCCGACGGAAAAAACTCTTGGCACTCTTTTTCAGTCAGAATTATCCAATTAATACAAATTGAACATGACATGAAAAAAAAAACAAACACAAGACAGCTACTTGAGAGAGCCAATGTTATGCCAATTCCAAATTGCTTACATAGTACGTGCAATGAGCTATGGATGCACAATACGAACATGACTAACTGGGACCAGATGGTATGGAAGCTTTCGTGTGTGAGTCCAACTGGCATCTGAGCAATTTTTTGAATTCATTTCATTTTAATTTAAACCTTATCCAACTATCTGCTGTATTTCGTGACGAGAATCCATTTGAACCTACCGTCCGGATTTCATTTGAATACAACGTGACGCGCGGCGAATAGCTCTTGACTTTAACCAAATTTCAACGCTTTGTCGCAATCAAAATGAAATGAATGAACATACATTCTTTAGGGGATGTAGGGGTGCACTAAGGAAGCAATTCCCGAAATTCCCACGGGAACGGGAAATATAGGACTTTTTAGTTTGTATGAAAAATCTTATTCCTTGAGTGCACCGATGTGAAACTTGGTGTAAAAGTTTATCAATGAGTGTCTGGTTGTGTTATGAAAGGAATTCCCGAAATTCCCACGGGAACGGGAAATATATGATGTTTAAGTTTGTATGAAAAAATCCCATCCCTTGAGTGCACGGATGTGATACTTGATATAAAGGTTTCTCAATAAGTGTCTGTTTGTATTATGGAAGGAATTCCCGAAATTCCCACGGGAAGGGGTTGGACTTTTTAGTTTGCATGTAAAATCTTATTTCTTGAGTGTACGGATGTGATACTTGGCATGAAGGTTCTTCAAAGAGTGACTGGTTGTGCTACGAAAAAAAATCCCAAAATTCCCACGGGCACGGGAAATATATAATTTTTAGTTTGCATGAAAGAAACTTATTCCTTGAGTGCATGGGTGTGATACTTGGTATAAAGGTTCTTTCAGTGGGTGTCTGGTTGTATAGTTTCTGAAATTTCCACGAGAAGGATAGTTAAGCGCATACAAAGTTGCGGGATAAAGCTAGTATTTCATATAGCTCTTTAAAGTTTTTATGAGCAGTCTTGCTATTGTATGTTCCTACAGCAGTTTAAAAAAGTGGCCTGCATTGTTTCCCGAAATCTAAATATTTGCGTCGAAAATAGGTCACACGTAGTTTATATTATTTAACGTAGTTACCTGGAATGATGCCTTTAAAGTAAATGTGTCGTTAGATTATGTATGACCTATTATCTCTTCCAAATTTTCAACCGACTTTAAAAAGGAAGAGGTTCTTAATTCGTGTGTAAGTTTTTTTTTAGACAATTATAAATCGATTTAAAATATTATTGTTTCGTATGATAGAGGTAACTTCAGCGGTAATCCCATTTAAATTTAATCAATATCGATTGATCATATCATGAAAAATTTTAAAGGTTTGAAAAAAAATGTATGCGTACGGAGAACATTTACCTTGACGACCTTATACTTCAGCCAAAGTTTTGACATGAAGTCGGTTTTTTAATTTGATGCATTCGTTGATTATATTTAATACAGTTTAACTGTAACTTAACTGTCTAACAGTTTAACTTGTTAGGGAGTCTTAACAAAATATTGATTAACCCAGTAGTTTCTTTTTGATTGCTTTGTTTAATTTTTTTATCCGTTGTATTTTTATTAATAATTAAGTATATTCTTGTTTTGTACTTTCTTGATATTGGTTTTGTATATTCTTTTTTTTTTTGTGTGCCTGATGGCAAACCTATAAATTGTAAATCCTTAATTGGCTGTCAGCATCGTTTTAAATGTGTACTTTTTTATAAAAATAAAAAACTTGCTATTACAAACATACTTCGTACTCTATTTGAATATAACCATGTTCATCCTTATGTTCACTTTCCAGCAGCTGGCAAGCAGGATAAACGACTCATCTTTCTTATGTAAAAAAAATATGGCTGAAGTTTGTTTGTTTCAAAGCGGTTATCTTTAAAACCACCAGCTGAGATTATAAAAGATTTTTCTTTCCATTTGAGAGCCAAACTCTTAAGGAACGTTGTAGGCTTTTTTATCAAGAAATTCTAAGGGGAGTAATAGCTGGTAGAAATAATTGTAAACAAGGAAATTTGTAACGATGGATAGATAGATACTAGCATGATGGATTAAGGTGAAATTTTGCCAATAGCTAGACCACGGTCTATAAGAACATGTTGAGTACATTTCTTTCTGTTCCACGGCAGTTGCATTCACAGAGTTTTCTGTGGCAAACTATGGGTTGAATACCATTCGGAGCATAGTTCTCTTTTTATTTGAATTAATTCATAATTTGCTAAACAATATATCAAATACTGTGTTAAAAAAATCTGTGTCGTTTATTTTCTATTTATTATTTTACCCAAAAATGAAAAAGGCTTTCCTATAAAGTAGAAAGTTAGTAAACACATGTATCATCATAACTAGTCATTACACACAACGACGACGTCACAGTAACTCATCAACTAAACCAAACATTTGTTAAACTTAGCCCCAATTTCACCATGTAATACCATGCGATCAATTCTAGTTGAACTCGGCTTACGCGTTAAATCGAGTTCCTTCATTTTTTCTTTGGTCAGAGCTGAGATTTGTTAGTCTAGGCTCAGAACAGGAGGAAATCGGATGCAATCAGGGCTTAGACTCAAGTCTAATAGTTAAGTAATAACTTCAAAATAATGGTTTTATCAATATCCTTAATGCCCATCATAAAATGGAGTAGAATCTTTACAATTTGCTTATATTGAAGCGCTTTAACCACATCCAATCAATAAATAGTGGTATGATTAGGCAATTCACTTAGCGGGCTTACTCCGTGGACGGTAGCCAAGTGAACTGTTTATTTGCTTTTCAATCACGTTATTATCAATGTGAAAGTTTGTGACAAGTTTTGAAGAGATGTTTGCTAAGATTCAGAATGTATTTTATTCAATTACAAAATAAGAACTGGATAAAGGGTGAAACGAATGAAACGTGATTGAGCCGTGGGCTGAGCTGTAACAAGTATAATTAATGGGTTTAATATAAAGAAAAAAGGGAAATATAATCTGTTTTATATGTTTTCCATATAACTATCGGACAATATTTAACAAAAGATAGGATTGTTAGGATTGTATTGTTCTTATTATTCGAATAGTTTGCAGGGATGTGAGATCGATAAATCCATATTGGGTGACACACTACAGTGAGCCCAATTCTAATATTCGATCTCACCAACTCTCATAATTCATCGTCCAACTTGAAGACTTCAAAATAAATGTCAGTTATATTGAGTTGGAGTTTACCCCGCTCTAACTTATCTTAATCAAATCAAATCATTTTATTGCCAAAAGGTGTAGTTATTAATAAGTTTATGGTCACATATTTACTGTTTAACAGCATGAAATAATTTAAAATTATTAAAAATATATAAACAATAAAAAAAAAATTACCTATAAAAGTAGCATAATATAACATATTTGAAGTCAAGCAAGATCTCATTTTTCATTTAAATATTCTACCACTGATTAATAAAATTTTATCATCAATAACTCTTTTAAACCACGCTTAAATTTTACTTATTGGTAAACATTTCAACTCCTCACTTAATTTATTATAAATCTTAACAGCCATTGTCTGGCTATTTCTTTTACAGATATCTGTTTTTATGTTTGCTAAGCACAATTTATTTGGAAATCTTGTGTTTTGGGTGCATTTTTACAAACAATCTTGTCTCACGAATATAAATACAAGGTAGAGTTAATAGCTTGTAGGATTGAAATAGGGGCTTATACGTAGTCCGCGAGTCAACATCAGCAATAGATCTCACGCACTGTTTTTGGGCTGTGAACGCTTTGTTTATTTTGACAGAATTGCCCCACAGCCGTATGCCGTATCTCGGTATTGAGTTAACATACGCTTTTAGCGCAATCTCTACGTTAGTTATTTTTGTTAGATGCCATAGTAATTTAATTAAGTCCCATGAAACCTGAATATCGAACTAAAAGACTTCAAAATCAATATTCAAATCCAAAACTGAGTAGTTGTATTGATCACTCCTAACATTGATATTACAGATTACTACAGCTAATATTAAATTAGGGCTAACCTAATATTACAATTTTCCTGTACTCCCAACATGTAAATGAGACACTATTTCTAAATACTCGATGTCATGCTCTTGAATCAATGCTCGCCCCAGGATTTAGAGGTTCATATTACACGAGACATAAAGAATATTATTCCGTGTGTGCGCATAAATGAGTGCTGCCTAAAATATACATCCATTACCAATTATCATCTCCTCAAATTCGGGTAAACACTACACTGCAAATGGATATACAACATAATCAGAAGGTAAACAAAAGAACAAAGCATAGCCCCGGGAGGCTTGCGAACTGTCCAATGCTGCCTGAGCTGCACCGCGAGCTCGTAGGCAATAGAGAAGCCATAGAGCCGAAAATAACTTTGATTAGACACCAAGCACAAGACCCTGATTATTGTGAACATAATCCTTTAAATAGACGTAAAATGGAAAAATATTAAAAATTCAGTCCAAACAAGTTTATGTTTCTTGTTGTGAATCATACTATCTCATAATTAATTACTTATGTTTTCAATAACGGTTCAAAGGAACAATTTTTGCTTGGCTTATTTTATAGCCAGTTTCAATTCAATACATAACATGCTGCTATGAAAATAATATTCTGAAATCAGCTACGACCATATTGAATATACAAACCTAATGGTAGACTATTCTATGCGTTTCAAGATTACCGTTTCTGGAAAACCAACAGGTTCATTGCGAAATGCCGAAATTATTTGCCTTTTATTGTGCCAATTAGTGGCGCATCGTATTAGTGCGGCATTTTTCCTTTCAAAAGGAAGTAAATAACAATTAATGCCTTCGAAAGCCGGCTATTATTAGAACAATAGAAGCCTTAAAAAGAGAAGGATCGAGAGATGGATGGAGATATGGAAGAGAGGTAGAATTATTTCTCATTTATAATTTTTCAACAACTCTACAAGAGCTTTTGATAGATGAAATTTACAATTAGCGTAGTACTTTATAAAAATCGGTAGGTATCACGATAAACCTACATATTAGCTCTTTGTTCTTTGTATAGGCATGAAAGAAAAAAGAAAAAAAGACGTGTGGCACTCGGTGACTGCCGCGGTAAAGCTATTGCATAGTATTTTTTTTCAACTTATGAAATTATAAATATTTATTTATTTTATTAATGCAGTAATGTTTGATCTAATATGAAGTCCACAAGTTCCTAGTAGATGGCGCTGATTTTTTATTAAAGCCCGCATGTAAAGTTATGAATGAATCAATCAATCATTTATTTGCATAAAATATGGTACAGATTTAGGACTTAAAATAAAAAAAAATAGGTCATACATATTTTACCTTTTTAGGGCATGCAAAAATAAATTACTATTGTTCAAATTAACAAAAGTCTCAAAGTAGGCACATTCGGCATATTGTGATTTTTCCGTAATTCATTTAAGGTAATTTCCAACAAGTTAGTTTTAGACAAAAGACCCGCAATATTTTGATGAAATATTTTTAGTTGATTTGAGTTGCTATCATTATTATTATTATTTAAATTTACTTTATTTACGAAAAAAATTTAATTCATTATTTTCCAAGTTATTTTTTGTCTTTTTAAGAAAGTAGAACAAAATCGTCCCCTTTTTAATTATATCCTGAGTAGTATTCGGATGAGATTTATAGTTTGCATTTGAATGTCCAATTTTTATGTCTATTTTATTTTCAGTCATTTTTAAAAAGTATTACGGAATTGTTCCCTTTTTAGTTACACCCTGAGTAGTAGTTGAATTATATTTATAATCTGCACTTGAATGTATATTTTTAACCTTTGAATGTTTATTCTTAATATGATACTTAGTAAATGACAAGATTTTTTTTCTATAATCACATTCATCAATTATTAAAATTATTTTCTTACATATAGCAAACCATGTGTAGCAAACGCAGTCTTGTAATCGTACGAATTTACTATTAAAAAAGTGTTTACTTAAATTATGTATCATGTCATTCAACTTATTTTCGTTAAGAAATCTATTTTTAATTACGCTCAGAAGTATAATATTGCAATTAAAATATATTTATTTAAAATTAAACATGTTTCTAACAACACTTTTGTCGGGCTTGTGTCGTGTTCACCTACGCAGATTATTATTTTGTCCTTTTCTTTCTTTGGGTCTTAAGCATCGTCAATATTTCTTCAGTGCTTGCGTAAGGTATAGTAAAAGATATGTTCTTCATATCTATTTTTCTTAGATGTCACCAATACCTTATCCTCTTCCACTGCCTGGAGATTTTTTTTGTTTTTAGTAGTGAGGACTCCGGTTCCACTCGTAGACAATCCTTGTTACTCTCCTTCAATGGTGATGATAGTGAGTACGATGGTGATGGTGGCAATGATTGTAATTTCTCTACGTTTTCATTGTGTGTATTAGCTATTGTCTGCCGACTAAAATTTTTTGTCTTTTTTTGTTTTGTTTCGTAGAGTTTTTAGTTTCAAGCGTTTTGGTGCACATATTTTTGAGTAAGTGCACTTGTCGAGATAATTGACTAACTTCTTTTTTTAAGCCAATTTTTTCAATTATAATATTCTCCATTTCCATGTACGTGCTTTCAAACTGCCTCTGTAAATTAATTATTTCAAGTTTCAAGTCTCCAGTTTGGTCTGCACTTACACTTGTCGAGATAATTGACTAACTTCTTTTTTTAAGCCAATGTTTTCAATTATAATATTCTCCATTTCCATGTATGTGCTTTCAAACTGCCTCTGTAAATTAATTATTTCAAGTTTCAAGTCTCCAGTTTGGTCTGCACTTATATCAGTCGATAAATTAAAACTTTTTGAAGCTGTGTCAAGATCAATAGTGTCTAGAGACAAATTGTGATCCAGGGATTCACATGAATGTGTGTGCGTGATGCTAGGCGACTTGGCTGCCGGAGGTTTTAAAGCCTTTTTCCTCCTAGTAGTGACGGTACTTATCTGGCTATTTGATGTACCCAGCTTATTTTTAGCTTTATGTTTTTTTTCTTGGCTTGGAGCACTTCCGTATACATTTAATGCACTGCCCTTTTTTTTTTGCGCTCAGCTTTTAAGGTATTATAAAACCTTTGAGTCGAAATATTTTCGCATTCTTTGTGATAAATTAATTTACAATTTGTACATGTCAGGTTTTCATTATTCAATATATTCTTTTTAGATTTGTTAATTTTTTTAATGTCGTTTTTTGGTGTCAACATTTCTGTTTAACTTAGTCAATCAATCAATTTGTTTGTAACTGCCTTTTCTTTTATTTAATCCTCTTAAAACAAAGTAAGTTTCCAATATAAAAAACTTAAAAAAAATTATTTATAATTTTAAAAGGAGAAAAGAAAAACATAAAAAAGAATTCATGTCAATGCGATTATCAGGGCTTGAACTCGTAACTCTTGATCGGGAAAAAATTATCAGTTTTTTTTGTGCTCAGCTGTTAAGGTATTATAAAACCTTTGAGTCGAAATATTTTCGCATTCTATGTGATAAATTAATTTACAATTTCAGCAGTGCTAGCACGGATCTTTTGTCGATCGTAAGTTTACGAATGCTCGTATAGTATGGAGTCGGTTGCAAGTTTTTAGTAACAATGTAATTTTTTATTTTACAGTTATTTAAGAGTAGTACCTGTTAACAAACATTCAAAATTAACAAGGAACACATTTATTTAAGCTGACCGTGCGGCAATGGATAGATTTCAATTATTGCTTGCAAAACCGTCTCCATACTATACGAGCATTCGTAAACTTACGATCGACAAAAGATCCGTGCTAGCACTGCTGGTTAGATTTTCATTATCTATACTAATATATAAAGCTGAAGAGTTTGTTTTTTTGTTTGTTTGTTTGTTTGAACGCGCTAATCTCAGAAACTACAAGTGGGATTTGAAAAATTCTTTTTGCATTTGATAGCCCAACTCTTGAGGAAGGTTATAGGCTATATTTTATCCCGAAATTTCCACGGGATCAAAAGTTACGCGAGCAAAACCGCGCGCGGTGGCTAGTTCAATATATTCTTTTTACATTTGTCAAATTTTTTGATGTCGTATTTTGGTGTCATCATTTCTGTTTAACTTAGTCAATCAATCAATTTGTTTGTAACTGCCTTTTCTTTTATTTAATCCTCTTCGAACAAAGTAAGCTTCCAATATAAAAAACTTTAAAAAAAATGTATTTATAATTTTAAAAGGAGAAAAGAAAACATAAAAAAAAATTCATGCCAATGCGATTATCTGGGCTTGATCTCGTAACTCTTGATCGGGAACATTTAGACGTTACCACTCGACCACTCATTGATTTACTCAGATTAGCGAAATAAAGGATTTGTTATGAAAGCCAACTATTGTTTATTTATCTGTCAACTCTAAAAATTGTCATGTTGCCTAGAATGGATGCCTCTCGATAGATGGCGCTGATTGTTTATTAAAGCCCGCGTAAAAGCGCAGATTTTTTCGTTACGGAATTTCTGGATTCGCTCCCCACGCTCAATGCCCGCGATAGAATCTATGCAATAGCTTAAAAAATTCATGCCAATGCGATTATCTGGGCTTGATCTCGTAACTCTTGATCGGGAACATTTAGACGTTACCACTCGACCACTCATTGATTTACTCAGATTAGCGAAATAAAGGATTTGTTATGAAAGCCAACTATTGTTTATTTATCTGTCAACTCTAAAAATTGTCATGTTGCCTAGAATGGATGCCTCTCGATAGATGGCGCTGATTGTTTATTAAAGCCCGCATAAAAGCGCAGATTTTTTCGTTACGGAATTTCTGGATTCGCTCCCCACGCTCAATGCCCGCGATAGAATCTATGCAATAGCTTAAAACATTTCATAAACCTTTGTAATTATATTCAAACGTCAGTATGATTAAGAAGGTTTAATCACTGGTTTAATCGTGAACAATAAATAAAACTTACTGCGCGATATTCCAGTGGGAATATAAAGATAATAAAACGTCTATTGTGTTTTTTTCGGCTTTGCCTTGTTTAAGTGTGAATTAAATATCTACTTTTATTACAAAATTATGATCAGAATCGAGTTCAGAGTGCTCTCCTTCAACATCTAAAATTTGTCTCCAGTCACCCTGTATAATATTAGTAGGAGTACACATTTTATTTTGTTTTCTTTAGGGCTGGTAAATACTCAATATCAGGTAACCAGTTCATTTACTCCTTGATACATTTAAAAAAATACTCAATTATCACCATAAAAAAACAATTTTGAAAAGAAAACCTGTATGTTATTCCCTTGTCCCATCTACATCAACAACCAGTTCTTAACGCCGGCAGGTGGACCCTGAAAGGGGAACTACCAAGTGGGGTCCACTTGGACTTCAGTCGCCTTTTATGACATGCTTTTTCAGGGCCTTAGGGCTATTCTAAGCCAACCCTACACGCTAACTTAATATTAGGTAACCATTATATTTGCTCCTTAAAACGTGAAAAATACCCCCCAAACGTATATTACACCATTTAAAAAAAAACACATTTTCAAATAACTTTTATATAATTCCTCTATCTCATCTACATCAACAAGCCATCAGTTCTAAACGCGGGCAGATGAGGAATGGTCCTCCTGAAGTCGTCCACATCGCAGCAGAAGCTGTAGCCCAGGTCGATCCGGTCCGGCTGCCAGCCGATCCAGTTGAATCCAGAGTTGCCACGGCAACGGTCCGTGCAGAAGGTCAACGCCCTCACCTCTTGCAGCGTGTAGTAGGGATTGTTGATGCTCACGAAGGCGGTACCTCGACGAGTTCTCGCGTCGTAGGCCACCTTGAAAATGAAATTTTACTGTGAACTTACATATATCCATTTAACCAAATTGAACTCACGCCCTTTTAGCATCGGACTTCTAGTCGCGGACAGAACTTCCATCCTTGTGGGCTCGCCAAGGCGTGGGACGAGCTGCCTGCCTCTCTTTTTCCGGATCACTATAGTCCTAATACTTTTAGATTTACATCTCACAGCTCGAATTAATGATATTTTGAGTCAGACTTATTTTATAACTCAAAGCTTGAAAGTTAATGTGGCTATAAAGATGCTACTCATGCAAAAGCTGCGAATTCACGATATGAATTTAGATGAAATTCATCTAAGTTCATTGAAATATACCCAAATTCCCGGACAAACAAATATGAAAGCTTTATACAACGAATTGTTACAACGAGTTATTACTTCATATGTATTACTTTTGTTCTAAGTAACTTATAATTCGATATAATTGTTTTCAAATCCCGATACTATCAAGACGAGATTACTCGTAGCTACATATTTGATAACCGGCGGTGTTTAGTGTTCGTGTAATGAAGTTATCCATTTAATGTAATTGCTCGGACGCGAAGCGGCTCGGGTTCCCGCTATACGTTGGGGTTAGACGGCCTGTAGATGTTTGGTATATGTATATCGGATAATCGAACTATAATTCGACTTCACCCGATAGTTTATAATCCAGATAGAGCTACGTAAATTTCGTGTAGTTCTGCACCGAGTAAAACACGTATTAGAGGAAACTGATAATCATTTTAATGAAACCTTTTGGAATCGTTTGTTTTTAAATTACGTCGAGCAGCTGGCCCTGGATGAAATTAGGTAAACATAAATCTGTTAATACAGAACAGCAAATGTAACTGTAGAACCTTTGAGTTGCCCAGTAAAAGTAGAGGAAATTGAATGATGAACACGAATGGCTGTACAGTTCTATCTGACGGAATTTTATTCCAAGGGACTTTCCAAGGTTCTCAATTCGTCTGAATGTTTTTATTGTGTCTTTGTTACACGATATTTGGGACAATTATGAATTGATTTTAAAAATTGTTTTTCATATGATAGAGGATACTTCATAGTGGGTCCCATTTAAATTTCATCGAAATCGGTTGAGTACTTCATTGAAAATTTCAAAGTATTGAAAAAATATGATTTCGGAGAATGTTCACGTTGATGACATTCTCAACTCAGCCAAAGTTTTGACGTGAAGTCGGTTTTTTTTAAAGCTCTGCATTCGTTGATTATTATGTTTATTTATATGTTTTATATTATGTTTTATTATTTTTAGTATAGCTTATAAAATATTCTACCTACTGTATAATGAAAACCAAGGTCTTGTTAGGGAAAATAGTTTCGGATACTTATTTATACGCTAGATACCCTGGGAGGCGGTCATTAGTTTTTCCTAATTAAGTAGCAACGTGTAAACAGTTGCATTATCTTAAGTTATCTATCTTGTTTCTAGCGACGTTCACTAGATAATTATTTATTATTAAGAGTTACATATCTAAGGTACCTAGTAGCATTCATTTACATTTTTTGTTTGAGCTCATCATAACTAATACTATTATTATACAGGGTGACTGGTGGGTCACTTTCGAAATTCGAGGACGTGATAGTTTGAGATCATACACGAAGAGAAAAAATAAAATAAATGAATATTATTTATTTACTGAGTAAATTTAACCGAAAGTTAAGGAATTCATTACGCAAGGCATGGTTACATAGTTGTGATACAATAGATACTTAGCGGGTGTTGATGTGCGTGTGGTGGGAACACTACTGTGTGCGTGTTGATTGACTGAGGTGACGCGTCGGGAAAAGTGTAGCGTCTCTTTATTTATTTATAGGGAATTCTGGTGAAAAATTAAGTACCTACTTTTTTACATAATTATGATCAGAATCGAGTACTGAGTGCTCTCCTTAAATATCTAAAATTTGTCACCAGTCACCCAGTATATTATGATGAGCTATGTTTGTGAGCCTGGACGGATGGATTTTCTTGAAACAAAAATATGAAATGACCTTAACTATGTTTGAATTTTGCTCATAGGTGTAGACTGGAAGAGCGCATGTTGTTCTTTCATCCTGAACTAAACTTTGATACTACAGTTATTCTCGCTTCACTTGTCTAAAAGCCGTTCTCCCGTGAAAGATTAACATAATATACATCTTCAATAATTTCTGGCAAACCTTCTTAAGTCAGATAGGATATTTATTACGGGAACAAAAATATAATTACCTTATAGTAGTACAGCGGGATAGGTAGCTGCGGGTTGTTGTTGGCGTCGTGGTGGAGATAAATGTCGACCAGCCGGTTCTGGGCGTCGCGCAGCTGCGACACGCCGAACGTGCCTGTGTACACGGTGGTTTGGTGGCCGGCGTCGCCAATGCGTCTGCGCAGGTTCTGATACGCAAAATTAAGTTCTTAGTGCAACTATACAAGTATCAGTTTTGTAAATGGTATAAAAGAGTACGTTTATTTAAAAGTCGGATATAATAGTGGACTTCATAAGGCCAATCACTCGTTAATGGATTAATGAATAGTATTGTTAGTACACTAAGGTTCTCTTAAAGAGAGTTGCTATTAGTATCTGAAAATATTAAAATGGCAGTTTAAAGTAGTAAAGAAAGACTTTTTTCTGACTAAACCTGCGAAAGAAATAATCTTTTGACATTGACTTTTAACGAAAACTAATCTTTTGACCTACATCTCTACTGTATGAAGAAGAGCTCAAAGATGAACAACATTGGATTTTGGGAGGAATTTAAAATTTAAGTAGGTACCTGTTCAAGCCAGTTCCAGTTGCCAGCATTGAACGGCTGCCACTGCGGCGCGGAGTTGATGAAGTAGAAGGTGGCTCGTTGGCCGGTGGCAAAGATGAAATCAGTCTTAGCTGCCAGATGCCCTCGGGCGAGGAACTGGGTGTTGGTCACGTATCTATCAGCGAGGGCGTTGCCGACGTATGAGGCAATCTTCGCCTTCTGCTGAACCTGGGTGTAGAGGTTGTTGATGTTGACTCCGGGGAAGAAAGTTCCGGCTGGAAAAAAGAAGAAGGTTAAGAGGAGAGTCACTAGGGAAGTTGATGTCAGTAACTACGCGAATAAATCCGATTTAAAAAGGGTTCGTTGTTAAATTTATTATTATTCTTGAAGTAATAAACAAGTTGGCGAATCTGATGGCAAGTGGCAACAGGGAGTCGTTATTTGATTCCATTATGAAGCAACATCTTTCTAAATATTAGGACTAAAATTATCTATTGAAAAACACAAAAATACCAAAGAGCTTTTAAAATTTTGTTTTAAACTAATAAGCTATTGGTTCATCATCATTCCAACTCAATGTAATGAGCCATACATCACCAAGCTAGTCCAGTGCTGGTTGGTGGATGTCAGAATTTACAGGGTGCCGAAAACGGCTCCTGACAAATTGGTTAGCTAAGGCTTAAAATAGGCTGTGAATGCGTCGGTACCTAGCCAGCTAGGCCTGTCCACGTTTGTCTGGTGCACGGCGTTGGGGGGGTTCTGCTCGTACCACACGTACAGCACTTCCAGCCGCCGCTCGTCGAAGCACGCCCAGTAGAGGGTGTGGAACGTGTTGCTCACTATGAAACCGACGCTGCAATCAAAACAACCTCGATTTTAAAGGTTCTTAACTATACAGTTTACCTTCCGAGGATATGGAAGCTTATAAATTTAGGGGTTTATTTTATTGAAACTGAACTCACAAGTAGTAGGTAGTAGTAGGTACAGATGTGTGATGATGGAACGTTTTTTGTTTGCCACTTCGAATTTCGTCGTAGGTTATACAAATAGCATAACTTAGGACATATCCTAGAATTACTTATAAAATACTTTTTACACGGAGTCGAGATAAACGACGAGTAAAGCCACGGAAAGTGGAAATTATGCGATAATAATATGCTTAGACGCTACACTGATTTAATTTTCTTCTCTGTAATTGCTTTTGACTTTATCATTGTCAGATAATATTCGTTTCAGCATTTTAATTAACGCATCACCACTTGCGGGCAGCCTCTCCACATCAATCCCAACAACATTTGTTCTACGCCTTTTTACAAATCTTGATACACACAAAATAAAAACAAAAAAATGTTAGCTCCTTACTCTACATTAAGAAGTATCTATCTATTAATCTATTATTATAAATCTATTATTATTAATCTATTATTATTAATCTATTATTATTAATCTATTATTATTATGAAGCGATATTAACACAGTTAACAGAGTTACGCCTCTAAACAGAGGATATAAATATTTTTTGTATGGGAATACTAAAATTTTAAAAACTATTAATTTTAAAAAGTTGTAAAACGTATGTTGTTGGGATTGATGTGGAGAGGATGACTGCAAGACGTGATGCGCTAATTAAAATGAACCCTGTATATCGTCGAATTCGATAAATTATAAAATACAATATCGGTGATTCAAATTACACCTAATTGAAACTTTAGTCTGTCTTCAAATATTGAAAGTTTGTTTTTGTTACGAATTAGTTCTTTTCAAAAGCTTTGCGCTCTACCTTCGCTTAACACAAAACTTCTTTATAGAACAACTTTACATTGAACCTAGTTTAAAGTCTGCTGAGAACAGCTCTAAGGCTTCGGTGACATCCTTATTTACTAAAAGATCAAATCAAAATAAAATCTTACTTATATGTTTTGAAGATGTTTTTTTTTTCAAATATTGCGGTTACTAAAATATTAATTTCGTAAATTCACGACATTATTTCAGCGCCGCTACAAATAGGCAACAATTGAACAAAGTAGATTGAGACGATAGTTTGGGGACCAAAATATTGGCCTATACAATTTTTGAATTATTTTTTTACAAAACGAAAACTATTGGGAAACTAACACTTTTACAGAAACCCCCGTTTGTTGTTTGTCACTATGAGTATGAGTAATGGCTGTAAGCAACGAGTAGATTTTTATTATCTTTTGTTCAAACTGCTGAAAATGCTATTTTATAACTATCGTGATTAGCTGCAGAACTGTAAAATTATAGATCTCTGGCATTCCTTGATGTGAAAGACAAGAGTAGTAATGTTGATGCTATTTAAATAAATTGCTAATTATTTTACATCAATATAGTCGAAAGTTGCGTTTAAGTTGGGCTTGAACTATCGATTTTTTTAAGGATCATAACTTTATGCTGTATATTACTGCCATCAAGGGCTTAAATTACTATGAGGCGCAACGATGACATTAAGTTTTATTGGTATTTGACACCAAATAGTCAACCTATGGTGCTCTGTAAATTGAATGTAAAAACGAACGGAGTTATTTGCTTTACTCTCTAGTCATCGGTCTGCTGGAACAAATTTCGCTACAGATAAGCTGTAGCTGTGTCCTGGTTTAAGTACTTAAAATGTACATAAAAAGTTAATTAAACTGCATCTCACCGAATTACGCGGTTGTTGTTGAAGCACCTTTCGTTGGTGTACTCGGCGTTGTGGGTGGAGTGCGATGAGCACGTGAGTCCGGAGAACTGGGAGTTGCCACTCAGCCAGGACGCGGAGACCTGCGCGTTGCTTACACAGGAGACTGTCTGTTATAGGAGAAACATAACGTGTTTAGCATTAAAAAATAAATGCAAAAATGACACTGTATCCATGTAGTACATACATATGAACACCCGAATATTTTGTACTTTTACGCGTCGAATGAATAGGTTTCTTGTGGATAAGCATGGTAGTATTATGCCTATCCACAAGAAACCTTGATCACTTATCACGTTTCATGATTTGTCTTTCATAATTTATCTAGTTTAATTTTATACATTTTAATTTAATGAAACTCTTTTTTTAGTTCATCGCGAAAATTTTAAACAATATTATATGCACTTCAGAATTCATTAACCATGGACTGGCATTCTACTGCTTGCGAGTTATTAGCATCTTAAAAATTTATTTAAGTCTAGAGTTATTTTGGCGCTTAATAATACATTAGTCGAAAAATAAGTAAGATTCTACAAGAATCGAGAACTTTCGAGAATACTTATCAAGCGGTGAATAACAATACACAGTTTTAAAAGTTCCAAGAGTTCTATAAAAACCATTCGTGCCTCTTTCTCTATTACGGCACAAAAACCTTCAAAAACTTACCCCAGTTGCAACAGAAGATGCAATATTAGGATGGTTGATGGTTCTCCCGGAGCCCGTGCAGGCGATGGTGGCCTGCTGCCCCGCGTTGAGGTGGATTAGGCCCGAGTTGCCCGTGGGCACGATGTAGTTGCCGTTCCTGAGGTAGACCGGCTGCGGCTGCCCGAGGTCGCCGTTCACACGGATGTTGCACCCTAAAGGGAAAAAAGATGATTTTTAAACAGCAAATCGAGCTGAAATGTTACCCAGTTAAGTATTGAAAGTAAAACGGGTAAACAGCGAATCTATTTGAGAGGTTAACCAGCAAAGTGGATAAAAATATGTCTACATTTTATAAAACACGTCTTCCTATCAGAATTTCTGAGGTCATCGTCAGAAATGCTTAACAATTATGATCTTTTTTGTACCAGTCTATAGTCACGATTACCTATGAACCATTTTCACATTACTTTATTAATATTTTTGTCAACAAAGTCGGGGAAAACGCTTATTTGAAACGCCTGCTAGCTGAATTTCATCTGTCGTGTACTGTAACTGTATAGCTAAGGGTTAAATTAATTATAATTTTGTGCAATGAAAAAAACAAAATGAAAATAGCCTACTAAATACTTTCAAGATGTAAATCTATATCAAATTAATTACTGCAAGTCACAATGCTTTATAGAATCTGTATGATTAATTATTATTTTTATAGATTAATAATGACTTTAGTGATTGATTGAAAAATTTATTATTTACGATGCTTCCTGCTTTTGGTTTCGTTTAATCATGTACTACACAATTTAATGCGTCATTTCGTAGCCTTTTCAGACTCCGGGGTCATGAATATTAAAGGCGATAAATTTTATGTTTTATCACATTTCAGTACGCGTAAATGGAGTATGTAATAACTTTTTCGATTACAACATATGGATTTAGGAAGGATCGCTTCATAAAATATTACTGAAATAAATCAAAGAAAAATCAGGGAAGAAATCGTTAGCTAGAAGCGGTCACTACCATGCAGGGTTCGCTCCGATAAGCTTTTTAAGACACAATTATCCTGGAATGACTTAAAAAACTATAAAAAAGCCTTGTGACAACTTTCCGTAGGTACATAATAAAGTAACCCTCACCGTTTCTAAGGTCGACCCTCGACGTATTAACCCAGTTCGCTTCCTCAATCTCGAGCCAAGTGTCGAGGTAGTCCTCGAACTGGTCTTCATTGAGTACCGTCGCCAGCTCGCCGGGGTCTGGCAGCTGCGCCGGCAGCGCCCACGCCGCCGCCGCCAACACCACGATCAGAAACGCCTTCATCAAGAAATACTATTGCAAACAACTTCACGAATCCAAGCCATGAAGGCTTTATCTTAGCGTCGCCAAATAACACCCAATTTTATATTGATTTATTATCTAATATGAATATTGATTATCGCCCCTCAATCTGGTTTTGATAACGAAAACACAACAATTTTACGTAATTAATTAGATTTATAGTACTTTTGTATCGGTTTTGATAAAACTCGTCAGTTCGCTGTTTCGTCAGTTGCTATTTGCGTTGCGAGTTTCAGAGGTGTGTTCTTAGTTACAAATGAAATGAATTGGATATCCAATTTTGAAAACGTAGCTAATATGAGTACTTACATTGAAAAAGGCTTCATCTTTCTTATGAAACTGATAGATTTTTCGAGCTCGTCTTCATGTCATTTAAATAACCTGATTTTCAATGCAGCGCTCCATTTTCAATATCACTTGTCCTGGTTGGACATTTAATAGGCTTCTAACTTTATTTGCTCCAAATAAAACATATTGAAGTTAAAAATATGTAGGTTTTGT
Source organism: Stenoptilia bipunctidactyla (assembly GCA_944452665.1). Lineage (NCBI taxonomy): Eukaryota > Metazoa > Arthropoda > Insecta > Lepidoptera > Pterophoridae > Stenoptilia > Stenoptilia bipunctidactyla. The sequence continues at coordinate 1,124,931 of OX101724.1, read as the reverse complement.
TAAGCTTTTCCTGAAAATAAAAGTTTATACTGTGAATATCTGTCAGATTGCAGATAAAATTTCCTAGACTCTGTTCGTCTCAGTGGTAAGCCGGATTGGAAAACGAACTTTTCTATATTGGTTCACACCTGGATAAAACCTTTTCGTACTGTATGGTCTCCTAAAACAACTTAATGGTCAGCTTTTTATGTAATCATTCAAAATAACAAATTATGGTGACTCATTCAGATTAATACTTTGTTTAGGACATTCGACGGTTTTACATTTTCCCTTCGTTTTTTGTCACATGCATTAGACAAGGTGTCCCTCTTCCTTTTCGCTTTTGGTTAAATTTTTTTGTATACAGTCAGACATAAAATAGATTATGGTTATAATTACCTCAACTTACCTTTAATATGGAGTATGCACCAGATAGGCTCATTCTGGAGAAGATGTATTGAGCATTTTTTTATAAGTACGTATCTAACGATAAGTAACTTTGACATCATTCATCATAGGAAGGGCAACGTCCTATCCATTTGGACGTTAAAAAAGGTAGTTACAATTTTTTTATGTTTCAGTACAAATATTTAAATTTCTGTCACGCAGATCCGTCACAGGTTGAATGTATTGCGGCAGACTAACTAGATTCTGCGACCCAATTACTAAATCTGCAGTCTGAAACACCAAAAAGAAAGATCAGAATTTGGTCATGAGGTTGTTAGTGTAATCTGTGTTCATTTATTTTTGAGTTTTTGTGTTTGCTATAAATAATCAACGAATGCAGAGCACTAAAAAAACCGACTTCACATCAAAACTTTGGTTGAATTATAATATCGTCAATTTAAACATTCTCCGAATTCATACATATTTTTTCAAAATTTTTAAATTATCCATGAAGTACTCAATCGAATGAAATGTATATGGAACCAATACTGAAGTATCTTCTATCATATGAATCAAGAATTTTCAAAATCGATCCATAATTATTGTCCGAAATATGGTGTAACAAAGACACAAAAAAACATACACACGAATTGAGAACCTCCTCTTTTTTGGCAGTCCGTTGAAATTAATGTCTACAGGGAAAGACAGTTCGGCGCTTGTATGCCTATTGTTGTATTAAATCTTGTTACGGTAACGTAATTAGTTGACATAGATCCACGAACTGCTTTTTATTAGCTACTACAGTTACAGCGAGGGCAGGGCGCACTAGTAATACGTATATGTATTGATTTTGCATAATCGTATTACGCTATTATACATTACGTAAGATTTTTTATCATCTTTGACGTTACTTTTTAGAATCAAAATTATTTCTGTTAATTGTGTGCTTCCTCTTCTGAACTGATCAAGAAGGGACTGGATACGTAGATTTATTTAATAATAAAATAAATTCACTTATACGTTTTAAGCTTTACATTGTGAGAGTATTAAAATGAATATGTTCAAAATTTTTAAATAACATTTTTTCTACACAACACCAGAAATTGTATACAAATAGAACTTATGGATCTAAATTAAAATATTTATATATATTTTTTTTCATTCAATAACACTCTGTATACAAAGTACCAAAAAGCCATGGAGAAAATGATAAGAAAGCGCGATATACATTATTTGATAAGCAGCTCGTTTACTCCCGACAAAATGTATTTGCTATCACGACAACAATATGTACTACTGCCAAAACCAAGTATTTGTGGATAAAGATAAGAGTTAGCCTGATGGGTCTTTGATTGCATTCGATTTTGCCCTATTTTTAGGATTACTTTTTAAAAAGATGAACTATTAATGCCTATAGCTCAGTCATTTTAGGTTTCATCTGCGGAAAAATTCCTAGTGGGCTGAATTTTTTTATGCACCTTTATTACGGCGTTACAATGAAGATGTAAAAAATCGACATTGATATCGTGCCTGCTAAAAAAGTTACAGAGAGGTAAATAGGCTCAAAAGAAATTTTTAAATTGAACATTAATATTAAATTAAATACAGGGTGGCCCACAAACTACTATGGTATTCATGGGTACTAGAACACATCCGTGAAGGTATTATATAGGGTTTGCGGGACACCCTGTATAACGCACATTTAAAAAAAATGTACATATCCAAAGTAATATTTTAAATGCGAAAGTCTATCTGTCTGTCTCTTTGTTTAACGGTTACACTTTCAAAGCTTTACCACTGGACAGAGTTGTACAAAATAGTCAGTAAACTTGGGCCACGGTGTTTATTTTTTGAAATACATTCCCTACGCAGCTAATTTACTGTGCAGGCGCAAGAGGTGATACGCTTATTAAAATTAACCTACTAATATCCCTTTGAAAATTATTCTGTATGACACACAGTTAGGTCATGCATTTTTGCATAAGATTCATAACCCTATCTGTCATATATTCATCTGCCTACGCTACGCATTAGGCGAAAAATGCAATACGCGAGCTCTATACCTAATTACTCTAAGGAAAATATACACAATGAACTATTTAGTTCTTAATTGAAAAATTCGAGCAGTGGCGAGTTTTACAAGAGCTTTCCGTTTCCGCACTTTACCGAGAAGTTTTAGTTGCTCATGTTTACAAATGAAACCGTGAAAACGGACAGTCAAGATGAAATGCGCATTCTAGCAACTATTATATCGCACCGGTTACAGTGGATGAGGTTCAAATATCAATCAAAGTATCTTTTTGTATGTTTTTAATCATTTTCGTTGCTCCGTTTATACGTTGACTCTTATTAAAATGTGAGAAACAATTAATAAATAATACGAGCAGTTAGACTAAAGAATAAGAAGAAAATATAGGTAATCTAGATAACTAATAGTTTTAGAAATGAACACTTTCAAACAAACAATTTCTTGAAAATTATGAGATTAATAATTAAATAAATTAAATAAAAAAAAATTAAGTACATTTAATAAAGTGTACATTGATGCATTTTTTGGGTTATAAGTTAAAATAATGATTTGGTTTCCTTTATAATTGGAGCACTGCTTAGAAGTTTGTCTAATGTCTCCAAGTTTGATGTTAGGTCTTGTCATGTAAAAACTAGTCATAAGTTCATGGTCGTTCAGAGTCCGCATTGGTTCACGCTATTTTGACTGAAGTATAGACTCTCGGTGGGAGTGCAGACAGCTGTGTCCTTCTGTGTAAGTAGCCGCCAATGTGCGACTCAATTGAGAGGTGACCGTCTTGGTTACAGCTTATATCCACTTGGTCTTAGAGAAAAGCTTTAAGTTCATTTTGAAAATATTGGGCGATGAAGTTGGCTATTTCCATAAAAAGTATTCTAGTTAATTAAAGGAGGTCTATTGTCGTTAAACCCTGACGTACATTTTGGAGATATAAGGAACTTATTTAACGTCCTTTATTTGTGCCTATTTATATAATCACTCATTATGCCACTTTAACTTTCTCTTGACTTTCAAATTTTATGTTTTTTACATGTTTTGAGCTACACGCATTTTTAGTGCAATCATGATCAAGGTACCTACACTACAAGAAGATATATTCCATTTTATTATTATTTTCCAAGTTAATCCAAGATAATCCAAATTACTGCAAATATAATAAATATTAAACAGAAACTCAAGTATCTCCAAAAGTAAACCGACAATTCTGATAAAACCTTTATCTGATAAATCCGGATAATCGTTATCGCGTCATAATTCCTCATTTTGTGGTATTTTATTTTTTATGGTTGTTTTAACCATTTTTTTTTAATTTATACTAAGTCCTCGTATGATTGATACTGATCTTCATTGATACTGTTTGCACTAGTTTTGACTACTCAATATATATTGACCTTCATCTTCTCTAAAGCAACTAAAATTTGAACTTTTTCACTGGCCATACTCTAGTACCTACTTGCGGACTTGTGGTCCTCAGATCGGTGGTTGAAAACCTCTGCTTTAACAGTAATACAAACGCGCGTTTTAATGTAGTAATTCTTATATTTAAGGCCCTCTCGTAGCGCGGTGTGTGGGTATTCAAACGCACCATACTCCCAGCTTCAAAAAATTATAACTATTTCAAAGTTTTTCTGTAACCATTACTTAACAGAAGTATGATTTATGTTTTTATGTAACTTTTACATGAATGGCGTTTCGTAGCAATACTTATTATCCGTTTGAAACTGTAATTTAGAGTTATATTTATGATTTTTTTTAATCTAGCGAATTTTCATATATCATGTTTCTATTTATATCATGTTTACATCGGTTGGAGTATCGGTTGGTGTATAGCTGTACAATAGGTCTCTATGTTACTAGTTTATGATGCCACTTGAAATGTCAGGTAATCAACTTTTAATGTAGGTATAACACTAACTAATTACTTACAAATTTATGCTTATTTTTATACTTAGTTTACTTTTCAGATTAAATAATGAATGTTCAGTGTTTTAGTGTTCGACTATCTTTGGGTTTGCTTCTTACCATCTCTCACTCACTCATCATATCACTGTAAAAACCACGTAGAAACCCACTACATTTGGATATATTTTCAATTTTCCGGCTCCACACTCGCAAATCGAAGAGAAAATTATATTAATTTAAGCATTACAAAATGCAAAATAAAGCTTTTTAATAAAGTAATAAATGTAAGTAAATGTAGTAAAGTAGTAAATAAATGTTAAATGTTAATATAAAAAAGTAATCATTTTAAAATAATAAAGATTACGATGTCTTGTCAACTACTGCGAAAACGGCGAGTGTGGATGCGTTCACGTTAGCGCGTGGCGTCCCGGCGGCGTATTTACAAAAGCTATACCATTAGAGTGAAAGTGCAAACTGAACTGGCTTAGCTTTTGTATGACAAAAACTTGCCCAAACCCTAATCCATTCTAGTACAGAAATTGACTGAAGTCGTGTAGACTTTGTGAGATAACTTCAATTGAACATTGCAGCAACAAAAGCTATCCCATTTGATATCGATATTTACCGATCGTTGGCTTCAATTTGATACTATTTAAGTAAGGCAATGGTTCTGATTCTCAAAGATAGAAATAAAATGTGCATGCATTATGACCATCGTTATTTTGATGACTTAACGTTTGACTTTTGACCATGTCGGGATTGTCCAAGGTTGACTATAATGGCTGACCAGGTTTATGGCGCTTCGCCGGCCGCTGCCGCGGCACCGCTCGCTTCGCTCGCTCGGCTCGCGCACGTGTATAACTATATGCAACCTAACATGCTCCTCCTCGCTGCGCTCGTCGTCGCACCTAACCGTACTGTCGTAGCTTATCTCTTTCATCGCAATGTATATCAAACAAAGATATACCTACTTTTCATCTTGACAAAAGCTTATCTATTTGAGTGAATATGTATTATACAGTACTAGGTTTTGTCATTGCATTTCTTTGAAAATTACAAGAGCAAAAGCTAATCCATTTCAGTCAATTTTTTTACTGAGTTCGATTAGGTTTTGTCAAGTAATATGCATAAACAAAAGCTCCTCTATTAGAGTCTGACTCGTGACTCAAATAGTATAGCCTTTGTATATTCGCGTCCCGGCGCGGCGCGGCGGCGCGAACCGCGAACGCGAAGCGTGAACAACATCCACACTCGTGATTCGCGGCTGTAGCAGGCTTGTGTGCAGCCGGTAAAACCCAGCAATATTACTGGCAATTATAATAAGCAACAGCAAGCAATAGCACAGTAGCAGCATAAATCACGTCTTCGTCGTCTATGGTCACAAACAAGACTGTGAAGATTTGCGAGTTTGGACGGACACGGTTCGCGCCGCGAGTGTGAGCTGGTATTCCAAAAAGTGTAAAATCGCTGCGTTCTCGGCTTGAACAGCCTCTGTGATGCATTACTCGAGTATTTGGCTGCGGCATGAAAGATCCTGTGATCGAGTCCCAGCTGGGCCAAATTTTTAAAGCGTCTCAGGTCTGGGTGTATACTAGGATAACCGCCAGTTGCGCTGTGTGGTCTCCAAATAAATAAAACATAAAATAATAACAAAATAAATAATAAATATATAAAATCCCACCACTCAATCACACCACCTACATGGCCTCAAAGTAAGCGAAGCTTGTGTTATGAGATACCATGTAGCGTACTTAGACTTACCATTATTTTATTTAAACTATGTTACCATGTTGGTGTACAATAAAGAGTTTTAATATTATTAATAAGTATACGTATAACTACACGCCTTTCTTCGGCAAAGACCCGACAATCGGACCAGTTGGTAGAGTATCAGGGCAAGAGAGAAAGAAACCGGCGTTTCATAAAAACTTTATTAAAAGGTTATAAAAGCTTCCATTGTGGCCACAAGTTGGTGTGCCAGCTTGGATGACTCAATACAATTTATGCGACTGTTCAACAAGAAGTAAAGGTGTAGGTTATCCTTTGTAAATACAAAAGTATGAAGGAAACTTATTGAATCTTGAGTGGGACCACTGTGCACTTGACGGTATTAGTTAAGGCAAACTCAAGTTACCGACTTTCCCAGAAGAGTTGCAAAGCTGAAGTGGCAATGGGCAGGGCACATAGCTAGCAGAACGGATGGCCGTAGGGGCAGTAAATTTTTCTCGAGTGGCGGCCACGTACTGGGAGACGCAGCGTAAGCAGGCCCCCCGCACGATGGACCGACGACCTGGTTAATGTCGCCGGTAAACGCTGGATGAGGGCGGCGCGGGACTGATCTGTGTGGAGAATTTTGGGGGGAAGCCTATATACAGCAGTGGGTCTACACAAAAGTGGTGTCTCCTGGCTGAATGATGTTGATGAAATTAAATAATAGATTTCCCTGCAATGTTAAAAAAGCAAATACTTGACTTTTTACTTAAATATACTACAAGTAATAAAAATCGGTATTGTGCGTTCCGTATGCATATTTTAAATAAACAATGATTACGTACTATGAGATAAGATATACATAATATTAGATTTACGTAGATATAATTAAGGCAGTATTTTTGTTTAAGATTTTTATGACCAATCACCTATTTATTAACTATATGATTAATTTACAAACAAAAAAAGATAGTGTATACAGAAGACAGCAGATCAAGCGTCAAAAATCTGTCAAATTTCCTCAACCAATTTTTAACTCAATGTCGAGGGCATAGAGTTCAGATTCAATTACAATTTTTTGGCAGATTTGTAAAGGTTGGTTCTTTTATACAAGAAAAAATACAAAAATATGTTTAATTTATTTACAAGTAGAGGTTAAGGTAAACTATGGCACACTGGTATAGGTATTACTATACCGATGTTTTAAAAAGTGTAGACCATGAGAAGGCAAACGTACAAAAGGGATTCAAGAGAAACTTAACATTAGAGGCAAAGCTTCCTTGTCCTTATCGTTCAAAGTCTAAAATTTCAAAACCAATTCATTATTTTTAATCTAATCTCACTACGATAACATTTTAGTTTCTAACCCGCTCCTGAATCAAAAAAGTGGTTTATACAACAATTACCAAGCGAGTGCAGTATGAGATCTATTTTATTAAGGTTATTCACAGGGTACTCGGATCTTAATTAATTGTTACCATGCATGAACTAGACGTGATCCTCAGCCTAGGATATTAGATGGTATATTCTGTAGCTAGTAATTTTATGCCTATCCTCCCTGCTACGGGTACAAAGAACACTGAGCTTCAAAAGGTGTGCAAACTCTACACGTCAAAGTCAAAATATTCTTGATTTATGATGTACTTTTATGTGCACTTGAAATCAGTCGTACGTCATATTATTCCTAAATAACACGTTTCATTTAAGTATGGACGTCTGGCCCGCATCTGTGCCAAATAAAATAGTTGTGGAATACCATTATGATAACACTCATAATAACTGTTAATTAAATTGCTTGTTACTTTTCGTGTACAAACAAAGTAGAAAGTACTTGAATCGACAAAAGCCGCAGGTGACTCACGACGCCATATTTAAGTCAAATTTTCACTGAAATTCCTAATATCTTTTAAAGTTTTTCTTATTTTTTAATACATTCTAACAAAAGACAACTTTCTAAAGGTTTGGAATACATTTTATTGATAGATTAATTACGGCCATTTTGTAAAACTGTGGAGATTTGTGGCAATAACGTCATTGTGTTTTTTCATTTGTACACGTAAATTACTGATTCAACTTCAGATTTGGTATTTTTGTTACATTTGTGAATAATTTCCACGATCCCAAAATTTGGCACAGGTTGCGGCCAGGAATGCAACGGAACCTTTAAACGTATTTACCGCCACTTCAAAAGATCAAGTTGAGATGAAAAGGCAAGAAACTCAAAAGCCAAACCAGTAGAGTAATGTCAAAGAAAATTATTGTTTCTAAGTAGAAAGGACCAGAATACAACGTAATTTTTAAGACTTAATAAAGAGTTGGGTAAATAATGAGTTTCTAAGAAACTGTTATCAAGATTTTTCAGCTATGACGACAAATATTTGTTGGTTTTGAAAAAGGGTTGGGTCAAGCTATTGTCTGAGATTATTCTGAATGTTAATTTAATATAATTTGCAGATAATTTAGGCGTGGCAGCAGCGTATATTGTTTCATACCAAGGGGACAGTTCGATTTTTTTTTAATTTGAGATTAAAACTATAGAAAAAGTTTTTACAAGTTATGAAGAAATTAGGGTCAGCAAAATAAGTTTCATACATTAAGTCAAAACATTCTTCGTGCTGGCTGCGCTATTATATTATGTTTATAATTATAGCCTTTAAAGTTATATTTATTTTAACTGTGTGTTTCCTGATAACTGAAACAAAATTAAGTTACTCCTATAATTTTACTGTGTGAGCATGTCTGACTATTTTAAATTTAGCCCTAATAAATCGACTCTTAGTATTTTTTGTTTTGAAATTTTTTATCATCATTGCATCGACTTTACACTATCATTGTCCTTGAAGGTGGATTATTAATTAATTTTTCAATAAGATTTATAAAATTTCCACTATTCCACATTTATCAAAATGCAACCGTGCGTCTGTACGTTCCTATTTACGAGTATGTTGCATTTAGAGAGCAATTGTGATTCGGACCAGCTTCAAATAGAAAAGTAGAATAGGCCGCGCAAATTTGAAAGCCTCGTTTAGTTTGTGTATCCCGATATCGAACGTCATCAGTAGATAATCTTTTTTAAAGATGTCGGGTTATATTATGTGAAGGGTCCCATAAAAGCTTACATGAACTTAGACATTATATATTACGTTTAAAGAAGATACAACGATGCCTCATATAATATTTATTGCCTTGTTTCGAATTCCAGAACATTAGATACGAATAACAACTGAAGTATTTATTTTCCTCATATTTCGCATCAGCTTTGAAACATTTATTGTTTAAGCAAAAGCAAAATAAGAAACAAGAATAAACTTCAGTTAGTTTTTGATATTTCTTCACTGTTAATCTACCCAAATGTTAATTAAACTAAACAGCATTTCAGAAATAAAAAAGGTATATTATCTCAAGTAAAGCCATGACCACTAGTTGTCAAATGCATAATCAACAAATTACGAATGTACTCATTATTGTACATATTTATGTAGGTGCGTGAATTTCGTTTCGGTATGCATGTTCGATATGAAAAATATTAGATATCTATTTAATATAAAGTAGAACGTCTGTCTGTCTGATTGTTCGAGGTAATTTTTGAAACTACTGAACAAATTTTTATCTGGTTTGTACCTACTATTCTTTTGGGAATCTCAATAAATAACAACACTGTATGAAATATTCCAATCTTATATTGTGCCACACTTATATGATCATTCCTTACAATCGCCAGACAGCTGTAGTCACCTATAAATTCCAAACTTATCGGGGTTGGGACAAAACTTATCACGGAATATAATAAAATATTCCCAAAACTGATTTCCCAAACTTATTGTCTAAACTTATTTTTCAAAACTTATTTCTCAAAACTGATTTTCAAAACTTATTGTACAAATCTTAATCAGACTTATCCTTCACTTATGATGCGTTTTATACAACCAATCACACTAAGAATTCAAAGTAGAATGTGTCACTCCGCCGAGTGTCAGCTTTATTCATTCAAACATTTGACATTTCCGGTTAAGTTTGACAAAACCTTACACTCGACCGTCCTGACGACGTGTATGTCCTCATACACGCATCCGGTGAAACCTTACACTTGGCAGAGTAAGACATTCCCTTGTAGTTATACTCAGTAAGCAATTTTATTGACAATTAATATATTAACATTATAATATCACACTATGATCATTACGAAACTAATAAAATAAGTTCTAATTATTCTCAACAACTTTTACAATTTTACATTTGATCAAGTTAACGTTATACATTAATATTATCTTACTAACTATTACAATTTAACATTTGATTATTTTAAAATATCAACTACATAGGCACTGTAGTCTCAACACAAATTCATCCCTTGTTTTGATGCATTTTTTTTTTTTTGCTTTTTATATATATGTTTTTTTTTTAAATTATATTTTATTATAAAAAACTTTAACTACATACGCATATAATGATTGTTTTAGTTTTAAGTAATCAAATTAGCATAATCAAAAGTTACTGATCATTCAGTTATCTCTCCATCACTTGCATTATTCCTGACATCATTATCCGTGTCATTATCAATCTCTAACGACGCTAAATGAATCCACGGTTTCATCCTGTCCGCGGCAACCGTTGTTTTCCTTTTATTTTTCATGCCTTCAAAGCCGGGTATTGGGGTCACCTTATAACGATCGTTTCCTAAAAACTTTAAGACCCTATATGGCCCTTCATAGGAAGGCATTAGTTTGGTACTTTTACCATTATTCTGGAAAACGACTTTTGTAATTTTAACCAGGTCCCCAGTACTATACTGGCGCGCTGGGCGCCTGCCCTTATCATAGTGTTGTTTTTGCACTAGCTGTGCTTCATCGATTTTATCCTTTACTTCGCTGCGTATGGATGATAAGGAACGTTTGTCGCAAACATTCTCAGTTATGTCGTTAAGTATTGGATTAAACTCACTGTTCATTTCTGTCCCAAACATGACTTCCGAGGGTGCCCTACCTATTGTCTTTTGCACCGTGTTATTAAGCCCCCATTGGACTCTCCCTAGCTTGTCATCCCAATCTCTTTCATCTCCATTGAGGTTCTGAGCTGTTAGTGAATCGAGAACGGTCCTGTTGTACCGTTCTACTTGCCCGTTGGCCCTGGGGCAGGCCACTGCATTTAGTACTTGCCTTACTCCTCGATCTAGACAAAACTTTCTAAAGCTGTGTGACGTAAAAGCTGAACCCCGATCACTAATAATTCGATCAGGTGTTCTAAAAGTATCGAAAATATCCCTAAGAACCTTTATGACATTTTGAGCGTTTGTATTTCGAATCGGTCTTATAAATAAAAACTTAGTAAAAGAATCTACTATGGTGAGAATATGAGTATGACCTGCTTTGGACTTAACAAAAGGCCCAAGGTGATCGATGTGTAAGGTGTGAAAGGGTTTGTTAACTTTTTCAATCGGATGTAATAATCCTTCCCGATTATTTGTCGATTTTTTTGCATATGCACATTCTATGCACGCCTCTACATATTTTTTTATGAATCTCTTCATCTTAGCGAACCAGTAGTTTCTTTTTATACGTTCATAGGTTTTCTGAAACCCTACGTGTCCGATGTCATCATGATTTCTCTTGCACACCTGCCACCTTGCACCCCTTGGAACAACCCACCTCACACACTCCTTGTCACCTTCTATACATTTAAACAGTTTGTTTTCTTTAATCACATAATTATTTTTAATATATTCTAATCCTTGAGGGTCAAGATCGTCGTTGATGACCTTACAAATACGTTGCAATTCTGGGTCTCCCAATTGTAACGTTAATAACCAGTCCTCGTCATCGATAACCATTACTGAGGGGTATTGTTCAGGGTTCAACGTTTCAACGTCCTCAATTGGATTTCTTGATAAAGCGTCGACGTGTCCCATTTTTGTGCCAGCCCGATACTCTACAGTACAATCAAATTCCTGCAGAGCAAGCCACCACCGCGCAATCCTTGGAATGAGATCTCGTTTCTCAAAAGTAGACCGTAATGCACTACAATCGGTTACTATTTTAAATGTTTTACCTAAAAGATATACCCTGAACTTTTTTAACCCGCAAATGACTGCAAGCGTCTCTAATTCATAGGAGTGAAAATTCCGCTCCTCCGGTGTTGTCTGGCGGCTATAGTAAACAACTGGATGTAACGTACTCTGACTACCCTGTCGACGCTGTAAAAGAATTCCACCCAACCCTAATCTACTGGCGTCCGTTTGGAGCTCCGTTTCTGCCATAGGGTCGTATATAGCGAGAACCGGTCTACTAATCAATTTAGTTTTCAGCACATTGAAAGAATTTTCCTGGGCGTCAGTCCACTCCCACGGCGTATTCTTTTTCAGCAACTTGGTGATAGGATTAGCCAGGAGTGCAAACCCTTCGATAACCTTTCTGAAATAACTGACCAGACCCAAGAACTGGCGAGCGCCATGAACATTTTCAGGTCGAGGAAAGTCAACTACACTCTGAATCTTGCCTATCCCTGGCCTCATTCCCTTAGAGTTTATCTCAAATCCTAGATAGTGAATAGCGTTCTGTAAAAAAACTGCATTTTGATAGGTTTAATTTCAGGTTTGCACCACGTAATAATGTAAGGATTTCCTCTAATCTTTCTAAGCACTCAGTCGAACTTTTACCAAAGATTAATAGATCATCAATATAGACGGCAGCTTTGTTAAAACGCGCCGGGCCTAATACATGGTTCATCATTCTCTGAAAAACCGCGGGTGCATTTGCCAGGCCAAACGGCATACGATTATATTCGTATTGGCCGTCCGGCGTGACAAACGCCGTAAGGTGTCTGCTTTCCTCTGCAATTGGCACTTGATAGTAACCTGACATTAAATCGAGTGTGACAAACCATGCCTGCCCAGAAAGCCTAGCAATCTCATCTTCTATCACCGGTATGGGATATCTTTCCTTGACGGTGATAGAGTTGAGCATCCTGTAGTCCACACATAATCGGACCCCTCCATCTTTCTTTCGGACTAGGATTATAGGACTGGCATAATTGGATACTGACTCCCGTATGATGCCTGCTTGTAACATTTCATCTATCATTACTCGGACTTTTTCTCGCTCTTGATATGATAATCGATATGGTCTATATACCACGGGGCGTTGACTAGTCAGCTCAATCTTCATTTCAGTGACGTTCGTGCAACCTAAATCGGACAGACCATATGCAAAACAATCCTCGAAACGCTGCAAAAGTCCTACAAGCTGTAACTTATCACCTTCCGATACCGAGTCTCCTATATTCAGTTTACTAAAATCAAGGTTATCTCGTGGTCGACAAGTTCTAGAACAAGAAGAATTTTCTATATCTTTAAGTGTAAAAACAGATTGTGTCTCTCTAGCCCGAGCAAATATGAAATTTTCCTGTAAGAGACACGGTATAGAACATGGTGTTACTGTAACATACAGATTGCCTCGATTTACATCATAAATACCACCACATACTACAAATTGTGCATTCGGCCTCCCGACAATTTTAGTATCTAAAACTAAGCTATTATCAATAGGTTTTCTAATTGTAGATCTAACGCTTGCAGGACCGAAAATTTCGTTATGAGTTATAAAACTGACCTTGTATATATCCTCACAACCTTCATCGATGGTAGGCAGCTCCGTCCCTATGTGAAGGAATTGTAGTTTGTTGGCATCTTTGTACACCACAACGTGCGACTGCTCCGAATAAGACTGCCCAATCAGCATTGATCTCTCCAACAAATGATCCTCTACAACTCTACATGAAACGTTAGCGGAGACGCCATCAATTGATAAGTTCAAGACAGCAGATCCTACCGACTGCACTAAAGTGTTACCAAATCCCCGCATACTAGCTGGCGTTTCATCATGATTAAGGCCGAGTAAATCAAAACTAGACCGCTTTATAAGTGTGAATTCGCTGCCAAGGTCAACGAAGGCTTCCATCTTAATACCGTTAACTTCTATCATTTTAACAAATTTACTACTTGGACTCGAAGTAGATATAACCATAGTCTTAGCTACAACTTCAGCATTCGTTGACCCCGCAGAGCTAAGTCTGCAAAATTCAATTTTGTGACCTACTTTATGACAATTTGTACATTTTGTTAATGGTTTAGGGCATCTTGAAAATGGATGCCCTTTTTCTTTGCAATTGAAGCAGTACAATGGAATATTTCTGTTAGTATAGTTAGTATTTCTGACAAGATTCCTATTTCCTTCTTTGGTTTCCGAGTAATTGTTTCTATCTCTGAATGAACTTATTTGTAACGAGCTCTCCTTATTATTGCTTAACAAAAATTTTAGAAGTTGGTCTGGTTCCTCACAGCGGAGTGCCAAAGCACTTGATCTCATTGTCCGATCAGTGATGCCATGAATAATGCAATCTACAGCCCTTCTACCTGTTATTTCACATTGATTGATTAGTGCCAATTTCTCATAAAAATAATTTTCAATTAACTCATTAGTTTTGGTTTTACGTCTAAGCATGTCTTCTAAAATCTGACCGTAGTTTTGTTCTGAAGGAAATGCGTTTATCAATTTAATTTGCCATTCCTCCCAAGAAAATAAGATTGTGTTGAGGCTTTCGTACCAAATCTTAGCTAATCCCGTAAGTTTCTGCATTGCAAAGTGCACTACAGTCCTTTCATCCCAGCCGTAAACCTTAGCACATTCGTTAACTTTTCTAAGCCACACGTCCATACGTTGGTTTTTTTCTGAAGGATCAAACTGAGGTAAAATATTTTTGTGATCTAAGTTTCTACTAGCTGTTTCTGTGCTTATGTTTAACGGCTGCGATGGCAGGACATCTTTTATAGATTTAATTATATTTACTATATCTCTAGTCGAAAACGTAGGAGTAGCCGACCTTCTCGAGGGTGGACTAGTGTAATAATTTCTTTTACCATGACTGCTGCGACGGTGCCGACTATGGTCGCGGCTCCTTCTTTCACCAGTGAGCCTACTGCGGCTTCGCCGGTCACCGCTCGTTCTAGCGCGGGAACGATCACGACGCTGTTCGCTCCGGCGCTGATGTTTAGTACTGCGTTCGTTCTGTAGATCCAATTGTAACTTCCGAATCCGTTCCTGTTCCCGCTCCAAAGCCCGCTCTCTTTCCAATAAGCGGCGACTATGGCTGCGGCTTCGGCTTCTCTGACGAACGCTATCCTGAGTTCGTCTGGAGCGTGAACGATCCCTTGGAGGAGTCTCAAGGCTCCTTCGGGTTCTATTTTCTGCGTCCATTTTCTAAAACTCGAAAGCGAAAATAAAGCTAAGAATATAGGTCACCAAGATTAGCAGTTGTAAAATATTAAAGAAAAAATACAGAAGCTTAATGTCAAAATAAAGTCGTAAGATATTAAAATAAAATATAGATGTTGTGTCTACTTCTTAATTTTGAAAACAAATCCAATAAAGAAAACACATATTAAAAAAAATGGAATACTTAGAAAAGGATGCTTTAGTTTAATATGGACATTTGAAATGGTCACCCATTCGGCAGTAAAAAAATAATAATAAATAATTAAACATTGTAATATCTGTATAATAAAATGCTCTAACATACTAGCGATTGTAAATATTTATTCAATAAGTAAAGTTGTTTTCACAAAATACTATTCAGGCCACTAAATTAATTACTAAATTCTTAAAAGCGTTTAAAAGAAAAAAAAACATTTCATGATTCAAAACGTTTTGAGTATTCATGTTAAACAAGTAAAGATTGCAGTGGCTAAATTGTTTTATTGCCCTATTGTTTAAGTTGATTCGAGCAGAACTTTAATTGGATTGAAAACTCATTTTTATCTTCCAATTACGTAAGTGAATAGTGGCAACTTATTCAAATGTAGGGTCATTTTTAAATCAAATCAATTAAGAAATTAGTCCATTAAATATGAAATAAGTTTAATAGATTAAATAAGATAATTATAGTACTTATCTAATTTTCATCGAATGTTTAGTCCGCAAGTTTTAAAATAACAATCATATACCTTTTTTTTTTTTTGGACCTTTTTCTTACTACATGTGTGAGCAATGAGGTTAAGAAAACAAGATAGAATAGGGCATTTACTTAGGGGATAATCATGATTAACTCAGTACTGAAATTGGGGCTCGGTTAGGATACCGGCCCATTTTCAGCACAATATTTATTCGCCGATACATCCGTCAACTACTTTACAATATTGATAACTATAATCTTAACTCAATCAACTCCGAGCGACTATAAAAAGTTTCTTTTTTTTGAGATATCTTGTCACTTGCCATCATCCTACTTAAGATATAACATATGGCGCTGCAATCGAATGTCGAAAAGTCATTGATTGCATTCAGCACACCCTATAACAGTACTACCAATATAATTCCGCTACCATGAAGTCATACAAACATCTAAATATCGCTTATCGTTAGCGCTGACACATGACATGTCAATTTTTCTCCTCAACTCATATTACATATTATAATTTGTAAGACTTCAAAACAAAAAATATTTAGGAACAATAAATATTTAGGAACAAAATATATTTTTTTTGACTTTTAACAATCAATCACCTATAAAGTTAAAATAAGAGGGTATCAAGTGAGCGTGTACTTACAGTTTCTTTATCCCACTTCTGAGATTTTGGGAATCTCAATAAATAACAACACTGTATGAAATATTCCAATCTTATATTGTGCCACACTTATATGATCATTCCTTACAATCGCCAGACAGCTGTAGTCACCTATAAATTCCAAACTTATCGGGGTTGGGACAAAACTTATCACGGAATATAATAAAATATTCCCAAAACTGATTTCCCAAACTTATTGTCTAAACTTATTTTTCAAAACTTATTTCTCAAAACTGATTTTCAAAACTTATTGTACAAATCTTAATCAGACTTATCCTTCACTTATGATGCGTTTTATACAACCAATCACACTAAGAATTCAAAGTAGAATGTGTCACTCCGCCGAGTGTCAGCTTTATTCATTCAAACATTTGACATTTCCGGTTAAGTTTGACAAAACCTTACAATTCTAAGAGTTATTTTCGGGGCTCACTCATCATCACAACTCCGTGTAATGGGCCCACTGAAGGGCTATAAGTCTCTCCTCTGGGTGACGAGGAGGTTCAGGCCGTAATCCACAAAGCTTACTCAGTGCTGGTTGATGGATGTCAGAATGTTCAGGGTGCTGAAGTGGTTTCTGAAAAACCCTAACGACTACTGTGTATAGACTGCCTAATATGCCCTCCGAAGCACGGAAGCCGTTGTGTGAAATGAATGGTCGGCGGTCACCCATCCTTTTCCCGACCGCGCCGCACGTTGCATAATCGATTAATATACACAGGACCCACTGCGTCATGATGACTTCGGGGGCTCACTATAGGATATTAAACAAGAAATAAATCAATGATCTGAAAAAAATATTTAAATAAAATTACCGGACCAGGACTCCAACCTGGATCTCCCGTTTAACCGTTTGAAATAGGACTTCTAAGACAGACTCACAAACAAAAATACACATATACGATGGTAAACTATAACAACCTTCTTTAATCAATCAATCAATATATATAAAACTGTTCCGTTACTGACTGAGTGACTGAGGTACTGAGTGACTGAGTGACTGACAGACAACGTACAGCCGTAACTACTGTGCATAGAAAGCTGAAATTTGAAACATACATTCTTTAGGGGATGTAGGGGTGCACTAAGGAAGGAATTCCAGAAATTCCCACGGGAACGGGAAATATAGGACTTTTTAGTTTGTATGAAAAATCTTATTCCTTGAGTGCACCGTTGTGAAACTTGGTGTAAAGGTTTTTCAATGTGTGTCTGGTTGTGTTATGAAAGGAATTCCCAAAATTCCCACGGGAACAGGAAATATACGATGTTTTAGTTTGTATGAAAAAATCCCATCCCTTGAGTTCACGGATGTGATACTTGATATAAAGGTTCCTCAATAAGTGTCTGTTTGTATTATGGAAGGAATTCCCGAAATTCCCACGGGAAGGGGTTGGACTTTTTAGTTTGTATGAAAAATCTTATTCCCTGAGTGTACGGATGTGATACTTGGCATGAAGGTTCTTCAAAGAGTGACTGGTTGTGCTACGAAAAAAATTCCCAAAATTCCCACGGGCACGGGAAATATATGATTTTTAGTTTGTATGAAAAAAACTTATTCCTTGAGTGCATGGGTGTGATACTTGGTATAAAGGTTCTTTCAGTGGGTGTCTGGTTCTATAGTTTCTGAAAGTTCCACGAGAAGTGTAGTTAAGCGCATACGAAGTTGCGGGATAAAGCTAGTTTTGAGGTATAAAAAAAATTGCCCGATTTCAAGTTTTTGAGAAAGCTATATTATGCAGGAGTTACTTAAGCTATATTTCTTAATTAAGTAATTCAGATGAATAAAGTCAGACATTTTATTAGGAAAGCACTTTTTCCTTTATCATTGCATGAATTCTCTCCTTGAAAATAACCGCGACTCTCAACGACCTCACTCCTTGTCTTACGAGGAAAACTTTAGTACTTTAATCCCCATGTGAGGTTCGGATGTTGTTAATCAGACGATAATACAGTTTTGGAGAAGGAAATGATATGCCCAAATACAGCATCAAACTTTGCAGCAAAACAAATGCATATAATTTTTGATAAACTTTATCATGTTGTCTAATCTTAATCTTTATTAAAAGAACATGTTTTGTAAGAGATTAAAAGCATATTTTCTAAGTGAAAGATAAAATTAATACGCGTGATTGACTGATTAATATAAAGCTGCATAATGTACTGCGATAAGCTATGCTGTGAACAAATGATTCTCATGAGTCACGGTTGTGTTGTTAAAAATTGGATATTAACAACAACATCAATCGCTATTTAAAGCTATTACGATGTCTTTATGTAATTTAATACAAAAAAACATCTTCCATGACTGTAAAAATTATGCAACAAATATTTATTAAGATCTGACTAGATTTCGAGCCCGTAGCGCTGTAGTGATTGCTACGGGTCGTAGCTCACGCTGTAGCTAAGTGCTTGCAATTACCTCGTAGCGGACCGCGTACGAACGTAGTCGGAACTAGGGCACAACTAAAATAATACTTGTAGGAACGCACAGCTTTGTTTAGCGTTTATTAATGTATTAGAATTTCTCTACCTTTCAGTTTGTTGAAGCAGGGCTGGGGTCTTACTCCCGACGCGATCCAGAATCAAATCAACTCGATCTCAAGGATTTTCGCACCGATACTAGCGCCGAATCGAGCGGTGGCTCAAATTGTACCATAGATATTTGTACATAGGTCATTTTTTGCAAGCTATAAACAGTTATATTCGATCCTGATTAGTTTCAATTTGAGCAACCGCTCGATTCGGCGCTAGTATCGGTTTCGAAATACTTGAGATCGAGTTTATTTGATTCTCGATCGCGTCGGGAGTAAGGCCCCAGGTATAGGTATTATCTCTATCCTGGTTCATGAATAAAATACCCAAACTTCCACAACAACTATGAATCTCCAAAGTAAGCTTATTATAACATTATAAGTTTGTGTGAGACCAAACAACGGATTTTAGTTAGTTTAGAAAGATTTTTCCTAAACTGGCCCGACTGGAACTCAAATCCAGGATCTTTCATACCACAGGAAAATTCTGTTGAACAGATGTTGTTGGAATTGGTGCTTGACGACCACATTGGTGATGGGGTAAACCTGTCTGCCTCAGACGCCAGTTGTTGCGAGTTCGATTCCCGCACGGAACAAGAAAAAAGTCTGGGTGTTTATCTATTTATGTATTTATATTCTAGGTTCCCCCCTAGTTTGCAGATTTCGCTACATGGTATCCCATAACACAAGCTATGCTTACTATGGGGACATGTAGTTGGTGGATTGTCTGGGGATTATATTTTATTTTTTTATTTTTTTGTGGAGAGGCTGCCTGCAAGGGGTGATGCGCTAATTAACCCTGAGAAAATTAACCTTGTATAATCGCTACCGGCCACGCACACCCGCGATTGCTGGGAAACCACCAAAGTATTGCCAAATGTATTACTTCCATGCTGGACTGGGAGCTAAGGAAAAACAATGAATGTGCCAGCTGCTTCTCTTCCCGGGCAAACTGTAAAAGTCAGTTAAGAGACAGAGGTTTTACTAGAGATTTTATGTGGGCGATAGTCTGACCTCCAGTTACTGCAATAGTCTCTATCCACCATTATAATACCTCCAAATTTGTCGAACGTGACGTCAGATGGTTTTGTAGCGTCTGGTGTTCTGCCTACCCCATAAGGGATACAGGCGTGATGTTATGTATTTATGTGTTTATGTATTGCCAAATCTGGGACAATGGAAGATAAGGCCTGTAATTAAACTGCCTATTCTATGCTACTATCCGGTTAAAGCTATCATCAGAAACTGTCTTTATATTCAACTCTCTCGTTTTGAAATGCGTGAATAATGTTTTAATTAATTTTTATGACGAGACATTTATTCTGATACAATACTATAATACCATGCGCCAAGAGATACATGGCAAGATTCTTCCAAAAGATACGTCATTTTCAAAAAATTGAGGTCCAAGTTCTAAACAACGATAAATAAATATCCCTTCACTAAATTTAATTAAAATTACCATAATATTTTAATTTTATACTGATGATGATGAAATCCGGCCGATTTCGACCACGGCGACTGTCTTCAACTCCGGTTTTGTCGCTGGTGAGCTCGCATGTGGCTTATGTAGCCAATTTTGTTTGTAAAAGCTCTCGCACATTGCGAGCATGAGAGCACACCGTTCACATAATTATAGCTGACAGCCGCAGGTGGTCGGGCTTTCAGCTCGTCGCGTCTGGCATCCAGCTCTAGGAGCCGCCGGTTTTTATAGGCTTGGACGCTAGATTTAACAAGCGCTCTCCACTCCGGCCGTCTGGCAGCCTGCTGCAACTTTATACTATAGATGTAATAAATAATATCAAACGTCACTATCTACATACATTACATACATAACTTCACGCCTGTATCCCTCGTGGGATCTAGACAACGATAAATAAAAATCCCTTCACTAAATTTAACTCAAATTACCATGATATTTTAACTTTATACTGATGATGATGATGTAATCCGGCCGATTTCGACCACGGCGACTGTCTTCAACTCCGGTTGAAGGTTGAAGTAAGCAGCACACCAGCGGTTATTAAAACCACCTCATGTCATGTTTGACAAATTTGGAGGCATTATTATAATGGAGAGAGACAGAAACTGGGGGTCAGCCCATCGCCCACAAAAAGTCTCCAATAAAACCTCTGTCCTTTAGCTGACTTTTACAACAAAGTCAAAGTCAAAGTCAAAAGAATCTTTATTTCGTAAGTATTTGAATACATTTGAAATAAGTCATAAAATTTACAAATTGAACTGAATCTACCGCCACTTCGGAAAGTCGATCTGTTGAGAAGAAGTGGCAAGAAACTCAACAGCAATCATCTTTTAAAAATACACAATAACAATTAACAATCTTCTTGCATCCGGATAACTTATAGTAAAACTTTATATAACACTTATCCTTAAATCTATCGAAGGGTTAATCTTAAATATTTTGGAATTATATTATAAAAGCGTACACATATTGACCCATGAACGAGTTGGTGATCTTCTGGAGTTTACTATTATATTTATACAATAGGCAATCAAATATTAGACAGAAACATAAGACATAGATATAGAGGTAAAGATAGAAGTAGATAGATGTAGCGATAGAGGTGAGAGATAATACAGATAATGAGCATGGAGATGGGAATAGTCGTGGAAAGAGACGGGACACAAACACGGACGTGGACATGGAGATGGGGAAGTCAGAGTCAAATTCAAAAAAGTAACATAGTCATAAAGTCTTCAGCAAAACGACCTGGCACCGCTAGCAGCACCCGTTCACGAGTATAACGCAAGCACCAGCCATCACCCTCCTCAACCATATTTTAGGGAAGAGGGTGACCCGACACCCGACGCTACCGCTAGCCATGCCGCCTGAGGGAGCATGACGTTCTTGCTGTTGTATGGATTGGAAGGAGATGGAGATGGCGTTGGATAAGAGGGAGATGGAGATGGAGTTGGAGATTGAGAACTTTCGAAAAATAATTTACAACCAAGGACTTTTATCGTCCATATATTCAGATATTGTATAAAAGCCTTTATTACACAATTTTTGTTTAATAGTTTCTTTAAATTTATCAAGTGGTAAGTCTTGAATATTTGTGGGAACCTTATTATAAAAACGTATGCATTGACCCATAAATGAGTTAGTGACTTTATGAAGTCTACTATCATAGCCGGCTAGCTTGTACTTATTTCTAGTATTAATATTATGCAAGTCACATTTTCTACGGAACATGTTTAAGTTCTTTTTTACGAACATAAGATTTTCAAAGATATATTGTGATGCAAACGTAAGAATATTTATTTCTTTAAACTTATTTCTTAATGTCGCTCTGGAATTAAGTTTGTAGATTGCGCGAATAGCCCGTTTCTGCAGCACAAAGATGGTTTTAATATCGGCAGCATTTCCCCACAGGAGAATGCCGTATGTCATTAAGCTATGAAAATAACCAAAATAAACCAACCGCGCAGTAGCTTCATTAGAGATATTTCGCATCTTTTTGACGGCATATGCTGCAGAACTAAGTCTCTTCGCCAACCTTTCTATATGTGGACCCCACTGTAGTTGTGCATCTAGGGTTATGCCAAGGAACACTGTTGAATTTACAGGTCTCAATTCTTGTCCCTTTACAATTAAGTTAGTATCAACATACCGGACATTAGGCAATGAGAATTTTAAAAATTTTGTTTTAGTTTCATTGAGGAGTAGGTTATTGGCTGAAAACCATTTCTCCACAGTTTCAATACAACTGTTTACTTCAAAGCAGTGCTTCAATTGCCTACTCACTTTAAATAGAAAAGAGGTATCATCAGCAAACAATATGACCTCACACTTGTCTTTTACCACAAATGGCAAATCATTTATATAAACTAAGAATAAGAAAGGCCCAAGAATCGAGCCCTGGGGCACTCCCATATGAACTGCTGATCCCGATGATCTCTTTCCATTAATATCAACTCTTTGAATTCTATTGCATAAATAGGATTTCATAAAATCAAGTGCCCTATCATTGATTCCATAGTGGTGTAGCTTCATGAGGAGTGTATCGTAGTGAACACAGTCAAAAGCCTTGGACAGATCACAAAAGACACCGAAGGCATCACGTGACTCCTCCCAGGCATCAAATATATGTTTGATAAGCTCAACACTGGCATCAGTTGTTGAGCGACCCCGTGTGAAACCGAACTGATTTGGATTCATTAAATTATTGCTGTAGAAGTGTACCACTAGTTGGTTTAAAATAAGCTTTTCAAAAATTTTACTAAGTGTTGGTAATATAGAGATTGGTCTAAAGTTACTGGGGTCGATTATGCTTCCAGCTTTAAATACAGGAATAATTTTACTAAGTTTCATTAAATCAGGAAACACACCACTATCAACACAATTATTAAATATACTAGCTAAATTAGGTGTAATAATATCAATGATGGATTGGATGATTTTAACGGAAATGCCATCCAAATCAGCAGTGTTTTTAACTGTAATACTATTAAAAGCTTTCAATACCTCACTTTCAGTAACATGCCTGAAAGTAAAGGTGGTTTTGCACTTATTTACATTTTTTTCAAGAAAAGACTGTGCAATTTTGACTGATGAATTTAATGTCTTGGTGGTCGAAACTGGAATGTCTGCAAAGAATTTTTCAAAAGCTTCAGCAACTTCTGTATCTGATGTCAACAGTCGATCACCAATTTTCAGTTTATATTCCGCGTTTCTAATGTTTGACTTTCCAGTTTCGCTGTTTATAATTTGCCAAGTAGTTTTAGGTATATTTACACTATTTTGAATTTTATTATTAATAAAATTTGATTTTGCAATACTACACACACTTTTGAACATTTTAGAGTATTTTTTAACATATTCCTTAAAGGTTTCACTATGATTATATGATTTTTCATCATATAATTCATATAATCTGTCTCTGCTTTTGAATATTCCTACTGTTGCCCAGTCACTAAACTTAAATGAGTTATCATTTATTTTAATTGTTTTAGATTTAAATACTGTATCATACTCACATTTAATTAAATTAAAAATACAATTATATTCCTTAACAGGATCATCATAACATTTAAGTTCCCACAACTTATCCAAGACATTACTTCTGAATCTCTCCAGCCGACCCTCGTTCATGGGTACAAACTTAATCTCTCTTCTTAATGCCTTGTTTGTGTTAATGTCAAAAGATGCTAATTGTCCACTGTGATCCGATTTTAATTTATTAAATATGTATTGACTGTTGGGTGATGCATCTGTGAAAATGTTATCAATACATGTAGCTGAAGTGGCTGTAACTCGTGTAGGCTCTAAAAAGAGATTTTTAAGTCCATAACAAAGAAACAAATTTGTTACCCTTTTACTCAGCGATGATTGTATTAGTAAGTCAATATTAAAATCACCACAAACAATGATATTTTTTTTAGTATCACTAAGTTTCAGTAAAGCTTCCTCCATAATTTTTTCAAACAAATCATAGGATGAAGCCGGCCGCCTGTATACGCTTATTATAATAACTTTCCCTAGCTCAATACATGCCATTTCAATGGTTTGCTCAACAGAAAGACTAATAATATCCATTCGTTCTTTAAATTTCATTCCTTTGTGTGTAATAATCAAGGAACCGCCACAATTTGCCTGGCTTCTACTGTATGAACTAGCTATTTGATGATTATTGAATGAAAATATCATTTGATGGTCTTTTAGCCAGTGCTCCGTTACACATAAAATATCTATATTTTCTTGATTCATGAAAAGTTCAATTTGTAAATCCTTACCCAGCATGCCTTCAATATTTTGGTGAGCTACATTTATTACATTTTTACTACATTTTAATTTTGCAGCTGGGGCATATGTGCTAATAACATTTTGATTATAGCTAGAAGTCTTATTATCTATTGTCATTGCCTCTAGTTTAAATTAACTAGACTAGTCCTAATACTACTACTTGGAATGTTATATTCCAACGGTTTTACAAATATAAGTGGCTGCTCAATAGAAGCAGAGGTTTCAGTCAAGATGACTGGTAAATCATTACTAATAATATATGATAGCGAAATTGCTATTTGTCTTATATAATAATTGTACAAATTGTACTTATCATGCTTAAAATAAAAAGGTTTACTAACTATAATGTTAGTATCGATCATATGAAATTTATCACTATGCCTACATGTCATAGTGTGTAATATTTTATTCAGATGGTGCCTTATATTGTTTTCTTGCTCTGAGAAAGAGTGGCTAAAAGGTAATGCAAATAAAATTATTCTACATATATTTTTCTTTTCATGTAATTTGGAAAAACTGTGAATCATGTCTTTTTTATTAGCATGATCCCGTCTGCCAACTAAAATGACCAAGACTGTTTTGACTTTAAAGTCAGTCACAAAAACTTTATTCAATATATCACAATATGAAGCACCAGGGAAACAATTATTTATTATTGGCTGCTTTACATATTTACTTACTTGGAAGCCCATTTTTTTCCCAAGTTCATCGCTGTACATAACTACTTCTGGTTGACTTATCTTATTATTACATAAATAAGATGGCTTTGGTTGTATAGGCAATACATTATCCTCTATAACACAAGGCATCTGGGACTGGGACTGGCATGGCTCGGGCTGTGAACAACTTAATACACTTTGTTCACAATTATTTTGGGAAGTCAAATACTCAAATTGATTCAGATTATGTTTAGATAGTTCAAGTAAGCTGTCCATGGCTAAAGTGTGTTCTTTTATCTCTTTCTGAGCAACCTCATATTTATTAGTTAAACTATTAAGTTGCTCATAAAGCCTGTTTATTTCCAGCTCAAGGTGCCTTGTGTCACTTTCATAAGTTAACCTATTTTGCTCCAATTCAGAACTACATGATTTTAACTTACTTAATAAATTTAAACGTTCTTTTCTATAATGGATATTTTTACATGAGAAAATTTTATTCTTACTAATATTTTTATTTTTATTATTGGCCTTTATACATTGCTTACTTTTGTTTGATTTAGTCCTACTTTTATTACAGTTAAGTTTATTGTTAGTGCTTGTAGTAGGACTAACCGGCAACTCTGCATCAATCGAGCAATCACTGGTAAGGTCGATAGTGGTGGAAGTATTTTTACATATAGATACCATTGAGGGGGCAGATTCAACCAACTCCTCAAATAGAGACTGAGATTGTGCTGACCTGGATTCATTAATTTTAGATTCTAAGGAAGTTATTTGTGAAAAGGAATCACATAATTGGACTTTCAAATGTTTGTTATGCCTAATAACATCTTCTAATATATTACTTTTACCATCAAACTCATTTATTATCCTTTGCAGTTGGTCTCTTTGCTCAACAACTTCTAGAAATTGAATATGAATTTTTGATAGTTCAAGTTTTAACTGTTTATTTGAGTTGAGTACACTGATAAACTCTTTTTCCGCATCATTTCTCTCATCCAGCAACTGCTCACACATAGACTTTGATAATTTAAGCTCCTGTAGAGTCAGATGAAGTTTGTCTTCCAGCTGACGAACAGCAGCCTGGCGAGTCATCATTTTTGATACCGAGTTAGTTCTTGAATAGAAAATACAACGATTGTTTTTTCCGAATGAATCAAGTGAGCAGTTACTTGAAGTTGAGGTTATGGAATTGGAACAAAAAAGGTTTACACAGTAATTTTACTATTGCTAACTACAGCCAAATCAATTTCACTATATTATAAAGTAATTTCAATACTCACAAATTACTTTTCTTTGTTAAATCTAAGTCCAAAAAGTGTAACGGTCGGGTTCAAATCACTATTTAGAAACAGTTATGTTTTTCACAATATGTTCAAACAATTGAGAATTTGTTAAATATACACAATATTTCAGCGATTTACTTAGTTTTATACAAATAAAAGACCTTTGATTGGTATACAATTCCTAAAAAATGCTTTTGTTGCTGTTTTCAAAAACAGCTGTAGAAGACAAAGAGAAAACTGATTTCACTTTTTTACTTATTTGTGCACTTATAAACTCTGGAAATGATATCACTGAATAATTATCACTTAACTTATGTTTATTTTCACAAATTTCGATATTACATGCCCGGGAAGAGAAGCAGCTGGCACATTCTATTTTTTTCCTTTGCTCCCTGTCCAGCTAATTACATATATTTGTTAATGGGTCTATATTTGAGATATCCTGCATGAAACTAGTTTGTATTGTGTTTCAGAACAGGATAGATATCCAATATATTGTATCTATGTTCTCTGGCGCGCAATTCCGTTATCGTCATCTGAACACCCCTACTATTGGTTTTAGAATTAATCAGTTTATTTATTTGACGTGGTGTTGTGATAATATGTAACACTTTATTCAAACGCCAAAAGTCGCGGTTTCAAACCTGGCATAATGAAAATTATTATATGTGTGTGTGTGAAAAATTGATTGCATTTGGTCTAGATGTATAAAGCATACTTAAAAATCCGATCGACTGCGATTCGGTCTCTCGTACCAACTTGTATATTTTATCATCAGTCAAAAAATATGACATCAACATAAGCTTATTTCTTTAGAGCTAGGTGAGATACTGTGTGGATATCTGAATGTTAAGTAATATTTAAAGATTAAAAAAGGGTATCTGTTTCTTTGAGGTAGTACGTAGAGTTTTCACACGCACAGTAAATTTCTGAGAACTGACTTCAGATTACTAAGCTCAGACTCTAGACTGATATGTACCATTGTAAGGCGATTTAAATTGTAGTTTTATTTACTAAGTCGTTGGTATCACAAAAACACCGCATTTCTATTAATGAACCGCGATCTAGTTCACCTGCTTCTTAATTTCTTTTACATATCCAAGTTCTGCAACACGATCAAAATGAGAAAATTGATTTCCCTAGTAGGGGATTCAAGTTTAATCTTAGAACGTCATAGGATTGTGCACGACAAAGCCTATCGAGGTATCTATCTAGGCTTCTGTGTCGGGAGGTACGTTCGGCAGCGGAATACTGTTTCATTTAGCTGCAAACCTTTTAAAATATGATTAAGATATCGTCATTGAACCTTCAGCGTTTGATTCAGCATTTTTCACGATTTGAATTACTTATGAATTTAGTTAATGTAATTGATTCTTGTCTTGTAAAGTTTGGTGATATTGTAATGCAGCTGCAGAAGGAGCCATGTCAATAAGCGTTTTAAAATCAATTACTTATTTTTTTTTAAGTAAAAACTTAATGCGAATTATAAAGTCTGATAAAAATTGTGTCCATAGACGTTTTCAATTTTATCTTTACGCATTGAATAGCTAAAGATAGCTAAAAATCTACCTTCGGCATGTCCGTTTTATTACTAACATGAAATTCCTTCCCGTGAGCGCTATTCAAGCTATTCTAGGATTTCATAAAGCTTTTCGTTTAAGCCTTGTTGTTTAGTTGAGAGCTCGCGCGGTGTGTTTTCAGTTATGTTCTATAAATTTCTAGAAAATAGCAGTGGAGGATTAAGAAAGACTGTTTGTATACATCAGTAAGGATGTATTCCCATAAGGCCTATATCCCTTATGGGGTAAGCAGAACACCAGAATTTATAAGACTGTCTGATGTCACGTTTTAATTTGGAGGTATTATAATGATGGAGAGAGACTATTGCAGTAACAGGGGGTCAGCCTATCGCCCGCAAAAACGCCAATAAAACTGCTGTCCCTTAACTGACTTATACAGTATGCCCGTGAAGAGAAGCAACTCATGCATTTTATGTTTTTCTTTCGCTCCCAGTCCAGCATGGAAGCAACTTCCATGCTGTACTTCGTTTTATTTTATCGTCTTATTTTGTCTTTTTTTTTATTCTACATACAGTTGTTTTTGTATTTGTTAAATGTCAGAATGACCATCACATCCCTATTTGATCATCTTCATGTACAGGAGGCTGAGTTTAGTGTTAAGAGGCGTGGCCAGCGACCCCTCTTCAAATGAAGTTTGCCGCCAAATAACACCGTATATCCTGTGAGAAAAATTGATTTCGTATCTCTTATATTTCAAGTGACACGTTACCTACTGTGGCACAAAGTTCGTTAACATGTTGATGTTTAATTTCCCAATAACAATAATAATAAAGATTATTATTTGTCATTCTTCCATGCTGGACTGGGAGCAAAGGAAAAACATAAAATGTGCCAGCTGCTTCACTTCCCGGGCAAACTGTAATAGTCAGTTAAGGAACAAAGGTTTTATCGTGGCAAAAAGGCTGATCCCTTGTCACTGCAAGAGTCTCTCTCCATCCCTATAATGCCTCCAAATTTGTCAAACGTGACATCAGATGGTTTAACAGCTTCTGGTGTTCTGCCTATCTCATAACTGGATGCAGGCGTGAAGTGGGCGTAAAGTTATGTATGTATGTTTTATTTGTCAATCTGTTTTGACTTCAACATCAAAGGCCTAGAATATAGGTATGTCTCCCTTTGTGTTAAATAGTATCACATCCATTGAAGTATGATCTGTCTCGTCTTCCAAGATCTATGACTGAGGTAGTTTGATTGTTAATGGTTGCAATGGAACATGTGTAATTAATCCATTAGAGCAGTTCACAGCATTCACTGGAAGCAACTATCTCGTTGCTATCTCACTGAAGTTACTGATTCTTTCTGCTGTAGCCACTGACGAGTCTTGATGGATTTCAAATTATTTCTGAGTAGAGTCTTACTACCTGTTTTGACATGACGTAGTTTTGCTAATATGTATTGAAATGTGATCATTGAAGTCAATTCGATTTCTAACAATCTCTAAGATAAAGTCCGTCTGATGTCAAATTACTTTGACACAACATTTCGTCATCGCCCTCTTACATAACGAACGAAATTGGAAGAGCTTGAAAAAAATATCTGATCAACTCTATCAGAGTTGTAAAATGATTAAATAAGTAAATATGCTTCAGTACCTAATATTTAAATTATTTTATCTTGCCCGAATTGTTTTTCTATAAGATGTTGTGTTAACAAATAAATAAATTTAAGAAATTTAAACATACACATTTATTAAATAAATATTGGGAATAACCAAACGAACATCCATAACTTGACGGCTAATATAACTTAAATATTCAACACAAACAGGATATAATTAGCGGACCATTTTTTGGATCGACCGCACACCCCGCCTTCTTGTCATTTTGGGCTAGAACCACAGTCTAGCCCAAAATGACAAGAAGACAACGTTGTGCAGCCGTCCTAGTTGTATTACATATGTACCCTGAGTATACATCTTTTGTGTAAGTATACCTACTTTATTTAAGACGTTGAAATCATAATAAATTCTAATCGCGATGATAATCAACGTTTCATTAGTACGTACATAATGCGTTTTGCTCGTTGTTTTCAACACAACGCCCACATACCATCTGATAAACAATTGATAATGTTCTAACTACACGATAGAAACACTTTCTTTTGTATTGAAATATGAAACCTTTCAGTATATGGAAAATAATACGATCTATATTTATTTTCCATTAGATATTAATCTTACAATTGACAGAATGAAGAATATTTTCCATTAGATATTAATCAGTTTTGCTACGGGAAGATATCCCAATAAGCTAAAAATCGGCATTGTAAGACCTATTCATAAAACTGGTAGCTTACACTTGTATTCTAATTACCGTCCAATCACAATACTTCCGGTGTTGGATAAAATTATAGAAAAATACGTTTGTAAGATCGTTCATAACTTCTACGCTTCCAATAATGTGTTATGCCCTCAACAGTATGGGTTTCAACCCAAAAAAAACACAACAATATTGCTGTCCCGCTTCACCGATGAAATTAATAGCTACTTAAACGAAAAAAAACATGTTCTGTTACTTTTTATTGATTATAGCAAAGCATTTGACACCCTGCAGCATAATTTACTTATTAAAAGACTAGACCAAAGTGGAGTGCGTGGAAAACTCTTAGACTGGTGCGAAAATTACCTCGAGAACCGAAGCTATCAGGTTAAAATAGGTACATCGCTAAGTGAAAATATCAAAGTTACAGAAGGAACGGCCCAAGGCTCAGTACTAGGCCCCTTGCACTACCTCACATATGTCAACAACCTTGCAAATGTTATAAAAAAATGCTCTATATATCAGTTCGCAGATGACACCTGCATGATTGTGGCAAATAACGATTTATTGAATGCTCAAAGAATGTTACAAGCTGACTTCACTGCCATATGCAAATGGTCACATGATGCAGGACTTGTACTAAACGCAGGGAAGACCAAACTTATGCACGTACACTCCAGCCATAACTTGAGCCCACACAACAAGCAGCTTAAAATTATATCACACAACCACGACTGCCTACACAAACAAAACGCATACTGCACTGTCACCTGCCAAAAAATTGAACAAGTCACCGAGCACACATACCTAGGATTAGTGATCGATAACCGGCTATGCTGGGCAAAACATATTGATAAAACCTGCTCCAGGTTGCGTGCTATCATGACCAAATTCTACAGTATTAAAAACCGAATTCCATTTGACGTCCTGATAACAATGTATAAGGCTCTGGTGGAAAGTATAATCTCATACGGCTTAAGTAGTTATGGACGAACTTTCAAAACGTATCTTAATGAAATTTATAGTTTGCAACATAGGTTCTTAAAATTAATTGTACCTCAAAAAATTAAAAAGAAATACAGAGACGATCCAGTAGAACTCTTCAAGTTCTGTGGCATAGTACCCGTACACAAAAAAGTAGAATACACCTTGCTACTCGAACAATATCATAGAGATGAGATATTAATTCCAAATAACCACTACATAATAACTAGAAATGTTGCAAATAAAATCTTATCGGTACCTAAATTTAAAAACTTCTACGGACAAAGAACATCTTACTATATGATACCGAAACTTATAAACAAACTGCCCAGCGAAATTAAAAATACTATAACTGTAAAAAATATCAAATTCATTTTAAAAAAATATTTCCTGAACATGTCAAATTGAAGCACCCTGTACCGTCGGCGCTCGCGCTTTTCGTTGGCATTCGGTGCTGTGCGGAGTCGCTCGGAGAGTGAGAGGCCATGACTAATCGGCCTCCCTTCATCGATTGTATTCAATTAACGCGTTAAAAAAGGTAGGTAAAAAAGGGCGATCACTTTTTATGTTTTGTTATAATACCGTGTTATAAATATACTTTGATTGATTATTAAAAAAAATGTTATAAAGCTAATATTAAGTTAATTTTATACTAGTAGGCTTCTTTATCTAACCAAGTTATAAGTAATAAATAATATGTTTGCTGTTTGTTAGTATTGTATATTTTAACCGAGATAATACTGTCTAGACAAATCTAAGATAGATTTTAAGATAGTAATAAGACATTCCTATAAATTTTGTAAAAACTTATGAATAAATAAATAAAATAAAAAAAATAAATAAAATAAAATAAAAATGCGATAATGACGCTGTAGTTTGAAAATGTGAGTATAGGAAGTCTGTTCATCTTTAGAACTAATGTCACTTGGAACGGAATTACATTGCTACGGCGAAGTTCTGTAATGAGCCATTTCGCTCGAAGCCTATTTGCTTTCATATTATCACTGTCACTTATCAATAGGTCACATTTATAGCTCGCGATGGAAGGTATACAATGTGTTGTGTTAGTTATTATAGCTTAGATAAGCTATTGAAGAGCAGCTCCTTGCTAATCCACCGTATTTCATAATCAACCTCACTCACATTCAAGTGAGACTAAGATCATTATTAAAAATAATAACTATTTTTGGCTTCCACTCTGCAGTGAATGAAAGCCAGATAAGCTTATGATTCCAACTTCAAATGTTTGTGATGTTTTGTCTACGTTTTACTTAAATCAAGCGTATATAAGTATTGTATCTTCTTCGCTCATCAAAAGAACTACTTACGAGTACACAGGTTAGAAAATTCTTTTCTCGCATCCTTTGCAAACCTGTGTCTTTCATCCAGTATTAGAAGAAAGGAAAAGAACACCATGTTTTAAATTTTCAAAACCTACGGAAGATATAGGGGGCATAAAGACTGCACTAAGCGGCACTACACTGTAGCTCTCGAGAACACTCACACTCAATAAAATAAAATATGCACCAAAGTAGAGTCAGCAAAAATAACTTATCCTTTATTAAGTAACTGTGACACTATACTGACAGGTTTAGAATAATAAAGCTAACGAGGCTAGTTTTAATTTACAATTATATAAATATTATTAAGAGTTATTAAAATTAACTCTAAACTAAACTCATAACAAGGCGTATCAAGATACATTTTTTAAGGTTGACTTTGCAAGTATTCGCTATTAAGGGACGCGGTTCGCAAAATGTCACTATAAACGTAAAAAAAATTAAACAAAGCATTAGACGAGCTAATTGCAATGGTATAAGAATTATATTTATCTCATTACCATTTTAAATGCTCGATTATGCTTAAATAACTGAAAAGATGTGCTTTTCTGAAAAGAAATTGGTCTCGCTGCGTAGGCAATGAAACCAAACGTGAAAACCAAAATGTGCTAAGTAATTTCGAGGCGTATCGCCAGGCCCCGGTAGCTCTGTAGGAGAGCACTCGTCCGGCAAACGAGAGGCCCCAGGTTTGAGTCAGGTGATTTTTTAGCACATTTTTTCAATTATTTAAAACACAGCTTTGCTGGATAAAATTAATTCGATTTGTTGCGAACTCGATTACCTATACATATGTTTAACGTAGATAATAATGACATCAGTAACTAGTTGTAGACTAACATTCTATGTAAAAAAAGGACCTCTTAAAAATTCATAACTCTACGAGAGAGAACTGTCTAAGGCCTGTATTAGACACTTTGTCAAAGGGAACGATAACGATCAATGATGAATGGTGAACAGAAACAGGGAATAAATAATCTTTATTATGGAATGGAATATTAAAGTGTCTAATTTACTCCCAGAATTCATGAGTAGATTCAACCTTTTGATGGTCTCAACCCATTTGTCACTTTGGGTGTCGTAAAACACGAGTAAAGGATCTGTCAGTAGAGTTAATTACAAAGTCTCGACCACCAACATTCTCTTTTGACAGATTATAGAATACGTTTGTAAGTTGTGCAAATGTTCCTTTCGAACAGATTTCATTCTTATACTTTTCGAGTACTGCATGCAGACTGAGTTTCCATTCTGTCCTGTAGGGATGCCAAAGAGGCGAATAAAACGCTTCGACATTTCTTTTTTTGTACGAGTTGTTAAAGTGTGGAATGAAGTTTCCTGGCCATGTGAATTTGTCACTCACAAAAAGATGAGCATATTTGATAATATTTTAAAGTTTTGCATTTAAAATGCTGAATTACTCTTAAATAAATGAAAAAATGTGTTAAATAAAAATCACCCGAACAGGCCTCGAACTTGGGACCTCTCGTTTGCCGGACGAGTGCTCTTAGTTGCAAAGCTATACCATTAGATGGAGCTACGTTAGCAACATAACGTAAAATCAAAAATGTGTTAAGTAATTTCGAGGCGTACCGCCAGGCGCCGGTAGCTCAGTGGGAGAGTGGATCCGGCAAACGAGAGGTCCCAGGTTCGAGTCCTGGTCGGGTGATTTTTATTTAACACGAGAGCTCTCCCCCTGAGCTACCAGGGCCTGGCGGTACGCCTCGAAATTACTTAACACATTTTTGATTTTACGTTATGTTGCTAACGTAGCTCCATCTAATGGTATAGCTTTGCAACTAAGAGCACTCGTCCGGCAAACGAGAGGTCCCAAGTTCGAGGCCTGTTCGGGTGATTTTTATTTAACACATTTTTTCATTTATTTAAGAGCACATTTGAGTTCGGCTTTTTTAATAAAAATTCTTTTTGTACGGGATAGTTGTAGGTATTAGTAAATAGAAATTAAAGCGTCCATCTTTAAGATATTCAGCTCCAATATTCTGGTCTCCTTTACTGTTGACAATGAATTGTATTTTAAATGAAAGACAAACGATTTAAAAATGGTCATGTGACTAAGTCGCAATATAATCTTATTTCAACCCTACAGCGGGACAGCAAGCCCCTCTGACCTCGTTATTTTCCTACTATTTTATTTACACTCTTAACTCCACGTTTAGTTTCTTTTTAAGACACTATGGTCACTTATCACGTTCTGACGTTCAGTTAAATTATAATAAGTAAAGTTTAATTATAAAGCTTATTAATTGTGTATTTTATGTATTATAATGCAAACTTAATACAATATGAGGTACGTACCGTAAAACTATTGAAAACAAAGTGTTTTGTCTGTTTTGTCCTTACAATAAATACCTTAACCTCATTCAACACTAAACAAGTATTTGAAGTCTTAAGATTTAACCTGAAATTAATAATATTAGCTGAGCCGAAATTCCTTCTCACAATTTTGGTAACAACAGGCGCGGCAACTATCTAACCACGGAACTTAGGTATTTGTGGTATACATAGATATTGAGCGACGATATACAAAGGATTCATACCTGGAGAGAGCTGCTCTACGCTGCTAAATATCAATAGTTATTATAATGCTCTAAAACATACATCGCACATCCACTAGCATAGCCATTAACATCTATATCTTCTATTCTTCTATACTTATAATAAATCTGTAGGAGTAAAAAAACTGAACGTTGAAAATATCTAAAAATTAAATGTCACGGGGTGTTACTAGACTGACACCGAACCCAAAAATGTGATTAAAAAAATGTTTGTCTGTCTGTTTGTTCAGGCATCACGCAAAAACTACCGCTTTGAATTCGATGAAACTTATAGTATAGTTATAGTTGTTCATTAATATTCTGGGCAGTTTTTATCCTGAAAAGTCTCCATCTTTATAATACCTCCAAAGTTGTCAAACGTGACATCAGATGGTCTTATAACCTCTGGTGTTCTGCCTACTCCACAAGGGATATAGGCGTGACGTTATGTATGTATGTAAAGTAAAAACCATAAAAACAAACTTGATTTTGCGGTTGGATCTCTAGACCCGATTAGTGTGCCGACCGCAAATAATAAGTTTGTCGTAGATAACGTCGTCCGCAGTGGAGTTCACAGTTCTAAGTTATACTGTAAATGTAGCGCTGAAGGTGGAATTTGGCTTGCACCGTTCGCAATTCTAAACCGTGCAACCTTTTTATTCCTTTTAGTTTTTACTAAGTACAGTTTAAGGTAGAGTTATTTAGGTTTATTTTTATAAATCGTTGCGTAGGTATAGATTTTAATTTTAAAGTATAGGCAGTATATTTGATATTGTACGTAGTCACTGTAGGTTATTTTATAATACTGTTAGTTAGGATTAATCATACGTATACATATTTTTTTTTAAATCTTTATTTGGAAAGCTGTATACCTGTTTCGTATAGATATTAGTTTTTAGGGATTTTGCTTATTTAATGAGTTTATATTAGTTATCATCAGTCATAGGTTTATTTGGGTAGATAGGTAGGTATTTTATTTTATGTTATTGAGTTTTTTTAATTAGGTTGGTTCTTAGGTTTACTTTCATAAGACGCAGACCGTATAAATTTAAATTTCAAGCATAGACAGTAAATTTGATATTGTGCTACCTAGGTTATTTTTAGTACCTACTTACTCTTATGTACGATTAGTCATTCGTATAGATACTTATTAGTTTTTAGGGATTTTGCTTATTTATTGGTATAAACATATAAGCTACGAGCGTTTGCCCGCGACTTCGTACACGCATAAACTCAAAAGTCCTATATTTTCCGTTCCCGTGGGAATTTCGGGAATTCCTTCCATAATACAAACAGACACTTATTAAGTAACCTTTATACCAAGTATCAGATCCGTGCACTCCAGGAATAAGGTTTTTTCATACAAACTAAAACATCATATATTTCCCGTTCCCGTGGGAATTTCGGGAATTATTTCATAACACAACCAGACACACATTAAAAAACCTTTACACCAAGTTTCACATCGGTAAACTCAAGGAATAAGATTTTTCATAGAAACTAAAAAGTCCTATATTTCCCGTTCCCGTGGGAATTTCGGGAATTCCCGCCTTAGTGCATCTCTACATCCCCTAAAAAATGTATGTTCCAAATTTCAGCTCTCTACGCCCAGTAGTTACGGCTGTACGTTGTCTGTCAGTCACTCAGTCACTCAGTACCTCAGTCACTCAGTCACTCAGTACCTCAGTCACTCAGTCAGTAACGGAACAGTTTTATATATATTGATGACAATAAATAAGGAACAAGGTCAGGCTCTAGGCGTTGCTGGTGTCGAGCGTGAGTTGTTTTTCAAATGGTCAGCTTTACGCCGCTCTTTCCCGTGAGAGTAGCCAAAGGAACTTTTATGATCATATTCCGGACGGGCTCACTGACAATTTCGTGTATGCTCAAGCTCTCAACTGATATCAAACGATTACTATTACAACGGTAGTATTTAAAAATTAAAAGCTCCGTATTTAACTTTTAAACTCTGTATTGGAGTTAATATAAAAAAACGTCGAGTCACTTTTCTTGACTTTATACTTCCCGATTTAAAAACATCAGTTTTCCAAAATACAAAACAATATTGTAAATAAAACACTTTTTCACCGGATTTATCGCGTACTTATATTTACATTTTAAATTTTAACTCGACGTTTCGGTGTCAGTTATACATCATCATCTCCATCTGTTTCTCAGTCTTCGAGCGTAGCGTTCTGGATTGACACAAAACGAGCTGACAGTATCTTGAGTTTTAGGTCGTGCAGCTTGCTGGATGTTAGATTTAATGTTGTTCACGATAGGGTCCCATGTCGGTGATAGTTTCCAACCATCTTCTCTATTGAAATTAGGGTGTTTTTTAATTTCTATCGCTTCTCTGATTATTCTAGGAATGTAATGTTTCTCTCTAGATAAAAATTTCACAGAGTCAAACCTTAAGTAGTGGTTGGGCTTGTCCATGGAATGCTCACAAACTACAGACTTTGAAGCTCTTCGATTTTTAATATCAGCTATGTGTTCTTTTACGCGGGTTGATACGTTTCTTTTGGTTGTTTTATCCCGAATTCCTGTTGAATAGATTAATTGTTCATTGGAATTAATCCTAATTCACGACGTTGGTTGTGTCAACTCTACAATGCCAATAAGGAGTTATAAAAGAGTTAAGAGTTCAAAATAGAAAGTTTACTTATTTAAATTAGATGGCGCCTTATGTAAAATGTAATCGCCAAGTGTGCATAGCTTGCGTTACTTTAACTTTAATCTCAAAAGTACCTACGTAAAATAGTGAGTAAAATGAGATGGATAACTTTCTTTTTCAATGAAACGATAAATATACTTACCTACTAATAAAATCGTTTTTATTTCCTATATTACAGTGATCTTTGTGTACAAAAAATTGAAACTTTCGACGCTGGGCTCATATTTGTTATTTATTGTAAAAGGTTACTTAATAAACGTCTCACCTCAATGTACTTAAGTGTTTTTTCAAAGGCGTGAAGTATGACAAAACACAAACAATAAGTACATGAAAAGTCGTTTAAAATTGACCTTGTCCGCTCCTGCTGGGTGCGTAGGTACTTTAATTATTCAATGCCAACTTTTCGTACATGTGTGTCCCTCCCTGCCACTAAATCGATACAATAAAAAAATAGCTTATTCAGTGGTTCTACCTGAAACTATTTCACAAGGCTGCGGAATAATTAATTTTGGCGATTTACTGTATATAAGATCTATGTTTTTTTTTTGTTTTTTTTTTTGTTTTTCCGCCACAGAAAATTTTGGCACCCCCTAAAACAAGCTTTAACCAGTAAAGCAAGCTTTAGCGGGAGGAGGATGAATCCTATTACGGACGAATGGGCATTCTATAACCTGTTAACCCCAGTGGCTAACGGAGAATAGAATGCCCAGACAGTGTGGAGACTCACTCAGTGAAGCCGGCATACCCACTAAACATCCCCCTTTACGACCTACCTTGATTCAGGTTCTTGATCATTTATCGGAGCGACAGCCAATTGGAGAGAGAGGCTGCGCAGTGAGCGGCATCCGGACGGCTGCCACCAAAAGGAACTGAAAGCGAGAAATTCAGAAGCTAAGACTAGCAGGAATGACAAAGCTGAAACTAAGAGATTATCTAGAGTGATCAGACTCACTCTGAGATAGGAATGCTGGAAAGAAGGACTACGTTTAGAAACGTTGAGCTTGCTGGAGTTTCCTGATAAGGGGAGCGAACTTGGTTAGGACCGGAAGAGCACCGTTGAAACCCTCTGGGCTGGCGTCGAGAGCGGCGCCGAAAGCCAGGATCTCGTCGATGGGAGCGAGCTGGATCCAGAACGCCATGCGGTCTTGAGAACCATTTGCGTTCTGGCACTGGGAAGCCGATTTGGCAGCCGGTTGCGATTGAGTCGCGACCCGGCTGCGCTGACCTGGAACGATAGAAGTAAAGGCCTTAGGGGCCTTTGAACTGACTGGTGGGGCGTCCGAGCTAGGCTGCGGTCGCTCTCTCCAGTTCTCGATGGGCTTCACGGTAGCCCTGGCAGCACGCGGTGCCTTGGGGCAGCCGCGAAAGTTTGCTGTGTGGCCTGACTGGCCACACAAGACGCAGGACGGAGCGGTGGGCGATTCGGGAGTGCGAGAGCACTCCTTAGTCCCATGCGGATCTAGGCACTTCACGCACCTAGGGGAAGCAAAACAGTTTGCCGTCGCATGACCATACAGTTGGCAGCGGTGGCACTGACCTGGGAAACCACGCTTGTGTGGAACTTCGACGCGGATGTTGGAGAGACCGCACACGGTGGGCTTGCCTCTGAAAATGGACTGCCCTTGCGGGCTCTTCGCTAGGATTACTAGCGCAAGTGGGAGCTGCTTACCTCGGCGGCTGTGCATTTTATGCACAGATTCGACGGGGAAGCCTTGAGAAGACAAGTCCTCTTGGATTTGCTCGTTCGAGAGCTCGAACGGCACGTTCCTGAGGACGGCACGAATCTTACGCTCCTCAGGGAGGGCGTAAGTGTGGTACTCGAGATTGTGATCAGCAAGAAGCCGAGTAAGATTCCTGAAATCGGAAATGGAATTGACAACGACCTTAATAGAGTCACCCACGTTGGATGCCTTACTATACTGGATCTTGGGATTGTGTCTACCGCAGAGGGCTGAGACCTCAGTCCAGCGGCTCTTGTCCCGTAGAAAGACGGGGGGTGGAGACTTGACTTTCGGTGGAGCCGAATCTGATTGCGACGCAGGCTGTGACGCAGGAATCGCTGAAACAGGCTGTGACGCAGGAATTGCTGAAACAGAAGGCGCAGGAGCAGACACCGGTGCGACATTTAGCGGAGCAGGAACAGCGGCTGGAGTAGCTGAAACGGATGGGAACAAGACTGAAGAGGCGTTTTGCTTCTTCTTCTTTGACTTGGATTTTTTGCGAACCTCGGTGAACGGAGCAGGAGATTCTGGAACGATAGGAACGGTGTCGGAGTCACTACCTGGAGGGGTAGTTTTCCGTTTGCATGCGGTGGAATCTACCGACATGCAATCTGACAAGGGATCGACGTTCTCAGAGGGATCTGGAGACGCCGGAGAGTCGGTTTGGAACCCCTGTGAAAAGGAGGCGACCTGAGGACGAGTGGACAATTCGGACAATTGTTCACGCAAGGACTCGACTTGAGCGAGAAGGGCATTCTTCTCGGCTGCATGTTGAGTTTCCAGTGATTGATTAACTCTGGACAACTTTTTTTTTTTTTTTTTTATAAGTGACTAAACCCGCGTTTGACCTCAATCTCACCTGATGGTAAGTGACGATGAGGTCGAAGATGAAAGCACACGGGTTTAGGAAGGAACTGGCTCTTTATACAATATTGCCGGAACACATTACCGCCGGAGCGGTAACATTTGGCGGCAGACTTTATATAAAGGGTGGTCGCTAGCCAGGCGGACCCAGAAGGGATCCTACCACCAAGCAGAACTGACTGACAACTGACTGAAATCAGAAGACAACTGACTGAATTCTGAGGACGAGGGACGTCCGGATAATTCCTCCTGTAAGGATTCGATCTGCGTCCGAAGCGTGGCATTCGCCTGGCGCATGTAGTTGTGAACTCGGTCACGACTAGTAATGAAACCTTCCTTTTCATCAATGAGATCCTTGATGCGACGGCGATTGATTTCGCATTGATGCTCGGTACACTCACGGTGACGAGGCATAATGCTGGGCTGAAAGAAAGTCTATCGGAGACAAACTGCGCTGTAAAGAAACGACCTAGTACGGACCTATTGCCGGTGAACGGCGGACGATCAGGCTTCGTTGGCACGGTTACGTATCCACCTGACCAGCGATGCTTCGGCCGGCAGCAGTCGGGTCCGCCCTGAAAAGGGCAGATAAATTAGCCCCGACACCACACAGCCTCCACAAGAGAAAACTTTCCGAAAGAGCTTAACTTGGCACCTTACCCGCACGAGTGCGGGGGAGGGAACAAGGGCAGCGCAATACGAACACTCGGGAGCGGCCGCAGACACGACCGTTCGGGAGCGAACGCAAACGGGAAGTGATAAGATCTATGATTTTAATTTTTTATTTTATACATACATAACTTCACGCCTGTATCCTTAATGGGGTAGCCAGAACACCAGAGGTTACATAAAACACCTGATGTCAAGTCCTGTTTGACTTTGGAGGAAATATAATAATGGAGAGAGACTATTGCAGTGAATGAGGGTTAGCCCACGAAAAAATCTCCAATAAAACCTCTGTAAATGTAAAACACATAATTTCATTTTATACATTTACAAATATGTACCTAAATAATTGCCATGTTGTTGTTAAAGAGGTAAAATAAAAAGAAAAGAGGGCACTAGTATTTATTACAAACATACATACACAACTTCACGCCTGTATCCCGTATGGGGTAGGCAGAACACCAGAGGTAATAAAAACATCTGATGTCACGTTTGACAAATTTGGAGGCATTATAATAGTGGAGAGAGACTATTGCAGTGACAGGGGGTCAGCCTATCGCCCACAAAAAAGCCTCCCGTAACACCTTGATCCCTTAACTGACTTTTACAGTATGCCCGGGAAGAGAAGCAGCTGGCACAT
The DNA here is from genome assembly GCA_944452665.1 of Stenoptilia bipunctidactyla. Taxonomy (NCBI): domain Eukaryota; kingdom Metazoa; phylum Arthropoda; class Insecta; order Lepidoptera; family Pterophoridae; genus Stenoptilia; species Stenoptilia bipunctidactyla. Next base: position 1,082,793 of record OX101724.1, on the reverse strand, counting down.
TCTATGTTTTTCTTTCGCTCCCAGTCCAGCATAGTATTTATTGTATTACATTAATCACCATCATTAAAAACTAAGTGAGTGGAGTCATTATATTTTTTGCTTGCAAGCAATGTTAAGTACTATCGAACCAACTGAACAACATTTTGGCAAACCGTCTAAATGCATGTACGTCGAAATTCGCTTGAAGATAGCTTTCCTTGGTGACGAACTTGGTGTAACCATTACATTCGACACTGACATTTAATGAGTACAGAATTTCTACAGTATTTAAAAAGTCATAAGTGCATTTTGCGCGACAGACATTACAAGTTTGGCAGTTTTTGGAATTTTTGGAATTTGCAGCAAAACGGGTCATGATTCCAATATAACAATGTAACCACGGTAAACAGCCGAAGTACTAAGGTCCACACACATTTCGGTAATTATAACATTAATTTTACAAAAAATAAGTTCAAAAACAAAAACCCGATTATTAAAAACACGCTCTAAAAAGTAGGAAACAAGTAATCTGCGCTGAAAAAATTATGTATTCACGTCATTTTGATAGGGATATGTTAAAAGGGTAGCCACGATTGTCTGCCATTTTTTATTTTATTTTAGTCGGGTTTTAGTTTTTGAACTTATTTTTTTATTTATTTATTGGATTAATAGTGTTTACATATTTGAAATATGCTAATGAAGTTATTTTATTTGATATCCCACATTTGATACCCCACACGAAACCGAAAGGTAAAAAAATAATTTGTTCTTCACTTCAAGTCCCCTAGAGGGCGCTATAGCTAATTTTACGTATATTTATGTAGCCTTTAACCAGCGGACAGTGAAGAGGCTTCTAACGACACCATTTGTCCAATTATGATTACTAGTTTAGAAGTTCTGAGCGTACAGATAAACATCCATACCCACATAAATAGATACACGTCAAAATCATAACCCTCCTTTTTGCTTCGCTATAGTCGGGTAAAAATACATATAAAAGTACTCCCGCACGCCAGCTACAGAATATATCGACCACTGGTGCATTTCTATGTTGAACCTAAATTCTAAATCCAAAGAATTTTCGTACTAATAGAAATCTAGAATTTTCTTTGACATTGCAATGCTCATTCATTATTAATGCTCTTAAATATGTTAATCTTTTAAATATTTATAGGTGTTTACGTGATAAGTCCTTTTAAGATACAAAAATTTGTCGGCAACATGCATTTTATAGATACACAATTTATTCAAATATTAATATTAAGGCATACAATAAAGTGTAAATAAATAAATAAATAACTGGTGCCCACTTCGTTCTCGTTAAAGTTTTTATTAGTATATTTGAGATCTTACATTTTAAAGAGGAATTGCGTTGAAAACTAACTGAGCGATTAAAAGTACTTACTGCACCATCTAGAGTCAAAGTATCAAATTAAATTCTTGCATCAAATCAAGCCTTTTATTGTTATTGGAGGTCGAATCCTTTAGTGGCATATTGTGGTTAGTTTGACCTTAATCTCTTCTGATTTTAAATATGAGATCAAAGACTAAATTCTCTATTAGATTCTGATTTACGAAGAATCACCAAAGTTTTATATTTGACGGTAACATTTAAACGAAGGCAAGCGGCCATCTCGACAGTTCTTAAAAATCATCTGTATTTTCGTAGGCACAAAGGCTACTTTTAGTCTGGAATAAAATAAAAGCAGCTACAACTTAAGTAAAAAATAAAGAAAAAGAGAGATCCGCAAAACGGTCCTGCCAGCTTCCGTGTAAACGAGGCTTTTGCGGGAGCTTGAAAAGGTGATTTGTTCGTTTAAGAATTATGGGGATAAAACAGCTTCTCCGTAATTGCGAAAAAAAGATGATGGTAATAGCGAACATTATACAATTTTCCAAGATATATTGTAAATAGGATAAAAAAGTTTCCTAGAAAGTAAAACATTAAAATCTCTCAGATTGAATAACGTTCATTCGAAGGTATTTATTTTGAAGACTTAAGATGGTAGTCAAGATGGCAGTTTGAGGAATTTTGTTCAGTTTTTATATTTTTGGTCCGTTTACAGTCGGTTTAGAATAGCCCTACTGCCACTGGATAAGCGTGTCGTAAAAGGCGACTAATCCGACTAAAGGCGACTAATCCTAGCTAGCGACCACACTTAATATACCAAATATCTCGAGTTTCTAGGAATAGTCGAGGTGGTTTTATATGAATAAGTGAAAGGACTAAAGCCATAAAGTTTGACAGTTTTTTATTACGGTTCATTCGATATTTGTCCCAAAAGGCGTCTGGAAACATATGGGCTTTTGAATTCCCACATCCACTAACTTGCTGGTAAGGTAAATAATGAATTCGTGGATACAACTCGTCTGGTCTGACAAATTTTGATATAATATTTAGTGATCCAGCACTGTTGGCCCTAAGCTTTGACTTGAACTAAATATTTGACAAAATTCATGAATGACAACAAACTTTAAAAATGCTGAAACTTTTAAAACTTCAGACTGCAAATATACAGGGTTAATTTTAATAAGCACATCACCTCTCGCAGGCAGCCTCTCCACATCAATCGCAACAACATTTGTTTTACGACTTTTTACAAATCTTGATTAATATCACAAAATAAGAGGAACAAACAAATGTTTACTCCCTCTGTTATTTACTACTCTGTATTTTATAAGTCACCCCGCGCCCCCGCAACCCGTGCGTGGCATCAATGTAATTAGATTAACACCAGTTTAGAGAAAGTAAATATTTTTTGTACGGTAAAACTTGTATTTTCAAATTATTAATTTAAAAAGTCTTAGAGTAAATGTTTTTGGGATTGATGAGGAGAGGATGCCAGCAAGAGGTGATGCGCAAATTAAAATTAACCCTTTTATATTAATTTTTATTCAAAACATTTATTTAACAATACCTTCTTGTTTTATTATTTGGAATGGCGTAAAGTAGCTGTTGAAACAGAAAGGTCTATAGTCTAAAGGAAATAAGGCAAATAAATGTAATATAAATACCAAGTTATCCATGTAAAATATTTCGATTACCTTTATTGATGGCGCCCAAAGGTATAATTCATCTTTTCCAAATTCAGTGAAAAGGCAAAGGCCCTTTTTCGTTCATTTACATTAATAATAGAAGTGGTTTACATAATACCTACCGTGAATAATGCTAGTATGTAGCTGTCTTCCTCTACGATGATCTAAGTGAAATTTTAATATTATTTAAAACTAGACTTCAATGCAGATAGCGTTAATTTTTTTTAGGTAACAGTGTCGCTGATTATTTTTTAAGGAGACAAAAAACTAATGTGTAATAAAAAAAGTAATTTAAATATAAAAGTTCATTAATAGTCAAGCTAACACATTAGGTACAACGTAGAAAGAGAAAGTAGCTTTTTTGGCTGTTGATACATTTAGGACAGTATATGTTATTAAAATTCAAACCATATAAATTAAAACACATATTTCACATCATCCGTCGTGGGCTATATTTAAATAGTATATTTATCATTCTAGCAGAAGACAATTTCAGAGGAAAATGAGTATAGAGTAGAGCCAGCATTTGCAAATGATAAAAGCCATAAATATAAAGCCATAACCAACAAAGATAACCTACATAAATTCTTTCACAATTTCTGAACTAGGCCTTAGACGCCTTTCCTTACAGCTCACCATCGACTTTAAAACTTCTAAAAGACATGCGAAGCCTCATTACAATAAAACAATCAGAATACTGCAGTCACAGTAAACAGTCCACGGTTAACTAATTTGTTAGTGGCCCACATTGCCAGTTGCGATCATTAGTGGAAATCACATCCATTGGTTTTTAAATTATCTAGTAAACAGCGCGTGCGAGCTCAGAACTTTATAGATTCGTATGTTTACGAATGTTCGTATAATATGGAAACGGCTTGTAAGCAATTATTGAAATCTATCTATTGCCGCACGGCCAGCTTAAATAAATGTGTGCCTTGTTAATTTTGAATGTTTGTAAACATGTTGTACTCTTAAATAAATGTAAAATAAAAAATTACAATGTAACTAAAAACTTGCAACCGACTCCATACTATACGAACATTCGTAAATATACGAGTCGAAAAAGTTCTGTGCTTGCAACGCTGCTGGTCTGTTTAACTACTATTGTACAAATTCCAATACAATTGATTCAAATGTGTACAATGAAAGGTATAAAATAAATAGGGCTTTATTTACTGTGTCCTGTGATGACAATGTAAGACAATATGATAGATAATTATATCATTGTTAGTGTTAAATAAGTGTCACTGGCAACGATAAAAACCTCTTCGTTATCCAGGAGTCTTATAGCCCTACAATGGACTCATTGATTTAAGGTTGTGGTGATGATGAAGAATAAAATAATTAATTCTAGTACCATATTTTACTGCAGCTAGCTGAACTGTAGATATGTTCTTTTAATGGTTAATTAATATATCTGCTATATGGTAAAATATAAAATGAGGCAATTGTCTATATTGTCTTCAATCAGACTGTGTAATTAAATAAGAATTGTCTGTAATAATTTTGAATGAGTTAAAACTTTAAAAGTTTTTTGACTAAAGCTCTCTGTTTCTCTCAAAAACATTGCTCTACAGTATGAATAACTATTCTAAAATGTTTGACATTTGCTTGAGCTATTTATGACCTCAGCTACATCCTCTAAGCGGATTGCCAACAAATTCCTCGTAAGCTTGTATATGCAAATCGATAGGGCTTAAGGCTTTATGAAAGAGAACTGAAAGCTCCCCCTAACATCTCTCTGGGAAGGCTTACACTGATGCTGTTGAACATATCTAAATGTGCCACATATAACAAAGGAAATACTGACACCACGCTTCATATGAAATAATGTATTAATGAACCGTACCACTGGGTAACTTTGTTAATTATTCTAAAGCTAATGAATGAAGGCGTCACTACAAACAGGGCTAATTCTTAGATATAACATTTCTTGCAATACTAAATTGTCACGATGATGTCTGAAACGGTGGCGAAATGAGAAAAGTTTATATTAGCGCTATCAAAATCCGGTTTCAATTATGTATTTAGTACTAGCTGATTTGCGTAATTTTACCCGTTATTTTTATCTTGATATTGTGAAAACTTATTTTGAATATTAAACTTATCAATATGTTTAAATTACTGTTTGCAATTTTATCGGTATCGTTAAAACTCGAACTTTTTTCCCTGCTACTAATGCATCAAAATTAAGGAGGTATAATTTAAAAAAATACTTTAACTCTTGAGAAAAAAGGGTTTGATTACTTTCAAACTAAATATAAATGTAGACTTTTGCGATCATATGAGAAAAGCTGTGAAATTCCTACGAAACCTGAACACATTATATCTTTACAAAAGTTTATCCAAAGCCTTATCCAATCCGAGGAACTCCAATCCTTGATTAATTCGTATCACGCAGGCAGTAGATTCGATATCAGAAATAATTTGCGTTAACCAAATAGAAGTCAATACAAAAATTGGAATACATGCCGTTACAAATATTATTTCAAATAGCTTATAATCTCAGAAGAATAATAAAAAAAATACATTTGAAAACATAACAAAATGAGTTGTGATGAATGGTGGTAGCCAGCCAGACCGAGGCCACATCACCTAACCCCAACCACGTCTTGGAATTTTTTCTTCATCCATTACAAAGTTTTAATATTTGCGGAGCACATCACATGGACAAGAAATGTCTATCAATGGTCACTATTTTTTTGCTTCAGACCAACACCAATATTTCGACATGCTTACTAAGTTCAATGTTTGAGTTTTAGAATCAATTAGAACGTCTTATCTCAGTTTTCAACGTTGTATATCTGAAACCACCATACCTCTATGTAATTCACTCCACCTAATAGTTATAATAAAGGTTCGTCCATATGTGAAATAATTGCGTTCACTTAGTCTAGCGCAAGCTTGTATACTTCTACGTACTACACCGGCACACAGGACGATATAAGCCAATCTCCTGAGACTTAACTGAAGGTAGTTCAAGCAGTGTTTTGCATAACTTATACTGTTACAAAGTAGATAACGAATTAATAATACGATACTTATGCACACATTAATAGTAATTAATTTTTAAAATGGGTATTTAAAGTGTGTTTGTGTATCACGATAAAGTTATTTCTGTAACTTTAACTAAACAAAATTTAAAAATACATACTGGACTGATTTCTGTTTGTTTCTTTTATTGCCAAGAGGAATGAAAAGCCTCGCAAATCATTCTCTCAAAAACATCAGTTTCACAGATAAAAATGTATTTATGTAGCTATACTTCGTAAATACAAAATCGTGTTTATTTCTGTCTTTTTAATATTACATGAAAAGTCCTAGCTTTTGGCTTAACATTTTTTGCTATCGCTAAAATCTACGAAATACAACCGCTTAAAAATTCCATTAGGCTTTATTCCGTCCGAGCACAGAACCATATTTTTTATTCGCAAAATAAATAATGCCATTCTCATTTAGATAGATTTTCGCTCTGTTCGCGGGGCGCGCGACAAAGTGATCAAATAATCTTTACACTTCATTGCAGTCTCAATCTATTTGTTTTTCTCTTGTGAAGTGTTGTATCTGCCGGTGCTTATCATTTTGTATCGATATATTCCACTTTCAAAATATTTTTTCGACTTGTGATTATATTTTAAGTGAAGACTTTACTTTAGAATGAGTCAGTTAAATGCAAATTATTTATATTATAAGGATAATGATTATAAGCGCATGCAAACCAAGTCTTCAGATTTATTCTAAGTACAAATTAAGTCTTCGAGTCCAAAACTGGTGTGTTCAATGTCTTACTAATTTAAGTTTGGATTAATTTTATTTATAAAATTAAGTACCGGGTCAAAGCGTTAAAAACAGTATCAGTAAGCTCAGCAAGTTTAGTTATATACTAGAATATTTCGTTCATAAATATAAAACACCCATCTCCGTGCTTCGAAGATCACGTTATGCCAGCGGTCTCAAGAGGCTTTAAACATTGTGATAGAGCTTGGAAGTCACTTTTGGTGCCCAACAAACTATGTAGTCCATTAAACAAACTTGGGCTAACTTGGTGCTTTATGACAATAAACTTTTCGTAAGAAAAAACCCCATGGCTTTATAGTGGTCTCATTTTACAGGCTTTCGTTTTAGTGACGGTGAAAGTATTAGTGAGTAAGTCTGTCCGCGGCTTTAATAATTTCGGGACAAAATGTATTCCTGAGTCATAGCTTAAGCAAGTTATATATAGTTCTTATTAGAAAGTAAGCCCGCGTTTGACTTCAATTTTATCTGATGGTAAGTAAAGGTGAGGTCGAACATGAGAGCATAAGGGTTAGAGAAAATTCTGGCTTTCCATAAAATACTGCTAAAATACATCACTGACGTGGTGGTGGGGTTTGGCGGCAGACTTCATTGGAAGGGTGGTGCCTAATCAGGCAAACTCTGAAGCAGTGTTAGCCCAAAGTTAATCCGATCAACGATTAAAAATCATAATCAAAAAATTTGATTGAGATTAATTAATCATAATCAAATTCGAATTGATTAAGATTATGAATCATTATCTTTAATCATTAATTTTATTATTTGAATTACTACTTATTTACTTAATTTATTGGAAGAGCATTCAAAGTTCTAATTTTTAACATTCCTTATTCTAATTTCACAGACTGCGTAAACACGGGGAGGTGTTTATTTATTTATTACATCTTTTTTGTTTTTTGAATAATTGATAAAAATATTTTAAGGAATTTTTGTCATTAGTTTTCATCATCTCTTTCATACCGGGTTAATTTTAAATAACGCATCACCTCTTGCAGGCTGCCTCTCCACATCAATACCATCAACATTAATTCTACGACTTTTTACAAATCTTGATAAATAACACAAAAAAAGAAAGCGAACAAATTTTTGCTCCCTCTGTGATTTATTACTCTGTATTTTGCTGCATCTCCCCAGAACCCCAGCATCAGTGTAAACAGAGTCACACTAGTTTATAAATAAATAATAAATAAATATTTCTGACACTTGCACAACATTATCTAGCCCAATTTAAGTTTCTTAAAGAACTTGTGTTATGGATACTAGATAACTGATATACTTAAGAAATATATAAACATAAAAAACATATATATAATACATATTTTTTATTAGAATAAACTTAAATAAACATCCATGACTTGACGACTAATATCTGTGTTTATCACACAAATATCCGCCGCCGCAGAGGTTCGAACCCAGGACCTCTGGCATGAAAGGCAATATATGTTACCACTACACCAGCCGGTCGTCATAAGTTTAGAGATAATCAATATTGTTTGTGTGAAAAAACTTAAATTTTTTAAATTATAATCAAGTTAATCAATTAATGATAAGTGATTAATGATTAACGTCAATAATCATGATGACGATTACTTTTTTAATCAAGATTAGAATATTTTGTGATTTTATCTAATTTAAATTAATAAAATTAATTAATTCACTATAAATTTACTAATTAATGCCGACACTGCTTTGAAGCGGACTTACGACTACTAATTCAGTGGTGGCCTGAATTAATCGCCCTTTATGAAACCTTTAGCCAGGTGTTGTATTTACACCTACCTTACTTTATAATGCTTTTTGTGCAATCATTTACCAAAATCAAATCGTTTTAAACAGTTTTAACAGCATCATCATACACAAAATGTACAAACACAAAATGTTCAATACTTTCAAAAGGAAATAAAGGCTTTATACCCATATCATAAAGGACTATTTTAAAAAAGCTACTACAACAATGTTATAAAAGTTAATTAATTTACGCACAGCGAAAACACTAAATGAAGGTAAATATTTTAATGAAAATTCAATCGAGTAGATGGAAGCCATTTACCGTGCCATAAGTGAAGTATGTTCATGGATAAATTGCTGATGGTTTAACGAGCCTGTTTTAAAATTTTGTTCATTTTTATTATCTTTTGTTTCCCAACATGAGAAATCGAGCGCGGCATAGCGGCATATCTCCAGAAGTTAGTAATGAATATTTAATTTGACATCTACTTAGACAGGAACACATTATTGACATTTTAACATTTCTAAATAGACATTTTATTGTCTAACGTAGGAAGATGGAAATTCTTAGTTCTATTTTGACGGCCTTTTGCAATTTTAAGAAGTACTCGTATAATATAATTAAAACAATTACATATTTTTTTTTTTTACGTTGTGGCGCTATTTGATACCGTGGCGACGATTGATTAAGATGAGATAGGTTACGTCTGGTTTATATGTATGGAAATAACATTTATCTTTATCTAAACCCTTATCTAGGGGCGTCAAACTTAACATAAAAGTTGCTAATGAATATATTCTGATCATTAACTTTGGATGATAAGATGTTATATTTGAATATTAAATAAATAATTTAAGAATACATTCTATTAGCATTCTGCTTCTTAAGTTAGCTTTAATATTAACAATACAAGGCGACATCATAATCATTTATTAAGGAACCTAACATTATTTTAATTTTTCAAAAGATAGGAATATTTTATCTACGTTTAATTAACCATTACTTTCCTGCTTTTTGCACTGTATAGTTCAATAAGCCTTATGCATCCATTCCTTTGCAAAGTCGTAAACCGGAACCGGATGCATTTACCCGAGTTGAACTTAGAGCTTTCATGTTGTTTACATTGTTGTCCAGGCAAGACGTTTTAAACTTGAAACTTAAACGTCAGATACACCTAGTTAAAATGTTTTGTTGAAGTCGTTTATTCATATATATTTATATAAAGTTTTATGAAGAAAATATCAAAGCAGAAGAGGTTATGTTATGGTCGTAATGGACTATGCAAATAAATTTTACCCGGAAATTGGGGTAATTTTTGTGTTTTATCTCAGAATCCTAGATATTTATTATAATGAAATAAATTTCATTACTAAAAATAATTATTTGTTTCATAAAAATTACATAACTGGCGTAAGATTAGAATACATAAACCTAAATTGCCTTAAAAAGAAAAAAAAATAACCCGGAACGCACTCAAATTGGTTCATTCCATTCTGAGTTGCGTTGAAAACAATAAGCACACATCTACACATGTCAAACTACTATCCTGCGTACTAAAACGGAAACTGCCTATAGCTAGGTACCTAACTAAAAAAAAACATTATATTATGTAAAACTTTTCCATTAATGTTAATGGCTGACAGACAACGTAAAGCCATTACTACTGGGCGTAGAGAACTGGGAACATACATTCCTAAGAGAGTGTGCGTGTGCACTTAGGAAGGAATTCCCGAAATTCCTACAGGAATCAAAGGACTTTAAGGTTTGTATAAAAAATATTCCTTGAGTGCACCGATGTGAAACTTGTTAAAAAAGTTCTTCAATTGGTGTCTTCTTGCATCATGAAACGAATTTCTGATATTCCCACAGGAACGGTAGTTACAGCACGTAGATGCATTTAGTATAAACAGAGACAAAACTTAGGAGAAGAAAATAAGCTACCCAAAATAGTAATCCTGTCGCGGGCACCAGCTGGTACTCGTAGAGATATAAAAGTTTCCAAACAAGATTTGTTATTCTCTCTACGTAATCCCAGTTCAGACAACGAGCTATTTATTAAGTTGATTGCATTGCAGTGCCCATGCGAGCAAACCCACAACAGGTGATTGTGCGAACTTAAACTACCTTTGTTTCAAGTTCTAAGAGTCTTTTCTGTTTGAGGCAAACAGCGCTTTGAGTAATTTAACATTGCGAATAAAATAAAAGGATTGTAATTTGTCTTTAAATTTGTGAATTTAAAAAAATAAAATCTTACTTTATAAGAATTTCATTTAGCTTATAATAATGGTGACTGGTGGGACGAAACACTTTTGAAATTTAAGGACATGATAGTTTGAGATCAAACATGAAGAGAAAAATTATAATAAATAATAATTATTTTTTATTTTTATTTTTATTTATTTGGGACAATAAACAATCTTACATTGAAACATTACAATTTATAAACACTTACTTAATAATTTAGACTTAATGTAGATCAACGACATAGTCCACGGATAAATACAGGTTATTATTTTATAAATCAATGTGGAGTAGTGAGTGATAATTAGTGCAACATTACAATTATGTTCGTAGTACAAGAAGTAAATACATTTGTTACTCTTCTGACAAACAGGATATTATTTGACTTCTAAAAGAAGATGGTGAAAGATTAAATAAGTCTACATTTTCAAAAAGCTTATTATAGGTGTTGATAAGACGATGCAAAGGCGCGCGCGCGCCGGCGTTGGTGCGACACGGAGCTGTCGCGAACAGCTGCCACGCGCGCGCCCTGCGACGATGGTAATTGTAAGTTATTAGCGTTCTACAATCGATTTGGGCTCGGCAGATTTTAAATAAAATTACTGCTCCTAGCAATATTCGGCGTTTTTGTAAAGATAATAATTTAAATTTGAGCATTACTTGCGAATAGTAAAGCTCATTTCTATTACACCGATAATTCGTGGCGCGTAAATACTTATTTTGTACTCTTTCTATCATATCATTATATTTGTTGTAATAGGGATTCCAAATTAAGTTTTTTTTTTTTATAAGTGACTAAACCCGCGTTTGACCTCAATCTCACCTGATGGTAAGTGACGATGAGGTCGAAGATGAAAGCACACAGGTTTAGGAAGGAACTGGCTCTTTATACAATATTGCCGGAACACATTACCGCCGGAGCGGTAACATTTGGCGGCAGACTTTATATAAAGGGTGGTCGCTAGCCAGGCGGACCCAGAAGGGATCCTACCACCAAGCAAAAATTATTCACTGACTAAACTTAACCGAAAGTTAAAGAATTGATTACGTAACCCATGGTCACGCTAGCGTTGGCAACGATCCGCGTATGTTGTAGTAAAGTACGTAGTAACATAGTATTTATTTGTAGGTAATTGTAGTGAAAAAATTAATACCTACTTTTATTACATAAATATGATCAGAATCGAGTACAGGGTGCTCTCTATCAGTATCTAAAATTTGTCACCAGTCACCCTGTACAGTTATTTTAAAACGCTGTAAATAAACACACACTATGACTTTTACACTATCTTATTGTCTACAAGGAATAATTCTAGTTTTTACAATAAACTACAATATTACTTTATAACTAAACAGTTACCTAATAACTACACTGCTGTTATTCTAATTGTTTGAAATATTACATGTTATTTGCTAATAAAATGAATTGAATTGAACTTTTTCTTATTTGTCTCAACTGACTATACTCACACCTATTACGCCACGGAGAGACATCTATCGAAAAGTTATAATTTTGATTCAAAGTCATCATTTATAGTCTATTTTAGCAGCAGATGTATGTACCCACAAAACAATTAAATGTACAGAAATTTATAAACATATGGAATGAAAAATAATTTGGAAATCAAACCTAAGTCTCAGAAATTAAAAAAGTCACATTATTTACAATTTGAAGCAAACTATCATAAATTCATTTCCGGTTCCTAAAACTTGTCATAACATTCAGTACATTTTCAATACAATGACTGCAAAATCGATAATTGTTCCTGTAAACCTTTGTATTCGTTTAATAACCCGGTTCGTGTTCACAAAACTGACGAGTTGTGTGTATGTTCGGAAAATCAATACAACGAGCATGCAGTCACGACATATTCCACCCTAAAAAATAAACCTATTATACCAATTATGGTTTTAAAGCAGTTTAGCTGACCGCGGAACCTTTTATGCTAAGCCTTACGACCAAATTCCATTTTCGAAAAGGTCATCGATGAAAAGCTTTGATAACCATTTTCTCTCTCTCTCTCTCTCTCTCTCTCTCTCTCTTCCTCAGACGCCAGTGGTTGAGGGTTCGATTCCCGCACGGAACAAGAACAAAAAAATGTTCCATGTCTGGTGTCCCCCTACCCTAGTTCGCAGATTTCGCTACATGGTATGCCATAACACAAGCTATGCTTACTTTGGGGCCATGTAGTTGGTGTGATTGTCTGGGGATGTTATTTATTTATTTATTTATTTTGTCCTCTTTTGTTCACACTGTGAAGTTACTAAAAATAATGATATGATTCTGGAATAAACAGTTTGAATTGTAAAACATCAAAAAGCGCTTAAATATCAACCAAAATAATATTACCCTATAACTTTTATATCAAAGATAAATATATAAGTTTAGACACTAACAAATAGGAAAAACGTAGATAAAACTTAATTGCTCGAATCGGGGTTGGCTTCGGGAATCCATTACAACTACTATAATTAAGTTACCTCGCTGATTCCTCTAATTATTGATGAAGGAAGGTAGGTACATTATAATAGAGTGCTTTTTTGCGGATTTAAGTAAGTTTATCGTTTATTTATTACCTATCCATTAGACGTGGCTCGTTTGACTCATTAGTTGAAAGTGTTTGTGGCCCAAGTTCGATTTCCAGCTAGGAACTTAAATACACACAGAGGTTCAGGCTTGGATTATCACAATGTTATTCTCTAACAAGATAGTCTTCATACCATACCGAACATACGGGTTCTCTTTTTTGTCTCTGAGACAACAAGAACAGAGTCACAGTGAAAATTTAAATCAATTTAATTTGTTTTTTTTTTTTAAACTGGTATATTCGTAATGGAGATGTTGATGAGGAGTACAATTTTGCTAATTAATACTGATATAACCAAGCTTAAGATTTTGCTTTTTGTTTGAAAACGCTACTCGCAGAGACTCCTCAATTTAAAAAATATACGTAACCCGGGTTGGGAAAGTGATAATCTATATTTCATCAAGAAACAACTACGGGATCAATAAATTTCCGAAGCTGCTATGTACAGGTATTTTACATACTTCTTACTACAACCAGTCTCCTCCTGCCCACGACCAGCAACAAAGTCCAAAAGCCGACATTAACTTTCGACTTACACTCCTATTGAACTCCATTCTACGCACACAACTTAAGTTATAAACAAACGATACTTAGCTCAACTTAGCTGCACGAACGCCGCTTTGGATTCAGCGTACATCGCAACGCTAAGTAATACGATAAGCTTCAATAGAATAGCTTATAACACGTGCTTGAAGACTTAGGAAACTAAAAAAAAGGGGCTAAGTGTGCTTCGGACTTACGCACGAAGGGTTCCGTACTGGCCGCTACGATACCTTTAACGACCGTAAGCACTTAATATAGACAAAATTATGTAAATTTAAAAAAAATATTTCTTATTTGTGCTATTATGGAAACCACGCCAGCTATTTGATGAGGAACGAAACTGCCCCAAAATGTGTATAAGGAATATATTTTGTATTTTTGTTTTTATTGTTTTTATAGCAACAACAGAAGCACTTTATCTGTGAAATTTTCAACTGTTGAGACGTGAATAGTGAAAGTCGGACAGCGGGGTCTTAGAGTCCCGTTTTACGCTTTGGGTACGGTACCCTAAAACCGGAGACTGAAGCAAATGGTATCTAACGACTACAATAAAAGTTAGTCTCTCCGGCCAGTTTGTGGTGCGAAGTGGCCGATAAGATAAAAGTTCCTCTGTCCTCGTTGCGGCTATCACGGGAACTTTTGCTTCGTTTTATCTGCGGGACTTTGCGTACTGTAGTTCGCTAGTTGCTCTTATCAACAAAGAATTGGTTAAAGCTTAGCTTTAACGTGATTTTTTATATTATGAGGTAATTGTAGTTAACTTGAATGTCGTATTATAAATAAGTTTCGTTGGGAGCAGAAAAAATGTTAATTTAAAAATCAAATTTTGAAGTTAAACTAAAAATCTATAAATTAATATTATATTCATTGTTTTTATAAGACCTTCTAGTCAAAGGTTTTATTATTATTTGAACTTTTTTGGGCACCATAATTTGGAACAAAAATGATGAAATAAAATGCCTGTGAAATAAAATTAAAATAATAACTTTTCATTCGAATTAAAAATTCTAAATGAAAAAATGTCCTTTTCAACGAGCTGCTAAAGTGAAATTTGGTTTTGTCCTGCCCGGGGTTTTGTTTCTATTTCATTGTGAAGTAGCAGCTTTCTGCGGTTAAATCCGCAAAGAGAATTAAAGGCGAATTTCGAGAAAAAATAAAAAACAAATATTTTTTTCTTATCCACCCGTCACTGTCAGAGATCATTTAAGCTTCATTTAATTAGTATACTTACATAGATTTACCATGACAGCTGCTAGTTTCCACAAGACCTCAATTCACTATATACTCAAAACTTGTTCATGGTTGTAAGTACTTTAAATCGTTTGAAAAAGTTATATATTAGGAAGAAAATCTATAAGTTTATTGAATTAAGACAGGCAGACGTGGTAGATATTTGTTTTATAAAATTTTATAACCGGCATATTTGCGGGCGCCCGCCGCCGCCATATTTAAATTTCCGCTCATATCCGGATAACACAGGTGCTTATGCAAGATTTACATCTAGTATATTTTGGGCCCTAACTATATTGAATAATCTTAAGAACTTAAATAATTTCTATATGTCTCATTCTATAACTTAAGAAATTTAGATTTAATAGTTACAAATACTGCATTTCATTTATAATCACGAGGAACGAAAGAGGCTTAATCAGTGTTTTGTTTATTCATTTATTTTATTAATGCAGTAATGTTTGATCTAATATGAAGTTCCACAAGTTCCTAGTAGATGGCGGTGATTGTTTATTAAAGCCCGCATGTAAAGTTATAAAATCAAAGTATCACCGCTATGCCGGTCGGAGTGGGGGGTGTTAGGTTTTTTCGTTACGGAATTTCTGGATTCGGTCCCCACGCTCAAGGCCCGCGATAAAAGTTATGCTTAGCTTTATATAGCTTAAAAAAGATTTTGGTTTTCATGGCAATATGTAGAGTTTTAAGTCTATGATCTGCAATAAGAAAACGTAGGTATTATGAAACCTCACTCAGATATGAAAACTAAGTTAGTATAGATTTTTTTCCAATTTTGTTTGGAAAATCGACTGCTTCTCAATTATTGAATCACGATCACTGCTTATTGTTCTTTATCTAGGCCATAATTATCTAAGTTAAACGAAAGGACACAAAGAATGCAATGCCAGAAATACTACAAATACAGACTTCTCCTTTCATTATTAAAAAATATGTAAACTTACTTAATCTAAAACACTTTAGAAATTAATTCTTCGCTTACTAACATGTAATCGCTCAAAGAAATCCGATAAAGAAGCGTAGTAAGCGCATCTTATCTGCTACGTAAACAGACCAAGCGAAGTTCGCGAAGCGCCGAAGTGCATCAACACTCGCAGCGGGAATCCTTGCTTCGTTTATTGGTTTTATTGAAACTTTAAGTGCCGACAGATTTAAAGTACTTGTGAAGACATTTTAAACGCGATCTTTTGAAGGTTTTATTTTTTTACAGGCTACAACATAGCAACTTTGTAACACAGGAGTACATACTACTTAACTAATCTTAACACAAAATTTTTTTAGTGAATTCCTACATACAATATCTTACATCTAGACAATTGCGAACCAGTATGTAAATTCAAAAGAAAAGTTTAAAAATTAAAGAAGATAAGTAATTAAACCGTGACCACTCGTATCGAAGCAACACGCTGTACCCTAACACCAAAAGTATCTTTTATCGTAAGCCCTTATTATATTATATTACAAAGAGTATAAAATCAGCGATTCACAGAAGGAATAATAATGGAAATTCCATTAACTCCAATGAATGTTATCTCAACTTAAAATTCAGTGATGAGAAAACGGCTGTTACTTCAGCAAAATATTACGCAGTTACTCTGTGTCTACACTAGAGGTCGTCACTTATTATAACTTAACACTTCTAAATAACTTATTTTAAATACTTGTTTTTATACTGTAATACTATATGTATTAGCTAAAGAGTTTATTTGTTTGTTACAACGCGCTAAAGTCTGAAGTTGCCAAACTGATTTGAAAGAAATCTAATTAGATGCTTCAATACTGCATTGGTATATTGTAGCGTTTGTGCTCTTGAATAATTAAAAAAGCATAAGCAGCATGATGGGGCCTTTGATTATCTATATGTTAAAGGATGGGGATTTTTTGGGGCATTTCAAGATAAGGCTTTTTAAGAGCTACTGTGTTTTGCTTGGTGTTACGAATACCCTTTATGTCAATATGACTGCATCGGCGGTGATGTGTTACGGCAATACCTATTTTATGAAGAGCCAGTTCCACCTGGCACCCGTGTGATTTCACCTTCGACCTCATCTTCACTTACTATTTTGAGGTTGAGATTAAACGCATGTTTAATCGTCATTACACAATGGTATAGTTTTAAAGAGATTTTTTTGTTATATAGTCAACAGTTTCTGATCATGGAATTAAGCCAATCACACTGGAGATATGGCATAAAAATGAAGGCTGGACACCAATTCGTCCGAAAAAATGTAAAATAAATAACGTACATATAATAAACATAGATTTTTCTCGACAATTCTCTATGAAGTTTCAAAATATTCGTTAATTTATGTTATTTTATTTTTATTTAGACTAAGCCCTAGTTTGACCTCAATATCGTTAGTTTAAGCGTGCTTTTTATAGAACTTTACCTTCCCTAACTCTACGAAGCTAATATCTATTGAATAACCACTGAAATACATTTTCGACACGCCCCAGACCAAAAATGAAATTGTTTACGTAACATTAAAGTAGAAAAGTTAAATATGCCCAAGATTGGATGAAGGCAAACTTTCCAGAGCTATATTGGTAAATTACCAATAGGGATATCGAACATAAACTTCTCCAAACTTATGGATTGCTTTGTGAAGTTGTTTTAGTGAAAATAGATTGTTTACTTGAATAGAAGGCACTCGATTGGACAACAGGTTTATCAAGTGTCTATGAAGCTAGCTGGCTGTTTTCCAGAGAATGTAGAATAAAATTAACTCTAGAATAGACAAGAATATTTATAGTCGCAGAAATCTAGCTTTTAGTATCGATTTATCTTTTCCTATGCATTTCATGGTTAAACAATTTAAAATATTATTTGTTAAGTAAGTATGATACGATGGATGGCTAGTTCAGGTATTATACATAGTAGTTATCACATCATCAGCCTGGTGACGCCCACTGCTGGACAAAGGCCTACCCCAAGGTCCTCATGATAGTTTCATACATATTAAGCAAAGCATGGTCACTCTAAATTATGAATGAATACCAATAAAATAAAGACGACTACGCGCTACTACAAAATATTTTGTAGTGCTACATCGTAGTAGTATTAAAGAAATGCCGTATCGTAGTAGCTGTATTCATAAACAGCGACTATTTGTAAAAAAAAATGTGGTGCCATTCTACTGGGCGTTACTAAAATAAATATGCTGGAATATTTATATAGTATCAAAGAAATTAACATTTAAATTAAGCTAACTAATAAACTGCATAGCATCGGCTTGGTAGGAACTTTCAAAGTGTGCCTGACTAGCAACGACCATTTGAAGTTGGTCATCAATTTCACTGCTCCAGTAGTTATGGTCAGAGATGTAACTTATCTGAGATACAAGTATCTGAAATACAGATACAAGATACAAAATACGTATTTTGATTTAAATAAAACTACTTTTTAACCGGATTAATCGCGTATAATTTATATTTTACATTTTAACTCGACGTTTCGGTGTCTTTGCAGGCTCCGTGGTCACGAGCGACTATTTAAATTATAAATCGTGAAAACTTTACGTATCTATCTTGTGACTATAAAACTTTTTTAAATTCATATCGTATCTTGTATTTAAATACCTTTCGTTTGGCATCTTAGTATTTTGTAGATACTATGTTTGCTAAAATACTTTTAGTAATAGATAACTGACGACAGAAATTGGTGATTGAAGGAAACTTAAATAGACGTAGTATTGTCTTAAGTTTTCACGATTCATAATTTAAATAAAACTACTTTTTAACCGGATTAATCGCGTATAATTTATATTTTACATTTTTCGTCAGTCGCTCGTGACCACGGGGTCTGCAAGGACACCGAAACGTCGAGCTAAAATGTAAAATATAAATTATACGCGATTAATCCGGTTAAAAATAGTATTTTTATTTTATGGGGAGTCCGTTTAACACAGGTAGATAGTGGAACCCTGTAAGGATGAGAGCTATGCACAATTCTAATTTCTTACACATTTATAAATAGACGTTTTAAAAAGTTTTTGCAGTTAGAGCATGTAGCACATGATGCAATATTGGCCTCAGTGTCACATCTTTAAAATGAGATGGGTACCAAAAGTGCGGAAAGAATATGTAAAAGAACTTATCCTGACTGAAACACGAAAAATTTATCGAACTGAAAAACAAAAATCGGAGACAATATTGAAGATGATGTATAAAAGTTAAAAGATAAATCTTATTACATGTTTTTAGAGGATTCTGATTCCTCTGTTGCAAGTGCCGAAAACACTGGATCTACTGACTTAGAAACATTGCAATACTTAAATAATAAAGATACCAACATAAAGGGCTTAAATGCTTATCCTACAATAACAAAAATATTTTTCAAATAATATATAACACCTGCTTGCCAAGTTCTGCCCCGGTGAAGCGACTCTTATTATTTCGAGGCATGATCACGAGGCCCCATCAAAGAAAAATGAGTGATCAACTGTTTGGAGCACTGGTTTTACTAAAGTCTCAATTAAAATCTTAAAAGTATAGTATTATGTTGTGTCACGTTTGCGCGATCAACGCGATTTACATGAAAAAAATAAACTTTCATTAAAAAAAAAATTGTTTTTTTTTACAAAAGTATTTTATCTATAAAAAGTATTCAAAAGATACGTATTTTATATCTAGTATTTCAGATACCATTCCAGAAAGTTATTTGTATCTGGTATCTGAAATACTTAATTTAAAAGTATTTTGCATTTTGTGTTCCAGATACTTTATTTAAGGTATCTTGTACATCACTGGTTATGGTGTGAATGTTTTATAACGAAACAGGTCTTTCTAGTCTTGTGTGATTTTGTCGTCAACCTTACCGTTAGTCACCATCAGGTTAGATTGAAGTAGGCAACGTCAACATAAAAAAAAAACGAATGTAACTATAAGTTACATAAAAAATGGCTACTTAGTTTAATGTTTAGTTAGCTTTGATTCGCCGTTAATTTTTCTGGTAATGATTACTTCTATTATCTTATTTTAATGCTCAGTTTATGATTCAGTATTACCTAAAAATATTATTTTACGTTACACCACGTTACGAGACATTTAAAAATAATATTTAATGTCTCTCAAATATACTTTACGCAGTAGCGTTAAGCAAAAGCTATTTACGACATTTCTTCAAAAAACTATTGACTTTCAGTTTCAACTATAACATATATTCGACAAGAATTCCAACTTTATAGGCATCTAATGGCGACACGAAATATTACCTTTATCATTAGTGGCGCGCGAGTGCATGTGTGTTCTAATAAACTGCAGTGAACAAGTGAAGCAAGTAAACATTTAATAAAGATAGTCCCGATCCTGTTTTCTTCTTCAGACAATACCTTTCGAACAATACCATTCCTACCGCGGCGCATTACCCGCTCCGTTTTGTTCAACTATACTCGTTCCGCTATTCCACGATAGAATTCTATATCGGACAATAGCGCTCTTGTAATACCGAGACAAGTTGATATTTCTTTTTCATCTCGTTGGGTCTTTATTTATCGTCGATATATTTTTATTTTGGGAGCCTAAATAAAGTTTTAAGAGAGTTGAAAGATCCGATGTAGAAGTAACAATAGGATTGCGATATCGAGAAGTGAATCTGGAATAAGATGTCGTGCTAGTGGCATAGGTTCAGTACGTTATGTGCTGTCTCTACAAAGCCTATATGTTTTAAATCTCCTTTTTACATGCTTTTTACATACTATTAACAAGGCACTAGAAGCTTAAATATTTTTTTTTCTCAACAACTATTTCTAAAATCTGTAGTAAATTAATATACCTTAGCTGAAAACTATTTCAATTCCTGTCAATTGGTAGCTTTGCGTACTTTTCGGGAAACTACAATTTATTGTACAAACACACGCTACGGTAACATTACGTTTGTTTAATTATGTCCACTATGCTAATTCAATGCCGTAGGCTGCTCTACGTAAAGTTTTAAAAAACAGGAAAAATGCCTTTGAAGCCACAGTTTATATAAATTATACATATGTATATTAATTAAAGAAAGAGAATTCTTGTTCCATTATTTTAATATTTGAATCAAGTATTTATGTGGCAGTTTTGCGAAGTATGATCAATTTATTCAAAAAGGACCAACTGTAATAAAATAAACATATAAAATACATATTAAATGATATAACAAACATTGACTACATTTCCAATAAACCAAACAGTTTTAACGTAAAATTACTGATGCTAAACCAAAATTAAATATAATATTCAAACAATAATTTTCATGGTAATTTGTCGAGCAGTTTCAGTGAAATATCTATGTTTGCATAATCATGTACAGAAGGCCGCAGATCAAGCTTTAAATTACCTGTCGCATTTCCCCAAACAATTTTGACTTAATAATAACAAGTAAATTTTTTTTACAGATTTGTAACAAATGATGTGCCTTCTGTACATTAGCCTATATTAGTTCTATAGGACGGCAATATAAAGGTTTAGGAAAAAAGCAAAAAAATGCAATACTACACAGTTAAAAGTATTTTTATATACTCATCAATTTATGGAGTAACATAATATCCAACATGGTGGTACCTTTTTTAAAAGTTTCATACCGAAGCGTAAAAGTCGCATACAATTATGAGAATTTGTTGTACTTAAATGTAAGAGTTCAATGCGCAGTTAGTTCCTCATGATTGTTGTTATAACTCCACTATATTCTTAAAACTAGCTCATTCCCAAATTTAACCCTAGGCCACGTATCTTTATTATAGACTTCAGAGAAACTTTGGCTGAGTTGAGAATGTCATCAACGTAAACATTTTCCGAAATCATACATATTTTTTCAAAAGTTTGAAATTTTCATTGAAGCACCTCACCGATTTCGATGAAATTTATATGGGACCAACTTGGAAGTATCTTCTCTCATATGAAACAACAATTTTCTAAATCAATTCATAATTGTCCGAAATATCGTGTAACAAAGACACAAAAAAATATACACACCAATTGAGAACCTCCTCCTTTTTTGGAAGTTGGTTGAAAAATCGTTTGAACACTTACTAAGTTTCAAAATAAGATTTTTTCAAGATTCGATTGTCAATTGAAAAACTCAATATAAAAACTGATTTCTGCTACAGAAATAACTCGCTTGAACTTCCAGGATTTTAAGTAAAAATAAAATTTATGTATCTACGAAATAGATAGTAAATTATATTAGAAATTAATACAATATTGTAGGTACCAATAAAAAAGTATTTTTATAAAAAAAGGTATAGTAAAATATTTTATCAACTACACTGACAATGTATAAATATAATAACTCCACCTCATTGAATATTTAAAATCAAAGGGTTAGATAAAAAAACACTTTAGCCGGATTTATCGCGTACCTATAAGTTATATTTTATTTAAGACAATATAAAATGATTAAGTAGATGCTTAAAGTTTTAAGAAAACTTTTCAAATAGAAAAATACAAATTTTCACAAACCTGCAACAATTTTTAACTTCAGCGGCAAATCCTCAAAGAATACGGGCTGCCTATTAAACAAACGTTTTAAAATGTTTGAGAGTCCGCTTTGAAAACAAAGATACCGACAAAAGGCAACTCTTGCTCTTAACTGGCATAACTCACTGTATGAAGTACCTGCTCAAATAAAGGATAATTTTACGAGATTTGTCTTTGAAGAAAATCTTCAACTGTCTTAAAAGCGGAAGCAAATGTAGCGGTTGTCAATTTCTATTTTCAACCGACTTTCAAAAAAGGAGGAGGTTCTCAATTCGTCTGTATGTTTTTTTTGTGTCTTTGTTACACGATATTTCGGACAATTATGAATCGATTTTGAAAATTCTTCTTTCATATGTTAGAAGATACTTCATAGTTGGTCCCATATGAATTTCTTCGAAATCGGTTGAGGAAATTTCAAATTTTCTACGTGGATGATATTCTAAGTCCGCCAAAGTTTTGACGAGAAGTCGGCTTTTATATACTCTGCATTCGTTGATAATATTTTTGCTCATATTTACTTGTTAGAATTTAAGAAGTTGCAATTTTAGAAGACTTTTTAAACTTAATAGCAGCAGGTGAACTCGTTAAAATTTGCATTAACGAAGATACACTTAAGGATAATCTAAATGGAAATAAAAGTGCAAAAGAATAGTACACTAAATGGAAACTAAATGCACTACAAAAAGTAATATCTGGATTTCCTGTTTTGTTGAAAGAAAATTATCATTAGCTGTGACAAATATATCCAAGATAAGGAAACGCATAAATATTCAATACGTAATCAGCATAAACATTTTAATGGTATAAAGGTAAGGTGTATAAAGAATCAGTTCTATCCTGTGTATGGGTGCGTTGCCTTCAATCTCATTCATTGTGACTTATCATCAGCTGAGATCAATTTATTAGTCATCACTAAAAACATACATGCTTATACTTAAAAAAAAATAAAGACATTCGGAGTGAAACTTAGTAGGTGATTTAAAATTGTACATACATTCATACATAACTTCACGGTAGGCAGAACACCAGAGGCTGTAAAACCATCTGATGTCACATTTGACAAATTTGGAGGTATTATAATGATGGACAGAGACTACAGCAGTGACAGGGGGTCAGCCTATCGCCCGCTAAAATGCCAATAAAACCTCTGTCCCGTAACTGACTTTTACAGCACGCCCGGGAAGAGAAGCAGCTGGCACATTCTATGGTTTCCTTTCGCTCCCAATCTAGCATCAAAGCAGGTTAAAATTGTATTACTTATTAATAACACCTTAATACGTTATTGATTAGAGTTTGGAAAATCGATGCAGCAATAAATTACTGAATTATTTTATCATCAAAATTAAATAGGTTGCGCTATCTGTAATGCAAAAAGAGAAACTGGCAGAACGGTGTCAAGTCCAAAATAAAACGATTCATTTATGCCTTTTCTAAAAAAACATTAGGACGGGAATCAATATTCAATCAATATATTCAAGAATAATACGGGGACCTAATATTTTGAACAAACCAGGTTACGTAAAAATCAAAAAAGTAAATCAGAAATAAATACCATTCAAATTTACAAAAGAATTAAAAACAATGCAGGAGTTATAGTTATATAAAACATAATGCTGGTGAAATAGCCATCATTATTGCTTAGGGAAATTACGATTTTTGACGATTTTTGTTTTTTTTATATTTTTGATTTGTTGATTTTTTGTTATTAATTTACCATGATTACCATAACAGTGATGACATAACAACAAAATGAATATTATACTAAGGATCGACGTCGATCAATTAGTGCGGCAGCACCCTCAGACTTACTGCAAATTTTCATACACACACCAAATCTACTAACAAACCAAAAAAATGAAATATTTTCACAGTATACATCTTGAATGAAGTTTGATTATTGTGTGAGTTTTAAATGTTGCGTTTTTTATTATTCTTTTAGCATGAGAAGGACGGTCCCCATAATCCACTGTTTCTAAATTGTGACACTTGTAACACAGGCCTCTGATTAAAGCAGGTGTCAAAGAACTTTGCATTGTGAAACTTTGTCAACATTAATGAACACACTTTTATAAAATGTTTCGTTTATTGTAATAATCGCTCTGGTAATATTCATAAAGGCTACTTCCTATTACTGCCTGTTGGCCATTCACATAGTTGTACTATCTCTCTATATTTTTTATCTCGGTGAATGTGAAGGGAATTTTTGGGAAGCGCAGCCTCTGATCACTTTTCTTATAATTTTTAACTTTGCGGAATTCATTAAAATTATCTATTTTATAATACGTTTTGCCATGGTGGTGTTTTGTTTGTTTTTCAATAACGTGTGTAATAATTTGTGTGCAATTATTATTTATGTACCTACAGTGATGAAATTTCAATAATAATTGTTTTTTTTTCTGCAAATATTAGATGAATTTGTTGAATCACATTAAGCTCTATAACTTTTATATTTGCGATGATATCATATGATGAGTATGGTCATAATTACTTTTGATTGATCGTGTCTACTGTGTAGTCTTTGATTCCAAATTGCCAATTATTCGTTTTGATGACCCTTTGCGCTGTATATAACCAATCGATATAACCTCATCATATGTGTGTTGCAAATAAGAAAGACTTGATGAATTTTGAAACTGAACCCCATTTAAAGTATCGGAAAAGTAAAAGTTTTGTCTTTGTTTTGAAATTTTCCCGTTGGGAACATTACACCATCGAACAGAAATCTCTAGAGGCGATTCACAGCTTAGGTTACAAGATACCATTTAATTTTGCAAAGAACCAGATTTTTGGCATCTCCATCTTGACATTCACCTACCTAGTGGTATCAAAAAGAGTGTTTGTTTAACTTGAAGTGTGTATAGTGGTGAGGAGGTGAGCGGGGCAGCGAGCGGCGGGGCGGGCAGCGATGACTGCGGGCTCCCGCCCCGCCCGCGATGCGCCGCCTGCAGTCCACCTTCACGCGCTCCAAGACGCCCACCCCGGCAGACATGAAGACGCAGAGCAGCCTCGAAGTGCCTAAACAGGTAGGCTTGGTCTTTTCCTCTTATTATAATCATTAGATTGAAAATAATCCGTTGATATCCACCATCCAGCACTAAGCGAGTTTGGTGGATTATAGCCTAAACCTCCTCGTAATCTAGGGCAGAAACTCATAGCTCTGTAGTGGTTTATGTGTCTCTCTCTTATGAACTACAGCTGAACATATGCTGGTTGATTTTTGAGAAGAACTAAGTAGTATTGTATCAAACGGACCAACTGATACAAGAGCTCTCCTATGCCCTGAACTTGACCTGATAGATTCATGGATGCTGGTGATCTGTCCTTAATATAATATCTATAATATAAATATAATATCCATAATACATAATATAACATTAATACATATCATGACAGCGTTCAGGGTAATTTGAATTGTCCCAGGTGCCGTATCTATGCGCAAGCTCATTTCCGCCAGCAACTTGGAGCATTCTTGTGAGCTACCTACATCTTCTGTAGTCCATCAATAGATCTCTTCATTTCCATGATAGAATCTTCAGGGATTGATAATATTTCTGTCTACCACTGAAAACTGAAAATTATTAATTTATCCTTAGTGACACAATAAATCTATCAACCAATTCGCCAACCATGTAGCCTAAGTGAACTTTACCGTACAATGGAGTTTGAGGTGTCCTAGATATGTATACATAGTGTATATTTTAGCCACTACGGAAAAGTTTGTTTTCCAAAAAGTTTTGTCAGACAGCCAAAATGCTCAGCGGTGCGAGCACAGAACTTTATCGAATCGTATGTTAAAGAATGTTCGTATAGTATGGAGTCGGTTGCAAGTTTTTAGTAGCATTGTAATTTTTTTTAACAGTTATTTAAGAGTACAACATATTTACAAACATTCAAAATTAACAAGGCCCACATTTATGTAAGCTGGCCGTGTGGCAATGGATAGATTTCAATTATTGCTAACAAACCGTCTCCATACTATACGAACATTCGTAACAAATCGAGTCGATAAAGTTCTGTGCTCGCACTGCAGCTTTGGATAGGGACCTACAAGCGAGTACCGATAAGCGAGATCATTGTTAAATTTATCCTTTGGAGCTTCAACTAAATCAATCAATCAATATGTAATAGAATCGCTAATTGTTAAAAAAACTGTTTGAACATACACAAGCTGTCCAAAGTTAGGATGACAGAAAGTTAAGGATGCGATCGTCCTGCGTTTACGTAATGACTGTGCATTATATATCATCCGACTCTGTTAATATTGAAAACTTGAAAGTGATAGTGAAATTATTTACAAGTTTAAAAAAGGCAAAGGAGTATAGATGCAGAATAACGATGGTTATTAATGAAAAGAAGGGGAAAGTGTTTGCACAGAGAACAGATATATTGGAAGATGTAAGAATACCTGTGGACTTCACGGAAGTTTATGTGGTATCAAAAGAATATATAAATAATATAAGCAGAATGAAATATGTTAACCAATATAAAGTGTTACTACAATTTTGTGAAGTTAGACAGATCTTTAAACTGGGCACAGCATATAAACGAAACAGTTAATAAATCATTGCAATATTTTGAAACTATTGGAAGGTGCAAAATGGGGGGTTCATCCGAAGCACTTGCGACGTCTTTATCTCTCTTTGGTAAGAGTTTATTATGGAAGCTTTTTATACGATTATAGCGTCCAAACTCATCTCTCTCAGCTCGATAAATTGCAAAACCAATGTTTAAGAGTGATAGGAGGCTTTATAAAAACTACTCTAATATATGCAATGGAGATTGAATGATGCATATCACTTTAAATATACGTGGATATTACTTAGCAGTTATTTTTTTCTTACAGTCAAAATCATTGGAAATAATTATTAACGTTCAATTGTTCAATAATCTCGCAGAAACGAAAACTTTTACTGGTTGATATACATAATTTGCTCAAAGACTCAATTATTCATGTTAGCCCGATATTAGACATGTACTCTTTAAACACTTGGGTAAGTAATATTGATATTTCTGAAAGCATCTTCCCTATGATAACCGGAATTGAAAACAAAAATACCGTATCTTCATTGATTAAGAGAGAAAAACTTTTTGAATTTTGTTTACCCAGATATTCAGTATACCTTCAAATTTATTGTGATGCTTCTAAAGATCAATCAGGGAGCAGAGCGTTTTGGGATCCACATTTAGGAATTAGTGCTTAATTTAAAACGAATAATAAGACATGTATTATGAATTAAAAAAAGGCTTTATTTCCAGTAATCTTCTAACTAATAATTAACAGAGACTTCCCAGTGAGTAGTCGAATGACACTCGTAGTGGGAATGACTCACTACTTCCTTTGAGGACAGCGGTGAGATTACAATTTACAGATAAATGTAGGTACTTATTTACTAACGCAAATGCCTATAGGTATACAAGATTATTTGTTTTTATTTTAGTTTGAAAACATATAATAGAGGAAGAACAATATTTGGTAGGGTTAATTTTTATATTTATGATGTTACTGTTTGCCTCAGTGTGTGTGTTTGTGTGTGTGTGTGTGTGTGTGTGTGTGAAAAGTTTTCCTAGCAGCCTCTCGACCTCATCTACATATGTGAGTGAGCCCAACCATTTAACTAAAGTCAATATACAAGAATGAAGATTCATTGGATATAGTTTTAGAGTTTTATTTAATTTATTGTAAATGAAGGCTGATTGACAAAAGTTCTGTCTTCTAGCAAATGATGTGCGTACTGTAGGTGTGGGGGCCACTAGATCGTTTCTCCTTTTATGAATGGAGAACGTATTGCTATATGTGAAGCACTGTCATACAGACAATCCTTAAATTACGACAAAATAGTAATATTTTCCGACAGCAAAAGTTCTCTTTTACACATTGCTCGGTGTACCTCGAGCAGTCGGGGATAAAGTTGTACCACTATGGGTCCCATCCCATGTTGGAATCAGGGGTAACGAGAAAGTGAATCTACTTGCTAAAGACACCATACAAGATTGGATATTAATACGCTGTTTGCCTTTTTACACAGACTTGGTTTATAAAGTTAAATGCCAGTCTGGAACTTCGTGGATTGAACACTTTAATCAAAGATTCACCCAGTTCGGAATATGGCACAGAACTATACAAAATGAACTTCATTGATACCCATGGTTTGGAAAGGTGAACTTGAGCAGAATGGCAGTAGTAGCTGCGTTAAAGCTTCGTTCAGGACACATTTCCTCGAATAGTTTTATCATTTATTATCTAAACGTGGAATTGTGAAGTATGTGGGTCAAAAGAGGATGTTTTTCATTTACTTTGTGAATGTGTCCGGAACGAAGCGCTGAGATATCAGCTGTTACATGAATGTAATACAGACCTTAGATTGATTTGAATGTGTAACTTACTTTTACCATCACCTGAGATTCCAAGAGATTTATAATAGTATTTAAAATGTATTAAAATAGGTTCGTTAAATAATATTTGGTTTGCAAACTTCGATTAGTTTATGTAGTATTGTCGATTATAGTTTGTAAGTTAATTTTTTTGTTAAATTAACTGAGTGTCATATTCAGCTGTGAATAAGCTCATTAAATAAAGAAAAAAAAAGTTACCTACATTCTATTTGGAAGAGTTACCTTCATTGTGGAGCATTTAGTTGACAGTTCCATTTTGCTCTCAATCTAGTTTGCCATCCCAACAAAACATTAAGATGTTTTTGCATATTTCACAATAAACTTTGTCTGCAATAATTTCAAAACTAAATAGAGGTGGAGGGTAAATTTGCATAGCAACTTTATACAGGTGCACAACATTGTAAAAAGTATACTGTATACAGGTTCTGAGAATGCTAGTGGTTTCCAACCACAAGTAAATTACATTCTGTTCTTGGAAGTGCACTATTGGATATTTGCAGCATGTTATAAAACAGATAACTTATTCTCTTAAAGATTTAATATGAATAGTTGTATGACCAGTTAAAATATGAGATCAAATGATCTGTTGGGACAGTTACCAGTGAGTGTGATTTCTGAAGAGGAATAGAATTACAAAAAAATATCTAATTATGCCATCCAAACCAATTAATTCTGCAGCTTTATACTCTTCTAGGATAGGTACCCTCAAGTTGCATCGTACGGTCTGCATAACAAAAGCTAACAAAGGCATACTTTTGGGCTTTGTACTTATTTAGTTTGGGTATTTCTACTTTTTTTTTAGTTATATTGATTGATTCTGCAACGTAGGTACACAAGGCACACAGAGAACTGAATAGTTGCTGTTATTT
This sequence comes from Stenoptilia bipunctidactyla, assembly GCA_944452665.1. NCBI lineage: Eukaryota > Metazoa > Arthropoda > Insecta > Lepidoptera > Pterophoridae > Stenoptilia > Stenoptilia bipunctidactyla. Next base: position 1,052,920 of record OX101724.1, on the reverse strand, counting down.
AAACTACAGCAATTTAAATAAGCTTGTTCCTCGCTGTTGCGTAATACATCGGTGAATCATTTCGACAGGTAGCTAATATGTATTACAATTCCAAAAGATTTCTGAAATATCTTTCGCTATTTGCTTCATAAATTTCAAATAATTTGGAATTATTTCCGAGCATTTTGAGTTACTAAGCTAGAGTATTCAAGTTTCTGTTAATGTTCAATCAACTATGGTTCTTAATGGATTTTATCGTTTGATCACAATTGATTGACCGTGGCTGAACGGCAAAAAAATAACAACCTCAAACGCATAAGCAATAAATTTGGGTCAAAACGTTGAATATACTTAACAACAACAGTATATCCTTGTTTATCTCTGACTTTTCTTAATTTGTTTATAGCGTTTGACTTTTATCTCAGCTGATGGTAAAATGAACGGCCTTCGAGTTTGCACCTGCGGCGGAAGAAATCATAGATTCGAGTCTCAGCCGAGTCAGTCCAGGAAACTTTTCTAAAGCGAGCCAGTTTGGGTCTGGGTATATTCTGGGATATTTAGTTCTTCCCTCAGCTCACTCTCAGCAGTGCCCGTGAAGTCAAAGTCAAAGTAAAAAAAATATTTAAAAAAATAAAAATATTATTTTCAGAAATAGTCGTGTGCTCTCGTTTCCCTCATCAGCATCCATATCTCAATAATTATAGTTAACTGTGCTAATTAAACAGTGTTAAATCGGACCTCGTTGTTCTAGTCCACTTAAATTATACGTAAATGGTACAGCCCGCATGGTCTCTATCTGTAACATAAGCTCATATAAAAGCCTTCTTTAGGGTCACGAGGTTGGTGTGTAAGTTTGGGTTATTCCTTTAAACTGATTTAAAACTTTGTAATATTTAACTTGGATTATTGGCTTAAGGTCCGGTCAGCGTCGTTCGATGAGATCCAACTGGGCGCGGCGCGCGGCGCGTCGCCGAGCGCGCTGCTGTCCGTGCCGGCGCCGGGCGGCCGGAGCCGGTCGTTTGACTCCGCCGGCTCCGATGACTCGGGGACGCATTTGGAGGTATGTATTTAATTGCGTATTCTTACAGGAATAGTGTTTGTGAGTTTGATAGGTATATGACACCTTAAGTGTTTGCCTTTAATGGTATCTGATGGAATTTGATCTCTGAAAAGGACGTGACACTTAGTCTGAAAAAAATAATGCTCATATTTTCTTATTATCTCATAATTTTCCAAAAATACAGAATAGGAAGTGTTTTTTTATAACAGCTACATCCTCTTTAAATCCACTGGTCTGCGTTGTTCTTCAGCCTTAATCTAGTATTTGCCTGTTGCACTCAAAATATTCAAAGTATGCTAATAAACTACACTAGTAAACGCTGGATGAGGACAACGCAGATCCGAGTGACGTGGATAAAACGTGGGGGACGCCTTTGTCCAGCAATGGGCATCTCCAGACTGATGATGATAACTTACTGTTTGCGTAGGTCCCGCGCCTGTGGTCGCGGCGCCGCTCGGGCAAGGGCACGCCGCCGGGCTGTGTGCACTGCCGGCACCTGGCGGCGTGGCTGGCGCGGCAGGACGAGCGCACGTCGCCGCCGCGCGCCGACTCCTCCGCCGACGACGACGACAGCGACAGCGACGACCCGCGCGCCTACCTCGCGCCGCCGCCCTTCATCGTCGCCGCGCCGGAGTCGCCGCCGCCCTCGCCGCCGCCTCTATCCGGCACCCCGTCCTTCGAGCTTCAACCACCTGCTGACGAACCACTAGCTCCACCACAGCGCCGACGCTCCATATCGCGACAAGAAGCCTTTTTTGTTGAACCAACCGGGAGTTCCTTAGAAAATGTGAGCGCGTCGGATCGTGGCGGTTTGTGCGCGCCGAACGATGCTCTCGTGCACGACATCTACCTTGCAGTGCCGGAGCTGCGGCGCGACCGTGCAGTTTCTGTTGATTCATCATTCGCGCGCGTTTCCGGAGGCCGCGCCGAGCCGGTCGGCGGAGGCGGCGAGCTGACCGTGCCCCCGCCCAGCACGCGCTCGCGCTCCGTTGATATCGTGCTGCCGACGGCGGAGCACTCGCGGTATAAGGCGCTGGCGTTAACAGTGCCGAATGTGCCGTCGCCCGATGTTGTCGATGGAGCCGATGAGCCTGACGGCGCCGGACAACGCAGCCCTCGCGGCTCTACGGCCGGCCTGCAGCTCCACGTCAGGTCAGTCGCATGCCAGCCTGCTTGCATGCCCGGCTTAAACCACGTTAAGTTATTAATAAAATGTCTTATTTTATGTTGGTTTATTTTATTTTACTTTCCTTTTCTTCGTTTCTCCTATCTGGAAATTGTTTTACCCTCCCACTTATGATTTTTAATAATCGCACGCGGGATTGATTGGACACATTCCAGTCAACGAGCTGAGAGAACCAGCGAGGCGAAGAGCTTGACTGAAGCTTTTTATATTCGTTTTACTGCGAATTGTGTTTACCAAAGATGTCTTTTGGAATGTCCTTTAAATATATGCGATACTTTATAAATCACATTTATTCTGTGTTAACTCATGTATTGCCTATTGGTTAAGTGAAAGCTTCATTTGTAGAACGATAATTTATTAATGAATTTAAAAACAACAAACAAAAGCGAAGTGGGTTGTTCATTTCGTCAAAAACTTTAAAACTATCGCAAGAAATTGCTTTACATTACCTAATCTTATATTTACCAGTCGTAACCAAAATACTCACCCGTACAACAATAGTATATTATGTAACAAGTGAGCGAAGTTGCTAATTACAGTCGAGACTGTGATTTGAGCCCGAGCCGCAGGCGAGGGCTTAATAATGAGCCGAGACTGTAATTAGCAACGCTCACGAGTTATATACGACGTTTTTCAACACACTTGTGAGTAAAAGACAGACATACGTGGTCATAAAATAACAAACACACTTGATAACAAAGCTGTGAATTGTGATTGAAAAATGGCGCCAAACTTCGCGCATGCGCGTAGGGTTTTTTTTTCGCCAAATGTGTCAATGGCTGTATAACATATATAGCCTATTTTACATGAAAATATTTAATTTGGAGTGGTAAATCAAAATATTTTAATGTTTTATAACAAATTATTGTAAATTGTGAATAATTTGTTTGATATACAAATTTGTTTTACTAATATAAGGCGCAAACATTTAAAAATGTATATGGATTTGAAGTGGTATAAAACCTCTTTGTTGTTTCTGAAAAAATTTAATGTATAACCCGGACCAATAAAATATGCTCTGTTTACTCGCATGTAATTTGCACAAAGGTACAATTCACCTTTGTAGGATTCATTATATTATGCACTAGGGTATAATATATTATGCACGCGTGACTTATAGCCCAGTTTATAGTTCTAAATTCAATAGAATAACGCTCACTTTACGAGCAAGTGTGTTGAAAAATACATAGAGCAACCCATTCATTAACTTTGTAGAATTATATATTTAACTTGAAATAACTAGTTCGACATCAACGACAACCTACCACTACAACAACGGGGATTACTATGATACATACCGCAGTTAATTTAGTCATCCAGCTCCACACAAACGTCCGCACTTATACATTTACTGTGATATTACTCCTAACATACAGGTACAATAACTCAGTCATAAATCCATCCCATACAACCTCGCACAATGAAAACTTGCATAATCGACTTATCTCACTACAGCTTATCCATAAATTAAACATCTACCGCGAGTTGATGATCTTCTTGCATAAAATAAACTTTACTGACCTTTTTCTATATTAACTGAACCGTCATATCTAAGGCACAGCGAAAAAAATACTTGCAAACAATTTAATTTTTGCCGAAATAAATCAATATTAATTTTATCTTAGCCCTCGCTTCCAATAGCGAATTTAAGAGAGATTTTAATATTCAATTTGTTTTAGGAAACTGAGACGGCTTATTTTCTGTAATTGAAAAATAAAGAAATGAATGAATTGTTTCCTAGTAGAATATTGAACATTAAAAGAGTTGTAGAATTGATCTTATGGATAAAATATCTGAAGGGTTTCTAATTCTAAGCCTTTAATTCTAAAACTGCGAATAATTATTTTAAGATTCCCTACGAGTAAGTCGAACTTCTGAATTTGATGGTTTTAAGTTGTAATCAGACCAATTTCTTAATTCATAACTAGAATACTGCTGATTTTAAGTTAACAGCTTTGATAAAAATATTCTTGATTTAAAATGTCGAGTAAAGTATATTTTTTACCTCCACAACGACTCAACGCGAGTTGCATGCAAAATATATTTTTTCGTCAACGATGGAATATTCTCACCAATATTTTACAGGCACAAAGAGGTTGCTCAAAAAGAGGCACATTTTTAATAGGATGCGGCACAAGAAAAACCGCTCGCGTTAATCTTATTTTTCGGGCGTTGGCCTAAGTAGTTTTTGACAGCTTAGTTACATTGGTTAATATCAAGTATTTCGATTTTTGAAAATCATCACATCTCTACATGAGGTCGAATAACCTCATCTCAACTGTAGGACTATTATGGGCAAGGCATACAGCTCGCATGGCCATTGGGGCAGTATGGTTCAAGAGTGGCGGCCACGTACTGGGAGATGCAGCGTAGGCATTGAGGCTTAGGTAGACGAGGTTAAGGTCACCAGTAAACGCTGAATGTGGGCAGCTAGTAACGTGGAAAACTTTGGTGCAGGCTTATGTCCAGTTGTGGACGTCTCCCAAACTTAGATGATGATGATGATAGGACTAATAACATTGTTATTGCTACGATGACTGAAAATTAACTTTAGGTCAACCCAATAAACCTGTGCAATGCAGTTGTCAAGCCAGATATAAAATAAGATCCCCAGATAATCATACCAACTACATGGCCTCAAAGTAAACAAAGCTTGTGTTATGAGATACCGTGAAGCGAACTAGGCGGAACTTAGAATATAATATGCACATATAGATAAAAGCGAACATTTTCTTGTTGTTTCGTGCGGGAATCGAACCCGCGACCTCACAATTGGCGTATTAGTGTGATCGGTACAAGGGCTCATACATATTATTAAATACATGTATAGTTCACGATGTGTTGCCAACCTAAGTCCTGTAATATTTTTTATTGATAAAATCCACAAAGACAATATAAATCTATGAGCACACAAATTGGCAATTGGCAACTTTATTGACTTGCTTGTCTCTATAAAATACAAATAAAATAACTAAGTGTTAAAGCAGTCTGAGTGCCTACTAAGGTATAAGCTTAATAAATAGCTTATTAAGCCAAATTCAATTCAGTGATTACTTTTTAGCTAGAGTAGTAAAGCAGAATATACATGGTCTGTCGTAATGAATGGATAACCCATTACTTTTTTATAAATTTCCCTACCTTTTTCATTCATTTCACTGCCATTTCATCAAATTTAAGAATAATTTGCAAATTTTACTGAATTATATTTCGGAAGAATTGTTTTATTTATCTTTGATACAGCTTTAGGTGTTCTTAACGTCGAACATTATTAAAATTGTCGTTTTAAGACAATTTTTTTTTAAACTTTTGTCATAGTGTCAACTTTGATCATCTACTGTGACAAAAAAATATGGAGCTATAGCTGCCCATAATCTTATAAACTTGTGTAATATGTTTTGATTCTAAAAAGGTATAACAATGTTTAGTTTACAAGTAATACTAAGTTACACGAGCAAGACCAGTGATAAAGGTCAGTATTTTATTTTTTCAAATAATGTTATTCGTTGTAAAACTTGGTCCTAAGGTCCTAATGGTTGTGTTATATCAAGATACTTTACAAAAGCACTATTGGGCCAGTAATAAAGATATTCAAAAGAAAATCAGGCTGTTTTTTGGAATAAAAATAACATAATTCCACGATTATTATGTCGGTAATGAAAGTGAACAAATTTAAAATTATCGTGTTCTAATAGTTTCATGCGAAAAACATGCGAAAAGTTACTATGAAGTAGAAAAAGATCACGAGGTAAATACGGACAATAACAGAATACGTGGACACTCCCCATGTAAAAATGACGATTGATGGTCACTGTTACGAGGCAGATGCACAATGTGCCTTTCACGTTCACGCTGTGTGATAAGTTTTTCCTTGTTTTATTTAGTATATTCTTATTAGTGGCACGATAGTGTTAGAATAAAATAATAAAGTGATAGAATAAAAACATTATGAAGAAGTTTTACAACCATTGCTGAAAAATTTTTTCTTTACTTTTATCTGGTCATGCTACTAATTAGAATATTCAAAAAGAAAACTAGGCAAAACATGCTAACTTTTTCACACATCGTGGATGTGCATCTTCCTAGTAGCAGTGACCATCAATCGTCCTTTTTTAGGGTGTTTCCTCATATTTCTATTTTAGTCCGTTTTTTACCTCGTAACCTTTTTCAATTTCGCGATAACTTTTCGCAACTTGTATTTCGTATGTAACTATTAGAGCCCGACAATTTTTAATTGGTTCGCTTTCATTACATTATCATAGTGGAGTTATGGTACTTATATTTTTTTAATATTTTTTTATTTAAAAAAATGATATTTAATGTCAACAAGTCGGCAATATTTAAAAAGGAAATTAAAAGTCGATTATCTCCAAAACGGTTAGGTTTGGGGTAGGGGTAATAAATTAGAAAAGACGGTTACTACATGCCTTTAACGGATCAAGGTCGACTTACCCAGTAACCCATAGGTACCATTTTTTCTGGAAAGATAAACAAAAAAACGGGCAACTTTGAACATTACTGTCTTCCAAGAATAAACATAGATTAATAAATCACTCGAATCGTAAATACTTTCCATAAAGAAAGACAGTATTACTTTTGAACCGACATAAAGCAAGGAAGTAGTTGCCAAACTTTATCGGCTTCCCGACAGCAAAAACTGGTATGGTAACGTATTAAAATTACATAAACCATAAACCTCAAAATCTATACTAATATATAAAGCTCAAGAGTATATTTGTTTGTAAGTTTGCTTGTTTGCGGTTGGTCGATCGCGCTAATTTCTGAAATTACTGGTCTGATTTGAAAAATTGTTATTGCGTTGAATCGTCCATTTATCTAGAAAGACTAACGGCAGATGGAACTGCAGGGACCGGTTACTATTTAATTTTCAAACAATTTACCTAACAAAAGCAATAATTACGTGTCATAAAGTTCGCAACAATTTAATGATTAAATTCGCAGGGCAGCTAAATTTCATTAAAATTTTACGTAACCTCTATGTATGCAAATTTAAATAATGTCTTGAGATGAACGAGCTGAATATTAATATCCATGGGTGAGTAGCTATCTGCCGCAAATGTAGCACTGAATACAATTTTTACCTACGTGTAATATTAAGACCTGTGTTACGAAAACTTTGATCAAGAAAAACATTTACCAAATTTAGTTCAAATATATGAACTCTTACGAGTTCTTTTTTTTTATATTGTAAGGATAGGACGTTTGTCTTCCATGCCACCTGATGGAAAGTGCGCATGAAGACTATGGTGTTACACGTCCATCCACGAGAAACCTATTCACTCGACACTTAAAAGTTCCAGGACTGTAGTGGTCAGGAAAAACAGACGCAGGCAGATTGTTCCACTCCTTGGCAATCCGTGCCAAAAAGGAACTATCGAAGCGTTTTGTTCGACTTCTTGGTAAATCCACTATATGGGGATGGAAGTTCTGTCTGCGTCTGGTAGTCCGGTGGTAAAAAGGGGTGGGTTCAATTTGATCAAAAAGAGCACTCGCACACTCACCAAAATGAAGCCGATAAAATACTGTCAAACAAGCAACCTTACGACGATGCTCCAGCGTCTGCAATTTTTTATTTGTAAGGTTGTTGTTATTTATGATTTTACGGGCTCTTCGGTCAACAGAGTCTAGCGCTTCGAGCTGGTATTTGGCAGAACCATCCCAAAGGTGACTACAGTACTCCATGCACGACCTCACTTGGGCTGTGTATAAGTTGAGCAGCCGTTCAGGGCTGAAGTACCGCCGGACCTTCGAGATGATACCTAATTTTTTTGAAGCCGTTTTTGCCATAGACTCAATTTGTTGACCGAAGTTTAATTTGGACGTTCAGTAGCAAATTGCAAATCTAACTAAGTAGGTACTAATCATGAATTATTAAGTTTGCCTACATGATCATGTCATTTCGTAATTAGGTCTATTAGTGAAATCATGCGTGTACACACTCGAATCTAGAACTTTCGATGTCCGACCCGCCTAAAATCATATCTGCATTAATGTTTAGGCATTTACATTTAGAAAATTTATCACATTACTTCGCCTTAACGGTTCCGACACCGGTGACCAGACACACTGTATAACTTCACGCATGTATTCCTTATGGGGTAGGCAGAACACCAGAAGCTATAAAACCATCTGATGTCGCGTTTGACAAATTTGGAGGTATTATAATAGTCCAGCATGGAAGTAAGTCCAGTATGGAAGTATAGGAGTAAAATATAGCAAACACTTATTTCTAAAATTACCATCATCCAGTATTCCCTTATTAGGTACTATAACCAAAAACCATTTATTTCGAAATAATAAATCTTAACAAAAGGAACTTCTTTCTGTATGTATTTTCAAGGTTATCTTCGAAACTACTAAACCTAAACATTTTAATTTAGTTTGCACCAGAAAAATTGTAGTTTTCTGGGCTCACATAAGCTATTAAACAACATGATATCTACGAGTCAAGTTTCCACGGATATTGTCAACGAAATTGGTCAAAATATCAATTTTAATAGACCTAAATTGCAAAATCAGCACCAGCTTAAAGAGCGGAGCGGAGTTGGGTTGTAGCTAGGTACTATATATGTTAAAGGATGTTCTTATTTCAATTATTAAAAAAAAATATGAAGCAAGTAAGTAAGTGTGCCGCGTAGTGTTGACTCTGAATAGCTCTACCTCGTGTCGTAGCTATAAATGTGTCGTAAACGTGGGCCCGAAACGTGTAAACGTGAAGGGGCCCACCGCCAAGCGGGACCTCCTGTCTAGTGACAATCAATATAATTATATAAAACTGTTCCGTTACTGACTGAGTTACTAAGTGACTGACAGAAAACGTACAGCCTTAGCTACTGGGCGTAGAGAGCTGAAATTTGGAATATACATCCTTTAGGGGAGGTAGGGGTGCACTAAGGAAGGAATTCCCGAAATTCCCACGGGAACGGAAAATAGGACTTTTGAGTTTATGCGTGTACGAAGTCGCGGGCAAACGCTCGTCATTCATATAATATTTGGCTACGAATAGCTATTTTGTTCTATCATTCTATCATCTTTGATGAGTTTAAGGTCAAACGCAGATCCAAGATTAAAGCAAATTTCATTCATATGGTGATATTTATTTAGTTATAGCACCATAAAATATAGGCAATTACTGTCACTGAGTCTAACCGTATTATATCCCACAGGCGACGACAAACGGTTTCCTAGATTTGTAGGTTTCCATTGGCTCTGAAGATCAGATAAACGTTGAGAAAATAAAAATTAGAATTAGCTATAGGTAGGTATAAGATTTAATAAGGTAATCAAGTATTATCACATTTGAATGCGTTTAATCCTACTCGGAGCCCTGTAATCATATTCTTTATTTGAAGTTCTGCTCAGTCCTGCTCAGCTCCGCTCTGACTGTTTCCACCAATTCCATTTGCTTGGTGGTAGGATCCCTTCTGGGTCCGACTGGCTAGCGACCACCCTTTATATAAAGTCTGCCGCCAAATGTTACCGCTCCGGCGGTAATGTGTTCCGGCAATATTGTATAAAGAGCCAGTTCCTTCCTAAGCCCGTGTGCTTTCATCTTCGACCTCATCATCACTTACCATCAGGTGAGATTGAGGTCAAACGCGGGTTTAGTCACTTATAAAAAAAAAAAAAAAAGATTGGCCAATATACAGCGCGTCCAGCTCCACTACGCGTCAGAAGAAATGCACCCTTAATATAATTTCCCAGGCTTATACGAAAACAGCACCAACCTATACAGGGTTAACAAATTTTAGATGTTGAAGTAGAGCACTCTGTACTCCATTTTGATCATAATTTTGTCATAAAATTAGGCACTTAACTTTTCAGCAGAATTCCCTATAAATAAATAAAGAGGTCTTACTACACTTTTCCCGACGCGCTGCCTCAGTCAACACGCACACAGCGGTGTTCCCGCCACAGGCACACCTCCACCCGCTAAGTATCTATTGCATTACGCTTATGTAACCATGCGTTGCGTAATAAATTCTTTAACTTTCGGTTAAGTTTACTCATGAAATAATTTATATGTATTTTTTATTTTATTATTTCTTTGCAAGTATGATCTTGCAAGTATAGTCTCAAACTATCACGTCCTCGAATTTCGAAAGCTACCTACCAGTCAACCGGAAAGCCATATTCCTGTGAAACTACGTGAATATGGCTTTCCAGCTTAAGCTTTAGGTCGGTAACGAATAATTAATCTCACAATTGTGTATTAGGTATCAGGCCTATGCAACTCTAGTGTCAATGAAATTGAATTCCGCACCATCTAGGATATGGCGTACTACAACTTTTCGTAAGTTATTTCTCCTGTTATTAACTAGGTAGCGCTGGGATAGCTGATTTATTAATATCTCGTCATGAACCGGAAAAGATGTTGACTTTGACGGACTAGTCAACAGACTATTATAATAGTCTATGAATGATCGTGTGCGTGTGCGTCTGTTGCGTTTTGTGTTTTCTCCGCCATTTTATTTAAGACTTTATTTTGATTATTTTAACAAATTCGCTTTGATTTTGGCCGTGAATTTACTTGCGGACTTACTAATAACTTAAATGGCTTCAGCAACAAAAGTTTATAAATACTAAAGTGGGGGAAAGCGAAAACAGTGTAAAAATTGTGTAATATATTGTGTAAATATACAGTGATTGTGCATGTGATTTAAGTATGACTTGCTGTAAGTCATAAGGTGAATTTGGTCGATTTCATAAAAAAAATGTCAATGAAAATGTTGATTCACAGTTGCTGTAATGGGGTGAACCGAATAATAAATGGACATTGACAAAATTTTATGAGGAAGATGGAGCGAAGAAAGAGGCTTTTGAATATTCCACGAAACAATAAATAACCTTATAAAATAAAGATTTTCGTTTTTTTTTTAATTTTTGACCACTTATTTACTATTAATACCTTATTCTGTATTTTTTTTAAAACAGTTATCATAATTAAATTCTATAAAATGTTACATTAAATGTGATAAACAGGATAAGATATTTTACCTTAATAGTTTTATAATGGAGACTTATCTACTAAGGCCGTCTAGCGGTCATTTTTGGAATTAAATTTAGTTACTAGCGCCATCTATGATATGAGGTATTATTCTATTTTGCCAATAAAATCAAGTTGCCCATCTATCTCATATTAACTGTAACGTCTATGTTAGGTATATCTAATTATTTATGTAGGTACTCGAGCTAGGATGGACTAACTTGATGGATTCAGTGTCCATATATTGACTTTTACGACTTTAAATATAAATCTAAATTAAGATTTTAATTAAATACTATTTTTGTAAAGGTAAGATTGTGTTTGACCGAAACTCTTAAATTACCTTCAGAAACCACCATTCGAGATCATAACGTGATTTTTCTGTAATGTTATTAGAAAGCTTTTAAAATATTAGCGCTTTAAAACAACAGACAACCCTTTCAGCTGCAGTCAAATATCTGCAGATTCATCAAAATTCCGAGTACGTTATTGAAATTTTTTGTTTGCCTTTTTAGACAAAGTTTTATTACCCGGAAGTGGCTTTTACCCTATGTTGATTGACTGATTGACTGAGCAACCCACTTTACCTCGATGCTTATCAAAGGGGATGTCAATCAGTTATTTGTAGAGCTGCTTACGTTTTTACTGCCACTTCTGTTTCTTTGTATAGATTTAACATTGTAATATAAATATAAAACAAATATCGGTGAACACTCTTGTTTTGAACCTAAAGTTACCTGGTGGTAAAAAACGATCAGGTTGAATGTGCATCTTCAACTTCATGGTTCAGGAGACTTCTGGTGCGTCACAAAATATACATCGTGGAGATCTTCCGATCAAACAGTGTTAAATTAATTATTTAGTTGGATCATCCAATATTGTAGCCTACGGACGTTAGTGTATGAAGGTGCGGTTTTAAAAATACACATTACCTATGTGTCGTAGACTTAAATTATTTTAGTCTTGTCTGTCGAGATAGTTCTTAGTAGAATTCAATGCAGTAATTTCGAAGATATTCAGCTCTCACTAGAACAAGTGACAGGGTCTAAGCCAATAAAAGTCTAACCTAAGAATACCAAATATTGGTTGAACTCTGCTATATTATTTTAGTAATAGCAGCTTTGCACGGCTTTACTAAATTTGGCTTATAACCTTTAGGGTTGGTGTGCTCAGTTTCAGAAGCATATAAAAATGCTTCTGAAACGAACAAACTTCAATGACAAAGTTGAAGATTTTCAAAAAAAACATACTTTGATATCAAAACCGTTTCTATTTAAACTTGCGCGGGAATTTATGGATGATATTCAGCCTACAAACTAAAAGTCACAAAAACTCACTTTTTAAAATCAAACTGTCAATTACAGATAATAAATAATAATAAATAATAAAATCCCCAGACTATCACACCAACTACATGGCCTCAAAGTAAGCGAAGCTTGTGTTATGAGATACCATGTAGCGAACTAGGGGGGAACCTAGAATATAAATATAAATACAGATATAATTGCATTCAACCAAACAAACAAACTCTTCAGCTTTTATTATATTAGTACAGATTACAGTAGGCACCTTATCAAGCTCCTCAAGACGAGCTTAGCAGCCCTAAGTAAACCTCAACTTGATCCTCGGTGACCGCGACAATAAGTTTGCTGGCTTTTCTACTTATACATAATAAACTAACAGATGTGCATGGTTTTACACGGCTAATAGAAATTATGGAAATGAAATAATTAAACAAAAATGAGTCAGTGTTGTGGAAATATTTTTGTAAACCTGACGAGTAGTTTCAGACTTATTTTCAGCTTTATTATATAAGTAAAAGCAGTAGAACCCGCATGTCTATTGATAGCGGAAAAATAATATTGTTATGTTTTCCTCAAGAGTTTACTCATCAAATCCCTCAAAAAAATGGATTGATTTTATGGGGAAATTCTGTTGATATAGAACATGTTTTTGAAATACAAAAACGGTGCATTAGAGCATTGGTAAATTTACAGGTCCCAGAATCATGTAGAACACACTTCAAGAACTTGAAAATATTAAACTTATCAGGACTATATATTAAACAGTTATGCCTTGTCAAAAACCATCCTGAACTACTTTAAAAGCACAAGGAAGTGAGACCCAAACAGTTAAGGAGAAACATCGATGAAAAGCTTGTGATTCCCAAATGTAAGAGAAAACTCACCCTCACAACAAAAAATGTATATTACATGGCCATAAAAATATATAACTTTCTGCCTAGTGAAAGATTTGCAAAACGAAATATTTAAACGTAGAAAACACACGTTGGCTAGCCAAAAAGTGTTTCTACTCAATTAAGGACTACTTTGAATACAAAAATAATGTAAAATAAATATTACTTAATCTAATCCACCGAATGTGTGACCAAGCATAATAAACCCTTGACATAATATTATAATTTTAACTAATATTGACTAATAATTACATAAAAGCTGTTCTTATTAAACACTCCTATCCGTTTTTCGAATCAATAATATTGTTATACATAATATAATGTATTTTGCCATATCGCTAGAGTGTATTTTTGAATTGAGTAATTTAATGTAAATTAAATTCAATTATATCAAATTCCAGCTCTCTACTCCTAGTATTTGGTGTTCGTTGTCTGTCAGTTACTCAATCAGTAACGGAACAGTTTCATATACATTGAGTCTAAACTCTCCCCAATCGAGTGTGCCTACTTATTTCGAGTGAGCTACTAAGCCTTAAATCGATGGATGTTCTCAAACAAAGAGTAGTGCAGATTGAGGAAAGTCGCAAAAGGTGTCAAAATGAGATACGTTTGATTTATATCGCTGATGAAATTATCGTGAATTTTATCTTATAGAGGATAATTTTATCTTATATTTTATAGAGGTTTAATTTTACCTTATAGAGGGTCAAATCAAACTTCTGAAATGTTAATTTATGTCTTCTCTTATGTTTTACCTTATAACTGATTTAATATTGCTGACACATTATTTGTAACTTGTAACATCTTATTTATTTTAATACATAGGTTTCGAATCCAATCTCTCTTCTACCCTTACCCTGCGAGCTCCCGCATAAACAAACCTTAGTTTTTCCACCCTCATAACTTCAATCAGAAGAAGCTTCAAACACAAACAATGGCTACATACAATATTTCTAGTTCTGTGTTGTCCATCAGAATAGAGCAGGCATATTTCCATATATTTTTTTAAAGTGATGAATATTTCAAACGGGTTATTTTGGTTATTCTTTTTTAATTTAACTTAAATTTACAAACGGGCTGTTTATAATTATCGGAACTCAAAAGAAACAAAATACATGGAAAGTGAAACTGTTTTTCTTTGTTTTCCGCCAAAAAAAAGGTTGACCTAGATGCCCCTAAGGGCATGAAAAATAAGTTCCATTTAAAAGGAAATGACGTGCTGGATGAGGGCAGCTTTTTAGTGTAATTTAAGCAAATACTTAATAACTTCTATAACCAAGTTAACTTGCTAATAACATGTTTCACTTCAACCGAGAACATCCTCAAGTTTCTAACACCACTGCAAAACTCCAGTAGCGAAATCAGCAAGATAATTTGAACGTCTGAATCAATCAATAATCAACGTTAGATTTAAACATGTCTAGGATATCATAGATTTCATATTTCATGCTCTCGTTGTCTCTGTAAACTCCGCAAATAACCGAGATTCATAAGTTAACTTCGCTGCCTCGCTTGTGACGGCTGCACATGAAAATTCATGAGCGATTCTCAAGCTAACCTCATATTTTGTTAAAGTTATGAAGTTGTTCTTGTAAATAACGCTTCGTGCTGTTTAATAAATAATAAAATTATAATATGTGGTTAAAGTTCAGACCAGATTATTCTAGTATACGTTCTGTTCAGAATAAAGTAATACAGGGATTTTTTTGTCACGATATAAATGTACCTGCTTATTTATTTTAGTATCGCTCAGTAGGAAAAAATAAAGATATGGCAACACAAACTTTTTTACAAATAATCGCTGTTGATGAACATAGCTACTACGACGCGCCATTTCATTGATAATACTACGACGTAGTACTACAAGATGTTTTGTAGTAGCGTGTAGTCGTCTTTATTCTCAAAGGTATTCATAATTAACTAGTGACCATGCTTTGGTTAATATGTCAGTGACTATATTTAGTACGTTTTAAAAACACATACATACCTACCTTTTTTGCAAAAATCTTTTTCTTTTAATTTTTTTTTTAAAAAATGCCCAGTGATAGTGAAAAATTCGCCCTGCATAAATTTTACATAAATAAGTTTGAGTCAATTAATGTTTTTATAACTCTTTAACGAACGTAAAACACAGTCCCGCGCCGCGCCACAACTGCCTGTCTGTATAACTGAAACGCAAAAATAGCTTAACGGATTTTTATACGATTTGTATCAATTGGTAAATTGATTCATATGGAAACTTCGAATATATTACTCTTTATATATTTAGTTTTTGGTGAAATGGTGCAATGGTAGATGCAGACGTTGGAAAATATTTCTAACTTTATTCTGGTAGTTGTACAAAACCGGGGTCGATTAAGTTTGGATATATGGACGGATGAATGGATGGATGTTTCTTTCTCAATCATGGTAGAACAGTTCTACGGATTGGAATGAAATTTGGCATAGTCATAGTGTACATTATGGAATAACACATAGGCAAATTTTTTTCCCGAAATTCCCGTGGGATTCGAAATAGCGCGCAACGGCAAGTATATAAAGATGTATGATATGATCTATCCAGGAAAACCTATACATTCCTTA
Organism: Stenoptilia bipunctidactyla; assembly: GCA_944452665.1. Lineage (NCBI taxonomy): Eukaryota > Metazoa > Arthropoda > Insecta > Lepidoptera > Pterophoridae > Stenoptilia > Stenoptilia bipunctidactyla. Next base: position 1,036,911 of record OX101724.1, on the reverse strand, counting down.
CAAATAACTGACGAATGATTACTATAAATAGCTGACGTTTACATCCTTGAACGGAAGTTAATTTAATAAATTACTCCTTGACTATTATTAAATTTGACCTTTAACCTAAGTTCATAATTAACTCGGATATCTTGTAAAATAAACAGAAACTAAAAGGTTTCATGTTTCATTCATGGATGTCCCAAATGCGATTCTGCTATTTAATTTAATAATTAACGAACAACAGACAACTACTAACTAAGAAGTCGTCGTGGCGCCGTAGTTACTGTGTGTATCATACGATAGCACAGATTAAGCAAAGTTCGGCGCGGTCGGTGCTTGGATGGGTGACCGCCGACCATTCATATCTCACGACGACTTCCGTGCTTCGGAGGGCACGTTAAGCAGTCGGTCCCGGGTGCTGTATACTTGTATACAGTAGTCGTTAGGGTTTGTCAGAAGCCATCTAGGCGCCCTAAAAACTCTGGCATCCGCCACCCAGCACTGGGCCAGCTTGGTGGATTATGGCCTATACCTCCTCTTCACCCAGGGGAGAGACTCATGCCCTGCAGTGGGCTCATTACAAAGAGTTGTGATGATGAACAGACAACTAATCGGTTAAAAGTTAGCTAAAAAGGATAAAAGTATGTAATTTCATACTCCATTTTAAAGTTCATAATTTTCGAACATATCACATATTCAAATGTACTCAAGAAAGAATATACTCATATTCTTTCTTTACTGTACCGCGTGCTGTTTAATCCGGTGGTTCCGAGCTATCTCGTAGATCTATTTTGTTTCTTGCTTGGTGGTAGGATCCCTTCTGGGTCCGCCTGGCTAGCGACCACCCTTTATATAAAGTCTGCCGCCAAATGTTACCGCTCCGGCGGTAATGTGTTCCGGCAATATTGTATAAAGAGCCAGTTCCTTCCTAAACCCGTGTGCTTTCATCTTTGACCTCATCGTCACTTACCATCAGGTGCGATTGAGGTCAAACGCGGGTCTAGTCACTTATAAAAAAAAAAAAAATGAAAATCACAACAGACAATTACGGTCCACAGAAAATTTGATGCTGAGCACTCCAATACATAAATCGCACTGCTTTAATCAATCCTTTTCTGTGAGAGCAGTGTCCTTATGGAATAAACTACCATACGAGGTTAAATCAGCCCCTTCACTAGATTCATTTAAATTTAAATTGAAGAAATATTATCTCTCTTTGCTCGAAAATTAGAAGAAGTATTCTTATATGTGTATTATTATTAGGTTGTAGGATCAAGATTTGTATTTAAACCTAGGTATTTATTTATTTATATATTTTATGTGTATATATATATATATAAATAAATATGTATTATAGTATTTTTATTTGTAGTATGTTTATTGTTAAAATGTAGTTGAACTTGTGCTTTATTAGTACCTACTGATCTGTCTAGTTTTTATATTTACTCAAATACAAGGTTGTCTAGGTAGAGATCGCTGAGAGAGCCTGTTGCGCCTATCTGTATCATTGTATTTTTTTTTCCTTTTGTAATTGTGTGCAATAACGTATAAATAAATAAATAATATTTTGAAATTTTTCCTTGTTAGAAACGTATTTTTTGTAAACTGTAAATCGTTTTTGTTTTTATTTTCTTTTCTTTTTATATATTTATTTGATTAGGTGTATTTAAATTTAGTTAATTTGTATATTATTATTATTTTATATATTATTATATAACGTTATAACCTGCATCACATGGATGATAGTAAGAGAGATAGTTCTGCTTTCTTTGAATCGAGTTCAGATCAACAAGGTGAAAGTGACTCAAGCTTTTATAGCACTTCTCAAACCCTTGGAGATTTCTTACAGTCACAATACTCGGATGTCCCACATAACTTTAATGTAGTTCATATAAATGCACAAAGTATTCCTGCCCATCACACAGATATGCTTGATACCTTCAACTTTAAAAGCCTCCACGCAATTCTCGTGTCTGAATCCTGGCTGAAACCTTGTCTTCCCTCCACTTTGTATTCTATCCCTGGATTTCAGCTGATAAGGAATGACAGAGCTTTTAGAACAGGTGGTGGTGTGGCTATTTATTTAAGAATGGGCTTAAAATTTAAAGTGATCTGTCAGTCTAACGAGTCTTCAGGCTCAGGACTGGAGTATATTTTTATTGAAATTGCCCTTTCCCACACTAAGTTCCTTTTAGGAGTTGTTTACAGCCCATCGCTGCAAATAAATTATTTTGGTGAACTTGAAAAGCTTTTGGAAGACATTACTCCTCAATATAGCCACACCATCATTATGGGCGATTTTAACACATGCATGTTAAAAAACGATCATCGAACTACTAAGCTCAAATCAACTGTCCAATCCAGTAACCTTCAAATTGCCCCTCTCAATGCTACGCATTACTTTCCCAACTGTGCTCCATCACTTTTAGATTTGATAATCGTTTCTTCCCTGAATCATATTGCCAAACATGGCCAGCACACTGCTGATGCTTTCTCGTACCATGACCTTTTGTATTTATCTTATAAGATCCGTTCTCCTAAAGTTAAACCCAAAATCCTCCTGCGACGTAATTTTGCTGGTATGGATAAAGATAAACTCTGTGCAGATGCAGCTGAAATAGATTGGTCATCGATTGAAAGTTTGAGAAATGTAAGCGAGCAGGTGGATTTGTTAAACCGTCACCTGATAGACCTTTATGACCGACATGCTCCAATCCGACCTGTAAAAATTAAGTACCTGCCTGCTCCTTGGCTAACAGAAGATATTAAAATGCTCATTAAGAAAAAAAATTCAGCACGTTCCAAAGATAAAATTGACCCCAGCGATAAAAACCATCAGCGGTACAAAGCTATTAGAAATCTCTGCAATAAGATGTGTAGGGATGCACAACGCCGCCATATTCACAAATCAGTCCAAAATGAAACTCCGGGAAAAGTCTGGAAATTTTTAAAAACATTGGGCATTGGCAAATCTCCAGAAAATATTACTCCTATCTCAGATTTAAATGCCTTGAATAAGCACTTTTCCTCAAATTCGCTAATGGATAGATCAGATTTAAATCAAACCATTAAACATATTTCATCTTTGCCATGTCCAGAATACCCTATGTTTCAGTTTCGTCAATTTTCGGTTTGTGACGTAAGGAAGAATATCCTATCCATTACTTCCAATGCCGTAGGAAGCGACAGCATTAGTCGTGCTATGATCTTACCTTTACTCGACATTATTTCTCCCATCATTACAAAAATATTTAATTTTTCTATTTCCTCCGCCACTTTTCCCGAATCCTGGAAACAATCCAACATTATTCCTTTACCTAAAAAGTGTAAACCTGAATCCTTTTCTGACTACCGCCCAATATCTATTCTTCCGTTCCTTTCGAAGGTGCTAGAACGCCTAATCCACCACCAACTCCAACTTTTCCTTAACAATAACAACTTGTTAAATCCTTTCCAATCCGGATTCCGTCCTGGACATAGCACGACTACTGCCCTCGTAAAAATTACTGATGATTTGCGTCTGAACATGGAAAACAAACAGTTAACTTTGTTGACCTTGCTCGACTTTAGTAATGCGTTTAATACGGTGGACTTCGGTATTCTTCTTGGGGCCTTACACTCGCTTAACGTATCTCCAACGACAATTGACTGGTTTCGTAGTTATCTACAAGGACGCCGGCAAAGAATACGCTTAGAGGATTGTGTATCTGATTGGTGTACCACAAAGGCTGGTGTCCCCCAAGGTGGCGTGCTATCTCCTCTCTTATTTTCTATTTTCATAAATTCTATCACACATTCCTTATCTTCTTCCTACCACTTATATGCAGATGATCTTCAAATATATACTCAAGCTCACCCGGATGATATTCACGTTGCAATTCGTACAATGAACAGTGACTTGAAACAAATATTAGAATGGAGTCAAAGCTACGGTATCAAGGTCAATCCATTAAAAACTCAAACCATAATAATTGGTAGTACTAAAATGTTGGCTAAAATTAAAATTAACTTGCTTCCGCCTGTTGAATTTGACGGTGTGCATATTCCCTATGCTAGTACAGTTAAAAACCTAGGTGTGTACTTTGATAATACGCTGTCATGGAAACACCACGTTGACACGGTGCGTAGAAAGATGTTTGCCGCAGCAGGAGCTTTAAGGCGTTTACAGAACTTTTTACCCATACCAACAAAAGTTGCTTTAGCACAGTCACTTCTACTCCCAATACTGGACTATGCAGATGTCAGCTATCTCGACTTATCTGAGGAGCAACTTAATAAACTTGAGCGCCTTCAAAATTTGTGTATTCGGTTCATATTTTCATTACGAAAGTATGACCATATTTCAGAATTTCGCGATAAGCTCAAGTGGCTCCCGATTCGCCTTCGCAGGAATACACACACTTTATCACTTCTCTATAGGACCCTTTTCTACCCATGCCTACCTCAGTATTTGAAGAAGTGTTTTCGGTTTCGACATGAGGACCACGACCGAAACCTACGGTCTTCCAACAATTTATTACTATCCACGCCTCAACACTCTTCAGAAATATTTCACAGATCCTTCACCGTACGTGCAGCATGTTTGTGGAACTCTGTACCACCTTCCATACTTGCGGCAAAGACTATCCTGTCATTCAAACGAAAATTAAAAGAATTTTATTTACGTCAATAATATATTACCTATGTATTATTTATTTAAATATGAAATAGAATATATATTGTATGTATACGTATATATATTAATATTTATATATGTATGTTATGTATGTATTTGTGTATTAGAGTTTATACAAATATTATAAGTAATTTGTTTGATTAGCGTTTTACCGTCTAAATACTCTGCCCATAGATTTAATTTTTTTTTTGTTATTTCTTTTTGTTTTGTTAATTTAAGGTTTTTTTTTTCTAATTTTTATTTTGTATTTCATTTTAAAAGGTTACCTGGAAGAAATCGCTTGTAGCGATAAGGTCGCCTAATTGTCAGTTTCTATGCTTGTTATTACCATGAAATTGTATTTTTATCTTATTTGGCAATAAAGAGTATTATTATTATTATTTTGTATACTTATAACTACTCGCCTTTTTATTATTATTATTATTATTCAAGGATGACTCTTAAGATTTAATACCATACTCCTAAAAAAGTAATTAAAATCACTTGAGAGTAAGCCGTAAAATCAAGTATCATACAAAAAAGTACAGACGGATTGGGAACTCTCACAAAGCTAATATTTAAACCAAGAATTCCATTCGAAACTAAGTTTGAATCTTTCAAGATTCAATCTGTTCTCATTTCAAATCCCCTATTTGTACGTCGCGGTAAGATAAGGCATCACATCTCAAATAGAACGATCTGGAACACGTCTCTGCATGCATCCGAGTAGATAACAGCTCTACCGAGGAACGAGCCCCTACAGCTATAGAAATACTGATATACTCTGAGCCAGATTATGAAATACCTAGATACGAACTATAATGACTTAGAGATAGTCCTGGAAAAGGAATTGGGGTTTTCGATCGTCCCACAAATTGGCCTTTTATCAACCTACTTTGAATACACGTTTCGATCCTTCTCTATATTTTTTTTGTAAGTTCATCATGCAATTATTTCGTAAATTACCTTCTTATCAATCGATTTCGATGATTCTAATTTCATTCGCTACAACAGTTTTTAAAGAATCTGCAAATATACGCAGATGACGTTACTCTTCAGCCAATTGGTAACGACTAAAACTTATTGCCAAGTCAAATCGTTTTTTAAAGCGCTACATTTATTACATAATTATAGTATGTATGTTAATCATTCAACGTGATTATCGAATACAAAAATGATTGAAACTGTTCAGGAATTGGATAAATGAAAGGCATACACATTTTACGTGCGCGAAGTTGCGGAGTTAGCTAGTTTAGTTGAGTAATAAATATATATTTTTTAATATCTTTATTGTGTAGATATTAAAAAAACACCAACTACATAGCTACAAACTATTAAAGTTTATGATGTGGGTATCATGTAGCTAAATTATGTTCATAATCATGAATTATTGTTTACAAAGAAGAGAGTATTAATTAAACCCACTTCTACACAAAAGCGAAATAATAATGGTTCTTTAAATAGCATATTTACTGGCTTTTCCTCCCACTTTACTAATATTACGAACGTGAAAAGTCAGAAAGATGGGAAGGTACTCTCAAAAACTCTAAGCGGATTAGGCTCAAACTCTGCACACGGGAGGGCAAAACCTGAAATAAAACATAAGATTTTTTATCCTGGTCCTCTCTCATGATCAGGATATATGCGACAGATATAAGATAAATAATATTTTACTTAAACAAACTGCCAGCATCTGTTTTTTCTGAACACTAATAGTCATATTATTTTCAAGCGTAGATTGAATAGTTTTGTCCTTGATGTAAGTCTGGCACCTTGACTTCGGGATAATTTTCCACCAGTGTCATAAAAGGCAAACGTCTTATCCTTCTTTACCCGACTACGGCGCAGCTAAAAGGAGGGTTATGATTTTGACCTATATGTATGTATGTCTATGGGTATGGATGTTCATGTTCCCTTATTACTTCTAAACTAGTTATCATAATTAGACAAATGTCTTTAGAAGCACCTTAATTATCCGCTGGTTATAAGCTACATGACGTCGCGTTAAATAGACTACAGTGTCCTCTGGTGGACATAAAGTAAAGAACTAAAAGAAAAAAAAAACTTCAGGATTTCGTGTAGGATTTCGTATAGGATAGGAAAGAGCTTTGTTAGCACACTTCAAATATGTAAACACTATCACATCCAAAATAAGTTAAGTAAAAATAATAATTATTTTAAAAACTAAAACCCGACAGCTATAACACGGTCTAAAAAGTACGAAACAAGAAAATAGTCTCCGTTGTAATATTTTTGTATTTTATACGTCATACTGATAGAGATATGTTTAAAGGATAGCCGTGGTCGAATGTCACCTATTGTAGCTGAACAGAATCATTTTAATAATAAAATAAAATCACAGACATACGATCTCGGTTATTATTTAAACTTATCTCTATCAGTATGACGTATAAAAATACCTAAATATGTCAACGGAGACTATTTTCTTGTTTACTACTTTTTAGAGCGTGTTTTTAGTAGTCGGGCTTAAGTTAATTAATTAATATTTGTTTGTGATCGATCCACTAGTTTAATTAAGTAAGTATGGCGAGTGTTATCTGCATAAATTGTATAAAAGTTTTTAGTTAGTCAGTGAAATGTTTTGTTTGTCTGTTTTGTTCGACTTTATGCAAACTACTCTAGGATATCCTGTTATTGGCTTAGATATTTTGTTACTCTAGATTTAAAATTATTTATTCTATACCTATAATGCTGTTGGATATCTTGTTGATAAATAAATAAATAAATAAGTTTTTAAACTAAATATTTTTATTTACAAAAAAAACGGTGTATTATATTTACGTTGATTTTCATCAACCTTCACTTTCCCGCCCACTATTCCTCGACACAAGTATACCTCGATATATAGGATACAGAATGCAACATCGGAAAAGCCATGAAAATTAATCGAGCAGAAACGGGTGAAATTACACGTCACTTGTGCAGCAAGCTGGCTCGCGCGTTTTGTTATACAGGGCGGACTACTATCACAAGTACTTGGACTGGGTTATCTGTAACACCCTTTTACCCTTGAAACAAAACACTTCGGTAGTTCCCTTTTTAGTTGGAGTCAGCACTTTGTGGAACGAACAGCCTGCGTTTGTTTTTCCTGACCGCTATAGTTCTGGTTAATACAAGTGTATACAGGGTTAATTTTAATTAGTACATCACCTCTTGCAGGTATCCTGTCCACATCAATCCCAAGAACATTTGTTCTACGACTTTTTAAAAAAGCAAGTTTAAAAAAATATTTAAAAAGTTTTCCCATACAAAAAATATTTGTTGTCTCTAAATTGGCGTTACTCTATTTATACTGATACCACGCACCTAGCGGTTAAGTCACGCCACGTGCAGTGGGGCGTGGGGTTGCGGGGTGACGCGGCAAAATATAGAGTAATAAATAACAGAGGGAGCAAAAAAATTTTGTTTTGTCTTTTTGTGTTATTTATCAAAATTTGTAAAAAGTCGTAGAACAAATGTGGTTGGAATTGATGTGAAGAGGCTGCAAGAGGTGATACGCTTATTAAAATAAACCCTGTATAATAAATGGTAGATGTACCTGTCCACCAGGTGACATAGAAGACAAACGTCTCGTATACATTCTTGGGTTCGTTTTTATGAACCGCTCTAGTTTTGCGCGACGTTGAATCGTTTTATCAAAGCCACCGTACCGTGTAATTGCTTTCCTGTTGTGGGAACATTTAAATATCTATTTATTTATTTAAAACGAAATATAGATACATTTGGACTTGCATAAAGCTTACATTGTAACTAAAGCTATTTATCAGAAAATACTTGAGTTACTATGTACATACTAAAATCTCAATGAGAAAATACGAATATCTTATGACAGACAACTAAGACTCGTAATGTCAATAGCTATGTCATCAAAAACGAATTTTCGGAAAATAGTATCTAGTTGTTCGTACAAAACCTACATAATTGAGTAAGTAATCGATCAAGACATCGTATTGTAGGTACATCATTAAAATATTCAGCGGATCAAAAGGAACATTTCTTTGGTCGGTCATAAATGGTATTATTTTCTTATAAAATATAGATGTCAGTTGTTTTTCAAGTCACTCTCTCATTTTATATTTATTAAATAATGTTGAATACCGTGATTATCCACGAAGTACCTGGGCACTCTAAAATTAAACTTACCGCGGTTGTATTAAGTAGAAAAATCAAAGTCAGAATCGTTTGCGTTAGAGCGCACCAATTCTTTGCAGAAATGTGCTGTGAAATGTGTTTTTTCCATTCCTTTCTGCCAAAAAAAGCGTGTAAATGTCATCTCTACATGATAAAAATGTGAAGAGTTATATGTCATAAATAAAAAGATATGTGTGACGTTACAAATGCAAGTGGTTGAGAAATGTTACGAACAACTTACGTAAATGCTCAAGTAAGGAGGTAATCCAACTGAACATGAAGGGCCCTGAAGCCAGTTGCTAAAGTACCCTTGTAACACACTTTTCTCCAAGCATTTCCACAAAACACGAACATAATATATCAGATGATAAAAGCAGACTTCACACGAAAATATCGTCTTTAAATGTTGAGTTCATTTCTAAGATCTTCTTTAAATTTATGAATTATGAAAGAGTTTCGTTGTTGATATTAACTTAATTACGAACAATTTGTTATATTTTTGTTTACTTAAATATGGGATGAATATTTATGAAGTTAAAATAAAAAAGACATCTTGAATTTTCATAGAATTTAATTTGACGGCATAAAATTATCGAAACCTTCTCAAAGAAAAGCTTAGTGTCTATTTAGTAAAAGGTTGATTTCATTGTTGGAACTCAAGTACTTTGAAGATATTTAAAGATATTTTGTAGATATTTTTTATTTTAATTAAGCTTGGCGATGATAGAGTGAGTTAAAGGTCCTTTATTTACTTATTTACTCTGACATTTCTTGGATAAATCAACAGGGTATAAGAATTATAAAACAAACCTAGTAATAAACTAAAATGTAGAAACTATTTAGATAGGTTTAATGGTTTTATAGGTTTAATGTAAAACCTATTTAGATAGGTTTTACATTAAACTTTTAAATTCCAAAATAAGTTTTAAACGGAAACTAAGAAATCATTTGCTTGCCATACAAAAAAGAGAAGCTTGCCATGGCAAATTTTAAGAATAATTTAATTTGAACGATTGGTTATTGCAATTTACGAATATATTTAAGTTTATTACTATAACAGGTTGATTTATGTCATTATATTATGTAGGTATATGCAGATGAGTTTTTAATATTAATATACATTTTTATTTACTATTTTATATATTAAATATAATATATTAAGTTTCGGTGCTTGGATATATTGGTTTTGATATCTTTTTTATCTTAGATTTTAATTGTTATTGTTATTAAATTTTAGTGATCTTAACACTGAAGCAGATCCCTCGGCCAATAATATGTCCCCTTCCACCTCAGTGGGACGGAGGCGCTGCCTGAAAATCAGCGTCGTAGCCTAGCTGCGACATAATGCTGAGGCGGTTTGCCGTTTTCACATTCACTGTTTTATTATTAAGTCTTTTTTACTTTTATTTATTATTTATACGTTCAAAATTTTGTTTTAATTTAAGTTTTTTTTTCTATTTTATCTTTGTAAACAGTTTCTGTGTTTGTGAAATAAATACTTTTTCTTTCTTTCTTTCTTTCTTTCTAGGTATTACCTATATTGTTGACAGGTTTATATTTTTATATTTTATCATAGGTACGTAGGTGGTATGTGGAGTTTTATTTGGTAAAAAATATTTTAGAACAACTATTTTTGTAAACTTAAATTCATTCAATCTATCCTTACTCCAGGAACATGTATCTGTTGTATCAATATACGTCACTCGGGATTTTTTCATATAACACCTTAAGCACTTTTAAAGGTCCCATGGACCCTGTGCATCAGCGAAGTAATTCATTTTCGAAGAAATGTGTAAAAATCATTAGTACGAGCGTCAACAATTCAATTCAATTCTTTATATACAACCTTAATGCACAAAGTCATAGATCTTAAAACGCTGCCGTCGCCGAACTTACGCATCTCCGCGCCTACGTGCGGAAATGCGGGTCCGCACCATCGTGTGGAGGTTTCACAGTCATTGAGGCGTAATAATAATAACTTGAAAATTAATACCTTAGAGTGATGAGTTTCAATAACGGAGTATCACCTAAGAAATAAGCTGAGTACAAATAGATTTTTCCATGTAGGTAATATTTTACAACTCTTATATATTTTCAACGCTCTATAATGTACATTGAAGTTGCCCCAAAAAGTATTTTTTATGCAAGATCCTTTTCTATAGACTTTATTTAAACATTCACAGGATCGGTACGTGTATACAAGAGGCTACCCACCAACTCTCCCTACTTATTGTGCAAAGAAACGTCCGCATGGCACCGGTTTTTCTCTCGTCTATCCGTCACGAGGGGTTACCATAATCCCGTCAGTGAGCCTCGTCCCTGACAGATGTTTAACGTTATGATTGTGTTCATTTTGTCTGTCTCAAGCGGTTGTGTTTTATCTTTACGTGACGTCATTGTATTCACAAAATGGTGGCCGGGGAGATTGTGGTTATATTTTATTCTGTTTTGTTGATTTGTTTCTGTAAGTTTCGTTAATATTTTGTAATTTTTCATATTTTTATAGTTATTGTGATAACTTTATAAGCAATGAAGTACATATGTAGATAACGTAAAGTAAACATTATTTTGTTCATAATTATGATAATTAACACATCATCAAAGCCGTGTAATGAGCCCACTGCAGGGCTATGAGTCTCTCCTCTGGGTGACGAGGAGGTTTAGGCCGTAATCCACCAAGCTGGCCCAGTGCTGGTTGGTGTATGTCAGAACTTTCAGGGTGCCGAAATGGCTGCTGACAAACCCTAACGACTAATATAATACAAGTATACAGCACCAGGGACCGACTGCTTAATCGTTTGGTATGCACGGTAATGGTGCGTACAGATTGCTAGTAATGCAACTTGTAATGTAACATTCTGCGCACGTTCCGTATATGGCGTATACAGCGCAGAATGTTACATTACAAGTTCCATTACAGCAATCTGTACGCACCATAACCACGGCGCCACAGCGACTTCATTTTTTTTAATAATAAAAAATATTTAGTTATGAACTTGTGCTTAGCTGAGCCAATAACTACAAGTGAACGTAGTTGTGTTAGGGATGTAATGGATGGATATTTAATCTTGAACAGCAGCATATTCACATTTTAGCAGTTCAGCGTCTGGCCATTAACGCGCCACTGATCATTCCATCTAAGATCATTGATGCACATGAACTCAGTTGCTTCATCCATTACAGTAAACTTGATGCACGTTTACTGGATTATAACTGCGTTTACAAATGTCAAAAAGATCTCTAAATTAGTCAATAGAACCTAGTACTAAAAATAAATTATTATAAATAAACTGCTATCAAGTACTCTATGACTTAAACCATTTTTCCAATTCCATTTTACAGTATTCTTTATAATAAATGTTCAAGTTTCTATGTTATTTAGAAACCCCACAGTGGGGTTAATTCATTGTCTATCAATATTTAATGGCAAATTGTAACCGAGCTTAAAAGCTTTACAGTAATTAATGGTATTTATGAATAAGAAAATTTAAAATAAATTTACTTTCAAGTACAACCACAGACATTCAACGCAACATTAAACCATTATAGTTATTTAGGCAAAGAAGTATGAAACATTTGGTGATGAATAAGTTTTTTTTTTCAATTTTGCCCTATATTGTATTGGCTTGGGTTTTAAGTAAAATACGCTTTGAATTCTGTTACTCGATGTCTAAGAGGACGTTCGGATTGGCATAACTGTAAGTCAAGAATAATTTCAAGTCAAGAAGCACCATTTGATCATTCCGAACTGTGCCCAAAAAGGCCAAAAGAAAAGTTTATGATCATCGTCAAATTTTCCCGAAAAATCCCACGTAGTGTCTCACTCCAGTGCTAGATTGAAAGTTACAATACATGATTCTGTAAGAAAATTGTTCTTCGATGTCTTTAACTGTTCTGCGGTTCATGGTGTCACGTGCTGTCTCGAATGAGGTCACCTGTGGTAGAGGTTCATTGGGGTTCAAGTTGGACGCAACAGGTCAGCGGCACCTGGTGAAATATGCGGAGGGGTTAATACTTAATGTAACCAGTAAATTTTAACTGGCTTGTTCCGTTGTGAAGTTTTTTAACCTACTTAACAATGGGTTCTTGGTATGTACTTAGCAAGCGATTCAATTTTAGCTAACATGTTTTAATTTGTTTTTAATTTGTGAGTATCTAACATATAATATTGATATGCCAGCCAGTATTTTCGTTAGGATATTCACTATAATACACATTTAACGTGGCCGTTCATTTTGGGTAGCTTTATACAAACTATAGTACAAACTTTTTACAAATGAATCAACGACTCCGCAAATATATTGAGTTAGGATCTTGCGTGTTTTATTCTTCTGCCAGTGAGATGAAACTCAACTAATCATACTACATTGGTTGAAAAGTTCGCGGCCTGGCCATTAAAAAAAAAACTTTTGTTATTTTTTCTGCCGTCATTTTGAACTGTCATTATTCAATTGTCAGCCCGCGAATTTTCAATTTGAGATCTTGTTTAAATAAAATTTTACGAACAATATAAATACGTGTGTAGAACAAATTTTCACTAATGGAGAAATTTGAACAACGTGCTGTGATTAAATATTTGTTTAAAAAAGATTAACACCAAAGGAGATCCATGATGACATGCAAACAACATAAGGGGAATTTGCCCCGTCTTATACCACTGTGAAAAAATGGGTTGCAGAATTTAAACGTGGACGAGAGAACATCGAAGATGACCCTCGCTCCGGCAGGCCAATGACGTCTACGACCGAAGAAAATATCAATAAAGTGTGTGATCTCATATTGAAAGACCGTAGATTGACTATCAGAGAAATTGCAGACACTATAGACATCTCATATGAACGAACGCAAAACATCATTGTCCATGAACTCGGCTTTTCTAAGGTTTCGGCTAGGTGGGTCCCCAGATTGCTTTCAGTAGAGCAAAAGCGAATTCGACTCACGATTTCTCCCGACTGTTTGGAGATGTTCGAGGCTGATCCACAAGGTTTTCTTGACAGATTTGTGACAATGGATGAAACCTGGGTTCACCACTATACCCCAGAATCAAAACAACAATCAAAACAATGGAAAAAATCAGGTGAACCAACTCCGAAAAAAGCAAAGGCATTTCTGTCGGCTGGCAAGGTGATGTCATCGGTTTTTTGGGATGTTAAGGGTGTCATTATGGTGGACTACCTTCCAAAAGGCGAAACAATAAACTCTGCGTACTATAGCACCCTTCTGCGCCGTTTACGTGAAGAAATTAAACAGAAACGCCCAGGATTACTGAGAAAGAAAGTGTTGTTTCACCAGGACAACGCCCGAGTCCACACGTCTGTCGAGTCTATGGCTCAAATTCGTGATTGTGGTTTCGAATTGTTGCCACATCCAGCTTATTCTCCTGATTTGGCACCTTCGGACTTTCATCTGTTTCCAAACCTGAAAAAACACCTCGGTGGGCAGAAATTTTTAACGAATGAAGAGGTCGAAGCCCCTGTTAACCTGTATTTTGAAGACCTTGAGGAATCTTTTTTTAAAACAGATATGGAAGCTCTGGAAAGCACATGGAAGAAGTGCATAGAGCTAAATGGAGATTACGTCGAAAAATAAAAATATTTTTGTATGTACTTTATTCTGTTTTCTTGACTAGGCCGCGAACTTTTCAATCCACCCTCGTACAATTAGTTGAGATTTTTAAAACTACCAATTTATAAAAACACTTTTTGCATTGACTTTGGATTAAGTTTATATCAAAGGATAAAAAGTTACGGAGGTAAAACCAAAACTGTTAGTGTGTCACAAAGCTGCTATCTGTAAATAAAACTGAAGTATGGCGTACACTGGAGAAGCACACATTATAATATAGCCAATCCAAAAACATAACCCAGGAGAAATAGAAAAACTTTAGCTAGTTATTTTCTGCGATACGACGTATCTACCCCATGGGACCTTCGAGAATGAATCCGCATAAGAACAGATAGAAAAGCTTTTAAAGTCAGCATAAATACATTTGTCATGTGTTTTCACATGCTATGATTAAGCCTTAAGAATTAATTTTTATGATATTACAAGTTGATAGAACAGTGGAAGATCTCCATACTAGGAATTTTCTTATGTTAAACATTCTAAAGGTTCGGTATTAGTACCAGAGTGTACAAGGGAGTCTATTTTAATTCGGGAAAGTTCAAAAATCATTTAGGAATGTTCCATTTTTTGTCATTGCATTCCTAAGAATGTCACTTAGTTTATATCCAAACAAAAATTTGTCATTTCTAGCAAAATTTTACGATAGCCTCTCAAAAGGGGGAGACTGGAACATCTAAAAATTAAAATCGTTATGTCCCATTTGCCCCCTCTATCAAAGACAGGTGTGGTAAATGTGGTTTATTTTATGATCGTGTCCCAGTCGCCCCCACTGGTGGAATTCCGAGTGGGATATGGATACTGGGATATGCCGATTGTTTCTTACAATCGAATATTTTTTTTAATTATTAAAGAAGGAATATTTTCTAAGGTATGATTGAACGCTATTGCACTACGATACTTGCACTAGGTAGGCACGTGTTAATGTAGTAACTTGCTTTTATTACTCACATGGTTGACTTGTCATTCCCATTATAAACGTTTTACGTTTTTACACATCATATTCTGTTGCGTTTTAGTAACTAAAATTGAAAGTTATTTTATTTCAAAATAATCGATCTAAATTAATAAATAGGTATACCTATATATTTATTAGCTTTATGGTATTTATGTAAAATCCATAAAAGTGCTTAATTTAAATCATTTTATTTATAAATATCCTTGTAAAAAGACTTATGTATGACTTAAAAATGATTATAATATTTGCATTACGCTACACTGCTCTGACGCAATTCCATGACGTAAGTATGAAGCGCGCGCGGACGACTCGACCCGCCACGCGCCAGCGTTCTAGACCCGCTCCGCGCGTGTATTTAGATACCGAGGCGGAAACGTAGCGTTTGAATACCTACACACCGCGCTACAAGAGGCCCTTATGTGATTTGTTTAGTTCGAAGACTAAACAACAACAACTAAACAAATCAGCTTATATATTTCCTGGATTTAGTTCCAACTTTATATTATCAATTCGAAATCAATCTTCGCATTGAAAGCTGTGTATTTTGTCTTTTTATAATAGGGAGTTAGATATAATTTTCCGCTTCTTATTTAGAATGCTTTAAGTCGACGTCGATCGATAGTTTTCAACCGACTTCAAAAAAGGAGGAGAAACTCAATTCGTCTGTATGTTTTTTTATGTTTGTTACCTCATTACTTTTGACTCGGTGAACCGATTTTGATGATTCTTTTTTTATTACAAAGCTGTCGCTTTCCATGTGGTCCCATTTCAATTAAGTCTAGTTTTGACATGAAGTCGGTTTTTTAATGCTCTGCATTTGTTGATTATTATTATTAGGCCAATCCGATCAGAAAACGGAGTTTGTCCCCTAACATTTTATTTGGTGGTCGGCTGGTGTAGCGGTAACAGCATCTGCCTTTCATGCCAGCGGTCCTGGGATCTAGTCCCGGTTGGGTGGATATTTGTGTGATGACACAGATATTAGCCGACAAGTCATGGGTAAACTTAAATACAAGTTTATTTCTAATATTAATATATGTTAAATAATAGGTATATTTAATATAGATGTGTGTGTTTTAAGTATATTTTATTAAATTCAAATTCAAATTCAAACACTTTATTGCCATTTGCATAGAATGGGATACTTATAAAAATACAGTTTTAACATTAAATGTACAATTTGGGCGGCCTTATCACTTCAAAGTGATCTCTTCCAGGCAACCTTATCTTAAAATAAATTAAAAAGAAACGTAAACATGGCATTATTATTTTATAAATGTTACTAATTAAAGTATATAAATAGGTGTAATAATATAATATGAAATACATATATATAAAATATAAAAACATTAATTTAAAAATAGATATATAAGTAGGAAGAACAAAGTACGCTTTGTATTAACATAGATTCTATATAAAATTAGATAAGTTTGAGAGATAGAAGTTTTTTAAATGATATTTAAAAGAAGCTATTGTTTTAGCGTGGTGGAGAGAAGATGGTAATGAGTTCCAAAGAGATATTGCTTTCACCGTAAACGACTGCTGATAAAGGTGGGAACTGTGACGGGGAGTTGCCAGCAAGTAGTTGCTGGCAGACCGCAAGTTACGTTCATGGTGTTGATGGCGAAAACTAAAGCGTTCTTTAAGATAGATTGGCAGACAAGGGTTGAATAATATTTTGTATAAAAGATTTAGTGTATGAGTATTCCTTCGAAGACGAATTGGGAGCCACTTGAGCCTTACGCGGAATTCGGAAACGTGATCATATTTTCGTAAACCAAATATGAATCTAATACACATATTTTGAAGGCGCTCAAGCTTGTTTAGTTGCTCTTCGGTCAAATTAAGATAGCTAGTGTCAGCGTAATCCAGTATTGGGAGTATAAGTGATTGTGCGAGAGCAATTTTGGTAGGTATTGGCAGAAAATTTCGTAGCTTTCGGAGAGATCGTGCAGCAGAGAAAACTTTTCTGCTGACAGATTCTATTTGAGGTTTCCATGACAGTGTGGAATCCATGAGAACTCCTAGATTTTTAACCACTCTACTGTAAGGTATGATGACGTTATCAAAAATTATTGGAGCAAGTTGCTGATAATCGACTTTGTTTATGAGTTTAGAGCTACCAATAAGGATAACTTGAGTCTTTGAAGGATTAATATTTAAACCATAATATTTACCCCATTCAAGTATTGAACCAAGGTCCTTATTAATAGTGTTAATGGACAAATTGATGCTGTCGGGACTGAATTGCGTATAGATTTGTAGATCATCTGCAAATTATTTTACATTATTATTAATAGTGATTAAATTTTGTTATTATTTAGTAATTATTCTAATGTACAGTAATTACTGTTTACTGACCCTTTTAGCATTTATAGACGTATAACCGTCACTTGAATCATAAAAACTTCAGATGATATCTACTATAAATAAACAAAAGCTTTTTACTTGAAACTAAACATACTAAATTTAAGTTAAAGTCAAATAAATTTAAAAATATAAGGTGAATAATTATTAATGAATAATCAATACACATAATATTTTGAGACTGTATTGAGATATTGAAATAACACGTTTTATTTTAGTATGCACGTCTGACCAGCACCTGTGCCAAAAAAATAGTTGTGGAATACCATTATGAAAACCCTTAAAATAACTGTTAATTAAATTGTTAGTTACTTTTCGTGTACATTTAGAAAAACTAATTTTCGACAATGACTACAGGTGACTGACGACGCCATATTTAAGTCATATTTTCACTGAAATTCCTATATTTTTGATTTCTGCCTGGACGTAAAAAATGATTTTAATAAAAAAAAAACTAGAAAAACAAACTGAATTCATAAAAGATTTTATATTTTTGATAGATAGTAGTTGTGGTGAAATTTCACTTCCGTACATTATGTTGATCTTTTATGTTCATCTCACATTAACCGTTTATAACTTTTTGTTTAAAAACTCGTATGCTTCGAAGTAATTATATATTTTTAAAGCTTTTGTTATTTCCTTATATGTATAATATGTAGAATGTTCTAAGAAAAAAAGACAAATCTCTATAGGTTTGAACACATTTCATTGATAGATTGAGTACTTAAATACAGTAAGTATCTACTAACGGCATTTCGTATACCTGTGGAGATTTATGGCAATAACGTCATTTTGTTTTTTCATTTGTACACCTAAATTACTGATGCAACTTTAAATGTATTATTTTTATTTGATTCGTGATAATCTCCACGATCCTAAAATTTGGCACAAGTTGCGGCCAGGAATGCAACGGAACCTTTCTATTTTTTGATTTCAAATATTTTTCTTTCTCTATGTACCTACTTATAATTATGTTTTCAACACACTTGCTCGTAAAGTGAGCGTTATTCTATTGAATTTAGAACTATAAACTGGGCTATAAGTCACGCGTGCATAATATATTATACCCTAGTGCATAATATAATGAATCCTACAAAGTTGAATTGTACCTTTGTGCAAATAACATGCGAGAAAACAGAGCATATTTTATTGGTCCGGGTTATACACTAAATATTTTCAGAAACAACAAAGAGGTTTTATACCACTTCAAATCCATATACATTTTTAAATGTTTGCGCCTTATATTAGTAAAATAAATTTGTATATTAAACAAATTATTCACAATTTACAATCATTTGTCATAAAATATTAAAATATTTGCATTTACCACTCCAAATTAAACATTTTCACTTAAAATAGGCTGAATATGCTATACAGACATTGACACATTTGACGGAAAAAAACCTACGCGCATGCGCGAGGTTCGGCGCCATTTTTCAATCACAATTCACAGCTTTGTTATCAAGTGCGTTTGTTATTTTATGACCACATATGTCTGTCTTTTACTCACAAGTGTGTTGAAAAACGTCGTATGTAACTCGTGAGCGTTGCTAATTACAGTCTCGGCTCATTATTAAGCCCTCGCCTGCGGCTCGGGCTCAAATCACAGCCTCGAGTGTAATTAGCAACTTCGCTCACTTGTTACATAATATACTATTATCTTATTATTCATGTACAACTTTGCTGTATTATTTTATAGTGACACATATTTTAGATCGCCAACTCATACCATAAATAAATAAATAAATATTTCTGACACTCACACAACATTATCTAGCCCAAATTAAGTATCTTAAAGAACTTGTGTTATGGATACTAGATAACTGATATACTTAAGAAATATATAAACATACATATTGAATAAATACATATTTTTAGACTAAACTTAAATAAACATATAAACATCCATGACTTGACGACTAATATCTGTGTTCATCACACAAATATCCGCCGCCGCCGCCGGGATTCGAACCCAGGACCTCTGGCATAGTAGGCAATGTATGTTACCGCTACACCAGCCGGTCGTCACCATAGACATTTCACTTTAATTTTTTTATGGAAAATAATCAGTTTTTAGCCATAAGACCACCCAATGTCACCCCACTCTCATACTCGCAGAAGTATGTATTTATAAGGGGAAATATTTTAGTAGCAGCAAACTACGTGAAGCTTGGAGTGGGTGTAGTATAATTAAAATATGTTTAGAGATTTAATGAAACCGACATCGTCTGAGGGTTTACTGTCAGATCTGTCTCTTTCACTTGTTACACATGCCTTGTGACGGTATTGAGGAAAATTATTCACTTTGAATATTCACGAGTGCAACAGTGACGTGCGTTAATTCTAGTGGTAGCGTCGGGTATCATTTCCCCCTTTTCCCTAAAATATGGTTGGGGTGATAGCTGGTGCTTGCGTTATACTCGTGAACGGGTGCTACTAGCGGTGCCAGGTCGTTTGGCTAATGATACAATGACTATTTTATTCCATTCTTGTTCAAATACTTTGGTCCCAGTTTGTCATGTTCGTATCCATAGCTCATTGCACCTACTATGTAAGCAATTTGGTTGTGGCATGACATTGGCTCTTACAATAGGCTGTCTTGTGTTTGTTGTTTTTTCATGTCACGGTCAATTTGTATTGTACCAATCTTTATTAATTTGATAATTCTGACTGAAAAAGAGTACCAAGAGTTTTTTTCCGCCGGATTTTTTTTCTCTTGGTCTACTGTAATATCTTATTCAACAACTAGCTAAAGCCAAAGTATGTGATGACTGACTTCATCCAGTGTTTTGCGAAATTCCTAACATGAATAAAACTTTTTATTTTTTATTTTTAAGGATATCGAGATAACAGTATTGTTAGTGTTATTTCAGATACCTATGGTATTACCAGCGATGTTTTAGCAATTATAATTTGAGCTTCATTGCTTTTTTCAATGTTCCTATCTAAAGCGTACAAAAAATGAAAAGTGCCATAAAACCAAAACGAGTTGCCACTAAGTATACCAATTTCCATGTTGAGAGCTTTAGTAAATATAATATGAAAAAAGAAGCTTAAATGTATATTAGAGAGAGAGAAAATTTTAGAGATTTCTGAAAATATAAGTAAGTGTATGGAAATTACATTCGAGGTTTCCCTAATCCGTCCTGACATCACAAATTGATTAAATATTATAGGTTACATATTGAATATAGTACAACTTGTCCTTTATATTATTTTTATATTTGCACCCGCGTCAGACCTTAATTATCATACTTGGTAGTAAGTGACGATCGAGATGTAGATTCATTGGTGACTAGTAGTTAAGTTTATCTTCATAAACAGCTATGATATTTGGCGGTAGATTTTTATGAAGGCTGTTCAGGTGGAACATGAAAATGTCCTTTCCCCAGTTATCATTTAGGACAAGCTTATCCAGTCGTATGGCAGACTCTGCGCTGCTAAAATAAATTGCACTTTAATTCTATTCACGACAAAATTCAGAATTAAAACTGTTTATACCGGTTGCAATTAGGCCAGCAATGCATAATGGAGTCGGCCGTTAGTCGTAATAAGCTCGACCGAGGGAGCCACACAATATAAGCATTGTTGAAGTCGCTGCTTCCACTCCTATTTTTTCTGTGCTGCAGCAAAAACTTCGCAATTCCGACTTTAAGGCGCTGTATCAACAGACGTAGCTTTTAGGAAATTGCGACAATGACGGTAAATTCCTTCAAAATTGTTTTCATAGCGTCTCAGTACAGTTTGCCAAATACTATGATGATCTATTTAATTAGTATTGTAAAATCATTGTTATTGAGTTCATTCCTTTTAGAAAGAAGAAATAAAAAAAAATATAACCACAAATTGAGTTTACAGTTTTGTGATACAATTTAAACACATAAATCTAAGAATAATGTCACAACAGGTCACAACACAGTAAGCACATTTGTGGAAATAGGTGTAATCTCAGCATATTGCTATTGCTATTTGTACTTAACTATTTGAATATAGCGTTCAATGGATACTTTTAAGCCACAGCTTAATAGAAAGAATAGGCCTACCGTACCTGGCTGGATAAGTGTGTCATAAAATGCAACCAATTCGAGTGGCAACCACAGGCTGGTGACCACCCTTCTTACAGTACCCGCTGCTAAATATCACCGCTCCAACGGTATTGAGTTCCGGCACTATTTTATTAAGGGGCAGTTAATTCCTACACCCGTGTGCTTCTCTCATCCTTGTTCTGCGACCTCACTTTCACTTGCTATTAGGTGAGATTGATCAACCGATAAAAAAACGACTTAATAACTAAGTAGTTTGCTTTATTATTCATACTTTTTCATTATAGTTTTCACTCTAAACTTGCAATTAGGAGTAGTAGTAACGACATCAAAACTTTTAGTAGGTATATGCAAAATGCCCGATTATATCCGTTCAAAATGTGTTTTACTATATGCGAAATAAAGTCTTGAAAAAATAAAAAGTCTAGGTTAAATTATAGGTACGTACCTACTTCTTATGAAAACAATACATCTAGTCAAAGCAATGTACCCGAACTAAAATAGCTTGAGTTAGCTTTTCAACTGTTTCCACCCTTACTTTAACAATAATACTGTGATAATTAAATTTAATTAAATTCTGACTTCCAACTAACTTTGGAAAGGTTCCCGGAACTTATGTATTTTTGTTTTCAAGTCGTCAACGAACCCACCACAAACTTAGGTTATTTATTAGACAATGATTTGATACCAAAGTAGAGCAAAACAATTTAGCTATCATGATATTATACACTGTGTTTTTTATTGACTTTTCATTTCATACTAGACACAATTTTTTGGGTAACTCTAAGTTTGAGGTCTTGCCAAGTATACTACTGTACATTTTCAATTAAATTTTTTCATTTTCATTACCACAGTAAATCGTTTTCATTAAGGCAAATTACTTGTTTTCATATTTTCGACTGCTAAAATATTTCTCTATTATGAGATATTGAATTATGAGCATTCTTATGTAGGCGTTGAAACTTTAACAACTCAAAGTAAGTGAAGCTTATGGTCTGAACTAGGGAGAAGCTAGGATATAAATACATATATAGGATAAAACCCCAGAACCGGAACATTTTTTTTCTTGTTCCGTGCGGTAATCGAACCCGCAACCAATGACATCTGAGGCATATACCCCATCGCCAAAGTGGCTGACCATGTCTGCCGCATCACGACTAGGCTTGTCGACACATGATAACACACACATGTTTGATTTACATTTGGTCAATAAATGCTTTCAATTTTCAGTTCACTTTGTTAAGTGAATACCTAATAGGGAATTCGCTATGTTAGGCAAACATAGGAAATTCTCGGCAAAACGAGCTTTCGAGTTCTATGTTCAAAATTCGGAAGCTCGTTTAGCCGAAAATTAAAATATTACCGCCCCGGAGCAGTAATGTGTTCCGGGAATTATTATGAAGAGCCAGTGCTTCCATGCTGGACTGGGAGAAAAGGAAAACATTGAATGCATCAGCTGCATCCCTCCCCGGGAACTCTGTAAAATCCCTTAACTGTCAAAGATAAGTTAAGGGACAGAGGATTTAGTGACGTTTTTGTAGAAAGGAGGTCTGTTACTGCAATAGAGACTCCACCATACCCTATGCCTATTACCTCAAACGTTACTTCAGATGGTTTTATAGCCACTGGTGTTCTGCCTACCAAATAAGTAATGCAGGCGTGAAGTTATTTACTGATGAAAAGTGGCTTCAAGATTTATGGATATTATTAATGAAGGTAGGATTCAAGGTTTAAATTTAAAAGTCTATTCTGTATTTAATTTCACTGGTCACTCCTCTTTCTCGTACACGTATAAACGTAAGGTCAGCTTAGATTGAAAAACCTACAACAAAAATATCTCGTGTACTATGGAGATTCAGCTTCGAGTATTAGCCGTTGCGCATACACACGGCAACTGTGACGTCACAGCTGATATAAATAAACAATCGGCACGCAGCGAGGAAGGCGGGGCATGCGCGCGCGCCGAGCCCGGCAGACGCGGGCGCGGTGATGCCGACCTAGGATTTATTATATTGTCTTAGTACTTATGATTTATTACCATTATATTTACTGGTTACGTGATTTTCCAAGGTTTCTGTAAAGACATTCGGGCCAAAATTGATATAGGTACTAGCCGTTTCACGCTGGTTTACTTGCGCAATTTCTAATCCGGCGGGAATATCGGGAATTTCGGAATAGAAAGCTTATGTGCTATTCCACACTGTACACTACATTATACCAAATTTCATTCAAAATGCCTTTCTGCTGTAATCGAAGAACAAACATCAAGGAATCGAGACATCTATACAAACTTTCGCATTTATAATACCTATTAGTAAAATAGTACTATTTTTTTCAGTTAAATAGATCTATTAGTAAAATAGATACGTAAGCGACTGGTCACGAGAAACTAGAAAAACACGAAACATCTGTGAGGACTCCAAAACATCGTTGAAATTGATCGAGAGACAATGATATAATGAAACGCGGTACCTTAAAGTATTTTATGTAAGTCTTTAAGTGGTTAGTTTTTTACTTAGGTTTTTTCAACGGACTTCCAAAAAAGTAGGAGGTTCTCAATTCGTCTAATATTTCGAACAATTATGAAAATATGATATGATAGAGGATACTTCATCGTTGGTCCCATATAAATTTCATCGAAATCGGTGAGTACTTCATTGAAAATTTCAAACTTTTGAAAAAATATGTATGATTTCGGAGAATGTGTACGTTGATGACATTCTCAACTCAGCCAAAGCTTTGACGTGAAGTCGGTTTTTTTAATGCTCTGCATTCGTTAATTATTATGTTTAAAAATATATGTACACACAACAAATGCAAGGCAGTATAGAATATTTTCAATTCGCAATACTTATCGTACGGATGCAAACACATTTGACAGCAGAACTTGCAAAAAAACTACTCTGGCAAAAGTCATGTTTATTTATCCTACGTGCTTACATTCATGTATCCTGATCAGAAGTAACACAATAAGTGATTTAGATTCCTTATCTAAACACAAATAAAAATCTTTGAAACTCTGGGATGATTTTCATAAACATTTCTGAACTTGGACATATAATATAAGGAATCCAAATGGAGCTTCCCTGTCATCGCCTGGCACGCAAGCAGACAGAGACAGCTAGCTGTTTGTCAACATCTGCTCACAGTTCTGCAACGTCTGGCAGACGCGACACGGAACGCCGCGCAGAGTCTCCTGCGCAACTGCCAATTGATGTCTCTATTTATAGCCTAAAGTACGCATGTGATCACAATTTTGGGATGCCCAGTCTATTTTGAAGACAAGCAATGTATTCAGAGGTAAACATTCTGAAAATTGTTGATTATGTTCATAAATATTTACCTTTTTTTAGAAAAACACCAGCTGTTTCATAGTTTGATTTATATGATGGAGAGATGATTGAGATTTATTCAGAAATAACTATTCGATTTATGTGTTTTATCGACACTTGGAGTTTTTTGTAGGCATATTTTAAAGGATCAGGAAGTTAATTGAATCAAGAAATACTTTTTCTAATGTAACAAAATGACTACTTTTACAGGTACACACCCAATATACTTACACTAATTGTGATTTTTTTCGGTTAGATAAGTTCACTTTGAAAATAAACAGGGAACGAAACAAAATTTTACTTAATAAAATTTATTCACTATAACGGGTTTTATACCGACTGGGAATAAAATATGGCCCTCAACTCTTGGTTCATTGTTTTTTATTTAATCTGTTCTCTGTTCATCATCATTGGCCACTACATCCATTGCAGATGATTGTTGCAGCGACCGCTACTAGCAGGGAAGTCACATCTTCGATGGTGACTTAAAAGCAGAATGGCAGCTCGACATTTTTGGCCACATCTATCACTCGATCATCGGGTCGGAGATACGGATTTGTCTTAACTGCGGTGCGAACACAGTACTTTATCGATTCGTATGTTTACGAATGTTCGTATAGTATGGAGTCGGTTGCAAGTTTTTAGTAACATTGTATTTTTTATTTTTTCAGTTTTTTAAGAGTAGGGTGAGTGGGGGCAATATCAAACGGTTTTTTAATGAGATGAGGAGTTTTGTTTTTGAATCCTTGTGAAACACTACATATCACTCAAAATTTAAACTTGATGCCTTGTAAATGACGACCAATGAGTATATTTTAAAACTATTTTCTTAAATTTCATTTAAATCTATAAAGTGATGAATACCACATCAAGCATCATTTGCTATGGACAAAAAAATAAAACAGGGGAAAGACGGAAAGATGGCGGGGAAAGATCAAAGTATTTTCTAAAATCGTTTAAGAGAATGACAGACATTTTTGTTCAATTTAATATGGAATTTTAATTTTTGTATTTCAATCTTACCCCACCGGGGAAAGATCAAAGTGGATGTTCTCAAACATTGCTGAGCGATTGTTTAAAGTAAAATTGATAATAAAAGTTAACGGCAAAATCAGCAACAAAAAAAATCTGATTTTGTTAAATTTGTCATAATTGGAAATATAATATTATTCCAAATATCTTAATCGAAAATTTATATGTTCATCTTACCCCATCAAAATGTAATGGGTAAAGATAGAAAATTGTGTTAATTCCTAAAATACGAGTGATGGCAAAAAACGATTTAATAACTGAAACGTAAATATAATGTTAAATATAAAAAAGAATCAGTTATATCTAGCGTTTAATAAAGAGTTACAGGATGCGGGGTAAGATACTTGAAGAAAAACTCAAAAGGTCAGATTGTATAATATTGTAAAAAAAATCATGTTTCTGTGCCTTCAAACGTTTACTGAGGCATAGGAGAAAATTAAATGGCGACTTAAACAGTGCTGCAAACACTTCTAAAAATCTGGTAGATGTGGCGTTATTGTTTACTTTCTGTGTTACCCCGTTTTTCATCTCTCCCCACTTACCCTACAGCATCTTTACAAACATTCAAAATTAACAGGCCACACATTTATTTCAGCTGGCCGTGCGGCAATGGACATATTTCAATTATTGCCAACAAACCGTCTTCATACTATACGAAAATTCGGAAATATACGAGTCGATAAAGTTCTGAGCTCGCACTGCTGTTTTGCTTAAGTTAACTAAACCAGACATCACCGTGCTTCGACATATCATAATAATAATTATTTATCAAAAACGAAAACAAAACCAACTTAGTAGTAACAAATTAACGTAAACACAAATTCGGTAAATTCGTTACTATCTAGTGTTACCCAATTACCATACTCCTCAAAATCCTTCGATCAGAACACCTAAAACTGAGATATTGAGGGAAAACCCGAAAGAGCCCGAAAACTCATAAATAACAACAACCTTACAAATAAAAAATTGCAGACGCTGGAGCATCGTCGTAAGGTTGCTTGTTTGACAGTATTTTATCGGCTACATTTTGGTGAGTGTGCGAGTGCTCTTTTTGACCAAATTGAACCCACCCCTTTTTACCACCGGACTACCAGACGCAGACAGAACTTCCATCCGTATATAGTGGATATACCAAGAAGTCGAACAAAACGCTTCGATAGTTCCTTTTTGGTACGGATTGCCAAGGTGTGGAACAATCTGCCTGCGTCTGTTTTTCCTGACCACTACAGTCCTGGAACTTTTAAGTGTCGAGTGAATAGGTTTCTCGTGGATGGACGTGTAACACCATAGTCTTCATGCGCACTTTCCATCAGGTGGCATGGAAGACAAACGTCCTATCCTTACAATATAAAAAAAAAAAAAAAAAAAACATACATTAAAACATTTAAATTAAACAAAGTATTCAATCCTTATTTAACTCACAAGAGACACATAATTTCAGCTGAAAGCCAGCTAGAGTCAGCTTGTTAAGGTTATATGAAAATACATAAATAAAACGCAGCGTAGAATTACCTCCCGGTAGAGCGCTATAAATTTTGCGAGACAACTGGTTGCCCGCTTGCGGTTCCATTGCGATTTTCTCTTAGGTTGTAGGTAATTTATAAACGGGTGATGGTTACCTTCTCACTTTTTTTAAACATGTGTTATTTACGATAAGTGTTTTTTTGTCTTTCGTTTTCTATTTTCAGTAAGAATAGTTCAGCTAAAACTTACGGAAAATCTGGAATGTCTTAAAATTCTAGATAGAACTCTTTTTTTCGTAGATCTTGCAAACAAGGGCTGTATTTTATCTGTGATTCCTTTTTATGCCGGGATAGCTTAAAAACAAAAGCTTCATAAGATCTAGAAAATGTAATTATAGTTGCTTATGTATTTTCGAATTTCAATACAGTTTGCGTGTTACTGTATTGAACAATAGAAGAAGTAAAAACAAACATTAAGACTCGGACTAACACAGACTTATTAAATCTTACTGAGTGGCTACTTAGGTAATCAGCACATATTACTGAAAAATATCGTTTTGCCATTCTAAGGTGACATGGAGTGTTAGTATAGATATATACCTACATGTACATATATATTGTATATCTTCCGTAAGTTCTTTAAAGTTGATATTAGTTTTCGACATCTTTGATATAAGTTCCATCATGATTACTTAAGTTACATCTGATCCAAGATTTAATTAACATTTAAAAAGGACACGACTCAATTTCATTATCCATCTAAATCTATTAAACAGATCAGCAAAAATCAAAACAATATTTCGTGGCGGTAATGATGCGATACCAACTTTTCGTCAAAGTTTTAAAGCTCATCATAAAGAAGGCGTATTTATTCATTTCACTGGTTACAATAACTCCTTTAAACTTATAATGGTGTTAATAACGAGGATTGTGAGGAATTTAAAAGGTTCTACTCCAAAGGCTATTGAGACCGAAAGGACGGTTCTGTTACCCTTTTGTTGTACAGTAAAACATCCTTCTAGGTTTATGTACAATTCGAAAAGTTTTTGTAAACTGACTAAAATAATCTTCTTTATTATATGAATTCTTATCTTTTATCACGCTTTCGTAAATTGCGCTTTTTTGTCGGAAGCTCTCTCTCTGTATCGTTGTTAAGTTAAAGTACTGTATCAATTTTCTCACATCGTTGAAAATGTTTGACATGAACAAATAATTCCTGTCTGATTTATCTTAGCTTCTTCCTTATCTTTTGTATATCTTGTAAAATAAAATTGGAGTATGTGTTAAATTAGATTGCTCGTTTCCACATAAATTTTTGTTGACAGACAGACTGAGAATTCCAGTTAGTCAAAGTATTCTTTATTTCTTAGGTTAAACATACGTACATTTAAATTAAGTGATACTATTCACAAATTTAAATAAATATACCACCACTTGAGAAAGTCGATCTGTAGAGAAGTGGCGAAAAATGCAACTAAATTCACCTTTTAAGACACTGTGAAATTCCTACCAATGAACTTTACTTTCATGATTTTAGATATGTAGGTATCCCTCTTTACACAACTTTTGGTTTGCAGTTAACCGATTTATAGGTATGATTCTTTAAATTTATCCAGTTTTTTCCCTTGTAAATATTATGCAGTTATTATATTTATAGGCAGACTTGCTTACATTTATTTCTAGTGCTCAATAATGAAGTGTTTCGTAAATAACTTGTTTCTGCAGCACAAATATAGTATCCATTTAGGCCGCAGTTCCGCACAATAGAACTCCGCACGTCATTACCTCATTAAATTCTGTCGCACAGAAGCTTCATTAGAGACCTTTTATGCCATATTTTTAAGATTCACTGATGAGCTCAATCTTAGAGCTTTTAAAGAAAAACGGTATTTTGTTATCAAAACACATTAATAAGCAATCTGAATAAGCTTCTTTAATAGCTTGAAATGTATTTACCGCCCTTTTATTTAATCTTACCAAGTCTCAGAAAAAAAAAACTTTACAAAATAGCATTTCTCGTATAAGCTATAGCTGTAATATTCAACGTGTGTAGTAAGTTATCTATGAGTACGCAGTGCCACATTCAAATTTAATAATCCTGACTCATGTGACAGCTGGCTCTGAATTAATAATAACTTTTCTTGTTTTTCAAAGTAAATATATTCCTGTATTCCATGACTTCCAAAAAAGGAGGAGGTCCTCAATTCGTCTGTATGTTTTTTGTGTCTTTATTACACGATATTTCAGTCAGTTATGAATCGATTTTGCAAATTCTTGTTTCATATGATAGAAGATACTTCATAGTTGGTCCCATATGAATTGAAATCGGTTGAGTACTTCAATGAAAATCTCAAATTTTTTAAAGAATATGTATGATTTCGGAGAATGTTTACGTTGATGACATTCTAACTCACCCAAAGTTTTGACGTGAAGTCGGTTTTTTTAATGCTCTGCATTCGTTGATTATCTTTATCTGCAATCGTTCCAAAGAAGCTGTCTCGGGAGTCAGAGTACCTCCGCTTTCTCAACTTGTTAATAAAAAAATCAGGAAATTTATTTTGTCATTAGTAGAATAACATTTCTGTTTATTTTTGTTTTAATGAAAAGTAGGTTGATAAGAAAATGATAAGAGGAAAATTATAAGAGGCGACTTTATCACATAGCAGTACTATGATTAAGATTGTTATGTGACTAAATATGCGTCCGTGCGTGGTTACCACTTATATCCAGCACCTGTGTTCTGAATAAAAGGGCAAGAAAGGAAGTATTTACTGGCACCGCCACTTACCTTTTAGTTTCCCAGAGTCGACAATACACCAGTAGTTATCCTAATATTACGGGTGTTCAGGTGACGATAACTTAGCATCCGGTAGTCCAAGTGATCGTTATACAAGTGCACATTGTAACTGCCTTAAATGAAGCCATTTTATTTTTAATTTGTTTGGTCTAAGCAGTATAACGTCCTAAGCTATTTGAGATTTTATTGTCATTTTAGGTTTTTTTCTTATGCACGCTCGTTCGATTTATTGCCAATAAAGTTGCTTTCATGCTAGACTGGGAGCGAAAGAAAAACATAGGATGTACCAGCTGTCTCTTCCCGCGGATACCTGCTGTAAAAGTCAGTGAAGGGACAGAGGTTTTATTAGCGTTTTTGTGGGCGATAGGCTGACTCCATATAACTGCAATAGGTATATCCATCATTATTATACCTCCAAAGTTAAACGTAACATCAGATGGTCTTCTAACCTGAAGTTATGTATGTATGTATGGCAATAAAGTTAAAGTACCTACTTACGGTTTTGTACGAATAAGCTCTTACCATCTTCCTAGTTTTTCTCGTAGGTTGACTCGGCTGTGGTTCGATTCCCGACCTTGACAGTTTTTAAGATTGTTCAATACTAGCCACGTTTTGGGAACCTATGTTAGATTGTTGGTATAGTTAGGTATCATTACAATAACAGTCAAGGAAGCAATTAATATTAATATTACGTTAAGTGACTGTAGACATATTATTTTATTAGTCCACACCACAGTTATCCCTTATGATATATTAAAATCCATAGTGTATCAATTATGTAATATAATTAATTGGATCATACATTACGTGGCTTACAA
The DNA here is from genome assembly GCA_944452665.1 of Stenoptilia bipunctidactyla. Classification (NCBI taxonomy): domain Eukaryota; kingdom Metazoa; phylum Arthropoda; class Insecta; order Lepidoptera; family Pterophoridae; genus Stenoptilia; species Stenoptilia bipunctidactyla. Next base: position 1,005,691 of record OX101724.1, on the reverse strand, counting down.
TACATCCAAGCCTTCGAAATACCTTTTTCAAAAGGGAATTCCCAGAAACTAGACAATTATACATTAACTTTCAAATCAGTTTGTGCCTCAGTGAGTGCTACCGTCTCACGCATATCAATGTATCCAAACAGTTGAACATTATAATACGCGTTACTGTCGCCTGCACGTACGGCAGTGTTGTCGTTTATGGTCAAGGTGACAACGCTGGTGACGGTGACCGTCCCGGCTATTTCGGCGTCCCCCGGCGACGGCGCGCGCGCAGTGCCCGGCCACATGCTCCCAGCCCTACACGTCGCAGGGATCTCTAAACAAACTTTTATAGTGTTTTGTCTTACAGTTTTAAGTGCTCTGTGTTGATTGTGACTCGTGCGCGCAGTTTACAGTGCAACTCTCGATCGATCGAGCCCTAATTATAGATACGCGATCTTAAATAACCTTGTGCTTCGATCAAGTTTAGTGCTTCCTCGTGGTTCGGAAACCGGTTCTTTTATCGCTGTGTGGCTGTGTTTTGATTTCAAATGAAAAATAACACAAACAATGTGTTATGACTTCAAATCGGACATAGCACGAGACTCTTTTAGTATAAACTACACAAGGTTACCCTGTGATTCATTTCAATGTCGAGTCGTTGATCATTTAGCGAATCAATAAAACATTCTCAACTCTATTCCTTGCTCAATCAACTTTGGAATAATATTTACTTAAATTTCAACTACTTAAGAGTTCACGTATACGTCGTTGATTCGTTAACTATCTCAACAAAACTTAAATTACATAAATTAAACAGAACTTTAAATGAATTATGCAACTTATTCAATAACACGTTCTCTCTCACTAGGATAACATTTTAGAGGTTCGCAGCAGAGGTCCGTAGCTAACTTTTCATATCAAATTGAAATGTTGTATGTTCGCCCATGTTGGGTTACCGTAAATTAAATTATGCGTGTTGAGCTAGCCGCGATACACGCGCGTATACTCTGCCCGCATTGTGTGTGTGTTAGATAAGGTTGTTGGCACAGTGATAATGATCGGCGGGAAAGCCGCAGCAATAGTTCAGTCGTGAGAAGGCCGTGGAGTGGGCAGGAAACGTCCGCTGGATTGAAGTGATGATGTCATTTCGATAGTGTAGTGAGAGAACTGAGGATTGGGGTCGATGTTCCGAAGGGCCTGGTATCGGCGCGGCGATATGTTGTTGCATGGTGGCGCAGGGAGACGGCTGGCACCACGGAGAGGCTCAGGGCGCTGCGCAGTAGCATGCTGGCCAAGTGGCGCGGGGCGGGGGCGGGCGCGGGGCCGCCGCGGGCCTCGCCGCCGCGCGCGCCCTCGGACGAGGACGCGGAGGGCGCGCTGCTGGCGGGCGCCGCCGCCCTGGCCCGGCGACGGCACGCCATCAGGGTCAAAAAGAATAGAGTCACCTTCAAGCTCCCCAGGTTTGTGTTATTCTGTCAACAAAAATGTGGTATGGAAACGGTGGCAATCTGTTTTGAAGGCTTGTTATGTCTGGGTTTTTTCATAAGTAAAACATGTGAAATTAAATAATACAATACAAATAAATTATAAAATCTTTATTTACTCTACAATTAATCAAACTTAAATAAGAATGTAATTAAAAAAAAACAATGCTGACGCTACAATCATGTGACCCCGACGTAGTTTAACTAGGCACGTCATTTTGAGAACTACATTACGTATTTTTCTTTAAATTTATTTATTTACATAACGAAATTACAGGAATTCTCTAAATCCGAAATGCTTAAATTAGTCAAAAATAGAACGTCTAGCCTGTTTGGACGAGGTAGGTATCCAATCAAACGCAATTAGGACCTGAATCCTGACCTTGCATGCTGCAGGCGTTAAATCAACCATCAAGCCACGGACGAGCGGTTTACGTTCAAATAACAATGGCAGCGGGCTATACATGATTGTAGTTGATGTTATTTTGTGGCGTTTAACAAACAAAAACATAAAACTATTCGGAATTCATTCCTGAGTAACTCAGTGAAAAAATACTCGTGGACGAACGTTACGCGAAAAGATATTGCATTTTGAATATTATATGTTTTGTATGTCTTTGGCACAAAGGGCGTGGATCCATCTCTACGGAACGGCGCCGTATGCCGTGCCGTTCCACGGCGCGCCGCCGCAACTTTCCACGGCGCCGTGCACGGCGCTCCATTCAGCACTTCATATTAGCTCTTAAAATTATCTCCATCATGGTTCATTATAGAAAAGTATGCCGTATAAAGGCACGGCGCCGCCGCCGTGACACGGCGCGGCGCAGTGCTGTACGGTGCAAATCAATGCTTTTCTATAATGAACCATGATGGAGATAATTTTAAGAGCTAATATGAAGTGCTGAGTGGAGCGCCGTGCACGGCACCGTGAATTTTATTTATTTTAAAAACGCTACACACTTTAAACCAATGTGTTGAAAATTCATAGTTATTATGATATGTGATGACGATTTCTAAACACTCATTATTTCACGTAACTAAGGATCCACCTTTGTTCTTTGTAGACCACTGAAACTTTTCGTTCGTTAAGCAATTTTACTAGGTTGCTTAACGAACCTACTGATTATTTAAAAAATAAACAACACTACCTACACTAAATCGGTCCCAGCATTATTTATTTGTAATCCCATTCAATTAACATTTCGAAATAACCAACATACATCTGGCAGGGTATTACTTGATTGCAAAGCAGTATACAGTAAAAAGGTCGAAGATTTAACGAAGTGTGTGATATTGTTTCATCAACTAAGTTGATTTAACGTTGAACAGTCCCTAGAGAAATTCAATTTAAAAACAAATATGACTAGGCAGTATTATCACGTATATAGTATATTCATGTCAGTGTTGCAAATATTATAAGTACATAGGTAATTATGGATGGGCGGAGGTTTGTATTTTAATATCGAAATGACTTGATAAGTTAAGTTCGAATTTCGCTCATAGGACTGGCGAAGTAATAAAACAATATAGACAACTCTGAGGATGGAGATTTACTTAGGTGAAATCCTGCCTCTTAACGAAAATTTTATACAGAGAAAATGAACCAATTTTTCCACTTCATTACCTTATTCAAAGTATGGCGTAATAACGTTGATATCGCAGAGTAAACTAACAAATTAATTCTAGCTTACAGCCGCGTTCCTATCTCTGGCTTACAGTTTAGTGTTATCGATTACTTCAAAGTTACTAATGACGATGATCGAGTGATTCGGGATTTATGCTCCAGCAAATACACGGGTTAGCACTGCGCATGTTTGCGGTAGAAATTAATTAATGAGGCTCATTTATTTTGCATATTTATTGGCGAAAAGTCCGCTAGTTTTTATGGTACTTTTAATTTTTCGATATGAAATATAATTGAAAATTATTTCATAGCGATGTGAGTTTTATTTAATTACACAAACAAAGCTTTTGTATTTATAACAATTTAGTATGCAATAATGTGCATTAGAATTTTTAATAAATTACCTGAAGATATCAAAACGCTGCCACTTAATAAATTTAAATACGTCTTACGACAATGGCTAATTAATTAATGTTATTATGACATTATTGATTTTTTAAACTTTAAGTTTGACATAGGTAGATAAAAATGTAAATAATTATGACATGGAGTGTTATGAGAATTATATGTATATATTTTTTTAATAATAATATTGTAATACCTAGTAATAATATACTAAAACATTGTAAATAAATGCATAAGATAACAATATTGCATGCTGTAATACAGTAAAGTATGCGCACATACTATAATATGTACCATCAAATATTACCATACTTTTCGCAATAAATTGATTTGATTTGATTTGATGATAATCAACGAATGCAGAGCATTAAAAATACCGACTTCACGTCAAAACTTTGGCTGAATGAGAAGGTCGTCAAGGTAAACGATCTCAATATTCATACATATTTCAACGTTTTTTCATGAAGTACTCATTCGATTTCGATGATATTTATATAGGGCCAACTGTGAAGTATCCTCTCTCATATTAAAGAATAAAAAAAATCGGTTTACCCAGTCAAAATTTATGAGGTAACAAACATAAAAGGTAACAGCGAGTGGGCCTAAAAATGAACATGGATAAGACGAAGGTTATGTCGAACGTCCATGTTGCACCTACTCCTGTGGTAGTTGGAGGGACCACGCTCGAAGTTGTTGACGATTATCTATACCTAGGACATAAAATCCAGTTAGGTAGGTCCAACTTTGAGAAAGAGGTCATTCGTCGAATCCAACTCGGCTGGGCAGCGTTCGGGAAGCTCCGTGAAATCTTCTCGTCACAAATACCGCAATGTCTGAAGACAAAGGTTTTTAACCAGTGTGTGTTGCCAGTGATGACATACGGCACTGAGACGTGGTCGCTAACTATGGGCCTTATAAACAAGCTTCGAGTCGCTCAGCGGGCAATGGAAAGGGCTATGCTCGGAGTTTCCCTGCGGGATCGAATCAGGAATGAGGAGATTCGCAGGCGAACCAAAGTCACCGACATAGCCAGAAGGATTGCAGAGCTGAAGTGGCAATGGGCAGGGCACATAGCTCGAAGAACAGATGGCCGGTGGGGCAAAAAAGTTCTCGAGTGGCGGCCACGTACTGGGAGACGCAGCGTAGGCAGGCCCCCCGCACGATGGACCGACGACCTGGTCAAAGTCGCCGGTAAACGCTGGATGAGGGCGGCGCGGGACCGAGCGACGTGGAAGACCTTGGGGGAGGCCTATGTCCAGCAGTGGACGTCTACAGGCTGTGGATGGATGGATGGATGAAACATAAAAAATAACATACGCAACGAATTGAGAACCTCCTCCTTTTTTGAAGTCGATTGAAAATTAATCAAAAGTTGTTCGGTGTTTCGATGACTAATAAAAAAATTACATCAAAGGTTCAATGTTCATTACGGTTCACGTAATTTCGTATTTACAAACTTCTCAAGAGGCATGTCCTTAAACGGATAAAAAATTGAGTTTTTTGGAGCTGAAACGTTGAGATGCTTATGATATTACCCATTTCGGGGTCGAGTAGGTCCGGGTATAAACTTTAAAAGTTGTGATTTTAAACAGTGCTGATTAAAGTAAATAATAGGCCTAATTTGATCCTTTTTCCCTTAATTTAATCTTTATTTGTTTAATTTGGAGTCTCTCAATTATTGAGGTGCTAACAATGAACATATTTTTTTAATTATTCAAAGTTATCAATTGAAATTATGATCTTAAAATTATATCTAGTTGTACCTAATTCTATACTACGAGTAATATTATGATGAGATTAGATTTTTTGGTTGCTTCAATTGAATAAAATCAATAACGGGTAGCCTGATTGAAATAATCTTTGACCAATATAATAGTATATTATGTAACAAGTGAGCGAAGTTGCTAATTACAGTCGAGGCTGTGATTTGAGCCCGAGCCGCAGGCGAGGGCTTAATAATGAGCCGAGACTGTAATTAGCAACGCTCACGAGTTATATACGACGTTTTTCAACACACTTGTGAGTAAAAGACAGACATACGTGGTCATAAAATAACAAACACACTTGAAAACAAAGCTGTGAATTGTGATTGAAAAATGGCGCCGAACTTCGCGCATGCGCGTAGGTTTTTTTTCCGCCAAATGTGTCAATGGCTGTATAGCATATACAGCCTATTTTACATGAAAATATTTAATTTGGAGTGGTAAATCCAAATATTTTAATATTTTGTAACAAATTATTGTAAATTGTGAATAATTTGTTTGATATACAATTTTGTTTAACTAATATAAGGCGTAAACATTTAAAAATGTATATGGATTTGAAGTGGTATAAAACCTCTTTGTTGTTTCTGAAAAAATTTAATGTATAACCCGGATCAATAAAATATGCTCTGTTTACTCGCATTTAATTTGCACAAAGGTACAATTCAACTTTGTAGGATTCATTATATTATGCACTAGGGTATAATATATTATGCACGCGTGACTTATAGCCCAGTTTATAGTTCTAAATTCAATAGAATTAGGCTCATTTTACGAGCAAGTGTGTTGAAAAGCTATATTATTAATGAACTACGCTACGCGTAAAACTTTAATAAAATGAATGTTTTCGAAGCTGGATAAATAGTCGTTACTTTTTACTCTTTTACGCCGAAAATGGATGACATATTCAGGTAGGGCGTCTGGAATCACTTAGAAAGTCATTTTTATCAACTTACAATTTATACAGGTTCCACGCGAGTGAAGCCGTGATTGCAGCTAGTATTAAAATAAGTTGCATCGTAGTGATAGAGTGCGACATCCGGCGGCGCTATTGTGCTAGTTGGCATGCGGCCCGCACCACGCCACGTACGCAACAGGTACCGCGCTCGCATTGCTTCACAATCGCGAAATTGGTCGCTCTAACTATTCTATTCACTTCTGACGCAGAGTGCAGGTTATGTGGGAATTTAGACTGCGGTATTTAACGAAGCTTGTTCGCAATAGTTGGGAATAATTTACTGATGGCGATCGAATTTTGGTTTGATCTAAGCCTTAACTGATTTTTTATTTTTATTCAGATATTCGTAGTAAGTATAATTAAATAAATTTGTATGAAAGACTATACCAGCACTGATCATGCTAATTCTTTTACTGTATACTACGTATGGTATAGAAGCTAAGTTTTATCTCTCCATTTTGTTACACGTTGTATAACGATGGAGGGGCAGCTTAGAATAGCTCTATGGCCCCTGGATAAGCGTTTCGTAAAAGGCGACTAATCCGAGTGCCCCTGGCGTGGTGGTAGGATCTCGTCCTCATATAAAATCTACGACAAATCTCATGGCTTCGGCGGTAATGTGTTCTGGCAATATTTTTCAATGGGCATTTCTTTTCTAGGCCCGTGAGCTTTTTCATCTTCGATGAAATGTGAGGTTGAGTGAGATCAAACGCAGGCTTAGTCTTTAATAAGGAAATATATTTTTCAACCGACTTCCAAAAAAGGAGGAGGTTCTCAATTCGCCTGTATGTTTTTTTTGTGTCTTTGTTACACGATATTTCGGACAATTATGAATTGATTTTTAAATTTTTGTTTTATATGATAGAGGATACTTCATAGTTGGTCCCATTTAAATTTCATCGTAATCAATTGAGTACTTCATTGAAATTTTCGAACTTTTGAAAAAATATGTACGATTTCGGAGAATGTTGATGACATTGTCAACTCAGCCAAAATTTTGACGTGAAGTCGGTTTTTTTAATGCTCTGCATTCGTTGATTATTGTTTCAAACACTTTACTGAACAACTATTGTTCATCAGATAGTATCGCTTTAAAATACATTTTAAATTATAAATCTACATTTGGTGTCTGTTTGGCGATGGGGTAAACCTATCTGTCTCAGACGCCAGTGGTTGCGGGTTCGATTCTCGCAAGGAACAAGAAAAAAAAATGTTCCGGGTTTGGGCGTTTATCTTATAATATATAATGTATTTTATATTCTAGGTTCCCCATAGTTCACATGGTATCTTAAAACGCAAGCTTTGCTTACTTTGAGGCCATGTAGTAGGTGTGATTGTCTGGCAATTTTATTATTTATTTTATTATTTAAAGATCACATTACTCGTTGTCATGACTACCTAACTAAGTCGACGCTATAAACTAAATCAAACAACTCCATCGGTATCTCGGCCCTATCATTCAGTATACTCACAAACGTTGAAATGTATAATGCAATTGTGAAATAAAATCCGAGTAAAGACGCCTTATACTAAATAATATCAGCTTTAAGCGGTTTTAATGACGTAATTTTTGACACAAATAAGTTTATAGATAAGCCAAAGCCTTCCGTTTATTATAATGCTGATACTTTTTCAAATCCAATCGGGTATTTTCAAAGATTAGCGTTTTCGAACGAAAAAAGCTCTTAACTTTTACAGTATAAGTGATTATAATTTTGATTATCCGTGAAACAAAGACTATTAATCTCTTGTCATATTGCCTTCTAAACTAAACGTTACTTTTCATCCTCTTACAATCACTGAATAGTTCTAGAGCCAGTTCTTCTTTTCGTCTTAATGCCCTTTTTCTAAACAAGACATTAGTCCCATCAAATAGCTAACGTACGAAATATTATTAAATTATTATATGCACAAAATGCCTACCTAAATGTAATTTTGATGCACAAACATAAAAAAATCATTCAGTAGTAATGTGCAATGGATATGGCCTTCATATGAGGAAAGCCTTCACTTTTAAGCTTATGACATAAACTTATAAATATATTTTTATACTACTTAGAAACAAAGAAATAGATCTTATTTATCGTCTCAATAATCTGTATTGATTTAACATTTCCAAGTACGACTCAAGAATATTTATACAAGTACGCTTATTTAATTATATCGCGAAACAACTTATAATAACAAATTCAATCTTTCGTTGTTTTCGCAAGTTTCTCGAGTTTGTTTCTTAAAATAAATTACCTTCAATGAAACCCTGTTATTTCATTCCTTTTGGTTTTGTCTAGTAAACGCAGGAGTATTTGTGTTTCATAACCGACTCTGGCAAAGTCAAAGTTAGGGTAATCGTTTTAACTTTTATATACAGGGTGACTGGTGACAAATTTTAGATATGAAAGGAGAGTACCTAATCTGTACGCGATTCTGATCATAATTATGTAATAAAATTGGGTACTTAAATTTTCATCAGAATTCCCTATAAATAGTTAAAGAGTTCACGAATGCTTCACGGCTCGATGACCGTTCGTGAAGTACTCTATTCCTACCTACCTATTCTGTGTTGATAGCGCCGTGCGTACGTCCGTGGTAATTAGGTACCAGTAGTGTAATCATGCGTTGCGTAACGAATTCTTTAATTTTACTCAGTAAATATGTAATATTGTTTTATTCTATTTTTATGTTTTTTTCTCTACGTGTAAGATCTCCAATCACGTCCTCAAGTTTCGAAAGTGACCCACCAGTCTCCCTGTATATACCTGCAATTGTATGTACCTATCATTTCTTCACTTCATCAGAAGATCACATGTCCACAAATAAGGAGGTCTGGTTCGTCTGCGGGTTAATCAAATGTGTCATCCATGCATGGGTTCCGTAGATTGGTTTCATCTCAGAAATTATTTGAATCATGTGTCTTTGATTCAATTCAATAATTTATCTTTAAACACGAATTAATGAATGATCAAGGTATTAATGAGCAGGTAGATAAATACCAGAAGAAAATCTTAAATATTCCGTAGATCAACGGTTAAGTAGTAACTTTTTACTGCTGGACAAAAATTAAGTATACAAAATACTTTTTTCAGCATAAGGTGCTAAACACTTTATGTGCTAGACTTAAATTAATAATTTGTGCGAGAATCTCAAAAAATAAGGATGTGTTTAAAACGATTAGTAAATTGAATACTGTTAATATTTCCAAAATACTGTTTGATATTCTTTTTAGACTCAAATATACTTTATTTCTAGAAAAAAAAAGTTGGCAACCCTATCGTCAGCTGTTCTTTGGCTGGCTCAGGCTTAGTTCTATAGGTACTTATAAATCTAGTTTGTATAGTCCTTGTAACACAAACTCTAAACTTAGTGTGTGAAGCAATTGGTAAATTATTAAAATAGATTTTGGTGAGAAGGGAACTAAATCATCAAACCTTTACGCCACACATAAATCTGATAAACTAATCTGTATTTCTTAACTATCTTCTCAGATCTATGCCTTCGTCAGAAATTTTAAAAGCCACCAACTTTATCCTCCGAAAAGACTATTTTCTAAAATTATTTCCTCCGATTAAAATGAACCGATGATGAAATAACTAGCCCAGCACTCTGCCTCGTAGCAAACCATTAGCTCCTCTAAATTAACCGTGCGGCTAGCTCGTCGTGTTAAGTTCCAAGCCAGCTACGCCAACACACGCCTCGTATAATTACTCCAGAAATTATTCATACTGGCTAGTTAAGTATTCATACTTCCATTCCGGTTTGAACCGGATTATTCTCGGTAAAAACTGAATTTGCTTGCCTGCAGAACCCTCGCCCTTTGACTGTGGAGCTATCACGCCCAGATTGATAGTTCTTTTTTCAAACGGTGTGTGAGAAACAAAGCCTAATACTACGTTTGGTGTGAGGATAGGGGTACGGGTTGATAATGAGTGAACAAATTTAACTTTTTCTGTAGAGAGTAAAAATTAATAATCCCACGTAAAAAATAATAAAGCACGACAGAACTCGCTATTTACAAGAGGATGACGGCATTCGTCATCGTCATCATCATCCACAGCCTGTAGACGTCCACTGCTGGACATAGGCCTCCCCCAAGGTCTTCCACGTCGCTCGGTCCCGCGCCGCCCTCATCCAGTGTTTACCGGCGATTTTGACCAGGTCGTCGGTCCATCGTCCGGGGGGCCTGCCTACGCTGCGTCTGCCAGTACGAGGCCGCCACTCGAGAACTTTTCTGCCCCACTGGCCATCTGTTCTGCGAGCTATGTGCCCTGCCCTGTTGTAGGTAGTCTATATATTTATCACATATTAGTATTATAGATAATATTGTAAGTGGTGGGTAGATTAAGATCTAAAATAAAGGACAGTTCTTGTCTCGTACTGAGTGTGTTTCATTGTATCACAATATGGTGGCAGCGGAAAATTAAAATAATTAAGTTATAGTCTCAAAATAGTGATCAATAAAGGGTTATTGGCTGTGGTTGGTCCGATACAAATAAGTATATAAATTGATTTTAGTTCAATATTGAAGATTTAATTGGATTAAAATTGGAACAATGGAGCACGCACGTCCTCCCGCCGAACTCAATATGGAGGGCGGCCCCGTCAGCAGGGCTGATGCTTGGAAGAGGTGGAGACAACAATTCTTATTGTTTTTGAAAGCGTCTGGAGTGCACACCGAGTCTAAAGCTGTTCAAGCTAGCCTACTAGTGAACTTAATCGGAGCGGACGGCTTTGACGTTTATCAAACATTCACATACACGAAAGATGAGAACATTGACGACGTGCAAGTGTTGTTAAGTAAATTTGATAATTATTTTGGAACGAAAGCCAATATAACTTTATTACGTTATAAATTCTTTACACGTAATCAAGAAGACGGTGAATCAATTCAACAATACGTTACGTCATTACGTCTTTTAAGTAAAAAATGTGAATTTAGCCAACTCGAAGAGGAACTAATAAAAGATCGAATTGTGTGCGGCGTAAGAAACAATACTGTTCGGGATCGTCTTTTAAGATGTGACGACCTTGACCTAGATAAAGCTATGAAGCTGTGTCAAGCTGAGGAAGTGTCGCAGGAGAGCGGCCGGGAGATGTGCGCGGCGCGGCGGGCGCGAGCGTTGCTCAGGTGGATGCTGTGCGTGGCTGTTATACGCGCGGCAGGCGCGACGGCGGAGGCAGGCGCGGCGGCGGCGGTGAGGGCGCGCGGCGTGCCCGCGGCCTGCATGCCGCGCACCCACCGCCGCGGGCACGGTTCGGCGAGCGTGCCGGCTGCGACGGATGCGGCAGCGTGCGCTGCGCCGAGGACCGGTGCCCTGCGAGACAGGTTGTGTGCTTCGTGTGTGGTAGGGCTGGACATTTCGCCCGTGTATGTAAGTCAAATTTATTATATAATAATACTAAAGTGAAACGGGTATATGAAATAGAACAAAATAGGGTCAGTTCGGATTCGGAAAGTGAAACATTTTTGATTTCTGTAATCAAACGCGACATACAGAATTCCGAGTATTGGTGTGAAACTCTTAAGTGCGATTTAGGATCAGAAAATTTTAAATTAGATACGGGGGCCGATATCAATGTTATGTCTTATATAAAATTTTTGTCGTTAGGGTTTGATTCGAACTGTATTAAACGCAGTAATATTAAGTTGCAAACATATAACGGTGAAGTTATACCTATTAAAGGCATTTGTTATTTTAATTGGTACTATAAAAATGTGAAGTATGATTTGGAATTTGCGATTGCGGATTTAAAATGTCAAAGTGTGCTGGGACGAACATCTTGTGAAAAGCTAGGCTTAGTTAAGAGAATTCACTCAATTAACCTGGCGGAATTTGAAAATTTATTTAAAGGTCTAGGTTGCCTTCCGGGTAAATATCACATTGTTGTCGATAAAACAGTGCAGCCGGTTATTAGTTCAAATAGGAAGATTCCTCTTAGTATGCGAGATCGGCTCGCAGTTGAGCTTAAAAAAATGGAAGACCTTGGAGTAATTCGTAAGGTTTCACATCCCACGGAGTGGGTTCATCCGTTAGTGCTTGTGGCTAAAAAGAATAATGGGTTGCGGATCTGTCTGGACCCGCGGCAACTGAACCGCGCGGTTCAGCGTGCGCACTTCCAGCTGCCCACGGTGGCGGAGCTCGCGGCGCGGCTGCAGGGGGCGCAGTATTTCTCAGTGCTGGACGCCAATTCTGGGTTCTGGGCCGTGCAGCTGGATGAGGACAGTGCGGACCTCTGTACATTCACAACACCCTTCGGTAGGTACCAATTTCTTAGGTTGCCGTTTGGTATAAATTGTGCGTCAGAGGTATTTCATGCCAAAATGCGCCAACTGCTGGAAGACCTGGAGGGCACTGATAATTTCATAGATGATATTATAGTATGGGGTAGATCGAAACAAGAACACGACGCTAGACTTACCGCGTTATTACGTCGGGCTCAAGAAATTAATCTTAAATTTAATAAAGAGAAATGTAAAATTGGTGTGAGAGAGGTGACTTATCTGGGACACATTTTTGATGCGAGGGGCATGCGTGCCGACACCGACAAGGTCAAAGCAATTTTAGAAATGCCGGAACCAAAAGATAGGAAATCTTTAGAACGTTTTTTAGGTGCTGTAAATTATTTATCAAAATATATATCACACTACTCAGAATGTGCATTGCCTTTAACGAACTTGTTAAAAAAAGTCAATAACTGGCAGTGGGAGCAGAGCGAGCAGCACGCGTTCGATAAATTGAAGCAGAGTGTATGTGAGGCGCCCGTGCTGGCGCTGTTCGACGTGTCGCGGCCCGCGCTGCTGTCGGTGGACGCGTCGCAGGACGCGCTGGGCGCGGTGCTCATGCAAGACGGGCGCCCTGTCGAGTATGCGTCACGAACACTGACGGATGCGCAGCGACGATATGCGCAAATCGAAAAAGAACTCCTAGCCATAGTTTTTGCATGCGAAAAATTCCATCAGTATGTATATGGTAAGCAGAAGGTTATTGTAGAATCCGATCATAAACCGTTGGAGAATATATTTAAAAAACCATTAATGTCCGTCCCAGCACGCTTACAGCGAATGATGCTAAGGATTCAGTGCTATGATTTGGTGGTTAGCTATAAACCAGGTAAATTTATGCATATACCTGATACCTTATCACGCGCGCCCTTACCCGATTTATACAGCGAAGAGGTTCATGAAAATGTATTACTACAAATAAAAATGGTGATTAATAATTTACCGATATCACATAGTAAGCTTACTTTAATTAAAAAAGAAACCAGCAAAAATTTTGATTTAATAAAATTAATAGAGTACATAAAAATGGGTTGGCCAGATCATAAATATAATGTCATTGATGGTTTAAAAATATACTGGTCAATAAAAGATGATTTATACGTAGTAGACGGGGTTATATTTAAAGACAATTTGGTATTAATTCCACCAGCTCTGAGAGAACAAATGCTTCAACTGGTTCACGAGGGCCACCAGGGTATAGACCGGTGTAAACGCCGTGCAAGGCAGGTTATATTTTGGCCTAACATGGTTCGTGATATTGAGCAATATGTTAAACGTTGTAACGTTTGTCGGGAGAACTTAAATGCACCTGCCCGTGAGCCGATGATTCCTGTAGAGATACCGAGTTTACCGTGGAAAAAAGTAGGGTCTGACTTATTTGAATTTAGGAAGAATCAATTTCTTATCATCGTTGATTATTATTCTAATTTCGTGGAAGTTCTTAAATTAAATAGCACAACTTCTAACTGTATTATACAATGTATGAAGGAAGTATTTTCACGGCATGGAATTCCGCAGATTCTAATCAGTGATAACGGGCCGCAATACAATAGTCGTGCTTTTAGAACCTTCGCGAAAGAATGGGGCTTTGATCATGTGACGTCATCACCTAACTATCCACAGGCAAACGGTAAAAGCGAGCGCGCTGTTCAAACAGTCAAGTCAATGTTAAAAAAATGTCATCATAGTGGTGGAGATTTTCAATTGGCCTTATTAAATTATAGAAATACTCCACGTGACGGTTTGAGTTCTCCCGCGCAACTGTTAATGAGTCGTCGTTTGCGTTGTAAACTTCCAGTTTGTGACGAACTTTTGAAACCAAAACCAATTGATAGCACTGAATACAGAAATATGATAGATAAACAAATATTTTCAAAGTATAATTATGACAAAAACTGTAAACCTCTAGCAACTTTAAATTCAGGTGATAGTGTAATATGTGTAAATGGTGAGGAGCGCTTTAAAGGCACTGTTTTAAGTGCTGCTAACACGCCTCGCTCGTATTATATTGAAAGCCAATCTGGTGGCCGATACAGACGTAATCGCAGGCATTTAATAAAAACTGAAATAAAATCTAGTAATAGTAGTACATGCAATGAATTAGGCGATGAAATGGGCCAGTCAGACAAAATATGTAAAGATTCTTGTAATGAAACATCAGATCCAACTGATACTTTTGAGTCAGCAGTAGAAAAAGGTCAGCATATGCCAATTACCTCACCTGTTCATAGAATGATTACTCGTAGACGTAAAAAACTTTTAGAAATAGATTAAATTTTTCATATATTTTGTAAAAACATTCATTAACTAAGTAGGTATAAGTTTGAAATGTAGGTGATGCTCATTTTAAAAAGTAATTTTTTTTTTATACTATGTACTTACGTACTTAGGTATATATTTTCCTTTCATTCAAAGTTTCTGCTTTTAGTTTAAGTTTTATATAGGTACCTAAAGTTGTTTTGTTAAAAGGGAAGGAGTGATAGTTATTATGTTTAGATTTATATAAAAAAGTAAATGTTGTGTAAACAATCTTAAAGGGAGAGATGTTGTAGGTAGTCTATATATTTATCACATATTAGTATTATAGATAATATTGTAAGTGGTGGGTAGATTAAGATCTAAAATAAAGGACAGTTCTTGTCTCGTACTGAGTGTGTTTCATTGTATCACAATATGCCCCTTTCCACTTCAGCTCTGAAATCCTTCTGGCTATATCGGTGACTTTGGTTCGCCTGCGAATCTCCCCATTCCTGATTCGATCCCACTAGTAAACTCCGAGCATGGCCCTTTTCATTTCCCGCTGAGTGACTCTAAGCTTGTTTATAAGGTCCATAGTTAGCGACCACGTCTCAGTGCCGTATGTTATCACTGGCAACACACACTGGTCAAAAACCTTTGTCTTTAGATACTGCGGTAATTGTGACGAGAAGATTTTACGGAGCTTCCCGAACGCTGCCTAGCCGAGTTGGATTCGACGATTGATCTCTTTCTCAAAGTTGGACCTACCTAACTGGATTTTATGTCCTAGGTATAGATAATCGTCAACAACTTCGAGCAATTATATATTCGAATGATTATGATTATGACGGCATTAAACTGCAATAAATATATTATGGGTTTCCGCTTAAGATAACACTAAAATATTTCTAAGTTACACATCCGCGACTTATTATTATTATTATCTATACATACAATTATTATATGCACGCAAATTTATCTTTCAATAAGGATTATTTAGTTCAATTTTCAGGGAATAGGGGTTAATATAGCAACTTCCAAATGTACGAACCAACCTATCAACTGGTTTTGATGTTTCCTTGGAAACCAAATGTATGAATAGGAATTTAAATTGTAAAGTTGGTTGAATCCGTTTCATACCAAATAAATGAGTGCGCCCAAAGTTCGCATAAAATTTTAACTACGAACATTTTACCTCCGAAAATGTATTTTTTTATTATAACAATCACTATTCCTAACTTGTTTCTTACAAATATTCATTATTCCAAATAATTGAAATTTATAATGTTGGAAGCTCTATTTTCTTAACATAACTATTTCTTACACTATTATTGATAGTAATATTTTTTGTTTATTTATTTTGAATTCATAACAATTGTCAATGTTGTTAATTTTTGATTTCTAAATATTGGTATATAGGTAGGTTCTAGTTAATATTGTTATTAGTTATTTTTTTAATTTTTAATCTGAAAAAAATGGTACGAAAATCTTACTTAGGGATAAAAGGATTATGAACAACAACAGTACAGGAGTCAAAATTATTTTTATTAGTGATAATGTGAAATAAAATTTTCGGAAAACTGGTTGTTATAAACATAGTCGGTATTAATATAAATTTTGTGAATACAAACTTTAGAAAGTAAAATTTAAGGAAAAGTGATCATTCGGATTAGGTACGAATCGTTAGAATTTCGCAAGAATAACTTTATGCGAGCCAATATATACCCCAAACAGATGCAGCAGAGTAGTTTGACCTTTTCATTGTTTACCAATTAGAGGTTACTGTACTGAGTTGTTGACGTCATGCAGAACATAATTTTAGTATATGGTAACGAATAGTTTTTAATGAGAAAAAACTGGAGGCTAGCTCGCCGCTGCCGCGCCTACAAACTCTGTATGCAACTTAAGGTCGGCTACAAATCTAACTTATAAGTTATCTATAAGTAGTAAATAACTAGGACTAGGACTTTGATTTGAAAAAATCTTTTAGCATTTTACATGATAGTCTAACTTTGAAGGAAGTTAAGTTATAGATTGTATTTAGTAATTTAGTCCAATGCCAAGGATAGTTATTTAATAGAAATGCTATAAATAAAACCGCCTTAGGTAATACTATAGTAATATATCTTTAAACTAGATAAAAATGTTTTCAATCATCGACACCACTCTCAGTTAAAACAGCAACAATGAACAAAGCGAAACTTTTACTGGAATGGACGACTACACGTCGCTCTATCAGACAGCTCGGCGGCCGTGGTCGACCGACAATTGGCGTTCAAACCGCATTTCGTACACTCGTTTCAAACAGAATTGTTTATATTCGCTATTTATTCGAACTGCAACCGTTTTTATGTTTTGGCGAGCAAATGGCCATTTGATCTACACGATGGTTAATGATTTTCGAGCTCGAGCAAAAAAATGTCAGGATTAAATAAGGCTTTAAGTCTATTTTCCCCTTAATAACATAATGATATTTTCGAAGTATGTATATATTTTTTCCAGAATTGAAATAAAGTTTTCTTTTTTCTCGTGTAGATTTTGCGACACGTTGTGTATATTCAATTCTTATAATATCAATCTATTAAGATACTTATTGAATTTCCATAACAGAAGTTCTGTTCAATTTGGTTGAACAATGTGGTTGATATTCCGAAAAGTCGAACTAAGCGCTTTGACAGTTCCTTTTTGATACGGGTCGCCAAGGTTTGGAATGAACTGCCTGCGTCTATTTTCCCTGACCAGTATAGTCCTAGTACTTTTAAGCGTCGAGTGAATAGGTTTCTCGTGGATGGACGTGTACCACCTTAGTCTTCATGTTCACTTAACATCAGGTGTCATGGAAGACAAACGTCCCATCCATAATTTATAAAAAAAAAAAAAAAAATTTAGAGCTAGATTTCGCAAGTGGAATTATATACAGCACTTCTATTAATGTTTTTTTGTCGCCAAGCCGAGGCATTCAGTGTGACTGTCAGACACTGGCAAAACCGCGCCGGATGGATCTTTTGAGCTTTGATTTGCTTCTTATATATTTTTCTTTTCTGTGATTTCTTTGTAGTTTAAATAAATAAATAAAAAAATAGTTTATCAATAGAAACCTATTTTTTTAAACTACTTTTTTAAACATTTCCCTAGTATTGTACCTAGGACCTTAGATCAATTCCGACTCATAAATGGACGGTTTTATAACTTTTTAGTACTATCCTTACTTATATTCTTTACTTAGGTAAAATAAAAAAAAACTTATACAATAAATAAATAATAAAAAATTATGAAATTTAAAAAGTTTTAAGTAGCTTGTATTGAAGCACTTTCTGAAGTAACCACGCCAATTTGGAGGTAAGTAAAACCTGAAGATTAGAAGAAATATTCAATGAAAAAAAGTTAAATATATAAATAAATATAACGGATAATAAGTCATACA
The DNA here is from genome assembly GCA_944452665.1 of Stenoptilia bipunctidactyla. Lineage (NCBI taxonomy): Eukaryota > Metazoa > Arthropoda > Insecta > Lepidoptera > Pterophoridae > Stenoptilia > Stenoptilia bipunctidactyla. The sequence goes on along the minus strand of OX101724.1, from coordinate 987,548 downwards.
GAAAGAGTCACCCAGTGAAAAGCTACCGTTAAAACATTGCTATAGGTATTTGACGTCTCTGAAAAATGTCTGAATGCTCCTAGTGCAAACTTCCTCAAGTTTCAATCACTGCTGTAACTTTATCCATCCATTTAACTCAGAACTGCAAGAGCTTTTCAATTTAAACTTAAGGAAGACTTCATTATCTAATGAATACTCAATTAATTACTGTTTGTTTGTTTGTTTCAGGTAAGTCTAACGCCTCGTTCGAAGACACCTTCAGATTTAATGGACGGCTAATCCTTTACTGTCAGACAGAGGGATTGTTGTGATCTGAAGACTGCAGGTAGAGGTATTTAGTATTCTGTTTCAGGTGCTAGGTTTGGATTCTGAGCCTTCCGGAGGAGATTTCCATCGTATTATTCATTAAGGCTATTTGATATAAGCGTTCTTTGGAGGTTGTTGTCGCTAATTTGTGGTAAGTTTTAAGTTAAGTAAAATACGTTTAAAACACTTAGGAAAACAATATATACAATTGAATATATTGTTAATAAACAATACTTACTAACAGAAACTTATACGTATAGAACCAAGACAAACATCAGAACTTACAAACATTTGTTATGCAGCGGAAATTGCTACCTAAATCACTATTTGCCCCAGGGCTGGAGGTTATGAATTAATAAGCACTTGTGATTTTCTATTTTCTCATGATATTTACATTTTCTGCGCCAGTTGTACAGAATGTACTGAAAATATATTACATCGATTTATTATCTGATCAAACACGTTAACTGAGATAAGATAAAAGAGTTAGTCAGTTCTGAGCTTATCCGCAGTAGAAGTGAACTGTACCTATACAAAATCCATTTGTTCTTAAATTTAAGTATCTTAAATTTAACTTAAGTATCTTAACTTAATTTAACGTAACTTATGTATGGTAGTGAATCTTGGGTGTGGCAGAAGAGACATGAAAGCAGGATTAATGCTGCGGAGATGAGAGCGTTGAGAAGCATGTGTGGAGTGAAATTGAGTGATAGCGTGCGCAACAGTGAAATAAGAATGAGATGCGGATTGAAAGAGGATGTAGTGACTAAGATTTAAAAGGGTATGCTAAGGTGGTTTGGGCATTTGGAAAGGATGAGTGAAAGTAGATTTACGAAAGAGGTGTACAGAACAAGAATGGATGGTGTTGTTGGAAGGGGCCGGCCTAGGCGAACGTATGGCGATCAAATTGGCGACATTTTGAAAACGGTCCTCGTCAAAAGAACCCGTAACCTGCGATCATGTATGAAAAGATTGATGAACGTGAAAGAAGTGAAAGAAGTATGTCTAGATCGCAGCTAGGTTTTTGGGTTAAAAAACCTCAAAGGGTAGGCAGCCTTGTCTCTGCCTACCCCAAAGGGAGACAGGCGTGAGGTTATGTATGTATGTACATATTAAATTGTAATTATTACTTTCAACTTTGATGATGAACAAAGATAATATGTTACATCTATCTAAAGATCCATATGGACCTTACTTTCCATATAACAGTATAACCTAGTAGTGTAAATGAAAAAACTTCAGCACAGATTGTGTAACTAACTAGAACTATTTACAGTTGGAGGCCACAGTCAATCTCTAATCATTATTTATCCATTAACCAACCCACCTTTGATCTCTATATTTCCTGACGATTAGTTAGCCGATGTTAAAGGAGCTGGCTATTGAAACAATATTGCCAAAACACGTAACCACTGGAGCGGTGTTATTTTGCGGTGTAGACTATTATGAAGGGTTGCTCTTATATAAAGAAAAGATGTGTTAAATAAAAAAATAAAAATCACCCGACCGGGACACGAACCTGGGAACTCTCGTTTGCCGGACGAGTGCTCTCCCAGCTACCGGCGCCTGGCGGTACGCCTCGAAATTACTTAACATATTTAATTTTTTTCGTTATACTGCTAACGTAGCTCTATCTAATGGTATAGCTTTGCAGCTACGACCACCCGAGACCAATTTCTTTACAGAAATTGTGAATCTCAGTTAAAGTGAAGCACTGAAGTCCGAAGTCTGAAGTCTTAAAGTGAAGTCCTGGTCGGGTGATTTTTATTTTTTATTTAACACATTTTTTCATTTATATAAATAATAAATGGTATACTGAAATGGTTCTGGTTTTTGAGGTCATAAGGTTAAGTATCATATTATTAGAAGGTTGTCCCATTTACAAATGTGGTTTAACTGTTGTTGAACAGCGGTGATTATTATGCAGACTATTATTTTAAGTAGGTAGGTACTACTAATTTGAATTATCTTTTAATATTTAATTTACTCCGAGTCCAATCTTTCTCCCTCAACCCGCATGCATGAAGCGAAAGCTCGAGAGGGCTTCAAGTTCAGGAAGTTGTTTGTAAAACTAGAAATCCTTTTTAGAACTCAATCTAAAATGAATGTAAATTCGGAGATGAAAAACGTGGGCTTTGTACGATCAAGTAGCGTTGAAATTTAATGAGAATATTCAAAGATAACTTTTAAAAGTGCGAAATGCTGGCGTTTTAAGAAACACTCATCCAGAAGCGGTAGCGGTATTCTCACTAACTCTTTACGGCCAACAAACAAACGGTATACTCCTGTATATAATTATACAGCATATAATATATCCTTCTTTTATAAAAGTGATTAAACTTAAATACAAGCATAGCTTTTGAACGCTTATTTGTGTGCTTACATATACTAAAGTACAAACTTGCGTTAATTAAACTAAAAATATAATATCAAAGCTATCGTGATATTACAGCATTTAATTATAAGGTAGTGTCGTCGAAGAAGGCCCGGCTCCTAAGATAGCCAACTTAAAAAAATGCATATTCTCCGAAACATTTGAAATTTCGCGGGTTTACGCTACTGGGACTATAGAAAAAGTTTCATAACCGGCGCATCGCCATTTTGAACAAACATGACAATTTGCTTGGTAATGTCAAGACAATACACATTTTAAAAACTCCACTATCTTTTGAAAATGAGCAAATGAAAAGCATTTGTTTTCAACCGACTTCCAAAAAAGGAGGAGGCTTACAATTCGTCTGTGTGTTTTTTTTTGTATCTTTGTTACACAATATTTCAGACAATTATGAATCGATTTTGTAAATTCTTGTTTCATGTCATAGAGGATATTTCATAGTTGGTCCCATATAAATTTCATTGAAATCGGTTGAGTACTTCATTGAAAATTTCATTTTTTTTTAAATATGTATGGTTTCGGAGAATGTTTACGTGGATGACATTCTAACTCAGCCAAAGTTTTGACGTGAAGTCGGTACTAATAAATATATTATAACTTCCATGTTTTTGCTTTACTTTAGTCATTGGTTAGATTTTACAAGGTTTTGGAATTAAGTTAGCCTTCATAGGCGCCCGTACTTAAATATAAAAAAATGCAAATAATTTGACGATCTTAGAAGCACCTACCTAATAACTTTGCCTGAGGTCCTGGGCTCGAATTCCAGTTCAGGATAATGTTGTTGATATAAATGTTGTAAAAATAAATGTTGGCTGTCAAGTCATGGATATTTGTTTGTTTATTTCAAATACCCATCTAGTGTGTTTATATTGTACATTTCTTGTTCTGTACTCTTCACTACATCAGTTCTTAAAGAAACTTAATTAAGGCGAAATAGTGTGGTGCGAAACATTTATTTACTATGTTTTACTAATTAAATGGTATACCTACGTACAAGTACTTCCATATCTATTGATTTTAGAACTGGGCGTATAATGCTAATATAATATTCTGGCGCACGGAGCCTACAAAGCCACAATTTCCGGGGGCTGCCGAAAATATGATGAAGTAAACTGCAATCATTAATCGAATTATATTTAGTTGTTCAAACCATTATTACCGACTTAGATATTAATTAATCAAAGTGGTTACTGCATAATAATAAAAATGTAGATATTTATTTATTCGTTGCTTAGGTAGGTACGACTATTTTGGGATAAGAACATTTTTGTGTCAACTTTCTACTTAATTTCGAAAAATGTTCTTGAATACGTTATCTACTGAATTCGAGATTAAAAACAATCATAAATAATTTGTCATTCATGCAAAATCCACGGAATACCATTTTACACTAGTTACCGAAAATATGATCTAAACAGTTTAATAAGTATTTTTTACATTTACATGCTAAAGCATTATAATATGTTGAAATCTCATCAAACGTCTAGTCTTCTCTGAAGTTATTCCAAGGCACAGTACAGATATCTACAGTAATTCAACTTCATACAAACGCACGAAACGCGAGCTATACCGCGTAGGCTCGATCTCAGCATGCACTCCGCACGCGGCCAGTCGCGAGTGTCTGCATACTAAAACAATTGTTAATTGAGTTTTACCTTAATATACGGATTCTTCACACTTTAAAATTTAATAGTACATCTTGTATCAGGTATGTTGTTGATGACAACGCAATGCATGTCTAACTAATAAAATTGCATCAGGTTCTTTACATATCACAAAAAATAAATATACAAATAGTAATATACACCACATTCCCTATATATAGAACAGTCCTGCTGCACCTAAATATGACTCTCATAACAGGACCTCTTTGGGGTGCTCCTGGCTGGTGACTGACATCTTTTTAATACTGCCGCCAAGTGCGATATTTTATGGTGAGCCAGTTTCTTCGTTACCCGAGTGCATTTATCGAAGCGATTCTTACCATAAAGTAAGATTGAAGTCAAAAGGACCACCTTAAATAAGAAACTAACATATTACTAATAACTCAACAAATTTTTTTGATAAACATAGACACAAATGTAATTTTCATCAAATTTATTTGAAGCTCATTTGTTTGCTTTACGTTTGTATTGAATAACTTTAAATCTTTTTTCTACTAATGCTACACCTGAATATCAGATAAATCAAACCAAACACAAGCACGTCATATAAGACAGATAGTTGGATGTATCTGAGCAACTTTGCGTGGCTGATCCATCATGCTTTATTAAAAGCTCCTTAAAACTTCTGTCGCTCTTGGAGCTTGATTTTACATCGTAAAGACAGATTGATGTATTAGTTAAGATATCGTGTACAAATAATGTTTCCGGTATGTAGTTTTATATTTACTTACATCTTTTATTTTCTTTCTGTTTAATTTTATATTATAGATTTCTTTGTTTTTATAAAGTTTTTTAATTTTTTAATACAATATATAATAATTCCATCTTCATAAGTAGCCTTATTTTAAGTCTTATTTCTTCTACAAGTTATTCTTTTCAAGTCTACTGTATTTTGTCAAACGTTAAAATGAGCGAAAGAATATGAGGGCCTTGTATTGTGGGTTACCTTTTGATTCAAACGAATTTCTTAACTAATAAAAATTTACTGTGGCGCAAAAAATGGCTATTGGAGAAAACTAGCACGCGATCAAATCGGATTAAAAACATCTTTTTATCAATGCTTTTGTTTATTTGAGAACACGCGTATTCTCAGTTTTGTTATTTGTATAATCTTAGTAAGTAATACAATTGATATTGGAGGCGTTGAATCCGAAAACTACCGTGTCCGTAAAGTCAGGTGAAGTGGTGACGTGTCATCAAGTGGGTCAGATTTAGGAGGTCAGGTGGGTAGGACAACATCTTGAAAACCTCTGCGGGGATCGAAGTGATTCGAGGTGTTTTGTGTCGCTGTTTATTAGTTGAGTAGTGTTTGGGGTTTACGTAGTACATATACCTACACATTATATAAGCCGATCTGAAGATGTTAATACTTTTAAACACTTTTACCTATATACGAGAAACAAAAATGATATCGTATTTTTTTTGTATCGTATCTACGGTTATAATTTTTTTAGCTATTGCATAGCTTCTATCGCGGGCCTTGAGCGTGGGGACCGAATGCAGAAATTCCGTAATGAAAAAAACCTAACACCCCTCACTCCGACCGGCACAGCGGTGATACTTTGATTTCATAACTTTACATGCGGGCTTTAATAAACAATCAGCGCCATCTACTAGGAAATTGTGGAACTTCATATTAGATCAAACATTACTGCATTAATAAAATAAATAAATAATTATAATTGCATAAGTTGATAAAAAATGCTATGCAATAGCTTAACCGCGGCAGTCTCCGAGTGCCACACGTCTTTTTAATGATGTTAGCATACAAAAAACGAATGTTGATGATAGCTAGCACTTGATAGTGATAGCTATCACGGAGTAGAAATTTTAACACTGAGTATTTTACGACGCTGTTTTTTAAAAAAGGGTTTTATTTTTAAAATCGCCCTGCTTTCCAGATAAGCCTGTCTCGGAAAGGCACAACTATACTTGAAACCCTTGATTAGGGGCATCGGAGGTGGTTTATTTGCACTTATAAAAATACCTTAAATATAGCAATTTGGTCATCAAATAATTAAAACTCTGAACAAAAACGTACTTTTATCTCATCAAAGAGACAAAAGAAGGTTCTTGTTTTACATACATTATCCTTGCTGCTGTCAGAGTACCTTTGAAAGGAATTCAAGAGTCTCTTACGCTATGCATGCTTTACTTTGCATCTGCATTTTATGGACAAATAATATGCAAACTTGGGAGATTTTTGATTCTAAGGATTTCTGAGAAATTGAATAGCAAATTCCAACATTCATATTCAATTCTGCAATTTGCTTATTGAGCTTATGTACACTTACTCGAGTTCAAGTTGTTTTACGTTAAGCTTGCAGCTATGCAGCCGCGGGCTTCTAACTTGGTGTAACTACGTAATAAGACGCAGTGTAATTATACTTCTGAAAGTTTACAATAAGTTTAATATTGCTCTAATTTACAAATAACTTATTACAGCAGAGATCAAATTCAATACAACTTTGAACTCAAGTATTTCTACAAATCTTTCTCAAATTATTATTTTCTGGTACCTTTCTTTAAATCACCATGTTAATCATACTAGTTTACTAAGGGATTTTAAACTATTAGATATCTAGCAGCATCCTTCTGGGTAGACGAATGCCATAAGGTAACCGTCAACTACCACGATGACCGTGACAATGCCACCAACATTTTTATTGCATTTTTATTCGAGCCTTAGAGGAATTGCCTGTACAGCAAAGAACGTGTTATGGCCTGAAATGATGTAGACATTAATTATTGCCAGACCACTTTTTCTCGACTACTTAATAAAGTAGGTATTTTATTAGTTATGGCTTAATTTTCTTTATTTATATTTTTATAAATTCTAAATCGGGTATGATATGAATATTAAAAAGTAATTAAGTAGGTAATAGTTCGATGAAAAAGTGTTTAAAAATTATAAAGTCCGAAATAACCCAGCGCAGAGGCATCGTTTATTACTTTATTTTAAATCAGTCTCTAGACGAGCCACGAAAGAAAATAATTTTAGGTTATATATTTGTGTTTATAAATATTTATTTTTGCACATCTGTTTATCTAACCTAAATAACGATCTGCGGGGTTATTCGCGTAACTAAAGTTACAGCGCTGTGTAGACGACGAGCTCGCCGACGAGATGGCAAAGATTTCGTCGTCGAGTTCACATATGTTACATTTCGCAGAATATCAAAACCTAAAGAAAATTGCCAGACACATAACAGTTCTTACTCACACCGTCATCAGAGACGAGCGCTGGTATCGTGTTATAGTGAATACCAATTATGTCACTCGTCGCAGTTGCATCGATGAATTGGACGCTGTTGTTAAGGAGAATAGCCCTGGGATTCGAGTCCCAGCCGGGGTCTATTTCGTATAGTATTTTATTTATATTTACAGACAGATTGACTTAAGAATTTTATAAACATACCATATATTAATGTCAGAAATTTTATTTATTATTAGTTATAAAAAATATGAGAAATTCCAACACAAACATCAATTAATTAACGGATAATTCACAAACAAACTTTATCTACGAGCAATGTCACAGAACTTAGTTGTGCTGCCTCTACACCAGCTGGCCGCCAAATAAAATGTATAATTAAAAAAAAATTTTCTTCCTAGATGTCTTAGTAAAAAAGATGACCTTCAAGCATCAGAACACAATATACTAGTTACAACGGCATCGAGAAACTTCTAGTTGTGGAACTGACCTTAGATCGAGGCACTGATAGTTTCGCTGCCGGTACGAAAAACTTGTTTATGTTTTATATTTAAACTTCAAAAACAATTGGTGTGTAATGTAACCTATGGTTTTACGTATGCTGATCTACCGCAATTTCAGTCATAAAATTTTTAAATTATACTCAATTTCAAAGAGGCCTGCTATAGCATACTATATACAATGTGTTAATTTTATACTTGATCAAACGAAATGTGCGGATATAACATTAAAAATTATCGACAAAACGCGAAAAAAAATTTTTTTTTTGTACACTATTTAGAAATTAAAGCCAATGAAAAATTTTTTTTTATTCAATTCCCATTTTTCGTTGTTAATTTTTTTCCTAACTAAGTAGACCATGGATTTTTTTTTAATTAGTGTTATTTTGAAGGTAAAGCCATGAACTAGTAATAAAAATTAAAAAAGATCACAATATCAAGCCGGAAAGTTCTAAAAACATTAATTATTTTTTATTTTTTCAAAAAAAAAATGTTTTTTTTAAATGTTTTACCTTTTACTCCGAAACTAGCACGTCAAGGTAACTTTTTTAGCATGTTTTATTAAATTTCATAACATACCCTACAAGTTCACCAAAATAACATAGGTGCTATCTCTCTTCGTTGTTAAGATAGGTACTATCCGAATTAAGTAGGTAATTTTAACAAAATTAAATAAGTACTTCGATTACATCAATAGTGCAATAAAAAACACAATTAAACTAAATCATTTATTTAAATCAAGTTTTCAAAGTGTCCACCATTCTCATCCATGCAAACAATGGCACGCATTGCCACACTACGTACAGTTTTTTTTAAAACATTGCGTTTTTCTCTTATTTCATAAGCTGCAGCCATTATTTTTTGCAAAAGCTCTTCTCGCGTTGCAACTGGAGTACTGTACACCATCTGCTTCATATGACCCCACAGATAAAAATCAAATGGTGTCAAATCTGGGCTGCGCGGCGGCCATGCCACTGGTCTGCCTCGTCCAATCCATCTAGTTCCATAACGTTCATTTACGTACTCACGTACGATTGTGCTGAAGTGAGCTGGAGCGCCGTCATGTTGGAACCACATCCTTCTCCGTGTTGAAGATCCACATCTCCTGGAACGATGCTGGTCGAACTGCTAAAGGGTTTTCTAAGAGAAAACCTTAATAAGTGAAAAACGCAATGTTTAAAAAAAACTGTGCGTAGTGTGGAAATGCGTGCCATTGTTTGCATGAATGAGAATGGTGGACACTTTGAAAACTTGATTTAAATAAATGATTTAGTTTAATTGTGTTTTTTATTGCACTATTGATGTAATCCAAGTACTTATTAAATTTTGTAAAAATTACCTACTTAATTCGGATAGTACCTATCGTAACAACGAAGAGAGATAGCACCTATGTTATGTTGGTGAACTTGTAGGGTATGTTATGAAATTTAATAAAACATGCTAAAAAAGTTACCTTGACGTGCTAGTTTCGGAGTAAAAGGTAAAACATTAAAAAAAAAACATTTTTTTTATGAAAAAATAAAAATAAATTAATGTTTTTACAACTTTCCAGCTTGATATTGTGATCTTTTTTAATTTTTATTACTAGTTCATGGTTTTACCTTCAAAATAATACTAATTTAAAAAAAATCCATTGTCTACTTAGTTAGGAAAAAAATTAACAACGAAAAATGAGAATTGAATAAAAAAAAAATTTTCATTGGCTTTAATTTCTAAATGGTGTACGAAAAAAAATTTTTTTTTCTCCTTTTGTCGATAATTTTTAATGTTATATCCGCACATTTCGTTTGATCAAGTATAACATTAACACATTGTATTTTCTTAGGTATCACAATCTCTTGGGAATTTCAAGATAACAACTTAGTCTTTGTGTCACTCCTGGCTATGTACTCTTAGTACGCAAAATTTAAGCTATTGAGCTTACCTCAAGACAAGTGTAACAACATATTTATCCTTAAAGACTTTTACTTTCAAGTATTAAGTATTATTAGCATCTACTTACTTAGGTCTACTAAAATAAATGTTGTGTGAAAGTCGTGTAAAACTGAAAAAAATAACAGATTTAGGTAATTAATAAGGTAGTTCCCACTATTATCCCACTAGCAGTAATATAAAAAAAACTTAATTTGGTAATAGCAAAAGCTCAAAACTCTTTAAAAAAGGTTCGTGCAGATTTGGTGTAATATTATATGTATGACGATGAATTATGCTTTTTTAAAATAAAATATTTAATGTATAGACATAAATCAGTTAGCCAAAAACCTTTTATAAATAAATTGCGGTTTTAATCGGATTTTATCAAACAATTTTATTTTACCTCAACGATTTAGCTAATCATTAAAACTCAAATGCAATTCGTCGATTGATCTGATATTAAAAGTAATTAATGTAAGATCGTTGCCATGACACCCAAAACTAGATTTCTGTTCAAACTCAAACTCAAAAATTCTTTATTTCGTAAGTATTTAAATACATTTGAAATAAGTCAAATAATTTACAAATTGAACTGAATCTACCACCACTTCGGAAAGTCGATCTGTTGAGAAGAAGTGGCAAGAAACTCAACAGCAATCATCTTTTAAAAATAAGAGAAATCATCTTCTTGCATCCGGATATCACTTTTCACATCAACACTTATCCATAAATCTAACAAAGGGTTAATCTTAAATATTTTAGGATTTTATTATAAAATGAAGCGTACACATTGACCCATGAACGAGTTGATCTTCTGGAGTCTACTATTATATTTATACAATAGGCAATCAAGTACTAGACAGAAACGTAGACATAGATATAGAGGTAAAGATAGAAGCAGAGATAGACGTAGCGATAGAGGTGAGAGAGAATACAGATAATGTGGATGGGGATGAGGATAGTCGTGGACAAAGACAGGACGTGGACATGGAAATGGGGAAGTCGGAGTCAAGTTGAAAAAAGTCATAAAGTCATCAGCAAAACGACCTGGCACCACTAGCAGCACCCGTTCACGTGTATAACGCAAGCACCAGCCATCACCCTCCTCAACCATATTTTAGGGAAGAGGGTGACCCGACACCCGACGCTACCGCTAGCCTTGCCGCCTGAGGGAGCATGACGTTCTTGCTGTTGTATGGACAAGAAGGAGATGGTGGTGGTGTTGGATAAGAAGGAGATGGAGTTGGAAATGGAGTTGGAGATGGAGTTGGAGAAGGAGTTAGAGATTGAGCACTTTAGAAAAACAATTTACAACCAAGGACTTTTATCGTCCATATATTCAGATATTGTATAAAAGCCTTTATTACACAATTTTTGTTTAATAGTTTCTTTAAATTTATCAAGCGGTAAGTCTTGAATATTTGTGGGAACCTTATTATAAAAACGTATGCATTGACCCATAAATGAGTTAGTGACTTTATGAAGTCTACTATCATAGCCGGCTAGCTTATACTTATTTCTAGTATTAACATTATGTAAGTCACATTTTCTACGGAACATGTTTAAGTTCTTTTTTACAAACATAAGATTTTCAAAGATATATTGTGACGCAAACGTGAGAATATTTATTACCTTAAACTTATTTCTAAGTGTCGCTCTGGAATTAAGTTTGTAGATTGCGCGAATAGCCCGTTTCTGCAGCACAAAGATAGTTTTAATATCGGCGGCATTTCCCCAAAGGAGAATGCCGTATGTCATTAAGCTATGAAAATAACCAAAATAAACCAATCGCGCAGTAGCTTCATTAGAAATATTTCGCATCTTTTTGACGGCATATGCTGCAGAACTAAGTCTCTTCGCCAATCTTTCTATGTGTGGTCCCCATTGTAGTTGAGCGTCTAGGGTTATGCCAAGGAACACTGCTGAATTTACAGGGCTCAATTCTTGTCCTTTTACAATTAAATTGGTATTTACATGCCGGACATTAGGCAATGAGAATTTTAAAAATTTAGTTTTATTTTCATTGAGGAGCAGGTTATTGGCTGAAAACCAATTCTCCACGATTTCAATACAATTGTTTACTTCAAAGCAATTCTTTAATTGCCTACTCACTTTAAAAAGAAAAGAGGTATCATCAGCAAACAATATGACCTCACACTTGTCTTTTACCATAAATGGCAAATCATTTATATAAACTAAGAATAAGAAAGGCCCAAGAATCGATCCCTGGGGCACACCCATATGTACTGCTGATCCCGATGATCTCTTTCCATTAATATCAACTCTTTGCATTCTATTGCATAAATAGGATTTTATAAAATCAAGTGCCCTATCATTGATTCCATAGTGGTGAAGCTTCATGAGGAGTGTATCGTAGTGAACACAGTCAAAAGCCTTGGACAGATCACAGAAGACACCAAAGGCATCCTGTGACTCCTCCCAGGCATCAAATATATGTTTGATAAGCTCAACACCGGCATCAGTTGTTGAGCGACCCCGTGTGAAACCAAATTGATTCGGATTCATTATATTATTGCTATAGAAATGTACAACTAGTTGATTTAAAATAAGTTTTTCAAAAATTTTGCTGAGTGTTGGTAATATAGAAATCGGTCTAAAGTTACAGGGGTCAGTCATGCTTCCTGCTTTAAATACGGGAATAATTTTACTTAGTTTCATTAAATCCGGAAACACACCATTATCAACACAATTATTAAATATACTGGCTAAATGAGGTGCAATACCGTCAATGATAGATTGGATGATTTTAACAGAAATACCATCCAGATCAGCAGTATTCTTAATTGTTATACTTTTAAAAGCTTTCAATACCTCACTTTCAGTAACATGCCTGAAAGTAAAGTTAGTTTTACACTTATTTACATTATTTTCAAGAAAAGACTGTGCAGCTTTGACTGATGAATTTAATGTCTTCGTAGTCGAAACTGGAATGTCTGCAAAGAATTTTTCAAAAGCTTCAGCAACTTCTGTATTTGATGTCAACAGTCGATCACCAATTTTTAGTTTATATTCCGCGTTTCTTATGTTTGACTTTCCAGTTTCGCTGTTAATAATTTGCCAAGTAGTTTTAGGAATATTAACACTATTTTGAATTTTATTATTAATAAAATTTGATTTTGCAATACTACATACACTTTTGAACATTTTGGAGTATTTCTTAACATACTCCTTAAAATTTTCACTATGATTGTATGTTTTTTCATCATATAACTCATATAATCTGTCTCTGCTTTTAAATATTCCTACTGTTGCCCAGTCACTAAATTTAAATGACTTATCATCTGCTTTAATTGTTTTTGATGTAAATACTATTTTATGTTCACATTTAATTAAATTAAAAAGACAATTATATTCCATAGCGGGGTCATCATAACATTTAAGTTCCCACAACTTATCCAAGACATTACTTTTGAATCTCTCCAGCCGACCGTCGTTCATGGGTACAAACTTAAACTCTCTTCTTATTGCCTTATTTGTGCCAATGTTAAAAGATGCTAGTTGCCCGCTGTGATCCGATTTTAACTTATTAATTATGTATTGGGTGGTGGGCGATGCATCTGTGAAAATGTTATCGATACATGTTGCTGAAGTGGCTGTTACTCGTGTAGGCTCTAAAAAGAGATTTTTAAGTCCATAACAAAGAAACAAATTTGTTAGCCTTCGGCTAAGGGATGATTGTATTAGTAAATCAATATTAAAATCACCACAGACAATGATATTTTTTTTAGTATCACTAAGTTTAAGTAAAGCTTCCTCCATGATCTTTTCAAACAAATCATAGGATGAAGCTGGTCTCCTGTATACGCTTATTATAATAACTTTCCCTAGCTCAATACATGCCAAACATTAACTCTGTAACGACCATTAGATTGAAGAATTATATGCATTATCTTTTGTATCTCATTCAATTATCATAGACGGTTTTACCCGCGTAACTTTTGATCCCGTGGGAATTTCGGGATAAAATATAACTATAACCTTTCTCAAGATTTGGGCTATCAAATGCAAAAAGAACTTTTCAAATCCAATTTGCAGTTTCTGAGATTAGCGCGTTCAAACAAACAAACTCTTCAGCTTTATATATTAGTATATAGATTCCAAATTGTCAATTAATGATCTGAGTCTACTGTTGATTATAAATATATATTTAGGCTTCCCCATTACATAAAAAAATTATAACAAAGTATACATCCTACAACATTTCTCAGAAGTCATCCTATCAAAAATGAAACGTATTTTTTCAAAACGACTAAGTAGTTGTTCCCAAGAGTGGTACGTGGTACGTTCAAAAACACAAATTCTTTAAGATAAGTATATTTACTTAATGTAAATGTGAGGCATTAAAGTTACGGCGGGGAGTTGACCAGCGAGTTGGATATTCAAATGGAGATGTAGCTAAACTGTCCTAGAATAAATTATGCTAATCTATAGCTTTGTACTGTGCCTTTTGGAGCTTTTGAACTTATTTATTCAATGTTGAATGAACCCAAACTAAACAGAGCAACTCAGTAAGTATACCTTTTTGCGTACTTACTATCTAGTGGGTCTATGAATTGTATAATAATAACTGTTATATTTTCTAACTAGGGTTCATCTCAAACTCACCTGAGGGTAAGTGAAGATGAAATCGAAAATAGAGTGAGCTTCCGCCTATATATTTCTTACTTAAAATAATAAATTCCTTGATTGAATCTCCCGAACTTCTTGGTCTCATTCAATTCTCCGGCCGCACACGTTTACCTGTGCGCCACTCGCGTAAGACTTCTACGTTTGTACCTCCTCTACGTAATAAAAACTATACCCGTAACTCTTTTTTTTTTCGTTCCACCAACACATATAACAAGGAATTTTCAGAAATTAATCTTTTTTGCACACCGTTAACAAGTTTGAAAAAACTGTTACAACAAAATTTTGTTGGAAAACTTTAAAAATTGATAGGTCTTTTAAACTATGTTTGTATAAATATTGTTTTGTGTTATTTTGATTCTGATTGATTAAGTTGCTTTGTTTTATATCGAGACCGTTGGCACTAATTTGAATCAGTGTATAATTATTACTTAACTCACTTTATATAAGTATCTTAAAATATTTTTGTTGTCCACTTCGAACTCACCTTTTACTATTATTATTGGGCACTGTTGGTCTTTTAATGTAAACCTTTTTTTTATAATATATATTACTTTTTTCTGTAAATGACTGTTTGGTGCCAAAAAAGAAAAAAAAAAAAGATTCTATGCTGGACTGGGAGCGAAAGAAAAACATAGAATGTGCCAACTGCTTCTCTTCCCGGGCATACTGTAAAAGTCAGTTAAGGGACCGAGGTGTTATGGGAGGCTTTTTTGTTGGTGATAGACTGACCCTCTGTCACTGCAATAGTCTCTCTCTACTATTATAATGCCTCCAAATTTGTCAAACGTGACATCAGATGGTTTTATTACCTCTGGTGTTCTGCCTACCCCATACGGGATACAGGCGTGAAGGTATGTATGTATGTAAATCATTTGACCATTTAACAGTCGCTCAGACAAACGCCACTTTATCCAGTGGCTATAGTGCTTAGGACTATAGTAATAAAGGATATATGGATATAAAGCATTATAATTTCTAAGACAACGCGTAGGCAAAGCAAAAATATTTGAGTATTCCATTGTTGTTGACACATCTAAATTTTTGAAACAGTTTATTGAATTCCAGTTCTTTACAACAATATTTGTTAAACAGGATCGTATTTGGCTTTATGGTATAAGGGTTATATTCATTTATTTACGGTTTCTTCAGATTATGAGCGCAAAATACGTTTCTGATGCATTTGAACTCAATACTTTGAGGGCGACTGGATCAGGTCACTTTTTCGGATACATTTATTTAATTTATAGTTTTGGCTCTATTATAATATGCTTTTTTACATTCTAAACAGCTGCCTAGTTCCTCTAAGTAGCGTACAAAGTTCAAGCAGCGATAAGCTCACCTTGGGGCACATTCTACGTAGTAATATTTATTATTCATAGTCAGTCCTTGCAGTCTCCCCAAAGTTGAACTTCTTGCAGCGTCACCCTTGTCAAATTAATAATGCAAAGCTATACCTACAGAACGATCACTACGAGTATAACTATAGCTTGATGGAAGAAATGATTTCAGAATTATACTGCGCTTCCGAAATGTTCAGCTGATTTCGCTTGATTCGGCTCGAAGGACCATGAAGAATTTAGTGAAACATAGTTCTTGCTAGTTTAGATATTTATTTACTAAATTCTCATAGATAAATGAGTATGTAAAAGCTAGATAGTAAAAATACTAATTATGAGTACCTACACGCGTCGCGGTTGACAGTTATGCACTGGTTAGGTAAATTGCTTGTAGCGACGCGCTGAATACAATATGCTGACATATACTTATAAAATTTTCGGTTAGCCCGAACACGACCAGATCCGGAACATTTTTTTTTTCTTGTTCTGTGCGGGAATCGAACCAGCGACCTCACGATTGACGTAGATCACTGGACCACGGAGAGTGTTTGTTTCTTGTACTTCTCGAATCAAGATTTATCTAAAGATATCTAGCAGCATACTTCTAAGTATATTTTTAGGCCGTAAAACACCGAGCTGGCCCAGTTTTTGGTTGATCGCACTTGAATACCTGCAATGCTAGGGACACTACCGGTGCTTAAGACACTGGGACAAATCGTTATAAATTTAAATTATTATATTCCCTGACTTGCCCTATTATCTAAAACACAGCAAAGCTGTTAAGGGCCTTCTTCAAACTTCACTGTGCGGTACAAGGATGTAAGTGGATATTAAAAAGCAACAGCCATTTAATTTCATTTAAGAGTCTGTTATTCTTGCCTGTTATATCTTAATTTTACTTTATTAAAACAAGTTTTATTCGTCTTCCATGCTGGACTGGGAGCGAAAGAAAAACATAGAATGTACCAGCTGCTTCTCTTCCCGAGCATACTGTAAAAGTAAGTTAAGGGACAGAGGTTTTATTGGCATTTTTGTGGGCGATAGGCTGACCCCCTGTCACTGCAATAGCCTCTCTCCATCATTATAATAGCTCATTTGTCAAACGTGACATCAGACGGTTTTATAACCACTGGTGTTCTGAATACCCCATAAGGGATACGTGAAGTTATGTATGTATGTATTTTATTCATTTTTGACCTATCTTGAAATATCTTTTTCTAAAACCTTATGTGTATTATGATCCCTTGTTTTTAACCTTGTTTAGTAGCCGCAAACATCTCAAAAACGGCTTGAATTTTTCACTGTCTTTAGTATAATTTTTATTACGACTGTTTTATAGAGGTAAATATGTTTAAATTGAAAGTATAACAGTTGAGCGCTTGTTAACTTATCGATCTAACTAAAATAATATTAATTATAAAAACAATAATACTATTTAAAACACACTTGCTCGTAAAGTGAGCGTTATTCTATTGAGTTTAGAACTATAAACTGGGCTATAAGTCACGTGTGCATAATATATTATACCCTAGTGCATAATATAATGAATCCTACAAAGTTGAATTGTACCTTTGTGCAAATAACATGCGAGAAAACAGAGCATATTTTATTGGTCCGGGTTATACACTAAATATTTTCAGAAACAACAAAGAGGTTTTATACCACTTCAAATCCATATACATTTTTAAATGTTTGCGCCTTATATTAGTAAAATAAATTTGTATATTAAACAAATTATTCACAATTTACAATTATTTGTCATAAAATATTAAAATATTTGCATTTACCACTCCAAATTAAACATTTTCACTTAAAATAGGCTGTATATGCTATACAGACATTGACACATTTGACGGAAAAAAAAACCTACGCGCATGCGCGAGGTTCGGCGCCATTTTTCAATCACAATTCACAGCTTTGTTATCAAGTGTGTTTGTTATTTTATGATCACGTATGTCTGTCTTTTACTCACAAGTGTGTTGAAAAACGTCGTATGTAACTCGTGAGCGTTGCTAATTACAGTCGAGGCTCATTATTAAGCCCTCGCCTGCGGCTCGGGCTCAAATCACAGCCTCGACTGTAATTAGCAACTTCGCTCACTTGTTACATAATATACTATTATTTCATATGTCATTAAACATATATTATTAAGTAAATTAAGTAAATAATTTATTTTATATTATTTTATACGCTATATAAAAAAAAACAATAGCAATACTCCATCTAAATAAAATATTCGACAACGCAATAATTTTGTAGTTAATTTAATATTGAATAACGCCCTAATATGACATTTGGTGACACTGAGTCATGCGCTTCATTTGAGCCTGCTATTGACCTCGCGGCGCGGGCGGCGCGGCGGCGCGCGCGCGTGGGTCCGCTAACAATTGGCGAAGGGCGCTCCATTGTTGCGCCCACCGACGAGAATTATGTAATGAATGACGGAATATCGATGAAGTTGGTTTTAATTGTTAGAATAACATCGTAAATAGGTTTGGAAAAGTTTTTGGATTAGAACTAAAATATAGTTCACTTACTTTATTATTCGATACGGAATAGGTATAACCTGGTATAACTTACATTAAAAATAAGTCTAATGCTATTTTTTTTTCTTTGGCATCCTGTAAATATAATTTTAATAGGTATTTATTATTGCATAATAAATTCTCTGAGTAATACAAAATAAAATCTACTTCCTCAATATAATTTGGCGCTCTATTGTAAAGGTATAAAATTATCATCATACGAACACCAATTATTATCAATAATCATTGACAAAAAATGGACAATGATCATTAACAGTAATTTAAACTTGGACCGGCCAGTTTGGTAACCTTTATATTTGGCTTTAATAATTCGCTTGTAACATTAAATTCACGGTCACGACCAGGCGGCCGATTCTCGCTACAATCGCATTCGACTTTGTAACGAGTTTGGGATTCCACCGCAAATATCACCAACCATTGACTTTATTAACTAGTTGGCCCCTTCGTTCAAATTCAATTTGGTGTAAAATGTATTAATTTGTCCTTTTCTGGTTTACAATCTACTTTTTCAAGGTTTATTAAATACGTAGGTAGGTTAAGTAAATTTAACGTGAATGATGTCAAAAATATACAATACAACGTGGAACGTATTTACACAAAGTTTACCGTTTGAAAACAAGTCGCGGAAAAACTTTAAAGAATTCTTCCATAATATAGAACTTTATTATAAAGGTTTAAAAAAGTATATTTCTGATCAAAATTTCCCGCGTTTTTTAAACCTCATCTACTTTTTCTTTAAAGTATAGATCGCGTGACAACTAAGCCCTCTATAGTGTCGGAAACCGTTCTGCCGATTCGCCTCAAATCAAGCGCCAGTGCATTGCCTGGTCACTTGTCCGTAACCAGCTCGTCAGGCCCTAAGATCTCGCGTCGCACGCGCAGCGTACCGGCAAGTTAGTCACAACACGACCACAGACCGCGCAGACCATCTGCGAAACTCGTTCCAATAAAAAAAAACAAATGTTTATTGTGTCACTATAAAACATGGGCTTTTTAAGTGGAGTGTCGTTTTCTATGTTCAAAAAGTGTCCTAGTCTTAAACTAACAAGGAGGAAACGCGGAAGGAGGTAAACAGTGTTTGTTATATTGTTTAGTTTGTGTTATGAACGCAATCGGTGATGGAATGGCTTGATAAGATAATTGAGAGGAGATAACAGTGCACAAAATCTCCTGTGTGTTATTAGGTTAAATAAATTTATATCGCGACAACTGTTTGAATACGACGCCGCGCCGGTTGGTAATGATAATAAATGTAATTGTTATTTGGACGTTGTTAGTTTAATACTGCCAGTATTAAAAGTACAGTCACATGCATTAATATGTACACACTTCGCAACTTATTCGGTTATGATAAGGTTCACATTCCAATGAAAATGTATACATATTATTAGATGCCACTGTACATGGTGGTTTTACAGCTAAGATAGTCGTTTATAGGTAAGTAAGTACTATTAATAAAACGTTTTTAAATGTAGGTACGTTGTTTCTTCGTATGTATCTTTTCGCTCCACGCCGGCCTGACGACATACTCATATTTGTCAACTTTTCTTAAAATAAATAAGTACTTATTTATAATAATACTTACTTAAATATAAATTTCCACGAAAAATACACGAGTATGTAAATAAAACCTTTTGTTATTCGCTAAACGATTAACGACCTTATCAACAACATCGATCTTTTAATAATAGTATCGTATTTATTTGACCTTCATAGATTTCCTAGTCATTTAATAGATGTGTCAGCCGGCAGATTTAAATGCCATTTTAAAAACATTAGCCCAGTTTTACATAATGCTCGAAACGTGTGCTTTTGTCCCCAAAGACAGCGTGTGAATCATGCCTTACAAGCGGCCAATAAACAATGGACGTAATTAAGCGTAAAAAACGTAAACGTAGATACACAAGTAGGTACCTAATATGAACGTGCTGATTTAATTACAGGGACATCTGTTCTAATATAATCTGAAGTTTGTGTGTTTGTTTGCACGCTCTACTTTCTGAAACTTCAGTATGATTTGAGTTTTTTGCTAGGATAACTCTCTGTGAAGGCTGTGTTATATAAAAAAACTCTTACGAGAGTAAAACGGTGCAAAGCTGCTAGTCTGTGAAAACCCTTGTTAAAATGATTGCTTGCTTACAGTGGCCTACCAAAAGCAAATACTATTTTCTTATCTAACCTGTATTTTTTTAGATAAACGTATGTTAACATATCGTCTCTTCAGCTGTTATTAGTATAGATACTAAGATACCTGCATACATATGCTCGATTAAATAAAAGACGCATGAGTGACCACGTCGGCTAAAATATAATTAAGAGCGATGAAATATAATTTCCTTCCTTACTCCGTGTGTCTTCTTGGATCTCATATTCAGCTACCATCAGGTGACATTGATTCCAAACACTAGTTTAGTTCTATATAAGTATTATTTTATTTTAGATACTTAACAGACACCGTGGTCATCCGACACTGTGTCTAAGACACAGTGTCTGCAAAGGCTCTTCACCCACTTATACAACGAAATTATACGTGAAAAGTTTAGATAACTATTTATGAAAATTCGCAACACAATCACTTAAAAACACAACTAAACTAAAGTTGGAGATTATTGACCAGATCTGGATTAACTTCTCACGAGGTATCGACTCCATTTTATTTATGAGTCGCCACCTTGCCACACAGCAGTCCTTATTCAAAGAAAATATTTTCCCAGCTTCGAATCATGTAAAGAAGTACTTCGTCTTTTTGCCTCGGCTAGTCATAATTATCATGTCCATCAGGTTGTGTGTCCGCCATTGCGTTTAATTTTGCGAGATGTCAGTCACGCAATTTATTCCGGCAATGAGCCACTTCCGAGATGCGGTCATTTCAATCGATTATTGGCTGTCATGTCGATGATTGGTGGAAGCTCATTATAGTAGTCTTTTGTTTCTATGTTGGCTGGCTACCTACTGTTTTGTTACTGATCACGAGGCTTAGGAAGAGGCTATAGGAAGAGGTTAGACCTCTAAACGTCACGGATAACAAAAAAGTGTGTTTTAAAATTTGGATATCGTTATAGATAAGTTAATTGTGATTTATGATTTTCCTATGTGTTTCCTCCCATTCGTCATAATACTGATTCATTTTAGCAAATCAAATTTAGTCAAATTTTAGCCTTGTAAAAGTAACGATATTTGTATCCTAATTTCTTGTCATTACTTATCTGTAATATTCGAGCTATAAGCTAAATATAATAATTATTAATTTCCTTCTTTGTCAGCGACATTGACAAGTGGTGCCTATAGCGGTATCAATTTTACAATATAGGTCATCTTCATATCTAACAATGTATAAGTTTCTCAATCATAGCTTCGATAACGCAGGTGTTATTAAAAAGTTAGTTTGTCGCCAACACCACGGGTAACGAACCATTCGGTAGTCTCCTTAGCAATTCAGATAAATCTTTCATAAGCCTCTATTAAATAATTTCACATAGAAGAATGTATACTTAAGCAAATATAAAGCGTGTCAACTTATCCAAAGATGGTTGGAATATTCCAAGTTAAATCTATACACACAAAATAATAATTTACTGACATTCAATTTCCCCCTATTCTCCACCTACAAAACACTTAAATCGTTAGAAACATTGTCCTGGCCCATTTTAACATTCTAAGGATTAAATAAAGCCAAACTAATGTTCCGAATAGTTTGACACGATCATAATAGCATCATAAATGATGAGGCCTTTTGTATTCGAGCGAAAATGAGCTGCGGCGCAGCCTGTTGGAGATAGTTCGGTTCAGTGAGCAAGCCCCAGGGTAGACACTAGTTGCTAGTAATTGCATAAGCTGACTTAATGATCTAAGCACTGAAAAAGTCATAGGAAAAATATTCAACAAAATGTTCCATATTATCACGCTACATTACCGTAAAAAATAAGATTTATATCTCATTAACTGCATTGGTGGCGTTGTAATGCAAGAGATAGATTTGTGTCACTAGTTGCAGTACAATTAGATCTATAGTTGAGAAACGCATGTAGGAAAAATACATTAAATAAGTATATTAAAGATTCATTATTATAGCTGACAAGTTGTTGGTAAAAAGTACCTAAAAACTCAACATCATAAAAAAACCTTGCAACAATAAATAATATATGTCATGATTCCCGAAAACATTATGTGTTCATTAAAAATAATCAAAGTAGATCAGGATAGATCAAGTAGTCACGCTTCACACGATAACATCAAAATTTAATTACATTTAGCATATTATGGTACTTTACTACTGATAATGAAACAATATTAAAATACATATGATAAGACCAAAATAGAGCCTTTGGCGTGGACTTCTAAAATTTTTGTTTTTTGGTCTGTTTCAAAAACTGTTTTCTGTGACACGATTGCCACAAACAGTAAGCAAATGTAATCGTATCATCGCAGTACCTAATGCTAAAAAATATTTGCAGTAAAGTTATTTGAAATATTGTGTGGCGGTTAATTGTCCAACTCTTTACTAACCGAGAGTTTTCCGAACTAAGTCACATGTATAGTTGCGTTTAGCATGAAATAAAACATATGTGTCAAAATTATAAGTTTCGCTTGCCGTCGTTAAACAACTCAGCAATGCGATCACAGAACTTTATCGAATCGTATATTAACGAATGTTTACGAATGCTCGTATAGTATGGAGTCGGTTGCAAGTTTTGAGTAACATTGTAATTTTTTATTTTACAGATATTTATGAGTACAACATGTTTACAAACATTCAAAATTAACAAGGCACATATTTATTTAAGCTGGCCGTGCGGCAATGGATAGATTTCATTTTTTTCTTAAAAACCGTCTCAATACTATACGAACATTCGTTAACAAACGATTCGATAAAGTTCTGTGATCGCACTGCAGTAGAGGTTGTTGACATCTTCGATCTCGTCTTATGGACAAGATGAAATCTTATCCTCTGTAGCATTCATCTTAAACCAAAACTTGGACAGTTGTTTGTTAAAAGACAACCTTCTACACCCTCCTAATGTTGAAGCGGCACCAAAATAATATACAAACTAACTTTATTTCGGAATAGTTTATCAAAAAAAAAGTTTCGAAAAGCTTTAAAGTTAATAAATAAGCGTGATCCATCTCATTCTTTAAATCATAGTTCAAAACTCAAGTTATGTTATTCCTTAAAAAAGTAATATAACAGAACAAAAATTTGTTCTTTACAGAATTGGACTTTTTAATCAAGTTTCATGTGTTTTAAATTGCTCTAATTTATAACATATCAAGATCAAATAAGAAAAGTGGGATATTTATTATTAGGAAGTATTATTCGTAGAGGGATAAGTGTCCCACTTTTTTAGTCTATTAGAGTTATGTGGCATTAGAATCAATGCTTGACTACCTATTTAACATAACGTTTGACCGCAATTGCATCCTATAATACGATAATCAACGAATGCAGAGCATTAAAAAAACCGACTTCACGTCAACACTTTGGCCGACTTATAATGTCATCCACGTAAACATTCCCCGAAATCACACATATTGTTTCAAAACTTTAAAATTTTCAATGAAGTTCTCAAACGATTTTAATGAAATTTTTATGGGACCAACTATAAAGTATCTTCTAAGAATTTGCAAAATCGATTCATAATTGTCCGAAATATGATTTAACAAAGACACAAAAAAAAACATACAGACGAATTGAGAACCTCCTCCTTTTTTGGAAGTCGGTTAAAAAGAAAAGGCATATTTGGAGTTCACGATAACCATTATAAAATAATTTCAATATTATATTCAAAATTAGAAGAAAATATTATACAAAAATTAGAACGATTTAAAAATCAGACATTAATATAATAGTTTTATATGCCTTTGTTTTTGATATAATACGAATTTCTTGAAAACCTTCCTCAAGAGTTTTTCAAATGCAAACAAACAAATGTGAATGGTACTTCCCCAAGCCTAACGCGTTATTATATCTCAAAACACAATTATTATGAGCGTTGTCATGACAACCTACGTTCAGATTTCTATTTTGTTTGGAAAATTTAGACTCAATTTACTTGGAATAATTACCTACACAAGAAAATGTGACCGATTTAGGTATAAAAAGTAATTACAAAAACTTGTTTATATGGGGAAAACGAGCAGGATAATTAATGACGGCGGGATGAGAATTACATTATTTGGTGGATTTTATAAAATACAATGTTAAAATTGTTACGTACTTCATCAACATCCTACATCTCACTATTATAATTATAACAATAATTAAGGCTTAATTATAATTATGTTTTAATTTTTGATTTAACCTTTTAACGTTGTGTATAAATAAATAAATATAGCTTTGAAATCGTTAAATTGGAATCTTGATTTCCTATTTCCGTGTGGAATAAATTACAACAAACTTAGTTTAAGTATTTTATTTTTTTAGTTGACAATAGAAATAACATATGTTACCGGGCTCGCTATCCCTTTCGTGTTTGTAAAACTTCATGAAAAACCTTATCGTAATCATGCCAAATACAGGGTCCGCCTATAATAGTCAATTATAGTTTAATAGCAGATGAGGAACAAAGAATTTGAAAAAAAAAAAACATTTTTTTTATATTATTTTTTAATAAATTAAAATTTAAAATTTCTTCTCTTTGAGTAAAATAAAAGATTAAGAGCCCACTGTCAAAAAATATAACTTCATAACGCACTGCCCTTTTCCGCGCGCCCCTCACTCGCCCCTCACGCTACACTTGTCATTAAACATTTAAGATTTGAATTTCGCGCCAATGGCGCCATCGTAGGTCAACAGCGTCCAATGCTAAGGAACAAGAAATCTACGGAGTCGCAACAACTGTTATTAAAAGTATTTTTATAATCTCTTGATATGTTTAGTGAAAAAATGTTAAATGTTTCAATGTCAGTGTTTCATTATTATAAGTACCTACCTAACGTGTTATATTTTTGTATTTTTTTATTTGATTAATTGTAGTTGTTGTTCCTTTATTATAATTTGATCGAATTTAATAATTTGTTATATTTACGTCTGATATTTATGTTGAATTCAATGGCATTACTTATACATAGTAACTAACATATTAAAAAAATGGAGTTTGAACTTAATAATGTATAAAGGTATATATTATTTATTTTACAAAAGAAAAAAAACAATCTTCTACAATTCCGAAAAATCTAATCTTCGTTGTCGAACTGGTTGACTATGAAGAAATTAAACGTCACAGTACTATTATCAAATGGTTGAATATTGATCGTCGACAAGGTAGGTGTGGAAACATTTACTATTGATGGGTCTCGAATATTTTTGTTGTTGGGAAGCGAGGATCCACCAATTCAGGCAACAAATACTGCATATAAAATGAGACAAGTTTGGGTTCCATTTCTTTCTCCCAAAACTGGTCGTCCTTTTCTAATACTTCAATTTTTAACTTATTGTCCCCATACCCTATAGCTAAGAGACATTTAGTTTTCTTTGCGATATGCATTTGACCTTGGACTTGGAAGTACCAATCAGACTTTTTGTTTATTTTTACCTGGAATAAGAATCGAATCAAAATATTTGAAACTCAAAAATACTGTAAGCAAACATTTTTATGATAATTAATAAGTGTTTGCCTGTAAGTGTGTAGGTGTGAATACCAAAATTTTCATGTCTATTTAAGAAGTGTATTTAAATATTTAAGCAATATCTGGAACACTCAGTATTTACCTAATGTAGATTAAAAATATTGAAAAGAAAAACTATTTTATCGTAATAAAAAATCTAATTATAGATTCTAGGACAGGATAAGAGATTATGATGAGTCTTGTCGGATTATTATTCACATTATAAAATAATTTTAAAAATACAATTCCTACTGCCAATTACAGATTCACAACTTTCAGATAAATTACATAATAGAATAATGGTTGAAGTTGACTACAGTACGTTGTTAAAATTATTGATTTTCTAAGTGAAAACTAATTTATTGATTGATTTAAATTAACAAAATGAGAATGAAATTTATCAAAATATAGTAAATTACACCAAATTTGAGAGAACAGATTCGATATTCGATAAAAAAAAAATATATATGCATAGTACAACCTGCAGTATTAGTGTGTGTGTGTGTGTACGTGTGTGTGTGTGTGTGTGTGTGAAAAGTAAGAAACTGAGTTTATAATTTGTATCCCTACAAGAAAGGAGAGTTTTGACGAACATGAATTTTTTGCATGAATTCAACCTTCCGTATGCATTGTACGTAGTAACTTTTATCAGAACTCAGTCAACGCAAATAATTGTATATATTTTTTTATAAAACTACAGATTCTTAAAATAAATAAAGAGTGAAAAATCAGCAAAAATTATTAATATTAATGATGACATACTTTGTATATACAGGGTGTCCAAAAAACGACTTGTTTGGATGACACTGGAGATAGATGGACCTTAGGACTATCTGATAACGAGAACACTATGTTTAGAAAAAGAGTGAAATTTCCTTATGTTCTTGAATTTAATTGAGTTTTTGGAAAGTAATTTTTGAAAAATTATTCTTTTTAAATGTCAAAAACGTACCTAAAGTTTTATTGAACACTGTCTAGAATAAAAACCCTTCTGATGTTCGGCAATAACCTGCACTGCTCCAAGCCCGCAATACACAACCTATGAAGGGTTCCAAAGATAGCTAAAACTACAGATTTAAGAAAATAGGTACGATCATTTTTTAGGGACAAAAACAACTTCAATAACGTATGAATTTTACATACCGAATTAGTCAAAGAGAGTGGTTCTTGTAAATTTTCGCCTTTGTTTGTATTACAAATATTATCTTTGCCACTGTTTTGAAATGAGATTTCGGGAAGCAAATTATCGTTATCTATTGTATCCAAATGTGCAATCTCCTAAAAAACAACTTATTATATGAGAACACAAATATTTTACACTAACGATGATAGACTTTTACTATGCAGTGTGTGGCTTGACATATAGTAATAAAACTTTAGAGAAGCACTATAAACAGTTTTATCAATAAAAATACCACGTATGGATGGTCAAATCCAAAACCCTGCCAGTCTGCAGATACTTTTATTTTAACTTTAGCAAAATTCACCTTAATTTGTAAAACAATGGATTGATCTATGATGGAATAGATTTGTCGTCGTCAATCGAGCTAATGGAATATAGTTGGGATTACTAGATCAACGTCGACCAACCGTCGATCGACTGGTTAGTGCAACGGTATCCGTCTCTCAATTTAAATTACCATATCAGTTCTCGACGTAACACCCTAAATAATAGAAATAACAAATTTTCGATTGCTTTTTTTTGTAAATTTGGTTAGTACTTAATTTTTTTTTTTTTTATATTGTAAGGATAGGACGTTTGTCTTCCATGCCACCTGATGGAAAGTGCGCATGAAGACTATGGTGTTACACGTCCATCCACGAGAAACCTATTCACTCGACACTTAAAAGTTCCAGGACTGTAGTGGTCAGGAAAAACAGACGCAGGCAGATTGTTCCACTCCTTGGCAATCCGTACCAAAAAGGAACTATCGAAGCGTTTTGTTCGACTTTTTGGTAAATCCACTATATAGGGATGGAAGTTCTGTCTGCGTCTGGTAGTCCGGTGGTAAAAAGGGGTGTGTTCAATTTGGTCAAAAAGAGCACTCGCACACTCACCAAAATGTAGCCGATAAAATACTGTCAAACAAGCAACCTTACGACGATGCTCCAAGGTCTGCAATTTTTTATTTCTAAGGTTGTTGTTATTTATGATTTTACGGGCTCTTCGGTCAACAGAGTCTAGCGCTTCGAGCTGGTATTTGGCAGAACCATCCCAAAGGTGACTACAGTACTCCATGCACGACCTCACTTGGGCTGTGTATAAGTTGAGCAGCCGTTCAGGGCTGAAGTACCGCCGGACCTTCGAGATGATACCCAATTTTTTTGAAGCCGTTTTTGCCATAGACTCAATTTGTTGACCGAAGTTTAATTTGGACGTTATAGTGACGCCCAAAAGCCCTAGTTGGTCGGTGATGGGAACAGATACATTCTGGAAAGTGGGCGTAAAAGTAAAGGTGCTCTTTTTTGCGGAGAATAGACACGCTTGTGTTTTGGAGGCGTTGAATTTGACCAGATTAGATTCGCCCCAATCGGACACATTCCGCAAGGTCGAATCAACGCGCTCAATCATAGACTTTCTCAAAACCTGGATTTTATAGGCGCTCGTTCGCGCATTGGATATATATCTCTCAACAACAGTGCTGTCATCAGCATATCCAATAATGCCTGGTGTTAGGAGGTCATTAATGTGCAGCAAGAATAAAGTTGCAGAGAGAACAGATCCCTGAGGTACCCCGGCATTAATCGCTATTAGGTCAGAGGAGTAGCCGTCTAAGACTACTCGAATCGACCGTTCCCTCAGAAAATCAGATATCCAGTCGCAGAGCCCGGTCGGTATGTCATATGCTGGAAGCCTGCTTAAGAAGATCGCCGGTCGAGCGTCCACTGCGGAAACCATATTGGCTATCGCTTAGGAGCTCGTTGGTCTCGAGGTATGCCAGGAGTCGATTGTTCAATACACGTTCCATGACTTTGCAAAGTATGGAAGTGATTGAGATTGGTCGATAGTTGACAGGATCAGCACGGCTTCCCTTCTTCGGTACTGGTTGTACGTTAGCCAGCTTCCAGGATTTTGGGACTTTACCAGATTCCAAAGAAAGTCTATAGAGACGCGTCAAAACGGGAGACAACTCAGCTGCGCAGCGTTTCAACACCACTGCAGGAATACCATCTGGACAGCTAGCCTTATTCTCATCTAGGTGCAGCAAGCATTTAAGAACCTCCTTTTGGCGAATATGAACGGTACCCATTGTAGGACCGAACTGAGGTAATTGGGGTGGGATTTTTCCTTGGCTATCTAGACGAGAATTTTCCGCAAAGATACTGGCAAATAAATCTGCCTTTTCCTTAGCGGTGTGGGCCAGAGAACCGTCAGGTTTCCGCAGTGGCGGCAGCGATGGGCGACAAAAGTTCGTTTCGACCGACTTG
This sequence comes from Stenoptilia bipunctidactyla, assembly GCA_944452665.1. NCBI lineage: Eukaryota > Metazoa > Arthropoda > Insecta > Lepidoptera > Pterophoridae > Stenoptilia > Stenoptilia bipunctidactyla. The sequence goes on along the minus strand of OX101724.1, from coordinate 957,988 downwards.
GCGAGGGACCAGAAAGCTTTGCTTCCCGAGGGGTATGACGCTATTCTGTCTCCAATACAGCCTATGTGGGCGAAACGAGCTCTTTTGATCACCTTCTTGCAGGACTTGGCGGCAGCATTGTACCTCTTCTTTTGTTCATGCGAATCCACGGCTTTGCTTCTGCGAGCGGTTGCCCAGGCTTTGTACGCTTCTCGCTTACGCTTTTCAGCGGAAAAGCATTCAGCACTAAACCATGGGCGAGCTTTGGTTTCAAGGGATAGATCAGCGTAGGGAATGAAGAACTCCATTGCTTGACTTATCACACTTGAGACTGCATCAGCGCAGCACGATGGATCGGTTGATGTAAAACAAGCTTGCCGCCACGGATAAGATGCGAAGAAATGTCGCATTTCATCCCAATCTGCCGACTTGTAACGCCATACTCGCCTAGAACCACTTGGTCGGGTGTCAGGTGGCGAGTACTGCGATACAGATTTCACCAGACAGTGATCGGATGTCCCTAAGGGTGCAGTGACGGACACCGAATATCTGTCGGGATCGGTTGTCAGCAGAAGATCCAGGCAGTAAGCAGTGTGGCCAGCAACGTCTGGGATGCGCGTAGGCTCGTCAACAAGCTGAGAGAGGCCATGAGTGAGCGAAAACTTAAAAGCCTCTCTACCAGCATGGTCAGTGTCCTGAAACGGGTATAACCACTGTCCGTGGTGTGCGTTAAAATCCCCCAGGAACACCAACTGCGCTGTGGGAAAACGTTGCTGAACCTTGTCCGCTGTACTGCTGAGATAGTCCATAAGCCTTGTTGTCTCCCGATCTCCGCTGTGTGACCGATAAATACCAGCGTATACCATTTGGTCTAGGCCGGTATCTATGTGAACCCACATAACTGAAAGGTCCGGCACTTCTAAGTAACGGAGACGCTGACAACAGATCTTGTCACTGGCATACATGCACACCCCGGCGTGTGGGTGGAATTTGGACTCCAGGATGTAGCCTGGGTAACAAAGGTATGCCGAGTCTGACGGATCACAGATCTGCGTCTCCGTTAGGAAGAGTAGGTGGGGGCTCTCCGTCTCGAGGTGGTGGTGGACATCATTGAGATTGGAGTGCACTCCTCGGATGTTACAGAAGTGCACTTTAAACGAGAGGAAGTGCAACCGCTGTGTTCCCTTACTCTTCTTTGGGCCTTTCATTAATGTTGGAGTGGAGTGAATAGGGAGGAGAACAGAAGTTGAGTGAAGAGCTGCAAATGGAACCAAGCAACTCGATCCCCCCCGAGTTCGCCATCGGGTCCTCTCAAACCGGTCGCCAGCCGGCACGATGGAGCCTCCCGGGATTTTTCGCGAGGTGGCGGGGCAGCCTTTTGCATGTGGCTGGCATGCTACTTGGGCCCCCTACTACCTGCGGTCGGTGCACCGTGCTTCGGATCCCGCTACCCTCCAAAACGAGTCACCCGGTGAGTCATTATCCTACGAGTTGAAAACAGTTCTCCGATGCAGCACGATTACTCAGACCTATCCTCCTCAATGGCTACATCAGACATCATGCCGGAACGCAACTAGGTTACTTGGCGGCATGGTTTTGTCTAGTGGGTGGTGACAAGCCACGGCCGAAGCCTACCACCAGATTTTACTGCTCGTTTAGCACCACCCAGGGACCACGTACAAGGCATCGAGGGCTAAACCTTGCGGACGCGAGCAGTTTTCAGTCCCCATAATTGATTTATTTCATGGTATTCCTTTCATTCAATTAACCAAGTACCTATGCTAGAGAGATTTCATCCTTGCAATTGACCCTAACGATCGACGCAATAAAAATATTTTATTGCATCGATCGTTTTATAAACGGATTTTAGTCGGTTTGCTCTCGGGTGAGCCGAGCGAACTTTCGAAAATCTTTGAATGCGGCTTTATTAATAAAATTTGTTATATCTTTTATTTAGAGTACCTACTTTCCCTCCAGGTGGAATAAAAAAAATCCACCCTGTAAAGGCTATAAAATATTATTAAATGAAAGATTATTTTCGACTTAAGTTACTAAATAACACTAAATAAAATTTCTAAATAAATAATCTACAGTGTTTATAAAAATTTAATAAAATTAACCCTTGATAGTAATGACCACAATTATAAATATTTAAAAAAAATCTGTAAAATCTTTCTGTAAAAATTAATTTGATATAAGAATATATTTTTCAAAAAATTAATTGCATCTTTACTAACCGGTACGGTGAATTAAAAAAAAATATTATTTAGTGATATCAGTAAAAGTATAAAATAAGTAAATAGATTAACCTTTTAACCGTAAGTAAATTAGTTAGTTCAGATGACGACTCCACTGTTGAGAAGCTCTGTGCCAAAGACATTTTATTTCTGAAAAATATTGTTGATAAGGCAATCAAAACTATTTTTTTCATATCGTAATATTGATACATAATATTTAAATACATTGAATCTCGTGCTAGACTAAATCGTCACGAATTGCATAAAAAACGGCGATGTATGTCTACATCGCATTTTTATATTTGCATCCTACTCACATCGCTTTCTTTTCGACAGAGGCAGAGGTCAGGATAATCTGGTAGCGATCGACAGTTTCATACAAATTCACATACCGTCCATTATAAGTAGACCTCCGTCAGTCAATACCTCATCTTGCAACGTAAATTTAGTTATCATGTTTTAAAATAGTTTCAAAACCCACTATTGGTTTTTGAACCGATAAATGGACTAGCGCACTATCCATTTATCGCTTAGATATAATGTTTTTATTTCAATTATAAATTTTTATTATGTATTTTAATCCTTTATCGTAACATAAGCTTAGCACTGCCAACGACAAAGTGATACGTGTTCCCCCTTCGACGAACCGAGCGGCACTGAGCTGTCGATCCCATGAACGATCAATATAAGGTCTTTTCCAGTGGACGTAAAGGTTAGAATTGCCTGTTCTGTTTTAACACTTTTAGCTCGGAACTAGAGGACGTAAGTCTCAAAACCTGTTTTTGCTTCTTGTAACGATTGTGTACATTTTATTGAAAATATTGTTTGACAGCTTTTTAATACGATATAATATCTTACACTCAGAAAAATTTCATGTAGTTTGCTCCGGCAGTTTAAGAGATATATCGCGAAATCTCTAACAAACACCTCTTTTTCAAATAAAAAAAGTATCGAACAAAAATTTGAAAAGTACAATTTGCTTAAAACAATAAAAAGAAAAAGATATGAATAATCATTCCTCTAAATTTTGGAAACATCGAACTGCAATACAATAAATCAAAGCACTTCAAAGTCATAAGATTATTGAAAGCAAAACCTTAATCTACATTTTATGACTACATACAGTTAGATGGAAATGATTTTATTACTTGCTTTGTAGCCATAAACTACAGATCAAACTTAAATTTTGATCACTTAGAAGAAAATTGAAACTTAAATTTATGACAAAAGTTCAGAAAAATTTTTTTTTCTTAATTTTGACCCACTCTTCAGTCTTAATCTGCTATTCAAATATTATTGACTTTTATAAGACGACCCTATATATTTCATGGAATCTATAACCGGTGCGGTGATATGTGGCAGGATGACGATAGGCAGGCGAGCCCTGAAGAGTTCCTGACACCAAGCAGAGTTCTAAGTAGAGCTATTCTAAGCCGGCCTTCAAAGACGCTACGTTCTACCCTAAAAGATTGAGCAATATACAGGGTGCCTGGTGACAAAGTTGAGATACTGAAGGTAAGCACTCTGTACTCGATTCTGATCATAATTATGTATTAAAAGTAGGTACTTAATTTTTCACTAGAATTCCTTATAAATAAATACTACTATGTTACTATTTACTTTACATACAACTGAGTCAAACGGGGCGTAATGCTAGCGTAACCATGCGTTGCGTAATCAATTCTTTAACTTTCGGTTAAGTTTTCTCAGTAAATTATTTTTTACTACATTTTTTCTCTTCATGTATGATCTCAAAATACGTGATACTACCTTGAATTTCAAAAGTGACCCGCCATTCACCCTGTATACGTTCTACCCAAAAATATTGATCAAAGTAGAAAGCTCTCTGTGTTCATGACTACCATATCGCTATCGTTATTGTAGATTTAATTATTAACACGTTACAGTCCTGGTTCGAAATCGTTTGATGGAAACTATACAATACGTTCATATTTATATAATGTCTTGAGTTATCTGTACCATTACAAAAGGTTTTAATTAACCTTAATTTTAGTGTTAAGTACTGAATGTGAAAGGTCGAAATACTTATTTAATATTCTTCATACGTGCCCGTATTTAGAAAAACCGTATTTTGAAACACTGCACTGAAGAGCTTAAAAGTTTTATCACAAAAGCTGGTTGATGCTGGATGCTTTTGTTTGAAGATATTATTGTTGATGCAAAGCTGGCTTTATTTTGCTTAATAAAAAAGTGGGTTCATCCCACTGTTCTGCTTAGTAATAAAACAAATATTAAGCCCCAGTATAGGTAATGTTGGTTTATTAATTAACTTGATATACCTACTTAGTAAATTCACATGAAAACGATGCTTTATTTAGTTATAAAAATTATATATATATATATTTTTTTTTTCACTTTATTACAGTTTACAATATTAAATAAACACATTACAGTAATCTCAACATATAGGAGCCAGCTAGGCTCATGTAATGATAATGATATTTATTAGTTATAAAAATACGAACTTATTTATATAAGCACAAATTTTTATTTAGGTATAAGCACTAATTAGAAGGATAGTTAGGATCAGATAGACCTTTTCCATACAAAGAATACTAGACACAGAGTTCTTATCTTTTGATTGGCCAGCGGGAAATTGAAGGTGGCATTTCTGAAGAATGAAGTTATTTTATTTCAGCTCATTCTCATCAATCTCCATATCATCAATCAGTTGTATATATTTTAAGGCACAGAAACCGCAATATTACTGCCTCTGAACTTTTAATCATTTCACAGTCTTCAAAAAACAAACTTAAGTAAAACAGGAGGGAAGCAAACAACTAGTTCTTATTTACTTGTTTATGATTCCTATACCTTAAAGGAAAAACATAAGTAGATTTTTTGCGGAGTTATCAATGCAGGAGTCTTGTTTTCTTCTCTTTATAGAATTTAATTTAAATATAATCTCGTTATTTCATAGTTCTAAAATTCCAGTAGCAGTTAAAATTCGCTATCTTTAATCTCTTCGCAGCAAAAATCTTCTCAAAACACTTAGTGATTTCAATAACTCCAAATTTAAAAAATAAATGAATACATTGTAAACTTTCAACTTAAATACCAGCCTCACTGAATCATATGATAGGAATAATAGGTGAGGTAATAAAAAATATTATTTGAATACGTATAACGAAAATAAAGTTTATTTGTTAGTCAATGAATTAGCCATTCAATGTCGATAAATTAAAATAAGTATAAATTATAGGTTATATGAATTTGAAAAGGAAACGATTCTTTCCATTTTAGTAGATCAACCTCATAATAGAAATTTGTTACTGATGCTTTTAATAAGTCATGTCCTTTTAAAGATAAATTTTACTTCTGGCTGCATCAGGTGCTGACTCGAGACAAATTCGTATAATAGTATATATTCTTATTTAAAAAGATAATTATGGTTACTAACGAAGGTTCTCAGGGGTAAATCCGCTAAATAATTCTTCTAGAGTCAAGTAATTTGCTCACATCCACTGATCTCGAATCATTTTAAAGATCAATATATTACATTCAATATAATCTAAACACTTTTTGATCATTTACCCAAATAGTTGATGGAAAAAAACTGCGTTGCACTCTTAACAGTAAATTACACGTAAAAAATATCGTAAACGAAATACCTATTATACATATGTATAACAAGATTCGTTTTACTTTATTTGTTTTTTATTTCATTAATTTAGTAAACGGAATTTGCAAGTAGGCAAACAATAATGACATGATGCTGAAATAAATAAAATTCAATACAGACTGTATGGAAATATATTTTGCCTTATACAATAAGAAAATATCAACCAATATCAAAAAAATTGTGTCAAGAAAACTTCGAACCATTTTCTGCATGTCTAGTAAATTCTGCTCTATAAGAAAGCTAAATGTGCTAATCTCATAATATCCCGAAGAGTTAGGCTATTAAAAGTAAAATTTGATTTTTAACCGATTGGTAGTTTTAGAGCATAATTTGCCTTAGTTGAACTATCTTTTGAGGATAAGGCTGTATCAGGACCGGCTACAGTATTAAAATATAGAATATAAACTATGCAATGCCGCCATTGAGAATAAAAATGTTGAAAAAACTTGTAATCAGCACATTACCTTGTTTTTTCCAACCTTTATAAAAGACTTATCCCATGGGATTTACAGTAGCTAAATTAACATTTCAAAGAGTTTTATGTTAAGTTAAAACATAAACAAAATGATACAAGCTAATATTACAAACAATGTTGATAGATTCGTCTAAGATAAAATATTGTTTCATATTTATTCCTGTTAAATAGATAAGATAGATAGATAATAAAGGGCATATTTCTTTCAAAAAAATAAAGGCTAGTTTATCAAGCTACAGATTTAAACGTAATAAATATAGAAAACTGTTGATTTATAAGCAATGATAGTTGTAAGATTTAGAGGCAATGAAATTGCTTTTGGTAAGCTCTAACAAGTTTTCCGCTCACAGAACCTAACGTGCTTAACGTGGTCTCCGAAATACAAAGCATAGGATATACCTTGGACCAATCTAAAACCAGCCAGAGAGATTTTTAAAATAGTTTTTATCTCAGTATCCCAATGGCGAATGCCCTATTTTAAATCGAAAAAGCAATCAAGATTCTTCAAAGAAGGGTATATGATCAGACCGAGACCGTAGATTTGTCCAAATTTAAATTTCTAATAGTAAGTTCCCGAGTGAATAAAATCAGGGTTTTCGAAGATGATTAAAGGGAATTCTTTAAAACCAGAGCTGTGTGAGAATCTGTATAAATAGTTCCACTTCGTGGTCTCCTTGCTTTGGGACTACATAGTTGGCGTTTAAGATTTCACATTAAAGTATGCCGAACTATAAGGAAAGTTCCCCCAAGTTTCTCAAACTAGCTTAGTTAATTAATGTCACATGCCATGTGAACATCTCATCAAAATTCATATTAATATCCTGCCTTAAAGCAGAAGAAACTCTTGCCTTAGGATTTGATTTTTTTTTATTTGACAGCGAGTTTATTTAACTAGAAGTTACGCGGGCAAAACCATGCGAAGTAATTAGTCTTTTATAAAGTTTTTTTCCAATAAAATCGTAACCAAGTAAGTTGGTTTTTTTTTTTTTTATATTGTAAGGATAGGACGTTTGTCTTCCATGCCACCTGATGGAAAGTGCGCATGAAGACTATGGTGTTACACGTCCATCCACGAGAAACCTATTCACTCGACACTTAAAAGTTCCAGGACTGTAGTGGTCAGGAAAAACAGACGCAGGCAGATTGTTCCACTCCTTGGCAATCCGTACCAAAAAGGATCTATCGAAGCGTTTTGTTCGACTTCTTGGTAAATCCACTATATATGGATGGAAGTTCTGTCTGCGTCTGGTAGTCCGGTGGTAAAAAGGGGTGGGTTCAATTTGGTCAAAAAGAGCACTCGCACACTCACCAAAATGTAGCCGATAAAATACTGTCAAACAAGCAACCTTACGACGATGCTCCAGCGTCTGCAATTTTTTATTTGTAAGGTTGTTGTTATTTATGATTTTACGGGCTCTTCGGTCAACAGAGTCTAGCGCTTCGAGCTGGTATTTGGCAGAACCATCCCAAAGGTGACTACAGTACTCCATGCACGACCTCACTTGGGCTGTGTATAAGTTGAGCAGCCGTTCAGGGTTGAAGTACCGCCGGACCTTCGAGATGATACCCAATTTTTTTGAAGCCGTTTTTGCCATAGACTCAATTTGTTGACCGAAGTTTAATTTGGACGTTATAGTGACGCCCAAAAGCCCTAGTTGGTCGGTGATGGGAACAGATACATTCTGGAAAGTGGGCGTAAAAGTAAAGGTGCTCTTTTTTGCGGAGAATAGACACGCTTGTGTTTTGGAGGCGTTGAATTTGACCAGGTTAGATTCGCCCCAATCGGACACATTCCGCAAGGTCGAATCAACGCGCTCAATCATAGACTTTCTCAAAACTTGGATTTCATGGGCGCTCGTTCGCGCATTGGATATATATCTCTCAACAACAGTGCTGTCATCAGCATATCCAATAATGCCTGGTGTTAGGAGGTCATTAATGTGCAGCAAGAATAAAGTTGCAGAGAGAACAGATCCCTGAGGTACCCCGGCATTAATCGCCATTAGGTCAGAGGAGTAGCCGTCTAAGACTACTCGAATCGACCGTTCCCTCAGAAAATCAGATATCCAGTCGCAGAGCCCGGTCGGTATGCCATATGCTGGAAGCTTGCTTAAGAGACCATCATGCCAGACCCTGTCAAAGGCCTTGGATATGTCTAAGGAAACAGCTATTGCTTCACCATGACCCTCCAAGGCCTCACTCCATAAGTGTATGGCATACACGAGAAGATCGCTGGTCGAGCGTCCACTGCGGAAACCATATTGGCTATCGCTTAGGAGCTCGTTGGTCTCGAGGTATGCCAGGAGTCGATTGTTCAATACACGTTCCATGACTTTGCAAAGTATGGAAGTGATTGAGATTGCTCGATAGTTGACAGGATCAGCACGGCTTCCCTTCTTCGGTACTGGTTGTACGTTAGCCAGCTTCCAGGATTTGGGGACTTTACCAGATTCCAAAGAAAGTCTATAGAGACGCGTCAAAACGGGAGACAACTCAGCTGCGCAGCGTTTCAACACCACTGCAGGAATACCATCTGGACCGCTAGCCTTATTCTTGTCTAGGTGCAGCAAGCATTTAAGAACCTCCTTTTGGCGAATATGAACGATACCCATTGTAGGACCGAACTGAGGTAATTGGGGTGGGATTTTTCCTTGGCTATCTAGACGAGAATTATCCGCAAAGATACTGGCAAATAAATCCGCCTTTTCCTTAGCGGTGTGGGCCAGAGAACCGTCAGGTTTCCGCAGTGGCGGCAGCGATGGGCGACAAAAGTTCGTTTCGACCGACTTGGCAAGGGACCAGAAAGCTTTGCTTCCCGAGGGGTATGACGCTATTCTGTCTCCAATACAGCCTATGTGGGCGAAACGAGCTCTTTTGATCACCTTCTTGCAGGACTTGGCGGCAGCTTTGTACCTTTTCTTGTGTTCATGCGAATCCACGGCTTTGCTTCTGCGAGCGGTTGCCCAGGCTTTGTACGCTTCTCGCTTACGCTTTTCAGCGAAAGAGCATTCAGCACTAAACCATGGGCGAGCTTTGGTTTCAAGGGATAGATCAGCGTACGGAATGAAGAACTCCATTGCTTGACCTATCACACTTGAGACTACATCAGCGCAGCACGATGGATCGGTTGAATTAAAACAAGCTTGCCGCCACGGATAAGATGCGAAGAAATGTCGCATTTCATCCCAATCTGCCGACTTGTAACGCCATACTCGCCTAGAACCACTTGGTCGGGTGTCAGGTGGCGAGTACTGCGATACAGATTTCACCAGACAGTGATCGGATGTCCCTAAGGGTGCAGTGACGGACACCGAATATCTGTCGGGATCGGTTGTCAGCAGAAGGTCCAGGCAGTAAGCAGTGTGGCCAGCAACGTCTGGGATGCGCGTAGGCTCGTCAACAAGCTGAGAGAGGCCATGAGTGAGCGAAAACTTAAAAGCCTCTCTACCAGCATGGTCAGTGTCCTGAAACGGGTATAACCACTGTCCGTGGTGTGCGTTAAAATCCCCCAGGAACACCAACTGCGCTGTGGGAAAACGTTGCTGAACCTTGTCCGCTGTACTGCTGAGATAGTCCATAAGCCTTGTTGTCTCCCGATCTCCGCTGTGTGACCGATAAATACCAGCGTATACCATTTGGTCTAGGCCGGTATCTATGTGAACCCACATAACAGAAAGGTCCGGCACTTCTAAGTAACGGAGACGCTGACAACAGATATTTTCACTGGCATACATGCACACCCCGGCGTGCGGGTGGAATTTGGACTCCAGGATGTAACCTGGGTAACAGAGGTATGCCGAGTCTGACGGATCACAGATCTGCGTCTCTGTTAGGAAGAGTGGGTGGGGTCTCTCCGTCTCGAGGTGGTGGTGGACATCATTGAGATTGGAGTGCACTCCTCTGATGTTACAGAAGTGCACTTTTAACGAGAGGAAGTGCAACCGCTGTGTTACCTTACTCTTCTTTGGACCTTTCATTAATTTTGGAGTGGAGTGAATAGGGAGGAGAACAGAAGTTGAGTGAAGTGCTGCAAATGGAACCAAGCAACTCGATAGGGGTAACGCACCTTTGGGAAACTCGCTTGGAGACTGCGGGGACGCCCGAACCCCCCCGAGTTCGCCATCGGGTCCTCTCAAACCGGTCGCCAGCCGGCACGATGGAGCCTCCCGGGATTTTTCGCGAGGTGGCGGGGCAGCCTTTTGCATGTGGCTGGCATGCTACTTGGGCCCCCTTCTACCTGCGGTCGGCCAGCGGTGCACCGTGCTTCGGATCCCGCTACCCTCCAAAACGAGTTACCCGGTGAGTTATTATCCTACGAGTTGAAAACAGTTCTCCGATGCAGCACGATTACTCAGACCTATCCTCCTCAATGGCTACACTAGACATCATGCCGGAACGCAACTAGGTTACTTGGCGGCATGGTTTTGTCTAGTGGGTGGTGACAAGCCACGGCCGAAGCCTACCACCAGATTTTACTGCTCGTTTAGCGCCACCCAGGGACCACGTACAAGGCATCGAGGGCTAAACCTTGCGGACGCGAGCAGTTTTCAGTCCCCCACGTTTGCTCTTTACGATGATTTACTTTCTTTTGTATTTATGTTAAAGTTGAAAACTTCACGATTGTTCTGCCAGGCTTTCTCATGACTAATAAATAATTCGCAAGGTGAACTTTGATCATAACCCAGAATACTGGAACAAATAATATAAATTGATTTATTGTTACTCAACTTTGAAGCAAATTGATTAAATCGTTAAATTTTCCTCGTTACGATAAGAACTCGCTGCCACATCGCTGAGCGTTCATTACGCGAGAGATCTGCGCTATTATCATGGTATTTTGTCTAGGATTTTAATAAAAACCGGTCAAGTACAAGTCAAACACGTGCACGAAGGGTTCTGTAGTATCAATTAAGATACCGGTTCCGATAGTATGTACGTGATAGAAGCCTACCTGCAAGAACGTACTCATTACTCACATTACAATAAATTTAATATGACACGCTAAATAAACACTTGCGCGATTACAAAATTCAAAAAAGTCTGTAGCGTGGGTACCTACTCTCTTTAATATTTAATTTGTTCTGCTTTTTTGTGTTTTTTGTAATAGCGGCAATAGAAATACACCATGTAGGTTCAATTTCAACTGTATTAAGTACTATCAGGGCTCATGCAGTATAGGGAATTAGGGACAGACGGACAGCGGAGTCTCTGATATACACACCTAGGAATACCTAGGGTTCTAGGTTTTCCTAGGTTAAAAGTACTAGGACTATATAGGAATATCAGTATAGTCCTAGTACTTTTAAGCGTCGAGTGAATAGGTTTCTCCTGGATGGACGTGTACCACCTTAGTCTTCATGTTCACTTAACATCAGGTGTCATGGAAGACAAACGTTCCATCCATATTTTATAAAAAAAAAAGTTTTTAGACTGATATGGTCATTAACATTTAAATTATTATTAATTTAAACCTAGGGTTCTGTTTTACCCTTTGGGTACGGAACTCTCAAAAGATACTCAAGGAACAACAAATTTGCATAGTACTGCGACAGACACAGGTACTTAATATTGACATGGATGTAAGAGAACAGAGCAGGCGTCTCAGTTCCTCGTGACGTAATCAATTGTTCCATTTGTGACGGTCACGGCTGGTGACGTTCCGTTGAATGGCTGTGTGGCGCAATCCCATGGTTTCCAGGGTCTCGTAAACCGGCTGTTTTGCATAAACTATTACTTTAACTACGATTTACTTTAACCTTCAAATAGCTACTCTTATACTGCTACTTTTTTCCGAGTTTAGTTATATCCTGAATATGCTTCTCTACGTTATTATAAAATAGTAATATTATTCGCCAAGTACTCATGACTGATATGGTATTTGATGTATTCTGGCAGACTTTGTTAAATAATTAATTCTTACACTCTTGAGATCCATATTCACTACTTAATTCGTCCCTAACCATCGGCTTACGCGAAAACTTAGGCACAACAAAAAAAAACATTGATCTCCTTTATATGAATTATAATCGTACTAGCTGTTTCGCGCGGTTTTACCCCCGCCATTTCAAATCCCGATGAAATATCGGAATAAAATGTAGCCTATTCGCTATTCCAGACTGTAAACTATCACTATGCCAAATTTCATCCAAATCCACTAAGCCGTTTTGCCGTTATAGAGGAACAAATATCCAGACATGCATAAATCCATCCATCCAAACTTTCACATTTACAATCTACAAAATTTTTGTTTGCTTTTATTCGATAGATGTCGCTGTACGTCGATTAAATCGCGCAAAAAGAGTTATAAATGACTTGGCTATATTTACTTTGTAGACTACGCAGCCTCTGACTCCAATACGCAGCCTCTGACTCCAATTGGCTGTCGTTCAGATGATGAGATTAACCCAACTCGGGACAACTCAGCAAAGGGGGTGTTTAGCGGGTAACACTGGGTTCGGTGAGTCCCGCACTGTTAGGGATTGGCTGGCGGGGTAGTCCCCCAAAGGTCCCCTCTTCGTGCATCAAGCATTCACCTCCTCTCCTTCTGTGGCTCTCTTCGGGGCGTCAAGTCAGTAGTAAAGCTTTCTGTGGCGGAAAAAAAAAAAAAACCATTATGCGCCCTCACTTTCACAATTATAATATTAATAGGATACTCGTACATTCGTTTTTTTACACCCAATATTTGCCTTTTCATAATAATAAATAAATAAAATCCCCAGACAATCACACCAGTGAAACAGTGACAATCAATAATGAAACATTTATATCACTTACTTTCTAGTACTAAAGTTAGCGAACCATTTTGGAATTCGAGAACTAAATAAGCGATGGACCATAAGTATTTCCGGTTCAGCAGATCAGGCCAAAACTTCAACACGCCGGTTGTCGTGAGAATTATCTGAATACTAGGAATCAGCCACTTCACAAAATACTTGTACAGTTAATTTATGATATCTATAGTTTAAATTAATCTGCGAATGTAAGAAATAAAGAGTTTGTTTGTTTAAACGTGCAAATCTACGATAGTATCACTCGGATTTGACAAAAATAATTCACGAAATTCTGGAGAAAATCAAAAGTACCCGCAGCTTTATTTACCACCTTTTCCCAAATTTCGATCCCGTCGATATGTCTTCTTAAAAATAATCCCACTTTATTCCTGGCTGTGCCTTATCCGCATGAGATGTTTTGCTCTATTCCATAACAATATCTCTCTAATGTCTTTAAAATTTGTGTTTTTGGGCAACTGTTGAGTTACAGTAATTCGACATAGTTTGAGTTCATTGTAGTTGAAGCCATTTCAATATGAAACAGTAGCATTCGACGAGAAGTTACCATATCTTTTGAGACACCACCTCATCTCATCACATCACCTCATCTCATCATCTCAAGTGAAAAATAAAATCCGATTTATCTTAAGCGATATGATTCATTGTTAAAAAATGACGACTTTTTTAAGTATCAATTATCGTTCAAGATTAATTTATATTAATGATTATTAGCTGATTTAGTAAATATAAAGTTTTGTTAAGCAACGTATATCATTTTAACGTGATACTTAAGTTAACTACTGACATTAGCAAATGTGTAAACTTTACATCGGAACACGTATTCAATTATGACTTATACTAGAGTTTTTTTTTAATTTTATTCTACAAAATTTAAATCAAGAATTTGGATATTTTAGTCCTCGCTCATTAAGGACTTATTAATTAACAATGTATAAGGCCGTTCGAGACTTATTTTTGTTAACGAATGCTTTATGTTTAATGCCAGAATTTATTTCTCTTTCAATGTAAAGATTCTTATCTCACAACTTGTATACTTACTGATTACAAAAAACCTGTTATTGGCCTCTTTCCATTAATATTATTATTTCTCTATATATAAACTATATTGGTTGGTTTTCCCAAACAATAAATAAATAAAAAATAAATATTCAAATCCAAATGTTTCAATGTATCCCACAAATAGTTAGAAACAGTTTGAGTTCCGACAAGTTTATTTCAGTCGGTGTGGAGTGGGATCAAAGCAGCCCGTTTCGTAAAAGCGACTAAACCGCTTAAGTCATTCTCCCCGTCAGTCTTGGATATCGCCCTGGTTTGCATTTCAAACCTACATCCAAGTAGGTATTATTACTACAGTAACAAAGAGTTCGATCAAATACAGTGAAGAGCCAGTTTTATCCTTAACTTGTGTGTTACTTCATCGAACACATCTAACTTCACCTACAACCTGGTGAGGTTGAGGTCATACGCGATTTAAGTTATTATCAAGAAAACTTTTATTTTAGTTATCTATGAAAATTTGTTAGATTGATAATTTCAACCAGGACTTCTGGAGCTCCATACATCTCACTACAAGAGAGACTGATTTCTTAAATCAGTTATTTTTAAGCTCTGTCAGCTTCTAAGTTCCTGTATAGACATGTATAGGTTGCTTAACTTGTTTTATAAAAAGATAAAGAAACATTAAAATAAATATTCATAGGAAGTCGTGGAGACGTATTAAGAACTCGAATTGTGGTGTATGAAGTTGACAGCACAAAAGATATTGATACAGAAGGTCGGTCCCACCCAACTAAACTTGATAGTATGTTTATAGTAGTAGTATGTAGTGTAGGTACACATTAGTGTTAAACCTAGTTAAACATGTTCAAGAAACACAATAATAGATTAACTCCATTAATTATATAAATGTAGAAAAGATAAAGATCAATTTTTATTTTCTGTTAGAGTTTTTAAGAAAATAAAGAGAATTTTTTGCTTGGTGGTAGGATCCCTTCTGGGTCCGCCTGGCTAGCGACCACCCTTTATATAAAGTAAGCCGCCAAATGTTACCGCTCCGGCGGTAATGTGTTCCGGCAATATTGTATAAAGAGCCAGTTCCTTCCTAAACCCGTGTGCTTTCATCTTCGACCTCATCGTCACTTACCATCAGGTGAGATTGAGGTCAAACGCGGGTTTTGTCACTTATAAAAAAAAAAAAAAATATATTTATAATAAAACGCTTTTTTGTTTGTTTAAATTCATATTATGTACTGAACTCTAAATAGCGGTGACGAATTTGGTTAAACATTTTGATAGAATTGCCGGCTGTTATTTCCTTGTTATGTGACGTTATAAAAGTATGCTTGAGCATTATAATGATACTAAAAATGAGCTTTATCATTCAGTACTGCAAGAGGAGTATTTGTTGAAGAATCCTTATCCTAAGTACACACTGGAAAAAATTGCTTAACGTATAATTAAATTTTTCTTCCAACTATGCTTTAATTTCATCACAATCACATTAAAAACTCAGTACAAAGCGAGTCTTTAATGCTCTAGAGCAATAAAAATGTACGAAATTTCATTATTGCACAGTTTTAATTTAAATCGCACCAAATTGCATCTCAATGGATTAGCTCTATTCAGCCAGCCGATATCAATACTTTTTTTACGTACGTATTATTCGTTTCTATTCTATTTGTTCCAAATTTAAAACTCTTTACCTTACGTTTAATAACAGCTCAAGCATAACTTTTAATGTCAATAATTAAACTTCTATTTTAACTGTTTGATATGAGTTTCTTTTATCTACTATCCCTATAGGTAATTGAAAGAAAAGCAGATCAGGCACTCGGTGCAATAATAAATTACTTTGTGCTCGATGCAATAATCTACTATTATACATGTAACTATTAAAAGATGAGATAAATAAAATAAATCTCATATGAGTTTAAGTAAATCAATCATTCAGAGAATCTTGTTTGACAGTTTTACTAAAGTATAGTACATTATACTTTGCGCGCTTAAGTAACTTGGTCAAAGTGAGAAAATCTGTATAGCGGAGCATATTTTGTAATAAGGGATTGTGAATTGTGGAAAAATACCTAAAATAGTATTTGTTTATTTTGGTTAAATTTTTGTGTTGTATTAGAATATTGTTTGTTGGCAACGTGTAAGGTTAAGCACCTGTAAGGATGGCTGTATGTTTTGAATTAAGTAAATAAAATAAACTCAAACTGTTGTATTGTAACGTTACGAATTCCTTGATAATTATAGCAAACTAAATAATGCCGCACACAGAAGAAGTTCATATAAAAATGTCTATCTATATTTTATATATATTTATTTTCAAATTATATTAATTTAAATCATGTGCTGGCAAACTAGACATTCGTTGACCTCAAATCAAATCAAATCAAATCAAATCATTTTATTGCTTTTTGTATGGTACAAATAAGGTGTTACAATAGTAGAGGTTCACATACAAAACTGTAATCAGCATGCAATTAGTCATATAGGTACATAATATAATTTAACAAATTTCAATAATATAAATGTCAAAACAATAATGTCATTATATCTAGCCATGTCATTATCTACATAATTCTAAAATTTAAAAACTCTGATATGGAATAAAAACAGTTTTCCTTCAGCCAATGAGATAATTCTGTTTTAAGTTTATTTGCTGTTAACAGCTTAAAATATTTAGGTAGAGAATTAAAAATTTTTACACATCTTGCATAGCATTGATTATGATATAGTTGTAGGCGAGGCAAATCACCATAAAGTAACCTGTCTCCATGGCGAGTTTCTCTCGAGACATCTCTTGCATGAACAAAATAGTGGTCATTGCATTTAACAAACATGGCCGCTTCTAAAATGTACATACAAGGCAATGGCAATATATTTAATAATTTGAACAAAGGTTTGCACGTTTCACCCGGTTCCTTTCCTAACATTGCTCGGATACATTTTTTTTGCGCAACGAAACTCGAAACTCCTCGCATTCTTTGAAGAAAATATCGCTGTCTCATGTTTATTTCAAATCATGTTAATTACACCCATGACTTGAGAAAATTTACATACTTACTTACGGTTAGTTTACAGAATTTATTTATTTATCGGGTCATCATTTGCTATATTTAATTACCTTTATTTGTTTATATATAATATTTATACAAGTTCACAGTATTTTATAGTTGTTCTTGACACTATTGGCTTGAATCCTTAGTATCAGTAACAGGTTAGTAGCTTTTTCTAAGGTATAATGCAGCAAAGCAACAGCATCGATTTGGATGAAATTTTGGATGAAGCCCCAAGATCAGGCGTAGACGATATGTTTTTATTTATTTATTTATTTTTTTGACAGAAAAATTAAGGCTTAGATGAAAGTCTGTGTGAGAAATCTAAACACAAACATATTTGATACTTTAATACAAATTGCCTTTTAAAATACCCTTTAGTGGCTGGAGTAGGGGACGAAATTTTTTATATGAAAATAAACCGCTTGATCTAATACAATCCCAAAAACTCCCAGGTCACAGCTACATAGAAAAACATGATTAGTGAGGTACAGTCAGCTACAAAAGTTGATTTACACATTGAAATTTCCAAAGTAGTTTTTCACGATATTGTGCCTAAATAACGACTTAAATTGGTTAACTTCTAGTATAATTGTAATAATAAAACATAGAAGTAAGTCAATATTAGTAGTTATTTAGGCACAATAAGGTGAAAAACGACTTTGAAAAATTCAACGTGTTAATAAAATTTTGTAGCTCAAAGTCAAAGTCAAAAGAATCATTATATCTTAATACATTTGAAATAATTACGGGTTAATATCGGCGGCGGGTTGGAATAATGGCGGGTTGCCAGTATCTGGAAAACAAAGCCGGTGCTTCTTGACTCATTCCCCTTAATTGCCATAGTTTTTCGGCTGCAATAAAATTGTTTTAAAACAGGGAACCTTTTTTACAAACTAATCTTGTAGCAGACTACAGATACTGATTATAGATTCTGAGAATATCGTGGTCTTGGTTGCGTTGAAATTTATCTCTTTAATTTTATTAGTAACTATTGAGAACAATATAATATGACTGTACCTAATGGAAGGAAACATTTACCTCTTAAATATTTTATTCGAAACAAAATGGAAATACAACTAGTACAGGTTAAGCCTCACTGTGGAATTAATTAAAATTCGTCCATTATATTCTTTACAGAACATCAGATTTTAATTATTAGAATCTACTTAGTTTTTCTGAACTTATTCGCTGAAGTGGTCAGAAATTGCGGTATTTACATAAGTTAATTAAAGTTTGTGCCTTGTACCTACAACTTTTTGCCATTATAGATAACTGTTGAACCAGAACGCTGAGTTCTTTCAATGTCTGTGATCTATATGCTTATCTGATAATTTTAATTATATGCGTATATAAATTTGGTAAAACCTTAGCCGTAATATAGACACCTAAAACATGATTACCTACACACAATTCAGCAACACAAAACAAGTAGACAGCAACACAAAATCTATTAAAAAACAAAATGGGGTTACATTTTATGAAATC
Organism: Stenoptilia bipunctidactyla; assembly: GCA_944452665.1. Lineage (NCBI taxonomy): Eukaryota > Metazoa > Arthropoda > Insecta > Lepidoptera > Pterophoridae > Stenoptilia > Stenoptilia bipunctidactyla. The sequence continues at coordinate 939,314 of OX101724.1, read as the reverse complement.
AATGAAATTAATAATACCAAAATTACAATTAAGTGGAGCGTTATTTATTAATTTGGCATTCCGAGCATACAGCTGCTCGTGAATGAGGTAAATTCCAACGCGCTTGTTAGTGCATCGACACCCCGTGGAAAAACGGTCAAGGGCGAGTAGGACGCGCGCACGAAGTTTTTCGTTCCATACGTAACGTCACGCCTGTATCCGTTTTGGGGTAGGCAGAACACCAGAGGCGATAGGCGATAGGCTGACCCCCTGTCACTGCAATAGTCTCCCTCCACTTATAATGCCTCCAAATTTGTCAAACGTGACATCAGATGGTTTTATTACTTCTGGCGTTCTGCCTACCCCATACGGAAAATACAGGCGTGAAGTTATGTATGCATGCACAAACGACATCTGTGAAATTTGCAAGTATCACACAGCCTGGTGACAGACGAATAGGTGTACCCACGTAAAAGAGTTCCGCTAAGCCCTTTGGTTTTGGAACCATAAAAACAGAGATTAGGTATTTATTAAATATGATAGAATCTACCTACGTTATACATAATTTAGAGGTTTAACTCAACTATCCAGCATGTAACAAACTCAAGTGGGTACCACCACAATAAGTTGAACGGTTTCAAAGGTTAAACACATCAATAGAAACGAATTTTACGGGTGTTCTAGCACACTACTCGGTTGGCAGTTGCCCATTTATCTGAACAGTTAAGCAACGTTTTCTTTTATCATAGGATTAGAAACACCACTTTTCTTTTCTAATGGCAAAGGGAATTGAACTCTATTATTACTGGACAAAAGGTGACTCAAACTGAACAAAAATTACTGTTTTCTTTTAAAGTGAAATCTAAAAAGTTGTTGCCACTTCTGTGCTGCTACGCTCCCAGCTACATTTTATGATAAGCCCATTTCGGCCAAAGCCCTCCTCCTTTTCATTGTTGACCTCATCTTCTAAGATAAAGATGAAAGGCAGGATTAGTGAGTGTAGTGTATGCGTTCATTTAGGTCATTCACTCATTCAGTTCAACAGACATTTACTATCGGGCGCACCACGTCGAGGCCATCGAAACCATAGGCGAGAGTAGACGTGTTGGTGTCTGTCCATTGAGTGCGTGTGCGATCCAGTGATTCTATTACATATCCTACAATTGGACTGATTTTACAGTGAGGATAAGAAAAGACTTTTATTCATATTTTAAAATTTTCCTTCTTTAACCCCTGAGAGAATTTTACTTTGGATACATTATATCAAAAAAATCAACGAAAGTCAAAGACACAATATACCGTTCTATGTAATTGTTGATCCAGTACGATTGTAGAAGAAATGTTGATCCACCTTTTCAACCAACTTCCAAAAAAGAAGGAGGTTTTCAATTCGTCTGTATTGTTTTTTTTCAGACAAATATGAATTGATTTTAAAGATTCTTAATTCATATGATAGAGGATACTTCATAGTTGGTCCCATATAAATTTGAAAATTTCAAATTTTTTACACAATATGTATGATTTAGGAGAATGTTTACGTGGATGACACTTTTAGTCGGCCAAAGTGTTGACGTGAAGTCGATTTTTTTAATGCTCCGCATTCGTAGATTATCGGCGTGTATAATTGGCTCCCTAAAAAAACAACAGATCCGGAGCTGAACCGGAGGGGTCGTCTGACGATCTCCAATTATCTCTGTCCAATGTATGCGTCAGCAAAAAATACTAGAAAGATTGAAAGTCTAAAAATTACACCGATGCGTCAAATGTGCATCCGTTTTATATTCATGCGTGCACAATCTTCCTAACGTTGATCCGAGGGGAGTGATAGCCGACCTTCCGCGAGTCGTTTTGTCCCATAATGATCTAATAATACTTTCTTAGTTATCTTTTGTATAAAGGGTTTAAAGTTAAAAGCAGCAATTTATGTTTCACATTCACGTAGAACGCAAGTTCATTGCAGAAACATGATATAAACCTAATAATTAGATACCTACTTTGAAGAATTTAGTATGACTTCTAGTACCTACATTGTTTTTTGCTCTATTTTAGAAGTAGCCTAACAAGGGTATCTAATCTACGGTTTAAATACTAATGTAAAATATAATACTATTATGAAATTCTGATTAAATAAGCAACTTTTAATAGAAATTGCCAAAAAAGCTTGTTTAAATTTTTTGTCATTACGACTGGTTAAAGTTAAGCTTAACGAGACTTTTTCTTCTAAATTAAGGTACGTGACTTAAAATTTAAGGCTTAAAATGAAAGAAGCACCGGCAATAGGTCCGGATTAGGTAGTACTTTTAGTACAGCGCAGCTCTGCGCAGTAACGTTGCCGTTCGCTGGCACGTAGGTTTCGTCCTGTTTTCTCGGGCTCGATAGAACCCCGCAACCCCAGGATTTCAGAAATAATCGGCTTCACCAACGCGTCCTCCAGTCTCTCAGTCCAATTGTCTATTACAGACCCGATCCCTCCAGGCTTCCCAACCGACTCTCCGGAATCTACAGATCCCTCTGAGTACGCTGACAACAAATCCGACACCATGTTGACAATCTCTTCTGCGCCACCTTCTGTTTCAGCGATCCCGGCCCCTAAGCCTGCGTCACAAACCGTCTTGGCTCCGCTAAAACCCAATTCTCCACACCCCATCTTCCTACGGGACAAGGGTCGTGGGGCCAAAGTCTCAGCATAGTCCTAAAATTCAGTATACGAGGGCATCCAACACGGGTAATAGCAAAGTCAAGGTCTCATTTCAGTTCGTTCGATTCCCACTTGCGCTAGTAATCCTAGCAAATAACCCTAAAGAGCAGTCCATCTTCAAAGGGATTCGCACCGTGTGTGGTCTCTCTAACATTCCCGTCGAGAAACCACACAAACGTGGTAACCCGGTCAATGCCACCGCTGCCAAATGTATGGCCACGCGGCAGCAAACTAAAAGTTAATTGTTGATCCGACCGGAGCCACATTAGTATGAAAAAATATTTATTGGATCAACATAAAGCACCCGGATCAACATACGTATTCGGATCAACAATGTGCTTTTGTAACAGCACGCATGATCAACAATTGACGGATTGGTATCTCTATACATAGGAATAAATAGTAAACTAAGTTATGAATACAGCACGAGTACGACGCGGACTCTCAGAGATAAGCGTGTTCAAATAAATACACAATCTTTTCAGATTAGTACTCATAGAAGTTAAGCTAATAAACATTTATCATTAGAGAGAAAAACAAACAAATATGGCCACAAAGCATAAACTCACAAAACTGCTCACTTGAAAATATTTTATTTACATTTTCTCAGAAGAGTTTTAGCAAATTTTGGCAAATTAAAAGCTCGGATCTGTTGAGTAGCCAATTATGCGCAAATATTTACAAATCAAATGTTTGTACCAATTAAAGAATAAATAAGAGTATTATTTTCCAGATAATGAATTTATTTCAGGATATTTTGTGTAGGTTGTTTTATTTCCATGTAATGAAACAACATTTACCATTTTACATTTTGTATTTACGTATTTTTGTACAATTTTGCTTTTTGTTGAATAATATCACTGAACCTACTGCTCATTGTATGAATGTAAGAATACGAAAAGATGTCAATTATCTAAATGTTTATGGAAATTTTTGGAGTAAGACACATTATATTATAAAACCTTCTTATTGTAGTGAATTCAACGATATTGAGTTATCGCGCGAATGACACACTAGATATAAACTTTTTAATTTAATTTAATTATAATTTAACTTGGGATCATATAATTACTTATATTTTTTTTTAGATTTTGTAAAATTAATTGATTGCTTTTCACAACTTCAAAGGCACACTCAATTTTTGATTTAAGGTCACTTTCACTTTGAGGCTCCGATTGATTCACTAGGTCTTTGACGTGACCCCAAAAATAAAAATCTAGAAGCGTAAGGTCTGGTGACCTTGCCGGCCAGTGTACTGGTCCGCCTCGACCGATCCAGCGTTCGCCATACTCTGTATTTGAAGAATCGCTCACTCCAAATTAAACATTTTCACTTAAAATAGGCTGTATATGCTATACAGACATTGACACATTTGGCAGAAAAAAAACCTACGCGCATGCGCGAGGTTCGGCGCCATTTTTCAATCATAATTCACAGCTTTGTTATCAAATGTATTTGTTATTTTATGACCTCGTATGTCTGTCTTTTACTCACAAGTGTGTTGAAAAACGTCGTAGGTAACTCGTGAGCGTTGCTAATTACAGTCTCGGCTCATTATTAAGCCCTCGCCTGCGGCTCGGGCTCAAATCACAGCCTCGACTGTAATTAGCAACTTCGCTCACTTGTTACATAATATACTATTCCATCATGGTTCATTATAGAAAAGGATGTTGTATAACGGCACAGCAAATCAAATCAAATCAATGCTTTTCTATAATAAACCATGATGCAGATCATTTTAAGAGCTAATATGAAGCGCTGAGCGGCGCGCCGTGCACGGCGCGGCGTGCCGTATGCCGTGAAACGGTACGGCACTGTTGCCGTGGCACGGCGCGGCGCCGTAGAGATGGATCCACGCCCTTACTCTTCCGTTGTCAAAACGGATATAATTCAAAAAGAACGTTTAATATTTTAGGTTCCATGTAGAAATTTTAAAATAACTTTAAAACAAATTTCTATCTTCTTACGCTTTTTTAATCTAGTCCGAATACTGTACAAAGACACCATCTACCATTTCCTAAAACCTACTGACTTTGTTTCTGGACCTTTTCATGAAAGTGAATCAGTAATGCTGGTTAAATATTCAATACTCTGTCTCCGTTAGAACTTGATCCCTATAGCTGATAGCTTACCTGAGAACGGATCCACCAAGAGCGGTGAAATTTAAAAGGCATGAGGATAAATCAATAAATACAAGATCTCATTGAATCGAAAAAGACGTTGTAAATTACTTACTCTGCGGCCTCATCAATAATTGATCAGTTCACTCACCCCCTTGTTCTCGGCTACTAAAATAACCAGCTATATTCGCCTGGACCTGAATTCGGTATCTTTATATAGAAAATAAACGAAGTTTAGTTCTCTGTCACAGGCTCTGTCACAAACTTGCAACAAATCTCCACCGAAACCTAGATGCCTATATGAAAATGTATTCATTTTTACAAACAATGACAGTTCATCTGAATGATTTAAGCAAGCTTGTGAAAATTGAATTCGCAAAATACACACAATTTTGAAACTTACGTGGATATTGCAGTAGTTCCAAATTCCATTGAACTATATTTTCGGTCTTATAATTAAATAATTAAAGCAGGGTTTTATAACGTGATGTGTATGTCACCGGAAAATAATAATTTCCGTAAATTTATAAATTTACGCGGAAACTTATAAATTTTCGTAGGATTCTAAACGGGAGACAAAATTTATTATTTTGTGCCCATATTTTCGCAAATTGATAAACTTACCGAATTCCCATGTAAGCTCTGATTGGTTGAATAAGTTGATCTAACTTGTTCTAATTTTAAAAATCAAATGCACTGAAAGGCCCTGTCGGAATGGTTGGGTGCGACGACGAGCGTAGCGAGGAGGAGAAGTTAGGTAGCATTTACTCGTAGTAACATAAGAGCGCGTGCCCATGCCGATCGGGCGAAGCAAGCGGTCCCGCGGCAGCGGCCGGCGAAGCGCCATAAGCAATTAGTGTACACAAGCCAAATTTTGTTATTGTTTGTCTTCTTGACCAATCAGCGAGCATGTATTATTTTCCGTATTTTAAGAAAGCGGAAAATTAAAAGCTCTTCTGTGATTGATCGAAACGTTTAGAATCTTACGAATGAATATCTGTAAGTTATAAATTTACCACGAGACGTCGTAAATTGATAAATTTGCGAAAATTTAAGCGTAAAATAATACAATTTATCTCTCGTTTAGAATTTCACGAAAGTTTATAAATTTTCGATGAAATTTATAAACTTACGGTTCTAATTATTTTCCGGTAACATATACATTTTAACCGCATGTTATTAACGAATAAACCACTGTATGTTTAAGCTCTTAGTAACCTACATTTTCAAAGGGCTTAAAGGATTTATCTGCGGCAGTATTAGGGTCACTTTTGTACACCAGACACAATAGGCTATAGTGGCATGGGATTGGTGACACACATTTACAGATTAACATACGGTCACGGAATACATATTATACAGTCGTAGTAGCTTAGTGGCTTCTGTGTAGATTAATTGGTATTGTTTAAAATGATAAAGATGTATATCAGCAAGGTATATCAGGATCAATGATATTGTTATGAAGCCGGGCAAGCAATGGGTCCGGAGTACTTTATTCTTTTACACATTTGCTGTAAGGGTTTGTCGTTTGCAATTTTGACGTCCATGCCATTTGATTGTCCATTTATGGCATTCACCAAAACTTTGCGATAAGAACTGTAAGAAACTGCTAATTATTTATGTTTTATGATAATGAAGTGACAAGTAAAGTATCTTTTTTGAAGCCACAACTGCCACCAACGTTCAAAAATAGTAAGGAGACGGTACCCGCGCCTTAAAATTTAGACCGGTTTGACGAGATCCTTATTCACTACCGCATTTGCCGGCGATAGGCTTCATATGGAGGGTGGTCACTTGCCAGTAGTCCGACCACCGTCTTCCACTAAGTCACTCATAAGTTTATGTAGCACTTTACGAAACTGTTATCGAGGGGTATAAGTACTGGTCTTAGCCGACCCTACGCAAATAAAAAAGATAACTCTCCAAAAAATAAGTTCACAGTTACAGAAACGGCCAATTTAAGACACAAATTGTCCGTTTTAAAGACAACCAATTTATCAATGACAATAAAAATAAATGAACATAAAAACCCCATATCACACTAACGACATGGCCCCAAAGTAAGCAAATACCATACCATGTAGCGAACCTAGAATATAAATACATGAATAGAGAAACACCCAGACTCGGATTTTTTTAATGTTCCGAGCGGGAATCGAACCCGCAACCACTGGTGTCTGAGGCAGATAGGTGGTCGTCAAATGACGTGACAATGACATTCGATAAAGAAACACGATAAGAAATTCCAACATCGATCATCACGTCGAAACACGTAGATTTATCCTAACAACGTGTTGGTGTTTTCCTACTACGTGATACGCAGTGAGAGGCGCAGGCAGTGAATACAACCGCTGCCGCCGAGCAATTGAGCTTGCGCCCGCGCCGCGCAATGCCAATGCCAACAACTCGTTATGTCATATTGCGTAAGCTTGCTCTTTCAAATTGCAACTGATATTTTGCAAACAGGTTTTAATTCAACATTTCGCGGCCGCTGCTGTTTTGTTTATGTGCATGTTATGTATAAGCAGAATGCAGTTCTCCTTGTTGTTATTATTATTAGTTGCAAGGTCATTAGAGTCTGCTGGAATATAACATCGCCGTAAAGATTATATACCTGTGATGGTTAAATTTAAAACTTTCGATTAGTCTTAAATAAGAAGTCTCACAAAGAATTTCAGGTACCTAATGATTGATTTATAAAACCTATGATTAGGTATATTATTATTTTCAATATTAGGCACTCAGGTACAATACATAGTAATTTTGTAACAATGGCACCGTAAACGGTGAAGGAGCTCGGTATGCGAGTGATGGTAAATAACATCCAGGCAGATAGACAGTATTGATTGTAGATGATTGTAGTTGCATTACCGCTAGTCTATATTGTTATATATATAAAGTTCGATTCATAAAATCGATTCATAATTTAATTTCATTCGATTCATAAAAATTCAATAAAGTTCGTCGAATAATTAAGATCGAAAGTGAAGTTCGATCTTAATTATTCGACGAAGACAGGATAATTAAGATCGAACTTCACTTCAGGTAAGTTCGTTTGATCAGGTAATTATCCTGTCTTCAACTGCCGAGATTTATTTGGGAAATGAGAAATCAAAAATACACATATTTTTATGCACAAGTGAAAATATATTAATACGGATAATCAAAAATCACGATACCCTCTTCCTCTAGAACCACTAAAAGGCATTCAAACCTCTGTTTATTGCACAAACGACTCAATGAATCCCAGTTTTTTAGGATCAATTTTATTCGATTGCCGGCAGCGACGGGAGGTAATTGATTGCCAATTCGATTAAACCCGCAACCGCGGCGAGCTGTTCACCGGAACCGTTTTAGAGCAAAAACCTTGTATCCGCTTGATTTTATGAATGGTGTCATAGTTTTATTGCGTTCATCTTTAATCGAATAATAGTTATTGCGTTACGGCGTTGTTGTCCCTTTCAATATGTTTGTACAATGTTGTTGTTTGGATACACAATTCATATTTTGTTTATTTTTCAATGTTTTCTTTTACTTTTTTTGTGAAACAAACCAAATAGATAGTTTGATACTCTTTTTGAATACATGGCACTTCGGCATACAAGGCAAGTTTTAACCACTACACAACCGGCCGTCAGTTATTACAGATCGTATATGTATAGTTAGTAGGTACGTTCGTATTAATGAATAACTTACTTATTTAATAAGGAACCCGTTCCATTAACTTCAGATTTAGTCTATACTTCGACACGTGCTCGGATAGGAGTTCTAATCAGATCAAAGAAAATAATAATCTAATAATCATTAAAAAAAACCGACTTCACGTCCAAAACTTTGGCTGAAGTATAAGGTCGTACCCATACATGTTTTTCGAAAGTTTTAAATTTTTCATGAAGTACTCAATCGATTTAACAAGTGAAAATGAAAAATGAAAATAAATAATAGAATGAAAACTTTTTCATTCGCAGTAGGTATTTTAAAACACTTTACGAACGTCAAACGCTGGATCAGGGCGGCGCGGGTCCGGACGGCATGACGAATCCGTCTCTCGGCTCATGAAGATAATGATCGCCCATTATCCACCAATGTCTTGATGTTGTCTACTATTACTTCTTCGGCTTAAAAAAACGAAATGAAAGTAGGATCCTAGGTAGACCGAGAGGAAAAAATCCGGCGGAAACAAGCAGGATACCAATCTCTTTAAAGAATATTTTCCAAGAATATTGAAAATCGATTCATAAATTTCCAAGACATCGTGTAACAAAGACACAACAAAAATGAAACTAACATACATATGAATTAAGAACCTCCTTCTTTTGGAAGTCGGTTGAAAACTTTAACAAGATTCTATTTACTATTTCTTTTTACTAGCAGTTTCACTGTTCCTTGCCTTTTATTCCTGTAGGAAAAATATAATTTTCTCAATAAACATAGCGTCTGTAACTTCTAGATAAAGTTACTTTTTAATGGTACCTGTAATTCACCTGCCCTATTATATAGGATTTATTTGAAAATACCGCGAGCATCCTCACGCTCGATAGATACCTTTCACATTCCCGCCTATCATACGAACTACGCTAGAAATACCTTCTTCAGGCGGTCCTGCCTGCCATTATTACAACACCTTTCTTAAAACAATCGATATATTTTCACGAAACTTGAGAACATATTTTCGGTTAAATATTTGGTTATTAGGTTGTTTTTGTTATTGGTTGTGATTTGTTTTGTCTGGGTTGTGGTTTACCAATGAATAAATGTTATTTGTTAAGGTTATGAATGTTAGTTTATATTGTATTTTTTGTGGTAGGTACTATAGGTCTATTTGTATTATAGCTTGTATTATTTTATTGTTAAGAGCCCATACTACTCCAGCTAGAATCTGAATTTCGCCCCCACCTCACCGCCAGGCCGTGAAGCACCCCGCAACGCGCGTCGGAGCTATCTTACTCACTCGCGTTTTGTTTTCTCCAACTCTGCCTTTTCCGTATCTTATTTCTTTCATTTCCCATTTTGAAATAAAACACACCACAAATTTATTTATGGAAAACACGATATTTACGTGATGTTGTAGCGGCGGCGGCTAGCGTGAAAGCGACACAGGTTCCTCGTACGAATGCCGGAGCGCAACTGAATCCTTGAGCGGGCGCAGGTCACCCGTCGTGCCAAACACATTATTTTAGATTTAAGATTTATAATAAAAAAAATAATAAAATTATTTTAAAATCAGATCATATAGTACACGAATTGTCAGGTACTAATTAAGTAATAAGGTTTCTTTGTTAATTTTAGAGGTAAGTTTGTGATTTTTTTCTATCGAGATTTTTTTTCATTAATCGTGTTTTCAAAACATATGGTTCTTAGTTCATACTCTTAACTTTGCTATATGTTTTTTCTAAAATTATTAGGTTAGTACTGTGATAGATATTTGAGATCAAAATTTGGATTCGGAGCGTGTTTGAGGTAGTGTAGGCCCTTAAAGACTGTTTGTTACCTGAATGAATAAATAAAAAAAAATAAGATCTTTTCGGTCATTCAATTTTTTTTAGTTTATGCATTTTATAAATAAATAAAATTTTACTCTTTAATTAGCTAAGCTATGCGTGATGTAGGCATTGAGTTATTATTACTACTACGTTAGTACATAGTAACTCAATGGATGTAGGCTTTTTCAGAGGCGTTGCTATGGATGGACCGAACAAAGATGTCACTGTAGGTAACTTCCTTAGGTTATTTCGCTATTGGTCTCCAAGCCCACTTTGACCTCAATCTTACTCTATGATTGTCTTACCTATGGTAGTTAAGTATCGTCAGACGGAACTGGGTCTTAGCAAAGGAAATGAGATCGCCTGGAGTAGTCTCCTCTTCTCCACGCTTGTAACCAGGTTTAAAGAGTTTGTTCAGGCGACTCCAAAACCACACGAGGCTGTTAGTTTACAATATTTTTATTTTACCAATTTTTTATGTTATGATAACATTATTCAATTATGCATGATCATGCATGGCATCAAATATCAATATTAAATACCTAATAATAATGGTATAAATCCAATTTACACCGAAACATTGCCTTTGATCCGTATTTAACTCTTCATAATAAATTGTATGACTTTTAATTGCCGTGTAATATGAAGTTGGAATACTTGACCCACTTCAACTACAGGGAAGGGTTAAGTTCATGCGTGCTACGTTCACAAGTATCAAGTACGTTTTGCTTTGATATATTATCGAATATAGGTATTTAGGTTCAGAAAGGACGTAAAATATTGCTACATATTTAAACAGGCAAGGTAACAAACTCGACTATCATAACCATCGAGTTATCCGAGCTTAAATCGAGCTTAATCGTGGATTAAAAGCACCCTTATTAATAGAAGTTAGTACCTACCTATCAACACGGCTACTAAAAACCTTAATAAAATATAGGCAAGACCGATTTCCTTACTTATCGGTGACATTTGCAAAGAGCACCAAAATATGTGATGAATATGTAATCTTACATTCAGACCTCATTTTCTTCCAGCTAAGTTTTCATAAAGAACACGTGTACCGAAGAACTGTCGGACCGCCGCCGCCGACAGTGTTTTGGAAATTTAATTTTATAACTGACTGCTCTTCAACGGCTTCATTCATGTAACTCTTATAGAATTACCGGCGTAAAAACACAAGCAACTATGTATAATTGATTTGATCAGGCGTAACTTTGCGGAAATCTATCACCACTACTATAACTAAGTTACCTTGTGAGCTACGCACTTCAAAGCACTAGTGATGCAGGATTTTCATGCATTGGTGCACTGCCCTCCCTCCCTCCCTCAAGAAGCAAGGAGTGCAACATACACACCCCCGCAACATAAGCCACCATCGACACGTATTTTGCTTCAACCAGCAGCATCCTCACGTTACAACGATCACCACCGAACTCGGTCTTCTTACTTGTGGTCTTACCAGATACAGCAAGTTTGTTGCGTCACTATTAACCAGCTGTCACGTTTTTACCTAGTTGGAAGACCATACTTAGGTAGGTAGGTAGGTACAGTAGGGGGGGGCAGGGCGATGGTCTATGAAAAAAAGATGAATTCGTTACAATTATTTTTTATATTTTTTCACTTCCGATTGTACAAAGTCCTATCTATCTTTTCTGAAGGATCCTTATTCTTCGTATTTCACAGTACTTATAATCAATATATATAAAACTGTTCCGTTACTGACTGAGTGACTGAGGTACTGAGGTACTGAGTGACTGAGTGACTGACAGACAACGTACAGCCGTAACTACTGGGCGTAGAGAGCTGAAATTTGGAACATACATTCTTTAGGGAATGTAGGGGTGCACTAAGGAAGGAATTCCCGAAATTCCCACGGGAACGGGAAATATAGGACTTTTTAGTTTGTATGAAAAATCTTATTCCTTGAGTGCACCGATGTGAAACTTGGTGTAAAGGTTTTTCAATGTGTGTCTGGTTGTGTTTTGAAAGGGATTCCCGAAATTCCCACGGGAACGGGAAATATATGATGTTTTAGTTTGTATGATAAAATCCCATCCCTTGAGTGCACGGATGTGATACTTCATATAAAGGTTCCTCAATAAGTGTCTGTTTGTATTATGAAAGGAATTCCCGAAATTCCCACGGGAAGTGGTTGGACTTTTTAGTTTGTATGAAAAATCTTATTCCTTGAGTGTACGGATGTGATACTTGGCATGAAGGTTCTTCAAAGAGTGACTGGTTGTGCTACGAAAAAAATTCCCGAAATTCCCACGGGCACGGGAATTATATGATATTTAGTTTTTATGAAAAAAACTTATTCCTTGAGTGCATGGGTGTGATACTTGGTATAAAGGTTCTTTTAGTTGGTGTCTGGTTGTACAGTTTCTGAAATTTCCAAGAGTTAAGAGGTAGTTAAGCGCATACGAAGTTGCGGGATAAAGCTAGTATGTATTATAATAACCTAGGTACTTAGGTACTCGTCAGTAATTAGGTAGGTAGGTACGTTCATTATGAATTACCTATTCGCCAATCATGTCTTGAGTATGAATCTCTAGTTAGGTTGGCAGGTAACCTACCTACCAGCCTGTTCAATAGCTTACCAAAACGTAAAGGTAAAATTAAAGACAGAAATTCCTCAATTTTGTAACAAATCTGTCACTTGAGCTCAAGATAGTCTAGGAATTTTAATATTTACTATCTATCTGATCTGAGAAAACTTATGATAACGTTAAAAACACCTGGCAGACCCCCTCAAAATTCAGCAGCTGTATGAGATTTTTCGTTATTACCTATGCTAACACTTGGTACCTATTTATATTTAGATATCGATGATCTAATTGGTGCACCCTGTATATTTTATAATATAGTGCCTTGATCACAAGGATAGCAAATATCCCGAAGCTAGTGGCCGATTTCAAAAACTTTTGTAAAAAATCACAATGTCTTAATATTTAAGTAAAACCTTTTATATCATAATGCAATTTCGAATGTACCTACGTCACTTTGCTTGCATAATTTTAACAGGCGCTAGGCTTGTAGATGGGTACGTAGGTTAAGGAAAGAATTAAAGAGTCAAGCAATCTTACGTTATAAGTGATTCCGCTTAGGGCGTGGCTCCATCTCTACGGCGGCGCGCCGCGCTGCACCGTTCTACGGCAACGTGCACGGCGCACCGTTCAGCGCTTCATATTTGCTCTTAAAATTATCTCCAGCATGGTTCATTATAGAAAAGCATTGATTTGCACCGTACGGTAGTGCGCCGTCTCGCGGCATATACGGCATACCTACTTTTCTATAACTAACCATGATGGAGATAATTGTAAGAGCAAATAAAACGTGTAACAAAATGGAGAGATAAAACTTAAGGGTTACCTTCTATACCATACGTAGAATATGCAGTAAAAGAATAAAAAGTGCAAAGATATCATGAGTTATTTTCCAGCCGGACCCTCAGCCGTTCAAACTGTTCAAAGTTCTTCAGACCAATGGTATACGGCCCCGATTAGAGGCGCATTTTAGTAGGTACCTTAAACTAAATGCCTCTACTTTAGAAAAAAAAATACATTTAATCAAAATAGATAGTATTTTAGCAGACAGTTTGTTTGTTTGAAAACTGTTATTTTAAAGAACTAGTATTAGGTAGGTACTATCTATTTTAATTAAATGGATTGTTTTTTGAAGTACTAATAAAATGCTGATAAGAAATGTGGCTGTCTGGGCTGAAAACGTTAAAACATAAAAGGGTCCCACTGGCATGAAAAAAGCCTCCCAGGCGATTCCTCATAAAATAATAATTTGAAAGAAGTATAAATGAATTTTTAAGGCACTAAACTTCCTCCAATCGGGGGCGGAAACCATTGGTCTGAAGTAACTTATGATAGGTATTTTTGCAGCAATTAGGGTACAATTTTTTTAATTATACTTTTTGGAAGGTAGGTAGGCAGGCTGTGCGGACCCACCGTACCACCGGCCATACCCCTGATGGTATGGTGGGACTTAACCATACCACCGTGCTAGTGATGGGATTTGAAAAAAAAACACCATTAATATAATAATAATATTCTTATATACTGAAATTAAAAAACCCATACCTTTATATTTTTTTAAATATTACAACGGAACTTATTTAATTATATTTGAAATTTATATTTACGCGCGAGCCGAGCGAGCGATGGGAGCGTGGTGGGGCAGCACCCGGCGATGCGCCACAATGGATTTTATTTCCTTGTAATTGAAATAAATAAAAAAAAAACTTATAAAAAAACATTTTGCTTGCTATGAGTAGCTATTCAAATAAAACTGATAAATCAAAACTTCCTAGGTACATTCCAACCCTACGGTGGTATGGTTAAGTCCCACCATACCACCAGGCGTATGGCCGGTGGTACGGTGGGTCCGCAATGGTAGGCAGGTTTTTCGCTTGGTGGTAGGATCCCTTCTGGGTCCGCCTGGCTAGCGACCACCCTTTATATAAAGTCTGCCGCCAAATGTTACCGCTCCAGCGGTAATGTGTTCCGGCAATATTGTATAAAGAGCCAGTTCCTTCCTAAACCCGTGTGCTTTCATCTTCGACCTCATCATCACTTACCATCAGGTGAGATTGAGGTCAAACGCGGGTTTAGTCACTTATAAAAAAAAAAAAAAAGGTAGGTAGGTACCTACCTAGGTAGGTACTTAATACCGTGTATGTGTGGACTGAGGGCCCATTTTTATTTTTGGGGATTTTTGCAGCTTAACTAATATCAGTGTTTAGTAAAAGTTGTGGTAATATTTGTAAAATAAAGCATAGAGTTTGTAAAAGAATAATACAAAAGATATATCGTTTTAAGTGGGTCCCTCAGTTCACACACATAAGTTCCCAAATCTAGATATATAATGAGTTCACCCACAAATTTTAATAACAGACCTTTAGTAAAACATGAATAAACATCTACACAACATTAAAAAACCTAATATGAATAGATAATAAACTATTACAAACGTCTTTGTGTGGTCCCTGAGGGCCCGCATAAATTTTGCTCATAATTAATAGATTATAACGTGAACATTATCTATTCATAAGCCAGGCTTTAGTAAAAATTACAAGGAAGATTATAAAACTCAAGAAAGATCATAAATAGTGGTAAATATTGTGCACTTTATGTTTTTGTTGGTGGTCCCTCAGTTCACACACTATGCAAATTCTAATTGTTTAAAATATTATTAAATACAACAATAACTAAAATTTGGAGCATTTCAGTGCTTAGTAATTTTTTTATATTATCGATCTGTATTTATCTCTTCACTGGTTTTATTGTTCTTTTACCAAAAATTTACAAATTAGAATTTTCATACTAAGTCTGGTATATGGTGTCCACACTTTAAAAAAAAACACAGTTAATTTATTTTTAAGATCATTTATTTATTAGGATATTGTACAAGTACATAATAGGTTTTATATTTTTATAAGCTTCAATTGTAATACATATTGAAAATTAAACTAAAATAATTATTACTTATTGTTTACAAAAAAAAATCTAAATTAAAAAATCTTTATCTCATAGTACCTTCCCTCTCGGATTCTGCTAAGTTCAGACGTGTTTATGCGAACCATTTAATATTTTTTACTTAAAGTAATAATTACTCCAATCAGTTAAAGTGAACCTAGTGTCAAAGTGTGAAAGCTTAGATTGCTTACAGGGAGCTAAGTTTACAGTGTAGAGGGTGGGAGGACAGTTGGAGTGTCTCCGTGGATCTATTCCAAACAACCCTCATACAACAACACTGTTCTACGCTTATAAAAATAACAACCATACGAACAAGGTGGAGGTCCCGGGTTTGATTCCCGGTACGGGTTAAATTAGGAAATTATCTTTTCTAAATTAATACGGGTCTGGGGTGTGTTTTTTATATGTAAATTATTTATGTATGTATTTACTTAAGAAAAATATGTGTGTAGCATGTTAACCATATATTATCTGTAACACAAGCTTTAGTAGCTTACCACAGATTTTGATGGTGCTGTGTGATAGTTTCAAAATATTTCTTTATGTTATTTATTTATTATCTCACACTTCATGACATGATGCAGGAACTTGCAAACTTAATGTGTGGTTCTTGAAACAATATTCTATTTCAAAATTATGGACATCCTACTAGTATGAAAAACCTAATTTGTAATTTTTTGGTAAAATAACAATAAAACCAGTGAAGAGATAAATACAGATCGATAATATAAAAAAATTACTAAGCACTGAAATGCTCCAAATTTTAGTTATTGTTGTATTTAATAATATTTTAAACAATTAGCATTTGCATAGTGTGTGAACTGAGGGACCACCAACAAAAACGTAAAGTGCACAATATTTACCACTATTTATGATCTTTCTTGAGTTTTATAATCTTCCTTGTAATTTTTACTAAAGCCTGGCTTATGAATAGATAATGTTCACGTTATAATCTATTAATTATGAGCAAAATTTATGCGGGCCCTCAGGGACCACACAAAGACGTTTGCAATAGTTTATTATCTATTCATATTAGGTTTTTTAATGTAGTGTAGATGTTTATTCATGTTTTACTAAAGGTCTGTTACTAAAATTTGTGGGTGAACTCATTATATATCTAGATTTGGGAACTTATGTGTGTGAACTGAGGGACCCACTTAAAACGATATATCTTTTGTATTATTCTTTTACAAACTCTAAGGCGCTTTGCACACGTAGCAACTTAAGTTTACAAAACTGACAACTTAGTTGAGGCAACCATCAACTTTTTTAGAAATTGCCACTTGCTGCAACTAGAGAATCTGCAATTGATGCAACTGGTAACCTTGTTGAAGCAACTATCAATTTTTGTAAATGTTCTAAAGGTTTCCAGTTGCAGCAACCACAAATTGGCCTTTACGGTTGTCGCAATTTTATGTGAACCTGGTTTGTTAGGTGAGTCCACTCAGTATTACGATGGACACCGGAGAGACAGCACTCGTTTAAATTATATTACGTCGGCGTCGCCGACACGCTGGCAACTACAACAAATTATTCGCAGCAATCGTCGGTTTAGGATTCATCCCTTCTTGCAAGATAGGACTAGATTTATTAACATAAATGAGCTTCAGAAACATAATGACAACTTTAAACAATATTTTAAAATGTCTGTTTACATATTTAATAAGTTGCTGGAAAGTGATTTAAAACTACAGAATACAGTGATGAGGGAAAGTACTACATTGGTTGAAAAGCTCGCGGCCTGGCCATTAAAAAAAAACTTTTGTTATTTTTTCTGCCGTCATTTTGAACTGTCATTATTCAATTGTCAGCCCGCGAATTTTCAATTTGATATCTTGTTTAAATAAAATTTTACGAACAATATAAATACGTGTGTAGAACAAATTTTCACTAATGGAGAAATTTGAACATATTTGTTTAAAAAAAGATTAACACCAAAGGAGATCCATGATGACATGCAAACAACATTAGGGGAATCTGCCCCGTCTTATACCACTGTGAAAAAATGGGTTGCAGAATTTAAACGTGGACGAGAGAATATCGAAGATGACCCTCGCTCCGGCAGGCCAATGACGTCTACGACCGAAGAAAACATTAATAAAGTGTGTGATCTCATATTGAAAGACCGTAGATTGACTATCAGAGAAATTGCAGACACTATAGGCATCTCATATGAACGAACGCAAAACATCATTGTCCATGAACTCGGCTTTTCTAAGGTTTCGGCTAGGTGGGTCCCCAGATTGCTTTCAGTAGAGCAAAAGCGAATTCGACTCACGATTTCTCGCGACTGTTTGGAGATGTTCGAGGCTGATCCACAAGGTTTTCTTGACAGATTTGTGACAATGGATGAAACCTGGGTTCACCACTATACCCCAGAATCAAAACAACAATCCAAACAATGGAAAAAATCAGGTGAACCAACTCCGAAAAAAGCAAAGGCAATTCTGTCGGCTGGCAACGTGATGGCATCGGTTTTTTGGGATGCTAAGGGTGTCATTATGGTGGACTACCTTCCAAAAGGCGAAACAATAAACTCTGCGTACTATAGCACCCTTCTGCGCCGTTTACGTGAAGAAATTAAACAGAAACGCCCAGGATTACTGAGAAAGAAAGTGTTGTTTCACCAGGACAACGCCCGAGTCCACAGGTCTGTCGAGTCTATGGCTCAAATTCGTGATTGTGGTTTCGAATTGTTGCCACATCCAGCTTATTCTCCTGATTTGGCACCTTCGGACTTTCACCTGTTTCCAAACCTGAAAAAACACCTCGGTGGGCAGAAATTTTTAACGAATGAAGAGGTCGAAGCCGCTGTTAACCTGTATTTTGAAGACCTTGAGGAATATTTTTTTAAAACAGGTATGGAAGCTCTGGAAAGCAGATGGAAGAAGTGCATAGAGCTAAATGGAGATTACGTCGAAAAATAAAAATATTTTTGTATGTGCTTTATTCTGTTTTCTTGACTAGGCCGCGAACTTTTCAATCCACCCTCGTATATACCCCAAAGAACGACTTGCTATTGCTGATTTTAGAAACTTTTGTTAGCTGCGATTGTCAGTTGCAAAAACCAGCAACTTAATCAAAGTTGCTAATTGCGAGTTGCTGCAATCAGAAACTAACTCCTAACTAGAATTGCTGTGTACGCAATTCCATTGGAATAATATATGAACAGGGAGTAGTCAGTTGTCGGTTGTCGCAACAAGGCGCATGAAGTTTATCGTCTGCCAAGCGCCTAATGCTTTATTTTACAAATATTACCACAACTTTTACTGAACACTGATACGGTATTAGTTAAGCTGCAAAAATCCCCAAAAATAAAAATGGGCCCTCAGTCCACACATACACCTTAATACCTACTATGGGCGTTAAATTGTAGCTGTAGACCAATTTAAAGACAGGGGTCCTGCTGCGTATACGGGCATCCTGTAGGCTTGGCTTCGAATAGCCCTATAGCCCCTGGATAAGCCTAGGCAGGTAGGTACCTACCTCTAGTAAGAGGCGACAAATCCGCTTGGCTAGCGAACACCCTTTCAATCTATCGCCAAATATAGGTAGGTAGGTAGGTACCTACCTACGAGGTTCCTCAACTTTTCCACATTCATAACTAAGAATAAGGTTACGAAACTGGAAAAATCATCCTTCTTTCGCAACCAGTTAGGTAGGTACCAAAATGGAAGGATGTAGGAAGGTACTAAATACTACGAACGTTAAACTGTACCTGTAGATCAATTTAAAGACGGTCCTGCTGCGTATACGGGCATGGCCGAGGGTCCTGCTGGAAAATAACACGATATTTGCAGCAATTAAGGTACATTTTGGAAAGTAGTGGTAGGTACTACGGACGCAACTGTCGCTGTAGATGGACAGGGTCCTGCTGCGTAAACGGGCTTAAAACTTGCAGCCTAGATCAAATTTCTTTAGAAATCAAAAATTTTAGTTCAGATGCAACATTGCAATGAATATTACTCTTAAGTTCTTTCGCATTTTATAATGCTTAAATATACTTAGAAATATATAACTTCGAAGCCGATCAAGATGAATTATTTCTTATTTATATTTAAGCATACAATGCAAAAAGATTTGAAATATTCCTCGCAAAATTTCCAATACCCCACCAATCTGCACATGCTAACCAACATTCAAATAAAACAAATTATAACCAAAACGCTTCACTAAAAATTTTATTAAGACGAGGCAATGTACAGCAAATTTTCCACTGGCACAAACGAGTCGTTCAAGCACTGAGCACAGCAGTCGGCACGTTGCCAATCGCGTCACACTCCAGTGACTCGCACTTGCAGCACTTGCAGCACTTCCAGGTGTTGCTACTGGGCAGCTGCTCGCGGCTCAGGCACTCCGGGTGGAAGTGTGATGAGCAGCTGCTGCATTTGACGGAGGCGCATCCTTCCATGGTACGCTTGCAAAAAGCACAGTCCATTTTGTGAATTTAGCTGAAAGAAAATTGCCGATTTTATTATAAATGTTTTATGGCGACACGTATTTCGGGGATTATTAAGAACTTTTCAAGAAGGTCGAGTGAATAGGTTTCTCGCGTCATCTTCAATTTATATACGGTGAACATAGCATAATAATACAAAAAAATGCACTGCTCATCTATTTCTATCCGTGGCTTAAAGAATGTACAGGGTTTAGATCTGTTAAAAGGGTGCAAAACTAGATAACCGAATAATCTAATACGAAAATATTTGAGAACTGAGATGGTTTAAAATAAAAAAAATTAACTCTACGGATTTGCAACGAGAATAGAGCATATATCACAATACTTACGATTTCCAAAAAAGAAGCAAGTATCAAAAAAATATTATTTTTTCAAATATTGTTTATATAATTTTTATTACAGTTTTGAGTTTTGATGTTTGCTGGATGACAAGGAAATGTAGACTGAATTGGTTATGAAATTCAAAAGGGAATATTCTTTTGTCTCTTCTTTTGTCGTAAAATCAAATTCTTTATTCTTTTTCGACTCATACTTCAAAGAGGTTTGATATCAATAATCATGAAAAAGTTTTCAACTAAAAATTAAGCCCTTGTCACAAAAGTAAATGAAAAATCTCGGATGGTCATTGTGAAAAACACATTCGCACTTCCTCCTAAATGTATTCTATAAAATACTGCACAAGCACTTTTGCATAGATGCTCGAGATTCTGCAATTTATTTTGGTAACGCCTAAAAGCTCTAGGAGTGTACATTTCGACAGTGGCTGAATAGGTTGATAGTGCCGTTCTTTGATGAAATCGACACACCAGTATTACGAACGTATCAAAATTTACAAAATTGATCTGTTAAATAAAATACCTTTTGACTAGATTTTATCGCTTATGATCAAATATTAGGAACATTGTATCTTACCTTTTTGATATTTTTACAGACATCTTTGCTTGTAAACGCAATAAACTCAGTAACTAGCAGTAGTCTTTTGCAGGTGATTTCTCAAGTAAAGAAAATTATATAAGCAAAATTTTCTATAAAGTATTAACAGGTAAAATGGTTAACGGTTAATATCAGTTTCATGTTTTGAACCTTCTTATGTATATAAAAAATTTACTGAATATTTAAAGCGACTGCACTTAATTACTACGCAGAAAACATGGCTTGCTTGCACTAAAACCCTTTGAACTTTTAATCTGCACCTATGCCTAGCGCCCTGTGTGCCCTACTCTATGAACTTAGGATACTTATTCATGAGGTAAACAGGTCGGATGAAGTTCCAAATATGCAGAAATGCTGCATACACGCAACTTCTGTAAAGTTAAAGGATTTAATCATTTTGTCAGCTTTCATTCAGTGGAGTTCGCTTCCCTTTATATAAGTTGTGATGAAGTTATGATACCGTATCTGCTTGAATATTTTTGTATTTTCATAGGGGATAGACTCGTGATTAAGAAAAACACCACCTAGTGGAATGGGTGGTACTTAAGAAAAGATCTTACAAGCTTTTTCGTACCAATATAATAACTAACTATACCTGTGGTTCCTCAGAACAGACCTTCGTATGTCTTTTAGTTTCAGGCTTCCCCATAGTGACCGATCATAAGGGATATTTCTGCGGTTTATCTAAGTATGCATTTAGCTGGGTGTATTTAAACGACATGTACTTTATTGTGAAAAAAAATGTATATCTATCCCTTGTCTTACAGCTAGGCAAGTTATGTGCCGACTTAACGGCTAGATGGCGCTGTGTGGATACGTATAACAAAATAATATATTTTTTAACAATTATAAGGAACAATATGAAGAAATGATTCAAAACTTATAAAGAGTATACCTATATGGATATTCAGGCGGTGTGAACTACCATTTTCCAGATGATGAGTCTTAACAACAATTGTTGTTGTATCCTGAAGATACGATGAAGTTGAAGCGAAACACGTGTCATGTGTATGTGAACCGTTATCATTGCACTGTTTCCTTTTACAAGGGTGTGCGGGCGGTGGTTAGTCCACACGAGATCCGGCATCACTGTTTTGGAGTAGGGTTTTAGTAAGATAACTTGTTTATAATAATATTGTTTTAAGTTTACAAGATTCATTATAAGATAGTAAAAATAAGACCTTTTTACCAGATTTAGAAATCTTTTGTTGGTATTTAATATTGGTATAGTTATTTTATCCCACGAAAACGTGTGAAAGATACTGATGTGTGTAAATGCACTACACGTAAGGTTGTAACTGGCATACGAGATTCCTGTTTGCAAAACAGTGTTGCAAATATTAAGGATGCCTTGAGACCATAGGTAATCACAGTTCTGATTGATTTCCCCGAATGGATTAGAAAACAAAACGCTCTAAATAGATGTCGTCTCATACGCTTGACCCATAACAAATTGTCAAATGAACAAGTTGTTATCGAAATTGCTTGTTCATTGTTCAATTTTGCAGTAAATCTATATAATAATTTGTTTTTCTGTATCAAAATGTAGAAAATGTTGATCGTAATATGTACATTTCCACAAAAGTATATCCACAATAAAACACTTTTTAACCGGATTTATCGCGTATATTTACATTTTAAATTTTTTAAATTTTGACTCGACGTTTCGGTGTCTTTGCAGACCCCGTGGTCACGAGCGACTCGTGACCACGGGGTCTGCAAAGACAACGAAACGTCGAGTCAAAATTTAAAATGTAAATATACGCGATAAATCCGGTTAAAAAGTGTTTTATTTAATAGTATGAATCGCGAAAACTTAAGACAATATTAGTATATCCACAAGTTCCGCATGTGTCTTAGAGAAACTGTGGTATCCATTTTCTATAGAACTTATGACTACGCAATGATGCATTTCTATTCTTTTTGTTTTAAATCACTATTAAACTAACTTTCCTATGGTATTTGTTGTGGGGTCAAGCGTAATCAGCGCCTCTTGTGGAATAAGTGTGCAGTTTTCTACCCCATTAACACTCAGTTCAACCAATAAATCTATTGTATTTGTTTCGCAGACGGTCGGGCGAGGGCGGCGCGCGCGCGCTGCGCTCCACGCCGGACTGGGGCGACGGCGCCGTCAGCGGCGAGCACCTGTGGGCGCCCACCTCCGTCTCCGGAGACTGCTGCTACGTGGGCGACGCAAAGTGCCAGGTGAGACACGTGCCCGTATGGGCACCACTGTAGTTGTATTAGAAATGTACTTAGAATACGCCGTCGAGTGTCGGCTTAGATTAGTCCTAATTCTTGGTTCCATTTGGCTAGACAAATATCACGGCATTATATCACGGGTTACTAGAAATAAAATTGTTAAAAGAATGTTGTGTATCCAAGAAAATGAAGCCCAGTTCAAATAAATAATTGTAATAATTAATAAATATAATATACATATGATTATAGTTTCTTCCATGCTTGACTGGGAGCGAAAGAAAAACATAGAATGTGCCAGCTGCTTCTCTTCCCGGGCATACTGTAAAAGTCAGTTGAGGGACGGAGGTTTTATTGACATTTTTGTGGGCGATAGGCTGACCCCCTATCACTGCAATAGTCTCTCTCCATCATAATAATGCCTCCGCATTTGTCAAACGTGACATCAGATGGTTTTACAGCCTCTGGTGTTCTGCCTACCCCATAAGGGACACAGGCGTGAAGTTATGTATGTATACAGTATGTATAATTATAGTTAGTTTATCAGTTTTGTAAATAATTAAAATAATTGAAAATTTCATGGTTTTACTTTTATTAAAACAAATAGGTACCTATGTTAGAGAGATTTTATCCTTGAGATTGACTCTAACGATCGATACAATCAAATTACAGGGTGTAATTTTTACAGATTTGTAAATCTTTGAATGCGGTTTAGTTACTTTTTTCAAAATAATGGAATGTTTCTTTTATCTCTAGGTGGCATTAAAAAAACCACCATGTACAATATTACCTAGTGTAGATTAATACCTATTATACAAACAAAAAATAATCATGACTCTTTTACCTTAGCTAAGAAATACTTTTCAAAAATACTTTTCTAAGTACGTAAAAAAAACATTTTGTTATTGAGTTGATTAATCATTCATATCACCATCACAAGACCTTGGTAAAACATTTCAGACCTCCCAAGCCTACCATGTACGAAAACAGAAGTAAGCATTCTTACTCCAATACATTACGTGACCAGAAACAGTCGAACCTATCGCACAAGTACCGATAATTCAAGGTATCGAGTAGTTGAAGGCATTATCGTTGCTGTAGGGAAGCGAACTCCAATCGTAATTATATTAACATAAGGTCGATTTCGCAATGTCATTAAGCATGGATTAGATCCCAGCGTTCCTCAGGGTTCTAATCTTGTCCATTGATTAGCAGGCAAATTAAGACTCGCTCACAACTTATACAAATTACCACCTTTCATGACAACTTCGTCGTGGTTGGAACTGTTAGTAGTTTGACTATTTAGTTGGTGAAATAGTTGAAATCCTAACTTATTCGTACTTATTTATAACTCGGACGAGAGTTATCAACCGACTTCCAAAAAAGGAGGAGGTTCTCAATTCGTCTATATGTTTTTTTGTGTCTTTATTACTCGATATTTCGGTCAATTATGAATCGATTTTCAAAATTCTTGTTTCATATGACAGGAAATACTTCATAATTGATTGCATATAAATTTTATCGAAATTAGTTGAGTACTTCATTGAAAATTTCAAACTTTTGAAAAAATATGTATGATATCGGAGATTGTTTAGGTACGTTGATGAGATTCTCAACTCAGCCAAAGTTTTGACGTGAAGTCGGTATTTTTAATGCTCTGCATTTGTTGATTATAAATACGAATGATAGATTGGAAACTCAAAGTCAAAGTCGTAATAAGTATTCTTCATTTTGAAAGGTTTAACGTGCTATAAGTTCTTAAGAAATTGAAATGAATCTACCACCACTTTAAAAAGTCTGTTGAGAAGAAATGACAAGAAATTAATTTCCAAAACCCTTAAAAAACATAGTTTACAGCAAAGGACTTTTAATTACATACTCAGATGTTTTAAAGTAACATTTTACATAACTTTTGTTTTACAGTACCTACATACTTACCTTTTTTATGTAAGGGTAAATTTTATAATAAAACCTTAAAATATTTACACATGAATGAGTCAGTTAATCACAGGATTTCATCAGGAACGGTCAAACGCCCTCGTTAAATCGCAGAGATATAGATTCATGACTTCCTAGCTAAAAGACGGCATTAGGAATAAAATGGCTGATTCCTACTTCAAAGTTGTAAACACCTACTAAATGTCGTGATTTAATTTAAAATTATTTAACAGGTCGTTAATCGCTCTACAGAATTGCCCTCCCGCCCCTGGAATACCGTGTCGTAAGAGACGACTAATCTGTGAGACCCCACTTGGTGGTGGAACCCTTTCAGGGTCTGAAATATGCAGCTAAATATCACCGCTCGGGTGGTACGTTTCAGCAATATTTTAAGAAGATTCAGTTCAGTCCTGACTCCGGTAAAATCAGGTTAGCTTGAGTAGTCACCGAAAACAAAAACATGTGCTTAGGAACTTTCTGCAAAGACACATTATAGCTCCATTATAGCATCATACTTATCTAATAGATAGATTACCAGATAATACAAGATAAACAGTAAAATAAACGTTTTAGGATATCCCTTAAGGACCTCTTTAGCCGGCCCTTCGGAATATTGCGACACTTGTCTCTCAGGGCGCTAATTTGTTTCTGTGGAAATAAAATATGCTTTTTTGATCTTGAACAGGGCGCGCCAAAAAACCTGCGTCGGAATCTTCACTTACAGATAAAAACAAAATATTTTTCTAGACTTGCCCTCGATACACTTCTGATCATCTGAGATCAGAAGTACCCTAATTGTGATATTAGGCTATGCCCTTTTATGGGCATAATCTGGCATAATATAGAAACAAACAAACATTCATTTTATGTCCTCACAACCCGCACAATTATGAGATTAATAAAATGTTTCCAAAATTTCAAAGATCCTAAACGAACAAATAAAAACTTCATTATTGGAAAAAATACGAAGTTGAATCTCCCTCCAATAAAGCTAAAACGCTTGTCCCAAAAACTATTTTCGGTAACAAATTGCGAGTCAGCCAGAATTTCAGTTCACTGGCTCATGTGTTGGAAGGCCGAGGTAAGCCACAGACAGACAAGCGCCGCCAATTTATACTCTAAACAAAGCTGGAATTTATTTGATGCAGCCGTACCTACCTATTTCTCAGGCGACGCCCTTGTCGTCAATTGTCTAGGAATCCCGAATTTATTTGTTTTTCCCTTTATTTTTGATGTCTACCTAAACTCGTTGCTATTTTTAAAGTAATTGTAATTGTCTGCGCCAACTTAATTATATATTGTCTGGGATAGATTATATATTATTTATACAAACTAAAAAAAAGAAACAGAGGGAAAAAGCCGCTAGATGTGTTGATTTGAATAAATTTTTGAAATGCTCTTGTTTACCCGGTCAACTGTCCGTGGTAGCTATAGCTACCAAAAAAAAAATAGCCTGATACGTCCGTGGTAGCTATAGCTACCAATAAAATTTTCCCGCCCGTCCGTTACTATATGCTTATTTTTTAATTAACGAACGAACGTGCCGGTACGAAATTAATCTGAGCTCTAGTTTAGAACGTAAGTGACGTTCTGGTATTGTCAAATTTGTTGAGAAGCGTCAACAAACTTCAAAATTAATTTCAGAAATACGTAATTGAGTGCGACCCATGAAAAGTGTGTGCGTTTTGAGAAGTGCTTCAGTTTTTGTTGAATTTAAATATGTCGTAAGTATTTAATTTCTGTGTTTTATACATCAAAATGATCTATAACATAAATGTTTTCATATTTCAGTCATTTATTGTTAGATTAATCAATTTGTTTTAACAAAAAAAGTCTTCCGAAAATTGATCGAAGCTAACCCAAAATAGTATTTAAAAAACCGTTGATACTTATCTCGATAAAAGGATATTTTTAGTGTAATGTTGGTTTTTTAGATCATATATTTAATAAACTAGCTGTGACCCGCGACTTCGTCCGCGTGGATACCGGTTATTGGAGTTGGATAAATACTATTATTATATCCTCCTTGAAGTTTAAACTTACCTTATTCAAAATTTCGTCAAAATCGATTCAGTATTTAAGCTGTGAAAGCGTTACTGATAGATAAACGACAGAGTTACTTCAAAAACTGTTACAACAAAGCAGTGATCCGCAGTTTCACCTCGGTGTTTTGTGAAAAAGTATAGGTAGGTAGGTATATTACATAGATGATGCCTGCGACTTCGTCTGTATTGAATTAGTATTTCTAGTAGGTTATTTTCTTCTCCAAGGTCCTAAGTACTATCTTTAATAACAAAAAAAAATGAAGAATCTTCGCCCATATTATATGTACATATAACTCCTAACCACAAACATAGGTAACTATATAAGGTAAATATATTAGGCACATTGCAAATCGGGTGCCAAAGTGTCTTAAATTTTACATAATTCATGCAGTACCTATCTTCATTAATTATAGCTTATTGTTATTCTAGGTAAAGCTATATTACTTATTACTGTAAAGTTTCAGAAGAATACATTCGGCAGTTTTTGCGTGAAAGAGTAGCAAAGATCCATCCATCCAGCCATTATCAGTGTATAATGTGTCTATCTATAGTTATGATTGGCTTTTCGCGGTAAAATGGCTGAGCCAATTTAATGTAATTTCTTTTGGTAGTTAACACATACCTACGTTACTTTTTATTCTACTTCTAAATCTAGAAATGCTAGAAATGATCACGAAATAAATAAAACCTTGAGTCCCATTATTTTAAGTTTCTTACAAATATATCTCTGTATGTGCAGAAAGCAGCACATCAAGCGTTACAAATCGGTATTTTTTTTTACTTGAATCTGAAATCTATGCCCTCGACATTACCCAAGTTAAAATTGTTTGGGGAAATTTGACAGGTAATGTATCGCTTGACCTGCTGCCTTCTGTACTTACCTGTATTAAATCGCGCAAGCTTTATTAATGATTAAGCCCTATCAACATAGCAAAATTTTCTACTGCATACCAACTATTTTTCAGATTTATTATTTTTAAGTCCCTAGTACTTTTACCAGGAGAATTTCCTGAGAATTCTTGTTCCCATGTTTATTTTTAGTATAGTTCAGTTTTTTTTTCTTCTGGCTATCCGATCGCTTTTACATCTAATCTACTAATGCCACGTTACAATACCAAAAAAACTGTTTTCGTTCGTTGCTTCCACGCTGGACTGGGAGCAACAGAAAATCATAGAATGTACCAGTTGCTTCTCTTCCCGGGCATACCTTAAAAGTCATTTTAGGGATAGAGGTTTTATTGGATAGAGGTTTTATAACGGATAAAGGCGTTATATGTATGTATGTTCGCTTATTCTACGAACAGTAGATTTAGCTATCATACACGTTGAATATTGAAGCGTATAAAGCGTTTCAATATTCAACGTCTTGTCAAATTACTTACTACTTACTATTCTTATAACTACCTACCATTCGTTTGTAGTAGCTTTTACTCATGTAAAATATTGAAACCCAGCATTCATTGATTTTGACGACAATTTAGTTATAATTTACCCCTACAATAACCCTACCGCCTCTGAATAGTTGACTAATCCGAGTGAGCCCCGCTTGGTGGTAAACTGATTGTCTCGGCTGACTGAAATTTGCCGTCAAATATCACTACTGCCAGCGGTGACGCGTCCCGAAAACATTTTATAAAGAGCCTGTTCTAGAGCCGAAAACGGGTTTATGATAGAACTGGCTTGGCTTCGGTATTCGACCTCATTTATACTTACCATCAGGTGAGAATGAGGTCAAATTCGGGCTTATTCACCGATTTGAAAAAAACTTAGTATTTTTAATATTTTGGAATAGAAAGTTATAAAATTAAACTCGTGGGTAGTCTGACTCCCAACCGTTACAAAAATTTGGTGGTTCATTCAGAGAAATCTTATTTCCAAGTGAAATAATAAAAGTTGGGGGATATGGTCATAGGCACCCAGAGTTTGGTAGGTATCTCGAACAATTAACAGCGTGAGTGGCCGGCCATGCCAGCGAATCACTCGCTCGCCCGCCCGCGTCTTATCGAACATACTACCTATTTTATTACGGAGTTATTTTAAAATTATTACGATATCTCTTTGGATCTTGATTGAAATCAAGTGGTGTCAAAGACAATTTTGTTCACAATTAAATATTTATTGTAAACAAAATAAAAAAAATATAATAAAAAAAATTACGCGAGCAGGATCGATACCACGACCTTAGACTCATGGTCGGTCTACGCGCAACTGAGCTATGAGTACTTCTGATCTGTATGTTGAACATCTCCACCATATTCTAGTAAGTTTTAGGCATAACTTTTAAAAATCTATAACAATTATTTTAGATCCTAGATTTTTTTTATGTCTGCAGAATCTGCTCATCATCCTGGACAACTTTTGTTAAGGCATCATATCTATATTTCTTACGGTTTTGATGATCCCTTAAGGGTTCGTCATCAGGTGTTCCAGTAACCGAAATAAAATATACCCTATATGTTGCCCCGGCTTCACAGCTATACATCAAAAAAAGTTTCATTCAAATCCGTCCAGCGGCTCCAGAGATTAGCGTGTGCAAACAGACAAACTTACAAACAAACAGACAAATTTTTTTTTTCAGATTCTTACTCTTTTTTCATTTCTTTATAACCCTAGATAAATTTTTTTGTAAAAATATTAAATGTACAGACACGTTTTTTTTACTGTTTTATTATATGTATTGATAAGCCAGTCTTTACATTTGTTGGAGGAAATACATTTAGATTTTTTAAATATAAATGTTTCACACAATTCAACCAACTGTGTTCGGCCATTTTGTAATATGAGACAAATAAATGTGGCTTCTCGTGAACCAAGTAGTTAAATTAATAATTTTTTTCGTTGAACTATGTGTTGGTTATTTTTTTAAATAAATTATACTATTAGTGACATACATTATTTAATGCCCCTTTAAAAAATAAAAAATATATAAATTTATTTATTTCACTCAGATCTGGAGCTGATGAAATGGGAAAAGTCAAGAGTAAGTTTATTATGTGACATGACAGATAGACCTCACTCTAACGCCACGCTTTTTGACTCGTGGCGTGACTGAGATGACAACAACCAAGAAAATGACGCTACGAAATCAAACACAACCTTTCATCGAGCGTCGCCGAAGAGATAAGCAGGAGAACCAAAGTCACCAAGAATGCCCAATGCAAAGCTGAAGAGTACATAGCTCGCAAGACGGATGTGATCTGTTCTGTTCATTGAAATAAATAAATAAAAGACATCTTTTGGCCAAGACATCTTTTTTCTAATGTCATGTTGATTATTAATGTAATATAATGTGTATGTTAATATTTATTTAAATTAATTTGTAAGTAATTCAATTATTTTTTTATAACAAAATAACAATATTTTTATTCTCACATTGTAAATATTTAATTTAAATTTAATTTCATTTAGGAAAATTGTAAATAATGCAATAAAGTCGTTATAAAAAAATAACAATATTTTTATTTTTTAACAATGTAAATATTTAATTTTAATTATTTCAATTTAAGAAAATTGAAAATAATGCATTTTACTTAATCATATCAGTTAGTTAATAAAAAATAAACAAAATAATAGTTTTTTTTTTATTTCAAATTCCGTGAGTAGCCAGGTTTTAGTAGGCCAAATCGGCGGTATTTGAGTCTCGACAAAATTTCGAAACGATGGGGTATTCAATGAGCTGATTATTTGCAGTACATGACGTTCTTTAATATCAATTTTGGTATCAATGGAAAGCTAATTAAATTATCTACACTAACGTATGCAAAACTTTTAACATTATTTAAAAATATTCAAAGTTGTAGGCGTTAAAATCTGAAATTTAACAAATTTTTTGGAGTATTTCTAGTTTTACTGATAAATATTTATTTATTTTAAATACTAATTCTTAGATTAGTTATTTTGTTTCTATATAATTAGATTCCCTATTAAATTGGCTTTTCTGTAGTATTTTTCTTTTTAGATTTGCTAAATTGGTTAAGAAGATACAAGCTTTTTAATAAAGGTCCCAGCTTTGTTTGTTATATTTTGCAATCGCCGCGCGACCTCGGACGACAAGCTAGCGCGACCGCGGAGGGGCCGGACAGTTGACCGGAATCCATTTGGTGACATTCCATGACTTTTCCCTAGTGAGATTATAATGGGCATTGATAATTTTTTTTTAACTATTATTTTTATTGTGTTATAATCTTTAACCTATTTTAAGAGACTAATTTGAACAGTTTTATTTTTAACTGTCTCTATAAATATTGATTTTATTAACTTAGCCGGAAATGACGTCAACAGGTGGCAGTAACTTTATGAAAATGTGTCAGTCAGTAAAAAAAAACATTAACTGTGTCTGAGTGCTAAAGTCATGTAATGTCATTGACAATATACCTGCGGCATATACAGGGTGTCCCATAACTTGCACGACAATCTGAAATGAAAGAAAGGTTGAGGTGTGCTCTACCAGATAAAAAAATGACCTCAGTAAAAGTGTCACCGTTCTCGAGATATTCCCGACTTTAATTTTTTTTCGAAAAATGCCTCTTTTGGTCAGTTTTTTTGTTGCTGTGTGTACAAACAAACAAATATGTCTTTATTTTTTTTTGTAAATATTTTAGAATAGTAGATCTATCATATTCAAATATCAATTTGTTAAATTTCATTAGGTATCATTGAGAAAAAAGTATTATTCTCATGATGTTTTTCTACAAAAATGATTTACCTCAGCTTAGGCATTCGGTCTTGAAAAAAAAATGTACTGGACTATCTCTGCACATTTAACAAATAAATTACGCATCTAATAAAGATTTCAGAAAGGTATAATATACTGGCCATATTTTTGTAGAAAAATAAGAAATTGCCAGTTTTGTGCCAAAGGGGCTGATTCATATTAAATTTGAATAAATGAAAGATGATATAAAATACAAATGTTTGAGTAAAAACATTATTTATTTTCATTTAGTCATTGAGTGCATTTAGCAAGTGCTTGAATTGCCGGCCTTCTAGTCTGATATACGCGCGGTACCTCTTAATAAAATAATTTTGTAATGTGCTTAAACTTATCTGCGATATTTCTTGGGCTGCTGTAGCAATCTGTTGTCGAAGGTGTTTTTCGCTTTGGATAGCCTCTCTGTACACCTTATACTTCATACAGCCCCAATAAAAGAAATCCAGTGGATTTAGATCGGGAGATCGAGCAGGCCAACTGATTGAGCCTGCTCGTCTGATCCATCGACCAGGGAATTTATTGTTTAAATGGGCCCTTACTTGAAGGCCGTAGTGCGCGGGGCACCCATCGTGTTGCAGCCACATTGCACGCTGCTCCACTAGTGGAATATTTTCCAGTAAAACCGGCAACGGGTTATCAAGAAACTCCAAGTAGTTGTTGGAATTGAGCGTAGCTGGCATTTCGATCGGTCCCAGTATTTGGCCAATACCTGTCCACAAATTTATTTTGTATTGATACTGAGACCGATCTTCCCGCATTTCATGCGGATTGGATATCTGACAGCAATGCAGAT
This sequence comes from Stenoptilia bipunctidactyla, assembly GCA_944452665.1. NCBI lineage: Eukaryota > Metazoa > Arthropoda > Insecta > Lepidoptera > Pterophoridae > Stenoptilia > Stenoptilia bipunctidactyla. Next base: position 906,467 of record OX101724.1, on the reverse strand, counting down.
TAAATAAAATAAATAAATAAATATTTCTGACACTCACACAACATTATCTAGCCCAAATTAAGTTTCTTAAAGAACTTGTGTTATGGATACTAGATAACTGATATACTTAAGAAATATATACACATACATATTGAATAAATACATATTTTTTATTAGAATAAACTTAAATAAGCATATAAACATCCATGACTTGACGACTAATATCTGTGTTCATCACACATATATCCACCATCGCCGGGATTCGAACCCAGGACCTCTGGCATAGAAGGCAATGTATGTTACCGCTACACCAGCCGGTCGTCAAAATTTGTGATCAATTTTTGATCAATTTTTGATCATCATGCAAGCGCACAAAGATTGTGCGCTTGCATGATGATTCGTCGTTCCACAAGATTTTATTGAAAAAATTGGGATCTGATTCATGTCGTCTCAGCATTTCTTGACAAAATTTAACTCGTGCCGAATAATCTCTTGGCTGCAAACTTTGGACTCGTTGTCACATACAAGGATGAAAGGAATGCCTTCGTAAAATTCTGTGAGCCGTAGATATTGGAATTGTTGTTAGATCGTTGTTAGATCATCCGTACTGAAGTTGAAGGATCTTCTTCAACTTCGTCCATCACAATATCGTCCTCTGCGGTTGCTGGTCGTCCATCACTTGTACGTTGTCAAGGTACACGCCCATCAGAAATGGCTCTATGGGTTCGGGTAAAAACCTCATGACTTGGATGCCGGCGGTTAGGGTATCGCTCAGCATAAAGCCTCGCAGCAACTCTGGCGTTACAGCGAACTTCACCATAAATTTGCTCCATATCTGCATACTCATGCGACGTATACGTGCTCGCTGCCATATTAAAAGTTCAAGCAGACTAGCACAGCAGGTCACAGTTAAATTCAATACAAAAAAACAAAATCCAAGAAAGCGCCGGGTCGTAAGTTATCACAGTCAACAAAGTCCAAATTGTAAGGCAAATCAGAGTCCGAGTTCCAAGAAACAACGTAGTACGAATCAAAACAACAGATGCAGCAGACTGAATTCAACAACAGAATTCGAGCAGAATTTGGCACAAAACTGGCAATTTCTTATTTTTCTACAAAAATATGACCAGTATATTATACCTTTTTGAAATCTTTATTAAATGCGTAATTTATTTGTTAAATGTGCAGAGATAGTCCAGTACATTTTTTTTTCACCACCGAATTCCTAAGCTTTTCTACAATGTTTTTCTACAATAAATAATTTTTGTAGAAAAACATAATGAGAATAATATTTTTTTCTCAATGATACCTAATGAAATTTAACAAAATGATATTTGAATATGATAGATCTACTATTCTAAAATATTCGCAAAAAAAAAATAAAGAGATATCTGTTTGTTTGTAGACACAGCAACAAAAAAACTGATCAAAAGCGGAATTTTTCGAAAAAAATTAAAGTCGGGAATATCTCGAAAACGGTGACACTTTTACGGAGGTAATTTTTTTTTATCTGGCAGAGCACACCTCAACCTTTCAGTCGTGCAAGTTATGGGACACCCTGTATAAACCTATAATAATTTAGGTCTATACCCCACAAGTGTAGTAATGTCTCTTTATTTATTTATTGGGCATTTTGGGGAAAATTAAATACCTACTTTTATTACATAATTACGAACAGAATCGAGTACAAAGTGCTCTCCTTCAAAATTTTTAATTGTCACCCGTCACCTTGTATAGTAATGAATAACTAAGCTAGGTATGCCTTTTATTGCTACGCTGTTTAAAATAGGTACTTTGAACATGATATAATAATAATAAAATAATCGTGCCTAAGTCCATCAAAAATAGTTTCACTGCCCTTAACCTTCCTCATAACATTCTACACACCATACAAAAAGCAATAATTTTGAACACCTTTCGTATCACCAGAATATTTCTCACTCCATTATCACTAATCAATAACAACTCTATAATCACAACATAAAAATATTTTTGCCCTTGGTATTAATGCCCGCGTAAAAAATAAATCACCCCTTCAAAGGAGATATATTTTTATATAAATTGAAATAATAATAATAAATAATCTTTATTTGCCAGTACATGCGTAGTCAAGAGTAACAAAATAAATATATAATAATATGAAATAAAATTCTATGATTCAAATAATTAAAAATTTATATTAAATAAAATAATTCGTATTGAAATATTCAACGAACGAATTTGGCTATAGTAAATTAATATGTATAAAAATCGTAGTGTACCTATTGTACCTATTGGTTATACTGAATACATCATTCAAATTTAAAGCATCATCGTTTTATGACGTCATCAATATTACACCCTCAACCCACACGCACGTAATTCTGCCGCTCTTTTATTATTCTCAACAAGAAAACGTTTAACCTAGTTATAATGTGAACCAACAAGTGTTAAATTTTTCAATGAACTGTCGGCATACAAATGTTTCTACTTAACTAGATAATATGTCCCGGTGCTTCACCCACGTAAATTCTGAATCCGTCGGGATCTCGAGATTTTACTTATATTAAAATATTCTATTTTTTACTTAAAACTGCTTAAATCTCGATACGATGTAATTAAAATTTAAGAAGGAAGTATGGAAATTACTGGTTTCGGAACAAAATGTTTTAAATGTGCATCTTAACTGAAAAATTATCGTGACCAAGTTAACTGAATATGTCAAGATTTTTTTCGCATTTTTAGTTTATGTCTGTATCAAACGACACGAAAATCAGTTCAGTAGTTTATGCTTGGAAGCTTGACAGTGAGAGTTACTCTTGTGTGTTTTTGTTATGAACCAAGCCCATGTTTGACCTCATTTCACCTGATTTCTTTAGCTTTTTAATCGCTTAATAGTTAGCTAAGCAGTCTATGGTTGGAAGGATACAATCAAGGCTAAAGTAAACCCTGCTTTAGAAGCAATAGAAACACAACATAATTTCCTCTAGATCTATTAGCTTACCTTTTATGAAGCAGCCTTTGTTGGATGAAAGATTAATGAAGTTGTTCCGGCGGCACACTGATGACCTGTTGTCAAACAGACAATGCCCAGCGCGTGATTGTGGTACATACTTTAGCTATTAACAACTGCAGGAATATGTTGTGTTTGTTTTTTGTAAATGGGTTTAGTATTTGAGCTGGATATGAAGTTTTTAAAGCTTTTGCCTTACTGGACTACTGGTTGCGATGTGCAGACTGAATGCTGAAATAGGAATAGTCTCTGACAAGGAACAAAAAATAAATAAGTGGCTTATATATTTTTCGATCAGCCTTTAGTTTCATATAATAGTCATTGCTGAATATTTGGGAGACTTAAATAAAACAACTTTTTAACCGGATTTCTCGCGTATGAAGCAATTTCACATTTTACAAATACCTACGCGATAAATTCGGTTACAAAGAAGTTTTATTTAAATTACGTAAATACATAGGTACGTACATAACTTCACGCCTGTATCCCTTATGGAGTCGGCAGAACTCCAGAGGCTTTAATAAAACCATCTGATGTCACGTTTGAAGTTGGAGGTATTATAATGATGGAGAGAGACTATTGCAGTGACAGAGGGTCCGCCTATCGCGCGCAAAAACGCCTATAAAATCTCTGTCCCTTAATTGACTTTCACAGTATGCCCGGGAAAAGAAGCAGCTGGGCTGGCACATTCCATGTTTTTCTTTCGCTCCCAGCATGGAAGAAAATTTAAATTATGAATCGTGAAAACTTAAGACAATATTATTATTTTGGAGACTGTTCACCGAATAGGGATACGAACAGATATCAGAGCGAAGAACAGATATCACTTTTCATTTTCAAATCTGCACTCAAATTTAATTTTCCGTTCGGGAGCTACGATGACACTTACTTCAACAGAGATAAACTTGTCAAACATCTGTTTACGTCACTTTTTGTTTACAAACGATTTCAAGATCTGCTTTTTCTCTTCATAACATAATAACTTAAAAAGAACATAAAAACATGTCAAATTCATATCTACAATTTGGTTTCAGAAACACGGGTCGCGCATGAAATGTTCCGCCTGCAAGATAGTGGCGCACACCGCCTGCATCGACACGCTCATAGACCACCTGCAGTTCGCGTGCAAGCCCACCTTCCGAGACGTGGGCGTCCGCCAGTACCGCGAACAGACCATCACACACCACCACTGGGTCCACAGAAGAACAGAAAAAGGAAAATGCAAAGCTTGCGGAAAGGTAAATATAAACCATTTTTCTTTCGCACACATTTTTCCCTTTACAATATGAATTATTTAACTGCTTCTAAATCTAGATCATTATAAGCGAACGCATATTAAATTTATTCCTATTTGAACACGAATACCTTTGTAATACTGTTTGTTCGGCACGTTCTTTTTTCATTTCACTGGTTTTGTATTTCTGGTCGTTTGAATTTGAATTTGCCCTCTCATGGTTTGCATTGTAGGCTCGCAGTAACAAGCATGAATATTTAAAATGTTAATAATTATTCTATTTCAACTGACCCGGTTTTTTATTTTTATTTTCCGCAACAGGTAATGCGATGTTTAATTACTTGCACATTTTATTTCAACTAAGTACTTTGATTGCATTTGCGCGAGCTAGCAGCTGGGGCTCTAGAAATAAACATTGTAATAAGGTATTTCCATTTGCGTGACAAACAAGCGTTATATGATACGATACTTTAAAAGCTTAAAATTACTGCCTAAGATAAATTTTTCGTGTACGCTGGCTTTCGGCTGGGTATACTAATAAAATTAAGCAATCAAAGGATTCGGATCGGGAGTAGCCCAGTGGGTAGCCTAATCCGATAATACGCCGAACTGTTATCGGATTAGGCTGTTCTGTCTCCTAGCAGTCCCCGTGTGACGTGGCCAATAGTCAATTTAGAGTACGATGCTGTGATCTTTGTTTCTGTATTCTTTGAGTTATTGTTCTTAAGAAGAGCTGTGTTTACTCGGATTATAGTGTAGACCAAACAATATTGTTAAGACTCGATATCAATACTTCTATTTACCTACATCATATTACAATTGAATTTGCAATAGAATTTACCTTATCGTATTTGCAATTATGATACGGGCCTAACATTATCAGCGGATTTCTGTGTTCGGACGTAATCTTCAAATCAAGTTCGTGAAATTAAGATTTTGTACAACTATTTATTGCAAAGCAAATAAAATTAAAACTAATCGTACATTATATCACTGGTGACGGGAAACCTTTTTTAGAGAGGCTGAGATCCAGATGTCTTTAGTCTTATATTCAAATAGTGATTCTAACATACTATTTATCTGAACAACACTGTTTTTATGTGTCAGTACAAAAGTAACAAATTTGTTTCAATATCTACTACAACGCTTGAACACTTCAGGAAACAAAAACGTGGGAAATATTTCGCCGAATTAATGATGCTTACAGGAATAATCGAGCCGGAACTTACAACCCAAGAAAGATTTACTTATGTATCTACGCGCGATTTAGTATTTATATTAGATAAATTATATTTAAAATATTTAATAGTTTAATTATCCATAATAGTTAATAAGAAATAAAAACCTCTCAAAGGTCGGACTGATTTGAATGAAGTCATAATATCTTGCTATCAACAATGGTGTTACCTTGTTGGAAGTTTTCTCGGTTTGAAGAGGGTTCAAAACAACCAAACAGCAAGTTGTTATTTACGATGCAGAAATCTGGAATTTGAAATTGAGGCACAAGGCTACTTCACGAGTGTCCACGCGCGTGCCGCACGTCCGTGTGCATGCGTCATGGCCCCGCGCGTGGCACGCTTGAGGCAATTTCGCTGGTGTACCATAAAGTCGTAATATAATATAATATAATACGGACTGGATTATTAATTATTACGGATATTTAGGTATACCGACTAATATGTCGTGAAAAAGTTTTGTAACTAAATAAGTATAATATAATATAATATAATAGTAGACTCCAGAAGTCACCAACTCGTTCATGGGTCAATGTCTACGCTTTTATAATAAAATTCCAAAATATTAAAAATTAACCCTCCGATAGATTTAAGGATAAGTGTTATATAAAGTTTTACTATAAGATATCCGGATGCAAGAAGATTGTTAATTGTTATTGTGTATTTTTAAAAGATGATTGCTGTTGAGTTTTTTTGCCACTTCTTCTCAACAGATCGACTTTCCGAAGTGGCGGTAGATTCAGTTCAATTTGTAAATTGTGTGACTTATTTCAAACTGGCCACCGCGCGCGGTTTTACCCGCGTAACTTTTGATGCCGTGGGAATTTCGGGATAAAATTTAGCCTATAACCTTCCTCAAGAGTTGGGTCATCAAATGCAAAAAGAATTTTTCAAATCCCACTTGTAGTTTCTGAGATTAGCGCCTTCAAACAAACAAACAAACTCTTCAGCTTTATATATTAGTATAGATGTATTTAAATAATAACGAAATAAAGATTCTTTTGACTTTGACTTGACTTCGTGTCAATGGAATACTTAATCTCTTACTATTTGGCTAAACTTCAATTAAAAATGATGTATGAGCCTGTATAGTTCCCGCTGGAGTTAACCGTAAACAGGCCTCATGCTTCCTAATGCTCTTGAAATATTGCCGCTTGGTGGCAGCGCAAATTCGCGTAACATGACATCGTAAAAACCAACATAGTATTATTTTGAATCAATAAAAAGTTCGCTAGCACGTTGTTTCATTCATTAATTTTGAATAAGTCTTGAGTCACGGTGTAATGAGTAGGTGTAATAAAGTACCCATGTTATTGTTATTTCAAAGTTATGTTTATAGTTGTTGCCGCCATGTTCAGTGGAGTTTGTCAACATAATCCAATTAGTTTCAGTCCAAATATCGAATTTTCTCATTTTGATTAACGTAGGTGTATTTGTCTATCAAAGACTTCAGAACGTTAGTTTATTTATTTCAACGGTGTTTCTGTGCAGTACTGTTTCTTATTTTAATTTGACCATAAAGAAATACAAATTAAATAACATAAAATTACTCCGTAAGTTTTCATAAAAAAATTCAAATAATACAAAAACAAATAATTATTCAGTTTTCTTTTTATCTTTTAATTTTACCTTTAAATGTGAAAATGTGTGTAAAGTTGAGGTTTGTTTAAAATAAATAATTTTGGAGATGCTTCGATTATTTATTTATTCAATTTGCTTATTTATTCAAACAAGCAATTTAAACCAACTATAAATAACGGAATAACATTTTAAATAAACACATATTGGAAATGCACTTAACTGAACCGATAATCACCCAAGGTTTTATCGGTCAATATCTGCGCTCAGCACACAAATATCCACTGCAGCCGGGATTCGAACCTTTAGCATAGAAACTAAAGTTTTAACCACTACACCAGAAGGATGTCAACATTTCAACTAAAAAGTGATGGCATTACAAAACTTTTTAACTGAATTCATTGTCTGAAATAAACGATTCTGATTTTATATATTTATTTTTAGTAAATCAAACATACTGCTGCCGCTAGATTATGAAGACACTTAAAAAAAACATTATAACTTCTAAGTTAGAGCTTCATTCAAACTTTCTATTTCACTATCAAATCACTACGTAAATGAGACGTTTCTCAAAACTCGTTACTACAAACTTTGACATTTTAATTGATGCGGTTGGCCTAGTGATAATAAATAAATGAATGTTTTAAAGCAATTATCATTTTAATATTAAAAGGCGTGCGATCCGTCCCTCAGAGTAATCCCGCGGGCATATTCGAAGCTGTTAAACGAAAAGCTATCAAGTAACCAGCCATTAATAATAAATGTTAATATCCAAGCTGCAAAGTAAGTTACCTACATCATTCAACATCAACTTTGAGGTTCGAAGCATCACTAATGCAGATTTAATTATCGAGTTTAAGTTATTACTGAACCTTAATTAGAGTTTTAATTATGAGATCTTTGTTCGTGCGTTGGCAGATGAATCACAATATGCTCTGCTTGTAACCTAAATTGATTTTGATGAACAGTTACTAAACCGAACCTACACATCGGCACCTACGAAGCCACAAAGTCAGCTTAAATGAGCTTGTGTTATGAAAGCAATACAGAGGAACTAGGGAATACTATATTCATGAAATAAAAGACCTATTAACCGTGTTTTATTTTACATTTTAACTCGTTTCGGTGTCTTCACAGACACCTAGAGCATGAACGACTGTGAAGTAAAAGAATGCACGTTTAAATCGAATTGAAAACGTATTCTATCTAATACAATAAATCGGGAATTGTATATTATACAAAATTTGGGCGTGTGAGTCGGTTGCAAGTTCTCAGTAACAATGTAATTTTTTATTTTATACTATACGAACATTCGTAAACATTTAAAAATGTTTGTTTAGTAATGGGTTGAATGGGACCCGTAGCGTCACGAATTCAGCCCTAGAAAATAGATTAAATTGTTCTATAAGTTATAATTCGTTTTTTTTTTTCAATAATATTACAATTACACATACTAACGTTAACGTTAAAGTCAACGCTCTGTTGAATAGAAATTTAACTGAATCTAAGTAGTGGTTGTGCTAAACTGATTGGATTGTAGAGAAATGTCAGAGGTGAATACAGAAATAAAGTCATAACATTAAAATAACCATAAACTGAAATGGCCCATCAAACATGTCCGAGATTAATTCAAATTGCCCAGACTAGTAAAATCTTTATTTTTCATAAGAATAACAAACTGCTAAATAGTTATCGTAAAATGTTATATTCTACACCGCCTCGTGGAAATATGTAGGTTTAGTATCCACCGTGCTGGCGGCGTATGATTCAAATATCTTTAATAGGTTTCACTTAGACTATATTCACTTTATTTTATCAGCAATAAAATGACAGTTAATTATTACTACATTAGGTGCGTTCGTGTTAGTCTACAATTTAAATAATATTGAAATGTGTTTTATTTTAATTTTATTTTCCTAAACCCAACTCTTATTTTTTGTTGTTGTATTGGTACCCTCTCTTGTTTTGCGTTAAATTATACTACAATTCCTCAGACAGAGTGTTAATGAACACGCCTACGAATTCCAACAATCATAAATTATGACCATTTTATTGAAGACAATAGGTATATTTAATACGACGTACTTTTGTGTAATTTATGGATATCATTATCATCGTAAAAGCCACGTAAAATCACCAATATTGTAAAAAAGTCACGTTTCCTTAAATTGAGGAAGGTTTACCGTTAACGTAAATTGCTACCAACCACCTCATCTAATCTTAAAATACACAAATCACGCTCTTCTCCTTAAAGATAAATAAATACTTCCGCCTCGAGGAATACCGAAATATTAATTGATTTGTTTTGGAAAGGAAGACTGCTGAAAATGAAAAAGAAAACACTGTCGTAGATATTATTTACTTTTGAATTAAGAATGATATTTAAACCGTTATGATCAAGGCGGCGCGCGGCGCAGGCGCTTGCAACAGTGCCTGAATATCAAGAACCTACCTAAATATATTCAAATGTTAATGACCATAGCTTAAAGTTAATTCGTTACTGGCTGTAATCCAAGTCATCATGTTTCATGAAATTCCTAGCTTTATATGGTGGAAATCAAAGCAGTTATCTCCAAGATATTTTGTTGTAATTGGAGAATCTCAACTAATATTGTAGCTCAAAATATTTCAAATCGAATTCAAAATCTAGGTTTTTTCTTTACCTTCACCTCGCAAAAAAGTAATCACATATGAGGAGTTCTTCATTTTATGTTTTTTTTTTACATTATTTCACAATGGATCCAAAAGTAGAATATTCTTAAGTAAAGTTGTAATATGCCGCGAGTGCGCGCGCCCTCTTCCGGTTAATGGGACGTCACCGGAACGACTTCATGGTTACAAGTTTAATTTAACTGCCACTCGCCTTGCTCCGTGTAACATTACAGGCTTGTAAACCCACTGATCGGTCGTTGACCTTCTAACGACACTCAAATATTTGGGGTGAAATATTAATATCACAAAAGTAATTAACTTTTCAGTAAGTATATTACTTTTATCGTTGGGGTTTCCGCCACGCATACTGTGACAAGTTGGTTCCATTGTACGATGGCATTTTTGTATAGCCTCTATATATTACTAAGCAAATATTTCTAGCATTTACACGACATTGTAGAGCCTTAATTAAGTAAGTTATGACCAAGTTGCATGCAAATAGTTTAGCGCAGTTTAACGGATATATTCGTCTAAGAAATACATATTTATTAGATTAAACTTAAATAAACATACGAATTGCTTCCATGCTGGACTGAGAGCGAAAGAAAAACGTAGAATGTGCCAACTGTTTGTGTTCCGGGCATACTGTAAAAGTCAGTTAAGGGACAGACGTTTTAAATGCGTTTTTGTAGGCTATAGGCTGACTCCCTGTCACTACAATAGTCTCTCTATATCTTTATAATACCTCCAAATTTTGTCAAACGTGACATCAGATAGTCTTATAACCTCTGGTGTTCTGCCTACCCCATAAGGGAGAGGTTATACAGCCTAGGCGTGAGGTTATGTACGTATGTATGTTTGTAAAGATACGACTTTGTTGGGTCAACTAAGAATATCTAAAATGCCTCTACGAGTGTATGAGAGTGTCGCAAAAGGAACCGCGGCCTCCATTTAAGTCTGCAACCAAATAAGACCGCTCTCGCGGCGATGTGTAGCAGCGACGTTTTGTGAAGAGCTAGTTCTTTGTTAGATCCGTGTTCTTTCATATTCGACCTCATCGTAACTAAGATTTAGGTCAAATTAGGGTCGATCGTATCACAGATCCAAATAGGCTCCGATTAAACAAAAATAATCAAGGGCAAATATATGTATAAAAAAATCGAACCCATAACTTCTAGTGTAGACGGCAGTGTCATACCTCTACACTATGATACCCATCAACATCTAACAGTTGCTAAAACACAACATCTTGAAAATAATCTTCACGCAGCGCCGATACACCATATATCATTGAGCTGCATCCAATGGTAAACTATTAAATTGTGCCGCGATCAATCGATGGCTGCTCAGCGATACAATAAATGATGCGGTGTTTCATTTCAACCGGCTGAGGGTATTCAACAAAGACCTTTGTATTTATACTGGCATTCCCTATCCGAAGAAATGAAGTTTCGACGTTTTCAATCGCAAGCTTCTTACAAAGCACGAGCTTTTTCGAGTTAGTTTAGCGAGTTTCGCACGCTTAACTACCCTTCCTGTAAAACTCCTTCCATAATACAATCAGACACACATTGAAAAAACCTGAATACCACGTTTCACATTCGTCCACTCAAGTAGGTCTTAAGATTTTTCATAAAAAATAAAAAGCTATATACTTCCCATCACCGTGGTAATATCGGAAATTCCTTCCATAACACAACCAGACACTCATTGAAGAACCTTTATACCGAGTATCGCATTCGTGCACCTTTTCAAAGTAAAAACTCCAATATTTCCAATTTTTTCCTAAGTGCACCCTCACGCCCCCTAAGGGACGTATGTTCCAAATTTCAGCTCTCTACGCCTATACAATGTGTTAGGGTTCCGACTTTTGATACTTTACCTACGTGATATAAATCAAATTTCATCGACAAAAGTCACCTTAGGGGGGGGCGCACCCCTCACCCCTCGTGATGGGGGTGATTTAAAAATTTCGTTTCTCTGGTTTGCTTTAAGTTCGTAAAACCATTTTTTTTTCATATTTATTGTGTGTATCTTGTTGAATTACATCTCATTTTAAAGCTTATTAAATTTACCAACTTTTGATACCACATTCACTAAAAAGTCATAAGAAGAAAAGAATTAATTTTAATGACTTAGAAAAAAAATCTTACTTTTTTGTAGTATTTTTTTAGTTTTTTGTCATTAAAAAAAAAACGAAGCCCTTAACAATGCATTTTTTTCTTCTTAACTAGTACTATTTGAGTTTATCTTTCTAACGATACAGAATACGACAGTTTAACTTCAAAGAAACAGTCCTAACTGCTAAGCTAAAATGACATCAAAATAAAAGACACGAAATTTACAATCTCTTTTTTATTTAGTTTTGCCGATTTTAAGTCAATTTAACAATTGTTCAAAGTGACCACCATTGTTTAATAAACAAGAAGTAGCCCTTAATGCTACTTGTTGTGTAGCTCTTTTAATCATAGCTCTGTCGGCTTTTAATTCATCAGCTGCGGTCATAATTTTTTGCAGCAGCTCTTCTCTTGTTGTAGGCACCTCTAGGTAAACCCGCTGTTTCATGGTCCCCCACAGGAAGAAATCTAGAGGTGTCAAATCAGGGCTACGAGCCGGCCAGGCAATTGTTCCTCCTCTTCCAATCCAGGGGGTGTAGTGTTCATCCACATATGCTCGTACATTCCGGGCAAAATGGGCAGGAGCTCCATCCATTTGCAAATAAAAAGACCGGCGTTCACGTCTGTACTCCAATGGTAGCTCATGTAGGAAATCCCCTCTTAGAAATTCCAAGAATCTCTCACCATTAAGATTGTCTGGTAAGACGATGGGACCTAGCAGCTCATCATCAATAATGCCTGCCCACACGTTGATTGAGAATTCGTGTTGGAACGAGGCGGGCCTCACAGCATGGGGATTTTCATTAAGCCACAAATGATGGTTTCGGTGGTTGGTTATCCCAGCTCTTGTGAATTTGGCTTCATCAGTCCATAATATTCGCCGTACGAAGTTTGCATCATGTCTCACTTTCCTATTAAGCCACGCACAGAACACAAAGCGAGCAGCATAATCTGGTTCAATTAAATTCTGAACTCGACGAAAATGAAACGGCCGTAATCCTTCCCGACGTAGAACTTGCCACACCGACCAATGCGAAATCCCAAGTCTTCTGGCAATATTTCTAGTGCTAAGTCGCGGGTCACTGGCAATCATTTCAATGATTTCTTCTTCCATGTCTGGTCTCCCCACAACAGCACGTTCATTAGGCGGCTGTCGGATTCCATGAGTGCGCAATCTTGCAAAAATGCTTGCAAAAGTTGGAGCAGAAGGTATGCGCCTTGTAGGGAATCTAATTCGATATTCCCGAACAGCAGCCGCAGCGTTTCCATTGGCGTATCCATAAATAAATACAATGTCGCCCACTTCACTTGGTGAATAATTAACTGCCATAGTATCGAGTAAGTAGTACTTAGCTAAATTCGAAAGTAAAACTTTGTAGCAATCGCAACGAGAAACGAAGGACAACTGATTAGCAAGTAGAAATCCTAACCAGTACCTTAGTATTGTTATCTCATTCACTATTAGACTGAAAGAGATTCATGTTTCGACTCGTACGATGCGCGGGGCGACGTGATTGGTGCGCTCTAGCCTTTCGGCACGGGCCTCGCCCTGATCATCCCTCGCCAACGCAGCGAGCGCAGAGGCAGTCAGGCGAAAACCTGAAGCAACCTGCTACCGCATTGCGCGCGCGCTCTAACTCGCGAGTCTTGATAGTACTTAAATTTTGTAACTAGGACGTATTACCTTAGTAAAATAAACTTTTGATATTTTAATTTCGTGTTTCCTTTTAACTAATTACTGAACCGGGCCTAAATTTTGGCATCGTTAGAAAGATAAACTCAAATAGTACTAGTTAAGAAGAAAAAAATGCATTGTTAAGGGCTTCGTTTTTTTTTTAATGACAAAAAACTAAAAAAATACTACAAAAAAGTAAGATTTTTTTTCTAAGTCATTAAAATTAATTCTTTTCTTCTTATGACTTTTTAGTGAATGTGGTATCAAAAGTTGGTAAATTTAATAAGCTTTAAAATGAGATGTAATTCAACAAGATACACACAATAAATATGAAAAAAAAATGGTTTTACGAACTTAAAGCAAACCAGAGAAACGAAATTTTTAAATCACCCCCATCACGAGGGGTGAGGGGTGCGCCCCCCCCTAAGGTGACTTTTGTCGATGAAATTTGATGTATATCACGTAGGTAAAGTATCAAAAGTCGGAACCCTAACACATTGTATAGTTATGGCTGTACGTTGTCTGTCAGCCACTCAGTCAGTAAAGGAACAGTTTTATATTAATATATTTACTGATAATATGTTATAGCCGGAGTGCGTCTGATTAGGTTCCACCGGCCTGCCTATTTCGACACCCTAACAGAGTGTATGTCTCAGTATGTGTCTCGGATAGATGGACAAATATAGAAATTTGTTTTATTACAGGCAGTTGGGAGGGCACCGATAGTTCTCATGGAGAAACAGGTGTCTATGGGCGTTAAATATTTAACAACAGTCGTATGTTCAATAACAATTTGTATAAGTTCAGGAGTGCTTGCATTGCGCTGCCTAGGATTCAAGTAACTACAAAAAACGTGTATACAGGCAAATGAAAACATCAATCTGACAGCAAACGAATTATCCTCGAGTCATCGGTCGCGCGCGGCGTCAGTTATTAGATAAATCTAAGGGCGAGTTTCTATATTCAAACTCAATCCTCAATCGAAGATTGCTTTGAATGAAATTGCCCCGCGAATATTGCTTTGCAGCTTAATATTGTTATTTTTCGATTATTGAAACTTTATGTTTTATATCTCGTGCTTATGTATCAGGTGTTAACTTTATAAAGTTTGTTTGTTTATTTGTTAGATTGTCCCAATCTCGGAAACGACCATCCGGATTAAATAAGATATTTTTTAATCGATAACCCAGCCCTTAGGGAATGTTTTTGGCTATATTAACAAGAAATATAATGTTTCTAAATTGGAATATTTAATAAGCACTAGACCACAACGTAGCTGAAATTATGCTGGTATCGATAAAAATATCGAAAAATTACAATAAGCTTAATTAATGCCGCACAAAAATGTTAAAGTTTAATGTAAATGGCATCCGCCATGCAAGGTCGTATTTACATTTCGCCATTTTTGATACCTACTCTTTTTATTGTCAAAACTGTCATTGTCATGTCATCTGTCTTGTCATTTGGTACAAATCTGTTACTTGAAGTAAGGAGGAATGGAATGTCTATGTACGGAGAAGCTATTTTTAATAAATCCTATGCTTTCTTTAATACGATGTCTATCTGGAATTGAGTGATAACTATTTGTTTGTACACTTATTCTCTTCAATATATCCTTGTGCTCGCGTTCTAGCCCCGGATACAAAGAAACGGAGACATATCCTTTATGGTATCAAGTGTTACTCGGGAAAAACAGCGCGCTAATATTATAATTATAATACAACTTTGTTACATATGCCACAGATATTTTTTAAGGATATAGAATATATTGAATTCAAAGTTTCTTTAGGCTAATTGTTTTTTAATACAGTGCTACTCGGGCCCTAACTGAACTATTTAATATAGTCTGCTCTAAGGGCCTTGTCCTTAAAAAAAGCCTTCTCTTATACAACATAATATAAATAAAGAAAGATATACAAATAAAGAACGCATTAATTCTACTGTGAAGAAAGCAATAAAATTTTTGTTACTTTAATTGCAAGATAATGTCAACGGGGTTGCAAGCACTATGTAGTTTTATACAAGCCCTCATATGAAGTTGTCGTACAAGTTGTTGCAAAGATTCGGAATTTGAATTTGTCTCCTGGGTGTTTAGGAAACAAATCTTAAACTGTTGTATTTTATATGTTGTTGTAGTTTATCTTATTTATAGGCTAATTATTTATGGGTATAAACACCTAGTATAAATAAAATAGATACAACATGTTTATATGTAAAATATTATACCTAAAATATGATGATTTTTGAAAGATCGTCCCAACTTAGTGCCTAAGTGCCTGCTACGTAGAAAAACCGGAGAGGTTCATTTCGGAGAATTAATTAAAAAAATATGAAGAAAAACATTAAACATTATCTTAACATTTTTTTTCTACGAAAAAAGAAACATCCTATTTTAGTCTACGCTGCTACGAGAAAAAATACGAAATTGTTATTTTGTTAATGAATCAAATTCACGGTAATGAAACCTATCGATTTTATACGGTTTTAGCCGATATTTCGAGACAAAATATCGACTATAGGCTCTCTGTCCAACAGCCGTCGTTTCATTAGCTGTCTGGGTAGTTTCCAGTTTCCCACCGCCTGCGGAGCCGGCATCAGCTACACGACGCGACGTACTCACGAGACCGCAAAATGAAAACATCCAGATATTCGTAGCTCACGTATGGGCAGCAACACAAACACACTTTAATCATATTTTGACAAGTTGATAATATCCGGGCGAAGCTAAGTTCTCTATATAATATTAGTGTAGATATATAAATCGTTCAAAATGAAGACGAGAATTCGCTTTACAGGCGAAGTAAATACGTAGCCTAGTTTAACATTACTTTCACTTATTTAAGTTTCTGTTATGTTTCTTAAGTTTATGTTATGTTCTTTAAGTTTATGTTTGTTAAGTTGTTGTTATGTTTCTGTGTGGGCACTTGAAATTTACTAATAAATACTGATTTTGAAGTCTCTGAGTTTAACATTACGTACACGTTATTACAATCTGTTTTAATATAATAAATTAGAAGCGTTTGTTTGTTTGTTTGAGCGCGCTTATCTTTAAAACAACCTATCGGGCATAACTTTGCACATATATCTTTGCGTTTGATAGCCTAACTCTTAAGCAAGGCAATATTTTCATTGAATTGATGCGTTCAAAAGTATGCAGGTGAAACGAAGTAAATCGCCTTAGTTATATTAAAACGCCAAAAACGAAGTAATGTTCATTCTTTCAACAATTCATTTCTCTATTAAGTAGACTACAATCTAAAAGTTACTACAATCGCTCAAATCTGTGATTAAAAACCATTATTTTTCCCTGACCGTACTTTATAGTCGTCCTATCAGACGGGACTGACATCTCGCCCGATTACATTCAAGTTGTTCCGTGGAGCTGGCGAACTTCCGTCCACATCTTGTCTTGTTCACTACGGTTAAGTTAAGTTTAGTTATAACTTACGAGACATAACCATCAGTGAGGACAACGAGACTGGTTATACAGTTGGGTAGATATACGATTTAAGTAATGTTAGTAGGCATATAATAATAAATATTAATAATAAAATCCCCAGATAATCACACCAACTACATAGCCCCAAAGTAAGCATACTTAAGGTAATCTGTTTTCTTGGATCCATAAATTTTTTTATTTTTTTTATTTTTTTTTTATTTGGAAAACAAACAGTGATACAATAACATACAAATAACAAGAACAATCACTACACACCATTTAAATGTTTTCGCATGTAAAAAAATACGTACTTAATTTGTGCTAGATAATGTACAATGAGTTTTTTTTTTCAAAGTTGTATTTCTCTGTAAGTAAGTGTATAAAAGTGTAAGCGGTTTGAAACCAATATATTATACACGGCAATTAAAGAAAATTATTTATTGCAAAATCACACTAGATCGCACTCCCCTAAGGATTTTCGCCTTTGTCAGCTCTAGATTTGAGTTGTTGGTTATAATTTTTTTATTGCTGAAGACAATTGTGCGTTATGTTATTATTAAAATTTCGAGAAATCAAAAGACCTTGAAGCCTATAAAACAAGCAGTATAACAACAAGGATGTTCTATCTGAGAAAATAAAAGAAATGGTTAATGTTCACAATCACTTGTCCGCGTAGAGACAGCTTCCACACTGTCACTAGATAAGTGTCTTATCAGCGACTAGTCAATCCATTACGGTCCCTTTTGAACTCTTTTTGTGTCTTTCGGCTGCGTGAAGTCTGCTTTCAAATATCGGAACTAAGTATGGAAAGCTTTTAAGCTCCAAAAGCTAGATATAACCATTAAAAGTTACCTTTTACGATCGCGACAATCGTATTCTACATACATACTTAACTTCACGCCTGTATCCCTTATAGGGTAGGCAGAACATCCAGAGGTTATAAGATCGATGCTACGTTTGAATTTGGACGTATTATATGATGGATAGAGACTGATGATGGAGCAGTGACAGGAGGTCAGGGCCCACAAAAATGCCAATAAAACTTCCGTCCCTTAACTGACTTTTACAGTAAGCCCGCGAAGAGAAGCAGCTGGTATATCATATGTTTTTCTTTCGTTCCCAGTCCACTGTGTCCTGAAACTAATATAAAGTGCCTATACTTCTTAGTAAAATGAAATAGGCAAACGTAACGTTCGTTTTGCAGAGTAAGTACTCAAACGTCCTACTATGCAGTATAACTTTTCTTGTAAAGCCACGGGAAGCACTTATTAACTTTATACTCGGTTAAAATCGTGTTATATAAAAAACTCAACTATGTGCCATGTTAAAACGGCTATGATAATTAAAAAAACATCCCAATCTTAATAGACAGTGTGGTCGAAAACTTTCCAAACTTTGGGTACGTACCAAAATGTTTCCAACTGTTTCACCCAATCAGCAGATTTTGTGTGGAGAATATTATAATAAGAAGCGTATTCCACGGGCATTGCTAAAAAAATAACCTCTTTTCTTTCGAGAATTCATTATTTTCACATGAATACCTTATAATACCGAAGAACTAGCAACTAGTAAGGTTGTAAGGTTGTGCAACATGAAATTCACAGTCCAGAATTGTTCGCATTTTTCAATTTCTACATCCCTTATTGGATTCCGCATAACAACATTACTCCACTCTGCCCTCCGCATAGACGAACCGTATTAGGTGCTAACTCTCCTTATGCCAGACTAAGCGATTTAATAAATAGCTGCAGCTCCCATATTGACTTAATATATGAAACCATACCAATTGTCAAGTCAAGATTTTAAGAATGTCTATGTGGTCCAACAATTGTTTCTTTGTAATTAATGTTATAATTTCCACGTCTATGTAATTTAATGTAATTGCTGAATATCCTTTAGACTTTGTATGCGCTGTTTGTTTAATTTTATTTGTCTCAGACCATAAAAAATGTCCCAGACCAGTCTCGACCACATACCATAACATGATTTTGTATATTTCTTGTAAACAATTGCGGGTGGAACAAATCAAATAAATAAATAAATGAGGTTAACTCCTCGCTAATGCTCATTACTGCATTACTACGTGGATACAGATCCGAATTTCGCAACCAAGTCTCAGAAGTTCTTTTGCACTTTTGCAAACAATTGGAAAAATATAAATATACTATTAAACTAAATTATATGTCATTTACGTAAGAAAAGTTGAAACGAAGAAAATGTTATATGCACTTATCTTTTCTCATTTTCGTTTTAATACCCAGCGAGGCATGTAATGGGTAGGAAATGGGGATAGTTATCTTACTTAAGAAAAACTTATTTCTTGGTAAATTTTTAGACTAGTTTCAAATAGGGGTAGGTGTTTGTTCGTCCGCCAATCTAAATTTTAGCATAACAGCTGTTACTGTGTTTTTAATCAACGGATCCCAAAACTCGAAAATTCCAATAAGTTATGATTAAAATGGGGCTAACGAACGCCGAAAATTTGGTTTGATGGCAGTGATTTCAGATTTTCCTGTATATATATTTATTTTATATCTCTTGATTACCGCTGATTGTTTCATTTAAGAAAGGTATGGTAGCTTCGAAAGAAACACTTAATTGTAAAGCTAAGAACGGATTTTGAATACAAATAAAACATGGCATCAACAACGTCAGTAAAAAATATCAGCCCTAAGACGTAGAACATGTCTATTGAACGCATTTTACATTACATCCAATATTTAGAATTCGCAGCTCCAATATTGGCTGAGATCCTATCACTAGTAATGAATATCTTATGAGAGCTCAAGTTCTTTTAGACGTTTGCTTCGATTTCAACCGAATAAATCTAAAAATCATTTTGTTTTGACAGATAACACTTTGAGAACTACGATTTTACAAGCAGAGAATTAAAAATATAGACAATATACACACGTCAAACTTTTGATATCCCTCGTTTGCATAAGAGTTTGAAAATAAATACTAAAGAAGAGTTGTGTCTTTTATGGTTTCATGCTAAAAGAAACAAATCTTCATTAGCTAATTTTTATGGTATGTCTCCAAAAATTAATACTTAAGGAGTATTAAAACAAGCTCTAAAAACTTGGAACAATTTCAAAAATCCTACCAACTTAACTATTTTGTAACAAAAATATTTTACTTTCTTGAAACCCCAAGCAGGAGTTTCAAAATTAGGTCAATGCCTGTTAAAATCTGCATAATGTTACAACTTTTTTATTTCAGTAGGCAAACATTTATAATTTATTCTAATAAAAAAAACATTTAACAAAATACAGTATACACGCAGGGCAGGCAGGACTGCGTAGATATAATTTGTGCATTTATATTGAGAATTTTCAAAGTGTTGTAGTGAATTCGATACTTGCTTACATTCAACATTAATAACATTAAACAGTGATTTTATTGATTACCATACATAAAATTAATATGAAGCCTTATCCTTTGACATATCTATGACGTAAGTTAGGAAATATTATGAAAAATAATATCTGCTAGGATATATCCTTGTTTCTTTATGTCGCAACACATTACACAACCCGTCTTAGGTCGCGTTCCCACTGCTACGTTTGATTTATCATCGGTTAATCTATCTGTTGACAGCCAATCGTGTCGTTCTTTCTTTTCCATTTAAATATTATAGCCACGACATTTATACCAACACGATTAACTGTCGTCACTACTTTGTGGGAACGCGCCCTTATTCTTATAAATTTACTTTTGGACTTCATATTCATGTATATTTCTGTTTTAATCATATACATACTTTTGATCACACTAGAGATTTTTTAAGCAACATGCAATTACTTACTTTATATGTGCATATAATTAAATACTAGGTACCAACTAAATAAAAAAATACTAACAAGTAGGTAGTTAACATTGTTAACTTTTCATATTGCTTCATGAATAATATATTACAAAAAGCTAAAACACAACTAGCAACTTGGAAAAGCACGAAAATGCGACAAAAAAGCTGGTTCATTTTATTTTCCAACCATCCATCATCTGTAAAATATCAACTAGACACTTGGCATTTAGCGGCGCAAACAAACGCCGCTCAACAGCCCCGGGAACGGAACAAAAATATGGCGTTTTTTCTGCACGCGATATTACGATATCATTTTTTTTATAAAAACATAAAATTGTCGCTTTGACATGGAACTGCCAACGATCAGCGCTGGTTGACGATGTGGACATAAAACAAAACTGTTCCTGAAACTGAAATCGTACGTCTGTAAACGAAAATTTATTCGTGCAAACGAGCTGTTGTCGGCCACTGTTTGTTTATGAAACTATTTTATACAATCTAGGGGTTGAATTTTGACAAACGGCCACCATCATACCATTCTACTAAAGGTGGAATTTTACTAATTTCTTAATGAAAGTCTGCTTCGTCTCTGAAATGACAGACTGTGAAACGAACTTTCTGTCAATGCCTAAGAATAGTAACCTCTAAGCGACATTTCAAGCCTTAAATTCAAGCCAGGCTGTAAATCTTATCACATATAGACACTACCAGCTTAATTTTAGATCTAGTAAAAACATGACCTATAAACTTTCTCAATATTATATATCTCAGTGCTTTCAAATGTTACTATTTTTTAATACTATCTGCTATGCCCTAGTAGCCAATAAAAATTCAAAAGCCATGTGGTTTTATTTTAATAACATTTTTAAAGTTTTTCTGCTTATTATCCCGAAATTGTCATAAAAACGGGTCGCCAAGGTTTGGAATGAACTGCCTGCGTCTATTTTCCCTGACCAGTATAGTCCTAGTACTTTTAAGCGTCGAGTGAATAGGTTTCTCGTAGATGGACGTGTACTACCTTAGTCTTCATGTTCACTCAACATCAGGTGGCATGGAAGACAAAGGTCCCAAACATAATTTATAAAAAAAAACGTAAAATTAAAAAAGTATTCAGTGTAGGCAGCTAATTTTGGCCTCGTTCAAATATGTACTGTTTAAGGCTTATTTTGACATGCAAAACAATATCATGAGGTATTTTTGAAACAAGTTATGTTTTTGTTTTATTTTCCCTAAAATAGTACATATTTAAATGAGATCAAAATTAACTGCCTACACTGAACAATATCTTTTTTTTACACTTTCACACTTTTTTATTATTTCCGGATGATAAACAAAAAATGTTGAAAAATGTTATTAAAATAATACCACATGGCTTTTGAAATTTTTAATGGGGCATAGCAGGTAACCTATTGTATAGGCCATATCAATGTGGTCAGTGATGGACCAAACACCCTGTATAAAATACAGGGAGTATTATGATATGATATGATATGAGATGATGAGAAATATTGTAGATAATAAACAATTTATAAAACAAGTAAAATCATATCTTCTAAAAAAGCTTCTACTCTATCCATGAATATTTTACAGATATATAAAAAAATGTAATAGTGATAAAATTGTATTGTATCTTATAATATCAGTAATATTGTATACACCTATGTTACTAAATAATAATATACATGATAATAATATTTTTTTAATTCCTCAAATATAATATTAAGAATAGTATTTACATAATAGCTAATGAAATTTGATATCAAAATGCATAATATGTAAAATTAGCCCTTCTATCCTCTTTCAAGTTGTTGTGCCCAACAGGGTCCATGATGTTATGTACTACTACCTTAAATTGTTACCTGAATATCCATTGTGGAATGTAATAAAGAATTGGATTGAATTGATTCAATCCAGTAGCGTTGATCTCGAATGTAGCATTAAGCTATTATCATATACAGCTCAGGAAATCAATCGTAATATGTAACAGAAGATAATATCCGACTTATTAGTGAGTCGCGCTAATAACCTACATATATGTACTAGACTTATACCATGCTATATTCAGTATAGTCTACTATTGGAACTGCCTAGTGATAATAATTGCAAATAGTTTAATTTATTTGAATTACGAAGCAACATTATCTACTTTTTAAACCCCGGTCGGTGCAAAAGGCTTGAGGATTGTTAGACGTTTGTTATTAGTATCGTATCGTAGTTCCAAAATGGGTGAACCTTCGAAGTGAAGTTCGTTTTTTAAATCAAAAGTTCTTGAGATGGTTTTTAGATTTATTAGTTAAAAATCCAACTAAATCATCTTTGAGACTACAAAGATATTCTGCTCTCATCTCAAAAACTTTCACGTCTATATTAACAGTACATTATCTTACCTTGTATGTGAAAATTGTTTTCAAGTAATATATCCTGTTTTTCATAAGTTTTGATATGAGTCTGCCCACTTCATATCTCAGTCAAGTAGAGATGCACCAACAGACTCATGCGTTCACTGCTCACTCAGCGACAGCGAAGCGATGAAGTTTACACAAATATGATAGGTGCAGAAGGTCACCGCGGCTAAGGGCCAACGCTGCGTCACTCGGAATACTAAATCTCTTACTATTTGGCTAAACTTCGATTAAAATCTAAAAATAATGAACGCGCGTGTAGTAGCGAGCTAGCCACGTCCCACGAGCTCGTGGCGCGTGCCATACACGTGAGTGTCGTACGCGCGTGGCCACGCGACTTGACAGTCTTGTATGAACACGCGCGTGACGCAACGTTGACCCTAAATGTAGAGGATTACCCTAATTGTAGTATATGAGCGTACCTTTTATTACTGGAAGAAAACGTGCGATCACTTCCCCAACCGCCCAAGGGGGAACGGCGGGGTATGTGGGGATGATCTGGCAGAAGGCCGGACCTACCCACTGAAAACCTCCAGGTGTACCTCATCCACCATAGGTAGAGCTCGCGGTACCGACATTGGCATTACCCGCGAGCCCTGGTGGATTGCGCTCAGCGTGAGCCGAGTGCCCCCCACGTAGGAAATGTTCCAGTACTCGAGACCATATCCCCTCACATAACCCTAATAGCAGCAGGAGGTCCCCTCACCCGCTACAGTGGTGAGCTTATCTCCTTCTCCGTTCCCACTCCGCCTACGGCGGATCGGTGCTGACGAGGCGTCATCCTCCCGGCAGCGCTCCGCCGCCTCCTTCTGCGACATTACATCCTCGCAGAAGGAAGTCATGGCTGCCCAAGCCTCTCGACTCCCTAACATGGCTTTAACCACGCTAGGAAGCGAGAAGTCCTCTCCGACGACAGCCGTCAACTCGTGCCGCAGCCGACCCCATGCCGGACACACCGCTAAGGTATGCTTAGCCGTGTTGTCAGCCGCCCCACAACGGTGACACTCTGTCGTCACCTCCCTCCGGGAGTATATGAACGTACCTAGATTTGAATAAGGTTGCTTAACCATACAGTTATTTCCTATTTTTTACCTCGAAAGAAAGTTATTAAAAAAAAAAACTACTTATCTTAAAATAATCATATTACAAAAGTAGATACTTGAGAACATTTTATATGATTTTTGTCTTGTATGTGATATACTTACTGTTTAAATACTGGTAAAACTACACAACTATGGTCCAGGGTCTCGACTATGGTCCACCGATCTCAACGAACAAAAACCCTTTTGTTGCGGTAGGAAACGACATCTGCTTTATTGTTTTGTACTATTTCGTTTGCTTAAGGCACGAAAAGATTAGTTTTACGTACATTCGACAGGTAGCGCCATGGATTGATGCCATTCGATGTTCGCAATAAGAACTTGTTTACGCGGACTTTGTGAGTGTTGAAAACTTTTGTTTATTAGTATTGATTACACTACAGTACATGAAAAATATCCAATTGGACTTAAAAAGGTAACTAATTTGTGTTTATTTCTTAAAGTACTCAGTATTCTATAAAATAAAGCTCTCAACTATTGTAAAATTGATCGTAATATAGTTGGACCACCTGGACCATAGTTGTCAACATGCCATACAACTATAGTCCAATATTTATTAAATTTAAAAAAATCAAAATACGCTTCAAAATACATTTGACTACATATGTACCTACTCAATGACTACGCTTTATAGAATATAAAAACGTCAACAGATATTATATTTGTAAATTAATTCTTAATAATTAATTAATAAACAAAAAATTGTAAAACCTGGACCATAGTTGTGTAGTTTTACGGTATGAGCTTGGTTTGTTAGAAACTAACTCTCAATATTGTGGCTGTGCCCACAAAGTTTCAATAACACCACGTTACATTCGAGACGAATAAAGACGCGAAATTATCGTTTACGTAAGTTATGAAGTCTTGTGAACGCAGTGTAACTGCGGAATGTCAATTTTTTCTTATGAACTATGAATATGTCATAACTACAATACTCAAGTATGGATACCAATAAATAGTAATATACATAAAAAGTTATGAGATATAATTGGCAACGAGAAGACAGTAATTATCATTACTGATATCTTTCATTGAATGATTGAGAAAATCTTTAATTAGTAACATTTCGATTTCAATTCATAAATACAAAATTAAAATATTCCTAACATAATTTAAACATTCAGTATTTCTGAAAGAGCGTAATAATATTTACCCTCAAGTGGATCAAATCAACTATTCATGAAATGTCTACTCAAAATGTTTGCTTGTTAGTTCAGCAAAGTAAGTCATTGGACGTTGATCGTGTCTCATATTAGTGGTCAAAGGTTACATACAATTTATTCTTAAGTATAAGTATTTCACCAAAAGTAATTTTTTGATTTCAAAATAATAGGTATTTAAGTGTCAAATTCGAAGCTTGGAACCCTCGCTACTGAAGTACTTTAACTTTATTAGATATCCAGCCTTCTGGTCTGTTTCGTGTTCCCTCGTTTAGCTGACAAATTATTGACACCCTCTCTTGCATGGCCCGCGACGCGACGCGCGCGACTCAAGGCCTCGCCGCGGAATTAAAGCTTCATTTTTAATGACGTGTTAGCATATCGCCCGCCTACCGTTTCCACGATTTAAAAACGCAATCAAGGTTTCTAGGTTAAATCACACCGCTCTGTATTTCCTTCCCCGTTCATATTTTTGAATAAAATATTCGTCGTTCCGTGTTGTAGCAACTTTTAATTTACGTTTGAAAAAGTTTCTTAGAGCCCTGGCTGCTTAGTGTGTATGTGGAAGTGTAACTTTTAACGGAATTGTTTGCTGCTGCATATTTTTGATTTAGAATGTGTTTGTAATGTAACTTCGTATGCATTGCTGCGGAATTATTTATTTGCGAGATTTTTGTAGCTCGTTTTATTTGTGTTGCTAATAGAGCACATTATGTGTTTGTGTATCACTTTTATGTTGCATGTTTGTCGCATGATAATCTTGTTTCTGCAGTCATTCTGGCGCGGTTGCTGCCGTTGGTGCGTATCGTCATCAAAAAACGTAGACGGAGAAGATACGACGAACGAGGACCCTGTGCGTATTCGAAAATGTCGAATTGACTTTATCGCTTTCGAAAGTCTTAGCCTGTCTTTCCTCTTGATTTATCCTGTTGAATGTCTTGTGTAGTTCGTAAGTAAAGGTTTGTGTGTTGTCGGCAGTCCCTGCAGGCCAAGTTGTCGTTCAGCGCGAAGGAGATCGTGGCGCTGACGTGCTCGTGGTGCCACGACTCCTACCACAACAAGGAGGGCTGTTTCAACCTGCAACGAATAGGAGAAGAATGTACATTAGGTAAGAGAAATCATATTTTAATCACAATTCAGTTTCCGTCATTAAAGTGATAGCTTGCTTGGCAACTTTATCACTCTCGTAAAGTGCTCGGTCAAAGACTGGGTTAGGCAATTTCCTAATAGGTTTTAAACGAAGGTTGCAATTATTTTACGATAATTGTGTAATTACTTACTAAAAGTTTATTGAGCGCTAAGCAACATACATAGAGGTCTTGTGCATTACACAGCTCTCAGCTTAGAGCGGCTGTTCAAATCACTTGTTTATTGAATGAAGTTTTCCAAATTTTATCTTATCATAATTACCTACATCACATTTTAAATAACGATTAAATATGAGAACCAATTAATTTCCATCGTGATTATACCTGACGAAACGACTGTACTTCATCCAACCTTACAAACAACAGAATCCCTTACTCCCGTTACATCATTAAGTCGGAATAATTCGAATGGTGCCGCGGACAAGACGCCCGCGCTGCGCTGGCAACACCAGGCACCTAACGGAGACTGATTTATTGCGTCTACAACAGAAAATAAATCAAGTCTCTAAGTCGGAAAATATTTAGTAAGCAAACTTCATCATAATTTGTATCTTTGAAAAATTTCTTCTGCTACTTTGAATATTTCCTTTGGTTAAGTTAAGGGCCTAGTTAACGTCGATTCATAAGTTAATTCTGTTTGAAAGTTGGTTGTTGAGGGATAACTTTTAACTTTTTTTATGCTTTAAGAAATTTTTCTCCCTTGATGGAAAGTGTTTATTAAGCAAGTCTATCAAAAATGTTTTTTCTATTCAAGAATTTAACTGATTATTAATCATCTGAACACTTAGTATCCAACTTCAGATTTATATAAATTTTGGTTCTGATATATAATAGACTTCTCCCGCTTGTGCTGAAAAGATGCGGATTGCACCTTTTCCTAAAATAGTGCAGGACGTGCAATTTTGATACGACGCCCAAAACAAGATAATAAATTAAAACGAGATCAGAAATTTTATTTTAAGAACACACTTACTTTTCATTGTGAAACACTGCTCTTAGCTAAACCCGAATACATTTCATGTTCGAACTCATCGTTACTCAACGAGAAATTATAATTAAACTAATACGGTAATGCGCACTTGAGATGTAGCGAAAATCTGACCGTAAAAGTAGCAGCCGGTTATTCGCTCAATGTGCATGAAACACCAAACCGTAGCACACGTAGCATAATCGTAGCGTAATTACTACACGAATCACAATTTTACTTCTGCTATTCCAACTTACTAGACGACCATTTTGGCGACGGGGTAAACCTGTCTGCCTCAGACGCCAGTGGTTGCGGGTTCGATTCCCGCACGGAACAAGAAAAAAATGTTCCGGGTCTGGGTGTTTATTTATTTATGTATTTATATTCTAGGTTCCCCTCTGGTTCGCTACATGGTATCCCATAACACAAGCTTTGCTTATTTTGGGGCCATGTAGTTGGTGTGACTGTCTGGGGATTTTTTTTTATTTACTAAAACCTCCAACATTCCACCAGGTTCACAAGCAAACATAATCGTCCCTCAATCCTGGATTGTGAAGCTTCCACGGCGGGGCAGCTTCAAGTCCTCACTCAGAAAATCGCCTAAGAAAAAAAGCGTTTTAAAGAAAAAAGGGAAAGACTCAAAAAGTGAACCGAAGACTTTCGTTATAAAACCTATTCCTACTGCGGCGGTGCGGCCCGTGCTGGTCTTCATCAACCCCAAGAGTGGCGGCAACCAAGGCGCCAAGCTGCTGCAGAAGTTCCAGTGGCTGCTGAACCCACGGCAAGTCTTCGATCTGACCCAGGGCGGCCCGGGACCAGGGTAAGTCATGCAAAGCTACAAAAAGCTAATATTGCTTTACTCACGCAAATTGTGACCTTGTTATAGGAGTATTAGAATAAAATGTTTCCTAGATTTATACCTTGCGATATTATAATTCGAGTTAAAGCCGTTGCACTGAAATTCGTTCATCTTAACATTTCGCCTTTTTTACTTAAACTCATTGAAGCCTTATTGAAGCCATATTTTGAAAGTGTAAGCATAAATATATCTTAACTAGCTGTTACGCGCGGTTTTACCCGCGCAATTTCGAATCCCGCGGGAATTTCGGGATAAAAAGCTATTCCAGACTGTAAACTATCACTATGCCAAATTTCATTCAAAGCCGTTAAGCCGTTCTCCCGTGATTGAGGAACAAACATCCATACATCTAAACTTTCACATTTATTATTAGTAAGATTTAGTTTTGTATGACCTTATTATTTTACTTCCAATAAATACTCAGCTATGTTGTTTGGTTTATAAGGCCTACTATTAGTTCAAAAGTTTAAAAAGCTAATTCAAAACTTAAAAATACTAAAGTCGTAAAAATTTTACCATGAATATTTAAAACGTTACCTGAATAACTTATCAAACAATTCGACAGTAGTTTTGCAGGTTTTTTGAAACAGGTCGTGCATTTCAGTGTTTAATCTTTTAAATCCAACATAAAGGACTACAAAGTGCAGGCAAACTTCGTTGCGGCGGAAATAACTTTGTAAAATGACGACAGAAACAAAAGGTCATTTTAAAAGCCATTTTGTTCGTAAATTTAATATCCAAGTAGCTCTGGGTCGAGTAAATAAACTGGAAATACTTGGTTTATAAAGTTTCATAGATAGAATAGATAACAATAGCTTTTTAATGGATAGCACAAAGCTCGTTAATGGTTGTTTGCTGTTAATGATATCCTTAAATCTATTTATACTACTGAAGAAATTCTTCTTTCTTGAAATATTGAAAAAAGGAACTGATGTCCAATCCTATGAGGTCAAAAGTTACTTGACTAGTAATGTTAGAATTTATGTTATTTTTTCATAATTTGAACGCTTCGCTTATATGAAAGGCTCTAAAATATATATTTTCCAGTAAAATACGACTAATTCAAACGCTTAGTACGAGTATAAGAAACCCGCGTAACTAGTCACCACCCCTGAAACGAAAACCACCAGTCGCTCACCAAGAACCACCACAGCGGCTATAAGTAAAGGACTCCTTCAAAGCTAGTTAATCATGGATTTCAATGAAATCGTATCAAAGCAGATAAGCGCCGTGGATTAGTACCTATTATAACCAAAATAATATTGCAATATGAAACATGAAGTCGTCGTGGCGCCGTGGTTACTGTGTGTATCATACGATATCACATATTAAGCAACGTTTGGTGCGGTCGGTGCTTGGATGGGTGACCGCTGACCATTCATTTCTCACGGCGACTTCCGTGCTTCGGAGGGCACGTTAAGCAGTCGGTCCCGGGTGCTGTATACTTGTATACAGTAGTCGTTAGGGTTTGTCAGAAGCCACTTTGGCGCCCTGAAAATTCTGACATCCACCACCCAGCACTAGGCCAGCTTGGTGGATTATGGACTATACCTCCTCGTCACCCAGGGGAGAGACTCATTCCCTGCAGTGGGCTCATTACAAAGAGTTGTGATGATGATGATGATGAATATGAAACATAGCCGTCATAAGTTTAGAGCAAACAAAATAAACTATTTTTTACCCGACTACGGCGAAGCAAATAGCAGGGTTATGATTTTGACCTGTATGTATGTATGTGGCAATGGATGTTCATCTGTTCCCTCAGAACTTCTAAACTAGTTATCATAATTGGACAAATGAGGTATCGTTGGAAGCCTCTTCACTGTCCGCTGGTATATAAAGTTACGTTCAATTAACTGCAGCGGGACTAGAGGACTTACAGTGAAGAACTAAAAAAAAATATTTTCTTTATAGTTTCGTATGAGGTATCAAATGGAAGAGCTTTGTAGGCACAGCTCAAATAAGTACAAATATTACTCGAAAATAAGTGAAATAATAGTTATAGTAAAGGACTAAAAAAACGTCACTGTTTCGTGTGGTGTATCAAAAGAACTTCGAATATGTAAACACTACGGTTCGTATTTTAAAACGATACTTAAAACTAAAACTAGTTTTAAACAAAGTTTAAAACGTCGAGCTTATTATCAAATGTAACTTAAAACTGCGAAAACGGAACGAATATCAGCAGAACAAATATTAGTTTAATCACAGTTGAGCTTTATTTTAAAACTTAACTTAAAACTCAATTTGCGTTTACTTATTATTGAAAGAATATTAACTGCCAATCTATACTAAATCATAATTTTGAACACAGTTTTATACGCGTTTTGGTAGGTTTGGTCATACCCACACTTAGGGCGGGTACACATTGGTGTAATGGAACCAGTAATGTAATATCCAGCGCTCGATGCCTGCGCTCGCTGTATTTGGATGTGTATTGCGCAGGAACTGAGCATTCAATACAGGCATCCTGAGTAAGATTTTTTCCGTATTTCGTCGCGAGCACGGTCCGTCGCCGCACAAGTTCTTTTCGTTATCAAATCGTTATCAAATCGGAAGAGGTTATCAAATCGTGTGTATGTTTGTTACTTGATTAATTGGTCAATTATGAATTGCTCTGGATGATTCTTGTTTCATTTGATAGATCACAATAAGTCAGAGGTGGTCCATTGAAATTTAATGGAAATCGATTCAGTACCTTCTTAAAAAAATATGTATGAAAGCGGAGGATATATTGTTACGTAGGTGACACTTCACTTCAGCCAAAGTTTTGACAAGGGTTTAAATATGTTAGTGAAGTTGGTTTTTTAATGCTCTGCATTTCATAACACCTCTCTCCGCGACACTTCACAAAATTAATAGATCACACGGGATATAGAGTCCGAAGACCTCATTCGTGATCTAATTTTTATCAGAGCTTCATCAGTATCATATTAAAACTCTATCTATATTATATCTATAATAAAACTCGCCTGAGTGACTGATAGACAACGTACAGCTATAACTACTAGGCGTAGAGAGCTGAAGCTTAAACATACATTCCTAGGGAGATGTAGGGGCAGGAATGCACCAAGGCAAGTAACCAGAAATTCCCACAGGAACGGAAAACACATGACTTTTAGTTTGTATGAAAAACTTATTCAACCTTTGTGCACCGATGTGAAACTTTGACGACCGGCTGGTGTAGCGGTAATGTACATTGCCTTCTATGCCAGAGGTCCTGGGTTCGAATCCCAGCGGCGGCGGATTTTGTGTGATGGACACAGATATTAGTCGTCAAGTCATGGATGTTTATATGTTTATTTAAGATTATTCTATTAAAAAATATGTATTTATTCAATATGTATGTTTATATATTTCTTAAGTATATCAGTTATCTAGTATCCATAACACAAGTTCTTTAAAAACCTTAATTTCGGCTAGATAATGTTCTGTGAGTGTCAGAAATATTTATTTATTTACTAGCTGTATCGCGTGGTTTTCCTTGCGCGATTTTGAATCCCGTGGGAATATCGGGATAAAAAATACCCTATGTGCTATTCCAGACTGTACACTATCATCCATGCCAAATTTCATCCAAATCCGATGAGCCGTTTTGCCGTGATGGAGGAACAAACATCCATACATCCAAACTTTCACATTTATAATATTAGTAAGATTTATTTAACTTGCTATAAAAGTTCGTAAATGGGTGTCTTGTTAAGTAAATTAAAAATAAATCAATATTTCCAACATTCACACCATATTATCTGGGCCAAATAAATTTTGCTTAAGAACTTACGCTTTGGATACTAGATAGACAATGTTTATTCACGTACGGAGTCATGAGCAAAAGCTAATCGTTGTACTCATAAAAAAAACTCCGAAGACCGCGACGCGAAATATTACAAAATAATTTTGTAATATTTCTTATCAGTAAAGTGTAGTTTTATTTAAGTATATTATTTATTTAATTCTCACAGAACCAACAGCACTTTAGATTACAATAGAAAGAATCAGATACATAAAACTTACTGCCAATAAAAGGTTTTTTTTTTTTTTTTATAAGTGGCTAAACCCGCGTTTGACCTCAATCTCACCTGATGGTAAGTGACGATGAGGTCGAAGATGAAAGCACACGGGTTTAGGAAGGAACTGGTTCACAATTTTTAGACATATTTTTTATTTTTAGAGTAGGTAATCAAACAAAAGTACACTACAGAAATAAATTAAATAAAAAATTAGAAATATAGGTAATTATTGGTTGTAGAAATATTGAATGCATAACAATAGGTAAGATTTAAAACCAGAACATAAATTATTAATATCAATATCAATCAATACGAGCCGTGTTGTGCGTGTGTGTGTGCGTGTGTGTGAGCGTGTGTGCGTGCATGTGTGTAATATTGTTAGTTCTATAAGTTAGTTAGATTAATATGACTGACAAAAATATTTATATTAGGTTAAGGTATTTATTTTCTATAGGCCTTAGATTTAATATTTAACAACCTGTACCATTCTTAAGTTGCCTGAATTAAATGATTTATTATTGTTATTATAAAAATAAAGCGTTTTTATATAAATTTTACACCCCTAATGTTATTCAAAAAATTTAAAAAAAATACTGAAATATTTTCTTACAAGCTCTGCTTAGTTTGGGGCCATGTAGTTGGTGTGATTGTCTGGGGATTTATTATTATTGTTATTGCTATATTCGATACTTAACCGGCGATTGTGTAAAACCGCGACTGTCAAGAGTTTTGTGAATAGGGGCCTAGTGTGAAATATTTATTTAATATAACATTCGCAACAGAACACTGTTCAATGGAAAGTGGTGCGAGTCTGTGTAAATAATTTGTGAGAGCGTTACCTGAAAATAATTACGCTAGCAATGGTTTATATTTTAAGCTTTTCTCGTATAAAGTCAAGACTTTATGTCGTGTCAAAGCTTTGTTGTTCGTTTGTATCACAATCACTCTCAAACTTCGTATTTCAATAAAGCTTAATTCGGTTGAAATTTCGATACCATTATAATGAGAATAGAAAAAAGTATAAATGAAAATGGGTAAAGAAAAAGAAATAGGTATATTTGTGTTTATCAAGCGACTTCGATCACCATTAGAGATGTTTGACTAGTTTCGAACTTTGGTACCTAATGTGTAGGCAATCATTATGCCAAAGCTCGCCCATGGTTTAATACTGCTTGCCTTGCCGCTGAAAAGCGAAAGCGGAAAGCATACAAAGCCTGGGCTAATGCTCGCAGAAGCAAAGCCCTGGATTCGCATGAACTTAAGAAAAGATACAATGCTGCCGCCAAGTCCTGCAAAAAGGTAATCAAAAGAGCTCGTTTTGCCCACATAGGCCGTATCGGAGACAGAATAGCATCATACCCTTCGGGAAGTAAAGCTTTCTGGTCCCTTGCCAAGTCGGTCGAAACGAACTTTTGTCGCCCGTCGCTGCCACCACTGAGGAAACCCGATGGTTCTCTGGCCCACACTGCTCAGGAGAAAGCAGATTTATTTGCTAGTATCTTCGCAGAAAATTCTCGTCTAGATTGCCAAGGAAAAATCCCACCCCAATTACCTCACTTCGGACCTACAATGGGTACCGTTCACATTCGCCAAAAGGAGGTTCTTAAATGCTTGCTGCACCTAGACGAGAACAAAGCTAGTGGTCCAGACGGTATTCCTGCAGTGGTCTTAAAACGCTGCGCAGCTGAGTTGTCTCCCGTTTTGACGCGTCTTTATTGACTTTCAATGGAATCCGGTAAGGTTCCCAATTCCTGGAAGCTTGCTAACGTACAACCAGTACCAAAGAAGGGAAGCCGTGCCGATCCTGTCAACTATCGACCAATTTCAATCACTTCCATACTTTGCAAAGTCATGGAACGTGTATTGAACAATCGACTCCTGGCATACCTCGAGACCAACGAGCTCCTAAGCGATAGCCAATATGGTTTCCGTAACGGGCGCTCGACCGGCGATCTTCTCGTGTATGCCACTCACTTATGGAGCGAGGCCTTGGAAGGTCATGGTGAAGCAATAGCTGTATCCTTAGACATTTTCAAGGCCTTTGACAGGGTCTGGCATGATGGTCTCTTAAGTAAGCTTCCAGCTTATGGCATACCGATTGGGCTCTGCGACTGGATATCTGATTTTCTGAGGGAATGGTCAATTCGAGTAGTTTTAGATGGCTTCTCATCCGACCAAATGGCAATTAATGCCGGGGTACCTCAGGGATCTGTTCTCTCTGCAACATTATTCTTGCTGCACATTAATGATCTTTTAACACCGGGTATTATTAGTTATGCTGATGACAGCAC
Source organism: Stenoptilia bipunctidactyla (assembly GCA_944452665.1). Lineage (NCBI taxonomy): Eukaryota > Metazoa > Arthropoda > Insecta > Lepidoptera > Pterophoridae > Stenoptilia > Stenoptilia bipunctidactyla. The sequence continues at coordinate 871,821 of OX101724.1, read as the reverse complement.
TGTTGTAGAGAGATACGTATCCAATGCGCGAGCGAGCCCCCGTGAAATCCAGAGTTTAAGAAAGTCAATGATTGAGCGCGTTGATTTGACCTTACGGAAAGTATCCGATTGGAGTGAGTCGAATTTGGTCAAATTCAACGCGTCCAAAACTCAGGCGTGTCTATTCTCCGCAAAAAAGAGCCCCTTCACATTAACGCCCACTTTCCAAAATGTATCTGTCCCCATCACTGACCATCTAGGGCTTTTAGGCGTAACTATAACATCCAGTTTAAACTTCGGTCAACAAATTGTGTCCATGGCTCAAGTAGCTTCGAAAAAGTTGGGAATCATCTCGAAGGTACGGCGGTACTTCAGCCCTGCACAGCTTCTTAACTTATATACAGCTCAAGTGCGATCATGCATGGAGTACTGCAGTCATCTTTGGGATGGTTCAGCCAAATATCAACTAGAAGCGCTGGACTTCGTTGACCGAAGAGCCCGTAATCTAATTAACAACGTCGACCTTACGACCAAAAAACTGCAGACCTTAGAGCATCGTCGTAAGGTTGCTTGTTTAACCGTGTACTACAGGATACATTTTGGTGAGTGCGCGAGTGCTCTGTTTGAGCAAATTGAACCCTCACCATTTTACCATCGGACTACTAGACGCAGACAGAACTTCCATTCGTATGTGGTTGATATTCCGAAAAGTCGAACTAAGTGCTTTGACAGTTCCTTTTTGATACGGGTCGCCAAGGTTTGGAATGAACTGCCTGCGTCTATTTACCACCTTAGTCTTCATGTTCACTTAACATCAGGTGTCATGGAAGACAAACGTCCCATCCATATTTTATAAAAAAAAAAAAAATTACTGATTGATTACATTAAATTATTTTTTTAAATATCAATAAGCGTAACCTACCATAATAATAGCATTGTTCGGGAATTAATGGCGATAATACTTCAGTCCGTATAATTCAACGTCCTGTCGCAAACGTCGAGGAAATTAAAAACGTGTCGTCCTCGATGCGATTTATACGAAACGAGAAATCGCAAATTTAATTAAGTAACTTTAAATCACAATTTTACTAATATAATAAAGCTAAAGGTTTGTCTATTTAAATTGGCTTATTTGTAAATAAAATGTTACCTTATAATGATTTGGATTTAGAAATATTCTGCATTTTATAGGAACTTTTAAGGAAGTTTTAATAGCCTACATTTTACTATGTAACTCCCACAGGACCAAACTTAATATGGGAAATCAGTTTACATTCACTAAGTCATTCATGGGTCAATGATATATGATTTAACTACTTATAAAGCTACGAAAATCATTCAAGATCTACTACGGAGTAGATAAATTTAAAGAAACTGTAGAACAAAATGTTACATAAACAGGAGAAAATACCTGAATACAAATCCTTTGTTGTAAAGTGATATTCGAAAAATAATGGCTGTTGAGTTTTTTTCTACTACTCAAGAGATCGACTTTCCGAAGTGGGGGCAGATTCATTTCCTTTTGTAGAAACAGTGTGATATATCTTGAGCGTTTGTGTATATACCAAGAAATAAATAGGTAATATCTTTACATTTGACTTTGAAGTTGCTAGGACGACAAAAAGCCTAATAGCTATAGTTTTAATTTTAAATAAAGAAATAATAAAACTACTTTAACTAAATCTAAATGAACTGTTAACTCTAAATCAGGGTTCTTCTGAATAAAGTTACCTCACAGAAACTTAGGGTAAGCTGACCACACAAGTTCCGGACTCGTAGTACGATGTCAAACCTTATACATCTAAAAGTGTAACTCAATAGTTCAAAGACTTACTGGTCGTTAACTGACTATATGTACACCCTCCCTCCTCGTTAGGATTAGACAGTTATTTATCATAATTAACGAATGCAGAGCAGAGCATTGTAAAAACCGACTTCACGTCCCAAACTTTGGCTGAAGTATAAGGTCGTCAAGGTGTCAAATTCTCCGTACTCATACATATTTTTTAATTTTTTTTTATGGAGTTCTCAATCGATTTCGATGATATTTATCTAAGGAACCTCTGAAGTATCCTCTATCATATGAAACGAGAATATTTAAAATCGGTTCATAATTGTTCAAAATATCGTGTAACAAAGACACAAAAAAAACATACACATGAATTGAGAACTTCTTCCTTTTGGAATAGGGTTGAAAACCTATTTGCAAAATAAAATTAAGTCGTAATAAATTTTGAAATTGATAGGCTTTTTCCTTCTTCTTACTAATATTTCAGCACACAGGTTCCTACCACCAATTGTTCTCCACCAATCTACTAGCATTAGTTGCCTTTTACGACTACTGTAATCCGAACCTACGGGTATCATGTTCCTTTTTCTCTGTCTTTTCCTACAGTACTATTAAAACTAAATCTCAATGCTAATAATAACTATTTTTGTTGGTAGGTTAGAGCTATTCCGCAAGGTGCCGAACCTGCGCGTGCTGGCGTGCGGCGGCGACGGCACGGTGGGCTGGGTGCTGAGCGTGCTGGACCGCATCGGCACGCGCCCGGCCGTGGGCGTGCTGCCGCTCGGCACCGGCAACGACCTGGCCCGTGCGCTGGGCTGGGGCGGGGTGAGTTCCAATAATGCCTTACTCATAAGAAATGCTATTTTTCCATGAAAGGTATTTGTCTAGTGTTGCGTCCTCCGACGTGACCCACAGAGAATCAATATATTATTTCCTATTCATCAAACGTGCTCGATAAAATCAATACCAAGATAAAATCAAATATTGTTAACTTAATTATGCACGTACATCTTACTATATAAACTGTTTCTATTTGTTAATAAATTGTCACTCAAGATGTAATCGTGTCTTGCTCTATCAACCCTTTCCTGGTCGTAATAAGTGGTGACCCCGAAGTTAGTCACGCAGCCAATTAAGCAAGAAGTTTTGAGGACCCGACCAGAAATAAAAAGGAAAATGGCTCTACGTGCTCCAGTCAAGTGTTACATTGGAACCTGAAGTTGCCGCCAGAAACATATCGGAACGTATCCCGCGCTTCAGGCAAGACCAACCCAAATTATGGTTTACCCATTTCGAAGCTATAGTCGCCGCACAGAAACAAGGAGATGACTACAAGTACAATCTATTTTAGAAAACACAACACCCAAAAAATTGTGAGATGGCAGACCGGATATTTGAAAACTTAAGTAATGAAGTTAACGAGGTCACTAGACTTGCAAATCAGCTGACACATATGAAAACTGAAATCGCTGCACTACGCGACGAAAACGATGACGAAAAAGTATTGACGCAGTGAATTCCTTTCAAGATCAAGGTCAAGAAGTGCATCGAGGTATCGTAACCAAGGTCAATATCGTAAGCGATTCAAGAAAAAGACACATAAATGTCAAGAAAAGTGCCAGGAAAAACCAGAAAAAAAATACAACGGGCTCTACAATTAGCTCGAACCAGGGCGGAACTTGTGCTATTCACCCCTACGACCGCCTTATCCTAGCCGACCTACAAAGTGGCGAGAGGTTTTTAGTCGACACCGGGGCAAATATATCAGTTTTAAGAGGAAACTCATTTAAGCACAGGCAAGCTACAGGTCATAAAGTACGAGCTGCAAACGGACTAATAACAGAAAATAGAAAAATGCGAATTTCTCAAGACCGAACTTGATTTCTTAGGTTATCATATAACGAGCCAAGGAATCACTCCAACGGATGAGAAAGCAAAAGCTATTCGTCTTAATTGATATATGGTCTTACGTAATCATAGTAAATTGCTAGGTTTGCAAATATTTCTAATATTATGTCAACAAAAAAATGAGTGTTTTGCTTGAAATTGTTATGTAGTATTTAATTTTAGAGTAAGGATATTGAATTGTTATTTTGTGTTTACCTTTTTTTTTTTAAGGGGGGAGTATCTGTTGCGTCCTCCGACGTGACCCACAGAGAATCAATATATTATTTCCTATTCATCAAACGTGCTCGATAAAATCAATACCAAGATAAAATCAAATATTGTTAACTTAATTATGCACGTACATCTTACTATATAAACTGTTTCTATTTGTTAATAAATTGTCACTCAAGATGTAATCGTGTCTTGCTCTATCAACCCTTTCCTGGTCGTAATATCTAGCTAGACCGACAACTTAACCGCTTTTTATTCGCACATATTTCACAATGTTCGAACCGCAGATTTCGTTATATGTACTGCCGTAAAAAATCCCATTAAGTAATGTTTTTAAGTTTTTTGCATTTAAAATGCTCAATTATTCTTAAATAAATGAAAAATGTGATAAATAAAAATTATCCGACCAGGATTCGAATCTGGGACCTCTCGTTTGCCGGTCGAGTGCTCTTCCAACTGAGCTACCGGGGCCTGGCGCTACGCCTCGAAATTACTTACCACATTTTTTTGTTTTTACGTTATATTGCTAACGTAGCTCCATCTTATGGTATAAGCTTTGTAGCTAAGACCACCCGAGATCAATTTTTTATTTATCACATTTTTCATTTATTTAAATCCTATTAAGTTCCCAGCTTCCATGCTTCCATGCTGGACTGGGAGCGAAAGAAAAACATAGAATGTGCCAGCTACTTCTCTTCCCGGGCAAACTGTAAAAGTCAGTTAAGGGACGGAGGTTTTATTGGCATTTTTGCGGGCGACAGGCTGACCCCCTGTCACTGCTATAGTCTCTAGGTACTTCTTCTCTACGAGTGACATAATTGGTGTTCAATTTATATTATAACACACAAGCGCTCGTCGCTGATGCCGGCGTGCGTAGGTACTGTTATTCGTCGAACGTTTGACATTTTCTTTAGGTTTTGGTATTCTGATAAAGGAAGCATATATGTGAGCCTTTATTTAGGCGAATAACCCTGCAGATCGACTTTTGAAGTGTAGGAGGCATCTTTTCGAGTTGTAATAAATTGAATAATTACAAGCCTATATTCATATGAATGTTCTTACTTGAAATGAATAATGTACATGTATATTGAACTTGTACTACGAATAACACGATAACAATACAATTTATAAATAGGTGGCTACGATAACGGCGGATTTCCCAACAAAACCAAAATGAGGATTATTTCCGTCCTCACATATTTTCTAAAAAATCATAAATTAACAATAGGAATAACCTTTCTATAAAACTATCATCAAATGAATTTTCAGTAAATCTAATATGCTTCCTGTAAGTAACATGGCTGTAAATAAAGTGGCTGGGAAATCAATGAAACAAAGCAGTTCAAACATTATTAAAGTTTATTACAGCACTCATAAAATCAGCAGCTTTTTCAACTGAGTAACAGTTTTAAAAATGAAAAAGATACCTACATTTTTAACACTTAGTGAACTAAAATAAACAGAATGCTGTTGAGCTAATAAACATACTTCTCAACAAATTGCCTTTTCCAAGTGGTGGTAAACTGTGGTTTATGTTAAGTCGATTTATCAAAGAACTTAAAGTAAATCAAAATTGGCCATATAAGTTAAAAAGCTTAACATCTCTATTTTGCCACTAAAAAGCTTAAGCTCATCTAAATCTGTTTTCCAGGCTTTAATAACGTCCCGTTCAAAGCGCCTGAGTTGTTTCAATTTGTTTGTAAAAAGTTAAATAACGATATGTCAATCAAGTTTGGAGCCAACTGGATCTTTAAGTTTGATGTTTTAAAGTCGATTTAAATTCAAATTAATCGATGTCTGAGCGTGATCTGCAATGCGAAGTTCTTGACGTTAAAATATGGACGTAGCGCTAAATTGTGAGCGAATACAAAAAGTACCCGCAATAGCTTATTTATTTTTTGCTTATGCTTAACTCCGGTATAAATTAAAACATAAAAATCTAAGCCGAAGTAATAAAACTAAGATTTGGTTCTTTTGAACGAGCTAATCTCTCGAAGTCGATACCATTCAGATTAACGCATCTCTGAACGACTTGAAGAAGATTATAGTATATAAAATATAGCGTTTCTTACATGCTGGACTGGGTGCGAAAGACAAACATAGAATGTGCCAGTTGCTCTCTTCCCGGGCAAACTGTAAAAGTCAGTAAAGGGACGGAGGTTTTAATGGCGTTTTTGTGGTCTCTCACTAAAATAGTCTCTATAAAATAGTCTCCTATCATTATAATGTCAAAGTGAAACGGAACATATTGTTTAATAGCCTTTGGTGCTCTGACCACTCCATATTTGATACAAGCGTGAGGTTACGTATGTTATGTAAAATATGGAATTTTATTCCAACTTTCTCACAAGATCAACGCGGAAAAATAAAGGATAATAAAAAAAATAAAATCCCCAGACAATCACACCAACTACATGACCTCAAAGTAAGCGAAGCTTGTGTTATGAGATACCATGTAGCGAACTAGGGGGAAACCTAGAATATAAATACATATATAGATAAACACCCAGACACGGATTTTTTTTTTCTTGTTCCGGGCGGGAATCGAACCCGCAACCACTGGCGTCTGAGGCAGATAGGTTTACCCCTTCGCCAAAGTGGTCGTCGTAAAGGAGCATTAAACATATTTAAAAACATATCTATAAGTATTCAATAGGTATTACAAACAATTGTTAGCAAAGATTTCTGTTGTGTTTGGTCAATTTATTTGCTGAGGTCTAATAAAATGTAGCGACCTTCCAATATATTTTAATTGCCAAGGTAAGTTGCTGATAAATATCTCAACAATGAGACAGGCTTCAATTTCATTTTAATTATAAATTTCGATAAGCCCTCTAAAGCTTTTGTAGACCTTTGTATTTCTTGGCTACTAAAAGGTAAAGGTTTCTCTCTTGGAGTACTTATCCCCTTTGAAAATATAATTGTATTATTTTGTGAAGTTGTTTTGTAATCTTTTATGATTTTGTTAGTCAGTTTTAACAGTTCATTCAACCTATCCTGTTAATATTAAATCTATCACTGCGTTAGGCGCGTTAAAAATCAGGAATCCATCATTTATTCTGAACATTAAGCTTTGAAAATAAAATCCGCGCTATAACGTTTTCGCGATTTACTTTAAAAATATGCATATTAATCGCATACATACTTTTGATAAATCTACTTTTATGATTTTGTTAAAGACAGCTTTAACAGTTCATTCGTTTTTAAATCCACATGTTAACTAAGACAATCGTGCTGCGTTCCATTCAGTTAGGAAAAAAAGGAAAATTTTTTTTTTCACGTATCATCATCATCATCATCAATGTAGAAATTTACTGCTGGACATAGGCATCTGCCTAGGTTTTTATGTATGTGAACATGAAATTATAGGTGTATGTTTTAATTGGTGACTGAAGCTCCGTGTGACCTCAATTGTAACGTTCAAGTTGCAGGGATATTCTCACGGGCTTTGGCGGGAACTGGCTTTTCATAGAATATTACCGGATCACATCAGTGCTGGATTGGTAATATTCGGAGGCAGCTTGTGCATTGAGGGTGATCGCTAGCCAGAGGGGTAAAGGCGTCCTACCCACCAGCGGGGGCCACTCAGATTAGTCGCTTTTTCACAACACTTATCCAGGAGAGACCGTACTATTCCCTGCCGACCCCACTAGGAATACTTACACGAGTGTCATATTTTAATCTTCGGTTAATTATCTATACTAATATTATAAATTTGAAGGGTTTGTTTGTTTGGTTGGTTGAACGTGCTAATCTCAAGAACTTCTGATTTGAATTGTTCGAGAGTCCATTTATCGAAGAAGGCTATAGGCTTTATAACATTACGCTGTGACTAATAGGAGCGAAGTTACAAAGGAAAATGTTGAGAAAACGGGGAAAATTATTGAATTTTGACAGCTTCCATTGCGTACGTTGCGTAAACGGTTTTAGTTACGCGAAAATAATGTAAGACGGAATTGTTCCCCTTTAAAAGTCCTAAAAAAATGTCTGGAACAGTATATACCTATCTTTTAAGATTGACCCTCAGTAACCATTATTATAGTCATAAATAGCGTTCAAAATTAATGTATTAATTTGCGATGGAGTTGCCTCTTGGAAGTAGAATATGTGATAACACAGGACTATGAACTACCATACCAAATTACATTAAAATTGGCTAAGCCTTTGAGCGTGAAAAACAGCCAAACATATACGTAGATACACATTAAACACTGATAATGGCTGGATAGACGATTTTTTTCTACTCTTTCACACAAAAAATACCTATGTGTGTATTTTTCTGAATTTTACAATAATACTGCTTTACCTAGAATAACATACACATAAGATTGTGAGTTATTACAGGAAGACCTAAAACGTTTTGAGGAATATTGCACCAAAAATTGCCTAGACCTGAATGTACTTAAATGTCACCAAATTACTTTTACTCGGAAATCGCAGCCCTCAATGTCTTCATATCGTCTCAAAAATCAACGGTTGCAGCGTGTTGATAATAGATTATATAGCTAAAAAAGCTAACAAGACTATGGGATTCGTATTGCGAACTAGTTCCCAATTCATTGGTGTAAAAATTGCGAAGATTCTTTACTGTAGTCTAGTACGCAGCATCCTTGAGTATAGTTCACAGGTATGGAACCCGCAAGTACGAAGTACGAAGTCCATAAAATAGACTTGAGACTGTGCAGCGTAAATTCATGAGATATCTGCAATTTAAATGTAAGCAATATGATGAACGTTACGAACTAATATGTAAAAGAAATCATTTCTTACCTTTGAAAGAAAGACGTAAAATTGCGGATATATCACTAATGATAAAAGTAGCACAGTCAAAGATCGATTCTCCATATCTGCTTTCAAAAGTCAGTCTACGGGTACCAACAAAAACGGTCAAGCATCCTGTATATTTACATTCTCCACTTAGTAGCACTTATTATCGTAAAAATTCATTTTTTATTAGAACTGCGCAGTTTGTGAACCACTTAGCCCTACAAGAGGTTGACTTATTCTTAACGAACCCCGGTAGTATTAAGCGGCCTCTGTCAAGGATGTGGTTAGATAATGCCAAAGGAACACCTTAATCGTTGCTATTATTGTTTATGCTTTCCTTGCCTCGGACTGCCGTGAATGCATGACTTTTGGGTTTGATTCCTGGGTAGCTGGTATTTCCTTTCAGCTTAATCGGCCCTGTTTTTGTGTTTCTTTGTTTGTTTTTGTGTTTGATTGTTTTTATTCTGTTTTTTAATTTAACCTAACTTACCTTTATTAATAATTGCTGCATGATTTTAAAACGTTTTTAAATAGATTTGAAAAAAAATGTTGTATGAGAACCTATGTAATACAGTTAGTAATTTGTGACAACACTTAAATGGTGTCAAATGATTTATAATGTAATTTTATAGCAATTACACACTGTATGTGAAAATAATCCTATAATCCTATGAAAATAAAATAAAATAAGCTATAATTTAAGGAAGATATTATTTGATTTAAAAAAAAAGACGTGTGACACTCGGAGACTGCCGCGGTAAAGCTATTGCATAGCTTATTTTATCAACTTATGCAATTATAATTATTTATTTACTTTATTAATGCAGTAATTTTTGATCTCATATAAAGTTCCACAAGTTCCTAGTAGATGGCGCTGATTGTTTATTAAAGCTCGCATGTAAAGTTATGAAATCAAAGTATCACCGCTGTGCCGGTCGGAGTGGGGGGTGTTAGGTTTTTTTCGTTACGGAATATCTGGATTCGGTCCCCACGCTCAAGGCCCGCGATAGAAGCTATGCAATAGCTTAAAATTTCAAGGCAGTAGCGATTTTTCTAGATATATATGCAGTTATGTTTGTGGTTAGGAGTATACTGTATACCCGTTTGGTATTTACTTTTTGTAGCTTACTTTTTTAATTTTTTTATGTCTTATTCACAAAACCAGGTGAAACTGCGGAGCACAGCTTTATGGTAACAGTTTTTGAAGTACCTCTGTCTGTTTATCTATCAGTAACGATTTCACAGCTAAACTAATGAATCGATTTTGACAAAATTTGGAATAGTGTAAGTTTGAACTTCAAGGCGGATATTATAATATTATACAGGGTTCATTTGACAACATCTACCAAATTTTTTTTACGTAATAAGTATCATTAATAGAAACCATTTCTGCAAAAAAAAGTAGTTATTTTTTTACACGGAAATTCATATTATTCACTAAAATGTTAAGCACAACATGGTCATGCTATTTTACGAATGAATACTATAAAGACTACGCGCCGTGGTACAACTTGTTTAGCCGAATGAATTACATCACAGACGTCTAAATTTTCAAAAAACAATCGTATCCTCTTGACAATAAGTGCCATTACATCGAGCAGGTAAGATACCGACATGTTCGCACGTGAAAGAAACCGACCGGCGGTGCCGTCGCAAACCCAGAAACACTTGTCTGTTGCCATGACATTCAGTCGCTCGCGCATCCTCGGCGGAAGTGCACGCGCAGCGTGCGTAATGCAGCTGCGTTCGCGAGAGCCCTCGAAACCTGCGCCGCATGTGTTTATTAGACAGTGAGTCGTCGCTAACTATCGATAATGTTTACAAATAGGGAATCGTTTATCAGAACGAAGCTCGAAGCCTTTCTGATTTAAAAAACCAAATAGTGTGTGAATTTGACAAAGTGACACTGCAGTGCTAAATAAAGTGCTAAATAAATTTTCATGGAAAATGTGTTAAAACGTGCTAGACTTTGCCTAGAGAAAAATGGTATGCATTTTGATCACTTACTCAATAACTTAACGTGAAACTCATTCGTAATAATTGTGTAAATAATGTTGATTAGAGCTTTAATTAATGTACCTATATAAGTTTGTTCAATCTTTTTAAATACGCCGAATTGCAAAATGCTTCTTCTTTCTATCTATTTTGCATTCACTTAAAAGTATTATGTTACATTTTCTCACATTAAATCACCTCAAACCTTTGGCAATTTGCCGGTTCTAAGCCTGTAAAAGTTTGAAGAAAAGATTGTACCTAACTTATGTAGGTAACTTTTTTTATTGTCTGTAGGTATGCATAACTACTGAACTCAAAGTGTGACCTTGCAACCTCATATCGTTAACATGTTTTGTCGCGCGACAAAACATCTTGTAGTACTACGTCTTCGTAGTATTATTAAACGTAATCAATAAAGTGCCGCGTCATAGTATCGTATTGTGTGTATGGCGCTCATCAATAACGACTATTCGTGAAACAAATTAAGGTGCCATATCTTTACTTTTTTCTACTGAGCGATACTAAAATAAAAATGCAGGTTATTCGTATTATATCAAAGTACATTATATTTAAATTTGGCAAGGGCCTACAAAACAACCCTGTATATCCAACTCCGATAACCAGTATTCACGCAGACGAAGTCGCGGGCAACAGCTAGTCTATAATATACCATTAAAGTACAAACTTCCTTATATTTTCATTATTTGCCCCGTAATACCTATTCTGCTAATATTAAATCGATGACTGCGTTAGGCGCGTTGACAATCAGGAATTCATCATTTATTGAGAACATTTTTGAAAATAGCAACTGCCTGATATCGTTTTTGCGATTTACTTTAAAAATATGTATATTATTCGCATACACGCTTTTTTTCTACTACTTACTTTTTATATTTACCGCACTAGTTTTTGACGATGAATACAATTACTTAGGTACCTACCTTTTATCTTGATATTCACATGTATCAAGTTGGTCGCGGCAGACGCTGTGGGGAATTAAAGCTCGCAAACTGCAGGTACCTAAATCTATTTTCAACAAGTCACAACTGACAAAGTATATTTTCAAAATGGCAATACAGATACAGATCATACACCAATAGACACAGCGGCTACATCGCGGTAATCCGAGAAGGAAAACCCAGCGTAGCCTCGCGCTGCTACTCGATCATACGAGTAAATATTACGTGCTCAAAGCTTTACTCTATAAAATTCTTATCTCTTTGCGAATGGGATCAAAAAGAATCTAAAGACCCGAGAAATGTTCTTTGCTGAAACATTTTTCAGTTTGTTTATTTAGTATTTTTGTACAAGCACCTTTCCTGCAAACACGTAGGTTCTGTGTTCTTAGTTTTCTTAGAGAAAAACTTTTGATAATTTATGTTCTGATTCAAAATGATTTTAGTTTCTTTTGAAGTAAAAGCAGATATTTCTTCCGCAGTGTCATTAAAAAAATTCATGTTGATATTAATGATAATATTTGAAATTTAAAGGATTAAAATGCAAGAATAATAAAAGGATTGATATACATATAAATTCATAATAAAGATTATAAAAAAAAATTATTATTTTATCTCTTCCATGCTGGAATGAGAGCAAAAAAACATAGAATATACCAGTGGCTTCTCTTCCCAGGCAAATTGTAAAAGTCAGTTAAGGGACAGAGGTGTCGTTGGTGTTTTTGTGGACGGTAGGCTGATCCCGTCACTGTCACTGTAATATATAATTCAGCCAAACGTGTCAAACTTGACATCAGATGGTTTCTGCCTACCTCAAAAGCCTCTGGAAGAACATGCCTGCCCCATACCTAAGGGATACCTACCTGGGTTGCCAACCATACTATTTTTCACTAGATTATACTGCTCAATGTTGAACAAAAATAAAGTATACAAAATACTGTTTTCAGTATAAAAAGCTAGGCATATGATTTAGTGAATTTACGGGGTTCTTACCACGATTTTTTAATTTTAATTTCGCACGTCCGATATTTCGACGCGATCATTGCAATCAAAATAACGGCGATAGCTTAAAACAATTAAAAGAAACACTTTATATGTTCCAATTTCATTAATAATTTGTGCAAGAAGCTCTAAAAATATATGTTTAAAACATTAAATAAATTGAATACTGTTTATGTTTTCAAATACTGTTTGATATTCTTTTCAGACTCAAATATACTTTATTTCTAGAAAAAAAGTGGGCAATCTTAGATACAGGCGTGAAGTTTATTATATATTTATGTATGTATTATTGGTTTAATATTATTTTACAGGATTCCACCCCAAGGATTAATGATATTAGTTTTTTAATAAAATACGATGAAACTTATGAAGTAGTAACCTTTTAATTTTATTAAACCAAAATCTTACCTTATTTTTGGTAGGTTCAAACGAGGGATGTTTCTCTGGACAGGCCGCCTTTGAAAGCGTTCACCAAAAAGGATCACTCGGATTTGTCACCTCTTTTGACACGCGTAAAAACATTTCAGCGATCCTGTTCAAGGATTTTCCTTTCTTTTTAATCCACACACCCGTAATACACACGTGTGTGCCTTTAGTGTGGTAATAATGTTAAAGATATCGCAAAACCTTCAAAATCAACTATGTATGTTTTTTATTATAATCATTTAGATAAGAGAAAAATTCTAACTTTTATTTAGTTTTAAACCCGAGGTTGTATGTTCTCTCATTTTCATTTGTTAATTGAATGTATGTTGTATGCCTTTACATACACTCAATAAAGTATCGATTTTGATTTAGATTATTTCAATTGATGATTAAAAGTAACGTCTTAAAGCCTTATACAAACATGTAAGCAATATTGCTATATCACCTACCTGGTCTAATATAGTGGTGGCGCAGGTCTTGAGTTTTTCCGTTTTTAAAATTACACAAACAATAGTAAACCACTATTTTGCTAGCGATTTCCCAAAAGACATTTTGCCTATTCTTTGTATCTGGGACGAGAATGTGTGAGCACAAGAGAACTGTGAAGAGAAAAAGAAAGAGAATATATGTTACTTAATTTCAGATAGGTAGGTACAAGATGTATTGTATTATTGTATTAAAAACAGCTTCTCCGCACATAGCCATTCCATTTGTCCTAACTTTGAAAGTGTAAAGACGACCTAGCATGGCGGTTGCCATTTACATTTTTCACTTTTTCATTTTTGGGCGCCATACATATTGTAATTTTTCGATTTTTTTATCGAGAACGGCGTAATTTTATCTTCACTTTGATCAAGTGTTAATTTTATATTCCAATTTGGAAACAAGACCTTTCTATAGTCATCAACCAATTACCATATAAGACAATAGTAGACATGAAAGCTACTTGCCTACGTTTAATCTCATAGTATATTTCCGTCCCTATCTGTAAAATAATGAACAATGGACTAAAAAGATTTAATTTATGATTCTGCTAAAAGGTAAAACATTTTTATTTAAAAAAATGTACTCCCGCTTTTTGTTTTCTAAAACAAATGCTAGTCCATTTTTTGCGCAGAAAATATGCAAAGCTTCCATGAACTAGGCAGCTTAAAATCGCGGAAATTTATTACATAAATGATTACAAAAGCAAGTTCTCAGGTAGAGCAACATTGATTTATTTATCAAGTTTATTTCGCTGCTGAACTTAACGCGTAGAATACGTCGAAACTGGTTCGCTTCTACATCAACCTTCATGTTTATAGGTAAATTAGGATGAATCGTCTGGGAAAACTATCGAGAAAATCTTGAAACTTTATTTATTGCAAGTTCAAGGGTGTTAAAAGTAACATAGCTTTTTTTTTTATAAATTATGGATGGGACGTTTGTCTTCCATGCCACCTGATGTTAAGTGAACATGAAGACTAAGGTGGTACACGTCCATCCACGAGAAACCTTTTCACTCGACGCTTAAAAGTACTAGGACTATATTGGTCAGGGAAAATAGACGCAGGTAGTTCATTCCAAACCTTGGCGACCCGTATCAAAAAGGAACTGTCAAAGCGCTTAGTTCGACTTTTCGGAATATCTACATACGGATGGAAGTTCTGTCTGCGTCTAGTAGTCCGATGGTAAAAGGGTGAGGGTTCAATTTCTTCAAACAGAGCACTGGCGCACTCACCAAAATGTATCCTGTAGTACACGGTTAAACACGCAACCTTACGACGATGCTCTAAGGTCTGCAGTTTTTTGGTTGTAAGGTCGACGTCATTAATTAGTTTACGGGCTCTTCGGTCAACGGAGTCCAGCGCTTCTAGTTGATATTTGGCTGAACCATCCCAAAGATGACTGCAGTACTCCATGCACGATCGCACTTGAGCTGTGTATAAGTTAAGAAGCTGTGCAGGGCCGAAGTACCACCGTACCTTCGAGATGATTCCCAACTTTTTCGAAGCTACTTGAGCCATGGACACAATTTGTTGACCGAAGTTTAAACTGGATGTTACAGTTACGCCTAAAAGCCCTAGATAGTCAGTGATGGGGACAGATACATTTTGGAAAGTGGGCGTAAATGTGAAGGTGCTCTTTTTTGCGGAGAATAGACACGCCTTAGTTTTGGACGCGTTGAATTTGACCAAATTCGACTCACCCTAATCGGATACTTTTCGTAAGGTCAAATCAACGCGCTCAATCATTGACTTTCTTAAACTCTGGATTTCACGGGGGCTCGCTCGCGCATTGGATACGTATCTGTCTACAACAGTGCTGTCATCAGCATAACTAATAATGCCAGGTGTTAAAAGGTCATTACTGTGCAGCAAGAATAATGTTGCAGAGAGAACAGATCCCTGAAGTACCTCGGCATTAATTGCCATTTGGTCGGAGGAGTAGCCATCTAAGACTACTCGAATTGACCGTTCCCTCAGAAAATCAGATATCCAGTCGCTGAGCCTAATCGGTATGCCATATGCTGGAAGCTTACTTAAGAGACCATCATGCCAGACCCTGTCAAAGGCCTTGGAAATGTCTAAGGATACAGCTATTGCTTCACCATGACCCTCCAAGGCCTCACTCCATAAGTGAGTGGCATACACGAGAAGATCGCCGGTAGAGCGTCCGTTGCGGAAACCATATTGGCTGTCGCTTAGGAGCTCGTTGGTCTCGAGGTATGCCAGGAGTCGAATATTCAATACACGTTCCATGACTTTGCAAAGTATGGAGGTGATTGAAATTGGTCGATAGTTGACAGGATCGGCACGGCTTCCCTTCTTCGGTATTGGCTGTACGTTAACAAGCTTCCAGGACTTGGGGACCTTACCCGATTCCAATGAAAGTCGATAGAGGCGCGTTAAAACGGGAGACAACTCAGCTGCGCAGCGTTTTAGGACCACTGCAGGAATGCCGTCTGGACCACTAGCTTAGTTCTCATCTAGGTGCAGCAAGCATTTAAGAACCTCCTTTTGGCGAATGTGAACGGTACCCATTGTAGGTCCGAACTGAGGTAATTGGGGTGGGATTTTTCCTTGGCAATCTAGACGAGAATTTTCCGTGAAGATACTAGCAAATAAATCTGCTTTCTCCTTAGCAGTGTGGGCCAGAGAACCATCGGGTTTCCTCAGTGGTGGCAGCGACGGGCGACAAAAGTTCGTTTCGACCGACTTGGCAAGGGACCAGAAAGCTTTACTTCCAGAAAGCTTTACTTTAGCTTAGAATATTATGTGTTACATCATATATTGTGCTAGGTAGGTAAACACTACAAACTGTTTATTATATACAATGAGGTTAATGTGATAGTTATAGTCCGACAAGGACCTATTGGCGTGTGGCAAAAATTGGAACTAACCACCGTCTTGGGAAATGTCACTTCATGACTTTTACCGCTCATATTTGTTAATGAACTCTTAAATTCAATATAATGATATGAAATACACCAAAATTTACAAAATGTGTGCTTACTTATTGTAGTTATAAAATTGAAGAAGTTATTTTCAGATAACAATACAATTTAACGTCTCAATAAATCTCTTTTTAAGAGTAAAGAAGCATGTTGGCTCTGCAATGTTTACATATTGCCATACTTTGAAAAATACATGGAAAAATACACTTTAGAACATAATTTATTTCATTTTTTAAATCTCAATAAAATTATGTTTTAAGGAGGATTGTCTCTTTGAGAAGAAAGATAAGAAGATTTTTTACAAACCTTTCAAAGTATGAGCATTTCTAGATACGAGTAGGTACCTAATAAAGAAAGTAGTGGTGACGAAGATGACGAGGAAAACAGTTTATAATAAAAACATATTATTTTCATGTTACTCTATTTTTAATACTTACATTTTCTTGCACAATCTTCTATTTATATCTTCAACCCTGTGTTTTTGTACCGCTAACATTTTTCTCAAAGTTTACGCGACTTGCCTTTTTGTAGTACATAAAATGAAATAATTTCTATTAAATAAAACACTTTTTAACCGGATTTATCGCGTATATTTACATTTTAAATTTTGACTCGACGTTTCGGTGTCTTTTCAGACCCCGTGGTCACGAGCGACTGAGGTGTCAAGCGTCGGATTGATAGATTGAAAAAAGTTATACATCATCATCTCCATCTGTTTCTCAGTCTTCGAGCGTAGCGTTCGGGATTGACACAAAACGAGCTGACAGTATCTTGAGTTACAGGTCGTGCAGCTTGCTGGATGTTAGATTTAATGTTTTTCAGGATAGGGTCCCATGTCGGTGATAGTTTCCAACCATCTTCTCTATTGAAATTAGGGTGTTTTTTAATTTCAATCGCTTCTCTGATCATTCTAGGAATGTAATGCTTCTCTCTAGATAAAATTTTCACAGAGTCAAACCTTAAGTAGTGGTTGGGCTTGTCCATGGAATACTCACCAACTGCAGACTTTGAAGCTCTTCGATTTTTAATATCAGCTATGTGTTCTTTTACGCGGGTTGATACGTTTCTTTTGGTTTGACCAATGTAGGAAAGCCCACAGCCGCAGTCAATCTTGTAAACACCTGGGTCTTGTAAAGGGATGCTGCATTTAACTGAGCGAAGATGTTGACTTATTTTTGAATTAGGTTTAAATATTGTTTTTATTGAAGCGCGCCTAAGAATGTTTGAGATTTTATCTGTGACACCCTTTACAAAAGGTAAAAATGCAGGTTTGCGTTCGACTGTCTGAGGCTTCACATGGTCACTGCGGCGGCGACGAGGTGGTTTGAGGCCGTTTTCACGTAGCACCTTGACAACATGTTTCAGTTCATCATCAATGTGCTGAGGATCGCAGATTCCATGTGCTCTCTGAAACAAAGAGGAGCCTACGGCGAGTAACTGGCTCGGGTGGTGGTGGGACTTTCCATTTAAATAGCGGTCAGTATGGGTGGGTTTCCTATAAACTGTGTGACTGAGTGTACCATTTGGATTTCTTTTAATTAAAACATCAAGAAAGGCTAACTTATTATCCTGTTCTAATTCCATAGTGAATTGTATTTTAGTATTAAGGGAATTAAGATGGTTTAGAAAAGCAGTTACTTTATGTTGAGGTAAGATTGTATATGTATCGTCAACGTACCTCTTGTAGATCTTCGGCACGACGGGTGCCATGTGGAGAGCACGCTCCTCAAAGTCTTCCATGTAGATGTCAGCAACTACAGGTGACACTGGGGAGCCCATAGCAACACCATCAATTTGTAGATAAAACTCATTATTCCACATAAAGTAGCCCGATGTAAGGCATAATTCTAATAATTCTGCATATTCAACAGGCAAATCTGATTCAGTTAGCTTTTTCTTGACAATTTCAATGCAGTCTTTGACAGGTAGTGATGTAAACAAAGACTTAACATCAAAACTAACCATGGTTTCATTGTTCGCAATTTTAAGATGTTTTAAATCACTAACAAATTGGTAAGAATCCTTTACATATGCTCCTGTTTTGCTTCTCAATTGTGAGAGTACACCTGCTATATGTTGGGCAAGCTTGTAAGTTGTAAGCACAATTGAGAGGCAAAACAGGAGCATATGTAAAGGATTCTTACCAATTTGTTAGTGATTTAAAACATCTTAAAATTGCAAACAATGAAACCATGGTTAGTTTTGATGTTAAGTCTTTGTTTACATCACTACCTGTCAAAGACTGCATTGAAATTGTCAAGAAAAAGCTAACTGAATCAGATTTGCCTGTTGAATATGCAGAATTATTAGAATTATGCCTTACATCGGGCTACTTTATGTGGAATAATGAGTTTTATCTACAAATTGATGGTGTTGCTATGGGCTCCCCAGTGTCACCTGTAGTTGCTGACATCTACATGGAAGACTTTGAGGAGCGTGCTCTCCACATGGCACCCGTCGTGCCGAAGATCTACAAGAGGTACGTTGACGATACATATACAATCTTACCTCAACATAAAGTAACTGCTTTTCTAAACCATCTTAATTCCCTTAATACTAAAATACAATTCACTATGGAATTAGAACAGGATAATAAGTTAGCCTTTCTTGATGTTTTAATTAAAAGAAATCCAAATGGTACACTCAGTCACACAGTTTATAGGAAACCCACCCATACTGACCGCTATTTAAATGGAAAGTCCCACCACCACCCGAGCCAGTTACTCGCCGTAGGCTCCTCTTTGTTTCAGAGAGCACATGGAATCTGCGATCCTCAGCACATTGATGATGAACTGAAACATGTTGTCAAGGTGCTACGTGAAAACGGCCTCAAACCACCTCGTCGCCGCCGCAGTGACCATGTGAAGCCTCAGACAGTCGAACGCAAACCTGCATTTTTACCTTTTGTAAAGGATGTCACAGATAAAATCTCAAACATTCTTAGGCGCGCTTCAATAAAAACAATATTTAAACCTAATTCAAAAATAAGTCAACATCTTCGCTCAGTTAAATGCAGCATCCCTTTACAAGACCCAGGTGTTTACAAGATTGACTGCGGCTGTGGGCTTTCCTACATTGGTCAAACCAAAAAAAACGTATCAACCCGCGTAAAAGAACACATAGCTGATATTAAAAATCGAAGAGCTTCAAAGTCTGCAGTTTGTGAGCATTCCATGGACAAGCCCAACCACTACTTAAGGTTTGACTCTGTGAAAATTTTATCTAGAGAGAAGCATTACATTCCTAGAATGATCAGAGAAGCGATTGAAATTAAAAAACACCCTAATTTCAATAGAGAAGATGGTTGGAAACTATCACCGACATGGGACCCTATCCTGAAAAACATTAAATCTAACATCCAGCAAGCTGCACGACCTGTAACTCAAGATACTGTCAGCTCGTTTTGTGTCAATCCCGAACGCTACGCTCGAAGACTGAGAAACAGATGGAGATGATGATGTATAACTTTTTTCAATCTATCAATCCGACGCTTGACACCTCAGTCGCTCGTGACCACGGGGTCTGAAAAGACACCGAAACGTCGAGTCAAAAAAAAATTTAAAATGTAAATATACGCGATAAATCCGTTTAAAAAGTGTTTTATTTAATAGTATGAATCGCGAAAACTTAAGACAATATTATGAAATAACTTCTGTTTTCAAACATGAAAAAACCTAAAGTTTATGCATTCATAGTTTCCCTGAGAAGTGGGAAATTACACTTAATGTAACCCTTATTTCACCTTCACGCCCCTCTGACGTCATCATCCAAGCGCCAACATAGCTTAGCTTAAGTGTTATCAGTCAAACATTTTTGTCAGTTCTCTTCTTTCAACAAAAAATTACAATGTCTAACATTCAATTTGTTGGAATGATCTCCTAGGTTGTAGTTAACATCTCAGCATATTTATTTATCCTCTCGCAATTAGAATCTTTTCAAAACTTAAAATATTATCAAAGAAATATTTATTGTGCAATATCTGGTGAATTCTTCACATTGACCATCTACAAAATGATTCAATTTAAAATGAATGCAAGAATATTTCTGACGTCATAACACAAACGTTACGATAGCTTCAGTAGGGGAACGTTGCGTTGAGTGTTTGTACTGAATTTTATTCCCTGCGGCGGGAAGGCAAACAATATTTTTCACTGCATGAACACAATTTATAAGCTCACCTACTTAGTGTTTGCAGAAGATATTTCTCTTTTATTCTACTCGGAAGTTAAGCACAAATATTTCTAGAATTATGTTAGGTTTTCACGATTCGAGAGATTTGATGATATATCTAAGAGACATTTTAACCAGATTTTATTGTATTTGATTAGAATCCTTTTTACAACTAAACAACCAAATAAAAGCTATACCTACCTAAATCTATAACATAATAAAACTGAACATGTAGTTGTTAATTCTACCATTCTGGAACAGATATGCGCACTTAAATTAGGTAGCTGTCGAATATGTTGGTTTTGCATTAGTATGATGAAACACGCATTATGAAAATTTCCCGGCTAAAACTGCGCTACGACAAACGATTATTAAACGCGGTCAAATCCTACATATAATGGTACTATGACTATTTTATTCCATTCTTGTTCAAATACTCTGGTCCTAATTTGTCATGTTCTTATTGTGCATCCATAGCTCCTTGCACCTACTATGTAAGCAATTTGGTTGTGGCATGACATTGGCTCTCACAATCAGCTGTCTTGTGTTTGTTTTTTTTTTCATGTCCCGGTGAATTAGTACCTTACCTATTTGTATTAATTTGATAATTCTGACTGAAAAATAGTTTTTTTCTGCCGGTTTTTTCTGTCTCTTGGTCTACTGTAATATCTTATTTAACAACTATCAACAACTAGTTAAAGCCGAAGTATGTGATGACTGACTTCATTAAGTGTTTTGTGGAAATTTCTAAGATGAATAAAACTTTTTGAATTTTACAATAAACATTACTTATTCAGCATTTTTATGTTTTCACCGAACACTCAACTACTATTGATATAAATGTGAGGACATCGTGGTCACCAGCGACTGGACAACATTTAACGTGATAAAATTCTACAAAAAATGACATTTTCAACACACTTGCTCGTAAAGTGAGCGTTATTCTATTGAATTTAGAACTATAAACTGGGCTATAAGTCACGCGTGCATAATATATTATACCCTAGTGCATAATATAATGAATCCTACAAAGTTGAATTGTACCTTTGTGCAAATTACATGCGAGTAAACAGAGCATATTTTATTGATCCGGGTTATACATTAAATATTTTCAGAAACAACAAAGAGGTTTTATACCACTTCAAATCCATATACATTTTTAAATGTTTGCACCATAAATTAGTAAAACAAATTTGTATATCAAACAAATTATTCACAATTTACAATAATTTGTTATAAAATATTAAAATATTTGCATTTACCACTCCAAATTAAACATTTTCACTTAAAATAGGCTGTATATGCTAAACAGACATTGACACATTTGGCGGAAAAAAAAACCTACGCGCATGCGCGAGGTTCGGCGCCATTTTTCAATCACAATTCACAGCTTTGTTATCAAGTGTGTTTGTTATTATATGACCACGTATGTCTGTCTTTTACTCACAAGAATGTTGAAAAACGTCGTATGTAACTCGTGAGCGTTGCTAATTACAGTCTCGGCTCATTATTAAGCCCTCGCCTGCGGCTCGGGCTCAAATCACAGCCTCGACTGTAATTAGCAACTTAGCTCACTTGTTACATAATATACTATTACGTTTTTTCTGTCAACACTCAACAACCCCCCTTATTCCAGGGCTACGAAGACGAGCCGATCTCGAAGATCCTGGCGAACATCGGCGAGAGCGACACGGTGCTGCTGGACCGGTGGCAGCTGACGGTGGCGCCGAACCCGGCCGCCGGCGAGGTGCCCGCCAACGCCAAGCCAGACCTGCCGCTCAGCGTCGTCAATAACTACTTCTCGTTTGGCGTCGACGCGCATATTGCCTTGGAGTTTCATGAAGCAAGAGGTTTGTTACTTGAGGTGTTCTAAAATTGCAGAGTAACTATACAACGTGTAACAAAATGGAGAGATAAAACTTTAGGGTTAGCTTCTATACCATACGTAGAATGTACAGTAAAAGAATTAGCATGATCAGTGCTGGTATAGACTTTCATACAAATTTTTTAAATTATTTTACAATGAAATATTTTGACAACCCTAGTCAACCTAACAAGCTAAAAATAGACTTGCGCCGCAGTCGGTGACCTTATGACCTTTCCCGCACCGGCTGAATAGCGAGCGATACGCCGCCGCGGCCGCCCACTGCGAGTAGCGCGGATATCAGCGCAGCTGATTGTCACTTACCTATCGTTTGGCACATTGAATGACACAATTTTTATCACACTACCTAGCTAATGAAAACAAATAAAACAACATGTTAGTACAACTTTCAAGTTTCTATTTATTAATACTAAACGGGTTGCCCGGAAGAAATCGGGTTGCCTGAAAGAAATCGCTTAAAGCTTTTTAAATCGCTTAAATATTGTGTACATCATTATTTCTACGTTTAATGACAATAAAGAGTGTTTGTTATAATTATTACAACTTAAATTTGTAATATCTGACAAACTCTTATGGCAAGTATCGCACTTATTTCAATCGACATTCAGTTCACTTTGCGTAAAAACACTCACAACTGTATCTAGGGTTTCCCTTACACTTGGCCAGAATTACAAAAACGGCACACAATTTCTGCCTTCTTTTTCAATACACACATCCACATGACGTTTGTGCCACCGACAAAAGCCTAACCGAGGAGGTCACAAATCCGCTGGTATCAGCTCCTGCGTCCATCGGGAATGATAAGGATGTTGGCCATCATCACTAAGCGTGCGCCATATCACCATGTGATTGACATCCAAAAGAACGCCGACTCGTCGAGTGCTGCTCCTCGGATCCTCCTCGAAATGATCCAAGACTTGCTCTCCTAAGTTCTCGGAACGCGAAGGTGGCCGCGCTGGGTTTCGCGTGAAAAGAACCGGCGCGCTGAGCCGCAGACTCATGCTTCGAAACACGCCATAGCCGGGTAAGTGGCGCTGTTCAGCTGCCGGCCTGCACTCCACAAACCGCTGCCTGTAAAGCCTTCGAGCTTCGTAGATGCTGTGGTTACTAGCGGCTCCAACATACAGAATCATCTCCTAACATTTGTCGTTTGAATACACCATGTCATCGTGCATTACCTCCAATACCTTCAAGTTGAAAATTTTAAGAAAACTTCGAATAAAATAGCGATAGCAACTGACGTGCACACTTCAAAACGGACATGAAAGAACTGAAATAAATTTCTATTAATTTTACTAATAACCGAACCAAACAGTTCTCTAGTACCTAATTTTTTTAGGGTTTTTCCGTATAGCGATATGATAAACAAAATCTTAGTACCCAATTTATTTCATAATACAGTGAAATGACTTCATTATATTTCACAGCTTCTTTCTTTGCGATTGAGGTTTACTTTATGTAGTAGCGCCACCTACTGCTAGCCTTTGCACGGATTTTAGAGTCTATGATAAGGGTTCTTTTCTTTTTTTTTTTTTTGTTTTTTAACAACTGTCATGTTTCGCTCCCTATGTCAGCATCCAGTCTACAGAACTCATTCTGCGTTTCCGTGCTGTAGCCTGCGCACGTCGACTAAAATATATTAATTAGCTAGTTAAATTTTAAAAGTTTAAATGGTAAAAATTGTGCATCGAAGGAAGAGAAAATTCTCAAGAAAATAATTCGAGGAGGTTGAGACATCAAATTACAAATTCCGAAGAACCCAACGGTGTTGGGACTTATTAGAAAAAATGTCGTTGACACAAAAACTACCCACATTGTATGTGCGTGTAGTCATCGAGGTTCGATGCATACAATTAATTCTCCTATTTAGTCCGTTACTCGATAATAATATCGTCATTGGCGATTAATCTGATGTACGGTGGAGAATCTCTAATATAATTTTAATAAATATTAGAAAAAATGTCGTTGACACAAAAACTACCCACATTGTATGTGCGTGTAGTCATCGAGGTTCGATGCATACAATTAATTCTCCTATTTTAGTCCGTTACTCGATAATAATATCGTCGTTGGCGATTAATCTGATGTACGGTGGAGAATCTCTAATATAATTTTAGTAAATATTAGAAAAAATGTCGTTGACACAAAAACTACCCACATTGTATGTGCGTGTAGTCATCGAGGTTCGATGCATACAATTAATTCTCCTATTTAGTCCGTTACTCGATAATAATATCGCCGTTGGCGATTAATCTGATGTACGGTGGAGAATCTCTAATATAATTTTAATAAATATTAGAAAAAATGTCGTTGACACAAAACTACCCACATGGTATGTGCGTGTAGTCATCGAGTTTCGATGCATATAATTAATTCTTTTGATTAGTCAGTTACCAGATAATATCGCCGTTGGCGATTAATCTGATTTGCGGTGGAGACGATCTTGCACGCCGAATCCAAGATTTGAAGTGCCCGAGCTACCATCCGTCATTATCAGCCTTTTTTTTTTTGATACGATTAATGTCCCGGAAGAGGTCTAAAAACCAGCAGTTGTCGGCTGAAGATCTAAAGAATCTAAAGATAAGCCTGTTGAGGACTATCTTGTACCCGCAATTTGCAAATATTTACTTGCTCCCTTTATTAAATTTAGAAGCAAAAGCAGCATTGGCTGAAACTCTTACCAAACGAGATTCTATACATCAACAAAAAAAAAAAAAAAAGGGCAAATTGGAATCGCCTTGGCAGCTTTATCGCAAGCGATGGTAATCATTTTCAATGAAACTTTGAAGCAAAAACTTTTAAAACTGCTGAGTTACGCTTGTCGCGATAGCCAGAATAGGGAAACTAAAACTCATCGTAACATAATAATGAGTTCCATAAACGTATGCCTGCGTGACACGCTGACCAATACAAGTTGCGATGATTATCTATTGGGAGGAGATGTTGCTGAAACGCTGCAAATTGCAAAAAACGACGACGTCATCTCCGCAGCCACAGCTGCCGGCTCGAGCTCCACAGCAGAGCTACACGTACCCGCCACGTAGGACCTACCACGAACGGTCGTGGAACACTAGCAACCAGCGGAAATAAACCACCAGGTGCAGTGCGATGGACGTTTACGATATTTTCATCAAAAATGGGCTTAGATAACGAGTGATCCATTAATATAATCGTGAATAGCTGGTTACTAAAGACCTTTTAAATATCTGCCCGCTAAACAAAGTAGCTCTTGTGTTTACCCAAGGTCAATACATGGCCATAAAGATTATATTTTAGCGTTGGATAAACTATTAAAAATAAATGCTATATTCGTATGTTCTCATGAGCCAGGTAAATTTTGTCACAAATTTTTTCTTGTGCTCAAGCTATACGGTGAAAATCGCTTCATACATAATTTAAAATCTTTGAATTAATTTACTACAAAACACTTCAAAATGGAAGATTACAGAACCGCTGATAAGTTAACAAAACAATGCTACATGTTATTTTTTCATCAATGTTGATAAGTCTTTCCGAAAGTACCTTCGATTTGAATATAACAACGTTTTATATGAATTCAAATATTAAACGTTTGACTTATGCACCGCTCTTTATATAAGTATTTACTAAAATATTAAAACCAGTCATGGAATTTTTACGTCGGGATAATTTTTTCATCCATAATATATCTAGATAATATATTTTACATTGGCAAAGATTGTGATGATTGTAATGAGAATGTTTGGATTACAAAACATATTTTAATAAATTTAGGTTTCATAATGCATACGAAAAAAGGTTGCTTTGTTCCTAGAACACAATGTAGATTCCTTGGGTTTATTTTTGATTCAGAGAAAATTATTTTAAAACTACCCACAAAAAAAAAAAAAGTTCTTAAAATAGAAAAAATAATACACAAAGTTATTCGAGCAATTTAAAATATTGTCACCAAATAAAAATCCTACTTATGATCAGGTAGTGAATTTACCCAGATATAATAAAGATGATTTTACTTGGTGGTTAAATTATCTAGAAGAGGGCTTTTCTCCTCTTAGAACAGGCCAATACACTAAAACTATCTATCCTGACGCATCATATACTGGCTAGGGCGGGTTTTGTGATGGAAAAGAGGCAGCGGGTCATTGGAAGGAAAGCGAGTCGTCGCTACACATTAATACTCTGGAATTAAAAGCAGTTTTTTCGGACTTAAAACATTCGCATAATTATGGTAGTTACGATTGTGATATATTGTTAAGAATAGATATTACCATTACCTGTATAAATAGAATGGGTAGTGTTCAGTTTTCACATATGGATCATATTA
Organism: Stenoptilia bipunctidactyla; assembly: GCA_944452665.1. Taxonomy (NCBI): domain Eukaryota; kingdom Metazoa; phylum Arthropoda; class Insecta; order Lepidoptera; family Pterophoridae; genus Stenoptilia; species Stenoptilia bipunctidactyla. Next base: position 844,995 of record OX101724.1, on the reverse strand, counting down.
CCCGAGACCAATGGAAATAGCGTGAAATGCGTAAGATCAATATCTTTACATCTTATATTACTTCAAAAGATAATATAGAAGCTGAGAGTTTGTCACGAAAACAGTTTAATGACACTGAATGGGATCTAAGTGACTATACCTTTAATAATATAACAAATAGGTTTGGAATACTATCGGTTGATCTTTTTGCAAACAGATGCAACTTATAATGTCCTATTTATGTAACCTGGAAAAATGACCCAGATGCAAAAACTCTTCAGAAAATTGTTAGTGAAAAGTCTGTGGGTATTGTGGTAGTACCATACTGGCCCACGCAACTATGGTTGCCATTGTTTAAAAGGTTGTGTTGTGATTGTATTTACTAAATACTAATTCGCTGAAATCTCCTTTCAGATCTGCGCTCAACCTTCATTAAACATTAACCTTGGTTGCCGCGAAATTGTTCAGAAAGCGTTAGTAAAAAGATCACTGTCTTCAAAGTCCGTTGAAATTATGTTGGCATCTTTGTTGGATAATTCTTACCGAGACAGTGTGAAGGAGGTATCAAGGCGTGGATTGAATATTGCAAAAATAATAATTTTAGTTTTACTCAAACTTCTAAACCAATAATTGTTCATTTTCTAACTGAAATTTTCGAAAAAGGTGCTAAGTACGGTACTATAATATCTGCATTATCATTAATATTAAACATAAATTCCCAATATGACAGGTTAAAAAGTTTCATGAAAGGAGTCGTTATGTGAAGACCAACCACATCAAGTATGATCTTACCTGGGATCCAGCAGTTGTATTGAGCTACTTACCTACAAAATTTCCTAATGAAGACCTTGACTTAAAGACTCTTTTCCAAGAAAACTGTTACACTAATAGCTCTTGTAACGGAACATCGTGTTCAAATTTTATCCGTGACAAAGATTAAAAATATTTTAATAACTAAAAAAGGTACTTATAAAAGGGTTTATAAAAACCTCTAAATTTAATAGTAAACAGACCTTGGTAAAGTTTCCGTTTTTTAATATTCGTCCAGAAATTTGTCCAGCAAAAACCTTACAGATGTAGGTATATAAATAAAACGAAAATTTAAGGAAACCTGATAATTTGTTTATTAGTTTTAAGAAACATATAGGTTTCCAAACTTTAAGTCACTGGGTTAAAAACACTTTAACTCTCAGTGGTATTGATGAAAATATTTTTAGTGCACATAGTACATGACATGCTGCTACATCAAGAGCTATTTATTTAGGAGTTTCTATTGACCTATCAAAAAGACTGCAGGATGGTCGGATTCTTCCTCAGTCCTTGCTAGAAATTATAACAAACTTTGTAACGAAAAATAATTTGCCTAATCATTGTTGAATTGTTTTCAATAAGTATGTTTATTTACTATTGAAGAGTTTTACCTTACTACTCTGCCAATTCATTTCACTATAACTAATCTTTAAACATCCTACATAAAGTAAACCTCAATCGCAAAGAAAGAAGCTGTGAAATATAATTGAGGATCAAACGAACTTCTAAAGTGAAGTTCGATCCTAATTATGTGAACAGCTTCTTTCGAAGCGATTTAATATAAACCCACCCGTTATTATGCTTTGAAATAAGCATAATATGAATATGTTTCAACATGGAGTAATTTCAATTTATATTTGTATTTTACCCAACCCCAATATAGTGAAATGAACAAACAGGAATAAGACAGATTGACTTTAAACAAAATGAGTTCTGTAGACTGGATGCTGACATAGGGAGCGAAACGTGACAGTTGTTAAAAAAAAAAAAAAAAAAAAAAGAACCCTTATCATAGACTCTAAAATCCGTGCAAAGGCTAGCAGTAGGTGGCGCTACTACATAAAGTAAACCTCAATCGCTTCGAAAGAAGCTGTTCACATAATTAGGATCGAACTTCACTTTAGAAGTTCGTTTGATCCTCAATTATATTATGTTTTGGTATTGTTAAGTTATTCTGTTACAAATAAATAGTTTTCAATCGTGAAATCACTTAAATAGTTTTTAAGTTGTTTGTTCAATTTCAAAATATTAAAAACTGTGATTTGTTAATTTACGTAACTTATTTTTACGCTTCACACACTTTAAATAAAGAAATTAATCCATTTTGTTTCTCAAGAAAGAGAATAATAATAAAAGATAAAGATTCCTCATAAAAAAATAAAGTTTTAGGACAGGTATACTTAGGATATTTTTCCCTATAGCGTTAGAAAATAATTTCAGCAGCCTGAAACAAACGCAACTAAAAACAATAATTAGTTAGTCATAAGTAATTTAACTTTTTTAAATAAAAAATTTAGTTGAATTGAGAATTCGTTCATAATAAATATTGAACGGAACAACCTTTAGTCTGGCTTGGAAGCGGCGGCGGCGGTAAATCTCAAAGGGTATAATTCCGAAAGGCGCAAGTTCGCGACGAGACGCCGAAAGAAGCCCCGCGAGTTGAGCGATAATACACCTTGTGTGTTTGTTATAAGAGCTATGCACGGGTTATCTTTTATGAAAACGACTTTACTTAGTTGCTAATTTTATTAATTTAAAGCTTTGTTGTTGTATGTATTGATAGTTATAAGTATGTGAGAATACAGTAAGTACAAGAAGCTGTAAGTATTGTATCATAGTTTGAGGTTTACAAAATCATAGGTATTTACCGAATATGTTTCCTTTTATAATTCTTAGAAAGTTTGAATGTAAGGGAGAGAGGATATTTCTTCGTTTTTTATTAGAATTATGGGTACGTTTGATTGTCTATTTGAGTCTCTCTTCATTAGGTATAAGTTGCGATTTGACGCCGTGCGAAAGAATATCAACGTATTACCTACCGATAGATTTGTAATAATTTCATATTAATTTCTTGCAATAGCGTACCTATTTCTAAAGAAATGTGATAGTGTTTTGTATGACAAGTTTGATATCATAGTTTATTGAGAGTACCTAAATTAATGTTTGTTGTTAAGTATTAGAAATAGAAGGCTACCGAGCCTCAGCATCCGTTCATAACCACAAACAGTGCGACTAAGAATAAGTATTAAACGTTTTTAAAATACTTACGTAACACTTAAACGTGAGAGCCCGGGAGTAGCTAGCGAGCGATCCGCGGCAGACAAAGGGCATCGAACTTGCTATTTCATAGACTATAAAAATTATGCAGAATGCTGGATTACTTACTTAAAATTTATTTCAAGCTTTATTGTATGGTTGTGATGATAGTTGTAAGTATGTGAGAATAAACAAGAACTTAAATATCCTTGTCAGTGATGCATCATAGTTTAAGGTTAAGAAAATATATTCTCACGGATAGTTAAAATTAATGTGTTGTCGGTTCGAACGTGCAAATCTATTATTTCAGTAGAGTTTTAAATTGGTAAACCGCGTGATAAACGCACATATTGGTGAAAAGGTAGTTTTAAAAATATTCTGCACTTAGATACTACCGTAAAAAACATTCCCGAGACGTTGTTGTCGTCTAATTTAGTAGGCACAAAATTACACTTTGTAGTATCTCTCTTGGTTACTTATCGCTTTATTTTAACGCCATCTGTTATCGAACAGATTCTATCAAAAGGTAACAGCTGTTTTTAGGGTTGACACTTAGATATTTTGATCTAAACTTTGAACTTGTTTTCCGAACCAACCGTAAGGATTACAAGTTTATGTTACTGTTACTTATAAACTACACCACCAAACATACAAGCCCCTTAAGTATTATCTCTTCATTATGTTACACGTTGTAGATGTGTCGATACGATTAAGGATTTCGGCATATGCTATCAATACTTATACAAAAATACTGAAAAGTACGTTTCTTTGATTGGTTAGAAGCGCTAATCTCTGTAACTAGCCTGATTTGCATTTGTTTGTATTCGATATCCTTATTTTTGAGGAAGATTATTTTATCCAAAGTCTCACTTGATCTAAAGCAAGTTACATCGCGCGGTGCTGCTAGACTTATCATATGCGTAACATGCTGGATCCTTTTACTCAAATATTGTACAGACAAGTTTTATTTTGATAGCCGATAAGTGGAAAAAAAACATGTGTTTATATTTCTTCAACATGCTGGACTGTGAGTGAAAGAAAAACATAGAATGTGCCAGCTGCTTCTCTTCCCGGGCATACTGTAAAAGTCAGTTAAGGGACAGATGCTTTATTGGAGGTTTTTATTTTATGGCCGATAGGCTGATTCTCTGTCACTGCAATAATACTTAGTCTCTCTCAATCATTATAATACCTCAAAATTTGTCAAATGTGACATCATATGGTTTAATTATAACCTCAGGTGTTCTGCCTACCCCATAAGGAATACAGGCGTGTAGTAATGTAAGTATTATTCAACTGTAAAACATTCTTGCCTATAAAAGTACGAAATTGTACTTCAAATTTTATACATAATATTCTTCTATTGGATAAATTTTCGCTCGAAGCTTAGTAACATTAACGTAAGCTTGACGGTTCAACCGTAAAAATATCACAAGAATGTTCGCATTGATGCGTAAATATGTATATGGATTAGTTTGAGCTGTTTCACTACAAAGAAAGGCGCCCTATTCATCCGTCTACTTAAATCTGTCCTTTCCTTCGGTCTTTGAGCATTTCCATTCTTTCCGATACAACAAAATAACATAATATAATGAAAAGGTAACACAATTTGTGGGGGCACGAAAAAAGAAACAAAAGAAAGTAAAAACATGAAATAATCTATAACTAGCCTTTCACAAAATCGTCAATTATTATGTACGTCTAACGAGCCACTCATATAGATTGAAAGTAATTGGGCGATTAATCATTAGGTATTAATTATTTTTGTCCTACATATTTCAGTGTAGATGGTACAATAAATGAAATCAGTACTACAAGGTCCAAGGTTTAACCGTCCCTGTAACTTTATTCGCTAATGTTTCCCGTCTAGAACACGCCTACTGATGCACGTAGTTTTTTTGCGGTAACAATAAGAAGGACGGTAGTTTTCAACTTTGCGCTTCCGAACAGAAGGGTCTAGTACCGAAAGTGTGTGAAAAATAAATATATTATAAAAAAATATCTTTGTTCTTCAAAAAAGGCTTTTATTTGAAAGAGCCGACAGTCTCACATGACCGCAGCCTGCATAAATGCAAATTTAAAAACGCAATAAACTCCGGATTCAAACGGCTTCGATTTAATATAGTAAATCATATAAACTTATAGAAAGTTCAAGACTTTCTTATTGAAATCTTTTTATTACTGCATATTTGGTTTATGTTTCATAACGTTTGAAAGTTTTTTTTATCTTATCAATTTATATCAATGTTTTTACCACGCAAACCTTAAGTTATATACTTCACGTGAAACAAATTTTGGCAAATCTGTGAACTCTTTTGCTATGCAAATACCAGGTCAAGTAAATTTTCTACAGATTGTTTCTATGCTTGACAAAATATTCACAAACCTGTGCAATCAAGCCCAAACTAGGCTTCTCTACTTCGCGTAACAATAAGATGCGCATGAAAAAAAAACCTATTCAGGGTTTGAGGCCTAATGTCCTATTTGGGAACAAGCTACCTATTCTACCTCAATCCTAAGAAAAAGTAACTCTTCTTTTAGAAAGGACTACTTAAGTTAGCTGAGATATAAAACGTAAAAGCGCATTGTACGTAATTCTTCACAGCGACATCATTGTTGTCACCTTCTAAAAATCCCCGGCGGCACCTTGCACCGTGCTTAACTCGCGGTTGACCGAATTTATTTTAACGCACTGAAATAAACTACAAGAATGCCCCTTTGCCATTTAACCATTTTAAAACGCCTTAAGCTTTGAGTGTGATTTACCAGCCGAATATAAAGAAAGCAATTTGCAGTTCGGAATTTTCGTAGTCATAACAAAGATTAATTGCGTATAAAAAGCTTTTTTATTTAAAACGGTCGTTCTTTTGTGTTTTATACAACTTTTCCAAGTATTGTTATAAAATAATCGATTTCTTAGCTCGAACTCTTTAGGGTTCACTAACCCTTGGTTGTTTTTCAGTTGTTAAAGGAGTAAAAATATGTTAAAAAATACAGTTGGAGTTGTGCTTTTTGAAACAACAATCACAAACAGGTTTTAAAGATACAATAAACAATCTGTTAGAAATTAAAAAAAGCATGATAACCTCAAGTTAACGTGTACCTATAGATTTTATGATTAATATCGCTAAAGTCTTATGAAAACTTTTCTATTTAGACAGATAATTTCACTGCCTAGCCCTTAGCGCAGCATTGCTACGTCCTCCCTTCCATTTTCTTTAAAAATCGGAATACCGCAGTATCTGTTGCTCTAACAAAATTACCAACAGTACCAAATTACTCGTAAAGCACTTTCCTTGGAATGGTGGAGATTACCGTCCAGTATTAATTTGTTATCCTTTAACACAAAGTCAAATAGCTTGTTACTACCAGAACCTTTGAGAACTTTAATATGTCGTATTACATTGACGATACATTGTTGTTAATTATGAGATAATTTGACATTAAGTAGTCCTAAAAATACAGGCAGGTGCCTAATTAATAAGTCAGCGTGAGATATAGCGCCATAAGGGAATTTCGTATGACGTAATTAACCTTCACGAAGTAATTTAAGAGCCGTAAGTCTTTTATTATTTACCGGCACGATACTCAGGTATCGAAAATATAATTGAAATCGTCCGTAAAATTAACTTGTGGCTTGGTAATTCGTCGTTTTAATCCTGTCTAAGCTTAATCATATTTTGATACAGGTAACTTGAGGTTTCATTTTTATTAGTACGTTGCTTAGCCAACCCTAGGGCATTAGATGAAACCCAGTGCCAGTAATTATATGGATGCCCTGTACGGTCCAAGGTTGTAAGAAAGAACTAAGCATTTAATTTAGCGAACTCAGAATGCCTGTTTTCGGTTTTGTTGGGACGTTCCTCCTCCGAGAAGTCAAATTTCACCTTACATCAACCAAAACAAAACATTAAATATAAACTCTCGGAGAAATGTTCACTTTTCTGCTCTTTTATTTGGTATTGTGAAAAATCGAAAGCCTTTTTACTTGTATTACAAATTATCATGATCTCCGGGTGTTAAAACAGCACGTCTTAAGTTCCCAAACATAAGACTTAACTACACCGCTGCGAAAATTTGGAACAAAATTCCTCCACCACCGCTTCGAAACCTCTCCTTTTCTGTTCCTGGTTTAAAAATGAAATAGGAGAATTTTACCTAGAGAGCCAGTTGAAGGGTGTAGCAAAGTAATATGGTAAGTGTTTAGTTTTTAAGTTCAATTTGTTTGAGATTTAGTATTAAATTTTGCTTGGTGGTAGGATCCCTTCTGGGTCCGCCTGGCTAGCGACCACCCTTTATATAAAGTCTGCCGCCAAATGTTACCGCTCCGGCGGTAATGTGTTCCGGCAATATTGTTTAAAGAGCCAGTTCCTTCCTAAACCCGTGTGCTTTCATCTTCGACCTCATCGTCACTTACCATCAGCTGAGATTGAGGTCAAACGCGGGTTTAGTCACTTATAAAAAAAAAAAAAAAAATGATATAATTGTGTATACAGGGTGTCCCAAAAGTCGACGATATACCAAAAGCAAGAGAGACAACAAGTAACAACAGCTACCGGAAAAATTAAAAAAAAAAAAAACACTACAGACTCCGCTTAAAAAGACATCAAAAATTTTGTTGGCGAACAGGTTTTCTTCTGAAAATGTGACGATAATAATTTATAGACGAGAATATTTGTGTAACTTTTGTTATATCTATTTTCTAAAGTCGTCAGCAAAAATGTTTCAATAGATACTTATTGAAACATTTTGGTTCATTTTGGCCACCGAACAAACCATGTTTCGTAAATACTTTAGTACTAGAGCTCGCCGGGTCACACACAATGTAAACATTTGCGTCACGATTTCTTTATGCCTGGTACGAAATACTTTGTGTGTAATGATTATTTGGCAACCCAGTTACTAAAAGGTATTTGTTTAAAGCACTTAATTTTTGTATCATGATATGTGATTTTCGCCTGCTTATGAGAATAATATAATGTTGTAACGTCTACATACCTATTAAGTTTCTGTGCACATAAGCAGTGTTTAATAATCACCGACGTCTCTAGATCCATAACACAGGAAATCAGCATCAAAAGATCCAGTTGCCGACTTCCATCTTCAAAAGAACCTCATATTTCAATCGTCAAATTGAATGAACGTAAAAAAGCTGATCTCTCTCGAGTACGGACTCAACCTTTTTCGTGCAATAAAAAATACTAACGTTCTATATTTGCCCCCAGAGGCCCATCCTGAGAAATTCAATTCTCGGATCAGGAATAAGCTGTTCTACGGCACTGCGGGGGGCAAGGACCTCATGCAGAGGAAGTGGAAAGGCCTGGCGGAGCTCATCACCATGGAGTGCGACGGCAAGGACCTCACGCCCGTGCTGCGGGAACACAAAGTACACGCGATAGTTTTCTTAAACATTCCAAGGTAATTTTTCTTGAGTTTCTACGATTGTATTAGATAAATCAGGTCTTTAAGTGCACTTTTTTTATTTAAAAGTAATTAAGGGTTTTAAATACAAAAACTTTAATTTTTTTTTTCTTGTTACGTGAGGAAATCGAACCTGCAACACTGGCGTTTTACATTTTTAGTCCTCGATGTGTCCGTGATTCACAAGAGACGGGATTATGAAAGTTATGATTATGAAAGCTTTTAGTTTACCTTTAATTCCAATGTAAGTTTGTTGAACTAACGAATATTAAATGATACAATTGTAAATTCTAGGTTCGCGTCTTCGTTATAGATTACCTAAAATTGTATAAGTAACTGAGCTGGAGCTATTAAGTAGCAAACGCGAGGTTGAGCTGAACCCACGGCCTTTTCAATACATTATTGAATATCGACGTAGTTCTAACTGGAAGTAAGCTATTGAATTTTAACTATCAGCAATTATACTATTCTGCTGAGCTATAAATTACCTATATCGAGCGCAGTTTGCCATGTCGCGGCAACTTAGTGCTGAACGCATGGACACGGAAAATAAAACGCGTTCATTCAGTTTGGTAATTACTACAGTAGATTAAATTACTCGTTGTAAAAATATTGCACGGAAAAGCTTGTCAAAACTTATAAACATTGTAACAAAATATACTTATATACAAAATACTTATAGATACACTGGAATTTTGGCACAATTTGAGTAAGTAAAGTCGAAAATGTTGTCGAATTTTCATTTTTCTTTTCTGAGCTTTTATTCTTCGCGTTTATAATGAGGCGCACTGAGTCCGTCTAACACAGTCCTCTATTGTGGCAAGCTTTTTAAGTAACCGAAGGTTCTTGCTAATTAGATGTTAACAGTAACGTACCTATGCGTCTCCGACCCAAGGCTTCAAATCGAAGCACCCGTTGTTAATATTTCTGCACTGATCGCTAACAAAACTTAGTGTAAAAAGTATAGACGATGTTTTTTATCTGAAGCAAAAGGTGTATTATTTGTTTGAATGTATGAGTTTGGACAACCGGCTGGTGTAGTGGTAACATACATTGCCTTCTATGCCAGAGGTCCTGGGTTCGAAGTTCGAATCCCGGCGGCGGCGGATATTTGTGTGATGAACACAGATATCAGTCGTCAAGTCATGGATGTTTTTAAGTTTATATTCTAATAAAAAATATGTATTTATTCAATATGTATGTTTATATATTTCTTAAGTATATCAGTTATCTAGTATCCGTAACACAAATTTCTTAAGAAACTTAATTTGAACTAGATAATTTTGTGTTGTATTTATTATTAACTACTAACTATAACTACCATTTTGAACGTATCAGAAAATGTTTTGTGGAAGCAGTTATAACAATAAAACATGTAGTTCCAGTCCAGTGCACTTCTTTAGTGATGCTATGACAGTATTAGACAGTCGTGTTTTTGTTGCAGCTACGGAGGCGGCACACACCCTTGGAACAAGTCCGGGGGTGCGTTCGAGCCTTCCACTGAAGATGGCCTCATAGAAGTAGTGGGACTCACTACGTATCAATTAGTAAGTTATTTTAAAGTCTTTAACGAATAAAGGAGGACTCTTAGTTACTAGAAATAATAAGCGTTTAGAAATCTAATCATAACTTATTTTAATAACTTATTCTTCTACGAATTTTCAACACATTGGTTAATAGTGTTTATAAAATAAATATATTTATTTGTAAATGTGTTTGATTTTTTTCTATATCTCTGTTTGGCAGTTGAGGGGTTATGTAAATATACTGTGAAAAGAGGTGCATTCCTTCCAATAGTTGAAGGTGACGCAAATCATATATTTTTTGTCCCAGCACAAAGCACCAGGTGTTTCTGAAAATAATACTTTGATTTTATCTCCTATGTTTAGTTTAGTATCGTCTCTTCGACACTGAAATATAGTTTGAAATGATATTATGTTGAAAGTAAATATTACAAACAGTTGATTTACTTCGTAGGGTTATTTAAGAAAAAATAAAACTTTTGTCTTCCATGCTGGACTGTGAGCAAAGGAAAAACATAGAATGTGCCAGCTGCTTCTCTTCCCGGGCATACTGTACAAGTCAGTTAAGGGACAGAGATTCTATTAGACGTTTTTGTGGGCGATAGACTGACCCCCTGTCACTGCAATAGCCTCTCTCCACCATTATAATGCCTCCAAAGTCAAACGTGTCATCAGATGGGTTTATAGACTCTGGTGTTCTGCCTACCCCATAAGGGATACAGGCGTGAAGTTATGTATGTATGTTAAACTTTTGCCTGTATTCACGCTTTAATCTTAGCATTTGCATGTTTTTCAAATCTAGGTTTTCAAAACATCACAAAAAATGTTTGTTTATTTAACAGAATCTTTAATTAACATTTAACGATAGATGGCGCAATTTTAAAGGGTTGGCGAAAATTTGAGTGTGTTATATAGTGTTAACATACGTCAGTCAATTGTCTGTCATTAATTATACACTTCTTCTTTCGTTTCGTGTTATTGTTTTTTGAAATTTCAGTAATAATGGCTTTCACACCTCGTTTTTGACCCAGTTTGGCTTATTGCAGAACGTAAGGGAAATACCTACATAGGGAAGAATTTGTTTTCGGAAACCTGACCTGATACTTACTAGACCCTACCTAGTCCTACTATTATTGTGTTACATATTGTGATAATAAAATATTTATATTGATAAAAGCTGCTTCTATCATTTCCAAAAGCAGCTCATTATAAGCTAGCAATTAGTTTTCTAATACTTATGGTCTTTTTACGTACTTAACTGTTTTGTTAACTTTAAAACTCTACATTTGTGAATTTCGACTGTGCTATTATTAATAAGGGTGTCTCAATTGGCGACTACCCCTGACGACCTGCTTGGTAGTAACGTCCTGGCTAACTACAATGTTTCATAAAAAGTCTGTAGCCATCGCTGAGGTGGCTTCCTAAATCAGATAGACCCAGTGAAAAATACACAGGGTTATTTTTTCGTCACCAGCCAAATTTAAATGCTATTTTCTTTGATACGATCCACGAATTTATGTAAGTATCGCTCTGTAGAAAAAACAACAGATGTCACCACAACCTCTTTTCCAAATAGTCGCTGTTGATGAACACAGCTACTACGACGTGGCATTTCTGTAGTAGACGTTATTTTAAAATTATTTTATTTTATTTTAAAGGTATTAATATTTTAGCAAATAAATTAATTTTCTTGTAAATAAACCTACATCTTTTTTGCAAAAATCGTTTCTATAAATTTAATGATACTTACAGTGTAAAAAAAAAATTGGCCGGTGATTAAAAAACAACCCTATACAATAGTATTAAAGACCAACATAACGGTAACTGGGCATCTCCTGGCTGATGATGATGATGGTGAGAGTAGCTCCTACTAGTGATCATCCGGGTATAATAGTGTATACCAACAATGAAGTAGCGAAGAGGCAATTTCTTCCCTTTTATAGTTCATCTACCTTTATAAATCCGATTTATATCCACTGAGATAATTTTCATATTATTGCTAGACAATACGATGAGGTAACAACGTTCTCACTATAGTCTCTATACTCAGTATAAACTAGGTTTATTGCTTTTAAACTGCTTTCCCGTTTGTTTATTACAACTACGTACATACTACTACTTTATGTACTGAATTAGTACTTGACAGTAAACGTGGTAACTAATTATTCAAGAAATTCCATAGAAATTAAAGGGGATGTAGTAGGTTATTCGCAGCAGAAACATGAAATAGTACTTACCATGTCCAAAAGTTTGTAGTTTCCAATAAGTGTTTTCTTGGGTGTTTTTCATTTTAAAGTTACACTATTTGCAAATTAAATCCATATATTTGTACTTCATTCGCTTAAAAAGGCAAAGACTCATAAAAAAATACTTTGTGCTACGCAGAAATTTTTCAGAAAATATTGTCAATAATAATTTATTTCACGAACGCTACGTAAAAATACGATGTTTTTTATTTGGTCGTTATGGAAATTAATGGAATCAAGTATTAAGCTTGGTTAAGTTTGTTTGTAATTTCTCAAAGTCTAAGGCGGCCGGTATACAAAGGTATTCAAATATCTGGTTAAAATGTTTTTAATTTAGGGACAGTTGGGGTTCAATGTAACAAGGGGCACAGAGGAAAATCGACGCAAACTACATCTAGGATGCTCGGTGTTTAGGATAATATCTACGGAAAACCTCAATATCTTGATAATAAATTACATTAGCAGAAAAACGCACACATCAAAAGCACTAGATCAGAATCGCAAAATAAACTTACTGTACCGAAACATCGTACTTCAGGTTTTAAAGGAAGTTCCAAATTTTCAGCGTCGAAAATTTGGAATGATTTGACACCTCCTTTTAGAATGAATAAAAAATGAATATCAAAATGAATGGGCTAAATTTAAATTTAAATATATTATCGTATATTAGTTTTGAAACGTTATAAAGACATATCAAACCTGCAATACAGATAATCGGGTATAATATAACATTATTAGTTTATTTAATGTGAAAGTAATTATGTATTAGTTAAATATATCCTATATTTATTATTTAGTTTTAATTGTTCTGTACTTATTCAGTTTATACTTATTATTTTTATCCACATTTACTTATTTTATATATTTAAATGTATAAACAGGGTTAATTGTAATAAGCGCATCACCTCTACAACTTTTCAAATTTAATAGTTTTTAAAATTTTAGTTCTTTCATACAAAAAATATTTATAGCCTCTGTTTAGAGGCGTAATTCTATTTACTCTGAGCGTATGCAACGCACCTTGCGCAGTAAAATATCTATTGGTTTTTATTTTATTTGTGTTATTTATCAAGATTTGTATAAAGTCGTAGTAAAAACGCCGCAAGAGGTAATGCGTTAATTAAAATTAACCCTGTATACATACCTATTCAGGGTTGATTTGTAGTCATCGGCCAAATTGTTTTACACAATAAGTATCATTTATAGAAACGATTTTGCAAAAAAAAAAAAAGGTTTTTTTTTACAAATAAATAAATATATCTGCTATCATATGAAGCAAACCATGGTCACTCTAAATTACCATTAAAATAAAGGCAACTACGCGCTACTACAACACATCTTGTAGTACTACGTCGTAGTATTATCAATGAAATGCTGCAGTAGGTATGTTCATCAACAGCGACTATTTTTTTTAAAGTTTGTGGTTCCATATTTCTACTTTTTTGTACTGAGCGACACCAAAATAAATAAGCAGGTACGTTTATAACGTATCAAAGAAACTAACATATAAATTTGACTGGTGACTACAAATAAACCCTGTATATTTATATTTATACATACATAAATAGGTACTAGTAGTCAATTATAAATTTAAAACCTACACAATACGAAAATGGGTTGATGAAGTGTTTTTTACTTTTTTTTACCTATTTTTAATTTTATCTATGATCGCCCTAGTCAAAATTAATACTATTATAATATTGCTGTATATGAAAGGTTATGCTATCAGCAGCGTTGCCATAAATTTTATACATTTCTGGCAGCTATTGCTGAGGTCTGCCCAATATCACAATTGTTTTTATTTAATATGTTTGATAGTCTCGTCATTTTTATTTTGAAATGTAAATATATTTTTTTTCTATGTTACTGTTTTTTTTAGTTTATTATGACATTTTTCTTTCTTTTTTCTTTCAATAATTATTCAAAATACGAACGAATTCCCGCACTTTCATTTCGGTCAATTTCCACGCATCACGTACCACCTAATGTCTGTGCATTCTAGCATAGCCAACTGTTCCAAAATGTAGACTTCATAGAACGAGCTCATGAATGCTTACTTTGGGGCCACATAACTAAGGGTGTAAATAAAACACAGTTTTTGTGATCTCTATAAGTGAATCGATGTTTCATTGCCCTCTCCCCCCACAGCCGCTCCTGCAAGCCGGCGGGCACGGCATCTGCATCACTCAGTGCAAGACCGCGAAGATCGTGACCACGAAGGTGATCCCGATGCAGGTGGACGGCGAGGCGTGCCGCCTGGCGCCCTCCGTCATCACGCTCAGCCGCCTCAACCAGGCCATCATGCTGGCCAAGCGGAAACCCGGACGAGCTACTGCGCCGTAAGTACCATGTTTACAGCGGTTTTAAGACGGTTTTTGCAACGATGCAAGCTTTTTAAATAATTACGTTTACAGTTGATAATCTCATCACCTTGAGGCCAGACGAATGGATCTGTAGTGGAATCATTAATACTTTATCTTTATTAATATTTTACGAACGCGCTTATCTCTGAAGCTTTAGTTAAATTTGAATTATCAAGAAAATCTTATGGGATTCAAGTAAAAATGCACAAAGCTGCAGCTTCTATGAAGATTCTTATTTTTATTCTATGAGCTCTCCAACTCCTCGCCTCGTGAAATACAATTAGATAAGAATAAGGTCACCAAGTTGAAACAGGAATTCTAGAAATAGCATCATCTATTAGAAATGCACTAGCCAGGCGATCCCAAAGGTTAATCAACTCGTAGTCATAGGCACAACAATCACAGTGCCATAATGAAACCCGGATCCAAAAAAATATACGTTAATACTTGTCCGAAGCAATGCATATATGAAGTATATGAGGAGCTAGGTCATACATTACAATAACTTGAGCTCCGAGCTTACCAGACTAAATTTATGTACCACACTGCGTAAATCTTGTTTTAATCCGAGATTAATAACGATTATTATGGGCTTTAGTTTAAATTTGCCACGATCAACTATCTGTATTATAATTATCTGATAAGTATCAGCGTAAACGGGACGGCTAATCGAGGCACATCCCAGGACTCGTTTGAATTCCAAAAATTTGTCTGCATTTCACAGATCTTTAGAGACTCTTTGTTTGCCGGTCAGACCGACTACTGTGTAATTTAATCCTGTAGCTTTGACTTGATGATGTTGAATGCTGAAATGCCTATAAACAACTACATTCTATACCACTTAACTTAATTATAATATTGTTACTAATAATTTGGTGACAAAATTATAAGAAACATAATAAAGCTTAAAAGTTTGTTAGTCAGAAAGTGCTAATATATGTATCATGTATCATAAAACTTTCATAATCTTAATAACTAGTCATTTTTTTCTTCTTCAATTATCTTGCAATCAGTCATGGACTATAAGCGGGTGGGTTGTGGGGCTGGTTGCCGAGTAGGGTGGAACGGCGCTCCTAATAGAACCCACCCTTTGTAATGTGCAGTCAGACCTGTAGGCGACCACAGTCATCAAAGATGTCTCGTCGTTTCCTCAGCCGACGAACGGTTTCAGGGATAATCAGCTGTCCTGGCAACTGATTTGGATGATTCTCAAGCCGTGTTTTGTATCTGGTGCTTTGGTAATAGATCACTTCCTTAACTATCGGCTGGTTGAGGATCTCTTTTGTTGAAATGAACCATGGCGCATTTGACATTTGCGGCATGGTTCATTTCAACAAAAGACGCTACCTATTTTTGATCGAACACTTATCAAGTATGGCAAGTAAAGCAAAACTTTTCAGTAAAAGATATATTTTTACTAACTAACTTTTTAACGGACTTCAAAAAAAGGAGGTAATTAATTCGATTCTTAATGCCGAGAAGAATGCAGAAATGCCGAGTTTTCGTCTATGAAGTCCCAAAGTAAGCTTTTATACGCTTGTGTCACGACAAATGGAAGTAAGGGGAATCCTAGAACACAACAAGATTAAAACGCACTGTTGAATATGAAATACCACATCCCGATGTACTAGCAACTCAAAGTAATTAATACCTTTCTCTGGGAAATACCGAATATATGTTGGAACAAAGACAAACATGTGTACCTAGTGTATTAATTTTTGGAAATGTTTGGAAATAAGAGATAAAATAAAATATTTTAGACATTTTTGACTACGTTTCATTGATAGTAGTCTTTTCTGCAACGAGGCGTCTGAGCAGGTTCTACATCTGGTACTACTTAAGGCATTCAACATAGGAGGTACGCTATGTTGACGCCTAATTAGTATGAGCAATATAGTTGTGTTAAACGAAAAGGAAAACACCAGTCAGTTAAATTATATGAACATTAGGCTTTTTTCAGTTCAAACGTTGGGTCCGTAACATCGTGAAAGGAATAAAAAATAAAGGAAAAAAAATACGAATGGAGATAAATTAAAAACTTTTAACTTTTAGACTCACTGTTTAACTTATAGGTATAAATTATGTTATAGAAAATATAAATTGGCCAAAATATATGTAATACTCACATTATAAAAAAGGTTATTAAAAATTTCTTTTCGCCTCCTCATTATACTCATTGAAAGATGGATTTCTCATAAGTCGATCTATCTTCGACTTTTAGCCGATCGAATCGGTTGTCAAGAATATCATTAAAATAAATGCTTTAAATAATCATATTTAAAGCATTGGTGTTTTGGATTTTTAATTTTACTTTTATGTAGCGTTTTTCCATAATTCCACATTTATTTGCTTAAAAATATATAACAAACTGTACATATGTAAAAAGTTTCTTTTGGTGCATATGACTGAGTAAACCAATAACGCAATTGATTCATTCGTTGGGCCATTACCTCGTTGACTACGTTGACCTACTTTATCATCAGATAGTTTTCTTGGCGATTTAAGGGATGTAAGGCAAAAATCGCCTCATTTTGATGACATATAAAATGGACGGAATCCCTGAATTTTCGTTTCTTTTCATAGAAAAGTACGTGTCGGAACTGTCACGTTTTTCTGAATTTTCGTGTTTTGCACGACTTCGGCCTTTACGAATTCAATGAGACTCATTGTACTCGTATACCTACATACAACTTTTACCAGACGAAAAAAAAGAACGAATTTAAGCAACTACTGTTTTTATTCGGGATTGCGGAGTTCCATTTTTTACAGACACAGTTACTATTAGGTACTGTTGAATTCTGCTGAAGCTATTTTATGAATTCTGTTTTGATACTAACCTCTCAGCACTTCTACTGACATAGAACAGACCAAGTAGGCGCTGTGACTTCTGCTTTTCTTAACATCTAGTGTCTTAAGTTTACACGATTCATAATCTAAAGCAAAACTTTGTAACTTGTATTTTTCATCTTTATTTTCACAAGATTCTATGCGTATGAAGTGAATGGTTGCTGTTCCTTTCTTTGAACTTAAAATTAAGCGCCAAGTATGTTTATGAATTGTAAGAGTGTGGAACACAGGTAATATCCTTCCAATTGATAGTTTTTCAAATGGCCAAGTACAGAATAAATAGTGTTGGGTTTGCATACCATCCGCAGGTTTCAGAGAACCTACCTCCATGAAGCATAGGAAGACCCTTTCATACTTTATTTTTCCAGTCAGTAAATGATTTTTTAAAACCTCGATACGGGCCCCTTCACAAAAAGGTAGAAAATAATTTCAAAAACACGTTCGCCTCATTTTCTGTAAAATACAGCTTCACCATAACGTTTCTGTAGCGTGTTTGAATGTATTATTTACCTTTTAATAAATGCCGCGCTGTAGCACAGGATAATCAAACATTCATTCAACAGCTTATTATTATTAATGGTTGGAGGCATTAAAATTTGAATATGCATGTTCCGCTTGTAAACATTTCATAAGGAAGACCAGGATAATGTGAACATTGTCGCAACGAGTACAATCCCGGCATCTCAATTATGGATGAATTGCAAAGCATTCAAAGAGTTTTGACGAGAATCTTTTCAAAAGTTGTATAATAAAAACAAGAATTTAATTTCACGAAATGTAAGCATATGAATTTGAATTGTCTTTCCAAATCTGCATATTCTTTAACACAACAGCGAAACTTCTCGTTTAATTGTGTATTATACCAACGCGATAAAATTCTGTTAATAATGTATCGTATTTGTAAAATGAGTTGTGAAATCTTAAGAGTAGCTACTGATAATAATTACTTTAGTTGGCGTGCGGAAATAACTTGCGGAAATTCGTTATTTCGTGATTTTGTGAGAGATCTTCTGGTTACAGTAATGAGTAATACATTTCCTATTCCTACTGTTAGGCTTCAATCGTTTCATGAATTATGTAATTATATTATGTTTAACCTACAAAATTTAGAGTAACAAACAAGGTCCAAATCAATCATGGTCCTATTTATTTATCGTTATATACAAATCTTTGTAGAACAACATGAGATTTTGTCGAAACAGAGTGACATCCGTAAATCCACATTCTCATTTACAACGGTACAAAAGATTTGTTAAGAGTCCCTGTTGAGTAATGATTGCACAATCTATCTATTTACACAAGGATCAGTAATATCAACGCTTTTACGATACCTTATAATTAAAATAGTATAACAAAAACATCAGCAGTATCATAAAGTTGAAGAAAATCGACAATAATCCTGTGAAAGGGTACTTCTATGAGACTTGTTGTTTATTCATCATTATGTATGAGTTGACCCTTTTACGCCCCAAAGGTGAAAATAAAGTAGGTAGGTACTAAACTTTAATGAAAATTTTACACCACTTCAGAAATCTGAAACTTTTGGAAGGAAAAGTCAAACTAAAACGTGAGTCAGGTCACGTCAAAGATAATGCCCAAAGTAAATTATTTCGATACCATATGTTTCCATTAGTGAGGCATTATCGACAATACTGAGGGCTTGCTGCAAGATTATTGTGTATGAGAATAAATAAAAAATGAGATCACGTTTTGTTAGATCTGATATCTGTCTGCCTTTCTAATGGGATTCAGGTGCTGTGCCACTAAGGAGAAATACTTTTTTAGAATTTATATATCGGCGAGAGAGAGTGGTGAAGTATAAGAATGTATTATTAAATATCCCACTAGCAACCGCGTGCTGTTTTACCCGTGTAACATTTGATCCTATTTGAATTTCCTCCTTTCCCAAATTTTAGACTAACGAAAATGAAACTGATAATTGCCAAGACTAACGCGTTCATACAAACAAACAAACAATTCAGCTTAATTACCGTCAACTGTGGCAACTTTACCATATTTTTTGTCATTTTATATTTTTTGTAATCAGCCCAAATTTATGAACATTTCCTCGTTTGCCCTGATCTGAACTACTAGCAATAATGATCATCATTAATATAAGTTTTCAACCGACTGCCAAAAAAGGAGGAGGTTCTCAATTCGTCTGTATGTTTTTTGTTGTGTCTTTGTTACACGATATTTCTAACAATTATGTATCGATTTAAAAAAATCTTGTTTCATATGATAGAAGATAACTTCATTCGAAATCGGTTGAGCAGTACATTGAAAGTTTTAATTTTTTTGAAAAAATATGTATAAGTTTGGTGAATGTATACGTGGATGACATTATAACTCAACCATAGTTTTGACGTGAAGTCGGTTTTTTAATGCTCTGCTTTCGTTTATTATTATCATTTTAATACATGACGTAAAGTCACGTTGGAAATCAAAAACTAATATGTAATCTAAAAACGATTTCCTAACCAGTGAATGATCCTAACTAACCTATTGCATTTGTGTTTGTGCAGGCAAACAACCCTGGACAAGCTGACGATCTCCGTGAATCTCATCACGATGGGCGACTACGAGAAGCACCACTACGACAAGGAGCTCCTGGCCAGCACCGGTAAGCCCCATGATGCTAATAATTAGGCTTTACAGGACCACAGGCTGGGGAGACTGATGAGCTGCTCTGTAACAGTAGGAAGATGATTTGCTGATTCGTGCTTACTATGATTCGTACAATACATATAGAAATATTCACTTTAGTTATGTGATATATACAAAATGCACGTTTGGATTTGTTAGTTTGGTTTTTAAACGTACCATTGGTATACCTGTACACGTTTATCCGCCAGCTTGTTTTGCTCTCGATCTACCTTTAAAGACGTCTCTAAGCTGAGGTTGCAAATTATGACTTTCATTTATTGTATGGTATACCTATACCTGAAGTGAATAAATATAAAATGATGAATATAAATAGTCCCACAAGGTCCTTAGACTGAATTTTTAACTTAACTTAAGTTTTTAACTTAATTTAACTTTTTTTAACTTATTTAACAAATTATTAATAGTTTCACATCTAAAACATATGTGTAATAATAAGTGTACTTTTTAAACGACAATTCAAAGCTCAGGGCAGGCGAACGTTTTACTACCTATACTAAACTATGCTCTTTGAGTTGCGTCTAGTTAAGAAACAGAGTAGTCGCAGAATTTCTCTCAGCAACACTTACCTTTGAAATTAAGATACCTTTCCTCTAATGAAAACGAGACGAGGCTATGCCCCGAGGAGAACTTTGAGACTACTGTTGTTTAACCTATTCGGGTTCATTCCGCTATCATTCAACCAAATTTAGACTTTAACTAACGAATGCTCAAAGATAATTACGAAAATTTTGCTATAAGATATCTTCACTGACTATTCTATTTGTTTTTAATTAGTAATCCTGTTCAATCCTGCTCTTTAGATTCGCGAATACAACATTTTACATTTAAATTTTACCTGTTGTTAAGATTCTATTTATAATCTGCTTGAAAGCGTCAACGGAGTTGCATATTTACAATGGCTCCATGAAAGGCAGCCATGTCCAAGCGAACACAAAAGGATAACTCAGCTTTTCAATTAAAAGAAGCATAATAAGAACATTATACCTTTTAAAAGCCACTGTCAGGTATAAAGTTCCCACTAGCCAGTGTATTGTTTAATGGAGTAGTCTTGTCGGATCCATATTAATTACGGGTTGACATGTAATAACAACATACATGGGCACGTGGGCGAGGATCTATGCACTGCACCCACGGCGTGGGTATCCTATTAGAAATGACATTGCATAATGCGCTCTAATTATATGTATTTCATGTGCATTATTTAAACTCAATTCTGGGTAACAGGATTATAAAATTATGTGGTTGTAAGTAAACACTACCATGACAACCAAAATTCAGATTTCTCTTTTGTTTGACATAATTTGATAGAAAAATTCATTTGCATTATTTGAAAAAAAATATTACTTCAAACGAAATTCCCAAAAGCTATCGAATGCAAAACGATTTTGCTTAATCGCGTTCAAACAAATAAACTTTTCATCTTTAATATACGTATTAGATTAAACAACATCATAATTTTGGACTTTTTTTCTTCGCTACTACTTTCGTACCGATTAATTTCAAACCATTCTGAAAAATTTTACAAAAACGACTCCACAGCGCTATTCCCACTTTTTGTTCACCCATTTTATTTAACAAGGATGAAACATTTTTTTATGCCACCTAGTTAAATGTAATCATGCAGATTTAGATATTAGAAAAGAAAGAAAAGAACCAGTACCTACTCCTGGCCTGCTGGAAGGAATTTCTCTTGTAAATAAGCGTTACTTCTGTCCTTAAGTAGGATTTTATCTTTAGAACTGCATGTAAGTGAATAATTAAATAAATAAGCATCGTGGCGACCTGTACTTAAAAGGTTCGGGCGAAATGTTTCGTTCGACTTTTTGATTTTCCAACCTGGCTGTGGGTTGATGTTGCACTGACATGTCGGTGTCAGCCAACGGGCTTTCCGTACAACTCTGTTCCAAAATGGATTTTAATACGAGGGTTTTATTTTGTAGTCATTAAAACATGGCTTTCTAGCCTTTATGTGGTTCCATTGTCGATTTCGTAAGCTTTGCGGTTAAAGTACCTATAGTGACATAACTAATGACGTCATACGGATTAAGTTACTGATGCGTTTTACTCGCCACCTACTCGTACTTACATAGGATCTGGATCTAAGCATACATAGTAAGTTAACTCGTGTTGATCTAAGATTGGATTCAGTTAGTTATTGTGGGCGTAGGTGGGTGTTATTAGAAATTAGAACACACAAGTGTCAATGTTGTAATTTTAGCTTCTATTTAGAGTTCTCAAAAATGTTGGTGGTGGTTTGAGGTTCCTTTTATTAAGTATGATGCTTTCATAATGTTACATAAGTTTAGTTAATATGTGACACGTCGAATTCTATTTATTTATTTATTTCACAATTTATGTACATACTTGTAATGATTAACATAGGTATATAAACTGAGTATAGAAAAATAGGTACAAAGGTACAGCTTATTTCTATAGAAATTTCTACCAGCAGACCTGATGAATGGAGAATTCGATAAAAAATACAATTTCAGTATGTACACTAAAAATAACAGATATAGAAATTAAAAGTACATATAAACAACATAATACTTATACATACATATAAATACATATATAAAATAAAAATAAAAACAATACAATTTATAAATATATGCGTTCTAGTGTTTTAAAGACCAGTTTAAATGTTAAGCTTGTACCACTGTGCGCAATAGTTAATTGGAAGCTACTTAAGCACACCGAAAGTTCTGAAAACTATGAACCCGTATTGAGTCAGCTCCATAGCGCTGCAGAGTGCTTAGTTGGCTTCTGATGAACTGTGATGCACATTGATACAAATTTGGTGGCTTCAGGTATTATAATAAATAATAAAATCTTTATTTCTTCTAGTAAATCAAATTTAAATAAGACAGTAATACACTAACAAAACAATATTGAAATGTGCAGAGGCTGGAGCCTGAACTAGAATACCGTTTTTTAGGACTCCAGGCCTCCGCCTTCGGAAAACTTCGGACAATACTTTGGTTAGTTTGGAGAAAATAATAAGTCTTCTGCTTTACCGTAATCTAGCCTTAGTAGCCATGCCTATACGGTCTTTTTGCATAATAAAATATTTAGAGGATACACATTTTATTACTTTTATTGTATAAATAAGAACCCAGAAGTCCAAAAAATCTGTGAGGGAATGAGGTGTTACATTAGTTGTTGATGAGGCCGTTTCTTAGATCTGTTCTTTTTTTAGTTTCTGTCGCCCTACAATAGATACTCAATACGCAAAAAAATTTACTGTGTCTGTATTATCCGTGTAGGGTCAGCTTACAATAGTCCCTAGATAAGCGAGTCGTGAAAAGTAATCCAAGCTCCCTCCGCTTGGTGGCCGGATCGCTTGGAAGTGTACCTAGCTAGCCACCACTCTTCATATAAGATCTGCCTAACAAGGTCACCGCTGCGGTGGTAGCGATCCCTGGCAGTATTTTATAAAGACCCAGTCCCATCCTACACCTGGGCTGTCATCTTCAGCGGTTTCAAACACAGGGTTCATTTCCAATAAATAAACTGATTGGATTTTGTAATCATATATAGAAAATACCCAGAATGATGCAGAATTACTGTGGAACAAGTTACTGTACCGCGAGAGTAAGAGTTGATAATCTAACGCCCGAACCCAATATTCGATCCTAATCCATTTTTGCCTATCAGAGATTGAGATTTCAATCCGAAATTGTGTTTTAGTGTGCCAATAATGTATCCACAGATTCCATTTGCTATCTGTGGATGCAAGCCATCCATGGGAGGTTCAATCTCAGATTACGGATTGTCCTCCGTATGAAAATGACAGTTTGCCAGTCTCTATAACCTATCCCACAATTTTGACGTTTCTTTCGATTGACTTTTTGATCCAAATCTGCAATTTTTCGTATTTCTCGGTTTTACTGTTGAAAAATAAACATGTCCGTATTATCAAGCAGTGATAGTAGTGATTTGGAGGATTTATTAATGTTGAGTTCGAGCGATGTAGATGTGCCGAGACGCTGTTCACGTAGGATGAGAAGAGTGAACTACATGCAAAGTCTCGATGAAGCAGATTTCACTTTTAGGTTTAGGTTATCAAAACCTGCAGTAGAATTGTTATTAAATGAAATAATGCCTTTTATACGTGTGTCCTCGTCGAGGTAAGTAATGAGAAACGACAAACCTACATAACTACATAAATTCCTATGTTAAATCCAAAGTAACTGTCTTTTTTTAGTTTTGTATGTACAACTTAAATTACCTTTGCAGAAACTACGGGGCTCACCGTTACATCAATTGCTGTTATCGTTACGCTTTTATGCATAAGACACAATGCTTGTATCAGTAGCAGACTTTGTTGGAGTGTCCAAATCTACCGCAAGTAGAATAGTGAGGGACATATCATCAGCTATTACCAGATTGTATTTCTTAAATTAAAGACTATTATATTTAATTTGCGAAGATATGTGATTAATATTTCCATAAAAATATAAACGAGAAACATGCAGATTTGCGCAAAACCGTAGTACGTCCGGGAGGGAAAGGATCATTTGCTATCCGGGCACAAAAAAGATTGTGGGTTTATGCTTTTTTTATTGAGACGGAGATTGGAGATCGATCTACGGATTGGTATCGATCTAAGATTGATAACAATCTGTGGATTGGGATCAAATATTGGGTTCGGGCGTATGACCAGTTAGCAAGCCGGACTAAAAAACTATATTAATGTCAAAAATTATTGAAACTAGTAAGAGATAAACACAAAAGAAGAAAAGTGACATTGTTATATTTATTGTTACAAGCTGTATGCTCGTATTTTTACTTTGTAAGCGAGATGTGTAACTTTAAGGACATTTAGTTTCGATTGCCACTAAAAACAGCGACATAAAATTTCCTGAAAACAGCTTTGTTTTCCTTCACCATAAAGTTATGATGTTCTTGTCAGCAACTAACTTGCACTGAGTTTACTGGCTCCATTAGCTCGCATGGCATGCTTACAATTTGCAACTTTCATATCTTTGCTAAGTTACATGTGAATGTAGAGTTAATATGTAAATGTTCTTGCAAACAGCTGCGGCTATTTGTGGCAATATTGCAGCTTCCACGTGCAATACCTTGCAACACTTATTACAGGATAAAAATATAATACAGACGCTGAAATCTGCATGTTATGTGAAATATCTGAGCAAAATTTATTTTAATTAAAAAAGAAAATTCTTAGCTGAATATAATATTTTTGAAATTTCGGTTTTGAATATGTAAGAACAATTTATGAAATATGTTTAACATAGTAGTAAATTCTTTAGTGTGTTTGCAAATAAAACATTTGTCGTAGTTTGTACTATACTCAAATGTATAGTAGAATTTTAAACCCTTGACCTAAATTTATTTATACAAGGTAATTTTTCTGATATCCCATAACTTTGAGGCTTTGTTCCATGCTAAAAAATAATACTTTTTGCCAATGAATATGTGGTTCAAAAGTTCCAAGATATCATCGATCTTAATATAATGAGTTCATATATTATCACCCTTGTAAAATCGCTGTAACGTTCATTCAATAGACGCGTGTCACTGAAGCTATACAATAAACAACAAAAACATTTTAAAGATTAAGGAACGTTGCATACAATGTACAACGCAAAATATTTCGAACTGTACCTGTGCATACCGATAAAAAAAGAGATAGGAAATGCCACGTTGTTATACTTCGCATAAAGGGGTTTTACATAAGATGTTTTGACTTTAAATTTAAATTAAATTATTTTGTATGAAAAACGAAAACAAAAAAAAATTAAAATTGAAAAAAAACTCACATTGTATTTGATTTTATCACATGGTCCCATTAATACCCTAGAGTTATGGGAAATCAAACGGAACACCTTGTGTAACAATATATAACATACACTAGTAGGACATTAACAACACAAATAATTCTTGGTTACATTAAGAGGTTCATTTCGAAGGGTACAACTATAAATTGTACGAAGAAAGATGAATGGACGTTGAGCTAAATGAACGGTTAGACCGTGGCCATTACATGCAAACATACGTCGTTGATCGATAACAATGGCAATTACTTACTTATGTTGTTTTATTGTACAACCCGCAAATTAGATCGTTTCTTCGTGGCATTAGTATAAGCGCTTCAATTTCTCACATAAACTGTCGTTCTGTATTTGGGCCCATTTGGTTATTAAAAGTTTTAATTAATACAATGTGAAGAATATTGTCTTACAGATAATATATTGTTTAGAGAAAAACTGTATGTACTGAGCATATTTGAGCATTTATTGTGATTTTTTCGGTTTACCGTCACGTATAGTCGGAAAAAAATTCTACGTTATAAACCCGTAGCAACACTGTTCAACTGAAGAGTTTGTCTGAATGCGCGAATCTCGGAAACTACTAGTCGAATAAAATATTTTTGCATTTGACAACGGAACTTTTCCAGATGTAAATTCTTTCAGAGTCAAATGTTACCTAACCGCGTGAAGCTGTAAACTTTTTTATGCTTACACGGGATTTTTGTGCCAACTTTACGTCCTAACAATTTTTTCGAGTCCACCTTAACTACAAACTTCCTCGCTAAACCACGATTAATAAACCTAACTACCACACCTATAAATAACTAAGTGAGACACTTTAAGTAGAAGTAAGTACAAATTGGAAGTAGTCCTCGAGTGAGACATTAACGGAAAGGCCAAGAAAGGTCCGTGACGGCCGGCGACAATGTATGTACAACTCGGAAAACAAACATTCAAGGCACTCAAAACTTACTGAGCAGAGTCAACATATAAGCTAAGTGAATACTGAATTACACTTTCTTGAACCAACTTAATATATTAAAATTAAATTGTTGCCTTTTGAATTAGTTATCTGCTGTAGGAAACGACTTAAACATATAATTTGTTTTTGTGTTCATTTTAACATGCTAATTTCTAAAAAGTACTTGTTCGATTTGAAATATATATTATTGTTTGAAAGACCTGCGGGATCGTAATATTAAATTTTTCACGTTTGTCCTTGGTAAGTGAGGTCGTTCACACATGACAGCGCCCATGCTTAGGAAGGCTATTCGTGAAAGATTGCCGTTGAACATCAGCGCTACTGCGGTTTATATCAAGGGTGGTGGTTAGACAGCCAAGGCGTGCTACCAAGTGGACACTTCTCGGATAAGGATAAGATTAGCCAGGGGTGGTAGGGATACTCTGTTCTGTAGTTCTGTAGTCGGTTGCTAAACATCTACGAATCAAAAATATATCGGCCGTTGCCACAATACTTTTGAACCTATTTATCTCATATTTTAAATTTCACTTGACAATTTGCTGTCTTTACAACCCCTTTGGTCACCAGTAAATTTGAAGAGTCGAGTTAAAATGTAAAATATTATACGCGATAGATCCGGATAAAAGTTTAATATTACGCTCGCCAAAAATGGAGAGATCAAAGGGAGGCCTTTGCCCAATTTTGGGACACCTAGGGCTATATAATTATAATTAATTACGCTTAGTATGCCTATCCCGTTAAGTCTATCTGTATGCTATCCATCAGCACCTCAGTATGGTAATGGTGTTTGTGTTGCAGCGGAGTGCCTGGGCTCGCTGGAGGTGAACCCGGCGTCGGACCTGGAGCAGGTGCGCGCGCAGATACAGGCGCTCGTGCGCGATGCGCCTGCGCATCCCGCGCTCGCCGACTGGTGGTTCGTCGACTGTGAGTGCATTATTTATCACATAGTTTACTGCCCTTAGATCATAATAAATCCCCAGACAATCACATCAACTACATGCCCTCAAAGTAAGCAAAGCTTGTGTTATGAGCGAACAAGTGGGATCCAATTAAGTTAAAATCAACCTGATAATTCTTATTAAGACTTTTAATTGAGGATATAAACTATTATAAAATCTGAAAATATACGTACATTAATAAATGTTTACTGTTTATTGTACACCATAAAATAGTACAAAATATGGATCTTTGATCTATGAACAAATCATCCTTACCTTTAAAATATGAATAGTTTACAAAAAGTAAATTTCAGGTCATGAGAGTTCCTTTCACAAAATAATACCGCTACGTTGTCTCCATAAAGCCAATTACATTCTTGCATTAGCGCCAAATAGTGCACAAAAGCTAATAGAAAAATAAATATTACATGACTTGCAGCTTTAACAAACCATATTTAGTACCCAGCTTCATATAATATTTACTGATAGTACGAAAACTACTTTGACATCTGGCCATTAGCTCCACCTCGAAGTATCGCAGACCATCTTGAAGTAATTTTTGAGAAGACAAGAGTTTTAGAGCGAAACTAAGTTTTGAAATTAACCAGAGAGCTATCTAAAATATTTTATTTTCTTTGGAAATATTCCTGAATGTACCATAGGGCGCGGGAGCGAAAGTTGCATAGTTGTGACAACGCGGGCACTTTGTAAGGACTTGGTAATTTATTCAAGCGAGGAGGATAATAGGTTTCTTATTATAATCTTTTTACATTTCAATGTCTTCTCGGTCGGCACGGTCAGCATAAGAAGCCGCTTTATAAAAGAGTCTCAAAAACAAAGTTATTTAATAAAGAAATATGAATATTATGAGGCGAGTTGCATGATCTATTAGGCATTTCATATCTCTTCGTTGGACAAGTTGTATTGCCAAATGTACTTTTACTAAAAAAATAATTTATTCCGTTTAAAAGGCGTTGTAGCTTTCCAATGAAACTATGTGCATTTGCGGTCGCTCGCTCGCTTTTTGCAGTTCCGGCATAATTTCAATATAATTGCGGTTTTTGTATAAACAATACGTTATTAGTGCAAAACTTCCGTAAATTAAATAAATAATACGTATTCATTTGAATAATAAAAACAAAAGGCGAGAAAATACAAAATTCTTTTGCATAAATTTATGATATTTATATCTGTGGTGCCTGTACTTAAAAAAACTTTTCTTAACTAGCTCGATTTGCTGTGTGCCATCAAACGCCCTAGTTCCACTGAGTCGTCACAAAAACACAAGCTTACCTAGGAACTCCCTACACAGTTGGTGTGTCCATTTAGGCAATTTATAATAATTTTATTTATTCCCAGCGGTGACAGCAGAGCGTTTCTTCCGCATCGACAAAGCGCAAGAGAACCTTCACTACCCGTCCGACATCGGCAACGAGAACATCTACATCCTGGACGCGGCGCTGCCCACGCCGGACACGGAGACCACGGCGCACCCGGACACCAGCGCGTCGCTGGACCGCACCGGGCCCTCCGTGTCGCTGGACACCACCACGGGCCTGTCCGTGTCGCTGGATATCTCGCAGAGCGTGGACACGCCCAGTGCGGCCGTGTCGCTGGATGTTGCTGAGTCACATGCCAGGTAAGTGTCCGCCAGATGATGAGGCGATAAAGTCTGTACCATGTAATGCTGGATCATATCAACGCGTAGAAACTCCGCGTTGTAGTTTTTACGCGTCTTGAATCCTTTTTTGCGCCGCAAAGTAAGATGAACGTACTGTGTGTCGTTTGCGTTGCATCTGAGATGAGAAATGTACTACCTTTGTGTGAAACAACGTTTCAATAAGCTTGAATCCAATGTTACTTGGCTTAGAACATAGTCGTAATGACCAATTTTGTTAATTAAGCAGTTCATTTCTTAAGTACGAAGCTACGAGTCGGTGAACATTAAATAAGTTCAACAACACAATCTACCTAATAAATCGTCTCGTCTTTAATTATTTCATAATGCCCATCCTCCAAATGCCATTTTTCAGCAGGAGTATCGAGAGCCAACTTGCATAACACAAAAAACAAAGACTTACGTCTTTCTATTTCATAATATTGAGTCTAAAAGTGAGTCAATCTTAACATTAAAGCAAATTCATTAAAAACGGAGCAGACAGCATTATTTACTGTCTTTTCAAGCTTTTCACATCTAACTTTAAATTATTAATTAAACTTACGGCTGAAAGCGCTCTACAAATTGCTCGTACTGAAAAAAACCTATTTTCAACGTTGGATAAGTTTATGAATGAAACCCCTCAGGTAGATCAGAGAATAGGAGGTCGCCTTGTGGAGGAGAAAGCGGGAAGGCCGGAACTTGCGGCTAATGAGCTCGCCACTTGACTGTACAGAACCAAATATTCTTTATAATATGTCTTTTGCTTGATATTAAGTTTTTATGAAATTGTACGCTTGTGCTTGAATATTTCGACACCTCTTGAACAATCTTGTTGCAAAGAAAGAGTCATTTTAAACGCTTTTCATTTCAGTCTTTTTTGATTAATTTT
Source organism: Stenoptilia bipunctidactyla (assembly GCA_944452665.1). Taxonomy (NCBI): domain Eukaryota; kingdom Metazoa; phylum Arthropoda; class Insecta; order Lepidoptera; family Pterophoridae; genus Stenoptilia; species Stenoptilia bipunctidactyla. Next base: position 814,637 of record OX101724.1, on the reverse strand, counting down.
ATAAATAAAAAAATAATGAAAAATGAAAATTGGATGTTTAATACAATGCTATAGCATAGAGGCTCTTAATTATACTTATAATAGTTTTGTAACCAGATATAGGTACTTATAAACTTTCAAGTTAAACTTTTAAGTTTATAAAGGGTTGTTTTTAGTCACCAGCCAAATTTAAATGTCATTTTCTTTGATACGATATAAACATACCTACATATTTATTTTAGTATCGCTTAGTAAAAAAAATATAATTGACGAATGTAGAGCATTAAAGAAACCGACTTCACGTCAAAGCTTTGGCTTAGTTATAATGTCATCAACGTAAACATTCTCCGAAATCATACATATTCTTTCAAGAATTTGAAATTTTCCATGCAGTACTCAACCGATTTCGATGAAATTTATATGGGACCAACTATTAAGTATCTTCTATCATTTGAATAAATTTTAAAATCGATTCATAATTGTCCGAAATATCGTGTAACAAAGACACTCTGTTGAGAACCTCCTCCTTTTTTGTAAGTCGGTTGAAAAATATGACACCACAAACTTTTTTTACAAATAGTCGCTGTTGATGAACATAGCTACTACGACGCGGCATTTCATTGATAATACTACGACGTAGTACTACGAAGTCGTCGTGGCGCCGTGGTTACTGTGTGTATCTTACGATATCACAGGTTAAGCAACGTTCGGTGCGGTCGGTACTTGGATGGGCGACCGCCGACCATTAGTTTCTCACGGCGACTTCCGTGCTTCGGAGGGCACGTTAAGCTGTCGGTCCCGGGTGCTGTATACTTGTATACAGTAGTCGTTAGGGTTTGTCAGAAGCCATATTGGCACCCTGAAAATTCTGACATCCACCACCCAGCACTGGGCCAGCTCGGTGGATTATGGCCTAAACCTCCTCGTCACCCAGAGGGGAGACTCATGCCCTGCAGTGGGCCCATTACACGGAGATGATGATGATGTTTTGTAGTAGCGCGTAGTCGTCTGTATTGTTATAATGGTCATTGGTCTTCGTAAAATAATTAAATTAAATAAATAATTTAGAGTGACCATTGCTTAGTATGTTAGGGAATAAATTAATTTACTTGAAAAAAATACATACCTTTTTTGTAATAATCGTTTCTATAAACGATACTAATTGGCATGTAAAAAAAGAATGGCCTGTGACTAAAAAACAGCAATGTATACTTATATTTCTCCGAATGCATCAAATCGAGACATAAGAAAACACCTAGACATATTAAACTTCTCCTTTAAACTTTGCTTTTTGCGAATTTGTAAGAAAGTCAATCCATTTCAACGATAAAAAGCAAATCCATCCGTCCATCAATCTTCATTAACTTACACGTATATCATATTAGCTGGAAGTAAACAGTTGAAACGAAAGCTTTTTCCTTTTATTTTTATATATAAAGAAACATGTAAATAGTTAAGTATCGTACACCCACATGAACACACGAACATCGCCGTTAAAACAAAACAGGCTCTAACTCCGCGCGGCTTTATTCGCCATCACTTTGAAGACGGCGATAAACCGCGTGTCGCAGGCACTAAATAATTCAATTTATCTATTAGCAGTCTCCGGCGCGCGCGCTCGTAAACCGAGCATTGTCACACTTCGGTTTTATGGCAAAGTACCTGGGCTCAGGGCTGGGAAACTGGATTTTACCGGATTTGCTCAATTAAATAGTTGCTCTTTTAGTTTTGACGTAAATTGCATTTGATTTCAGCCTGACATCTTTTTAGAATTTAAAGTAATTTATTATGAAAACCATCCCCTGCGGCTCTTTTTCAAAAACAAAGGAATTCAAATGTTCTATCTTTAGGACTTTCCCTCTAGATATAATCACAGATGTTCACCATGTATATGAGTTTCAATTTGCAAGAAGAGGAAGCTTTTAGTTATTATATCCATTGTTCGAGTATGACTCACTTTTCAAACGCTCTGCTTCGTGTGGGGCTACATATAACGTGATGGAAATATTATTGTTTTTATATTGGATCCAAAGTAATACACCATTCAACTACACCGAACAACGTTATCAAATTACTACATACGAGTAAGTACTTAGGTGAAACCCTTATAAACGGGTTTATTTCCCCGTTTCCCGGCCTTTCCGAAGTGTCCATATCTTTTTGACATACGCCTTCGACGTTTAACTCAAATTCGTTTTATTACGAGACAATCGAACGTTTACGATAGGAACCTTGGAGCTTTCTATTTCGGGACAACGGGGTTGAGGCACTGTTCATTTGTGACCTGATGAAATTTTTGTTCTACCGTTAACTAGCAAACTGGATGCAGTCATGCAGGTAGAGGGCGCAGCACGTTTGAAAACAAACGCCGGGCGTGGATATTGATTCCACGGAGTAATTGGGCCGAAATAAACCTTTGAAGCTCGACGCTTTCATGTTTATTTCTGTTTGTTATTGGATTTCGGAAATGAAGGCATACTTAGACTGACGTAGTATGCTGTTTGGATGTTTACCTGGACGGTGGATAATAGAATAAGTACAGCTCTCTCGTGAGAACTAGGCTTTTTTAACGGACAAATAAATATAAATCTGTGGTAGTAATATAATACACATAAATGTGGGTTGCCCGTGGGTTGCCTGTTGTAAGTGATTATATACCTAGTGCGTAACCGATCCTGGGACATTAGATGAAAGGTCTCGGTGCCTGTAATAACGCCACCATCTCTCCGCGAGACAGCGAAACTGTTTGGGTATGGGATTAAGCGAGGCTGCGATAGCTTTGCATACGGATACGCGTCACCAAGCGTATATACCCTACCACCAGTATAACACCAGTTTGCTTCAGGGCCAGACTTCTCTGCATTGCTAGTGACATCTTTTGTGTTTAATTCTCACATAGCTATATTCGCTTGACGTTGATTTTAGCAGTAAGAACCAGGTTGTACTTTTCTCTCGTATTTTTTTTTGATAAAATGAGGCCAATATATCTCAAAGTTTAGGCTACAACATGTAATTTTTTAATTTTTTTATATTTCCTACTGGAACAGACAGACCCTTCAGTTTTATTGGTACAGGTCGCATCGCGTATTAACCGCGTAAGTTGTGATCCCAATAGAATTTTTGCAGTAGGTAAATAAAGCACGTAGGCGTACTCAAAAGTTACAGCTTTATACATACATACATACATTTTTACTGTCCGTGTAACTAACAATAAATAAATTAATACATAACGTCACGCCTGTACCCCTTATGGGGTAGGCAGAACACCAGATGTTACAAGACCATCTGATGTCACGTTTGACAAATTTGGAGGTATTATAAAGACGGAGAGACTATTGTAGTTACAGGGGGTTAGCCTATTGCCCACAAAAACGCCTTTGAAACCTCTGTCCCTTAACTGACTTTTACAGTATGCCCGGGAAGAGAAGCAGCAGGCACATTCTATGTTTTTCTTTCGCTCCCAGTCCAGCATGGAAGCAACAGAATACGCAGATTTTCAAATTCGACTGGTAGTTTCTGAGATATACGCGTTCCGATGTACAAAATACAAACCCCACAGGTATTTTGGTGCGGGAGCGTGTGTTTTTAATTACTTACTAAAAACACACGCTAATAAACTTCTTTTAATCAAGCTTTTCCTACGAGGTGTAAACCTGGATGAACCCGGGCGTCAGCCCGGATGCTAGTAATTTACAAAAGTGCTCGCGCGAACTAATCTATCAGTAGTGCATCTACTTACAGCTTCCATGCGCACTATTCATTCACAGAATCATAAACTAACAAATTCACAGTTAACAGAAATGTAGGTAAAGTTTTATAACTAGCATTCCACCAGTCAAAGAGAGTAGTAAAATTACAGGCATTCGTTCCCCGTACAGAAATGCATTTCCATACGCATACATTACCTCAGTATACACTGAGCTTGAATAAATGAATAAAATCCACGGCAGGGCTTCATCAAACATGGTTGAGATGACTTTTAACAAATATACGATAGGTATAAAATTATCGATTCCATTTATAGGCAAAGTTTTTTTACTTTTTTTTATAAGCTAACGTTGTGGCGTTTTTCTTTTTTGCTTGCATGGTGTGAAGTGAATATGAAGACTAATGTACAAACACGGCCATCGAAGAGAAATCTATTCATTCGATGCTTAAAATGAACAGGAGTGATAGTGATTAAGCTAAAAATTATAAATTAAATCTTACTTATCAAATTAGTTAAGTTATTAGTAGAGTCTAATAACTAGAGAATAAACTTTCAGACTTGGAGCTGCGCTGATTTTTATTACTTTTCTATTGAACGGTATAAATTTTGCACTAACAGCCCGTTCACCCATGGTCTGTTTTACTGGATACGTTCTTGTACCGCAAATACGTAAACTGAATACTGTATGTGTATGTGAAGTCGCTCATACAACTCCATGCGCCATCGATGAAAAAAAGACGTATCCGGTAAAACGTATCCAGTAAAACGGACCATGTGTGAACGGGCTGTGAGTATTTAAGTAGCTTTACTAATGTAACAATACTGAACTTTATCATACTGAAATTTTCTCTAGACTTTGATGTAAGTCTTTACATACATTATACATGCGAAAATACAAAGAAAGATTATCTTCCCGGAAATCACCATCATTTTTTTCATTTAAAATCGGCTTAGACAACCTGTTTTCTTAAACTTTTCTTCCTAAATTATTTCCGTCATCTCCTTAAGGTACAAATTATCTCACAAGCTGCTAATGCCTGATAATCAGATGTTAATCCTGTAATCCTGATGTAATGGAGGTGTTAAGGGCGCGGCTGAGGGTCTCCGCAGGTCGTTAAGGACGAGTCATTTGCACTAATTCCGCGCTCGTTTGCGAGACCTTTACATTACTTGATAATGTCAGCCGCAGGTGATTAATACATTAATACACCGATTTAGAATTTTAAGTTCGGATAATTTTAGATGATGGTGGAATTAAGAGATACTTCTATTAATAAACAACCGTTTAGAAGGCTATTTAGGGTCAGCTTAGAATGGAAACCACTCCGAGTGACCCCTACTTATTGGTAGATCTCGTCAGGCTAGCGCCCAGCCTTCATATAAAACCTGCCAAATATTCTCGCTCTGGGAGCGAATTAGTAATCGCAGTTTGACATCAACGCTGACGACACTGTTGAACATCCTATGTTAAATAAAGTACGTTTGAAACGGTTTATGTCGCATTCAATTACATCTTACAGCCACTTCTGTGTGACCCCGAAAACTGTAAAAACACCAAAAAACGAGTTAAAATCTTTCAAAAGAAAAACGCGTGATAAAATCCGGTAAGAAAATATTTTATTTGGATCATCATGACATTTCTAATTATAAAAGATTATCCAAAATTCTGTAACTTGTATAACATAAAACCACCAATCAACAATAAATATCATTACCACTAACTTTACCACAACAGTGAATCCCTACACGGCAGTCCAGCGAAGGTTTCCGAAGAGCTGCTAAGTCCTCTGACCCCGCCGCCAGGAACGCCCGGCCTGCCCCGGGGGAGCCCCGCGCGGGTCCCTAGTCCCACAGCCATCACGACCTCACAGGAGTCCACGTCGCCGCCTCTCTGCACCAGCCCATTGGCGAGGGACTCAATGCCTACTCATGAGTCTATCGCGAGGTTTAAAACGTAAGTCGTTAAGTTTTTCTTTGCTACCAGTAGCTACACTTTTTTCTCACGGTACTCAAGCTCAACTCAGTTATGTATATTGTAAGGTAAACTTTGTTAAAATTGTCTTAAATAAGATATATCTTCTTTATGATGCATCTATCTTAATAAATCTCTATATTTCGTGGTATTTGTGCTCAAAAGTTACACTATGAACAAATGCGAGTCGCACACTACATTCCTTAAAAGTTTTATAGCTAGCTGGTTCTGTAAATAGCACCGAGTAATGGCAGATCTGTTGAATCTGGCCTTATTCGCCAAATTTTTTTGTCATACTGGCAAAGCCCACATTTTTAAATAACTTTCTAACTAAACGAATTATACAGATCACCCGCTCAAAAGAAAATGAATCGCCTTGTGGTAATAACGTCAGAGTTTTGAAAGATTTAATTTGCCTTGTACATTTTTATGAGGACCCACAAAAGAGGCGGACGTAAGGAGTCTGATCTTCCACGTCACCTCGCCTTTTTGTTGCCGGTACATTGAATTAATTAACAAAGGAATGAGACGAGGAAATTTCATTTTAAACGGACATTGTAGCAGGAAAATATTCAGAATTGTACCGAGTTAGTTTTCCTTTACTTAACTCAACGAATGAAAAAATAACAGTACAAAAATATTTGCAGTGGTCGTAATTACGGTCATTCGTACGAGCGTGTAAAATAGTTCAACGACCTTAGTAGAGCTTTTCAAAGCTAGTTCTGTTTGAAGGATTAAAGCTTTATTATATGTTTAATTCAATCACTGGTTCAAATATACATTTTGTAATTGAATATTAAATTAAAGAGATCCTATAATTGAATAATTTATTTACCTTTGATATTATTTTACGCAGACTGACAGATTAATGAAAAACATGGAAATTGGATACGCTCAAGTAATTTTATTTTAATAAATGTTACAAGTGGCTTCTAAGATGGTGCTTTTGTGTGAAACTTTACTGTTCCGTGTTATTTTTTTAAATATAACTGTTGTTGTAGATAAATCCTTAGTTGTCGGTGGAATGTCAATTAATAATTACGTGGTCATGTCGTAGGTAGCAATGTGCATTCTCTATGCGATGGAACCAATAGGTCGCAGCGGTCACTTGCATATCTAATGCATTAGTTGCCAGCCACACTCAATTTCACTTCAATTTACTTCGATACTAATGCAGGTAATGTTCTCGGGTGTTATAAAGCTGCGTACTGATAGTGTAATAAAAATATTATATTCTAGCTCTGATATTAAGCAGAACAGAAAATGCTTCTGTTTAACGTTAGATACATAAAAATGAAACACTGCAATGCTTAGTAGCAGGAACTATGGCGATTGCCGGACTTACTGGCAAGTGTGATAATTAGATTAAAAAGTTGCAAATAAGAAGGTTATGATTGAACTTTGATACTATAAGTCCTGGGTTCGATCCCCAACTGAGCCTGTTTGGAGAAAATTTGAAAATGATTGTTAGGAACTTTGACAGCTCTTAAATCTATTGTGTCGTCAACAACTTATAAGCTTACTGCATAGTTGGTGTGTAAGTTTATGTCATTTGTTAGTTTATAGAATTTAATACTTTTTTTTGTTCTTTTTGTAAATAGTTTCATCGTAAAATTACAGCCTAAATCTCAGCCAGCTTGTTGTTATTAATATAGTAGTAGATAAGATAGCGTTTGTGATATCTATAAAGGGTTTCAAGACTCCAATTGTTCGAATGAGGTTTTGCACAGATAAGCAACAGAGCAACGTTTTGAGATTTCTTTAAAATCATTAATTTACATTGAAATTATACGTAAAAAAGTGCATGCGCTGAATATCTACGTTGGAGTGCGTGGGACTTACTTAGTAGTGTTCTTTGGACCCATAGAAAAGTTCTTAAATGCCGCGTAGAGTTCGTAGAGTTCTGAAATTAGTAATTTATGTTTTAAAAATTCTCAACTTTCTTCTTGACATTATTTATGTGTTGATTTCAATGGTATTATTATACATGAACGATGACTTATACTTAGCTACCTCTTGAATCAAATCGTTTATCTGCTCCTTACCTGTGCTTTGGCTTTACAAATTTAATGAAATCTCTAGTTTTCTTCTATTTAGAAGCACGTGTTGACTCTTAGCACTGTATCTCTTTCTCTTCTATTGCATGCAGCATTCATGAAAAACTATTCGGACTAGACCAAGATGTTTTTGGTTATGGGTGAGCACTTTACTAGTTATTATTATGTTGGCTATACTTAGTCTAGAAGAAAATTCACTCAATTTGATGTTTGTGTCTGAGTGGCGCCGTAGACACGGTATTCTGAACATGCTATCTTCTAGTGGCTAAAAAAGAACATCGTAAAAATGTGAGCATCGACAAACAAAGTTGTTACAAACCCTTTATATTCACGTTTTATATTTATTTTGATCCATTTCTAATATTCGTTTATTCAATGTGTATGTTCATAAGTAACAATAATTTCAGTGAATAGAATCCAATTTTGCATTTCTCATAATGGAACAAAGTACACAACTGTCTGCTGGCAGTCGAGTAAATTAAAATGGCGAAATGCCCCAGTAAAATAAAAACAAGCTCCCATGAAAAACACACTTAAATTAATTTTCCTTCTTAAGTTATTATTTCGAATATACGAATGGAACAGTGTTTGTTTTAGCGTGATCAAACAGCATTCTCATAATCAAAGCATCAAAGCGCACTTCTCGTTGCTACTGTGAGGATTTCTTCGACGAAATATCAAGATACGCTTTGTTCGGTTCTCATTGAAGCCTTTTGGAAATATTGCTTTCCTTCTATAGTTATTTCGTATGACAGAACATCCTATGAAAAGTTGATGAGGACGGCTACGGGGACGGGTTTTCTAAGCAGTATTACGCCGCGGCCCGTAACAAAATGCGTTTGATAGGTATCAATTGTACCGAATGTATTGAATTGAAAATGGATCAAAAAATCTTGGGAAGGAAGGGAACTTTTTTACGGAATTTTAAATTATAGACATAATTTTTCGAAATACCACCGACGAATGTTTAAAAGTTTATTAATCGCAGTATACCTATTTTTTTCTTCTAGTGAATGTTTATTTGCTTTGTAGCGAGAATTTCCGCTGCCCACTTAAAATAGCTTCAAGTTGAGAGACATCTTGTAGTGTCTTTTTCCCTTAGTTTATGTTAGCGGATGGCATGTTATTTTATCATCTGGGAAAATACTGATGGAAGACTTGATTCTGAGACGAAATATGTACGCTTATTTTCCGTCACGAAACAGACGCAAAAATAACATTCTATTATTTTTCTTTGTATTACAGACACGATATGGTTTTCACTATTTGTTCGGGAAGTAACCGAGGTTAAGGGTGAAAAGGGGAAAAAGTTTGCGTTAAACTTCTGTAACTAAGAAAATAATACAAAAGTCACATAACGGTTTTAAATTACATATATCTTTTAAATGAATCCAAACATAGAACTAAAAAGATGGGCGTCATTTATTTCTACCTGGAAGGTAGCTTATTTATGAAGAAAAAGTTATAAGTTACTAGCATTTGTTTGACTATCTGTTATGTGTTGAACAATTTAGGACCAGAGTACATCACGCTTGGGGAACCCTGTTGCACCCTGTTTGTTAACTAAGTCAGATGATACCTTTCAGAGTTAAAGTATGAAATTTTGTTTCAGAAATTTGTTAGAGAAGACAACGGACGCGCTGCTGAAGGCGGCTAAAGTTGGAGACCTGAAACTGGTGAGGCATCGCTCTCGTAAACAAAGATTCGTTTTAATTGGTTCAAACAGCACACAATAGAGCTCTCACTCAACTTTTAGAATTGATAGCGGCGATGTTCACTGTTATTTTGTAAAGTTATTGAGTTTTGTGAGTTACCGAAAGCTTTGTGTAACCTAACTTATTCCATATTTTCTACTTTTAAAAGTTTTAATTGAAAACTCAGTTTTGCTTACAATTCGATTTATTTTGAAGAAAATCTTTTTTTAGAAAATAACGAAATAGTTGGACCTTGTCTTCTTTGGTACTTTATATCCTAAAACTACTATCAAGCCCTGAAACTTAATATCAAACGATATGTCACTGTTTAGATCGTGAAATATTAAACTGCGGATCTAGTTTTTGAGTGTTAAAACAGTTCGTCTATTTTCGGAGTTTTAAAAAATTTTCACTCTTAAATGAAATGCAAATCGTGTCTAAACCTGTCTGAATTTTATGAAACTATTTTTTATTTAGTTTATAGTAGGCAATTCACAGTTATGATAACTTTAACAATTAATCTTAAATAAATGAAAATGTGATAAATAAAAATTACTCGACCAGGATTTGAACCTGGGACCTCTCGTTTGCCGGACGAGTGCTTTTCCACTGAGCAACCGGAGCCTGGCGGTACGCCTCGAAATTACTTACCAGGTTCAAATCCTGGTCGGGTAATTTTTATTTATCACATTTTTCATTTATTTAAGAATAATTGAGCATTTTATATGCAAAAACTTAAAAACATTATTTAACAATTAAATTATGCTTTTAAGTTATGTAAAATCAAATTTATTTAAGCTTCTCCTTAAAAACTTTTTGCACCAGCGTATCATTTTATTTTGACCTCGAGGTAACACGGTAAGGCACCTTAACTTTGAAATGTAAAATATAGCCGAAAAATCGCAATGAAGAAAGGTGTTATGAACATAATTTACAAAAACTAAGTCACTCATCATCACACAGATAAAAGAACTCCACGGCGCCGGCTACTCGCTGCTGTCAATCGACGCGAGCGGGCAGACGGCGCTGCACGTGGCGGCGCGCTACGGCAACAAGGACGTGGTGAAGTACCTGGTGGCGGCGGCGCCGTCGGCGCTGCTGGACCTGCGGGACTCGGCGCGCGGCCAGACGGCGCTGCACCAGGCGGCCGCGCACCGGCGCCGCGCCGTGTGCTGCCAGCTCGTGGCGGGCGGCGCCGCGCTCGCGCCGCGCGACCACGCCGGCCTCACGCCGCGCCAGCTGGCGCTGCGCGCGCAGGACCACGACCTCGCGGCCTATCTTGAAAGTAAGTCGCACTCATTTCACGATGTTTAATGAATACTCACGACCGGCTGGTGTAGCCGTAACATACATTGCCTTCTATACCAGAGGTCCTGGATTGGAATCCCTAATGATACATACATACATACATACATAACTTCACGTATGTATCCCGTATGGGGTAGGCAGAACACTAGTGGTAATAAAACCATCTGATGTCACGTTTGACAAATTTGGAGGCATTATAATAGTGGAGAGAGACTATTGCAATGACAGGGGGTCAGCCTATCGCCCACAAAAAAGCCTCCCATAACACCTCGGTCCCTTAACTGACTTTTACAGTATGCCCGGGAAGAGAAGCAGCTGGCACATTCTATGTTTTTCTTTCGCTCCCCGTCCAGCATGGAAGCTGGTCTGGGAGCGAAAGAATAATGAGGGATAATGAGGGCTACATAATGATTTGTGAGTGTCAGAAATATAAAATAAAGTATACTAAATGATAGATGAGCTCCTCAATACGACAAAGAATGCAACCTTGGCTAATAAAATTAATTTAAAAATAGAAATTGGCGTAATAAAAACTCTTGGCGCTCTCTTATCAAAAGTACTGCATGTCACCGAATTAAAAAAATGTATAAAAGAAGAAATGAAAAATTATAATGAAAATAGCAAATACAACCTTGACTTACACACCTGTGGACTAAAACAAACAAAAACAGTTTTAAAAAAAATGCAATGTTCAAACCGCAATTACATCTTAAACCATAATGCTACTCTACGATAACTTTTAAACAATAGTTGGTGTTTTAGCTGCAATCATTTCTACCATTTCCCTTTTTACGACCGAGCCATTTCAATTGAGACAGATCAGATCAAATCGAAGCGCTATTCGGCTTTGCCTCGACGATTGCATTACAGCTGAGCTCAACGGGTGGGATGAGTTTTGTTTGCGAGCCTCGGGCGAAATCAAGCTGGGCTTAAAAGTTCGCATTTAGAATATTCGAGACGAAACGAACCGGCCGACGTACTTAGTTTATGAGTTTTTTCGCCCTACTTTTTCTTTGAAGTACGAAGTGGAAAAATAGGCCGTGGTTGAATTGAAAGTAGCCTCAGTTTTTACGTTTGCAAATTTAAAGTTTTTATGATTTATCCTGACCGATCTTAATTGTTTTATGCTGTATTAGACAAAAGTCCCATCTTTACTTTATAAAAAAAAATGGCTAAACCTCTAGAGTCAAAAATACCTACAGTTTCAATTAAGAAATGTGCCGTATCAATTAAGCTTGTTGATTCATGTTTTTTGGGGTACTTTCTCAGATAACCTCACTCACGACCCCTTGTCCAACATCAAATTTCTAGGTGTTATTGCTTAGTGTCGTTAAGAAGGTAGCTAGTCTATTATTTTATAGACTCTTTCCAATTGTCGAGCGATCTATTGGAAAGCAAGACTCAAATCTCTATGATTGAAAATATCTCTCATGTGATTGAATCATATAAAGTCCACTTTATTGCCACATAATTAAACATAATTAAACTTTTCAAATGTTCTATTTGTATAACTGTTCGTAACATTTTTTAAACTCTGTAAATAAAAACTCATACAAAATTCAAAAACTCAAAAAAGTTTTATTCATCTTAGGAATTTCACAAAAAATACGGTAATAAAACCCAGCTGAAATTTAGCTTCGTGTAGCACATTTCCATGCTTGTTGTTCCGTCTTCAGTATTTCCATTACCAGCTCGCTCTCTCGGCTTTCATCAAAACTTAAGAATTCTGAACCAGATTTTTATTTTTTAATAATGTTTTATTATTATTATTATTTTTTATTATTATTATTATTATTATTTTAAAGACAATCACACCAACTACATGGCCCCAAAGTAAGCATAGCATGTGTTATGGGATACCATGTAGCGAACTAGGGGAATCTAGAATATAAATACATAAATAGATAGATAAACACCCAGACACGGTACATTTTTTTTTCTTGTTCCGTGCGGGAATCGAACCCGCAACCACTGGCGTCTGAGGCAGACTGGTTTACCCCATCGCCAAAGTGGTCGTCATAATATTATAATGAGCCGATTAAATAAATTTAAATTATGAAAACGTACAGGCGAGCGGAATTTGTCTCCGCATCTCCGTGGCATTGTTGTACTCCTTAGAGCACTTGCTTTTAAATTAAAAATTCTAGCTCAAATTTATTTCTGTTGTTTAAATCTCTTTGAATTTCTTTAAAAATGATTTTTATACTGAAGTTGACAAGTTTCATTTTAGGTCGTAGCGTAGTATTTCTTAGCTGTCTATATTTCATTAGGCGTGTGGCTTTGCCTTAAGAATAGCGCTACCCCATCTCTTCCCGTGGGTGTCGTAAGAGTCGACTAAGGGACAAACCAGAGGACGGGCAGCGGCGTCCTTTTGTGTATATTAACATCACACTGCGATCGCCAACCCGCCTGCCAAGCGTGGCGATTACGGCATTTCACCCCAAATTATGGCGGCGCGGGACCGACTGACGTGGAAGGCCTTCGGGGAGGCCTATGTCCAGCAGTGGACGTCTACAGGCTGTGGATGATGATGGATGATGATGATATTTCATTGCGAACTTTCTAAAAATCTATACTTAAGTAGAATTAAGCGATCCTTGCTGCTTAACGATGATACATTACATAACCTCAAAAATGTATGTGTTTCAGGTCAGGAGCACTTTCAGTTAGTTTCTGAGGATGTAGAAACTGCCGTCTGAGCTCCTCATTGGCTCGTAGATGACCCACAAGCTGTCATCTACAAGACATTGACCTTGACGTCGTGGAGTGCCGCCAGTGACTACCACAGACTACATAGTCCTCGCGAAAACTTTCGCGAACTCGATTAGTCAATTAAACTATACCTACTGTTGATATTTTATTGAACTAGGCAATGGAAGGAATAACTCTGGAATTTATTTATAAAGTCTTAATTTGCTCATTGAACAAATAGGTTTCAGTTCGAATAGTTTGAGTCTTTAACCTATTGTCTTAGACCTAGAAGTGAGAAAGTAGAATCTTTGCTACTAAATAGACACATGAGAAAAAAATCTAGGTTTGATTTCCCAGCGCACTGAAATAAACAAATATTCTGAAAATAATTTCAACAGTTATCTAAATTAAAAAGCTTGCTGAAGCCAGATAGTTATTTCAAGATGGCTATTCGTACTCTCGTCATAAAGTCATATTTTCTTCGGTTGTTGGTAGTTTATGCAAGGTTATATTTGTGGTATGTAGGTTATAAAACCTATAAAAGAAAGTATTTGTAAAATTTTACTCAAAAATCATCTGAAAGCTCCATAACTTCTTCTGTTTTTCAATGAAAATGGTAAATTTCCTTTAATAAATAAATCCTTGGGTTTCTCTAGAGACAGTGATGTCTTGTATTCCTAGACAATGTATACTCATTATCTAAGTGATATTCAAAAGGTTTGTCTACTTTTAGAATAAGGTAGCATTGAAACTATAAATGCAACTTTAATATTTATTTATTTATGTAAGTATAACTTTGAAACATTGTTTTCTAGGGCGTAAGTTACTTAAAAATCTCGAAGTTACAAACTGACCGATTCACGTAGATCTCAATAGTTCAAAGAATAACTTGTTACCTTAAGAACATTTAGTGTTTAAAGTTTGAGTTGCAAATGATGGTTAAATTATTAGATGATAAGTAATATAGTTTTTTCGAAATCTCTTACTAACCGAAGTGTTTGTTGTGCACGTTTTAGTTGTCATCGTCCAATGTTCAGTAAGCTTTAGAGTGGAACGAACTTGTCATAGTTTATTTGACGCGATTCTTTTTTCGACCAAGTTCATAAAGTAGGTACATATTTGTTAATATTGTAGGGTAGTCATTTCATTTTAACACTATAAATATTGCATTTAATTGTTTACAAGCTTTCGAAGTTAGAGCGTTTGTTTAGAAATATGTAATACTGTCTATCAATGCCGGCAAATAAATAGCTGCATGGCGAACAATCGGTAATGGACGTTGTCGAATATGGATGTTGATAATGTAGTATTTGAAACAAATTCTAGCAGAATTAACTCGGTATCGATTCCGATCGACGATTGCTCGATCTGATACGTATTAGAGCCGCAAATATCACTGTAAGTTATTTCCTTGTAGTGGTACATACATATTATCCTACATGTTATCAAACTATTCGTAATAAGTATATTGAAATTATTTAAGTCATTTTTGTGTAATATATTGTTATACTGGTCAGGTCGGTAAACCAGATTTTTGATCTCAATGTTATTTGATGTCTTAATTTGCTTCGTAATAATTATAAGTAACACGCTCGGCTTGCTAATCAAATGTTTTAATTTGCAACGCTCCTTTATTTATAAATTATAGTTTCGGACATTCCGTCAATATTATATAACATCCATAATTTAATTTACATTAGGAAGATAAACGAGGAGATAAAACTTATCAATATTAATATATAACAACAAGCGTGTATATAGCGGCTGTAGGTAACAAAGTTTTAAATGTTTTGTCTTAAATAATTTACTATTATGAAACTTTTTAAATTATAGGATGAGTGTCCTTTTTATTAGAATCATGCTGTATACCTAGAAGAATTCCAAGAGATGAAAGTCAACTATTCTGCGCACCAACTTGCGGCACATCTGACGGCAACGCTGCGTGTCGCGTGGGCACGAGCGTGCTCTCGTGGCGAGGCTGCGCGAGCCCACGCAGTATCGCTATTAAAATTTAAAATGTTTACTTGGACAGTCGTGTTAATGAAATACTTAATCTCTTCTTACTATTCAGCTAAACTTCGATTAAAATAGAAAAACGATGTGCGTGCGAGCTCGCCGCGGAGCTTTTGTATGAAGATGCGCGAGCTCACGCGTGTCGCAGCGTTGATTGTAACGTTTTTATTAAGTCGAGATATGCCCTGGCTTCGTGACGGCAGTTTATCAGAAAGTCCAATTGATTTTGATATATAAAAATCAATTGGACGATTTGAGATATGAAATCTGCTCATTTCTTAAATATATCAAACCAAACGGCCAGAAACATGCATTGGAGCAACATCGTCGGATAGTACATTTTCACCTGGTATACAGCATGTGATTTTGAGGTTAACAATATGTGGGTAAGCAACGGCAGTATTCGATGGTGAATCTAGTCATAAGTAAATGCACTTCAACTCTATTGCAAAGGCAGGCGCCTTCGTCCTGTGCGCGTAGGACGCCTTAGTCGCTCGACTCTGCGTTGCGAACCCCGTATTGCTGACTTATTATTTTATCGCGAAAGCGACCAATGAAAGACAAAGCTGTGAGATTTAAGATCGTAATGTAAAAAGTAATTCATTAAGCAAAATTATAATCGTAGCTAGAAAATTATTAAAGAACTTGTAAAAATATCCTGTATATCGTCGTCGTATTGAAGTATTATATTTTAACATATCTTTGTGAGATTTATCTATTTTAACTCAATCGACTACTTAACGAATTTTGTATAATTCTAAGGAGCACTTTTATTATGTAAACTTATTAATAAAGAAATGATTAAGGATCAACAAAGCCGCAGAAGATAATGTTTGAGTCGTGGTTTCATTTGTTATTTAAAATATGGAAACCTGAACGATGCTTGTTCCGTCCTATCCAAGCTATCGGGATACTGAATCCCTTTTACTACTTCTGTTCTATATCTACTGCCTTTACAAAACCTCGTGAAAATTGGTAGGTAGGTATGGTTGCCAGAGATTGAGTACATTGAACCGGACAAGTCAACCGTTGACTTTTTAAATAACAATAATAATAAAACACAAGCCATGACCATTACGTGCACTGTCTTCGTGGTAGGTACCCTTGAAACATGAGCACTTATTATGAAAATAATCTTTGATAATATGAGCTTATTTATAAAGTTACCAAATAAATATTAAATGTCTTTAAATACCACTAAACTACCTATAGCTTTGAAATATTAACCTTAAACTAACTCTTGTTAAGGTAAAATGTCTTATGTCAAAGAAATGGTGTTAGTGACACTTTCCTATTATAATATTATAGTAATGATTAGTGTTTGTATATACTGTATCAGAGGCCTTCACTCGTTTAGGAATAATATTTCTATTCATATTTATATAACCTTCTCGACCAAGCCCTATCTTTAATGAAATATAACGAGTAATACGAAGTTTCACTAGGTTACGACTCTACGACAACTTAGTCTGTTAACGGTGATACACGTTCGTCCACTCTTAGGAAGTTATCTAATTTAAAATGTTTTCTAACGCTAACCTAGAGAGTAACTAATTTAATTATAATTGTAATTTGTATGACACCTTGCACTATGTTTGATATAAATATTTTAACGATAAATAAATACTTAGTAGACTTGCTTTACAACTCACCCTACGATTGTACACGTTACTTCTGTTGTTAAAATAATAATATATTCCAAATATATTATCTGGTCTTATTATTCTATATGCAAGATTAAAATATCTTTAATATAATACGAGCACATTCTGAAGTGATGACTCAGAAATTGTGATTAGACATATTTTAATAGGAAACCAACCATAAACCTAGTCAATGCGAAAATTGTCGTATTTTTATTTTATTTATGGAGGTCCTAATTCTCATAACGAATCTTTTTTATATAAATATGTCAATATTTGGCCATAAATGGTCTGCTATAGACGCAAAGGCGCTAGTGAGAAGTTATTTCTTAACTACTAGAGAAACATTTTTAATTATGTTTCTTTTTACTATTTCAATAGTAGATAGATGATAGATACTAGTAGATGCGCAGCTATGCTTGAACCTTGATCTAAGCTTGAGTCAGCTTTCAAATAAAGCTCGAGTGAATAAACCCCACAATTCCTCTTTGTAATCTGCAAGAAATATGCTATAAGCTTTGGAGGTTTATGGCTGGTATACTAATTCCGAGTAATTCACGTGAAATGTAACGTTTAATGTAGGTACCTATCGTAAATCTATAAAATTTTAATTGAAAACTGAAGCTAACCTTTTGCGATTTTCGCAGACTATTTATGATGTTTATTAACACTTGAAATTGAACCATTTCAATTTCAAGTGTTAATAAACATTATTGCAAAAAGAAAAATTATTTGATTTTGCTACCTAATATAATTGATGATTTTTATTTTTATTACGATATTGTCAGTATCAATTTACAAGTTCGAATAAAGTTACAGCAGATAACATATTATGCATTTCGAAGTAAATACTAAATCGAGTTTATTTACAGAGTTTTAATATAGTAGTAATACGCCTAATAAACTAGATTTAAGTGTTAATATATTTATTTTTTTGAATATTTGATGTAATTTTGTGTGCGTGTTGTACGATTTTCGATTTGAGTGAAATACTTAATTAAGAAAACATAAAAGACCTTTATTACAATAGTGCCAAGATAAAAGATTTACTTTTACAGAATAAGCTGCTTATTCTGAGTCTTGTTTCGAAGTACCTATGTTTAAATAAGTAGCGAGATAAAATATAAGTACCGAGACCGTCTATAATAGTCAATATCATTTTAAAAGCAGATTATGAATCATGAGTGGGTTCAAATTACAAAAGTTTTTTTTATAGTTTCATAAATAAAAATTTCAAAATTCTTCTTTGTAAGTACTTAGTTATTTAAATTTAAGTTCTTGTTCACGACTACACAGAAAATAATAAAAACCTTTCCATCTAATTGTATGTAGTCATAAATGTAGATAAAACTTAAATTTTACTCGCAAAGAAGAATTTTGAAATTTTAATTTATGAAAAATTAAATTAAAAAAATTTTTTTTTCGAAATTCAGATCCTCTCATCATTCTTAATCTGCTATTAAAATATAATTGACTATTATAGACGGACCCTGTATAATGGGCTAACTTACCACGTATAACAGTATTCGTGACTAGATCCATATTACTAAGTACATACCTTCCTAATTCTTTTTGAAACTCCTAAATATTGTAATTGTCTTCTAAAGAAAGCATAATGATTAATTTATACCTAATTAAATACGAATATAAAGCACTCATTTCAATTTAAGTACATACCTACTTATTTTTGCACGCAAAAATTCACTATTTTCAAAATAAAATTATATTAAAAGAACAATAAATATAATATCTACTTTTCTTTGTTTTATTTAACCCTTTTCTCGGTTTAATCCTTAGAATTTCTGAATGAAAATAGAATGTGTTTCAGGGCTCAATCCACTGTCAAGATCACTAATAAGTATTATTGGCCCAAATATCATTTTTCGTTCGCAATGGCTACTTTTAGAGAAATAATTTAAATGATGGCGAAAGAAGTAAACATATCGACATCTCAGCAAGTAAGTGCCAACGCTGCGTTAGGCGTTCGAACGCGCATACCTTACGTCCTTATCATACGGACGTACGGTGCGCGCGTTCGAACGCGGCACTAGTACAATTTCATAAGTGTGATTGTACAGTCGTGTCAATGGAATATAGTTTCTTACGATTTGGCTAAACGTCGTTTAAAAATAAAAAAAAACCTTCAGTTAGTCCGTTTGTGGAATCGAGGTTGCTGTGCGAGGAATTCCACAGAGCGTTGCCGACTGAATTGGCTGGCACGCACGTTCGGAGATCGCGCGTGCTACGTCCGTACCGAAAGCGCGTACCTATCATATGCGACGTTTGGCGCATTTCGAACGTCCGTATCGGACGTGCGTATGGTACGGACCTTTCAGTTTTGTATGCAGCGTTGGCACTAATACTTAACAGAAAGATAGGGAACGGCAGTAACTATAGGTGGCAGCACTAAATTGCCAAAAGAGACACCAAGGGGACTGAAAAGGAAACTTATCAGACCCGTCGTCGTCGTGCTTTCAAATATTAAAACATCTTCAATTGTATTGTTTTTTAATATGATAAAAGTTATAAAATTTGAGTTTCAATCTATCAATTCCTCAGCTTTTATCTGCTATTTTTGAAATATCGAATTTCAGCTGTGCAAATACCATTTACGGTAATCAAACTGCAGAATAAATTTGTATTATATGCCAGATCATTCCTCGATAAATCATCACTTTGGCAACTAACGCTTCCTTTAGCTAGCCTTCTAGGTAGAAGATAATAGTCATTAGGTACTTTAATCGTTTTTAAGGAATCCTCAACTTTATTCATCGTTACAAACTTAGCTCGTATTCGACGATTGTGTCTTTCAACTCTTTGCAATTTTTGTGAATACGTAGGTAATTCAGAATAAATTAATTGTAAGATCGTATGACGGATGTAACGCATTTTCAGACTTTTTGTTGCCAATGAAGTGAGCACTGCATATTACCGTATTTCTAGCCAATCATTCGGATGCTTGCTGAAAACAGATTGAAAAATAATGTTTAACAGAATTTATTAATTACAAGACCCAGTTATTGTCTTTGTTATTATTTCTAAATGATCAAATTTCATACTTTCGTATGTTTCTCTACCGCGTTTATCCATATTTTGTATTTTTCACGTAAACATGGCATGAGAGTACTATTCTTTGGAAGAAGTTTAGAAATTATTTTTCAAGGAACATGGAAAACCACTAGATCTTGGGACGAAGCCCTACCAGATGACACTCAGAGAGAGTGGACACAATTTCGCCATGACCTACCTCAAATATATAGCATTGATATTCCACGATAGATTGGCGATACAAACAAAGCAATCGAATTGCATGGGTTTAGCGACGCTTCCGAGCGGGGTTACGCCTGCGCTATACATATACTGCAAGTCGAAAGATGAAAACGATCACTACGTCATTAAATTAGTGGCTGCAAAAACCAAGCTCGCACCCACGAAAGATAACATCTCATTGCCTAAATTGGAATTATGTGGCGATGCGCTTTTATCACGTCTCATGAAAAAGACCATAGAGTCAATAAATGTACCTACAGACAGTCACACACAGTTCATGGATGGACCGACTCAATGGTCGTTTTAGGTTGGCTGAGCGGTAAACCTAAACGATGGAAGCCGTTTGTAGTCGAGTAGCGAAAATATCGGATAACATGCCAATGTTATGTTGGAACCACGTTAATTCAATATGTATGTTTATTTATTTTCTTAAGTATATTAGTTATCTAGTATCCATAACACAAGTTCTTTAAGAAACTTAATTTGGGCTAGATAATGTTGTGTGAGTGTCAGAAATATTTATTTATTTATTATTTATATTATATGTTTTATATAGTAAACCGCTTAAAACCTCTCTCTCTCTTTGTGATTGAACGATGAAGTGAGAAACTAGATAACGCATTACATTATCTGTAGTCTTATGTACCTACCTATATTTTAATAAATAATAATAAATAAAAACTTTATTGCCAGTAAATTAAATACAAATTAATACAGTAAAACAAGTATTACAGTGTAACTTAAAACTAAAGAATACAAAAATGAATACTGTTTTTCACTACTTCCTAAAAAGGGCATGGGCCCTGTAAACTTAGGATAAGTAGAGTGCTCAACCTATAGGTACATTTAACAAATTAAGATTTTCAGATTGTTTATAACAAGTTATATTAATAACAGTAATAAAGTTCACAATTTAAAGTTTTATTTAAATTACATTATTATCAGAAAATGAGATGTTTGAAAAAAGATCTTGTGTGAGTGTGTGTATATTGTGTGTGAGTGTGTGTATATGTGTATGTGGGAGTAGAATTGCATGTGTGGGAGTAATACATATTTTTTCAGAGTGGACTTAGTAATAGTTTTTAAAGTGAATTTAGTGAGAGTATGAAATAGGTAATTACATTCATAATACATACTTACATAAATCAAGAATAGGTATACAAAATATGTTAATAAATCTATATTTACTGAATAAAAATTATTATGGTTTACTAATTACTACTCTAGCGGTGATAGAACTGATTCAGTCTGTTCATAGTTTAGGTTTTGAAGCCAGTTAATAATGATTTCTTTACAATGAAAACTTGTCAATGCATATATTTTAAGACGTTTATTAATATAATTATAGAGATACGGTCCCAAGAATGGGTAAAATCTATTTATGAATTTGGTATTAAATATATCTTTGTTACAAATGATGTCAGCCCTTCTTTTGGCAAGCAGTTTAGTATCATAACCTATATGTTTATGCTGTCGCAAGGTTAACGACAGTATAAATAATTGCCTGATCGAAAGTACTTCACAACTTTTATATCAGAAGATAACCCGGTAGACTGTGCCAGCAGAGGCCTAACGCCATCTCAACTCGTCATGCATCCCTTGTGGTGGGAAGGCCCAGCATGGCTGAAAACGAATCACACACCCTCTAAAACAACCTATGAAACTCATGAAGAGGAACAAAAAACAAAACAAATTTGTTCAAAAAAAAAATTCAACATGTTTTATTCATCTTAGGAATTTCACAAAACACTTGATGAAGTCAGTCATCACATACTTCGGATTTAACTAGTTGTTGATAGTTGTTAAATAAGATATTACAGTAGACCAAGAGACAAAAAAAGACGGCGGAAACAAACTCTTGGCACTCTTTTTCAGTCAGAATTATCAAATTAATACAAATAGGTACAGTACAAATTGACCGTGACAGGAAAAAAAACGAACACAAGACAGCTAATTGTGAGAGCCAATGTCATGCCACAACCAAATTTCCGTACATAGCAGATGCAATGAGCTATGGATGCAAAAAACGAATATGACAAACTGGGACCAGAGTATTTGAACAAGAATAAAATAGGAATAGTATCATTAGCAAAACGACCTGGCACCGCTAGTAGCACCCGTTCACGAGTATAACGCAAGCACCAGACATCACCCTCCTCAACCATATTCTAGGGAAGAGGGTGACCCGATACCCGCCGCTACCACTAGCCATACCGCCTGAGGGAGCATGACGTTCTTGCTGCTGTCTTGACAAGAAAATAAGTGAATGGGGCAGTCACCAGAATGTCATATGTATACTGCACAGCCAAGCCGTGTTATTAGTCACTGCCATATACACAAAGTAAAAAGACTGCTATCCATGCCAAGAAAATACCTACCATAAAAAAATATTACTTTCACTGTCAAACTGAAGGTTTGTCATTCTGTTCTTTACTTATTTATTGGAATAACAACCTTATTTCAAAGATTGAGGGAGTGGTGCCCCATCCTGTTATTATTGACATTTGCTGACATATGTCAAAAAATCTTATGTTCCGAACTGCTCTTTTTTACAACTTTAAATTATTTCTTTCACAGCATTTAATAGGCACAGAATAGGTAAATATATCCTATATTTTACAAAAAATTCAAAATTCAAAAAAGTTTTATTCATCTTAGGAATTTCACAAAACACTTGATGAAGTCAGTCATCACATACTTCGGCTTTAACTAGTTGTTGATAGTTGTTAAATAAGATATTACAGTAGACCAAGAGACAAAAAAAAGCCGGCGGAAAAAAACTCTTGGCACTCTTTTTCAGTCAGAGTTATCAAATTAATACAAATAGGTACAGTACAAATTGACCGTGACATGAAAAAAAACAAACACAAGACAGCTAATTGTGAGAGCCAATGTCATGCCACAACCAAATTGCTTACATAGCAGATGCAATTAGCTATGGATGCACAATACGAACATGACAAACTGGGACCAGAGTATTTGAACAAGAATGGAATAAAATAGTCATAGTATCATTAGCAAAACGACCTGGCACCGCTAGCAGTACCCGTTCACGAGTTAACGCAAGCACCAGCCATCACCCTCCTCAACCATATTTTAGGCATAGATGAATATAAGTACTAAAGTATAGATGACCGTCTCGCGGTTTTTGCACTCTAGCGCCATACAGTATCCACTCTAGGAACCTTTTTGACCAAAACAACCCTAGAATGCAGCGGGCCCGTACCGTCACTTTCAAATTTTCAGAAATTCGTAGTACCAGTTATTATTATTGCGCAATTATAATTCGATTCGAGTAACGAGTCAAATTTAAACTGCGCAATACTAATAAGTTGAAATAAACTGCACAAAGCATGATGCTATGCGAGTTGGGAGTAGTAAAAAAATATGCATCTCAGACAATTATTTATTTTTTCTTAATTATTTGTGTTTGATATAACAATTATAGGCCATAGATTTTTTCGGGTCGTTTTCGTCAAACTCAATGCTTTTGCCACACAAATTGTTCACCTCCTTGCACCAGTCATTCAGAATCAATGCTATTCCTTTTCTTAACTCACTATCTTACTAGAAAATCAGCATCCTATGTAAAAATATCACTTCACAAAAGTAAAATCTTCGATTTGAGATCGTAAAAACGCGAGGAGTGAACACTCTACTCAACGTACTTTGTAGAAAACACTAACAAAAGAATTCAGCGACAAAAAATACACAGAAAAATAAGCAAATGATTGGTTGAATACTATACTATAGATACGCTGCCTGGTACTATAGATATATCGATATCGAACGCAGCAAAAAATACGAAAAGTTCCAGTAGTGCCCGACTCGTAGCGCTAGTAGTAATAGAATTTTGGTATTTGTATGGAAGACAAACTAGCATGATTTTAGGGAAGAGGGTGACCCGATACCCGACGCTACCACTAGCCATGCCGCCTGAGGGAGCATGACGTTCTTGCTGATGTCTTGACAAGAAAATAAGTGAGTGGGACAGTCACCAGCATGTCATACATATACTGCACAGCCAAGCCGTAAACAAAATTATTAAGTAATTAGAAACTTTTAGAAATATCCTGTTGTGCTTAATCCCATGCCTTTTTATCATCTAAGTAATCTTTAGTTTTATAATAAGCTTTTCGAGATAGAGTGTTTTTAATGATTAATTTAAATTTATTGAATGGCAGGGATTGAATTGACTTCGGACTTTTGTTATATATACGTATTGACATTCCAATAAATGATTTGCTGCTTTTAGCCAGCCTTAATTTAGGAAACGCTAACTTATGGTCGTTCCTAGTCCCTACAGAGTAATTTGTATCATGATTTTCTTTCCTAGTTTTAAATTTTAAAAAACAATGCTCGTCACGTCAAAAATGGCGGTTTGATAGCTGTATTTTTTTCCCCTTGATTTGGGCTCGACTACTAGCGTCAGTGCTACCAGTCAAAATAGTTCAATAACATCCAGTACTTTAAATATTTCGATGTACCAAGTCTCCCAGGAGTATCAAGTGTCCTCAGTTTCCCCTAGGTAGAATTGAAATTGGTCTAAAATTAGTAGGGTCTGTAGTGCTACCCGACTTAAATAAAGGTATAACCTTACTATGCTTCATTAAATCAGGAAACTCCCCACTAATAATACAGTGGAATATTACAGTTCCTTGGTTTGTGCCTTACAATTTGGTGTACATTGTACCTCGCAGTTCACATGTACATAAAATCTTTACCTATGACAGGTTTAGAACGCTTAATCTTGCCTTCTGTTCTAAAATAATAATAATAAAATAATTTATTGACACAATTTGAACACAGTACTTACATTGAAATTAACAGAAAAAAATACATATGCGTCAAATGGGCATTTTCAGCATGAATGTTGCCGTGAGGCAACGCTGTTTTCCAAAATACCCTTTGCTTGGTGCCTCATTTATTAGATAGTCTATATATTTATACAAAAACTAGCTTTATCCCGCAACTTCGTATGCGCTTAACTACCCTCCTCGTGGAAATTTCAGAAACTATACAACCAAACACCCACTGAAAGAACCTTTATATCAAGTATCATACCTGCATGGAAAAAGTTTTTTTCATACAAACTAAAAATCATATATTTCCCGTGCCCGTAGGAATTTTGGGATTTTTTTTCGTAGCACAACCAGTCATTCTTTGAAGAACCTTCATGCCAAGTATCACATCCGTACACTCAAAGAATAAGATTTTTCATACAAACTAAAAAGTCCAACCCCTTCCCGTGGGAATTTCGGGAATTCCTTCCATAATACAAACAGAAACTTATTGAGGAACCTTTATATCAAGTATCACATCCGTGCACTCAAGGGATGGGATTTTTTCATACAAACTAAAACATCATATATTTCCCGTTCCCGTGGGAATTTCGGGAATTCCTTTCATAACACAACCAGATACATATTGAAAAACGTTTACACCAAGGTACACATCGGTGCACTCAAGGAATAAGATTTTTCATACAAACTAAAAAGTCCTATATTTCCCGTTCCCGTGGGAATTTCGGGAATTCCTTCCTTAGTGCACGCTTACATCCCCTAAAGAATGTATGTTCCAAATTTCAGCTCTCTACGCCCAGTAGTTACGGCTGTACGTTGTCTGTCAGTCACTCAGTCACTCAGTACCTCAGTCACTCAGTACCTCAGTCACTCAGTCACTCAGTCAGTAACGGAACAGTTTTATATATATATATTGATAATTTTAATAACCAAAAAAATAACATGGATAATAGAAAATGTCTTGTTAAGGCTGAAACGCTGTGCATACTTAATTGAAAAATAACTTTTGGGCATCTTTATCATTAATTTGGTCTTCCAACATAGATATTCTCAATTTTATCTTAAAACTAGTCTTTGACAAGTAAGCTCGGTAAGGAGGGGGCAGATCATTCCAGATCTTGGCCGCGTAAACTTCCACCGAAAATAAGTTTGAACGAAATCAGTGTTTTTTCACTTAGTATTATTTCCCTTTCCTTAGAATTCGCTCTTGTGGTAAAAGTATCACTTTCCGATAGATGGCATTATTCTCAACACGGTAAAGATTATGTTCCATTTTAAACCAATAGATGTCACTTTTGCTCAACGGTTCCTGAAAAAATATATTGTGCTTTAAGTAGTTGATACAAAATTAATATTATTTTATCCGCTATATAAGATGATATATTTACTATTTAAATTGAATCATAAATACAAAAAAATCGTAGATTTTTCTAATTGGGTGTGTTCTACGCAGTTAGAGTAACTAATTGAGTGCGTTCCAAGCATATGAAAATGTCTTTTTATGACTGCAAAAAATACCTACCCAATACATTATTTAATCCACAATGGATAGTGACATGAAATAGATTTTATGCAATGATTTAAAGTTAGGAAAATCTTGAAGTTTTTAGTAATACTACTATATAATACTAGTTGTCAAAACATTGACAGCTCTACTATGTTGATGCACAAAATGTCAAAACGAAAGTGATTGAGAGACTGACATGAGTGAAGAATTAATTTTGTCATTCCGTTTCCTCCCGTGACTCGTGAATGTGCTCTGGATTGTGTTTTATAAATTTTCTACAACTTTGGCAAGCTCCCGGACTCTGAATTCTTCGCATAACACGTTGGACTTACGCACCTTACGAGGACACCGAAAAAGAAAACCTAATAAATCACGCAACTGCTAAATTGTTTTTTATTTATTTCAATACATAGACTTTGATTGAACTGCTGGATTCATCATACCCAAACCTGATTAACCCGTAATTTTATGAATCTAGCTATTCCAAAGTCTAAGTTATTGTTTAAAATTACCCTTCTTGAGAATACAAGCTAGAACGGAGCAGCTGGGTTTTGGTTGTCGAGGTACGGTTGTTTTCCGTTAGATGGCGCTAGTACCGAATTTGTTAGTGACGACTCTATACCAGTATATAAGTTACTCTATGAACGAAATCTAGTACCTAAACAGCAGTGCGATCACAGAACTTTATCGAATCGTATATTAACGAATGTTTACGAATGCTCGTATAGTATGGAGTCGGTTGCAAGTTTTGAGTAATATTGTAATTTTTTATTTTACAGATATTAATAAGTACAACATGTTTACAAACATTCAAAATTAACAAGGCACACATTTATTTAAGCTAGCCGTGCGGCAATGGATAGATTTAATTTTTTTCTTAAAAACCGTCTCCATACTATAGGAACATTCGTTAACAAACGATTCGATAAAGTTCTGTGATCGCCCACCAGTTTTTTTTTATATTCTATAAATGGTAAACCGCCTTTCATTCATTCAACTCAAATATCGATCAGTTATAAAGAACTACAAGAACTTTTATAATATGTTACTTGCTGCCAGGGAAACCGTGCGAGTCCGACTTGCACTTGGCCGTTTTTTTTGTAGTATAGTAAAGTAAAAGTCTGGCTTTACGATCTAGTAGTCAAGCCACAATAAAAAAAAATTCTGTGCAGCACCTGACCAAAAATATAAAAAAAAATACTTTTAATCAAACAAAACGTCAGACAGATCAGATTCGATCAAATCAAATTAAATTAAATAACAATCTTTTGTGATTTTATTTTAAAGATTACTTTAAAACCAGGTACCAAAAAGCTATTTAGACTGTTTTTATGATGGCTGACGAGCTTAAGCAAGTAAACGAAGAAGACTTAAATCTACTGAAAGAAAGAATGAAATTAATCGTAAGCGCTGACCCTTTACAATATCATAACGATTATTCTTTACGAAGATATTTACGAGCTTTTAAAACGGTTGACAATGCTTTTCAGGTAACTTTAGAAGAAACTAAGATAGTTTCATTACATTATGATTTTATCTGTATAACTTTACGTGTATTGATAGGAAGCATTTTTGTTTATCTAGGCAATAATAAAGACTAATAAGTGGCGAGTGGAGTATGGTGTGGATAGTTTACACAACGATAAAGAGCTTATAGACAAGTACTCACCCAAAGCAAGACTACTCCGACACAGGGACCTTGCTGGCAGACCCATTGTATATATTCCAGCTAAAAACCATAGTTCCACTGATAGGAGCATTGATGAGTTAACTAAGTTCATTGTTTTCTGTTTGGTAAGTAAATCTCATTTTGCCTCATACCAGTTGAAACAGTTGTTGTATTGATAGATCTGTTTAGAGTGTAGCCTATTTTATTATACGGTATAAGGAGGCTTACCTATTTTAAAAATTTTACATATAAAATATTATATAATGATTGCACCAATACATAAAATAAAATAAGCATACATTAAACTTTTTATTTCAGGAAGAAGCTAGTAAGAAATGTTTCGAAGAAGTCATTGACAATGTTTGCATAGTATTTGACCTGAATCAGTTCACCCTGTCTTGTATGGATTACCAAGTTTTGAAAAACCTCATTTGGCTGCTCAGTCGTCACTATCCAGAGAGGCTCGGAGTTTGTCTCATTATTAATGCTCCTACTTTTTTTTCGGGGTGCTGGGCTGTCATCAAAGGCTGGTAAGAGTTAATTCTAATTTGAAAGTTCTCAACTAACAAATGTTATAGAAATACAAGAACTGCATTATTTGAAGGATACAAGACATAGGCTTAGTTTTATTTAGGATTTACCCTGGAATGAAAAACTACAAAAAATGTTTAAAAACTAATTCTATTAAGAGAATCTGTATGGCAATAGTCATGTTCTTATTTCAATTTTTTAACTAGTACACCACATGAAGAAGACAGTTAGGCATTAATGTTGTGTCAATGACACAAGAGTGGGACAGGATACATAATCTTAATAAGGCCACCCATTGTACTCCACCTTGTTCTGTTATTATGTTCTATACATGGGCAATAAAGACTCTTTGTATTGTATAATCTGTTGCTTATACAAATGGAAATTGCAATAATTTTTATGATTCTAGCTTTAGTTCAGATTATTGCTTTAGCACCACTTTAAAACAAAATTTTATGCTCCTTTCACTGTAGCTGTATCTTAAAAAGACAAAGTAGAGGCCCATCTTAAAGTAATAATCTTCAATTTCCTTAATTTTTTCAGGTTAGATGAGAACACTGCTGGCAAGGTCACTTTTGTAAACAATGAAATGGATCTATGTAAGTACTTGATACCAGACATCTTGCCCACCGATATATGAACCAATCTAGGTATTATAGTTATTTGACCACAACCACGCGTTTTATGAAAATGGACCTATGATGTAAATACATGACTATAGAAGCTAGTCTTAATATAGATAGGAAAAGTAAGATTTAACATAGATTATAAGTGCATCGGAGATAAAGGCATGGTTTTTATTTTTAACACAACATGTAATAATACATCTAAAGATAACAATTAATTTTGTATCTTGATACTACTCTCTAAGAAGTACATTATTAATGTAAGTTTAAATATATTTTTGCAGAGGACTTAACTTTTTTTTAATGTTTGTGCCTGTCCATCTGCTTAAGCTCATATTGTGATGAGCACTGAAAACTGGTTCCTAATATGATGAACATAATGTATAGAAACAGAATTGAATAAGATGGCGGGCACCTTGGATTTTGATATCATGCTATACATTGGAATCTTGTTGACTACTTATGTTGCGTATGTTACTTGTTAAGTTTTCATGAGACAATATGTTTTTTTATTAATTTGTCTATTAACAAATTTTAAGAATTTTATAATAGATTTTAAGCATTTATACAATTATGTTTTAAAGTTTTTGTTATACTTTTTAAACAGTTGTTTGCTACTTTTAATTATTTTACATAAGTTACTGGATATTACAGCACATACTACATTTTGGTATGTTTCTTGGCTTGTGAACTATTGGCACTGGAAAACTGAAGTTAGGAGCACACTTTGTTGTGTCACAATTTGGAGCAAAGAGATAAGTTTTAAGAACAACTTTTATACTTAGTCCATTCATTCTAGATTTTTTAGCTGCAAATTTTTCACCTTTGTTTTGTTGCCACTGTATTATACCTTGAGGTGAGTACATTACAATATACAACTCCCTCCCCCTCCGGATTCGGCTTCACACCCTCCCCCCTTGAAATGTATCCCGTTTTTCAGTTTATTTAAATTTTAAAAAACTATATAAGCTAAGACGAATATGGTGGGCCAAAGTTTATTAAAAATGAGTGCTGAGTAAAAATTAAACTTCAATTCACAGTAACTGTATGAGCATATTGTCGATAGCTAATATTACATGAACCACTTGGTGCCACTTTTGACCACTTCTGATCGATTACCTACTCAAAACCTCTTAAACGTTAACACATAAAACAACGTGTGTTTAACTATATCCACAAAGACATGCAGATGCCCTAATTTCATGAACCTAGCACAAACGGTTATAAAGATATGAAGGTCAAAAAGTCGTAAATTTCAGCATTGACTGACATATTATAGTACCTTAATCTTTTTTTTATAGGGAATTTACTAATAAAAAATTTCATCCATAAACATTTTGTCCTAGGTCATATAGTTTTCCTGACAATAGAAAAAACTGGAATATGTGACACTTTTCAAGGGGGGTAGAGGTGAAGCTGAACCCCGAAAGAGATGGAATGTGAAAAAGAGAGGGAATGTGTTTCCTCATGCATTGAAATCTAGAATGAATGGACTATTTTACAGATTATAAATTTTTAATTTAGTTTGAGATAGTAACTCGTTAAATATGGATATACTTATTTACAATATAAAAGTACCACATACTTACTTCATAACTGTGCTTTAATTTAATCACAAGTGAAAAACTCAAGAATGTGCTAAAGTATTATAATACCCATCAGTATTATGGTTTTACTTGCCATTTTAATTGACCCATCAATTTAAGAAGTACATATTGCTACGCTTTCATGAATCATATATTGCATCTTAGAACTCCACTTTAATTACATTGATGACAAACTCTTTATTAAAGGATTATTAAACTTTAAACTTTATTTAACCAAATTAAATCCTTACTTAAGTATACCTATTTAGCGGTGACAAAATAAATTATATTTTTAATACTGTGCCCAAGGTGTCAGTCAATTAAACTATTCCATTAAATCCATTTTATAGAACTTGGTCGATGACATTAAACACAAATAAATAAATTACATAAATAATCATTTCACTCAAGGCAATGTTTCTTGTAAGCTCTATGCTATTTTTTATATCTATGTATTCATACTTTCCTGTTGAGTGGTGTTTAAATATAACTTTAGCGTAAGTTATTTTTTATTCTAATTGATTCAAAATCAACCAATTTGACTTTAATTTGTATTTATAACTGGACTTGCCATTTACTTGCCATTTTACTTGCCTATTGGTTATCAAATTAACCTAGTCATTAACATGTTATTAATGTCTCATGTAGCATTGAGCATCTTTTAGGTTGCAAACTGGACGACAGCGAGAGCGACAGCGCCGCGGGCAGCGTAGCGATGCCGAACAAACGAAAACGTCGATACAGGGTCACGAATTCTTTCACAGTTCATTTATAAGATACGATTTACTATGGACAATAGAAGACGTAAATACGTAATTTAAACAAAGGAAGCAAAGACGCGAGTTTCATTGTAATTACTAAGACCAAAGACGAAATTCAATCAAATGCTTTGAATGTTTGTGAAAACATTTGATTATGTCCTGGAGAATATTAAATCAAAAATAGGATCGGATTATTATAACGAACGTATAATATCTCCGGCGGAAAAGTCGTTTTTTTATTCTCTCGCATAATTTATTACTTTTTCTTCAATTTTTATGGTTGAAATTAAGGCTGCTTTTTTTAAATTATTTACTGTTATACATCGGTGGTCTTTCTAAAACAGCTGAAATCATTTCTTTTATTTAACAATATTTTACGAGGCTAGTTGTCGATATCGGTGGGCCACAGACTACACTATAACCGTTCGATCGCGCACACCCCTCTAGACTGGCACTCGCCGCTCGTTGCCCGCTGCCCACGTCGCTGCCGTCCAGAACGCTTCATACAGTCTCAATATTTTCTATCGTGTCGCGGAAATCCCTGCCCGCGCTGCTGTCGCTCTCGCTGTCGCTGCCGTCCAGTTTGCAGCCTTACTGGATATTATCGCGTTCACCTATATTTTGTTTTTTTTTTTTGTAGCACTTTTAGAAACCACCGTGATCATTATTAACAATTATATGAGTTAATTATTGACGTACCTATTCAATTATCAATAATTAAGTATTGAATTATATGACATTAAGTTATCTAAAATTAGAATAATTATAATATTAAGTAGATAATGTTCAATTATTGTTTACATCTGTGTTATAATAAGCCATTCCAGCTGAGAGCATTCTGTGCTGTGTTAGTTTGCCTCGTGGCCGCATAACCTAAACAGTCACTGAGGTACATGATTATCATACAGTAGGTACAGCATTGCTTGAACGCGATACTGTCCAGTAAAATGTGATTTTGATATTTTACATTCCTTATTAGATTTATCGTCTGCATTGCCATTGTCATTATCACAATGATTTTGTTAAGTTATGTATTTATTATGTATATGTATGTATTACCTTTTCACTTTCTTTATTTACGGATTATTTAATGTAATAATTACATTTATTTAAAACCATTTAATCCGTGTGGTTAATTGTTAGTTATCTTAGTTTAAGCTATAACCTGTTGTTGTGTCGATAATAATTTTATGAGTCATGAATAAACATTTATGCATTACATTCACGCTTTTTATTTAATCGACAACTTGTAGGTATAATAATAACAATTTTAACTATATGGCACCCCAAGGTTTTGTTATAAATATTAGTACAAATACTTTGTGTCTATGACAGTTAACGTAGCAACGAGAGAGGAGGGAGAGGAAGATGTGCACTAAGAGATGAGGAAACAAGCAGATGAGATTAATCTGCGGGAGGAGGAATTGCTCATGCCGTAAATACAAATCTAGATTTGTTTTAGCACTAGTTGTTACCGCCACTTTTAAATTCATTAATTTGTAAATCGGATATCGTCATCCACGCGTATTAGCCAATCACAACGCTCGGTGTAGGGACTACTTTCAATAGGAATTTCTACACGCACCTTCGGCCAATCATGAAGAAAGAAAGTTCAAGATGGAGAGTCTGCCTATACATAGGTACGCTCGCGCAAGGACGCTCGCAAAATTGTCCTTGAAACTTCCACGTGCCTTGTTGGAAAAGATAAAGATAAAAAGCGTTTATTGTTTCCTTAATATACACAGTTACAATTTGGAACATTATAGTATATACATTTTATGGATTTAAAAGATAGTAGAAGTAT
Organism: Stenoptilia bipunctidactyla; assembly: GCA_944452665.1. NCBI lineage: Eukaryota > Metazoa > Arthropoda > Insecta > Lepidoptera > Pterophoridae > Stenoptilia > Stenoptilia bipunctidactyla. The sequence continues at coordinate 781,015 of OX101724.1, read as the reverse complement.
TATATAAATCTCATAGACCATACAGGAAACAAAAGGCTTCAACTCAGCATAAGCGTTGCTGCAGAAAAACTGTAGCACCGCGCTGATTTTCAGATGTCGCCGGACTTAAGTTAACTTACATCTAAAAAAAAATTATACAATTTCAAAATACATACAATTATTAAAATAAACATACATGCACTATATACATATACCTACATAGATATTGTTTCCATATATTATTAGATACACAACGTAGAATCGTATACAATTTGTGAGACTACAATATTTACAGATACGTATCATGGACGTGTTACTTATAGTACACAATAAAATAATGTTGAATAGAAAATAAATAGAAATATGAGGTAAATATATATATATATATAACGTAGGAAGAGAGGTTTTTCCAGCACTTTGTAGCTAAGTAGCGGAAACTTCCACGAAAGGCTGCACTCTGATGCTGATGCGTTTTTAGAAGGTGCTGAGAAGAAGTTATACTGTGTGTTCAGCCTGGCCAGTGCTTATATCAAACTAAAAGACGATACTTATTACAAAGTGCAGTGAAACCCAAGTGCCGCGAGGACGATCAAAAAGGTGCGTGCTAGTTTTATAACCTATAATTACCGCTATACTTAATCGAATTATCAGCTATACTGTGATATCGGAGATCCTTTAAACCGTAAAGACTCTATCCCTTAGGGAATAGGGTCCCGCGCCGCATACAGTCCACTACTTTATTAATATTCCAAATTAAAATCCCGCGCCGCTCCACTAGTAAAGGAATAGAAGTTCGCTTATTGCTTGGAAGGAGGTGACGCATCGGCTTACTTTCAATCTTAGGCTAGAACTTCGAAAAATTGTTGATAACCAGGATTAAATATCGCCTTATAAACTGGATGAATACTCGTCAGTACGGATTCATGCCCCAGAAGAGCACCGAAGACTGATAAGACTAGCTGTGCCCGCGACGTTGTTCGCGTGCACAAAGAAACTTATCTATGAGTTTTTTTGTGCACAGTGCTATTTGTCTATTGATACTTCCCGGCGCGCGCCCTCTGCGGCTAATTACAATAGAAAACCAATTGTGTCTCATTAGCGGTGACTAAGGGCGTTACCACAGCAACCGATCGACCGTCGATCAATAGTTTCTACTTCGCAGAAAACACCGGTCGACGTCGATCGACTGGTGTGATCGGCATCGCGCGCGTTCTGTAAGTTTTTATAGTAGACTTTGGTATTCTCTTAAGTTTTCACGATTCATATAATTTAAATAAAAGTACTTTTTAACCGGATTAATCGCTTGGTCGCTCGTGACCACGGGGTCTGCAAAGACACCGAAACGTCGAGTTAAAATGTAAAATATAAATTATACGCGATTAATCCGGTTAAAAAGTAGTTTTATTTAAATTATGAATCGTGAAAACTTAAGACAATACTAAGATGGGTGATACTGCAGCGGCGGGAATCTTCATTCACGTTGTACTGGGATTCTACAGCTCCTCTTCTAACAATCGCCAGATCCGAGTGCTTACATCCCCTAGCAGCGCAAATAAGGGTCAATTTTGGAAATTCAGCTTTCCAAAAAAAAATTCGGATTAAGGCTCACGCCATCTAATCATCTCATGCAGCTCTAAAATTGAAATGTAGACCAAAGTCCGATCTCTGTCTCATTTAATTCCTTTGCGATCGCTTGAAGAATAGAAGAAATAAGGACATAGTGAGCCTATCTATTGAACAAACTATTGAAATATCCTGTGTAGAATTGACAAATTTTATAATTGTTTGCATATATAGACCCCCTAAATCAAACTATGATAGTTTTGAACTAGCTTTGGAAGAATTATTGGGTAAATTAAGTAATTTAACTAAGAAAATATTTGTCTGTGGGGACTTTAATGTTGACTTGTTAGAAAACTCAACCTTGAGTAAAAAGTTAATAAATTTTATTTAAATGTCAATCTTATTAACCTGTTTCTACAATCAACTAGGGTAACAAAGACCACTGCAACTTGTCTAGATAATGTGTATTCTGATGCAATTCCAGTATATTCATCAGTAATAAATAAACTAAGCTCTGATCACAGCGGTCAGTTGGTTACATTTAAATACTCAAAAGAAAAACAGGTTAATAAGAGTATAATGGTTGTTCCAGTCAATGACAAACGTTTGGAGAGATTTCGATGTGGTCTAATCAACAATATACCTACTATAGCCCACTCCAATAATGTAAATTTACAATACAGTAACTTAAGTAGATTAATAAATAAACAACATGACAGTGTATTTATTCCGAAAAAGATCTCTCTAAACCAGTGTAAATCATTCAGTGATTGGGCTACCACAGGTATACATATCAGTAGAAAGCACCTATATGATCTCTATCATGAGAAATCATAACAAAAATGACACCTTTTGCAACTATGTCAGAACTTACTCAAAGTTATTTAAAAAAGTTTGTGCCGCAGCCAAATCAATCTATCTAGGTAATAAGATTAAAAATAGTGCTAATAAGACTAAAACTACTTGGAATATAATTAATAAGGAAACTGGGAAAGTTAAGAATCGCAAAAGTGAGTTTAAGCTTGTTATTGACAATACAATAATTAAAGCAGATGAAAATGTTGCGACAGCATTTGAGAGCTGTTTTGCTGACATTCCAGTTTCAACTACTAAATCATTAAGCTCATCACCTGTGGCGGCTGAATCATTGCTCAAAAATCATGTGAGTGAGTGCAAGGTGTCTTTCAAGTTCCAACCCATAGACACCGGGGATATTATTAAAACATTTAAGACAATTGATATTAAAAAGACAACTGATCTATGGGGCATATCTGTTGAAATATTAAATTCTATTATAGATGTAATAGCTCCTTGCCTTGTTGAAATATTTAACAACTGTATTATTAGTGGGGAGTTTCCTGATTTAATGAAGCATAGTAAGGTTACCTTTATTTAAGTCGGGTAGCACTACAGACCCTACTAATTTTAGACCAATTTCAATTCTACCTACTTGTAGTAAAATTTTTGAAAAAAATATTCTTAATCAACTCTTGGCCCATTTCACCTATAACAATTTACTTCATAATAAACAATTTGGATTTACAAAGGGCCGTTCAACAACTGATGCTGGTGTTGAACTATTTGAAATAATCACTGGTGCCTGGGAGAGGTCGGAGGATGCCCTAGGTGTATTTTGTGACCTATCTAAGGCATTTGACTGTGTTCAGCATGACACTCTTATCAGGAAACTCCACCACTACGGCATCAAAGGCACTGACCTCAAACTTTTGAATTCATATCTAAGTGATAGAATTCAGAACTTTGAGGTTAACCGGAAAAGGTCGGCTGGGTCGGTTGTGAGAATCGGAGTGCCTCAAGGATCAATTCTGGGCCCATTTTTTTTTCTAGTCTATATACATGATCCACGAGATTGTATTGTTTGCTGACGACACATCATTAATTTTTAAAATGAGAAGACAGAAAATAAACTACGACGATGTAAACAATGCTCTCGCAAATGTTGTTCAGTGGTTCAATATAAATAATCTAGCGTTCAATGATAAAAAAACTAAATGTATAAAATTCTCTGCACCAAATGTAAAACAAGTTGAGTCTAATCTGCGGCTTAATGGGAACAGATTGAATCTAGTAGATAACTCTGTTTTTCTTGGAATTACCTTAAATTCTAAATTGCAATGGGGCGCCCATATCTCACAACTAGCGAGTAGACTTAGTTCTGCAGCGTTCGCGGTAAAGAAAATTCGCTCATTGACTGATGTTAATACAGCGAAGCTGGTATATTTTAGTTATTTTCATAGTATAGTGTCCTATGGCATCCTACTTTGGGGCAATGCCGCAGATATTGACACAATATTTACACTGCAGAAAAGGGCTATTCGTGGAATGTATAAACTTGGAAACAGAGAATCTCTTCGAGAAAAGTTTAAAGAGATTGGTATCTTGACCCTTGCATCACAATATATTTATGAAAACATTATGTATATTTATAAGAATAGTAATAAATTTAAATTTAAAACTAGGAAAGATAATCATGATACAAATTACTCTGTAAGGACTAGGAACGACCATAAGTTAGCGTTTCCTAAATTAAGGCTGGCTAAAAAAGCAGCAAATCATTTATTGGAATGTCAATACGTCTATATAACAAAATTCCGAAGTCAATTCAATCCCTGCCATTCAATAAATTTAAATCAATCATTAAAAACACTCTATCTCGAAAAGCTTATTATAAAACTAAAGATTACTTAGATGATAAAAAGGCATGGGATTAAGCACAACAGGATATTTCTAAAAGTTTCTAATTACTTAGGTAATATGACATGCTGGTGACCGTCCCACTCACTTATTTTCTTGTCAAGACATCAGCAAGAACGTCATGCTCCCTCAGGCGGCATGGCTAGTGGTAGCGTCGGGTATCGGGTCACCCTCTTCCCTAAAATATGGTTGAGGAGGGTGATGGCTGGTGCTTGCGTTAACTCGTGAACGGGTGCTGCTAGCGGTGCCAGGTCGTTTTGCTAATGATACTATGACTATTTTATTCCATTCTTGTTCAAATACTCTGGTCCCAGTTTGTCATGTTCGTATTGTGCATCTGCTATGTAAGCAATTTGGTTGTGGCATGACATTGGCTCTCACAATTAGCTGTCTTGTGTTCGTTTTTTTTTTCATGTCACGGTCAATTTGTACTGTACCTATTTGTATTAATTTGATAATTCTGACTGAAAAAGAGTGCCAAGAGTTTTTTTCCGCCGGCTTTTTTTGTCTCTTGGTCTACTGTAATATCTTATTTAACAACTATCAACAACTAGTTAAAGCCGAAGTATGTGATGACTGACTTCATCAAGTGTTTTGTGAAATTCCTAAGATGAATAAAACTTTTTGAATTTTTGAATTATTTTTTTTGGACGGTTCACAGCAGATAGTATGTACTACTAGTAAGTATTACTAAGATGTTTTTCCTCGATGCTGATGGACGACGCATATAAGGTTGAAACCAACTATCTCACCACGCAACTTCGAACGGGGCATGGTGGATTTGCGGGAACGATGGTTATATTGTGTTCTTGCTTTATAGTCAAACAACGTTCCTGTTTTCTAATATGTTGTATTAATTCTTTGAAATGATCGCATAACTAAGCAAACTGATATTAACCGAAAGTGTAAAGACAAACATAACATCTCTTCTATTCGAGAGTAAACCATAACAAATATTTACATAGAGTATTTAATATAAGTAGTGACATTTTCGCCACAGATTCTCTGGGTACCTTACCAGTTTCAAGACCAAGGAGGACCCTTCTTGCCTATGTGAACCAGGCAAGCCAGAAACCGTCGCATTTTACTAGACTGCCTTATCTACCGTAATCCAAGCACGACCTCATTTGGGCTGTGTATAGGTTGAGCAGCTGTTCAGGGCTGAAGCACCGCCGGACCTTCGAAATGATACCCAATTTTTAGAAGCCATTTGAGCCATAGACTCAATTCGTTGTCCGAAGTTCTGACGTTATAGTGACGCCCAAAAGGCTTAGATGGTCGGTAATGGGGACAGGTACATTCTGGAAAGTGAGCGTGAAGGGGATGGTGCTCTTTTAGCGGAAAATAGACCTAGGTACCTGTGTTCTGGAGGCGTTGTATTTGACCAAATTGAACTCGCCCCAATCGGACACATTCCACAAGGTCGAATCAACGTGGTTAATCATAGACTTTCTCAAAACCTGGATTTCGTGGGCGCTCGCACATTGGATATGTATCTCTCTACAACAGTGCTGTCATCATAATTTGCGATGGAGTTTTATAAATATAGTATTAATCCTTATTAAAATTAAAATTACGATATTAAGATGTTGATTGAAATCAAGTGATGTCAAAGACAATATTGTTTACAATTACATACTTATGATAAATAATTTATTTTATTTATTTATTCAAAAAAATAATGTGTAAAGTTGGATAAGGCTTTATAATATATTGATAAAACTACATCGCAAATTAAGACATTAATTTTGAACGCGATTTATAACCATAAAAATGGTTATTATGTGTCAATCTTAGAAGATAGGTATACGCTGTCGCGGACGTTTTTTTAGAATTTTTAAAGAGGAATAATTTCGTGGTACATTATTTTTGTGTAACTTAAACCGTTTACGCAGCGTACGCAATGGAAGCTGTCAAAATTTAGTAATTTTCCCCGTTTTCGCAACATTTTCCTTTGTAACTTCGCTCTTATTAGTCACAGCGTGATGTTTTATAGCCTTCCTCAATGAATGGACTATCGAACACAAAAGTAATTCGAACCAGTAGTTCCTGAGATAAGCGCGTTCAACCAAACAAACAAACTCTTCAGCTTTATAATATTAGTATATATTTTTCTTCATTGGAACTTTCCCAATATCTCAGTTGCAAAACAAGTTTAGATTTTCTTCAATCGGCGGATAAAAGTTAACTGACGAATAAAGTATTAAGTATCTACTATACTCTGGCAAATAATTCAATGCAGTAAACTGACAGTTCGAAAGGTCAAATAGAAAAATAATGATACCAGTTAAAAACTTCGTAGGTTGTGTAAGAACTGAATGAGAATTATTGAAAACAAACGAGTCTTTGTTCGTTTTGCATAAAATTTTAAAGAAATTTATAAATAATTGAATTTGAGGCGTGTACTATAGGTATCTTTAAAGTTACTTTAATCAAAATAATGAATTTCCAAACATACCAAGTGCTTTAAAATGGTTACAGTAGAAGTAAAATCGACTTGATAACTTTTTATTTTTAAATTCGTTTTACCGTTAAAAATGAAATTTCAAGAATAGTTGCCCTTTGCTAACAACACCATAAAAAAAAGAAATATCTTGTGAGCCAAAATATTTTTTTCCATACATTACAATATTATTATTTAAAAATAATTACATTTATTCACTTAAACCACATCACTATTTTTTTTCTTCCCTTTCTTCCCTATTTTTAGGGTGGGCACACTGGAACTGTTATTTTTCTGCATTGAATTATTTGCCAGGGTATAGGCGGGATAATGTTGTTTTACGATTTTTTATGATTTTATGCCAATGACATAGAATGATAATAAACGTTATTCATTAGATAACTTCTATCTGAACCTTGAAAAATCGGGCCTAAATCTAGTAAAAAATTCTAACCTTTGTATTGAGTTAAACAGTAGGTACAAAGATCCTCTGGTTTTACTAATACAAAATATATTTCATTTGGACAAGCATTTTTTTATCTAAATTTAACTAAATTATGTCAGTCCCTACTTTAATTTTTTAACAGTTTCGGCTAGGATTGAAATGAAAAACAAGTATAAATATAATTGATATATTTAGATATTACAAAACAGTCATACAAATTAATTGCTGCGAACTTCGCTATTTGGCTTGCAACCACTAGTTGCATATTGTTATATAAATATATTGTACTTTAATTTTACATTTATATGGTTGATTATATTCTAAATACTAAATATTGTTTGTTTAATGTTGACATTCAAGCATAGGTATGTATGGAAACAAGCGATCAGGTCAGGTTATTCTCTATCAATTACCCTAGCAACTAACAGCGTACATGACTTAGCCTAGTTTGTATAAACCTAAATATATCTTATTATTTTTAAATTGCTTCAAATTCCGATAACATCGCAATAGCATATGAAAAACAAAAGTCTCCATCTTTATTTTTAAGTCTACACAAACGTCGGCAAGCAAATAAAACTAATATGAGATTCAAAGAAAAAAAACCTAATTACAGTCATCTTCTAAGATATTTATCACAATAATAAAATACAAATTATATTGTACATATTATAAAATACTGCTGCTTCCAAAAATACGTAAATTTTATATTAAACTTTAATTAAAATTACAATTAAACATCAAGGAAACATTCAATTGGCACATTCATGTCCACACACATAAGTGCAACTTTAGTAATTATAGGCGAACCATTAGCTGCTCGCTGTCCATGCGAAATCCGATAGGACACACTTGACCCAAGTCCGCCAACTCCAAGTACTAGGATTCTAAGGTATGACTAGTTGCCTACTGGAATGTACTCACCAAAATGCGCTTTAATAAAAAAGTATTATGTCTGTGAAATGTAGTGACACAACACCTCTGACCTCTATAATTTTACGCTGAACAGGTGTTTTAAATGTTCTACGAAAATTGCGTCACCAAATGCTATATCTCAAGCCGAACCCAGGAGGATTGAAATTGGCTTCCTTCTAGTTTTGTAAGAGCCATTGCTTGCAAAGGGTACTTACTAACAAAGAGGTCAGTACAAGAGACATACACATCGATATCGAAGTGGACGTTGAAGTGGTTTCCAATATTGCAGACTAGGAAATATCGCATTCTCAGATTCTCATTTATTGTTATTTTTGAATACTCCTTTGTATAATGTTTATTTGTCATTAGGTGGAAAATAAAGAGTATTTATTATATTTTTATGAGTCATTAGGTAATAGCTGAACTAATATTTGCCCACCGCAATATACGTTCTGTATGTAGTAAAAATTAAGTATATAGTTATATAGGTATGGTATAAATGTATCGTCATGTATAGAGACTAGTAATTTAATAATCTAATATGTACAGTCATGATTCTAAATGAATAATGATATGCGGACGTAATATCAATAGGTAAGTAATGTTATTAATGTCCTAAATTAATACAAGTATTTTAATTAAAATCACTTTACAGATTCATGTCCTTACAGACTATTTCGTAGGTATAATGTACTTTACTGATGCTAATTAAAATAAGAAAACAAATATTTATAGTTAATCTCCAGAAAAAAATATTTCGGACGGTCAAAGTTTGTCTCCGAGATCGCAAATACTCAATTCCTGCAAAAATACTTTCCCGATATCATCGTTTATTGTCTCTGAATAATTTAAATGCTGAAATTTTCAAAATTAATACATTTCATTTTCATTTCATTTCATTTCATTTCAGCTAACTATAAATAAAAAATTGAAAATTTTGAAATGAGCTGGTAAAAGTTGTACGAAATTTTTTTGCTGCAGCTGTAACTCAAATTAAATATCGAGGACAAGCATTCAGCCGCTTAATTCCTTTAAAAAAGTACCCCACGACTTAATTCAGCTCACCTCGCGAGCTCTCACGCCGCCGAGTCACACCAGCAGGAGTTGGCATGCACAGACAGAGTTAGCACCACCGCGCGGCGGCGGTCAGTGCGCGGCGGTCAGTGCGCGGCGGTCAGTGCGCGGCGGTCAGTGCGCGGCGGTCAGTGCGCGGCGGTCAGTGCGCGGCGGTCAGTGCGCGGCGGTCAGTGCGCGGCGGTCAGTGCGCGGCGGTCAGTGCGCGGCGGTCAGTGCGCGGCGGTCAGTGCGCGGCGGTCAGTGCGCGGCGGTCAGTGCGCGGCGGTCAGTGCGCGGCGGTCAGTGCGCGGCGGTCAGTGCGCGGCGGTCAGTGCGCGGCGCGGTACAGCCACAGCAGCCGGCGCAGTCAGTCGGCGAGCACGGTCTGCGCGAGCGCAGCGAGCTCGTCCTTAAGCACGCGGAAGGAGGGCCGCTCGTCCGGCGCGTGCCGCCAGCACATGCGCATCACCTGGAAATGTTCCACAAAAGCCGGTTTTCTTTTATTTGTCGCGTATAAGTAATTTATATTTTAAATTTCACTCGAATTTCCGGTGTCTGCAGACTAGTATACGCTTCACTGTAATGTAAAGCCCGTATTCTGAAAGCTATCGTAGGCGTTGATGTTTCTCTATTGAGAACTATCAAAGGATCTCTATTTGACATGAGTTCAAATTTGAGTAGCTTTCATAATACAAGCATAAGGCTTGCCTGAGTTGTCACGTTGCATTTAATTGAGCAGAAGAACTTTTCAAAGTATCATGCAGAACATAGAATTACCTTAATTTTTTTGAACACGGTACAAAAATCTATCTATTATTTCCGATTACCGTACACAAGTTTTTAACAAATTTGTAATTATATATGGTGTTTATTTTCTTACATTTTGCTTTAAAGATAAATATAACAAAGCAGTGATCTTTCGCAAGACTACCGTAATTTTTATAGACAAAGTTTTCTCTCGTATAAGATCAGCAGGGCTAGCATGCAACCATCGATAAATAGTCGAATCGACAAGATAAATATTATTTCGTTATTTTATCCTATCATGTCAGCTAATATGCGTACCATAATAGATAGAATTACTCAATTTGATATCATGATAAGGACAACAGAACCAAATATGTCATAATCTTAATAAATTACATACACTATATACCATATTCTAAGAAAATATCGATAAAAGGCCCGATTTATCGTTGTCGACGGTAGCATGCTAGCCCCGCTGGACACTATGAAGCCATAAATGTCCTACTTAGAAAATGGTGGAATAGTTTTGCCATATCAAGATACGTCATTTTTTATCTTCACCTCAACCTTCGCAATGCAAAAATTAAATTTTAATTATTTAAAAAAAGTTATATTCCATTCATAAACTATTTAGGTTAGTCATAATTTAATTAAAGTCATAAATTACTATTAGTAATCATTACAAAAATCAATAATAGTTTGAGAATTGCGAAGAGTATCATCCGAAATCGAAATCGAAAATCGCCGTATAACGGGATATTGCGAGAGCAAAATAAAAACAGAATGTGTCAGCTGTTTTTCGTCCCGGGCGTACTGTAAAAGTCAATTAAGGGACAGAAATGTTATTTTTATTTTTTTGGACGAAAAGCAAACCCCCTGTCACTGCAATAGTCTCTCTCCATCATTATAACACTTCCAAATTTGTCAAACGAAACATCAGATGGTTTTAAAACTGGTGTTCCCACAAGGGATACATGCGAGGAGTTATGTATGTATAAGTTGGTGCAGCACTCACGTTGTAGACCTCGTTGAGGCAGCCCTTGGGCTTGTCCAGCACCTGCCCGCGCTGCACCATGTCCACCACCTCCGAGTTCTTCATGCGGCCGTACGGCACCTTGCCGCACGTGAACACCTCCCACATCAGCACGCCTGGGAACAGTCACCGCCCAGTGAGCCTCTTTCACAAACTTCAACACTAAGGCGTCGTCCTAATTGGCAGCGATCGTACGATGCGTTCTCGTCGTGCGATGAATTCAAACATACAGATATCTTCAGACTATCCTATTTGAAATTCGCAAGTCATGTGCGAGCATCTGTATGTTTTAACTCATCGCACGACGAGAACGCATCGCGCCATCGTACGATCGCTGCCAATTAGGACGACGCCTAAGAGCGCGTTCCGCTACGTCGCCGCACGGTTAACTAATCATTAAATCGTAACGACTGGTCCCGCTGTAAGAACAATCTGTCGTCCCTGCAAACAAGTCGTAGACGACACTCAATCGTATCGTTCTATGTGTACACGTGTATAGAACAACACGATTGACTTTTTTTACAATGTTGACAGATTGTTAGATTTATACAAACAGACGTTAGTATGAAAACAGATGGATTAACCGAAGATAAACTAACAGTAGAACATAGAGGGAACGCACCCCAAATTATGCTCAAAAGCAAAAGATGTATTCACTGTAGGAATATACACTCGAGAGCATAGAATTAGGGTCAGAGACAAAACAAATGATATCTCGCAAATTATAAATGCTAGCTTGATAAATCAAAAACTGTTAAATAGACCATTAATTAATACATAAATAAAATTTGTAAAATTGTTATTTAAGTGATTTTATTATTTATAAAAACAAATAAAATAAAAATGCACGTATTACACTTGATGATCACAATTACATTTAAGACTTTTCTGGTACGAGAGTATGATTTTCACAAATTTCAGTACCTCCACGTGATCTCAGAATGGATGTTTGGCATGCTGTACACCAGGTTTATAAGTCGGTTCTGCGGTATATTCCCCCATTCTTCTACCAATGCTAATTTTAAATCACGAAGTGTAATTAGAGGAGGTATTTTTTGCTTTACACGTCGTCGTCCGAGCTCGTCCCAGGCATGTTCGATGGAGTTCAGATCTGGGCTGCGTGCAGGCCATTCCATGCGTGTGATACCGACCTCTTGAAGGTAATCAGTCACTATAGCCGCAGTATAGGGACGGGCGTTATCGTGCATAAACACCGGATTCTCCGTCTATGCCCATATTGGCCATAGACGGAGCGACATACTCATTTAGGATTTCTTCTACGTATCTTCTCGCGGTCAACGTTCCATTTTCTATCACGACTAGCTCCATGCGGCTCTCTGCCGATATTCCATCCCAAAAAATGAACGGATCCTCCGCCTGAAACCGTTCTCCTGGTCTTCTGTACACTCTGTGTCTATCGTATTGCTTATACAGCATGAATCTGGACTTGTCTGTAATCAAAACTCTTGACCAATCCTCTTGAGTCCAATTCAAGTGCTCACGTGCATAACTCTGTCTTACAATACGATGCTCCCGTTCAAGTTTGGGGCCATTTCCTGGTCTTGATGGCTTCAAATTACCTTCGTGAGAAATCGGTTTCTAAGCATTGTTGTGACTACGTATCGATCTTCATGAGCTGTTGTGCATCTTCTTCTGCCTGTTTCTGGCCGGCGAAGGTTTGACCCAGTTTCCTGGAACCGTTGGAGAACACGTTGTACCGTAGATAACGATACGCCGACCACCCTGGCTGTATCACGCTGACTACGCCCGTCTTCCAGCATAGTGAGGATTCTTGTACATTCTTCAGATGTAAGCGACATGATTTGTACTTTCATAATGAATATTGTACACCAGGAAACCCTTTTATAACATTTTTTGATCGCAAGGAACTATGCTAACAAATAAACATCACATTAGCAATGAAATTCGGGCTAATTCGTTACACATTGCAAAAAATACTCGACTTTTAGGCGTGCGAGTGTGAGCACTATTTTTAAGGATAGTTAGGCGCGAGTGAGACAAAAACTATTTGTTATGGTTCTACTTTAATTTCTATTTCTTCTAAAATTTTGCAGTAATTGCTAAAATAGCCCGTCATTATTTTAAACGCAGGTGGTTGCCCTTAATCCAACTTGTTGCGTGACATTCAGAGTGATGAGGGGACCGACCCCACTTTGTGTAGTATTTTTTCGATAAATTTAACGTAGTTTACGTGGGTGAAGTATCGGAAATCAAAAGTCTAGCACACTGTATAACTTTAGTATTAATGTTTGGAGAAACACAAAAAAACTATAAAATAACTCACCAAACGCCCAGACATCGGATTTAGAAGAGAACCTGGTATAATTGAGCACCTCCGGCGGCGCCCACTTGATGGGGAACTTCGTTCCTCCAGAACTCGTGTACTGGTCGTCTAGCACATATCGTGCCAGACCGAAATCTGCCACCTGAACAACAAACAAATTAATGTTACCGACATAGGTACATACATACATAACTTCACGTCTGTATCCCTTATGGGGTAGGCAGAACACCAGAGGCTATAAAACTATCTGAAGACTCGGTTGACAAATTAAGAGGTATTATAATGATGTAGAGAGACTATTGCAGTGAGGGAGAGTCAGCCTACCGCCCACAAAAACGTCAATAAAACCTCTGTCCTTTAACTGACTTTTACAGTATGCCCGGGAAGAGAAACAACTGGTATATTCTACGTTTTTATTATGCTCCCAGTACAACATAGAAGCACTGGCTTTTCATTAAATATTTCCGGAACACATCACCGCCGAAGCGGTAATATTTGAAATTTAATATGAATTTTATATGAAGGGTGGTTTTATAAGTCGGATCCTCTATAGAAAAAATAAACATAAAACACAATTTGAAGGCTCATTCGTGACAAATATCACAGTCTTTGTTCTGTAAGATGACAGATGTCACAAATTTCAATCTAAATAGAGTGATTAAATTGATGTCACGATCAATTAAATCACATATTATTTTCATTTCGTCAAAACTGTCTTAAAAAATAGATGAATGAACGATCAATCGTATAGGGTAAAGCAGTTTTGTGAAAATAAGTAGCATAGATTAAGTGTAAAGTGAGCTATTCTATCTAAACATATTGACGTCATAAATGACGATTTTATGTTCTAAAATCCTTTAATAAAATAAATGAATGTCTTGCCTTGACAACGTTTTCGTCGCCGACGAGGCAGTTTCTGGCCGCGAGGTCTCGATGGATGTAGTTGTGCCTTTCTAAGTACGCCATTCCTTTGCACACCTAAACAGAGAAAATGTTTCTAAAGTTATCCAATAAATAAATAAATAATAAAATAAATGTATAAACTTATAGGTGAAAAATTTTACGATGATTTACGATATTTTCTATTGATGGTGTATCTATTTCAACTATAGGTCGAGGAGTTTTATCCAGCGCTGTTTTAAACCAAAATTTATGAGTTGAGAATTAGAGAGATTTTGGGTGAATTCGTTTTCTTATTTACGTGTAAATAATGACATATCTGTAAAATACAGTGAATATTAATTTTGCTTCAATAGTAAGGACATAGTTTACTTAAGATTGATTGCGTTTATATGTGGTAGTGATATCATAAAAACAGAGATTTGATCGATACCTAAGTGATTTGACTATGTCACGGAGTATGTTAAAATTACAACATTATTTGATTCTAAATCTAGTGATTTGACAAATTCTGTGAGGCTTGATCAAATCTCTGTTTTCGTCATATCACTGCGACATATAGATTGCGCCAAACGTCTACGTCTGATGTTGTTGCGAGATGTTTTTTGTAAGTAAAATGATGTTTGGCGCGATCTATACCTACGTGTGTGTGTTAGAAAGATTTGTGGTTTTGGATATGTGTGTGGGTTATGGGGGTGGTGTAGATGTAGTGTAGCTATGTGTGCAGTGCAGCTGTGTGTGCAGTGCCGCTGTGTGTGTAGTGCCGCTGTGTGTAGTGGCGCTGTGTGTGTAGTGCCGCTGTGTGTGTAGTGCCGCTGTGTGTGCAGTGCCGCTGTGTGTGTAGTGCCGCTGTGTGTGTAGTGCCGCTGTGTGTGTAGTGCCGCTGTGTGTGTAGTGCCGCTGTGTGTGTAGTGCCGCTGTGTGTGTAGTGCCGCTGTGTGTGTAGTGCCTCTGTGTGTGTAGTGCCGCTGTGTGTGTAGTGCCGCTGTGTGTGTAGTGCCGCTGTGTGTGTAGTGCCTCTGTGTGTGTAGTGCCGCTGTGTGTGTAGTGCCGCTGTGTGTGTAGTGCCGCTGTGTGTGTAGTGCCGCTGTGTGTGTAGTGCCGCTGTGTGTGTAGTGCCGCTGTGTGTGTAGTGCCGCTGTGTGTGTAGTGCCGCTGTGTGTGTAGTGCAGCTGTGTGTGTAGTGCCGCTGTGTGTGTAGTGCCGCTGTGTGTGTAGTGCCGCTGTGTGTGTAGTGCCGCTGTGTGTGTAGTGCCGCTGTGTGTGTAGTGCCGCTGTGTGTGTAGTGCCGCTGTGTGTGTAGTGCCGCTGTGTGTGTAGTGCCGCTGTGTGTGTAGTGCCGCTGTGTGTGTAGTGCCGCTGTGTGTGTAGTGCAGCTGTGTGTGTAGTGCCGCTGTGTGTGTAGTGCCGCTGTGTGTGTAGTGCAGCTGTGTGCGTGTACCTGTATGCACATGTCGAGCAGCGCGCTGGGCGCGGGCGGCTCGCTGCAGGCCGCGCGCCGCAGGTAGTTGAACAGCGAGCCGTGCCGCATGAACTCCGTCACGATATAGATCGGCCGGTGCTTGCTGCACACGCCGTACAGCTGCACGAGGTTCTGGTGCTGCAGCTTGCTGCGGGAGAGAGACACACGAGTGAGAAAGAGAGACAGCAGTGCTTCATATCTGTTGAGTCATCAACTCAACTAGACATCGCGGCCGACAACGAGGGTCGTACCCTCGGAGCGGACATAGAGCTTTCGTCAAACGCGTCGTCCGTCAATCGGCTATTACAGTTCCATGCAACAGCTGCGCTATAGCTTGTTATATTTAGTACCATTTTCGTTTATACCAATCATTATATCGTTTTTTATACAGTCCACGCATTTCATTACATACATCTGCCACACACATCACGTATCGGAACCAATAATACGCCTAGCTATTTTTGCTACACTTAAGGATGCGTTTCCGAAAAGGCTAGGTATCGAATTCTACTACTACATGTATAAGATTCACGCACACAAGCGTGCCGTGAAAAAGACGAAAGGTTTTGAACAGTTTTGATACTTTAGTTTTAAATATTTGCAAATTCTTTTATTAAAACGATTAAATTGGGTAAGATTAATTAAAGTGCTCGGAAAGTTTGAGCTCGTTTTATTCGTAGCGATAAAACCTCACCATCGAACTTGATGAGCTGGTGGTACACTCGAGGGCTTCTACTGGAATTCCTATTCCTAGGCATGTCAAGTTCGAGTTCATAAGACGAGACTTTACCATCAGTCCTGGTAGTGGGAGCTGAAGGTATGCCTTGAGGTACTACTGGAACTCCTAGACGAGTAGAGCTAGGCATGTCGAGTTTGGGTTCATTTTGATTCGCAGGACGAGACCTTACCACCCGTTCTGGTAGTGGAAGCTGAAGGTATACCTCGAGGTGCTACTGGTACATACACCTAGACGGATAGAGCTAGGCATGTCGAGTTTGGGTTCATTTTGATTCTTAGGACGAGACCTTACCACCAGTTCTGATAGTGGGAGCTGAAGGTATACCTCAAGGTGCTACTGGTACTCCTAGACGGGTAAAGCTAGGTATATCGAATTTGGGTTCATTTTGATTCGTAGGACGAGACCTTACCACCAGTTCTGGCAGTGGGAGCTGAAGGTATACCTCGAGGTGCCACTGGTACATACACCTAGACGGATAGAGCTAGGCATGTCGAGTTTGGGTTCATTTTGATTCTTAGGACGAGACCTTACCACCAGTTCTGATAGTGGGAGCTGAAGGTATACCTCAAGGTGCTACTGGTACTCCTAGACGGGTAAAGCTAGGTATATCGAGTTTGGTTTTATTTTGATGCGTAGGACGAGACCTTACTACCA
Organism: Stenoptilia bipunctidactyla; assembly: GCA_944452665.1. Taxonomy (NCBI): domain Eukaryota; kingdom Metazoa; phylum Arthropoda; class Insecta; order Lepidoptera; family Pterophoridae; genus Stenoptilia; species Stenoptilia bipunctidactyla. The sequence goes on along the minus strand of OX101724.1, from coordinate 764,059 downwards.
GTTCTGGTAGTGGGAGCTGAAGGTACTAGGCTTGTTCCTGCTCGTTCCTTTCACAGATCGGTCTGAACTAGTACAATCGTACATATGTACTAGTTCGGACGTTTAGTACATTTAGTTCATTTAGTACTGTGGTCAGTCAAGACTGACCGTCTCGTTACGGGGTTACGGACTACAATACGGAATATTGTATTAAGTTAGTTGCATCCATTACTGTGCCGTCAGAGATGTGGACAGTTTTTCGTATTGTTTTTGTCATATCTTTCAAGTTCACCTATAGAATCAAGTGAAATAGCTATACATTATTTTGCAAATAAACTTTTCTTAAACTTCCAACAAAATATAAATATTCATTATTTTAATAACATTTCTTTAAAGTCATTTTGTGCTAATACTTACTGAGAATGTTTTGATGAATTGAGGAGAAATTAAATTGATGTTTTTGGATGATGATGGAATAAGACAATAGGTACCTGCTTTACTTTTATAGATAAAAATACCAAATAAAATCGATCCCGACTGGGACTCGAACCCAGATCTCCCGCGTTCCCTTCCCACCCGGGATCGTTTTTATATGGAATTGTTTATTATCGATGAACCATTTCAGTAAATGTGGAAGACGGTAAAACATACATGCTAACCAACTTTCACATTTATGATTATTTGAGAATAAGAAATAAAAAAGCAGGTTTACATACTTATTAAAAAAATATTTATTTACAAGTTAGCATGCAAAAATAGCAATTGAGCCACTTTGTTAGGTTTTAAGAGTGTCCGACGGCGATTTAAAATTTGTCCAGCATTCGAGAACACTCTTTCACATGATACCGACGTTGCCTGTATGCACAACCTTCTTAGCATGTATTCATAAAGGTGGGGATAAATATTTTTCCTGCTATTCCACCATTGGAGAGGGTCGTCGGTTCTATGAATGTAGTCTTCAGCTATGTATTTGTCGAACTGGCGTATTTTCGCTGCAATTGGATTTTCTGGTTGAGTTATGACGGACGTTTCCGTGTCGTACTCATCCCAGACGCTCTTTTTTTGCTTTGTTACTAGAACACCTGAGGCTGACGGTGCGATAGTTAAAGGAACAGCCTGTAAATCTTCGTCAGGTAATTTTATATCGCAAACTTTGCGTCTTAAGCTTTCACAAGCTTTATTAAAAGCTTCCTGTGTCCGAAAGCCCCTTTTTTTGAAGCGAGGGTCCAAAATAGTACTCTCGGCGTACAATTGTCCTTTTTCGTAATCTAACAGTCGGATTTGCACTTGGGCGTGTAAACAAGTTACAAAATCCATCGTCACATCGTTGCTCGTTTGTGATATTGTACTAACAACATGTCTGGATAAAAGTTGAACAAATATTAGTACTTTAGAGAGTGACACGTATTTTTCACCGCTTATTTCAGTGGTCACTTCATAAAAAGGTTGCAGGATGGGCACAACTTTTTCAATAGTAGTCCACTCGTGAGGTAGAAGTGCGAGTTCATTTTTTAAAATTGCCAGGGTGCTTATGACGGCCTCTTTTATTTCTATAATGCGCTCCAGCATATCGTAGCAGGAATTCCAACGTGTTGGACATTCCTGCTTTAGTTTTAGCGGTGGCAAACCCATTTGTTTTTGTATTTCTTGTAATTTCATAAGAGCAACGTTACTTTTCTTAAAAAATTCGACAATATTTTTTGTTTTTTTAATTACTTCGCCAAGTCTAGAGTGGGTTAAAGAATGTTGGACCACTAGGTTTAAAGTGTGCGCAAAGCAGCCAATAGAGCGCCATTCTCCTAATCTGACAGCTGCTAATATGTTTGCGGCGTTATCGCTCACTATGCATACCACTTTATTGGTGAGATGCCAATCAATGATAAGCTGTTTTATGAATGACATTAAATTCTGACTTGTGTGTTTTTCTGTGTAATTTATACACCCGAGCAAAGCTGATGACAGTTCACTATGTTTATTAATAAAATGCACCGTAACTGCAATGTAACTATCACACGTTACGGAAGTCCAGCCATCAGTGCTTAAACACACTGCATGGGCTTCTGATAATTTATTTCTTACATTTTGAAATGCTTCTATATAATTTTTTGGTATTAAAGTGTCCCGCAAAGTTTTTCGAGTAGGAAGTTGATACCCAGGACAATTCATCACCATTTCAATCAGTTTCCTAAACTCGGGCTCCTCAACTAAACGGAGAGCGTGGTGGCCTTTAGCAATCATTTTCACTAACTGATTGTCTATCTGCTCTGCTTTGCGGGATGAGACTGGCCTTCGTAAATAATTGCTGATGGGTTCCTGTTCAGGGTTTCTTAATATTGAAGTTGGTCTAGAAACTTCAGAACTTGAGGCTATTGGTGGATTGTAAGCTACCTCTGAAATGACATTTTCGGGTTGCCTTTGAATTTCGATCGATATTGTTGGGTGTTTATTTTTCAAATGACGGTTCAAGTTTCCCAAAGAACCACTTTTTGTGCTTAAATATTGTGCACAATACGTGCATTTCGCCTGATCAATTTTATCGGCGCTCTTCGTGAAATGAAGCCAAATGTTGCTTCTTTTCCTTATTGGTGGCATTATTATTTATGAATCTAGTAGGTAATATACTTAACACACAAAAAGCTAATATAAAATTAGGTACACCTCCACCAAATTAAATAAATAAAATGAAACAACAAAACGAAATTTGTTAGTAACGTGCGAAAAAAAAAAATATTGAAAACTATATTTACACTAATTGTTTACAGTCAATTACACTGAGATAAAAAAAAATTAAAAATCAAAGCGTGCCTTGTTAGTTACTAGCGAAAAACCAATAGGAAATTATATTTACACTTATTATTTCTAGTTAATTACACATATAAAACAATTAACAAGCAAGCACAGAAAATCGAAAAAGAACTTCAACTTTAACCTACGTACCGAGCTACGAAAGTAAAGTTCAATTGCCTAAGTACCTAGTTAATACTTATGTTGATAAATCAATCAACATTCATTCAAAATTCTAGGAAATTAACACCCACATCTCCTACCGTTACCCTGCAACAGGCCAAATTCATAATAAACATGCAACGTCGCTTCGTAAAGTAGATTTAAAATAATAGTTAAAATTAGCCACTATTACATATGTGATAGAGTACTAATTACTTGTTTTATCTCGCCTAGTCTGTTGTGTTGTGTACATCTCGTTCTCTCTCTCTCTCCGTTCGCTCTTTTAGCCAAAAACAGGAGCCACGGCGATCGAAAAGTTATACCAATTTATGTTTATTGATTAATAGGTTTCCATTCCATGTTGACACCTTTTGGAAAAAAAAAACATGGAGCATCATATCTTAAACGCGAAAATTCCTTGCTCATTTCCTAGTTATTTTGATATTAATCTGAGCTAAACATGATTCCGAAATACATATGCCACTCGCACGCATTACGTTTTCGACCAACCCTCGTATTTCGTTCATTCCTTGAGTCGTTCGTTTTCATAAAAGATGTCCCGTGCACTGCTCTTATGTCAATCACTTAAGGTGTACTATCGCTTAATTCTTTCATGAAATGGTGTCGATGTACTATATAGAAGTACTGTACTAGATGTACTATACCGATTGTAAGTGAAGAATAGTTCTTTCTCAGTCAGTGATAGGAATTAATTCCCAATCATTCTGTAGTACTGTACTACACAAGCCTAGAAGGTACCATATTTTAAAAGAACTGAACAGGACACAAGGAATTGAAATCTATAGGCGGTCAGATTTGGTGGAATCGGGTTTTCATATTTTAAAAGAAATAATAAAATTTATGGACAAAGGATAATGCAAGTGATTGGGCTCCAAAAAAAAAGTCATTGTGCAGGGATGAGATGAAAGTCAGATTATAGATTAGACACATGTCATTCATATTTGTTAGGACGCTAAAAAAATTAGCCCTGGGAAAAAAAAGATATGACCAAAAATACATTTTGCGTTTAATAGAATAAAAATCGTTTTCTTTTATGATACAGAAACTGAACGCCCGTAGATTTCTACGAGTGTATTCGTATAACCTTTACAGCCATTGACTACGAAACTAGTGAATATTGTAAATAAATACGATTATTGGTAAAAAAAAGTGCTTGTGTGATCCTTATAAGTACCTAATGGGTTGGCTACACAGTTGTAAACCGCGATTAGTTCGTCTCTTTTCTTAGTATAGTGACTTCCCTTCTTATTATCGTCGACACACAAAAGAGATGTTATTATTAATCTGTCTCTTTTCTCACTATAGCGAACTTTTTGCGGCACTGGTTCAGCGACATTGGAAGCACGGTTTACAACTGTGTAGCCACCCCTTTTGATTTGATTTGTCTTTTTTCTTACTTTAGCGATGTCTCTTATACGGCACTGGTTCGGCGACATTGGAAAAGCAGTTTACAAATGTGTAACCACCCCTTATGAAATAATGGTATGTATGGTTCATCTAATACTGCCGTTTAGAATAAGCTAGTATGTTGCTATAAGTGGTTAATAAAGTCTAATAGTGGTTATATAATTATTACAACTAGATTTCATTAACGCTCTCTATCTCTTTCTCGGAGCACATTATTAGCGCGCATTGTCCATTTTATTCGAAACATTTCGGGGTTCGAGTCGAAAGTCGAACTTCTTTTATGATTATGATATTTAATTGTATTGTTAATATGAATCATGTGTTTAAAAGTACTATTCCTTTTATAATTTATGATGTCTGTTTAATTGTACTGAAATAATGAATAACTTCTTCAAAAATAGTACTTATTTTATGTTTAAGAACTCTTACCAATGGTAATGAATGAAATAATAAATCATGTGTTAATATTGTCTTAAGTTTTCGCGATTCATACTATTAAATAAAACACTTTTTAACCGGATTTATCGCGTATATTTACATTTTTTAATTTTGACTCGACGTTTCGGTGTCTTTTCAGACCCCGTGGTCACGAGCGACTGAGGTGTCAAGCGTCGGATTGATAGATTGAAAAAAGTTATACATCATCATCTCCATCTGTTTCTCAGTCTTCGAGCGTAGCGTTCGGGATTGACACAAAACGAGCTGACAGTATCTTGAGTTACAGGTCGTGCAGCTTGCTGGATGTTAGATTTAATGTTTTTCAGGATAGGGTCCCATGTCGGTGATAGTTTCCAACCATCTTCTCTATTGAAATTAGGGTGTTTTTTAATTTCAATCGCTTCTCTGATCATTCTAGGAATGTAATGCTTCTCTCTAGATAAAATTTTCACAGAGTCAAACCTTAAGTAGTGGTTGGGCTTGTCCATGGAATGCTCACAAACTGCAGACTTTGAAGCTCTTCGATTTTTAATATCAGCTATGTGTTCTGTATCAACCCGCGTAAAAGAACACCCTAATTCAATAGAGAAGATGGTTGGAAACTATCACCGACATGGGACCCTATCCTGAAAAACATTAAATCTAACATCCAGCAAGCTGCACGACCTGTAACTCAAGATACTGTCAGCTCGTTTTGTGTCAATCCCGAACGCTACGCTCGAAGACTGAGAAACAGATGGAGATGATGATGTATAACTTTTTTCAATCTAGCAATCCGACGCTTGACACCTCAGTCGCTCGTGACCACGGGGTCTGAAAAGACACCGAAACGTCGAGTCAAAATTTAAAAATGTAAATATACGCGATAAATCCGGTTAAAAAGTGTTTTATTTAAAATCATGTGTTTAAAAGTCTTACTTTTTTCATTAACGATAACCGCTTATACCAACACATTAGCTTATTCTAAATGGCAGTATTAGATAAACCATACATACCAAAACTCAGGCGTGTCTATTCTCCGCAAAAAAGAGCACCTTCACATTTACACCCACTTTCCAAAATGTATCTGTCCCCATCACTGACCATCTAGGGCTTTTAGGCGTAACTGTAACATCCAGTTTAAACTTCGGTCAACAAATTGTGACCATGGCTCAAGTAGCTTCGAAAAAGTTGGGAATCATCTCGAGGGTACGGCGGTACTTCGGCCCTGCACAGCTTCTTAACTTATACACAGCTCAAGTGCGATCATGCATGGAGTACTGCAGTCATCTTTGGGATGGTTCAGCCAAATATCAACTAGAAGCGCTGGACTCCGTTGACCGAAGAGCCCGTAAATTAATTAACGACGTCGACCTTACAACCAAAAAACTGCAGACCTTAGAGCATCGTCGTAAGGTTGCGTGTTTAACCGTGTACTACAGGATACATTTTGGTGAGTGCGCCAGTGCTCTGTTTGAACAAATTGAACCCTCACCCTTTTACCATCGGACTACTAGACGCAGACAGAACTTCCATCCGTATGTGGTAGATATTCCGAAAAGTCGAACTAAGCGCTTTGACAGTTCCTTTTTGATACGGGTCGCCAAGGTTTGGAATGAACTGCCTGCGTCTATTTTCCCTGACCAGTATAGTCCTAGTACTTTTAAGCGTCGAGTGAATAGGTTTCTCGTGGATGGACATGTAACACCTTAGTCTTCATGTTCACTTAACATCAGGTGGCATGGAAGACAAACGTCCCATCCATAATTAATAAAAAAAAAAAAAAAACATTATTTCATAAGGGGCGGTTACACATTTGTAAACTGCTTTTCCTATGTCGCCGAACCAGTGCCGTATAAGAGACATCGCTAAAGTAAGAAAAAAGACAAATCAAATCAAAAGGGGTGGCTACACAGTTGTAAACCGTGCTTCCAATGTCGCCGAACCAGTGCCGCAAAAAGTTCGCTACAGTAAGAAAAGAGACAGATTAATAACATCTCTTTTGTGACAGCGCACTGCTGTCTCGCTCGACGATAATAAGAAGGGAAGTCGCTATACTAAGAAAAGAGACGAACTCATCGCGGTTTACTACTGTGTAGCCAACCCATTAGGTACTTATAAGGATCACACAAGCACTTTTTTTTACCAATAATCGTATTTATTTACAATATTCACTCGTTTCGTAGTCAATGGCTGTAAAGGTTATACGAATACACTCGTAGAAATCTACGGGCGTTCAGTTTCTGTATCATAAAAGAAAACGATTTTTATTCTATTAAACGGAAAATGTATTTTTGGTCATATCTTTTTTTTCCCAGGGCTAATTTTTTTGGCGTCCTAACAAATATGAATGACATGTGTCTAATCTATAATCTGACTCTCATCTCATCTCGGCACAATGACTTTTTTTTTGGAGCCCAATCACTTGCATTATCCTTTGTCCATAAATTTTATTATTTCTTTTAAAATATGAAAACCCGATTCCACCAAATCTGACCGCCTATAGATTTCAGTTCCTTGTGTCCTGTTCAGTTCTTTTAAAATATGGTACCTTCAGCTCCCACTACCAGAACTGGTGGTAAGGTCTCGTCCTACGCATCAAAATGAACCCAAACTCGATATAACTAGCTTTACCCGTCTAGGAGTATCAATGGCACCTCGAGGTATACCTTCAGCTCCCACTACCAGAACTGGTGGTAAGGTCTCGTCCTACGCATCAAAATGAACCCAAACTCGATATAACTAGCTTTACCCGTCTAGGAGTACCAATGGCACCTCGAGGTATACCTTCAGCTCCCACTACCAGAACTGGTGGTAAGGTCTCGTCCTACGAATCAAAATGAACCCAAACTCGATATATCTAGCTTTACCCGTCTAAGAGTACCAGTAGCACCTCGAGGTATACCTTCAGCTCCCACTACCAGAATTGGTGGTAAGGTCTCGTCCTGCGAATCAAAATGAACCCAAACTCGACATGCCTAGCTCTATCGGTCTACGAGTACTAGTAGCACCTTGAGGTATACCTTCAGCTCCCACTACCAGAACTGGTGGTAAGGTCTCGTCCTGCGAATCAAAATGAACCCAAACTTAATATACCTAGCTTTACCCGTCTAGGAGTACCAGTAGCACCTCGAGGTATACCTTCAGCTCCCACTACCAGAACTGGTGGTAAGGTCTCGTCCTGCGAATCAAAATGAACCCAAACTCGACATGCCTAGCTCTATCGGTCTACGAGTACCAGTAGCACCTTGAGGTATACCTTCAGCTCCTACTACCAGAACTGGTGGTAAGGTCTCGTCCTGCGAATCAAAATGAACCCAAACTCGATATACCTAGCTTTACCCGTCTAGGAGTACCAGTAGCACCTCGAGGTATACCTTCAGCTCCCACTACCAGAACTGGTGGTAAGGTCTCGTCCTGCGAATCAAAATGAACCCAAACTCGACATGCCTAGCTCTATCGGTCTACGAGTACCAGTAGCACCTTGAGGTATACCTTCAGCTCCTACTACCAAAACTGGTGGTAAGGTCTCTTCCTTCGAATCAAAATGAGCCCAAACTCGATATACCTAGCTTTACCCGTCTAGGAGTACCAGTAGCACCTCGAGGTATACCTTCAGCTCCCACTACCAGAACTGGTGGTAAGGTCTCGTCCTACGAATCAAAATGAACCCAAACTTGACATGCCTAGCTCTATCGGTCTACGAGTACCAGTAGCACCTTGAGGTATACCTTCAGCTCCTACTACCAAAACTGGTGGTAAGGTCTCTTCCTTCGAATCAAAATGAGCCCAAACTCGATATACCTAGCTTTACCCGCCTAGGAGTACCAGTAGCACCTCGACGTATACCTTCAGACCCCACTACCAGAACTGGAGATAAGGTTTAGTCCTAACAAACATAATGATTCCAAGTTTCCAAATTCAATCCTAATCATAAAAGGTTTTGTAATTTTTTTTTTTCAATAAAATTATATTATTACCTTTTCAACTCAGTTCAGAGAGCGTCAAGTATCGAGACTTGTTTGATGTAATAAATTGTGTATGTACAGCGATGTTTCTTAGCACGAAAAATAACTCAAAAGCGATACAGGTCCACTCTCGACAGCGGCTGAGCGCAGACTGAAGATATCTAGTTTTTGTTTGTAATGATATTGACATTATTTGCTAAAGTATAATAACCCTTACCACAGTGTGTTAAGATTTACGCATTTATACAAACATGAAGAAAATTACGTGTTTGGTTTTATTTTTTTTAAAAGGGTTTTTAGTAGTAATTTCAAAGAAAAAAATGCGTATTATCAAAAATGAACATGTCAACCATCGAATAGTATTTTTTTTATTCATAAATACTTGTGTTTTCATACCAAAAGTGGTACCGTAAATTGGCTTAAAATCGTCATTTTCGTGCGACGAGGCATCGCAAAATTAGTTTTTAAGCCACAAAAACAAATTTATTTATATTATTTTTATATAATAAATGGAGATGAAAGTCTTATCTATCTATTAGTACTTGTAATTATACTAAACTTTGCGCCATTTTATCACAATTTGTACCAGAAAATACCCTATTTTGAAGATTTGCGGAAACGCGTCCTTAAGCTATACGCTTAAACACAAAGCTATACAATAGTATGAAAGAATGCTCATTGAAGAAAAATCAGCAACTCGTTATTGTCGTTACTGAAATGTATATTTAAAAAAATATTAAAAAATCGGTCTTACAGTAAGTTAGCGATGTTAAGATGTTTGTAAGACTTCATGATAATTTAATATGTCACAGAGGGCGCTTAAGGCAATGAAGCTTTACATTCAATTGTACTGGCATGGATACATCTTGAAGTAGAATAATGGCATGTAACAAAGATGTGGTTAGTTCGGAAGGGTAAGCGCGCGGACGTATCTCAAACTAACGTTTAATAGTAACTCGGTATTAATTGAGTTAGCATTGTAATTGTAACATAAAAAAATTGACAGAACGCACTCGCGAATTAAGATTTTGTTGTAACTATCGTATTTTATGAATATCGCTTTTTACTTTTTTCCTAAAAACCAAATCAACTTTTTTATCAATTATAAATGAACAGTTGAAAAACTCTACCAATAACGCCATCTCACAATTTTGGTTTTTAAGATAATAGAGCATCTTAATCTGCATGTAAAAAGCAAATAATAATAATATAAAAGTGCACCAATTTCAAAATATGACATTTAATGGAAAAAAATCGGCAATTTTTATAAAAAAATTTATAAGTCGTTTATCTCGAATACGGTTAGGTTTGGGGTAGGATGTTTCATAGTTCCGCATTGTGCAGGTATTGACCGGACATGGTTGTTTCGGTCACTACCTGCACAGGCTCGCCCGGAGGGAGGTGACGACAGAGTGTCGCCATTGTGGGGCGGCCGACGACACGGCGGAGCACACCTTAGTGGTGTGTCCGGCGTGGGGCGGCTGGGGTCGGAGTATTTCAACTTATTGAATGCCAAGTTTATAAGAAACTAGTTAATTTTTCGCAGATTTTGAAATGGTTTGTTACATGTTATAATCTACCTTCAGATTTTGACTATTTTCTTTTAAAATGAGGTAGAATATTTTTTCTTTATAGTTAATTTTGGAATTACGTTTATTACGACCAGGAAAAGGGTTTTTAAGCAAGACACGATTACATCTTGAGTGACAATTTATTAACATAAATAAATAGCTTATATACCAAAATATACGTGCATAATTAAGTTAACAATATTTAATCTTATCGTGGTATTGATTTTATCGAGCACGTTTGATTGATAGATAATAATATATTGATTCTCTGTGGGTCACGTCGGAGGACGCCACACGTTGATTCCAAAATTAACTTTGTTGCCTAACTCAGCTTTAAAACCATACAAATCCGCTTGACTGTCCATTATTGGTCAAAATAGGCACCACTAGACGAGAGACTGAAAATGTGCTCCCCTAAATTAAGAGGATTGAGCTTATTATTTCAGCGGTAAAATAAAACAAGTGAAAAATTATTTCAATGCAAATTAACAATTAAATAAAGTAAAAAGTATGTTTACAATAAATGTTCAAAATAGCCGCCGCACACTGTCCATGCTCTTCACTATCTAAGAAAATATATTTTAATACCGCAATATTTGTTCCAAAATTTTCTTTGCGGCTAATCGCCCTCGCTCAGCTCAGCTGGTCCACTTTGTTCTTAGATTGTTTATAAACTTTTCTTTATGGCAATAAAAAAGTGTAAGTCTGGTGATCAAGGTGGCCACAAAACTTGCCCGCACACGCCCAACAATCCACTGTCGAGGATACGTTTCATTGAGATATTCTCTGACATTTCGGGCGAAATGGGCGGGGCATTGCTATAGCCACATTCTTCTTCTATATTCTAATGACACTTTTTTTAGTAAGATTAAAAAGTAATTTAAAGAGTGTCAATTTGTCTCTGCATTTAATGTTCCAGACTCCAGGCTACTCAACTGGGCCGATGATTTTTCCATTTAGAACCCCAGTCCACAAATGTATTTTAAACTGGTACTGGGACCTGTCTTCTCTCATCAACCGAGGGTATGTGCACTGCCGACTGTGCAGATTATGCATATTAAAATAACCATAAAATAGCAAAATTTTGTCCACATGCATAAGATTTTATTGCTCAAATTAATATTTGAAGTAATTTTAAGTAAGAGATGAGGTAACTTATGCTCAAACGTCTTAATTTAGGCCAGCTGATTTTCTCTCTTTAGTCTGGTGGTACCTATTTCGACCAACAATGGATAGTCAAGTGGATTTGGATGGTTTTAAAGCTGAGATTGGTTACGAACCATTTTGGAATCTGCGTAGAATAAACTAGTTTCTAATAAACTTGGCATCCAAGCTGCCATACATTTTTTTGTTGTGTTGTCGCCAAATAGAATGTCGAATGCTGGAATATTTTTTGTTTATCGCCTAAGTGACGTTACGTTTCATGATATCGCCGTAGTGACGTCCGTTTTATTGTTATACAGTGCGTGTACTCACGTCATGACCTTGGCCTCGTCGATGAAGTCGTCCTCGCTCATGGTGCCCTGCTTCATCATCTTGACGGCGGTGTCGATGCGCGCGCGCCACTTGCCGCGCCGCACCACGCCGAACTGCCCCGCGCCCAGCTCCTCCAGCAGCACGAGCTCCGCCGGCTCGATCTCCCATTTGTCTGACGGAATGAGATAACACGTTATAATAACATACATAACGTACCGACAACCGACTCTTATCCACATTCCCATCGCTACTACCAACTATGGGCAAAACTCATTCATAGCAGGCTCCAGCAATCTAGTGAACAAAGTTAATCGCGACGTGAACGATGTTGATATTTTTTACACCAGCATACCAAGTGTTAGGGCGACCCGAGCTAGAGATTTTCAAAAATTGTTAAATGTGATTTATAATTGATTATTTATTCTCTCTATTAAATATAAAATAAGTATTTTGTATTTATATAATGAGTGTTGTATATGTCTTTGTAATGTATTCTATGTAAACTTTTCGTGTTGTATAAATTTTGTGACTATTCGTATTTGTTAAATGTGAAAACTTCTTGTGGTTGTCTTCTTTTCAAAAAAAAATATTGTAATTCCTAGCTGTAAGTTTTCTTGTAGGTGAAAATAAATAAAATAATAAATAACCTCACGCCCATCTCCCTTTGAGGTAGGCAGAGACAAGGGAAAACCAATTGCTACGATTCAGACATACCTCTTTCACTCCCTCTACGTTCATTAATCTTTTCATACATGATTGCCGGTTACGGGTACCTTTTTAGGAATGTCGCCAATTTGATCGGCATACTATTTGGTCGATTTGTATTAAACAGAATGTGAACTCAAAATAGAGCTCCCACTTGTCTGAAGGAATCACAGGCAGCAGAATTACTGTCTCGACTCATATTATGAAATAAAACACTTTTTAACCGGATTTATGGCGTATAATTTATTTATTTACCTAGCTGTTTCGCGCGGTTTCACCCGCGCAATTTCAAATCCCGCGGGAAAATCGGAATAAAGCGTATGTACTATTCCAGACTGTACTCTATCACCATGCTAAACTTCATCCGTTGAACCGTTCTGCCGTGATTGAGGAACAAACATCCAATCATCTATAAATTCACATTTATAATATTAGCAAGATTAGATCAAAAGATTCTAATCCAACTTAATCTCCAATCTAAAAAAACCAAGGGAATCCTACTCTTTCATTGCCATACCTAAACTAGGTTCATAATTTTACATGTTACTATTATATAAACTCCAATCATTGTAACTCTGTACTGTACCTACCACCTGTATTATTATGGAAAGCAATAAATAAATAAAACAGTAGTACATACATAAACATTAAACTAACAATTTTGACACTTCGTCTTTTCAAATTTCTATCTCGTGGACTCGGGTTCTGACACCGAAATGTAGAGTTAGAAATTTAAAATTTAACTATACATATACGATAAATCCGGTCGAATAATGTTTTATTTAATAGAATAGATTGCAATAAGTTTCCGGGGTGCTGATTTCTTATAGAAACTCTGTATTGAACAGAGGGTGCACTCAAAATAGTCCAGGAGAACTAGCTGCTCTGGCTCGATCTCCCACTTGTCTATACAAGGAATATGCACAATAGGTTTCTAGAAGGCCCAGGGGTGTTAACAAATATATTAAAATAACCCAGTATTCAAAATAGTATGCACTCTAAACGGTAAAAGAATTTTTAACCAGGGTTTAAACCTGTTAAAAACGAACCAAACTGGCCTAAATCTCTGTATCACATAGACAAAAGACAAAGGATTCAAGTTATTACAATGAATTGTGACGATGATGATTGGAAAAAACGTCTTTTTCTTCCAAGTATGCTTTAACTTCGTCACAATCACACTAAAAACACAGTACAAAACGAGTCTTTGATGCTCTATGAGTTTCTTTTATCTACTATTCCTATAGGTAATAGTTGAAAGAATGGCAGATTATGCACCTCGCCTTAAGCAATTTATATTGCCCTCATGCCTGTTGGATTAGAACAGATACTCAGGTACAGGATTAAATCAGGTACTCCTCGGTGCAATAATAAATTACTTTGTGCTCGATGCAATAATCTAATTTTTCAACACACTTGCTCGTAAAGTGAGCGTTATTCTATTGAATTTAGAACTATAAACTGGGCTATAAGTCACGCGTGCATAATGTATTATACACTAGTGCATAATATAATGAATCCTACGAAGTTGAATTGTACCTTTGTGCAAATTACATGCGAGTAAACAGAGCATATTTTATTGGTCCGGGTTATACATTAATTTTTTTCAGAAACAACAAAGAGGTTTTATACCACTTCAAATCCATATACATTTTTAAATGTTTGCGCCTTATATTAGTAAAACAAATTTGTATATCAAACAAATTATTCACAATTTACAATAATTTGTTATAAAATATTAAAATTTTTGCATTTACCACTCCAAATTAAACATTTTCACTTAAAATAGGCTGTATATCCTATACAGACATTGACACATTTGGCGGTAAAAAAAACCTACGCGCATGCGCGAGGTTCAGCGCCATTTTTCAATCACAATTCACAGGTTTGTTATCAAGTGTATTTGTTATTTTATGACCACGTTGTAACACTTTTTTTTTAGTACCTCTCAATCCCGTTCGATTGATAGTTTGCAAGAGTGTAGAGCGCGCTTAATACGGTGTTTGTAGTCCCTCGGTCAGAGTGAGTGAACTAGGATGTCGAAGCCTATAAATACTCTGTGCGCTCTGTCATCCATCTTTTTGATTCGAGACTTGAATTCGCACGCAAGGACAATTGTCGGCGATAATATACGTATTTCAACTATGCCTTGAGGCATTAGTTTGAAACTGTAGAAGATGTTTGGAGGTTAATTGGTGAGTTTTCTTTCGTGGCATATCGATTTTCGTGCTGAGTTAAATCAGCCATCTTGACAAAATATATCCCTTTGTCTGTTCTTTTCAGGTCCACCACGAGATGTAATCCCTCGATATCTTATATAAAGTGAATTACTTCTTTGAGAAACCCAACGTTGTTGGGTTTCTTTTTCTTTTTTTCCTATTTTCACACACACCATTCTATTTCTACGCTCCCGGAATGACAACAATATTGAGACGAGAGACACGGTGATTTAAGCTCGTCCTCACAGCTTTTTAATAGGCCAAAGCCTTCTACAAACCTCAAGATCCAAGTTCCAAGGTATTATATTTTAATGTAAAATGTATTAGGTTAAACTTAGCTTACCGCATCTTGTACATCAATGTAAATCCGTGATTTCTCAATATAACTGTGCTCCATACTTTTGTGTTTGATTTCATAGTGTGTCTGTGTTCTCGTTTGTGTGTTGAGAGGAGCTGGCGCCCATATAGATATAAATTTTGTTACCTCTCACACCTCTGAGTTGGCCATCCCACGTCCTAAGGAAGAGCTAGCCTCGCTACCATCTAGGAGCTTTCCATCTGCTCTGGGGTTAATCCGACCTGGTGGCAAGTGACTACTAGCTACCGTGCCCTCACCCACCAAGATAGTAGGTTACAACGTATGTCTGTCTTTTACTCACAAGTGTGTTGAAAAACGTCGTATGAAACTCGTGAGCGTTACTAATTACAGTCGAGGCTGTCATTTGAGCCCGAACCGCAGGCGAGGGCTTAATAATGAGCCGAGCTTAGCTCACTTATTACATAATATACTATTATTGAATTTTTTGCCTTGAATATTTAATCAAAGATCCTAACAAAAAACGTTTTTTCCCCAAATTCACCGTTGTCTTATTTTCATATTTACAAAAAGCGTCTGATTAGTGGTCAATATATTAAAAATGCATATGCAAAACATATTTAATTCATAAAAACTAAATTGCAAGCGCTGTTAGTGCGTCAGTATCAGACTGTCCGCTAGCACTCAGCATGTGTCAGTGTTTATTTATTGCTTTAGGAGAAAAAACAGACAAAATACAATGAAATGTTACGTTTAAACAAAAGCGTTTACAACAGGAATTGTATTTGTCCTTAACATCCGTATTTGACGTTTTACAATACAATTACACAATGAATACATAAAAATTCGTATAGCATGTGTAGTGTAGTGCACTCACCATGCGACAGCCCCGCGGTGGGCGGCGGCCGGGAGCTGGGGGACAGCTTGAGGCGCGCACACAGCCCCCCGCTGTTGTGTAGTGTAGTGCACTCACCATGCGACAGCCCCGCGGTGGGCGGCGGCCGGGAGCTGGGGGACAGCTTGAGGCGCGCACACAGCCCCCCGCTGTTGTGTAGTGTAGTGCACTCACCATGCGACAGCCCCGCGGTGGGCGGCGGCCGGGAGCTGGGGGACAGCTTGAGGCGCGCACACAGCCCCCCGCTGTTGTGTAGTGTAGTGCACTCACCATGCGACAGCCCCGCGGTGGGCGGCGGCCGGGAGCTGGGGGACAGCTTGAGGCGCGCACACAGCCCCCCGCTGTTGTGTAGTGTAGTGCACTCACCATGCGACAGCCCCGCGGTGGGCGGCGGCCGGGAGCTGGGGGACAGCTTGAGGCGCGCACACAGCCCCCCGCTGTTGTGTAGTGTAGTGCACTCACCATGCGACAGCCCCGCGGTGGGCGGCGGCCGGGAGCTGGGGGACAGCTTGAGGCGCGCACACAGCCCCCCGCTGTTGTGTAGTGTAGTGCACTCACCATGCGACAGCCCCGCGGTGGGCGGCGGCCGGGAGCTGGGGGACAGCTTGAGGCGCGCACACAGCCCCCCGCTGTTGTGTAGTGTAGTGCACTCACCATGCGACAGCCCCGCGGTGGGCGGCGGCCGGGAGCTGGGGGACAGCTTGAGGCGCGCACACAGCCCCCCGCTGTTGTGGCGGTGGTACAGTATTAGCGCCGGTATGGAGGCGCAGCAATGCTTGTCGGACAGGTAGAACTCGCCGCGCAAGTTCTGCTTTATGTGGTAGTGCTTCGTTTGTGGGTGGTTGCTGCAATACAACAAAATAAAATGCTTTTTATTATTTACACCATACTATCTAATCTAAAACACACCTAATCACAAAGATCATTATTACGACCAGGAAAAGGGTTTTAAAGCAAGACACGATTACATCTTGAGTGACAATTTATTAATAAACGAGCGTTTGCCCGCGACTTCGTACACGCATAAACTCAAAAGTCCTATTTTCCGTTCCCGAGGGAATTCCGGGAATTCCTTCCATTATACAAACAGACACTTATTGAGGAACTTTTATACCAAGTATCACATCCGTGCACTCAAAGAATAAGATTTTATCATACATAAAACATAAAACATAAAACATTTATTTATTTTCATATTCTGCACATTTTTACAATCTTAACCTAAAAAATATAATATTAAGGAATACAATTGTCTAAGTGCCTGAACTAGGTTTACCCTGTTTTTCAGGCGAATGGGGGTCTGAGTGTATACAAAATAAATATAAAACTTAAAATAAATACTTATGTAACTAAATCTTTTGAATAAGGATGAGTAAAAAAGAAAAGCAAAAAAAGGAGTCCTATATCGGTGGTTATAAAACTAACGTTAGGCAAAAATATTTTCTAATTGAATAATGCAATTTATGAATTTTACACTAACTTATTACTGCTAACAGGTTTTCTGTGTCTTCATAAGACATGTTTTGTAACGCCTCTTGAACAATTTTTTTCATTTCATTCAAACACAGAGAGTACAAATTTAGTTTTGCATTAACCCTATTGTAAAGAAGAGGGCCAAGAAATAAGAAAAATCTGGTACATAAAGCATGTTTGATATCTATATCAGTCCGGTAAGCTATATCTTTCCTTCTTTTGTTATTAATACAATATCATATATTTTCGGGAATTCCTTCCTTAGTGCACCCCTACATCCCCTAAAGAATGTATGTTCCAAATTTCAGCTCTCGACGCCCAGTAGTTACGGCTGTACGTTGTCTGTCAGTCACTCAGTAAGTCAGTCAGTAACGGAACAGTTTTATATATATTGATTGATAGAAATAGTTTATATACTAAAATATACGTGTACTCATTCGCGTCACAAATACTTAATCATACTTTTATCTTAATTTTATCAAGCACGTTTAATAGATATTAATATATTCAATCTCTGTGGGTCACGTCTGAGGACGCCACAATCATAATTACTAAAACAGAGAAAAATCTAGAGTAGGAGACGTTATACTTGCTATCAATTTTTTTTTATCAGTAACATCATCATTGATCAAGCAACATAAAATCTTGAGAATTCTAATGGCTACCAAGAGTTCTATAAAAAAAATACAGTAGGGCTAGCATGCGACCGTCGATAAAGACTCGAATCGACCAGTTTAATATTATTTTGTTATCAACCGACTTCCAAAAAAGGAGGAGGTTCTCAATTCGTCTGTATGTTTTTTTTGTGTCTTTGTTACACGATATTTCGGACAATTATGAATTGATTTTGAAAATTGTTTTATATGATAGAGGATACTTCATAGGGGCCACCCATTTAAATTTCATCGAAATCGGTTGAGTAATTCATTGAAAATTTCAAACTTTTGAAAAAATATGTATAATTTCGGAAGATGTTTACGTTGATGACATTCTCAACTCAGCCAAAGTTTTGACGTGAAGTGGGTTTTTTTAATGCTCTGCATTCGTTGTTTATTTTATCCTATTGTGTTAGCTAAAATGCGCACCATAATAGATAGAATTACTCGATTTGATACCATGATTAAGCCCACGGAACCAAAGATGCCATATTCTTATAATAATACAAACTCTAAGTGCCATATTCGAAGAACATATCGATAAAAGGCCCGATTTATCGTTGTCGATGGTTACTTACTAGCCCCGCTGAATAAGAGAGATTTGAGAAAATACAAAACTAGAAATTTTGTGTGAATGACATATAGACATCGAATGACAGAAGCAGGATCCAATGCGTAAACTACCATAGATATAGTTGTACGACTAGAATCGAATTGAATTTAGTGCGAAACCATTGTAAGTGCGTGAAAAACTTACGAAGACGATCTTTGAAATATCACAATATCTCAACATATAAACCAATAAAAAATCTACCCCTCAACGAAAAACAGCAAGGGTGTTACCACAGCCATCGATCGACGTCGATCATATTTTTCTGATCGGATAGTAAAATAATACTATATTTCAAACTCAAACTCAAACTCAAAACATTTATTCGGAAAACTACAACAGCACAACACAACAGAATAGATAAAAACATAAGCCAAACAGTGAAAAAAAGAATAATAAAATATAAAAACAAAACAAATAATAAACATGAAACAAGCAAAACAATTACCCACATAGTAACTTTACCACATACAATAAAGCATAAAAAAGACAGAAAATTAAAAAGACAGGCAAAATTACGAAAAAAAATTACGGATTGAAAGCAACAATATAACAAATAAATAACAGATAAGAAATAAAAACAAGAGGAAAACACATAACAATAAAAAATAAAAATAACATTACTTTGACAATTACATATTACATATTTAGTAGTAGTACGATAGTAAAAAAAAATAAAAACCATCGATCGAGATCGATAGTTTTCGACGGGCGTGCCCTAGTGCTTAATTACTACACCAGTGCACAAAGTGTAAATAGAGCTGATCCATCAAATTTTAGACCTATATTACAGATACAAGTGGTAGAAAAAAACATTAAAAAAACTAAAACATTAGGTTGATAATTTTTTTCTTAATATAATAGGTATACTTTCGCAATCTGGATGCGGGTTTCAAATCTTACAAAAAGTGTGAGTTCCAGCGGTATTCTTGATTTTAAAAGGTCTCCATAACGATTCCCTTGCGCAGTAAGACTTAGGCATTAAGTGTATTGCGCTCAAATTTATAGACCGTTATGTATTATGTATCTCTTAACTTTAAACTTTAGCACCACGAAGGAACTTTCTTGAGTAGGCAGAGCACCTTGAATGTAGTGTTCAGTGTAGTGTACAGTGTACAGCAGTACTCACACTTTGGTAAACAGCGACAACGTGTACATTCCGGGCGTGCTCGAGTTGCGCACCACGAAGCAGCCCTCCTTGTCTTCCTGCTTCAGCACGGACTCGGCGCGTTGACGTGACATATCACCTACGTACCATCTAAAGAAACAAACAAAGTTATACAATGAAAGCCGATTTATAAACGATAAGGTAAAAAAAATAAGGTAAAATGTAAAAAACTTAATATAACATATTCTTTCATAGTTTAAGAATTGTTCTATCGTGAACTTGGCACTACGAAAGAGCCTGGTGATCCCCTAGTACAGGGAAACCTAAATGGGGCACCAGTCTCCCACTTCTAAACCTAAATTGGCTTACCAATATAGGTAGTTTGTAGTTATAGTTTAGTGTAAATTATTGTAAGAGAAATAAATATTTTTTTAAATTTTGATTGTCACAGTTATGGCATACATACTGCGCCAGATTTATGTATACCAACTAGTCTCACGCACACAAGCACTCGTACAACGTGGTATACCTACATGATTCTGGTGCAGTGGCTGCCATAGTGTGTACCGTAACATACTGCTTGAGCGCGCCTTATATTGAGAAATAAAGATGGCCATGGCGCGAACTAACAGTATGTCATAGTTTTAATTTGATTTGAATATTTTCGTTCTGACAGAGACGCTTTAGTTTTGTTAGAATGTTCTCGGCCCAACCTTCAGAAAGGGCTGATCAATGTTTACTTCGGAGAAAAATCTCTGAATTTTATAATCCGCGAATCGTACCGCTCTACCATATTCTAATAATAAGTTTGTTTGTCCCCAGTGTATTATTTGTGATAAAGTGCTTACGATCTATAAATAAATAATAGTGAAATATTAAAAGTATTTAACTTCATACGATCCCACGTTATAGTACCATAGTCGAACTTAAAAATGGAGGTATAGCTTACGTATTAGCTATAACTTCGAAACAAAGTTCTTACACAGAGAGGTTGCTATGAAATCATAATTACCTTTTATTATATCTGATCTCATTTGTACATAAATTGTACAAAAATAATTTACCGATTTGAATTTTAAACCCTTGTGATAAGATCTCATTAAACTGACAGACGCCTTAGATGAAAGTGTGTGTCAGTCAGTCAATGGTCGTGCAGGAAATGATTGCCTCCACTTTGAATTCGACCGAGCATGGGATTAATCATGAAGTCTTTCCTTATAGTGCGAAGCGAGGCGCGGCCGAAGGCACCCGCTCCTGATGAAGGATTTGTCATGAGCCATTTCCAACACTAACGTGTGTGTAAATGCCGCTAAATAAATATTATATTAGGGTTCATACCATCTAAACTGAGTTTAGAAACGGGATATTTAAGATGTTTCTTGTATGGGTATTTCTCTACTAAATGGAAAATCGTTGTCCCAACAAATTTCATCCAATAGGTTGCAATAATTCTCAGTTTTTTTGTACGAATATAGGTATTAGGTGATCTAGACACGCCACAGCTAAATGTTATGTTTCATTAAATCAACTCATAAATAGTTCCCTGGTTCCATTTCCCAATTACAAGCCTTGTGACTAATATTGCCTTTTTTCAGGTGAAAACTGAATAATAATTATTAAAATACTTTAAAAAAAGCATTAAATATCATTACAAATCATAATTATATGTTTTTTGTTAATATTAAATCGAAAGATCTATATGTGAAAGCTGTCCTCAATTTTTTTAAACAGTCCCCTGATAAAACTTGAATCCTGCATTTGAGTCAAATTTCGTATTGGCACGAAACTTCAAAATCGTGAAACGGAGAGCAATCAGAGGTAAGTTTGTTCAGGTTTCGTTTAGCTCAGTTCGTTTGGCAGACAGCCGCCAATATGTTGTGCTACTGCTGCATGTGCCGGTGAACCACGTCAGGTAATACAGCCCACAGGCAAGCAGTCATTTCTCTCTAAGAGTTTTAATACCTAATATTTTATTTAAAATATTTGATTATTAAGTATAGTAATAAAGTAGCCACATTTGTTTCGTAAGTGTGATAAGATATTTTTATATTAAAATAATTGTAGTTTTATACTAAAATACATGCTTTTATTCATAAAAACATTCCCCTGTGCATTTACAACGGATTTTTGATATAATCGTGTCAACTCCAAAACCAGGACGAAAATCAATTGGCTTTTCAAAGATACAATATTCATATATATAATAAGATATAGTTTATTTAATATTGTCCTTCATTGTATAAACAAAAACTCTCATGATTTAATAAAAATTTGCTTAGGACAGTCTTGTATGGACCATTTTCCAAATAGCAGAGAAAAACCCATATATAGACTAGAAAATCTTATTTTTGGCAGCCAAAAGTGAGGGAGCGATTTGTTATCCGAATAGCGATCCTTGCCTTTTTCGTTAAGAGTCTTCTCTGCTCTTTACTGACTCCTAAACTTAAGTTCAGCAAATAAGCAAGTAACCGTGAGATATTAATATTTTATTATCTCAATGCAAAATTAATTACATTAAAAACTGGTTTCTAAACTATAAATGTACTTTCTTGGATCAAGTCAACTGCAACTTCTTCAACGTGTGAAAAATATAATTCATTTTAATATGTCCATTTAAAAAAATACAATAAAACACCCACCATTATAGATCAGAAGCAAACCAAAATGTCAAAGAGACATAATTAAGTCCGCGAAACAAGTTACACTACTTTTAAATATTGTGATTATTTCCAAAATGATACGGAAAGAAAAACATTAATTTATGTAGATGCACCGAAATTTGCGATTTTAATATTCATGAAACATAATAAGGTTAACTAGGTAAATATTGACATACAGTAAAATATTCCTGACCTCTTCAATGTATTATGCAAAAAAATACAGTCGTTAAAGACAACGCCTTTTTTAGATAAATAAATAAATAATAAATATTTCTGACACTCACACAACATTATCTAGCCCAAATTAAGTTTCTTAAAGAACTTGTGCTATGGATACTAAAACTGATATACTTTAGAAATATATAATCATACATATTGAATAAATACATATTTTTATTAGAATAAACTTAAATAAACATTAAACATCCATGACTTGACGACTAATATCTGTGTTTATCACACAAATATCCGCCGCCACCGGGATTCGAACCCAGGACCTCTGATAGAAGGCAATGTATGCCAATGTATTACACCAGCCGGTCGTCATAAATGTCTAAATGTCTACAAGGTGAACCAATATTTATACAGGATCAGTACTACATCTACCCCAGAAAAGTATATTGGATCATCCGAATGGCCCATACTAATTGTGTCGCAGTGCCACGGCGTGGTGTCTGCTTTGTATATCATTCGATATCGCCGGTTATGCAACGTTCGGCGCGGTCGGCACAAAGATGGGTGACATAAAAAATATTAATATTAAATTTAGTTTTTTCATACTTGTCATATTTTTCAATCTTTTGAGTTGAAATAACGATTTTGAAAGTCTGATAAAGAAATTTTAAATAAGATTTTATACTTTTGGTTAAAGTCTTTAAAACTCTTGTTTCTGTTTTTACGGATTAAGTAGTAGCAGGTAGTAGGAAAAACCGGAAAAAAATATTTGAATTCACTCACTCGTATTTCTCTAAGCCAATCGTTTCCTTTTCCTTAACATAGTTGCTCGGTATGTATCCGACTAATCTGAAACAGAATAATTTACATTTTCAATTATATCCTGACACACAGTAGAACTTGCTGTCAATAACACTGAGGCCATTTTCGCTGCCAGGCTAAAAGTCGAAAAATTCATAAGTTTTAAGGTTTTTTTTTTAACATAATCCTTCCAATAAAAGGCATTTAAATTTACCATAATTATAACATAAACTTACAATACTTTAATAATAAATTGGACACACATTGTGCATTAAAGGTAGGTATGTTAAAGTAAATAAATATTACTAAAACCACTTCTACTTAACGGCAAGATCACTAGTAAACCTTATTTAATAGAAAATTAGTTTTTCAACAAAAGACTTGACTCTCTGCATTACTTAAAAAACTAAACTGGAACTAATAGCAAGTCTTGTTTGGGTTGATGCTACGTCAAAAGCCCACATACCCGTTTTCATCCTTAACTTTCCACCAGTGCTCCTGCGAGTCGTCGATCACTTCATACTCCGCGCCCTGGAACAAGGTTTGTAAAGACATCAGTTATAGACTAGAACGAATGCAGAGCATTAAAAATAACCGACTCTACTAACAATTTTACATTCTTCTCAAAGCTGTGGCTGAAGCATTAGGTCATCAAGGTACAATTTACCGGATTGATACATATTTTTTTCGAAAGTTTCAAATTTTTCAAAAAAGTCCAAAATATTATGTTTTCCACCTCAAAAAGGTGTGACAACTGAGGCATGAACAGTTATTATTGAGTATTTGATAAAATTGTGTAACCAATAGGTTAGCAATATTAATAGCTTTTCCAAATATCAAACAGATAGTGTTGTATATCTTACTAGCTGCTGCCCGCGACGTCGTCTGCGTGAACGCTATGCAGCACCAAACGCACCTACGATTATAACACTGCTAGCTTGATAATAGCCTATATGTTGACCCGACTTCTTAACTATCTTCATGCCAAATTTGAAGTAAATCCATGCAGTACTTTTTGAGTTTATCCCGGAAAGACAAACAGACAAACAGACAAAAATTCTAAAAACTATATTTTTTGTTTCTGTTTCGATTGTAGATCATACCCCAAGTATTCTTTTAAAAAAATATTCAATGTACAGTTTTGACTTTCCTACCATTTTATTATATGTATAGATTATGATTCTTCTGTAAATAAATAAAACTTTCGGTAAGAATAAGCCCATTAAACCAATTATGGTGTATTCATATTCGGTTAAAACGTAAAATATCCCTACGCGATGAAATCTTGTCAAAATGTCTTTTTTTTAATATAATGAATCGATGAAACTTAAAGTAATAATAAGAAAACCCCATCTATACTACATGGCAGCGCCGCTGAAAACGAATTTCTTACATCGCGCTATCAAACGGTATCAATACAGCACCTTACTATAGAACCTCCGACAACCAACGCTGTGCGTTCCTTAGAAATAGCTCCTAACAAGTAGTTGTCGGACAAGTCGGACACTGATGGGGTCCGACCACCAAAAATAATAAAAAATAAAAAATACTCCGTTTTTTTTAAAGTTTATTTTTATTCAAACTAGTATAATCCAGCCTATCGCCGGGTCGTATATGAAAGTATAGCCGTTGACCTTGCTCTACAGTGTCACTCTTATCTATAAATACGCATAAACATTATTCAGAATTAAAGCTTACTCTAGTTTGCCTACAATTAATGCAAGGTCTCCCTCGTACATAACTAAACACGTTTCTAAAGCTACGTGAACTTATATAATACGCATAGAATTGACGGCCTACTGACGAACTATTTCAAAATTGACTCGGATCCATACCGTGCCGTGACACTAGAGGATATCGCCATATACCAGCCCAGCCATATACCCATAAACCAGCTATTATAGTCAGCCCTGGACAATCCCGACATGGTCAAAAGTCAAACGTAAGTCATCAAAATAACGATGGTCATAAAAATAATCGAATTAAAAAAACTGGTATAGAACTGCACTTTAAATAAAAATATAAAGATAAAATACTATACCGGTATCAGAAATATGTTTTTTTTTAATGTTTACGTGTGTTTTAACGTTCCAATTAGTAATATAATTTAAATATCAAACAAAATAGAGTCGATTAAGAAACCGGTAAAAAAAAAAAAAAACTGCACTTCAAATAAAATTACAAGAATAAATTTGTATTCATATTATATGTGTTGCCTTTAGTTAGAAAATTAGTCGACGGAATAAAAAAATAGACTACGTGTAATATTGTCTTCAGCTTTCGCGATTTAATAAAACACTTGTTTCACAGCCTCTCGTGGCCACGGGGACTGCAAAGACACCGAAACGTCGAGTTACAATTTAAAATGTATTTTAAATACACACAATAAATCCGGTTAAAATGTGTTTTATTTAAGACTATATGTATGTGAATTAGAAATACCTACGGTAAAACACTTTAACCATAAACGTGACTCTAAAAAGTGCGAATGGACGTCCGGCGTGTTATGCTTTGCCATCTCATTAATGCTCCGTTCCCACACAAAAATCAAGACCCATCGACATTATCATAGCTTTTCATCAGATGAAAAGGAGAACAAAAGCTTTAGTTAATTTTGCAAAGTCGTCTTCGCCTAAAGCAACAGTAACCTCTTACTTGAGTCTCCACATGTAGTGGTATAAATGATTATTTAACTTAAGTTTGTAGAAATAAACAAAAAACATACCTTTTCCAAGGACAGGTCTCCGCTCTCAATAGCTTTGAAAGGATACAGCGCTACGACCACCTTGTTTCGCTGCTTCTCCTGAAAGTTAAGTTAGAGCTTTCATGAGGACTTTTTTTAGGATCTTTTTCTTTATTTTGGTATACAAAGTCATTCATTATACAAAAAATTGCTTACTAACATATTGTTACAGTGTTGATTTATGTATTGATACAGAAAAATAATGCCCAAACTTAGTAAATCATACAACAAAGTCGACGCAAAGAACGAAATATTAAAATGTTTATTTATTTACCTTGGGCTTGGCTGAGGGCGTCCCGGGCGGGGGCGCGCCGCCCGGCATCGCGACGACCGCGGTCACCGCTGCAACAGAAACCACACCTTATACACATGCCTGTAAACTCCTTTTTACATCACTTGCTGTTAGGTAAACAATCTTGTCTGATCTTATCAAAGACTTTTATTGAAATTATGAAAGTTATAAAAAAAAGAAAATATAAATATAGAATGGTTTTATAACTTTTTAGTATTGCATTGTGTTTCTTTTAATCAACATTATAGGTAGGTATATGATGATTTATTTGCATAAGACAAGGCAAGAATGTTTACTCAATAATCAATATACAACAAGTAAGAAAATAAGAAATAAAAAATCGTTAATATAGTTAAATATAGATCAACAAGTCGAACACAAAAGAGACATGTATCTAACTCCATTACTATGTAAATTTTAAATAGATGTGCAAATGCAATTTAGAAGTAACTACCTATTCTTATAGCGTTAAGATAATACCTAACTTTGTTCATATGTTTTATATTACCATATTACCCATGAAACCATATTAAAAAACAAGTCAAATGTATTTCGTTCCCTATGCCTATCGCATGTATTCCACTTAGAAATAATTAGATTTCACATAGGGGCTCATATCAAAACGAATTAGCATTTCTCAGCGACTGATGCCGGCGCGGCGCGGCGCTCCCACGGATCCGAATACAGGAAAGGAACTGCTACACACTCGCAACCAAAATAATAAATAACACGCAGAGCGATTCCCTGTCAACTGAAGAGTCATGGAATAGCTCTAGTTACCTATTAAAATGATATTCGACCATTTTGCATACGTCATTTTCTAATTCTTTTGCAGGGCGTTAATATTTGGTTCACCCGGTATCGTCGCCTTTTACGACACGCACAGAGACAGCGCTTTCCAAGCCGATGACTCTACGGTCTAAACATTCATCAACTCCGCTATAAATAAATATAATTCACACATATTTAAAAAGAAAGCTATACTATAACTAAACTTTTTGCGACATTGATATAAAAAGATCTACTTATGACGAAGATCCATGACAGAATTTATTATAAGGGTTTAATTGGTCACTTCAGCAATCGATCTCATAACTTTGTATCTGATTTGGGCGATTGATAGATTAACTCCTAGTGGCGGGATATAGTCTCCGTGAGACGCTCGATAAAGTTAATTAGATATTATCATATTAATTAATAATTAAAAGTTCGAGAATTTCTATCAACCAGTACCTAGTTACTCCAAGTAAAAGTCATACCGGCAGCATTTAATGCCAATTGAGTAAAGTTGAATAAAGACTTAACTTGAAATATTTTGTCATGGCAACATTAGAATTCTGAGGCTAGACTTAATTGCGAGCGGCGCAACGTTTCTTAAAATCGTCAGACATTTCTTATGTTACGTAAAGTTCAAATTAAATTTTATATGAAATCACAATAATGCGGTGCGAGCACAGAAGTTTCGATTCGTATGTTTACGAATGTTCTTATAGTATGGCGTCGGTTGCAAGTTTTTAGTAACATTGTAATTTTTGATTTTACAGTTATTTATGAGTACAACATGTTCACAAACATTGGAAATTACCAAGGCACACCTTCATTTACGCTGGCCGTGCGGAAATGGATAGATTTCAAGTATTGCTTACGAACCATCTCCATACTATACGAACATTCGTCAACTTACGAGTCGATAAAGTTCTGCCCTCGCACTGATGATCTGCGATATTGGCCACGCCATCATTATATTTTCATTTTAAGTTTAAATTTGACAAAATATAATTTACTTGTGACACACAATCCTATGAAAAACTATATCTACTATGTTATTTGTATTGCTCTAAAAAATATGTGACAATATACATATTTTTTATCATTATTAATTTATCCACCTACTACAGAAACACAACCAGCAGCGTTGCTCGAAATAATATTTAAAACATAATAAAATTAATGATCCGAGCGTCTTTTGAATCTTACCAAGCCAACCGAGCTTACTTCTCATTGCTTGTGAAGGTCAAATAATTCACTTCAAGTTCGAACATTTTAATATCGATCGTGTACAATCACTTAAATTAAGATTATGACTACTAGATAGACGTGCTAGATAAAAGGCGAATAATTCATGCGATACACACTTCAGATTGTCACGCTACAAAAAGGTGTCACTAAATATATTCAGATCTGCAAAGCGTTCTGATCTTTTTCAGAAACGATCCAAAACCTTCACATATTTACGTGCTTTATTTTTGAATAATGAAGAACCAGAAAGCAGCACAACAAGTATCTTTGCTCGTCTATGATTCTCTGCCCACGCGACCGCTGTTGTAATTTGTAATGCCGACATAGATTTCACATCGATAAGGGTCTACGCGGGTGTTGATCGCGTCTGCATAATTGTACTGTCATTAAACCCTATGGTTCAATAAGAAACGATTTATGATTAAGATGAATGGCTGTCTAGTTTCTCGACCGCAATAAATGACCTCTCTAAAACCTATAAAAACCTAACCGCAATATAATACTTAGAATTAACTGTGCAATATTATAAGTAACGATATGTCACACAGAAAATGATAGGTCACACACAAAACACATAGTAAACAATCAAGAAGACTTTATCTCTACATTTACATAATGTCTTTCATACTCGTCTCTAACTACTAAACCAGTCACTGAATTAATGGAACTCACTGCCAGTGACAGTCGAGGAGCTTGACAGGGGACTCACTAGGAAACCTTTTGTCCTAGTTCCAGTGACATTGCTGTCAAATACAACGTGAGCGATAGCTCTTTTGTAGGGCGTTTCAATAGCATGGAGACAACTTTTGTAGAGTTATGGTCTATATCGGACAGCGCTAGACCCCTTCATATTCAAACCGCAACAATAGCGAGGCAATAGCGGATACTTATAATTAAATATAAAAATAATTGTGTGATCAAGGGACGGCGACAGACACTGAACTCAATGGAAAGGAAGGCAGCTCACCTTGCGTGAGGCCTGCAGTCACTCGATATACAGGTCCCTTGTCATTTATATTTACTAAAGATAAAATAAACTTCAAAGGAGAATTAAGGATATGCATTTAAGTAGAGAAGGAAAAAGGAACCAAAACATTTTCAATAATACATGATTTATCTAATTCAAGACATTTGTGAACATTAATGGTTGTCAAGTAGTGGCCTGCTATAGGACTTATAGGTACACTTAAGTTTTTTAGAGATGGTCTATTAGTACGAGGCCTATGCCTCAAAGTGACCACATAGTACCTACGAGTGAAGTGAAACTAATCTATTGAGTAACAAAGCTTTAATGTAGGTTACCATAAAAAATTGGGACCACAAGGAATCAACGACTCTCGCTACTTTTGGTAGAGCCGCATAAACTCTTGAAACTAAAGGCATGTAAGAATCTTAACTTTAATTTATATGTAAATGTAACTTGCAAGTTGCATCATATTATATTCAAACATGCTTGTAAATTTGCAGTAATGTACTACACTTCCTCATCATTTCGGCGCGTATTTAATTATGTTTAAACTGGTCTTATAAGCGTATAAATTATCAAACAAAAACAAGATTAGTTCTGTCTTAAATTAAAATAAGATTAGTTCTAAGTTACAACGTAGGAGGAAACAACAGTTACACCCGGATAACACCAAGTCACAGTCCTCTACAGATTTTAAATTCGACATAAACAATTAACTAATTCGCCACACTTCACAATCGGCATTTTCCAGAATATTCGTGACCAAAACTAAATACATGCATGTCCGTATGTGAACAAAAACAATCATCTTAAGTAAAAAATCTGGGAAAAAAATCAAAAACGACAGACCAACAAGATTTCCACGTATCAAAAATTATATCCGCAGACATGTTTAATTATATTTTTATACAAGTACGCATTACTTGAATACATTAACTCGCCTGTCAATGTTATCTGGTTTTTTTCTAAGGCTGCTGCACACGTCCACCAACGATAACACTACCTAACCAAATTACAATAAATTAGCAAAAAAATAATTTTAATTTAGGAAGTTTTTATAATGAGATGCGATGGACTGTGTTAAGTGTTTGAATAGGTGTTAATGGGGTTTCTAGTGGCATTGAGTAGATTCATTCTAAAGTTGCAGAAATCATTTGGCAGTAGTAAGAGGTACTAACTGGTAACTAACTTTTGAACTCAGAATTGGTCCTCGACAAACCTAGTAACAAAATTTATTAAGTTACTATGTTCCTCATAAGTTTGTATTATACTTAAGTCAACCTTTTCTACTACTCAACCTATACCTTATTGAAAACCCACTGCTTTCATGAAACCAAAACGAATTCACGTAATTAACACATAAAAGTAGAGAAAGAAACTTTTCTGCTGAACACATAAAATTAACTCTTTTAAACAAGAGTTAGAAATAACTCCGACACTAAATAAAAACACCAAAACTATCACAATTCAAAATGAGAATCACAACACGGCCACGAAATAATTCCACCTGAGCGCGACATGAAAGTGAGCGCAACCATCGAGGTCGCGGCCAGGACGCAGATATGTACCCTCAAGCGCTGGCAGGAACGCCGCCAGCGACAGGCACGGGATCTTGGACTTCTTCTTCACCACCATGGCGTCCTCTTTCTCCAGCTCTTTGCCAGCTTGCAGCATCGCGCTCGCGGACGTCCGCCGCCACGACCGACTGTTCACTAACTCAACTCGAACGTGTCAATGCACCGCCGCAACAACGGTAAAACTTAGCGCACACTTGAGCAAGTAGCGCCCGCGTTCATATCCACTGTCGTATTGGATTTTTTTTGAGCACCTATTGTAGTTTTGATTTGAATTCTGATTGCGTTTTTTGTCGTTTTTCAATTTGTCAGTTATTTCTTAGAGCAAATATTTTGAGATATCATTATTAAACGAGTGCCTACTACCTATTCATACAAAACATTATGTAAATCAAGTGTTGCATAATGAAACAAGAAGTAATAGTTCCTAACAGAAAATAAAAAAAAAACATAAAGGAAATCCTTTACCGGTGAATCATCCCATACTGTCACAAAAAAAAAACAAGCATAGAGTTCAAATCCCATGAGAACGTGTCTTTATTCGTTTCGAGACAAGGTGGCGAGGATTTTAAAGATGGTCGCGCGCGGCCTACATTCGCCATACGACGCGCGGGCGCAAATGTCTCCCTTTCACTTTCCCATCGATCCGTTAGTGCGAGAGGGACGGAGTTACCTGCTACGTCATCGGTGGAATCGATTGTGTACACCGCAAAGAGCCTTCAACGGCAGCCTATCGCTCGCGCACCTGATAGATAAGTAGCCGCGCTTGCACTTCAAGCTGTTTGCGTTTCCATTTACACGGAAATCTCCTCACTTTCGATTGTGAGGGAAATAAGACCACGTTTAGTAGATACGTTCTAACTAGTTATACTTATTACTTAACAACCGGCACTTACTTACACTATAACCTGATATAGGTATCGGTCGAATTGTGAGAACACATTCAAGTTTTTTATGAGAAAAGTTTTGAAATGATGTACCCTGTAGCCCTGTTATACTTTGATATTATTGATTTTGTATTCGTTTACCTACGGTTTATATCATTTGGAGTATCACACAGTTGAGAGCTAAGGCCTGTTACAAGAATTGCCTCAAAAACGATATTATTAAATATCTACATAAACAACAATAACTGCTTTGTATGAAGACCCCTTACAAATTTTAGCTATAAGACTCACTAATATAAATTTAACTAAAAAACTATGCTGTGTATAGACCGTATAAATACCTCGTATGGTATGAGAACAAGAAAGAATGTTGAACTGTCTTATCATTAGTAAGTTTGTTATTGATATAACGAATGCAGAGCAGACCGACTTCTCGTCCAAAATTTTGGCTGAAGTCAATGTAAATATGGAAATATTCTCCGTACTCAAACATATTTGTTCAAAAATTTCATTATCAGAACTAGACTAAATTGAAATGGGACCATATGGAAAACGACAGCGTTTTAATAAAAAAAAATCATCATAATCGGTTCGCCCAGTAAAAGTTATGAGGTAACAAACATAAAATAAAACATACAGTCGATTGAGAACCGCCTCCTTTTTTGAAGTCGGTTCAAAAAGGTTCAAAGAATACTAATTTAAGAAAGCCTCAAATTATTAATTGTTGAATGCGATTTGGCAAAGAAATCTTGGATTGATATAAAATCAGACAAATTGAATTCGCCCATAAACTACACGCAGTTTGGCAATGTAATTAAATGTGTTTTTGATTAAGTATTGAATAATAGGATTTCATCGCAAGTCCAAGTGAATCTTTAGCTTCTCTATACGTATAGAGCCTGTTACCAAATTTTAACCAAAACGGTATAGGATGAGACAAAAAGACAAAAATTGAATACCTCACTCTATGTAAATCAAACAGGAAACTGCTGCAGAGCGCACGATTTTGCAATATTTCTAAGCGAAATAACAATAAAATAATTATTATAAAACATTTTTTCATTCGCTATGACCGTCACATTGATTTAAAAACCCCTTATTATCTAAATAACTACCTTCTCTAAATAAATCAACTGAATACAGACTAATAGCTATACACTCACAAAGTTAGCCGCGAGCTAGCTGTTAACTACCAAACTACCAACAAAACATGACCCAATTACCTGGGTTAACCCACATAAGCCCACGCGAATCGAAAGTAAGGCTCCGCAGTGATTGTCAGCGGGTACTTGCGATTTCTTTCTCCGCGGCACGTTAGTCATCCCCCGGTTAAACAACTTTTACGGCCCAGTTTTAACTTAACCTAATATCTGAAGCCTGCTGCCGGCTGCGTTAATTGAGGGAGCTTTTATTTTTTGCTTTGGACATTCTTATTGTGATGGCAGGTCATAAAGTAAAGGTTTCATATTTTAAGTTTTCGCGATATATTATTGTTTTACAAACTAATATAATAAAGCTAAAGAGTTGGTCTATTGTTCGGTTTAAAAAAAATGTTTTGCTATTGTATATTTATTTATTTAACAATTTATGTACACAGGATAAAAGACAATCGAAAATAAAAATAGAATAAAGTTACAAGGTCAACTTATTTCTAAAGAAATTTCTTCCAGCAGACCTGAGAATGGAGAGTTTGGTTAAAATGCAATAATAGTGTGTACGTATAAATATAAACCGAATAAATTACTTAAACTCTTAAAATGTATTACGATCATTCATAATATTGTTCTAAAATTATATTTGTCAATTATTTTGACAGATGTCAGTGTCAATTTAATTATCGTTATTTATGTGAAAGAGTACGGAGTTGTGATTTCAAATATACGTAGGTATATCATGATTAATTTATCTTGGGTTGAAATTTCAAAGTGAAACGGTGAAGAATACATACGTTTTTGAACTGTAAATAATAACTACAAATCCTTTCTATGATATCGCGCGTAGCATCCAGTAATAAATGATGTACATTTTAGATCGGGCTATATCCAAAAAGCGTTGATTTTGACCTTCATATTCAAATTCAAATCATTTATTGCGAAATAAATTACAAATGATAGGTAACGTTTCACTCCCTGAATCGTCAAAGGCGATTCAGGTAGTTCTATAAAAGAAAACTAGCTGCCTAATTTAAATATTTTTTTTCTCCCGACTAGATCAAAACCAAGCTACAGAAGTGTTACTAAAACTAATCCTTGATAGTGATTTGTTTTGATCCTTATTTAATAATCTACTAGATATCACGCTTTGGTATCCACACTTTTTAACAAAGCTAAAGTGTTTCTTCTAATGTTTGTTTCTTGCAAATGTAGTAACCTAACCTAATCCAACAAAAGGCCCTAGCAGTCGGATTTAAAAAAAAACTTTGAAAACTAAAGGGAAGAAAATACACCGCTATACGTACGAGTAGGTACTCAAACAAAGCACCCTTTGCCTGTAAGTAATAACTTAGTGACTCGGCAAACTTATGTAATAAAATAAATACTAATGTAGAGGTCTTCAACAAAACGGTTCACGCCATAATGGAACCGATCGAGGAGTTTTCGACATCTTTGAGTTATGCGGAGATTGAAACTTTATTGTGAACTAGCTGTGCTCGCGAGTTCGTTCGCATGGACGACGAAACTTATCTATCATAGCAAAACCCATAGATAATCTATGTTTTTTTGTGTAAGTGCTATTTGTCTACTAATACTTCT
Source organism: Stenoptilia bipunctidactyla (assembly GCA_944452665.1). NCBI lineage: Eukaryota > Metazoa > Arthropoda > Insecta > Lepidoptera > Pterophoridae > Stenoptilia > Stenoptilia bipunctidactyla. Next base: position 729,422 of record OX101724.1, on the reverse strand, counting down.
CGGCGCGCGCCCTCTGTGGTTAATTACAATAGAAAACCAATTGTGTCTCATTAGCGGTGGTTAAGGGCGTTACCGCACCAATAGATCGACCGTCGATCTATGGCAGAATGGATTAGTCGACGTCGATCGATAGTTTGTACTACGCAGAAAATACCGGTTGACGTCGATCATGTCCATCTATTTGTGTGGTAACACCCTAGGAGGGTATGTGCTATCTATGCTCGCGGCATCGCTCGCGTTCTGTAAGTTTTTATAGTTGACTTTGTTACCTGTTTAGCAGGATAACCGATAGTGAAGCTGTCGTTGGTTGCAACGAATACATACTCACATAGGTAATGGTAAGACAGATAGTCACCGTTAGATATCAATTGAGAGCTGGAGCATACACGTTGTCAGTGAGCCCGTCCGGAATATGAACATAAAGGTTCCTTTACCTACTCTCACGGGAAAGAGCGGGGTAAAGCTAACCATTTGAAAAACAACTCACGCTAATATCGACACCAGCAACACCTAGAGTCTGATTTGCCTGCCTTATTTATTGTCATAGCTTATATGTAGATACCAATAAATAAGCAACATCCCTAAAAACTAATAAGTATCAATGACTAACCCTACATAAGAGAAGGTACTAAAAATAACCTAGGTTACACAATATCAAATATACTACCTATACTTGAAATTAAAATCTATACGGTCTGCGTGTCCTTATAAAAGTAAATGTAAGTACCTACCTACCTACCTAATTAAAAAAAATAAACTCAACAGAAAATAAAACCCCTAACTACCGACCTCAATAAACCTATGTCTGATGATAACTAATATAAACTCATTAAATAAGCAAAATCTCTAAAAACTAATATCTATACCAATATTAATCCTACCTAACAGTATTTTAAAATAACCTACGGTCACTACTTACAATATCAAATATACTGCCTATACTTAAAAATTAAAATCTATACCTAAGCTACGACTTATAAAAATAAACCTAAATAATTCTACCTTAAACTGTATTTAGTAAAAATTAAAAGGAATAAAAAGGTCGCACTGAAAAGCACGGTTTAGCCAAATTCAACCTTCAGCGCTACATTTACAGTATAACTTAGTTACCTACGACAAACTTAATATTTGCGGTTGGCACACTAATCGGGTCTAGGAATCGAACCGCAAAATTAAGTTTTTTATATCATATAGTATATACTTTTTCGGGTTAAAAACTACCCAGTGTGGTGCCCAGAATATTAAAGAATGATTATACTAAAATTCATTGTATTCTAAGCGGTAATTTTTGCGTAATGCCTGAACAAACAGACAGACAGTAAAACATTTCTTAATCACATTTTTTGGTTCGGTGTCGGTCTAGTAACACACCCGGATATTTTTTTTTTGATATTTTCAATGTACAGAATTTTTACTTCTACAGATTTATTTTAAGTATAGACTACAACTTAATACACATACCCATAAAGTTATACAAAAAAACACGCCTCTTCAGTGAAAAATTCAAAGTGATACATACCTACAAAGTATTATCGTAATATAATATTGAATTGACAATTTGATTTATTGTTTTTGTTGACCGGTTGATTTAAATTCAAAAGATAATTATTGTATAATCGAATAAGGCGAGGATGCAGCGTTTTTACACATTTTTGAACGACAATAGACCCAAGTAATGTGTACATGTTTTGTCTGAAAATTTCACATAAGTTAACTATTAACCAACCGCTGTGTAAAGATAGAAACATGATTTATGAAAATTGGCTCGATAAAAAAAAGTCACAAACATGACACTAATTGACCATTTCAAACGTATATTGCTACGAAATGCCATAATAGATTCATATAAAAGTTAATAAAACGGACTTCTTTTTACCGATGTGTAAAGCAAAAAATATCTGGGCGGGAAGTATGGAAGTACGCTCCGGGCTACAAGAGGCCCAAGTTCAGAAGTATATCGATATCCATTTGTGTGTGGCTTACATTTTACCCATAGTTTTTCTGTCAGACATAATTAGTTTCTTCGGAAAACAAACCGTAGTTTTAAACTAAAAATACCTGTATTCGACTTCAAGCACCAATTTAAAAAGTATTTTTTTTATTTTATTCATATCAAGTTAACCTTCTCAAAATATACAAATTCTCTGTAAGCAAAGGAAGACTTAATCGAATGAGCCTCGCTTAGTAGTTTTACCCCTTAAGAGTCTTCTTAACTTTACACCACTGTTCATATAGTCTACAGTCTAATGGAGATGTTTTATAAAGGACCAATTTCCTTAATACCACCTTATTTAACAATCAATATCAATATAAAACTGTTCCGTTACTGACTGAGTGACTGAAAGCCTTAACTACTGGGCGTAGAGAGCTAAAATTTGGAACATACATTCCTTAGGGGGTTTAGGGGTGCAGTAAGGAGGGAATTCCCGAAATTTCCACGGACCGCGAGATATAGGACTTTTTAGTTTATGCGCGTATGAAGTTGCGTGCAAAAGCTATACTATAAAACACGTAACGTAATAAAATTGAGAACAATGTCACTCTTGACTAAACAGTACCGAAACGACGAGTTGAACTGAATGGGTAGGTACGTCATGAAATTCGATAAAAATGTCTTTTTTTCCGGTAAGAATATTCAATTGTCATTGTTGTAAAGGTAAATTTGTTAAAATTGTTTTCCTGAAAAATCGTTATGTGCGTTGATTGATATTTGAAAAACCGTTTAAGTGATAAATGTTGCAAGTTATCAGACAGTACATAGAACAATAGCGAATGACATGTTCAATAATTCTGCAAGTGTCGTAGGGGACGCGAATCAATCATTCGTAAGTAATGATTTCCCGCAGTAATGTGAGTTATGGGTTCTCAAACACCAGTGATGCAAGATCAAATCATGCATCGTGATAAGCATTGTATCAAAACAATCATAACATTACAGTTCCGTTTGACGATACGGCATTTCGACTCATTTAAAATTTAAGTCTCAAAATTGGGGGTCCACGGTTAACCAGTTGTCGTGGACATATTCATTAATGAAGTCTCCGACGAAAACTCTATTTCGCGTATGTGTTGACTGCGATAGGTTTAGCGATAGCATTAAAATCCTGTTTACTAATATCAATGAAATAAAAATATATTGAATTTTAAGATGCACCCCAGATACACGTTCCTTTATAACCACTTCAGAATTCTAATTAGTACGTTGATACTTGTCTGATACTATAAAATGTCAAATCAAGTGTTCGATCGATAATCGAACAATAAGAAATAGAAAATACATTTATTGACACAACACATAACATATCTAACATTAAAAAATACACAGAAAACGATAGAAATGGATTCAATAGTGTCTAGGGATCAAATACGTTTTAGAGGTATTTGTAAATACGTATTTGAGGTTTCTTATTACAACTTTTTATTTGTAATTAGTTGTCTGTAACTCTTGCTATTTTAAAATAAAATTTTCTAAAAAGTTATCAAAACATTAAAGTTATTATAGAAGAAACTGCGAGAATATAGAGCAAAGACATCATTTACCACGAGAAAACATGATCAGAACCATGGGCATGCTGCAAGCTGGCTCCAGGCAATGTACTGTGGCTGTCGCTCTCAGACAACACAGAGTGCTACTAGTCGTCTTTGGACTCCCTGTGGTGTCCGCAGTGTGGCTGAGCGACACGAAGTACGAACTCGCATCACTAGTCGCAGACAGGACCGCTACTTCAAAATACTGCTCGACAAAATGGTAGCATGACCGCGATTATGAAAAAATCCTTATTTTTGCCTTTTCCGTTTTAGATGACACCAGGAACTAAGGTAAATTCTCCATAATTAACAGAAATTCCGTACAAAGCTAGTCTTCAAGAAAAAAATAAGTATTTCTTTTTTTAGCTATAAAAATGCACTTCATACCTAGACACTTTTAATGTAAAAGTACTGTATCAAAAAGTAGATATAAGAATGACTCACGCGTTCCGTCCGCGGGCGGCGCGGCGGCCGGTGTGGACTGTGCGGGCGGGGCTGCCGGCGGCGCGGCCGGCTCGGGCGGCGGCGGCTCGGGCAGCGGCCAGGCGGCGGCGAGCGCGCAGCCGGGCGCGGCGCGGCGCTCGGCGTCGCAGCACGGCCAGCGCCGCGCGCCGCCCGCCCGCGCCCCGCGCGCCGCCCGCGCGCCCCACGCCGCCCACGCGCACGGGTGGTAGCGCGCGCGCCGGGGGTTCGCCGCGCACGCTGGGGAATACTAACTATTTAGTCACCTGTAGCATGTAGCATGGTACGGCTACCTGACTGAAGTTAAATCTGTCAGTACCGCTTAGATTTTAGAGTTTAGTCGATTTTATTTGTAGAGTAGAACATTCTGGTTGGGTTTAATTAAATTTACAACAGTTATTAATTCTTCAATACCTATATCATGAATGCAGTAAAGCTGAAATACTAAGTCATAATTTGTAAATCGCGGAAACTTTCAGACAACTCACCCACGCCATGCTACAGCGCAGATATAGGTAATTTTTGGATTGTGTGAAATTCACTGAAAGAAAAGCAACAAGGACTAATGCTCATGTATTGAGTTCGCTAAGGGATAAAGCACATTAGATAAATCTGTCTACACAACAAGCACCGATGAGACTATATTAATTTCGCTAAGGGAAACCACAGGTCAGTCACCTCACCACAATCACGGCAACAAGCATAAAACTGTCTTAAATTCGCTAAGAAAAACCGCACATCAAACCGTAAATCTCTGCACACGCAATGGTAAATTTTTGGCAGCCCTTCCGAGAAAAGTCTTTTAGCACAAGATAGTGTGCATGGGTGATGACACAAAACTTCTACCCTAGGTAGAGCGTTTGTTAGTACGGACCGAGCATTGTCCTACAGGACTAAAGTTAGATCGAATTGGCAGATTACTCCATCGGTGTCTCCTGTTATAGTAGACATTCGTATTAACGTCGTGCCATTTGTTGAGAATTAAATAAAATTTGTTAAGTGAGACCCACCAAAAAATGGTGATTACTTTTAAAATTGTAAGTTTTTATGCTCTAACATCGTCCGGTCGCTATAATAGAGTCTAAACAGTACTGAAGAGTGTCAAAGCGATTAAGAAACCCTTCGGTCCTGTGATGTTGAGCACCGCAAGGCATGCATACCTCCTCAATGCTTTCGTCAAATTGGCAGTTGTTCAGTTCGTGTGACACCAAATTATCAAACTTTATTACTATGCTAATTTGACACAAATGTACCGATTTTGATTGAACAGTTGCTCATTCCTCTGTAAATTTTATATCAGCTTTCACTAATTATGAGGGCAACCACGGGTTTTCAGATCAAAATTTCCAAGTCAAAAGCTTTCAAACCAACAGGTAGTTCTGCTCATTTGATTGGTTCATCCCATAAAAGTCGTTTGTGTTGCGAGCTACAACGAGACGCATTCCATATATGACGACCGGCTGGTGTAGCGGTAACATAAATTGCCTTCTATACCAAAGGTCCTGGGTTCGAATCCCAGCGGCGGCGGATATTTGTGTGATGAACACAGATATTAGTCGTCAAGTCATGGATGTTTATATGTTTATTTAAGTTTATTCTAATAAAAAATATGTATTTATTCAATATTTATGTTTATATATTTCTTAAGTATATCAGTTATCTAGTATCCATAACACAAGTTCTTTAAGAAACTTAATTTGGGCTAGATAATGTTGTGTGAGTGTCAGAAATATTTATTTATTTATTTATTTATATACCTACTGATATTTTTAACGTAGATCACACTAAAGTAGAATTCCATTTCCAATCTGAAAGTAACTTAAATTAGAATTTGAAATTCTTTGCCAATTATATTAAAAATACTCTTTAACTAAAAAGTATTGTCGACCGGCATCTAAAACTTTTGTAAAGCTACAGAAAAGGCCCTATAATTAAACTCCAAAATAACCCTCCTAACATCCAGTAAACGAAGTTTGAAGCGCGTTTATGTACTAACAGCTTAAACTTCATCAAGTCGGCCGCTCGAGTCAAAACGCTTTTGAAATTGCTTATTGAGCTGAAAAATTGTGTAGCGCGGGCTGAAATGTGTTTACCGGGAGCACTACTTGCTGGCAGTGAGGGGGGAACGTTGTAGGTGCGGAACAAATTTTTCGTATTTTACTAATATTATAAATGTGAAAGTTTGGATGTATGGATGTTTGTTCGTCAATCACGGGAGAACGGCTCAACGGATTTGGATGAAATTTGGCATAGTGATAGTGTACAGTCTGGAATAGTACTTAGGCTACTTTTTATCCCGAAATTACCGCGGGATTCGAAATTGCGCGGGTAAAACCACGCACAACATCTAGTAACAGAATAAGTGCAAACTTTTGTATGACTGAGAGTCACTTAGGTAATTGGATAGAACAGAGGTATAGTCAGAGACTTTTGACTTTTGAACTCAGCGGAAACTTTGTTTATGATGTAGGTATCTTGTTTTAATTAATACGTTATATAGCAAAACAATTTTTAATTTAATATATTTACTGAATAGGTATATACAATATGTGTAAGAACTTTTAAATTAATTTTAATCAAGTACTTAAGTAAATGTAATTGAGACATATTTATTTTAAAATTTTGCTGTTTTTATATTTTGGATATGACATTTAGAATTATGATTGAATTTTATTTATGTAAATCCAAATGTTTAATTTAATGTATATTATAGTTGGGACATTTATTTTCTTTATTTCAATTTTAATTTATATGATGACTTAATATTTTCCTGTTATTTCGGTTTTATTTTAATTATTTTCTTTGACGTTTAATGTGATTTTAATTCTGATATTTTAATTTGTTTATTCTTAGTATCTATGTAAATTATTATTTTGATGTGTTTTATATACTTGTATGAGTCTATGCAACTCGAAAATAAATGATTTTTATTTTATTTATTTAATTCGTTGTGGCGCCGTGCTTACTGTGCATATCAAAAGATATTGCAGGTTAAGAGGGGCTAGGCCGCACGCGAGCGACATCAAATTGATGTCGTTCGGTGGTAACTTGATTTGGCATCTTTGTTTTCTTTCAGATTTCATTGTATCGGTACTTTCTACTTACTGAAATTAATTAGTTATAAAAATAACTAATTAATAATAACACAGTTTGATAATGGTAAAATGAATAGGCTAAATATGAAAAATCGCAACACTCTTTGCGGTGATTCTCACGATCTGCCTACTTAAGCGCGCTCGGTTAGCCGGTATTTATACTCTGGCAAATAATTCAATGCAGTAAATTGACAGATTGAAATGTCAAATCGAAAAATAATGATAAAAACTTCGTAGTCTAAGTACTGAATGAGAATGATTGAAAACGAACGAGTAGTTGTCATTCGTTTTGCATAAAATTTTAAAGAAATTTATAAATAATTGGATTTCAGGTGTGTACTATATTTTTAAAGTAACTTTAATGAAAATAATTAATTACCAAACATACCTTGTGCTTTGAAACGGTTACAGTAGAAGTAAAATCGACTTGATAACTTCTTGCTTTTTAAATTCGTTTTGTCATTAAAAATTAAATTTCAAGAATAGTTGCCCTGCGCTAACAGCACCATAAAAAAAGAAAAATCTTGTGAGCGAAAATATTCTTTTTCCATACATTACGACTAATGTATTTAAAAAATAATTACATTCATTCATTTAAACCACATCACTATTTTTTTCCTTCCCAAACTGCAACTGTCATTTTACTGCATTGAATTATTTGCCAGGGTATAGGATGGATGACCGCTGCCGATCATTTATTACTCACGACGGCTTCCGTGCTTCGGAGGGCACGTTAAGCTGTCGGTCCCGTGTGTATACAGTAGTCAATACGGTTTGTCAGAAGCTTTTCCGGTACCCGGAAAATTCTGACATCCACCCAACAGTACTGGGCCAACTTGATGAATTACGGCCTAAACCTCCTCGTCACCCGGGAGAAAGACTCATAGCCCTGCAGTGGGCTCATGACACGGAGTTGTGATAATGTTAGCAAAACAATACAAAACGACACGTATCTAGTTGAAAGTTTAACTTCTACTTTTCAGACGAATAACATAATATATACTTGTTTCTTGAGGTCTTTATAATCGAACTCCGAACCTTCAGCATCGCATATAATAGCTAAAACGATTGCGCTACACAGCGCTGGTTGTTTTTTAAAAATAATTGATAAGTTTGTCGAAACACTTAGTAACGCACGGACACAATTGATTGAAACTAACGACAGTTCTTTTTTTGTTAATTCATAATAGAAAACGTGGAGAGATAATAATACAAAGTATAAAATAAGAAAAAAAAATTAAAATAAATGTAACAAGATTTTAGATTAGATTAGTCACACAACTAGCAATTTTAAATCAGTTATGTGTTGTCAAGGTTTGTTTGTAATTTTTCAACCGACGTCCAAAAGGAGGAGGTTCCAAATTTGTGTGTATTTTTTGTGTCTTTAATTTTTTTTTTAATAATAAATTCTTTATTTGCAAGTATAAGCGTTACAATTATAGGTCTTATATTTATCATTATCGTCCGAACATATACTGCTGCATTGTCAGCGTGCAAAATTACATAAAATAAAATATTAAACATTTGTCACATAAAAATCACGAATCAATCAATCAATATATATAAAACTGTTCCGTTACTGACTGAGTGACTGAGGTACTGAGTGACTGACAGACAACGTACAGCCGTAACTACTGGGCGTAGAGAGCTGTAATATGGAACATACATTCTTTAGGGGATGTAGGGGTGCACTAAGGAAGTAATTCCCGAAATTCCCACGGGAAGGGGTTGGACTTTTTAGTTTGTATGAAAATATGTATGAGTACGGAGAATATTTACATTGACCTCATTCTTCAGCCAAAGTTTTCGACGTGTAGTCCGTTTTTTATTGCTCAGCATTCGTCGATTATAACTAAATAATATCGCACCTTCAGAAATAGAAAGACCTAATCCGAAATTTTAAGTATTTCACTTTTTAACATAAATAGACTCACTGTGACTTGTTGTTTGCATTGGTCAAGGGGTCGCCTGTCATATCGGAAAGGACTTTAAAGCAGGCTCAATTGTGGGCTTGTAAACTAGGACTCCCTACAATTCCGTCGTGCGTTAAAATAGTCCACATTTTTTTTTTAAAGTATATTTTTTTCCATTCAAATGGAAAAGGCAAAGGAATGAATCCATACAGCCATGACTTCAGTAGTTTTTAATCGGAGAATAAAATAGTCCACAGTTCATATGTAATTTTTTTTTTATAATAAGTATGTAAACGGCGCGCCCCTGCACTATTCTTCTAAATGTAGCGTGTGACTTTTTATCAAGGTAAGTACTTAAGTGAGTGAATTCTATTAACAAAATCATAATTGTGTATCACAGACAAATCGTCTATACCTGCAGAGTATGTTATGCATGTGTATGTTCCTACACCTACTGTAATACTTAAAAAAATCATTTTCATTTTAATTTTTTTAGTTTGTCATTTTTTTATCGTGTTCCAAAGCTGTGAAGTTAATGTCATGTTTTTCTTTCTGGTATTCCGTTAACGATCTGTAAAAGAAGACGCCGATTTTTCCGATAAGGTGGTAAACTTACGGCCTCCGGGCATTTTAAATTTCGCCGCGTTTGCTGTTTCGCGGCGGAGAGTGCCAAAAACGAACAAATTATTTGCACCATAAAACGCTAGGGGTACAAGCGTCGACTTTATTATTTGCATTTTCAATTCCCTTTTTGAGTTCGCATTTTCCTGGACTTAAAGGAGACAATGAACAGATAACAACAGAAATCTTTATCATCTTCGTCTTGATCGAAAAAACATAGTAAATCTTAACTGTGTACGGTATAAGCAAAATTTAATTATTTTTATATAATTTTCGGTATATTCTTGCAAAATACAACTTAACAAAAGGTTGAGCGAACCTTGGGAACATTTTTGCATCTCAATCAGTCAACCTTTGACATAAATAAAAATGTTCACTCCGAACTGTTGAAACTTTTGTTTCCATCACCTTACTTAAATGCTCATCAGTCTGTCAGTTCCATGTCATCAATGTCAGTTCATCAGTGCCACGACATACTGCAGCATTTATTATACATCGCGATCTTTGTTTTTGTAATAGAATCCACTAGTTGCGGTTTTACCCGCGCAATTTAAAATCCCGCGGGAATTTCGGGATAAATATGCTATTCCAGACTGTACACTATCACTATGCCAAATTTTATCCAAATCCGTTGAGCAGTTCTCCCGTGATTGACGAACAAACATCCATACATCCAGACATCCATACATCCAGACTTTCACATTTATAATATTAGTAGGATTGTAATAATGATTGTTATATTATATACAAAACATTAGGTCACGCCGGGAACTTGATGAAGATAAGATTTTTCCATTCCATTAATCTGTAGCGACCTCTAGCGGCGCATCATGAAACTACGACGATGACGACATAAAGGATTTCCTACAACGCGCTATCGACTAATTTAATAGCAACGAGTACACATAGAGCTTCCCGACTTCAACCATCGGGCCTCCGATTCCTTTCTGGGAATTGGGAACGAACCGCGTGTTTCCAAAAATCTATCACCCAGGAGACGCTCACTGCTGGACAAAAGCCTCTGTTAAGGTTCTCCACAGCGATCGGTCCTACGCTGCCAGTATCCAGCTTTTATTGACAACTTTAACCAGGTCGTCGCTTCACCTTGCGGAGTGAGCCTACGCTGCGTCTCCCAGTGCGTTGTCGCCACTCGAAGACTTTACTACCCCAAAGGCGATCCGTTCTGCGAGCTATGTGCCCTACCCATTGCCACTTCAGCTTTGCGACTCTTCTGGCTATATCAATGACTTTTCTTCGCCTGCCAATCTCCTCATTTCTGATAAGACCCCGCAGGGAAACTCCGAGCTTAGCCCTTTTCTATTGCTCGTTGAATCACTTTGAGCTTATTTTTAAGACCCATAGTTAGTGATCATGTATATTTTTACATTATCTAAATTCGTAGCTCAACTAAGAAAATAATATAAGTAATAGGTGATAAACATAAATATAGTAAATCATTTATTTCCGGGCGCAGGCGCTATTACGTATGTTCTTTATTTAGTTTTCCTCTTCATTGAAATTGGTAGCGCTTCAATAGATTTAATACGACTGCTATGGTTTGTCTGCATCCGATGCCTGTACTCACGAGTCACAAGGCCCCGCACAATAAAACCTTTCAAACATGTAAATATGAAAGGTATTTACAAAAATATATAATTATATTCATAACCGTTATCTATGTTCTACCTACAACATAACCGCGCGCTCGGGTTAGAGGGCTCTTGGTAAATGATTGTCCATAAATATTATTTATTCAAGTCATTTAAATCCATAATATCTTTCAGTATATTGAAGTTTTCGAAAAACATCATGAACATACTCAGCACCCCTTTATTACCGAGGATAATGAAGTTTGCGTTAGACGTCGATCCATTTTTTACCGAGGGTAACGAAGTTTGCGTGTTTTTTAGGCTCAAAGCGAACGAACTACCGATCGCAGCCACCGTAGCGGTAGCTAGCGACACGACAACTCGTTCTTGCTCGTTTTCAATCGAATTCAAAAAAGAGGAGTCTCTCAATTCCTGTACGCTTTTTGTATGTTTGTTACGCGATTCTTTCGTCAAATGATAACATAGTCGATTTAAAGATTCTTGCATTTGAAAGACCATATGAGCACTTTTGATATTCCGAGTTTTTTCGTATCTCATTTTTCAAGTACAAGTTACATACATAATTATAATAAACTAGAAATCGTCAATCGTATAACAACACTTGTGCAACAAGATGCTTTTGAGCTTACTTTTAAAAACTTTTTAGTATTTTTAAATGTCGAGGCAGTATATTCCGATGTTCATTAAGCGTTAGTATGTCATATCATCCACCATCACAACTATTTAGAATAAGCCCACTGGAGGGCTACGAGTCGTCCATGCTCTGGCCCAGTGCTGGTTGGATATCATATGTATATATTATTTTATGAATGGATGTACCTTTTTTTCGTTTTTGTCTGTAGGAAAACGTGCAACCACGTCCCCGACCGCCCAAGGGGGAACGACGGGGTATGTAGGGATTATCCGGCACTAAAAACCTCCAGGTGTACCTCCCCCGCCATAATTGGGGCCCACGGTATAACCAGTGGCATTACTCGTGAGCCCCGGCGGATGCGCTCAGCCTGAGGCTGAGGCATACACGAGTCAGCCTCAGGCTGACTCGTGTACGGCGCAGTACACGAGGCCACTCATACTCTATATGGATACCTAGAGTAACAAATAATTTAAACTGTGGTGTAGATGTGTGTCTGCGGCATACATACCGGTGCGGAGCGCGTGTATCCACTGCAGCCGCTGCGTGTGGTCGCGAGCGATCAGGTACAACGTGTAGTCGGTGCTCTGCTCCGTGTAGCCCACCTGGAACGAACGCCATCACTTTGTCAATACACTTTCATAAGCCTTTGCTCTTATAGGTAAGAGGTGTGAGGCGTTTATCTTCCTCGTCACATGGTGGAAAGTTATCACGGAGACTAGGGTAAGACAAACTTAGCACTTCAAAATACCAGGATTATAGACTTATTTTAAACTAAAGAGGAGGAGAAGTATGTCCTGCATGTCGCCTGATAGAGGGTGGTACGCCCTATTTACGTGAGACTTGAAAGTATGAAAGTATTCGTTTGACTTTTGGAGTATCTTCGAGTACCCACCATAAGGGGATGGAAGGGTTATCTTTATCCGATCTTAGAATCTGGTGGTAAACGGCTGTGAGTTCAATTTATTTTAAAACACCATTCGTGTACTCTCTAACTTTAAGAAACTGATCGTTTATATTGTATACATTTAAATTCGACTATACATTGGTAAGGAAACTAAAGAAAGTACGAAAAGACCGTAGCAGAAACATATTGAGTCGCAACAACACAAGAAATAAACAACTCATTTCAATTACAATTTTCAGATCTTCAGAACTTATCACAATATAAATGAGTCGTAGATGAATTCTCAACAAGACTAGATTGTTCTGAAAACAATTCTATCGTAGTAATTGAATCGGGTCGTGTTTTTCCTCTCTGGAGCTCAAGGTGGCTCCCACGCGTGCCCTCTGAGGCATCTTATTTGAAGAACTTGAAGGGCTTGTTATTGTGGATTAAAAGTTCGTACCTACTCTCACTTAATCTAGATACCGTCTACAAGGGTACCAAATTGATCACCTTGTTAACTATTTAATGGGAATATGAAACTATACATTAGAAAAATAAATAAAAATAATAATAATAAATATTTCTGACACTCACACAACATTATCTAGCCCAAATTAAGTTTCTTAAAGAACTTGTGTTATGGATACTAGATAACTGATATACTTAAGAAATATATAAACATAAATATTGAATAAATACATCTTTTTTATTAGAATAAACTTAAATAAACATATAAACATCCATGACTTGACGACTAATATCTGTGTTCATCACACAAATATCCGCCGCCGCCGGGATTCGAACCCAGGACCTCTGGCATAGAAGGCAATGTATGTTACCGCTACACCAGCCGGTCGTCAAAAAAAAGAAAAAGTTGTTCTAGTTTTGTATTTGAAGTTATTGGTTCTTTAAAATTGAATTATGCTATTAATAACCAACAGCTACATATTATATCCGTCAGCTTAGGATCTATTGCTAATTTATGTACAAGGTTGAACAGGAAGATTATACAAAAGGTGTAATGGATCCATTGTCTTAATATTCAAATTAAAATATGATATACTGCTGTCTGCGTCTTACTGCTCGTGAAATCGTGTCTTTGAAAGATGATCCATCTAATTCGTTACGTGAGCAGGCACTAAAGAGGAAAATCGAAATCCAGTGGCCGCAGTATTCGAGAGGTTCTTACAAGAGTTATTTACTTACTTATTCCTTTAAAACTCAATTAATCCCTTTGATGTTGCCGCGTTAATTACTTTTAAGCCCTTTTACCAGTGCTCAGAACTTATTTACGTGACTTATCCCAATATAATTACAAACCTATAAAGTTTAATCTTATTTCACTGCATTTTAAAATCGAAAGGCGACTGAAGAAGCTGATATTTCGGTGGGTTTGTATTGAATCCTAAAACTATCCTTGGAGAAAAGACGTTATAAACGAGTTAAGAATATAGACGTTATATTCTTTTCAGTTTTAGATAGGTGTTTAGTAAATAAATAAAAAACAATAACAAAATTGCTTCGGTGTAATTCCAAACAGTTTTATATTTAAAAAAAAAAAAAATTTTTTTTTTGGGCAACGTTCACAGAATGAACAATTTCTATAATTCTTTAGAACAATAAAAAAATAAGTGTTTGATTTTATTTTTCAATTTTTTTATTGTACTGTGAAGATAATTGCTAATTAGTTTACCTCGTTAAATAATTAGCAATTAAAAAAAATAATCAGCCTTTATTAGCTGCACTTATTTCATAGAAAATCTGCTAATTTGTATAAACAATTGAGAGATTAAAAACAAAAGTCGAGTGAGACAAGTTACCCCCGACGACCTACCCCACAGGTTGTCTCAAGCGAGGGTCCTTGTTGTCACAGGTCACTATCAGCATCACTGTCATCAGAGGTGCAATTTTGGCAGCAATAAAAAAAATCTTTATTCCCACCGCATTTCGCATGGACCCACTCTTTCTTTGTATTTCTTATAGTACCTAGAAAGTGTTTTGTAGTTAATATTAAGTCTTTAGCAATATTTGTTATGAAATTGCCAGGTCCCACTGCCCTCATCGCATGTATCATGACTTTTGCTGTTACCCGACCACGATCAGTGAGGCTTTTTTCTATTTTTAGGTATTTTAACTACATGAAACAAAAATATATCGAAAATAATTCTAATAGTTACAGTGACAACTAGCCCCATTTTATTGAGACCATAGAGTAACTTATATTGAGACCGCAAATATAAACTCTTAAAGTAAATAATTGGCAATGTTGTCTGTAATTACGTTAAACTTTTTTATTTTTTATTCAAACTATATAAAAAAAAACCTAATAAAATATAAATGACTACAGTCAATAAAATACCTCAAAGAAGACACCAAAATTTACTACTTAGCTAATTTGTTTTATATATTTTTTCCAACACACGTAGACATAGAAGTGTGGCGGCCATGACGCTTTCTGATATTGGTAGGACTGGGATGAGTTGGGAAATGTCAAAGTTGGTTTGCAATAAATCCTTTTAGTTTTTAAAATATTGCACTTGTGACAACGAGGACACCCTTCCCCTACACCGAAGCAATTTTATTATTGTTTATTTTTTATTAACTAAACACCTATCTAAAACTGAAAAGAACATTGATATCGGACCGTTAGTTTTTTTACAATCGATGTTTGAAGGAGTAAAACTGGATTTTCAGAAAAAAGAAGAATAACCCCAAATATTTTAAAAACGCTCACTGGGGTAACATGATTTAGGCTCAAATGATTGGACGGATCATTTTGACTACGTCACCTAAAAAGGATCCAGTCCAATTATCAAGAACCCTGTATAATCTGTATAATCGTTCCTGAAAGTATGGCATGCTTGACTGCGTGTCCCTTCTATGGCTTCATAATGAGGAGTTTTCTGACAGCTCATAAAGATTAGTTCAAAAAACCTCTATAGATGGCACTTTTAAAAAGCCGAAGGCGTTAAGTATGTATAGGTACTATAATGTAGGTAAGTGGTATCTACCATCTAAGTTTATTTATAAGTTCAATTTCTGATACAGACGACGTAATTTATTTTACTTTTAAAAACGCAGTGTGGAATAAATGGCTATATGACAGACAAGACTTCGCCTTTTGTAAAGCGCCATCTATCGAAGCCTTTTGTACCGTTTTGTTTTTTTAATGAGCTTTCAGAAAACCTCTCATTACCATTAATCTCATTACCAAATTAGTGTGATTAGGGACACTTCAGATTTAGAAACACTTAAAATGTACTTAGCTATAGTTTGTTTCTTGAGCAGTGGAAAATACGTACCTACTATGGCTTTTTCGGGGCAAACAGTTTTTGCGACTGATAACTTTTGATTAATCCGTCACTCAGTTGCATAGAGCTGCGAACTGAACGGCGCGGCAGCGACAGCGAGAGCGACAGAAGCGCGGGCAGCGACGCGGGGAATCCGGGCCGTTCTCGACGCCAGCGGGCGTTTCATATAAACTCAATACTTTCTATCGTGTCGCGGAAATCGCTGCCCGCGCCGCTGTCGCTCTCGCTGTCGCTGTCGCTGCCATCCAGTTTGCAGCCTTAGAAGATGCGCAAGCTTCCGCAGCAATAATCGTCGTTTATTTTGAAATCAACACAATACTTCATTATTCGAACTAAACTCGCGCTTGGCCTTAATCTCACCTTATGTTGAGTGAAGATGAGGTCAAAGAGGTCAGCGTACGAGTTTATGAAGTAACTAGCTTTTCAAGTAACATTACGAGAATACATTAAGCCGGAGCGGCGAGAAGCCAAATACACAATTAGGGTGGTCGCTAGCCAAGGAAACCCCCTGAAGGCTTCCACCAAGCAGCTGTCGCTCGGATTCGTGTGACGCTTGACCAGGTTCGTTGGGGCTATTCCAAGCGACACTGCACGGTTGATCGACATACCTAATACTTGATTCAAAGTGTTGAGTGTTGGAATTTTCAGCTGCCCTAACATTACTTACTTAATTCTTTTACTTAATTCTTTTATTCATCCGTCAATACCTTCAAACTACTTATGAGTATAATATAGGGGCCTCCGCAGAGGTCGAGTGTGCGGCTGCGGAGTTAGAATTCCTGGATTTATCGCGTATATTTACATTTTAAATTTTGACTCGACGTTTCGGTGTCTTTGCAGACCCCGTGGTCACGAGCGACAGTTTTAACGCAAATTTAAAATGTAAATATACGCGATAAATCCGGTTAAAAAGTGTTTTATTTAATAGTATGAATCGCGAAAACTTAAGACAATATTATTAAAATTCCTGGGTTCGAGTCCCAGCTGGGCCAGTTGAGGAAACAACTTTTCTAAACTGGATTGAGTCTGGCTTACCCATACCAAGATACGATGTTTAGCTCCGCTATGCTTACTGTGCCTTTTGCCACAACACAAACGTACTTCGGAGGGAGTGTAAGTTACAAAAATGAAATTGTAAATGAATAGAATAAGTTCGCATAGGTCAGGTACCTGGAAGGGGTGGCGGAAGACGGGGCTGCTGTCGTGGTCGCTGTCGGGCAGCTGCTTGCCGAGCTCGCCGAGCTGCGCCTGCTCCACCGTGTGCACGCTGCTGGTCAGGACGCGCCCGCGCTCCTTGCGCTTCTGCACAGTGCCGACACAACAAATAAATACCACATGGACACATTTATTTTTAAGCTATTGCATAGCTTCTATCGCGGGCCTTGAGCGTGGGGACCGAATCCAGAAATTCCGTAACGAAAAAAACCTAACACCCCTCACTCCGACCGGCACAGCGGTGATACTTTGATTTCATAACTTTACATGCGGGCTTTAATAAACAATCAACGCCATCTACTAGGAACTTGTGGAACTTCATATTAGATCAAACATTACTGCATTAATAAAATAAATAAATAATTATAATTGCATAAGTTGATAAAAAATGCTATGCAATAGCTTTACCGCGGCAGTCTCCAAGTGCCACACGTCTTTTTTAAATTGTATACCAGCCCGCGTCTGACCTCAATCTCACATGATGGTAAGTTGAGATGAGGTCGAAGATGACAGTACAGGGACTTAGGAAAGATCTGGCTCTTCATAATGTTGTATTACCGGAACACATCATCGAAGCGGTGATATTTGGCAGCAGATTTTAAAGGTGGTCGATAGCCGAACGGACCCCAAAGTGGTCCTAGCATCAAGCGGAGTCACTCGGATTAGTCACCTTTTACGACACGCTTATCCAGGAGCGATAGGGCTATTCTAAGCCGGCCCTACACCGACATAAAACTCTGGGGCATTTAAAAGCTAATCTGACTAAATTTAACATTTATCTACAGTAGATTTGGCAAATCTAAGTATAACCAATGACGGCCTTAGGTATAGTTAGAGTAAGGAAAACCGAATCTAACTATCAGTGTTAAATGGAACCACATATTTTACCTAAAGATGTACCACTATATTTATTGTTGGACATCCTAGTAAATTCATAACTTAATAAAAATATAAAACTGTAGGTACCTACACCATAATTTCAAACCATATCGCTACAAATTCACAAATAACAAAAGGGGGAAATAATTCCTAGTTCAATTGTCAACTGAAGATGGATGCACAAATTACTTTTATGATTCGGATGAAGAGCTAAAAATGTAGATTCAAGCTTTTCACGAGAAAAAGCTGAACCCGGCGGATTTCCCCAAAAAGCGAACAAAACGCCGCCCTACTTCACGCCACAATGCGCTTTATTAAAATCCACTAAAGCCGAAACTTCAATACCCAGGGCGCCCGGCAGCTATGGTGAATGAAAATGGAATTTCCATTTTAATTGGATATGAATTTCGGTCGGATACCTACATTTATAACTGTATTCGGGACCAGTAATTACTGCTGAATGAATCATGGCCAGGTTTTATTTTCCGTTCATTCGAAATTAAGGTATCTTTATCAGGTCACTGTGCCGTGTGCACTTGAGTTATTTGCAGTGCGAATCTTGTTATACGGTGACACATCCCGTCTTTCTTATGAAACCTCTACAACACAAGAACTGAACTATTAGTTGATTGTATCTGCGGCGGCTTGTTATATTGTTCTATTCTACATTAAATGTTTATGCTTCATGGAAAGCTCCCGAATAAAATAAACTATTTGTAATTTCATTCGTAAGTAATAATTTATCCGACAAAGCAATAAGTAACATAAGTTTCAACTGAGCCAAATAGTTTTATTTGCACCAGCACTGCGAGCGGCCGGTGATACCGTAAGCTCCGTCGCTGGCAGCGCGCCAGGCAACTTGAAGCGCCGCCGCCGCCGCGCCGCCGCCGTCACGCGGAATTACACAGAAGACACTAATTACCAAGTTAGGCCGCTCACTCCGCCAACTTGCTCGTCTTAGTTGAAAGCCGCGCTCATTAGCGAGCACCCCGCCATTACACGCCTCAATATGGCACTTTCAATGTCAGCATTCATGCTGATATTATTGAATTAACATTGAGCTCTTTAATAAGATATTGTCGTTATCCTCTCAAGTTGCAAGAGGAAAATATCTTAACAGCTGATTGAGTAATTGAAAGCTTTAAGACGGATAACTGACTGTTTATGAATAACGAGCTTATTCGCGCTTTTTACGCGCAAAAACATTGTTTAGGTAGGTATAACATGATATTGTTAGGTAAAAGTTTTGTAACTACCGTTCCTGTGGAAATTTCATAAATTCCTTCCATATCGCAACCAGACACTCATTGAAGAAACTTTTTAGCAAGTTTCACAGAGGTGCACCTAAAGGGATAATTTATTTCATACAAACTAAAAAGGCCTCCATTTCCTGTTAATAATAATAATAGTTTATTTCCCAAATTCCTTCCTTTTTGTTCAAATTTCAGCTTTCTACTTCCAGTAGTTATGACTACGTTGTCTGTCAGTCACTCAGTAACGAAACATTTTTATATACACAATATTGATTTTGGAAATATTATTAAAGAAAGATAAAATATCATAACCCCACACTTCTACAAGTCTAATAAAACGTGTCCTAGCACATTATCTCATATTTGCATATCCGCCGCATGTCCCCTTCGTCTATCGCCCTCCTTGTAAACAGTTTCTTTGAACCGAAGAGGGGAAAATGACGCGGGAGGGTCCACCGACCGTAACCGTGACCCACTGCGTCACATGATTCAAGCGTTTCTGGATTCTTTTATTACCTACATTCCCCAAATGACTCATGCTCGTAAGACGAACTCCAGTGTGGTTTAACTTAAATAAATTACAAACGTTTTCAAAACTCATGTGACACAATTCAGATCAAATGAATATCCAACAGCACAACCAAATTTTTTTTTATATCATAGGCACAGGACGTTTGTCTTCCATGCCACCTGAAAGTGCGCAGCCTATTCATTCGACACTTAAAAGCACCAGGACTGTAGTGGTCAGGGAAATCAGATAACGTAATTTCCCACTGGGTTTCGCACTCAGGAACATTGGCATAGGAGACAAGTTTGCCACTGCTATACCAGTCGTTCGTCAAAACTTGCGAGGATACTAATGAGAATTCAGTGCATGTTTTATTTATTGATAAGATTTTTATTAAATTCAAAAGCAACTAACGGATAAAGCCTTACCGCGCTTAAAAAGCTGTGTTTCAGCAATATACCCATACAGTCGCTAGCGCGGGAGGCAGATATCACCACGGTAACCCATTCGGGGTTGCTGAGTTGAGCCGCGCAACGATTTCGGAAACACCTTTAATTTCCTATCTCCTGTATCGCCGCGCCGCGCCCCGGTTCGTAACCAATTCGAAAATTGAACTTTCCGCGGAGCCGGAGAGTAAAGCTATATATTTTGTGAGTCAGCCCTTTAGGTGGAAAACTGTTTATTTGTTTCATTCCTGATGCGTTTATAGAGGTTTGAATTCGATCAGAATTCTTTATATCCGCAATTTGGACATAAACTACTCATACGATTTAAATTAGTTATTCGTTATTTAAATGCGTATTTTCAGAGGTGGTTTTAGTTTACCTTTTAGTTTTCGATGTATTGTTTCTTAATAAAATTAATGTTATTGTATTTCAATATACATACTAAGAAGTAAATGGTCTTAAAGATTCTGCAGTTATTTGGCATGCATTTAACCTGAACTATCCTAAAGCGCACAGCTTAAGGTTTACCTCGTCGTAAGTAAGGTACTCACATGTCATCTCTAAACTATATTTTATTTCTATCGTCAACAAAACTGGACTTCCACAAATACATTTAACCTATCGAAGTAACGCATGAGCAAGTCTCCCATACGTCGAAGCATTCGGTCGGTTTAAGAAATACCTCGCGATGAATCACCGCGTTCGTCGCGCGCCCGGCCGCCCGGTGCGCGCTGCCCGAGTTATGCATATAACGTGGCCGCTTTGGCTAATAGGTGACAGGCACACATAGGGCTGGATTTTAAAAAAGGAAGTAAGGGGCAATGTACGTTAGTAATAAGTGATATTATTGAAAATTAAAGCAACTAAAGATCAATTCTTTGTACTAAAAGTGGTGGTCGGAAGGTGAACAAAAAAAGTTCATTAATAAACAATGAATCCAATTTGAACCATATTTTTTTTTATGTTTCATTTCTAGAAATAAAGTAATGCTAAAAAATATTGAAAGTTAATCACAAAAGTGCCAAGTTTCATACTGTTACAGTAAGCAAGGTAATACCTATGGTTTGAACCATAAGGAGTCGTAACACTCATAATGGGATTAAGATAAGTAATAAGAATTTATGCGGAATTGCAAATCTGGGACAACTTACTTAGTCTTCCTTAGTAAAAACAAAAACACGCTCTTACTTCGTTATGTCTCGTTACAAATATTACTTACAGAAAAACCTACAGAGTTTACATTGATGGTACAAATGGTCAAATTGCATTCATAAAATCTAGATTGCCCCTAGATCCCCCTTTCTTAATTCGTTCCTATGCGCGATGCGACGCGGGCTGCGCGGGCGCAGGCCTGCCTTATCACCGGAAGCCTCGCGGCACGATAACAACGCGCCCAGCTCAGCCTCACTGCCGATCTACATCCATTCAGCGTTGTGCGAGATCAACGCTATGTTATCAAGTTTTATGATCTGAGGTTTGGTTCCATGAATTTAATTTAAATTTAATAATTTTAGGATATTCTATTTTTATTTTAACAATATATCAATGATGACGAGATATTTGTCGAGAAGGCACATTTCAAGGAAAACACACAATTTTAGTTATTACTGTATGTATACAAATAACATTTTATGTTTATGATTGAATCAATTGGTTCGACTGAAAATTAGTTAGGTAATAATAGAACCAATCAGCAATCGATTCCCGTGTAATGAGGTTCCGAACATAATTTATGTGAAATGATAAAAGATTTATATGTTTGTTTATAATGAAATTCAAGTAAGTATTAGAAAGATACATAATTCAAAAGTAACGCAGACTTATTTTAGCACAAAGCTTACATAGGATCGTGAGAAACTCTTAGTAGCTAATACTATGGTAAGCCTTGAAAAATTTAAGTACTCTCGAAAATTTTTATAATAAATAAAACACTCTGTAAGCGTATTTATCACGTATAATTGACATTTTAAATAACTCGAAGCTTTGGTGTTTTTGCAGACCCCGTGGTCACGAGAGTGTCATATTTAACTCTTTACTTTTTCAAATTCTATAAAATCTGTTTTAAATACCTTACTATATTTTTAATACTTATTAATGCCGCAGTTTTACCTGCATGACTTGATACTGCACTAATTTTTGATTAAAATATCCCTTAGAAGAGTTAAGATGTATTTTTAGTCACATAAACAAGCATAGGAACTCTATTGTTATAGTCATTTGATTTCAATTAAGTATATTTAAACTTAAAATTATGTAATCCGGGCTGCAGTGCAATAAAATGATAATTTGGACGTGTACTTTTGCGATTAGACTGCACTACTACCTATACTATCAATTTAATACTTCTGCAATGTTAGAAACCTTTTTTAGACTTTCTCACCAAAAAAAGACTTTTACAAAACAAAAAAGAACGCAACTGTGTATGACAACACGCGCGGGAACCCGAAACAAGGGAAACCCTTCTCAAAGGGTACATTAACAAATCCCGTTCATCACCGGTCCCGCGGCAGGTATTCCAACAAAGCAGGTGGGCCACGGCACGTTACTCGACCTTATTAAACACGAAGCCCGCGTTTAACCTCAACCTCACCTGAAGTTAAGTGAAGATGAGGTCGGAGATGACAGCACAAGGGCCCAGGCCTACATTACTCGTTAATTGAGGGCCGGCTGGTGTATTGGCAACTAACATTAGGTACCTTCTATGCCAAAGGTGCTGGGTTAGAATGCCGGTGGCGCGGTGCCTATTTTTGTGATGAACACAGATATTACTCGATACGTCATGGATATTTATTTAAGTTGCTTTCTAATTCATACTAATATAATAAATGGGAAAGTGTGTCTGTTTGTTCTAGTTAGTGTAGATTAGAAAGAAACTTACGCTTTCAGAGATAGACTTGAACCTAAGGATGGACATAGGTTTTTAAACCGAAAAAGGGGTTGAGGGGGTTAGAAATAGGGGATGAATTTTAGTTTGAAAAACCTCGCAACCTATTATACTAATTGAATGTTGACGCAGGATACTTTTTTGGACACTAACTCCGCAATCGGTTATAGACAAAGTTTCCGCGCGTGAAAGTACGGGTAAAAAAGCTAGTGTTTATATATTTCTTAAATGCTGGTTACCTACTTAGCACCCATAGCACAAGTTCTTTAAGAAGCTTAATTTGGGCTACATTAAGTGTTGTGAATGTTAGAAACATTTATTGACATTTCTCGAAGGTTTGCCATACAATGCGAGTGTCGGAGGGCACGTTCCGAAGGGTGCACTCGCGAGGGCGAGCCCCGGCCGGGACTCGCTGCACTGGCCGGTGAAGCGATCGATAACTACTTGCTTTAACACGAATAATAAACCAACTGATTGTGTTATTGAAGATTTTGTAGCATAGGTGGAGTGGAAGACAAAAAAAAACAACAATAAGCAACGATTAATCATAATACAGTGGGGTGCACCAATACTTTTTGGAGAGACATTTTTTTCTGAACCTTGTGTGCTATCTTCGACTTCATCTGCACTTTAAATCAGGTGAGATAGATTACACACGAGATTAGGCACCGACAAAAAAATATTTAGGTACTACAATTAAATAAATTTCTCATAAGCACCACAAGGTTTTCGGTGTTTTCAAACAGCTATACCTTCTGGATGGATAAGTTTGTCGTAAGTTTTCATGATTTAATTAAGTTTTGGTGTTAAACTTAACCGGAACATACACTTTTTAACCGGATTTATCGCGTTTAATTAAATTTTAAATTTATCTCGACGCGTCGGTGTCTTGTCTTTGCAGACCCCGTGGTCAAGAGCGATTGGAGTCTATAAAGACACCATCACTCCTGGCCACGGTTTCTGAAAAGACGCGGAAACGTCGAGATAAATAAGATATTCCTAAGTAATTAAACACTATGACATATAGGTGCGATCAACATTTTTTAAATAAACTAATCCGGTGTCAGTAATTTTCTGAAAACGAGGATTTTTTATACGTGTGAATAGGATCTCTGTCACACGGTCATCTGATTGTGTCGATAGCCGTGGCCGCCGGGCTTATATGGACATTATGATAATTATTATAGAACAACCTGACTCGGAGATATCACGGAGACAGACGATCTCGCGCGCGCTGCTGCCGCCTTGTGTTTTTGATAAAACATGTAGATTAGACATCCGCTATTAGGATAGTAGTTAAAGAATGAGATCCAATTAGGAAAATACACAACTCAACAATACTTAATCCCCGACTATATCTGACAGAACAAAACCAACTAGACACTTATTAGATGTATCCTCAATAACGAAATGGGTTTCAAATAAATCTCACAAAAATCTAAACTCCACAGCAAAAAAAACAAGAATGGTTTAATTAAAACCTAAAACGAGACGCTCCTTTAAAGTCGTATTTGCGTAGGCCGCTACTGCAAAAGGAAAGCGACTAAAACTAATCAGTTCGATGGCTCGCCACGTTCCTAATAAGACTGGCAGTATGTTGATGAATAAAAAAAAGCGACAATCCTGGCTGATAATAAGGAATAAATAAGGATTAAATAAGGAGGTTGTAGTTACCGGTGAGACGTGACAGGCGGTGGTGCGGTGGTGCGGTGGAGCGACGGGTTGCCGCTGTTGGCGCCGGGGGACTGCCGGCTCCGGCGGACACGGGTAGACACACCCAACCCGCGCATGCGTCTTTTGGGCAATCTGTCCACCACCCGCTGCCGGTATCCTCTTAGCAACTCTCATTGAACAACGACA
Source organism: Stenoptilia bipunctidactyla (assembly GCA_944452665.1). Classification (NCBI taxonomy): domain Eukaryota; kingdom Metazoa; phylum Arthropoda; class Insecta; order Lepidoptera; family Pterophoridae; genus Stenoptilia; species Stenoptilia bipunctidactyla. The sequence goes on along the minus strand of OX101724.1, from coordinate 704,317 downwards.
ATAAGACCAGGTGAAATTTCCCAGCTAACACTTTGTCTATATTTAATTTTATCTCAGTTTTTTAACAGCAAGCTCCTTCAGCTAGAATTAACTTAATTCGATACGGTTCATTCAAAACGGGTGCTTTTATAAATGCTGAAGATAATCCAATATGAAAATGAATGATTGTTAAGGCACCCTGTAGATTAATGGCGTTGGCAAGTTTAATATGGCCACTACAGTCTTTTCTACGTCTGGGCGTTCTTCCATGTCTCATTTTGTAAAGTGTGTAAAAGAGCAAATTATCCGTTTCCAGAATTTTCAACTAAGTGGCTCTTTGTAAAATGTCCAACAATATTATTCAAAAGCATTTCGTAGCCTTCAAAAACCGACATAGCTATATCTGCCCTAACTTAGCCGACAACCACGATTTATCAGAAATATAATGCAGTTAATATCACTTAATTGCATATTTAAATGGCAATAAGGGCCTGGGAAACCCATTCTTTTCTTATGGTTTGCAAAAACATTTAACCCACAACCGCTTGCTGAGTGCAGACCATTAAGTAAGCCAGCCACCCGAAACCTTTGATGCAGTTCATAACGCCAACATTAACTTAATACCTATATTATTAAATTCACGGAATACAAAGAAAGCAGAAACTCAAAACTCTGAAAACCTTTTGATGTTTAGGTTCCATCACCCACTAAGATTTTATGGGTGGTCTAAAAATTTCCGTTTGAGTTATGGGAAAACCGAGAACTTTCCTAACAATCAGAAAATCATGAAGTATTATTTAAATTGTTTCGCCGTTTTTATAACATTTCCGAATCCCGCGGGAATATCGGGATAAAAAGTAGCCTATGTGTTATTCCAGACAGTACACTATCGCTATGCCAAATTTCATCCAAATCCGTAGAGCCGTTCTCCCGTGATTGAGGAACAAACATCCATACATCCAAACATTCACATTTATAACATTTAACAGATTAAAATGAATCTAATAAATCAATTCCGTGCTTCGTGAAAGATTAACATAGTAGCAAAGCTAAATAATTGTCGTACCATTATTTTCAAACACTTAATCATGGAGCTGAAGAACTAACACTCTAATATGAAACTACAGTTCATGGTTTCTCTATTCATTATCATCAAAACCCTTTGCACTGCACCTGCAGTACCACGAGGGCCATGAATCTCCCCTGGGTGTAGGTCATAATACATCAAGCTGGCCCAGTGCAGGTTGGTAATTGACAGATTTTTTAGGGCAACGAAATGGCTTAGGCCAAAACCTAACGACTACTGACAAAAATCCAGCACCCGGGACCGATCAAAGTTAGTACCTTCCGAGGCACAGAAGAGTTCGGAAGATTTTTTGTTTTGTTTTAAAAAAAATATCAGTGACCAAAGTTATCTCAAATGATGTTAAATTTCTAAGACCGACATACCAAGTGTAGTATGGCCTATGTAGAGGTTATGCTTGTATGCTCCTCAACACGAACTAGTAGTGCGAGCCAGATCCTTCCTAAGTCCGTTTGCTGTCACCTTCTTCCTCATCCATACTTACATCAGGTGCGAGTGAGGTCACGTGCGGGCTTAGTCACCCACCATAGTTTTTTTATTGTTCATTAGTCCCATGTTAAACTTCATTCTCACCTGACGGTAAGTGACAATGAGATTGAAAATAAAGAGGGAAGGACTTCATCAAATATTGCTGAACCATATTAGCTGCAGATTTAAATCTTAACCAATGGTAGTTGATGTCGGCGCCTTCGATGGAGTATGCGTGTTTAAAATGTGTCTAGCTCTCCTAGCTCTCCTTAAAACGCTATCTGACTATTTGAGCATCAAGATATAGTTATTTTTTTTATTTAAAGTTGAATATAGAATGGTATAAGAACTTAACACTGTCTCCCATGTATAAGTTTGTGGTAAGAGGCAATGTGAGTGACCATATTTGATGGTAGGATCCGTCTGATTTGAAAAGTTATTAAATTTCTTCACCAGTTACCAAAATTTATCAAATATCCTGAATGTCTTCGATCTCATTTTCACTTTGACAGCAGCGTCACATTATTCTTTGTGAGTATTTGCGGTGTGAGAGTTTTATTTCCTAATCCAGCCTGCCATCGTACCAAAACGAACTGTCCTGTGGTACGAACCTGCAGTGCGATCACAGAACTTTATCGATTCATATGTTTACGAATGTTTGTATAATATGTAGTCGGTCTCAAGTTGTATGCAACATTGTAATTTGACTAAGCCCGCGTTTGACCTCACTTGCACCTGATGCTGAGTATTGATGAGGACAAGGATGACAACAAATGGACTTAAAAAAAACTTAGGACAATGATGTTTGGTGGCAAATTTCATGACACACTTATCCAGGGGCGGTGGAGCTGCATTAAGCCAATTGATCCTACACGAACTAAACAGGAAAAGGTAAAAATTCTTATATTAAGGCATCAAGTCATTTCAGTTTTAGTAACTCGTCTTCACCAACTTCCATGTTTATAATTTTAATTTAGAATTAGGCCTACATGTGATCTCGAAAATAGTTATTTCATACTCAGTGTTTCTTCTAGTAACAAATAAAACTCAGGACTAAAACATTGAAAATTGTTGAGAATTAAATACATAGTAACTATTAATATAGTAACTGTTGTTTTCATAACTAAGCTAATCAGTGTGTAACCTAATCATGTTATTGCCCATATCATTGAAATTCCACCATTTAATAAAATAAATACAATTTTATGATGTGTTACATACATTGACTATGGTTAAAATGATGATCTTTTTCCATTCAGCCTTATCTCAAATAAGCAAATGTGTTACTACTATAATACCTATACTATATTATTAACTTAGCTTAGTTTGTATAGGTAGGTAAAATGTCATGTTAAACCCATGACTGTATAAGTAATTGAACAATAAATATAATTATTAAAATGATTCTTTATAACATTTAAGTAATAACCAATAAAACATAAGCTTAATGTGTATAAATAACTAACATTTACATTCAACTTTAACAAATAGTAATTAATTAAATTGCTGAATAAGTTACACATACTTAATGTAGTTCATTTAAGAGTTAATGTTTTAAGACTACAAATACTGTGTATTTCCTGTAAGCTGAACCACAGATATTTCAAAGACTTGGCTAGTCTCGAATCTGAGAGTCTAGATTAGCAAACTTAACTAATTTTGCATGCTTGCTAAGCATAGACATTTATAAGTCTGTCGAGTCAATTAGGTCTTGCCCGAGCGTGGACGCAAGTCAAATAAGAACTAAGAACAGATTCGTTAATACTCAAAGAAAATATAGCTCATACATAATAAATGAAAAAAACACTTTTCTACATGGATTTCCTGAACTGACTTACCCCTAATTCAACTTATCTAAAGCTGATAGTCCTTTGCAGCAAGAAATAAATAACATTGGTTTATTTAATCATATTTAGTAGAAAGGGAATTATAATAGTACAACCTTAATATGTACTACAGTACAATTATAAATTCTTACCTCTCCGTCAGTATCATAATAAACAAGTGCTTTTTTGGTAAGCACCAGCCAGCGCTCTTTGTAGTTTATTGGAGTAAATAACTTTTTATTTTGTGATCGTTTAACCATAAAAGTTTGACAAATCACTTCATCATCCTTTGAAGTCATTATGGAGACATCTGAAAAGGAACAGAATCAAAGTTATTGAAATTATAGTAAAATTTTAGGTAATAATTTATCAATTAAATAACAATAAAGATTACGGAGAATTAGCACGCTAAAAATAACAAATTTTAAAATAAAAAAGGAAGTACAAACTATACATGACATTCAAAAGTTAACTTGTTGTTAAGTTGATTTTAAAGTTTACCTGAATGAACAGACCGAACTCGGAAAGTATCACAATTGATTTTGAATTAAACACATCACAATCAGTCCATAACATTTAAAGATCTTCAACATGTAAAATAATTAGTGAGGAAATCTAATATATAATTTAATAGTCCAAATTTCAAGCATAAACAGGTTCGCAATACACTTCACTAAACCAGCCGGACAGAAAAATAAACACGCACACTCACTCACTCTACGAATTACTATCATACACTGCGATGAGCGAATTGAGCGATAGTTACTAAAGCTCTTCGCAATGATCGAATTAAATATTAATCGACAATCTTTAAATCACAGACTAAGTAGAGATACTACCTTTAAATATCAATGAAGAGTTTTCTGACAGCTCATAAAGATTAGTTCAAAAAACCTCTACAGATGGCACTTTTAAAAAGCCGAAGGCGTTAAGTCTGTTTACTGTAAAGTGGTATCTACCATCTATAGTTATTTATAAGTTTAATTTCTGACACAGACGTCAATTAATTTATTTTACTTTTAAAAACGCAGTGTGGAATAAATGGCTATATGACAGACAAGACTTCGCCTTTTGTAAAGCGCCATCTATCGAAACCATTTGTACCATTTTTGTAACGTTTTGTTTTTTTAATAAGCTGTCAGTAAACCTCTCCCTTTATTTATTTAGTGTAGTTTATTCTAGTGAAAAATTAAGTAGGTACCTACTTTTATTATACAACGTGTAACAAAATGGAGAGATAAAACTTTAGGGTTAGCTTCTATACCATACGTAGAATGTACAGTAAAAGAATTAGCATGATCAGTGCTGGTATAGACTTTCATACAAATTTTTTAAATTATTTTACAATAAAATATTTTGACAACCCTAGTCAACCTAACAAGCTAAAAATAGACTTGCGCCGCAATCAGTGACCTTATGACCTTTCCCGCACCGGCTGAATAGCGAGCGATACGCCGCGGCCGCCCACTGCGAGTAGCGCGGATATCAGCGCAGCTGATTGTTACTTACCTATCGTTTAGCACATTGAATGACACAATTTTTATCACACTACCTAGCTAATGAAAACAAATAAAACAACATGTTAGTACAAATTTCAAGTTTCTATTTATTAATAATAAACGGGTTGCCCGGAAGAAATCGGGTTGCCTGAAAGAAATCGCTTAAAGCTTTTTAAATCGCTTAAATATTGTGTACATAATTATTTCTACGTTTAACGACAATAAAGAGTGTTTGTTATAATTATTACAACTTAAATTTGTAATATCTGACAAGTATCGCACTTATTTCAATCGACATTCAGTTCACTTTGCGTAAAAACACTCACAACTGTATCTAGGGTTTCCCTTACACTTGGCCAGAATTACAAAAACGGCTCACAATTTCTGCCTTCTTTTTCAATACACACACATCCACATGACGTTTGTGCCAACGACAAAAGCCTAACCGAGGAGGTCACAAATCCGCTGGTATCAGCTCTTGCGTCCATCGAGAATGATAAGGATGTTGGCCATCATCACTATGCGTGCACTAAGTATATCACCATGTGATTGACATCCAAAAGAGCGCCGACTCGGCCAGTGCTGCTCCTCGGATCCTCCTCGAAATGATCCAAGATTTGCTCTTCTAAGTTCTCGGAACGCGAAGGTGGCCGCGCTGGGTTTCGCGTGAAAAGAACCGGCGCGCTGAGCCGCAGACTCATGCTTCAAAACACGCCATAGCCGGGTAAGTGGCGCTGTTCAGCTGCCGGCCTGCACTCCACAAACCGCTGCCTATAAAGTCTTCGAGCTTCGTTGATGCTGTGGTTACTAGCGGCTCCAACATACAGAATCATATCGTAGCATTTGTTGTTTGAATACACATGTCGTATAACAATACTTTCTCCAATACTTTAAAGTCGAGAAATTTTAAGAAAACTTCGAATAATATAGCGATAGCAACTGACGTGCACACTTCAAAACGGACATGAAAGAACTGAAATAAATTTCTATTAATTTTACTAATAATCGAACCAAACAGTTCTCTAGTACCTAATTTTTTTAGGGTTTTTCCGCACCTATAGCGATATGATAAACAAAATCTTAGTACCCAATTTATTTCATAATACAGTGAAATGGCTTCATTATATTATGTTTTTGTATTGTTAAGTTATTCTGTTATAAATAAATAGTTTTCAATCGTGAAATCACTTCAATAGTTTTTAAGTTGTTTGTTCAATATCAAAATATTAAAAACTGTTATTTGTTAATTTACGTAACTTATTTTTACGCTTCACACATTTTAAATAAAGAAATTAATCCATTTTGTTTCTCAAGAAAGAGAATAATAATAAAAGATAAAGATTCCTCATAAAAAAATAAAGTTTCAGGACAGGTAGGTATACTTAGGATATTTTTCCCTATAGCGTTTGAAAATAATTTCAGCTGCCTGAAACAACCGCAACTAAAAACAATAATTAGTTAGTCATCAGTAATTTAACTTTTTTAAATAAAAAATTTTGTTGAGTTGAGAATTTGTTCATAATAAATATTGAACGGAACAACCTTTAGTTTTGCTTGGAAGCGACGCGGCGGCGGTAAATCTCAAAGGGTATAATTCCGAAAGGCGCAAGTTCGCGACGAGACGCCGAAAGAAGTCCCGCGATTTGAGCGATAATACACCTTGTGTGTTTGTTATAAGAGCTATGCACGAGTTATCTTTTATGAAAACGACTTTACTTAGTTGCTAATTTTATTAATTTAATGCTTTGTTGTCGTATGTATTGATAGTTATAAGTATGGGAGAATACAAGAAGTACAAGAAGCTGTAAGTATTGTATCATAGTTTGAGGTTTTCAATATCATAGGTATTTACCGAATATGTTTCCTATTATAATTCTTTGAAAGTTTGAATGTAAGAGAGAGAGGATATTTCTTCGTTTTTTATTAGAATTATGGGTAAGTTTGATTATCTATTTGAGTCTCTCTTCATTAGGTATAAGTTGCGATTTGACGCCTTGCGAAAGAATTTCCACGTAATACCTACCGATAGATTTGTAATAATTTCATATTAGTTTCTTGCAATAGCGTATTTCTAAAGAAATGTGATAGTTTTTTGTATGACATGTTTGATATCATAGTTTATTGAGAGTACCTAAATTAATGTTTTGTTTTACGTTTCTCTTAAATTTATGATTAGGTACTTATGCTTAATTTGATAACATTTTTGATTTTAGTCGTAAATGTATTTCGATCATGTATGTTGTTAAGTATTAGAAATAGAAGGCTACCGAGCCTCAGCATCCGTTCATAACCACAAACAGTGCGACTTTAAGTATTAAACGTTTAATACGTAACACTTAAACGTGAGAGCCCGGGAGTAGCGAGCGAGCGATCCGCGGCAGACAAAGGGCATCGAACTTGCTATTTCATAGACTATAAAAATTATACAGAATGCTAGATTACTTAAAATTTATTTCAAGCTTTATTGTATGGTGGTGATGATAGTTGTAAGTGTGTGAGAATAAACAAGAAGTTAAATATCCTTGTCAGTGATGCATCATAGTTTAAGGTTAAGAAAATATATTCTCACGGATAGTTAAAATTAACGTGTTGTCGGTTCGAACGTGCAAATCTATTATTTCAGTAGAGTTTTAAATTGGTAAACCGCGTGATAAACGCACATATTGGTGAAAAGGTAGTTTTAAAAATATTCTGCACTTAGATACTACCGAAAAAACATTCCCGAGACGTTGTTGTCGTCTAATTTAGTAGGCATAAAATTACACTTTGTAGTATCTCTCTTGGTTACTTATCGCTTTATTTTAACGCCATCTGTTATCGAATAGATTCTATCAAAAGGTAACAGCTGTTTTTAGGGTTGACACTTCGATATTTTGATCTAAACTTTGAACTTGTTTTTCGAACCAACCGTAAGGATTACAAGTTTATATTACTGTTACTTATAAACTACACCACCAAACATACAATCTCCTTAAGTATTATCTCTTCATTATGTTACACGTTGTATAATTATGACCAGAATTGAGTACAGAATGCTCTCTCTTTGAAAAATGTGCTAAATAAAAATCACCCGACCAGGAGTGTTCTCCTTCAATATCTTAAATTTGTCACCATTTGTCGCATACAGGGTGACGTATATGTCCCCTAGGGGGTAATATCTGATCTCATTATAAGTCACACACAATAAAAAGGTTAGGAAACCCTTATCTAGTTCATAAAAGTAACAATTACTTATTTATGACTCTCACTCAACCAAGTCATAAACTTTTACTTATTTATCAAACAAGAGTCGCTTTTTTGGATTCTTCGAAATCATTGCTTGAATGTATGATCGAAAATTCGTCATATTATCAGAACGATTGTTTTCCATTATTTCGATTCTTTCCATCACTTAAAAGAAGATTGTGACCTGGGCCCTATTTCATAAAGCTACAATTTGTGGTAAACTGACAATTGTCAGCGATTTTCACATGACTTTCGTTTCATAAAACTACAATTCTACAGGTGACATACAAGTGTCAGTAAAAAGCCAGTATGCTATGTATGTATATAGACCAGTATGCTATCATATAGAAGATCATATAGAAAATATACAGAAGTTTTCTGATTTTTCTGACGGGGAGTTTTCTGACAGCTCATAAAAATTAGTTCAAAAAACCTTTATGGATGGCACTTTTAAAAAGCCGAAGGCGTTAAGTCTGTATACTATAATGTAGGTAAGTGGCAGTGTTTTTTCACTTATTATTATTTCCCTTTCCTTTGAATTCGCTCTTGTGGTAAAAGTATTGATGCTTTCCAATAGATGGCATTATTCTCAACACGGTAAAGATTATGTTCCATTTTAAACCAATAAGATGTCACTTTTGCTCAACGGTTCCTGAAAAAATATATTGTGCTTTAAGTCATCATCATCATCATCAGAACTCCGTGTAATGAGCCCACTGCAGGGCATGAGTCTCTCCTCTGGGTGACGAGGAGGTTTAGGCCATAATCCACCGAGCTGGCCCAGTGCTGGGTGGTGGACGTCAGAATTTTCAGGGTGCCGATATGGCTTCTGACAAACCCCAACGACTACTGTATACAAGTATACAGCACCCGGGACCGACAGCTTAACGTGCCCTCCGAAGCACGGAAGTCGCCGTGAGAAACGAATGGTCGGCGGTCACCCATCCAAGTACCGACCGCGCCGAACGTTGCTTAACCTGTGATATCGTAAGATACACACAGTAACCACGGCGCCACGACGACTTTAAGTAGTTGATACAAAATCAATATTATTTTATCCGCTATATAAGATGATATATTTACTATTTAAATTGAATCATAAATACAAAAAAATCGTAGATTTTTCTAATTGGGTGCGTTCTACGCAGTTAGAGTAACTAATTAAGTGCGTTCCAAGCATATGAAAATGTCTTTTTATGACTGAAAAAAATACCTACCCAATACATTATTTAATCCACAATGGATAGTGACATGAAATAAATTTTATGCAATGATTTAAAGTTAGGGAAATCTTGAAGTTTTTAGTAATACAACTATATAATACTAGTTGTCAAAATATTGACAGCTCTACTATGTTGATGCACAAAATGTCAAAACGAAAGTGATTGAGAGACTGACATGAGTGAAGAATTAATTTTTTCATTCCGTTTCCTCCCGTGACTCGTGAATGTGCTCTGGATTGTGTTTTATAAATTTTCTACAACTTTGGCAAGCTCCCGGACTCTGAATTTTTCGCATAACACGTTGGACTTACGCACGTTACAAGGACACCGAAAAAGAAAACCTAATAAATCACGCAACTGCTAAATTGTTTTTTATTTACTTCAATACATAGACTTTGATTGAACTGCTGGATTCATCATACCCAAACCTGATTAACCCTTAATTTTATGAATCTAGCTATTCCAAAGTCTAAGTTATTGTTTAAAATTACCCTTCTTGAACAAGCTAGAGCGGCACAGCTGTGTTTTGGTTGTCGAAGTACGGTTGTTTTCCGTTAGATGGCGCTAGTACCAAATTTGTTAGTGACGACTCTATACCAGTACATAAGTTACTCTATGGTAAGTGGTATCTACCATCTATGGTTATTTATACGTTCAATTTCTGATACAGACTGTAGTGTTACCTAAAGTAATAGCCTAAGTAACCTACTATTTAAAAGAAAAGGTTAAGAGAAAAATAAAAAAATAAGTTAAAGTTTATATATTTACAAATAAAGAACTTACAAAGATTGTATAGAAAAGCACTATTTTCACTTAAAGTCCACTAGGAATTTGTATAAACACTGAGATTTTCCACATTTCCAGAAGGTTTATTTAGTTATATATAGCGGCTCCAAAAGATATTGTAGTTATGATACTTTTATAGCTGTTTTACTTTAGTTGTTAGTATTTTTAGTATTTTTCTTCAATGCCAAGTACTCTCCTCGGTGTTTTATTTTCAAAAGCCGACCACGAGTTCAGCTCGCCACTCCTTATATAGGCTCCATTTCGTTCGACAGCCGTAAATAAATAATAGTTCGAAAGACATCCATTTTTCATCGGCCAGCGGCTGTCACTTCTATTAACAAGGAGGTTTTAGTCTCTGGAGCAGCGGTTGTAGTATGGTAAAAGTGGAGCTTTTACTTCTCTTGATTCTAAGTATGCAAGTCTAAATATAATTTATATTAAAGTAATAATATAAAAATTAATTGAAAAAGAAATGAATATAAAACATACTAATAGTTTATAAATTATCTGTGCTGAAAAGTGACAAGCTAGGTACATGACAAATTTAGAGTTGAAGGTAAACAATAATATTTACATTTCATAATAGTTTACAATAGATACATTTGCAGCTATAAAATAAAAATAACAGGAATACTTTTAAACAATATTAGAAATGTAACAAAAATAAAAGGACAACCATTAACAAAACCAATGGAATATACAAAACAGTAAGTACAAAAATAGTTATATTACAAGACGTCAATTAATTTATTTAACTTTTAAAAACGCAGTGTGGAATAAATTCTTCCCCTCCGCCTTTTATAAAGCGCCATCTATCGAAGACTTTTGTACCAATTTTGTACAGTTTTGTTTTTTTAATGAGCTTTCAGAAAACCTCTCATTGTACAACTACAAAGTGTTCCTGTCATTTAGACGCAGACAGAACTTTATTGACACACCACGTATGTTTATGAATGTTCGTACAATATGAAGTAAATTGCATGTTGTATGTAAGCAACATGTATTAATTTTATAACAAAAAATGTTCACAAAAATTTTAAATTAGTGCAGTAGTGGGTAGATTGCAATTCTTGCTTATAAACCGACTACATCTATACGAAACTTCGTTATAAATACAAATCGATCAAGTTCTGTGATTACCTACACTGCGGAATCGTTCATATAATTGATTGCAGGACGCAAATAGGTACCTACTACTCCTGGGGTCCTGCAATTGCATGATACCCATTCATCGGGCTGACGTGGAGGGAACGAACTCGCACAACGAAACCAAGGCTTTACAAAAAGGTTAAGACTTGGTGAATTTGAATGGTAATATATTTTTACGCCGATACTTTGAATGAAAATATTTGATCCCTGTAGTAGGTTTTGCATAGACAAAAAATAACATTGCATAATAGATGCCCGTATAGGAAAAGCTCAACAATTGACGACAGCTGGCATTGAAACCTTCTGACTTGACAAATCTTTATGAAATTGTAAATGTTTGAAAGGGTCACTGTTTTTTTTATTCTTGAATCACGACACAGAAACTGGTTTCGTGATACAATTTTAAGCTATTGCATAGCTTCTATCGCGGGCCTTGAGCGTGGGGACCGAATCCAGAAATTCCTTAACGAAACAAACCTAACACCCCCCACTTCGACCGGCACAGCGGTGATACTTTGATTTCATAACTTTACATGCGGGCTTTAATAAACAATCAGCGCCATCTACTAGGAACTTGTGGAACTTCATATTAGTTTAAACATTACTGCATTAATAAAATAAATAAATAATTATGATTGTATAAGTTGATAAAAAATGCTATGCAATAGCTTTACCGCGGCAGTCTCCGAGTGCCACACGTCTTTTATTTTTTTTATTAGAGTTGCTTTATTTTTATTTTATATTGTTACAAAATGAATTAAGATTTTTTTTGAGAAGGAATAAATCTTGCGGACCTTGATTATTATTTTATTTATTTCTCCTAGAGCTACGGAAGGAATATTATGTTCAAGTTTTAGACAATCACCGTTAGATGGCATTGTTCAGGCAAGATTACTGACTAATATTTCTCTTTTAGCGCAGCGTACGTAATGTATGTACTCTGTGATTCTAGAAGAGAGAGAAGAAGCGAAGCGGAGGTGATTTTTTTAGTGTACTCACTCTTCCAAAATCTTTATTAGTTATTATTTGTTTGAGGCTTACTTGTTAATGTTTATATTGAACTTCCTGTAATAAACTAAATGTAGCTCCCTAAATTGTTGACAATTCATATATTTGTACTTTAAAAATTGGGAAATTAAATCATCAAGATGTCATCAGAAACGACACAAGTTAGCTCTTTACCCTTGCCTCCCATGCAATATATAAACTTCTATACTGATGAAAATGTCCGAAGAAATAGAGCTCCATTACCACCACGTCCTATCCATGACACATATTCAATGTTTGGAAATACGTTCAACGCTGATGATACCATCATACGTTCTTTAGAAAGTCAGGTAAGTGTTTCATACTTATTTATTTTTATTTATTTATACTGCAATGGAGTTTATTGTTAAGTACAAATTTTGTTTAATTTGCTTCCATTATTTCTAGGGATTCCGCCGTCTATATCCTATGCACTTCGATAGGCGAAGAGAATTAAAGAAACTAAACCACTCTCTACTAGTAAATTTTTTAGACTTACTTGATTTATTAGTACACTGCCCTGATTCACCGAAGAGAGCTGAAAAAGTTGAAGATCTCAGTCTATTATTTATACACATTCACCATTTGTTAAATGAGTTTAGACCACATCAAGCTAGAGAAACATTGAGAGTTATGATGGAATTACAAAAAAGGCAAAGAGTGGAAACTGCTATGAGGTAAGTTTTCGTTATAATGAAATTTTAAATGTAATTATCTACAGTGCCCAGTTGAAACGAGGATCCTTAGATCCAAAAAAATTATTGAAACTTTTCTAGAAAAACATAAAATTAGATCAATCCCGACTGGGTCTCAAACCTCTCACCAATGGAGCTATCAGGTTCTGGCAAATTCAATTTGTATATTTGATTTTTTATTTGTAGTGATGCTTACGTAGCTCTGTCTTGCAGCTTTATTGTTGTACTTTATATTAAAAAAACTTATACAATATTTACAATAGGGTTTACTGATGAGTGAATGCTGGAAGAAATTTTTAAGAGAGATGTTAGTTTGGTAGCAGACACAAGCAATTGTTAAACCTGTATTGTTAATGTTCAGCAAAAATTATACTAGACCTGTCATTGAGATCAAAACAAATGCATCATTATTTTAGCAAAACATATTAGAATAGAACACAATTTACTATCTGCATTTCTTATTAGGCTTACTTTTATGTACATCGAAATAATTATTGAAACAATTTTCATTTCAGGTTTCAGAAACATTTAGAAAAAGTTCAAGACATTCTCCAGAATGCTCTGCAGACCCTGCCTGATGAGAATGATATTGAAACTAACTTCAAGGTTCCCGTTGAGATATTAGAACAAATAGAATGTAACCCTAGCGACTCTGCAGCTGCTGACCAATGCTATGAACTAGATCAAATTATGTGTAATGTTGTAGATAATATGAGATAATTGGTTTAAGTTTTAAATTAATACTAAATACACTAAGCTAACTCTATTAAATATAAGAATAAAAAAATAAACTGTATCTAATTTTACTGAATAAGTTGCCATATAAAAAGTTTGCAAAAACCCCCATTGTCTACTTTCGTTAGCCAGACTCTAGCTGCAACCCTAGTCAGAAAGTAGCCACTACAGGACTCTACAGGGTGTTTGGTTACAGGATGCTAAGCGGGAAGGAGGTGATAGTTTTTTTTTATTAAAGATTTGAGGTTTTTCCAAGAAAACTCCAAAATCACACTTCGTCTACGACATGTTTGGCTCAAAATGTTCTAAATGGTCTAGACTACCACCTCCTTCCCGCTTTATTTTAATGTAGGTATCTGACGACCGGTTGGTGTAGCAGTAACATACATTGCTTCGTATGCCAGAGGTCCTGGGGGCGGCGGATATTTGTGTGATGAACACAGATATTAGTTGTCAAGTCATTTATTCAATATGTATGTCTATATATTTCTTAAGTATATCAGTTATCTTGTATCCATAACACAAGTTCTTTAAGAAACTTAATTTGGGCTAGATAATGTTGTGTGAGTGTCAGAAATATTATTTATTTATTTATTAAATGTCTACAAGTACCTACAATTTTTTTTATTAGTAACCTAAGCTGCGTTTGACCTACGTCTTACCTGGAGGTAAGTGCAGATGAGTTCGAAAATGACAGCGGACGTGTATCGTAAGACTCTCTCTGTAAAACAATACCGGACAGAGCGGTGATATATAGCAGCAGATTTTAATGAAGGATCGCAGGCCGGCCGAACCATATAGGAGTTCCACTTCCAAGCGAAAGTCACTTTGAGGAAACGCTTATCCAGTGACCGTAGGGCTATTCTAATACACGGTTAAAATTACCTTTGGTGACCTACAGCGGCATCTATTAGATACTGCTAGAACATATTGAAGCTTTTAAACACGAACGGACCCATGTTGCATTAATGAATAACATACCCTTCAAACGCTGACTTTTAGTAACTGAGTAACATATCTGCAAAAAAATTAAAGTATATTGACTCGGACCCATAGACGATACTATTAATATGAGACTCGGACCTGTGACTGAAACCATTTTCTATCAAGTTACGCTTATTAGGACGTGTGGCGGCATCTATCAAAATCAGCTTGAACTATTTCGTATACAAAAGTTAAGAAAATACATCACAAATGGACGTGCGCGCTTAGAGTAGAAAAGATTCGAAAAAAGAGAGAGGTAAAGTGAGTTTGGATTATCTCCAGTAACATGGTTTTTTTTCTTAGATTTTTTATTTTGATGGTTTTTTTTTCTTTTCTTTAATTGTGTACATTTTCTATCAAGTTACGCTTATTAGGACGTGTGGCGGCATCTATCAAAATCAGCTTCAACTATTTCGTATACAAAAGTTAAGAAAATACATCACAAATGGACGTGCGCGCTTAGAGTAGAAAAGATTCGAAAAAAGAGATACCTACCTACCTAATATAGATACCTAATAGGTACATTTCAATCAAAAAAATAAATTTTACAAAATACGTTTGGACACCTACAGGTTTTGTTTATGTGAACTCAACAATATAATTTAATGATACTTGCGGGATTATTACCACGATTTCTGATTTTTATTTCGCGTTTCCGATGTCATGGTGCTTGTTAAAACATCGAAATATCGAATTTGATGGGGACTGAAAACTGCTCGCGTCCGCAAGGTTTAGCCCTCGATGCCTTGTACGTGGTCCCTGGGTGGCGCTAAACGAGCGGTATCATCTGGTGGTAGGCTTCGGCCGCGGCTTGTCACCACCCACTAGACAAAACCATGCCGCCAAGTGACTTAGTCGCGTTCCGGCATGATGTTTAGTGTAGCCATTTAGGAGGGTAGGTCTGAGTAATCGTGCTGCATTGGAGAACTGTTTTCAACTCGTAGGATAGTGACTCACCGGGTAACTCGTTTTGGAGGGTAGCGGGATCCGAAGCACGGTGCACCGCTGGCCGACCGCAGGTAGTAGGGGGCCCAAGTAGCATGCCAGCCACATGCGAAAGGCTGCCCCGCCACCTCGCGAAAAATCCCGGGAGGCTCCATCGTGCCGGTTGGCGACCGGTTGGAGAGGACCCGATGGCGACCTCGGGGGGGTTCGGGCGTCCCCGCAGTCTCCAGGCGAGTTCCCCAATGGTGCGTTGTTCCCTACGAGTTGCTTGGTTCCATTTGCAGCGCTTCACTCAACTTCTATTCTCCTCCCTATTCACTCCACTACCAATTCACAATGAAAGGTCCCAAAAAGAGTACGGTTCAACAGCGGTTGCACTTTCTCTCCCTTAAAGTGCACTTCTGTAACATCCGAGGAGTGCACTCCAATCTGAATGATGTCCACCACCATCTTGAGACGGAGAGACCACACCTACTCTTTCTAACGGAGACGCAGATCTGTGATCCGTCAGACTCGGCATACCTTGGTTACCCAGGCTATATCCTGGAGTCTCTTTTTCGCCCGCACGCCGGGGTGTGCATGTATGCCAGTGACGCGATCTGTTATCAGCGTCTCCGTTACTTGGAAGTGCCGGACCTTTCAGTCATGTGGGTTCACATAGATACTGGCCTAGACCAAGTGGTTTACGCCTGTATCTATCGTTCACATAGCGGAGATCGGGAGACAACGAGGCTTATGGAATACCTTGGCAATACAGCAGATAAGATTCAGCAACGTTTTCCCACGGCGCAGTTGGTGTTTCTGGGGGATTTTAATGCTCTCCACGGGCAGTGGTTATACCCGTATCAGGACACTGACCATGCTGGCAGAGAGGCCTTTAAGTTTTCGCTGACTTACGGTCTCTCACAACTTGTTAACGAGCCTACGCGCATCCCCGACGTTGCTGGCCACACTGCGTATTGCTTGGACCTTTTGCTGACAACCGATCCTGACAGATGCTCGGTGTCCGTCACTGCACCTTTAGGGACATCCGATCACTGTATGGTGAAATCTGTATCGCTGTACTCGCCACCTGACACCCGCCCTAAAGGCTCCAGGCGAGTATGGCGTTACAAGTCAGCAGATTGGGATGAAATGCGACATTTCTTCGCATCTTATCCATGGCGGCAAACATGTTTTACATCAACCGATCCATCGTGCTGCGCTGATGCTGTCTCAAGTGTGATAGTTCAAGCAATGGAGTACTTCATTCCCCACGCTGACCTATCCCTTGAAACCAAAGCTTGCCCATGGTTTAATAGTGCTTGCCTTGCCGCTGAAAAGCGAAAGCGGGAAGCATACAAAGCCTGGGCAAATGCTCGCAGAAGTAAAGCCCTGGATTCGCATGAACTTAAGAAAAGATACAATGCTGCCGCCAAGTCCTGCAAGAAGGTGATCAAAAGAGCTCGTTTTGCCCACATAGGCCGTATCGGAGACAGAATAGCAGCATACCCTTCGGGAAGTAAAGCTTTCTGGTCCCTTGCCAAGTCGGTCGAAACGAACTTTTGTCACCCGTCGCTGCCACCACTGAGGAAGCCTGATGGTTCTCTGGCCCATACTGCGAAGGAGAAAGCAGATTTATTTGCTAGTATCTTCGCAGAAAATTCTCGTCTAGATTGCCAAGGAAAAATCCCACCCCAATTACCTCAGTTCGGACCTACAATGGGTACCGTTCACATTCGCCAAAAGGAGGTTCTTAAATGCTTGCTGCACCTAGACGAGAACAAAGCTAGTGGTCCAGACGGTATTCCTGCAGTGGTTCTAAAACGCTGCGCAGCTGAGTTGTCTCCCGTTCTGACGCGCCTCTATAGACTTTCATTGGTATCGGGTAAGGTCCCCAAGTCCTGGAAGCTTGCTAACGTACAGCCAATACCGAAGAAGGGAAGCCGTGCCGATCCTGTCAACTATCGACCAATTTCAATCACCTCCATACTTTGCAAAGTCATGGAACGTGTATTGAATAATCGACTCCTGGCATACCTCGAGACCAACGAGCTCCTAAGCGATAGCCAATATGGTTTCCGCAACGGACGCTCGACCGGCGATCTTCTCGTGTATGCCACTCACTTATGGAGTGAGGCCTTGGAGGGTCATGGTGAAGCAATAGCTGTATCCTTAGACATTTCCAAGGCCTTTGACAGGGTCTGGCATGATGGTCTCTTAAGTAAGCTTCCGTCATATGGCATACCGATAAGGCTCTGCGACTGGATATCTGATTTTCTGAGGGAACGGTCAATTCGAGTAGTCTTAGATGGCTACTCCTCCGACCAAATGGCAATTAATGCCGGGGTACCTCAGGGATCTGTTCTCTCT
The DNA here is from genome assembly GCA_944452665.1 of Stenoptilia bipunctidactyla. NCBI lineage: Eukaryota > Metazoa > Arthropoda > Insecta > Lepidoptera > Pterophoridae > Stenoptilia > Stenoptilia bipunctidactyla. The sequence goes on along the minus strand of OX101724.1, from coordinate 686,341 downwards.
GCAACATTATTCTTGCTGCACATTAATGACCTTTTAACACCGGGCATTATTGGTTATGCTGATGACAGCACTGTTGTAGAGAGATACGTATCCAATGCGCGAGCGAGCCCCCGTGAAATCCAGAGTTTAAGAAAGTCAATGATTGAGCGCGTTGATTTGACCTTACGAAAAGTATCCGATTGGGGTGAGTCGAATTTGGTCAAATTCAACGCGTCCAAAACTCAGGCGTGTCTATTCTCCGCAAAAAAGAGCACCTTCACATTTACGCCCACTTTCCAAAATGTATCTGTCCCCATCACTGACCATCTAGGGCTTTTAGGCGTAACTGTAACATCCAGTTTAAACTTCGGTCAACAAATTGTGTCCATGGCTCAAGTAGCTTCGAAAAAGTTGGGAATCATCTCGAAGGTACGGCGGTACTTCGGCCCTGCACAGCTTCTTAACTTATACACAGCACAAGTGCGATCATGCATGGAGTACTGCAGTCATCTTTGGGATGGTTCTGCCAAATATCAACTAGAAGCGCTGGACTCCGTTGACCGAAGAGCCCGTAAATTAATTAACGACGGTGACCTTACAACCAAAAAACTGCAGACCTTAGAGCATCGTCGTAAGGTTGCGTGTCTAACCGTGTACTACAGGATACATTTTGGTGAGTGCGCCAGTGCTCTGTTTGAACAAATTGAACCCTCACCCTTTTACCATCGGACTACTAGACGCAGACAGAACTTCCATCCGTATGTGGTAGATATTCCGAAAAGTCGAACTAAGCGCTTTGACAGTTCCTTTTTGATACGGGTCGCCAAGGTTTGGAATGAACTGCCTGCGTCTATTTTCCCTGACCAGTATAGTCCTAGTACTTTTAAGCGTCGAGTGAATAGGTTTCTCATGGATGGACGTGTACCACCTTAGTCTTCATGTTCACTTAACATCAGGTGGCATGGAAGACAAACGTCCTATCCATAATTCATAAAAAAAAAAAAAAAAAAAAAAAAAAAAAAAAAAAATGCGCGAAATAAAAATCGGAAATAAATTCATTAAATTATAGTGAAAATAATCGGTAATTAATAACAACATAACAATTTAATTAAATTCATAGACAACACATTACCTAAGGCCCCAAACGAAGCATAGGTTGTGATATGGGATACCATGTAGCGATCTCGGGAAAAATATATGTAGGTACATATATTTTCCTAGTATTTTAGTACCTACCTACGTAAATTTTTTTTTTGATCCGTGCTCGGTTCGAACCTTACGAATTACGTAGTAGGGGGAGCGGGGCTGGTACTTACAAGTTTTATATTATGGTTTATATCTTCAATGTTAACGAACATTTTATTTTTATTTTTCGTTAAAAGCATTCTTGGGTTATTCATATATTACATTAGTAACAAAAACCATCTGTTTCGAAAGTGCTTTTAAAAGCAGAAACGTCATACCCAAAAAAGTCAGTTGATAATACATACCCGTATCCGGGGCACTTATTAACAAAGCCGAGGCAAGTATTAACGTATGGGGCAAGAAGTAACAAATACTTATATTTGGTTAAATAATTAAATAAAACCTCATTCAATAAATAAATAATCATGAAAATATGTTTATAATTTTGCTTTGATTGAATGCCAGAGGAAATGCAACTTTCTCAAAACAGGAAGATCAAATGTTCCATTATGGAACTTCCATACACACCAACATCAAAAGGCTGGAGGGGAAGACAAAAGTAGGATGTGGTTGTCTCTTGCCTTGGTGATGACTATCTTAGAGCAGTAACATTGGATCAGTCTCTGAGACGGCCTTACTGGCGAGAAGTGGTCATAATCATTGAAAAGTTTTTTCACTCATTCTTAAATTACTTATTACCAATACACATTTTGAATAAATAAACTGCAATATCAGGCGCGTAGATATGAACATGCTTGGTATAAAATTACCAATAGTTCTTGCTGTTGCTGCAATTCTGAAAAGGCTACCCGTTTTGCGGAAGTGCTCCTACCTGCTTAGAACCTCGTCGAGCTACCACTTTGTCATTATTTTTGACTTGGGTTCTAGAAATGTTATTAAGGGTTAAGGTTCCAAAGTTTAAATGAACAAAAATAAATAAAAATTACCAATAACCGAAAAATGGTTATCTGCAGTTTGACCGAATTTCTAGTTTTTTTTAAATGCCCATTATTTTCAAACTGCATGGGATAGATTTTTTCTGATTTTCTAATGATGGCTACAATCAATCGTGTCACCCCGTTTCGGCTTGACGTTGAGTTCTGGGACACCCTGTATAGGTAGCCCATGTTAACTAAGTATTTCTCGGTAGGGTAAAACGTGGTCACTTTTTTTATCTTTCAAAAATATATAAAAAACGTATACCTATTTAATTGTTTTTATTATTGCATAATATTTTATGGAATCTTGAATATATTATGGAAAATTTGGCAAAATCGCTAGCATGATTTAAAAAAGTAGTAAATCACATTTTTTTTTAATAATGTGATAGGGCGTTTTGTCAAACGCCCTGAGGTAATATGATGAGACCCCACCATGCTTACAAAATGCCCCATCGTTTTTAAAACGCCCCACTCTAGATTGCCGCCAGTTATTTTCAATCTTAAATGCCCTCTATGACGACAAATACAGTATAACAGGTCTCTTGTCTTATGTTTCTATATCTTGAACTTCTCCAAGATTTCCCTATCTATATGTTTTACCTTTGGTGGTGATTGCCTGACAGGTCTGTTAAGATCTGTCACGTTTACACTTTTCTAGTCTAGGGCTTACCTTGAAATATGTTCAGGGGCCAGTGCAGCTCCACTTGTGGCGTTTGATCTCATAGTCGATCAGAGACCACAACGATCCCAAATTCTATAAGTATTAGAGATTTTTCGGGCTATTAAACATCCAGAATACGGCGTTGTTTGCAATGTATCGTTTTCTTCATTATGCTTTCAAGAACTAAAAGAAATGACAGATGTAAAAGAAGACACGCCATGTCGTATACCTACCTGCATGCACTGGCATGTCTTCCGGGACACCACCATCGCGTGTCTCTGTATAGGAGTGCTTCTGTAGATGTTCCAATTTACGGTACCACTCCTAGATGCAATTTTGCGAAGTATACGAATATCAAGTACATTTCCCGCTGCCATTCTGATGCCTGGTTGAGGACTATGTGCAAGGTCTCTCTGGTCTTTGTCATCTGGTCCATGTATGATCGGTCGGGTGAAAACCAGCCTGCTTTTTGCAAAGAAGAGGTTCAACGGCTTGATATATCTACCTACGAATCTTCAACAAGAGCCGTGTAGGCTTCTTCGTGGCGGTGGCTGAAGCGACTTTCTGAATTTATGCCGTGATGAAGTTGACTACTAAAACAATGCCGTTTTTAAGCGACTGCGTGGATTTCACAGCTTCATTACCAATAGTGGGAGATACTTTAATATCAAGCTTGCAGCAGGTGTAGAGGTAAGGGAGTCGTTCAGGACTCGGGAAAGCTTCTCAAAATTCTCTCGCCAGCGATGAAGCTGTCCCTTTGATGTCACTCACGATCAACTGGTATCTCTTTTGTCTTTTATTTTTAACATTTGTCATAGCCTTCTTCAAACTTTCAGCGCTCCACGACACTTGCAACATTTTACGTTGGTATTTAGAAGACATTTTCTGAAATATGAAAACCATCAGAACCCTTTGTTATGTGCCTACTGCAGGGCCATGAGTGCCCTAGGCGCCCGCGCCGTGGAGATATAAATCATAAACCACTAAGCTGGCTGAGGGCTGTTTGGTGGATAAGAAAATAGAAGACATGAAGCAATATTACGACCGCCGCGCCGGGGCATATTGCGCAATACATATTGTCAAAATTGATATTTAAAACAAAGACTGCATATCGGTATAAATTTTTTAAATAGTTAGATACTAGTGAAATTTCAGTACCCTTATTAGTGTAGGTAGGTACTGCTTCATCAAACACAATAACTGTACAAGTTATCAAAATCTAAATTAATTAAATCAGTACCCAAATAATCTATAAGTACCGGATTAATTTCTGTTGATGTTTTTAGTACAGAAATATTTTAACCTATTTAATTTCGGTACAGAAATGTATATGTACCTAGGTCAGCATATGTACCTACGCTTCATAGGCTTCAACTAAACTATCGAACATTCTACAGTTATCTATCTATATACTTATACTTATACCTATTCCTATACCTAATAAATCTGTAGAGAGGTCAATTCTGTACATGAAATATATTTTCAAAATAACCATCAGGGGGTGATTAGTGATCGATACTGATGCCAAAAATGCAATCAGTAAAATTTTTGTCTGTCTGTATGTCTGTCTGTATGTTCCTTATAGAAACAAAAACTACTCGACGGATTTTAACGAAACTTGGTAAAATTATTCTTCATACTCCTGGGCAGGTTATAGTATACTTATTATCACGCTACAATCAATAGGAGCAGAGCAGTGAAGGGAAATGTTGGAAAAACGGGAGAAGTTACTTCATTTTTTAAGCTTCCGTCGCGTGTGCAGCCTTAATGGTTAAAGCTACATAGAAATCATGTATGACTTATGGTTGACTCACAATAACACGTGTAAATCCCGATAGCTTAGCAGTTCGGAGCTTTCTGATTATATTTGTTTACTCTTACGTTTATAATACTCTCACTCATCCCTAATTAAAAAAAATTAACATTATTACCTATTCAATAAAAAAAGTATCATAGAAATCGGTATAGAAACACCAAACTTATACATGAAATACGCTAATAACCCATCGCGCGTGAATACTGAATAATATAAGGATTATTTTTGCGTAACGGTTGCCGCGCTCGACGCGGCTCGCGGCGGTAGGGTATAAAAAGGCGGGAGGCGAGCGCAATGGATTGGCCGCGACCGCCTATAGTGTTGTCCCTCTGCACGGACCTCTCCTACACTTTCGTACCCGCGCTCTTTCGCTCTGAGCGAAATTGAGCGCCCGCGTTTTTCCGCGCGCCCGTGACTGCCTCTACGAAAGTCGTCCTGGTTAGGGGGCCAGTCCCGCCCTTGGTACCTGCCCGGTCTGCCACCAGCGGCAAGCCCCGGGTAAGGACCTCGGGCCGACCAGTGCTCCCCGACTAAGGGTCGCAGGGAGGCAGTCGCCCTCCGCGAATTTCGCCCGGCATCGACATGCCGAACCAACCTCCGCTGCGGAAGCCGACTGCTCCTGCGCCACTTCCCGCCGCGCGCCGCCAACCGGCCGCCGCCCGCGAGAAGAAGGCGCAGTCGAAGAGGTCGCCCGCTGCCGAGTCCACCACCAGCAAGCCCACCAAGTCCGTGACGCACCGAACACCGGCGAGAACGCCGCCGCCCGTGTCGGTGGCCCCGTCGACCGCCGAGACTGGCGATACCACTAAATCGGCAACGGTAGTGGTGGTATCGCCGCCTCTAGCGTCGGCCCTGCCGCCGACAGGGACGCCGGCAGTCTCACCGCGCCGGGACGTTTTACCGGATCCTTTCTCCGCTCCGGCGACGCGGATGACTAAACAAGAAATCAAGGATTGCGTTGAGGCGCTGATGCTGAAACATGACATGAGCGTCGACGACCTTTTAAATGATCTCGCCACTTTGGGATATCCTGTGACGACGCCGGCGGCCTCCTTGCCGCTGCACTCGCCTCCGCCCAAAACGCCGCCCAGACAGCAACTCCCAAATCTCAACATGCCGCCGCCGAGGCAGCGCCGCGATCAAACCGCACGCCGCCGCAAGGCACCAGCGCGGCGAAGCCGGACGGACCTATACGCTTCGTCGGATAGGGACGACAGCCCGGCGCCGCCCGTGCCACCCGCGCCGACGCCTACGCACGCCGCCGCTGGGGAATTGAGTTTGTCGCCCGCCACTACCGGGGCGGGTGACGAATTCTTCCCCGCACCGCCACCGACGCCTCTGCAGACGCCGGTCCGCGCGCGCCCGCAACCTGTGGGCACCTCGTCGGACCAGAGAATCACAGAAGCCGAGGCGCGCAGACGCAAGGTGCCCTCCGGGGCCCCCCCCGCCGCGCCCCTCGCCTCCGCAACCGCGCTCCCTACCCAGGGGCGCCCCACACCGACTTCTCACGAGACGCCGTTGAGCATGCCGGACCTATCCACCTCACCGGATATGGACGGCGCTCCGGCGCCCCGCATCGGACGAGATTACGCCGCGGTAGCGGCCTCACCGCCAACACCGCCGCCGCCCGCAAAGCGGCCCGCGCCAGCGCAGCCGCGTGGTGTCGCGCCGGTAATGCGGCCTGCGGCGCACGCTCCGGCTACCCAGCCGGCAGTTCGCGCCGCCGCCGCTCTGCCGACGCCGCCCACGCAGCCGAAGTTAAAATACCCGCCGCTGATAGTCGAGCACCTCCCGAACTGGCAGACTCACATCCGCCAGTTGCGAGACGAGCTCGGCCGTCCAGCCACCGTGCGCCCGTATGGTCGAGGCATGCGGTTCCTGCCTGCCGACGATGTGGAGTACCGCATCGTCCAACGGTACCTCGCGAGGCTGGAGGAGACTGAGAAAATCAGCTGGTTTTCTTACTCCCTTCCAGCTGAGCGAACCGTTAAGGTAGCGATCCGCGGCCTCCCTGCGGACACACCGCCGGAAGACATCAAGGAAGAGCTCCAGCGACTCTCCTTCCAGGCAGAGTACGTGCGGCCCATCCGCGCTCGTTCAGGGCGCCCGGGCTGCATCTACTACGCCCAGATTGCCCGTACCAAGGACTTCGCGCAGATCTACGCTGTGTCGGAGCTCCTCCTCATGCCGGGCATCAAGGTTGAAGCCTGGCGTGGCAGGAGGGGCCCGCCACAGTGTCACCGCTGCCAGAAATTCCGGCACTCGTCCCACCACTGCCACAGGCCTATTGCTTGTGTGCGGTGCGGGGGCGAGCACCACGCCGCAGAGTGCCCGCGCCCGCGTGAGGAGCCCGCCACGTGCGCTAACTGCGGGGAGTCACACCCCGCAAGTAGCGCAGCGTGCCGCGTCTTCCAACGCGAGGCGCGCAACAGGAAGGCGGGCACTGTCGCCCAAACTCGTGAAGTCCCAGCCGCCCCGGGCCAGGCGAGCCTTATGGCTCCCGCCAACCCGGCGACGGCCGCCCCGAAGAAGACGAGGAGGAGAAGGCGCCGCCGACCAGCCTCCGCCCAGTGCGTTGAGGCGGTCACGGCCCCTACCAACTACGACCAACGGCGCCGCGACTGCAGCTCCGCCCCAGGCGTAGAGCCAGTCGCGGCCCCGACCGGACACGACAACCCAGCCGGCGCCGCCGAACAGGCCGCGCCGACTGCACGGCGCCGCGAGCCAACCTCCGCCCCGCGCGTTGAGACGGCCGCGGCCCCCACCAAATACGACGACCCCGCCAGCGCCGCCATAAAGGCCGCGCTGACGATCCTAAAGACTGCGCTACACGCTCTGCAGGTCTCCAAAGACCCAGAGCCCGCCCTGAAAAAGGGCATACACCAGCTGGAGGCAATAGCCGGCCAACTGACCCCCTAGCCCCCTACGCTGATCGCCCGACGGCCGCCAGTCTTACGACTGACCGCCGACGGGCTTGATTGCGAGGGGGGCTAGGCCACTATCGATGCCGCGCCTACGGCACTCCAACGACCGGTCCAACGCCTTGGGCCGCGAGTGCTACCTCCGAAAGGGGCCAATGCCCCGAGCGGACTCCACCGTTCTCCCCTTGGGGGGGGCGAGTGACGACTTACGACGAAGCGCGATTTAATATAGGTAGGTACAGAAGGAACAAGCGTTACATTACCTGTCAAATTTCCCCAACCAATTTTAACTTATTATCGAAGGCATAGAGTTCAAATTCAAGTATAAAATTTTGACAGATTTGTAACGCTTGATGTACTGCCTTCTGTACATACAGAGATAAAATGGAAATCAAGGTTTTGTTTACTTCATGATCGTTTCTGCCTCTTGGAAGTCAGAAACCGTAGATTTCTTCGGAATAAAAAGTAACGTATGTCTAAACTACTATACCAAATTACATTTTATTTATTTATTTATTTATCACAATATCCACAGCTCTTATACATATTTATTAATTACATTTAATGTTACACTGACAGCCAGTTACGGACATACAATTTTTATATATTGCATAACAGACTACATGAGAAATGATATATACAGAAAATTTAATATATGCTTAAATTTAAATGTAATTACAATAGATAACATAGAAGATCAAAAAAATTAATAATTATTATAAAAAATTAAAATAACATGAAAAATAAAAATAAAAAAGTAAAAATAAAAAAGGTCAATCAATAGTGTATGTGTTTAAGAGTATATGTGTGTGTAGTGCGAGTGTAGTGTAGTGTATATGCGTATGTGGTTGTAATTTTATTTCATGTAATATGCTCATTGTTAGATTACAAATGAATATTAATCAACTCTTAATGAGTACCTAATTGTTGTATTTCTCGCTTGAACTCAGCCTTACCGTTATGAAAAATATCAGTGACTTGGGCGAATTTCTTATTGTAAGTATTTTGTAATCTGTGTATAATGGAATTCTGTGTGTAGTTAGTTTTTGTGTGTTGCAGACAAAAGAGGGTTGTATGTCTTGTCCTTGCAGAAGGAGTGCGCAGAGTAAGGATGAGGCGAGTAAGTATATTGCTGTCTATAAAACCGTTACATATATTATACAAGAAAATCATATCAAGCAGGGTACGTCTGGATTCCAGAGATAGAATTCGGTGTTGCTTACAAGCTTCTGGGTACAATTTATGAGTCAGTGAAAGTCTGTAGCTGAGATGCTTTAAGAATTTTTGCTGAATATGTTCGATAGCATGATTATATATTATATACTGTGTGTTCCATACAGAGCTGCAGTATTCCAGCGTGCTACGAACTAAAGAATAATATAATATTTTAAGACAAATTGTATCTGAAAAAGGATATAATATTAATATTGGCTTAGCCGTATGGCAGTGAAAAGCAGCCATACATAACTATAGGTAGTATTGTATGTACACTGATAATGGCTGGATGGATGGATTTTTGCTATTCTTTCACGCAAAAGCTACTTAGCTTTACCTAGAATAACAATAAGCCAAGTATAATTAATGAAGATACTGCATGAATTAAGTAAAATTGAAGGCATTAAATAAAACACTTTTTAACCGGATTAATGGCGTATAATTTATATTTTACAATTTAACTCGACGTTTCGGTGTCTTTGCAGACCCCGTGGTCACGAGCGACTGTTAAAATTTAAAATGTAAATATACGCGATAAATCCGGTTAAAAAGTGTTTTATTTAATAGTCATACATAATAGTCATCGCGAAAACTTAAGACAATATTAAAATTTAAGGCACTTTGGCACCCGATTTGTTTATAACGCTATGTGCCTTTGTAATGTACCTAATAGATAGTTACCTACCTATGTTTGTGGTTAGGAGTTATACATTGTATATTATATGGGCGAAGATTCTTTTATTTTTGTTATTAAAGATAGTTAGGACCCTGGAGAAGAAAATAACCTACTCGAAATACTAATTCAATACAGACGAAGTCGCGGGCATCACCTATGTAATATACCTACCTACCTATACTTTTTCACAAAACCTAGGTGAAACTGCGGATCACTGCTTTGTTGTAACAGTTTTTGAAGTAATTCTGTATGTTTATCTATCAGTAACGCTTTCACAGCTTAACTACTGAGTCGATTTTGACTAAATTTAGAATAAGGTAAGTTTTAACTTCAAGGATATAATACCTAATAGTATTTATCCAACTCTAATAAACGGTATCCACGCGGACGAAGTCGCGGGTCACAGCTAGTTTAAAAATAATTTTTTAATATTAGGTAATATTAATACTGGAAAATTTCAGTTAACTGAAAAAAATATCAGTTATGGTAGGTGTACAATAATAAAAAAGGTACACGAATTATTTCAGTATGAATTCCTGTACTGTTATTTTTAAATACCTACACCTAATTTAACGGTATGACGTCATACAGAAAAAAAATGTACAGAAATTCATACCGGTATGCAGTCCTTGATTTAAAACGCCCCACATCAAATCAGACTCTCATTTTGAAGCAACAGCATTTTACCTAAGTATACGAGTAGGTATATCGAAAACACTAACTCATTCTTACATTATTTACGATCATATAAAGAAATTTGAAAAATATAACATAATTTTCGAAATATACAACTGAAACTCGTCCCAAATTGTCTTTACTAAGCAAATAGTTTTTTCTAAATATTGAGTGTTTTCGGCAGCCATATGCGCGGGCGAGTAAGGCCATTGCTCGTCAGTAGGTATTGCTGGTCCCATAGCTTTGCTGGGTTGAGTCTCACAAGTTTTGTAAACTGGGGCGTACCTATTACCCGGTTTTACCCTAATATAGATTATTTTTAAATATTTGTAAGTTTTTTGCATTTAATAATGCTCAATTATTCTTAAAAATCTGAAATATTTATATTTTTTTGATTATTTTGATAGGTACCTACCTAATCACCCGACCAGACTTGAACCTGTGACACCTGCTTGCCCGTTTTCCGAGAGGGTAAGTACCCTAACTTCATAAATACCGTAAAAAGAATAGGTAGGTGCTATGCTGGTAATGTTGATGGCATGTGGCTAATGTTGGGTGTCTTAGTAGACAAAATGTAAGTAGGTAACATCATTCGGCTAGGTAACTTACGCTTATCGAGCTCAAACAAAAACTCAGGTACGTAGGTATAATAACTTAGATAATAACATAAACACTTCTACTTTTATCACTTTTTATCAAGCTTAACTTTCATTTTTACAATATAATATTGATTTACGATGCTTGATTTCCTACACAATAAATTTATACAATATTTTACGTAATGTTTTTGAATACCTTTACCTACCTATATATTGAATTGGTACCTATGTAAAATGACGTCCCGTCTTAAAAAACGGGTAGTATTTAATCGAGTAACTGTAAATAAAAATTTTAGGTGACAAAAATAATGAATTTGGCTTACTGTTTTAATTAAGTGAGCGACTGAGAGCGAGTGACGAAGAATCAATGAAACAGCGACTTAAAAACACTTTTGACCATGTCGGGATTGTCCAGGGTTGACTATAATAGCTGACCAGGTTTATGGCGCTTCGCCGGCCGCTGCCGCGGCACCGCTCGCTTCGCTCGCTCGGCTCGCGCACGTGTATAACTATATGCAACCTAACATGCTCCTCCTCGCTGCGCTCGTCGTCGCACCTAACCGTACTGATTCCGCCTTCCGGTGCGGGAGCCCTTCTCGTAACTTATCTCTTTCATCGCAATGTATATGTGTTTTAGTCGCTCACTTAATAATTCAGTCGCAATATTAATATTTAAAACCGTTCATTTTCATATATTTTTCAAGACAGTCCAAATTTGTTTTTTAGTCGCTCGTTTTATTATTTCCAGTCCAAATTTGTTTTTTAGTCGCTCGTTTTATTATTTCCCTTAAAAAACTGCCTATCTCTACAATAGGTAGAGTCCCGGGATGAGCGTGTCGTGAAAGGCGACTTATCCGAGTGAGCCCCGCTTGGTGGTAGGATCTCTTTAGGGCCCGGCTGGCTAGCGACCACCCTTCATTTAAAATCGGCATTTCAAATCCGCAAATTGCAATTCCGGCAATACTTTATGTGCTTTCATCTTCGACTTCATCTCAGGTGAGGTTGAGATGAGGTCAAACGCGGGCTTAGCCTTTAATAATAAGAATGCTTTGAGTGATGCCGTGGTGCCGTGCTGTTGGTATTAAAGTACTTACTTCTTTTAATACCACCAACTAGCAGCAGGCCAGTTTGGTGTATAACAGCCTTTACCTCCTCGTTACCCAGGGGAGAGACACAAATTCCTACAGTGGGCTCATTACAAAAGAGTTGTGTTGATGATGACGATGGCCTTTAATTTGAGAAAATTGATATTAGGTAGGTACTATCTCGTATCATCTTCCTACATTTTTAGAAAGAAGATTGTGAAAGTGTACATGATCCTACTTAGGCACTAGGTTAAGTGTCTAAAACTTCACCTTGAATTTGAGCGTCGGAAATTTTCGACTTTTTAAAGAACAATTAAACGAATTAAATTTCTGCTCATAGGTGACGGCGGTCGTTAGTTGCTTCACTAAAGCTGATTATTCTTGAAGACATAGTCAGTCTGCCCAGGTAATCCTTTAGGTACCTACCTACACTTGCAGGTGTTGCCCTGGCAACAGGACGTGATACGACAGGTCGTGGCGCGGGAGCCCCTCAATCGGCGCCGACGTCTTTTTAACTTCCTAAAACTTTTGTGTTCCGACAGCGGCATCCCTTCATCTATTTAACGAACTACAAAAGGTAATGATCTCCGTAAGAAATCTTAACTAAACTTTATTGTAGAGCAATAAAGTAATCTGCATTTCAGACAATTTACATATCCATTGTTTGTGTGCATCGGTACAATGGCGGCGGGACTTTGTTTTGACTCGCTAAAACATGAACCTTTCACATAATACAGTTCTCGGTAGGCGCTTTAGTTACACATACTGAGCAGAACCTTTTGTGTCCTGTGTTAGGAGATTGAAATAGATAAAAATAAATTGGATATCCTTTGAATACTTTGATAAGATTTCGGGGTCACTTCTCTGGACATTGTCAGGTAACTTTAAGTCAGTAGATAGGTTCGTTATGTTTAAAATGTGCTGGGAAACGCAAAAACATAAACTACTTTTGACTTATATTAAATAGAATAGAATAGTTTATTCGCAGAATGTGGTAAGGTTAAATATAAATTATGTACAGCATATTCTACCGTCAATATCGGTGTGCGAATATTTTTGTAAATTTTAATTATCAGAAGTCGTATGTAACTATCGCTAATTATTTAACTACACTTTATAGGTCATAATATTAACTTAGTCAAAATTGTAAATTTTAAATAATTATGTCATTAAAAGTTATAGGTACCTACCTATTGCAATCATATTTGAATTGTACATTATTATTACTCATTTAAGAAATCATTTAAGCTATAGTATAGTTTGTTTAACAAAAAATATACTTATACTTAACGTTTATTTAAATTTCACCATTGGTAGGTTTTTTAAAGAATTGGGTAATTTATTAAATATGCGAATTGCCATACAAAACACATTCCTTCTAAATAGCTCAAGCCTTTAAAAAGGTTTTATATTGTTTAAAGACTGGCTGGTCTATGCCAGAGGTCCCGGTTTCGAATCCCGGTGGCGGAGCAAATTAGTGGGATGAACACAGATAGGCATCCGAATCAAATCAACATTGAGAAAAAACTTTTTTGTTACCTACACTTGTTATAAGTCAAATTATTTACAAATTGGACTGAATATACCACCAGTTTGGAAAGTTGATCTGTTGAGAAAAAGAAGCAAGAAAATCAACAGCAATCATCTTTTAAAAATACACAATATCTAACGGTTCACAGCTAGGGAATCCCAATTTCCTGAATTCAGATATCTTAACTATGCAGGTAAAATACCTGCTTAGGTACCTACCTAACTAGTACTTTTCACGCAACTCTTGTTTTACCGTACCTATAGGTACTTAATCTATTGAAGAATAAATCTTAAATAGGTACCTACTTATATTTTGGAAATTTTATAGGAATTGACCCCTATTGTATTAGGTACCTACCTACCTAGTTGCCTAGTGACGAATGTTCATCATGTTTATTTAAGTTAATTAACTACAAATCTACGTACTTTCAGTATGTGGATATGGATATGGATATACCTACCTATTTCTTTAGCTTATTACCTATCCGTTAGTAGGTAGGTACAGTACCTATCCATAAAACAAGTTCATTATGAAACTTAATTTTGGCTTGATAACGTTTTGCGAATGTCGGAAATATAATTTTACTTATTATTGTTTATTTATTTAAAATTGCCTAGTTCCGATATCTCTAATTTTTTTTATTACCTCAATACTAAGCGCGCGATTGATCTCAACATCATGCGATGGATGTAACACCCACGTCCTGATAATTTATATTACCGTGCCCAAGTTTCATGTTTGGTAAGTACCTACCTGCCTACCGAAGTGCAGCATTTTATATTATATTTTTACTTATTTGACTTTACTCTCATCGTGACAAGCGTTGTTTTTAGTTAACAAAAGGTGTTCAAGCTAACCTTATATCTTCTACACCAAGATTATAATTTAAATAGTTTAAATAGTTTATAACTTTGGGGTAATTCGGTAGAAGCTCATGATGTATTTGTGATCCAGAAAAAATGCATTCGTTCTATTTTTAAAGCACATTATTTAGATAGTTGCAGACCTCTATTTAAAATCCTAAAAGTGTTACCACTTCCATCACTATACGTCTTTGAAATTTGCTGCTTTGCAAAACGTTATGACTATCTTTTTAAGAGTAGTGATGGTTTTATCGGATGTCGTAGTAACAAAAAGGGAAAACTTTATATACCTGCTCAAAAGCTAACAATATTTAGTAACAATGTTCATTGCATGGCTATTCGAGTTTTTAACAAGTTACCAACAAACATCAAAAATTTACCATTCAATAAATTTAAAACAATATTATTTAATTTCTTACTTGATAAAATGTATTATAGCATCAATGAATTCATGACTGAGAGAGAAATGACATAAACTTAAATAATTTAACTTCACTTTTCTTCCTTTTAATATGAACATGACATAATCAATGATCTAATTTTATTATAATTCAATTGACATAGTTGCTTATTTTTATTTATTATTATTATATTCTAAATTAAGTTTAAGGTGACATTAGTAAATAGAATATGTTTTAATTTTAATAATACCTTTTTATTTTTTATTTTATAAAATATTTGCACGCTGTACCTACTGCAGCAGTATATGTATAGATCTTTTTTTTTATAAATACCACCAAATTGTTATGTACCATATACTGGCAAATAAAGGAATTTGAATTTGAATTTGAATTGAAGTTGTGTTTGGCAGACTACAAGAAGGTAACCTATCCGTTAACAAAATTTAACTTGTTGTTTAATGTCAAAACAATAATGTACAATTATGTGAAAACTTAAACCAGATGCAGGTACCTAGGTAGGTACCTACAAAGCATTTAGCTTTCCATAAGATTGTATATTTAAGAGCTATGTGTATTTTAATTTTTTTAAATATATCCGCGGTCTTGGAAGTTTGTGAAGTATTTCCTACCAAATAGAACGCTTGAGGAGATCCTAGAGGTCACGTACCTCTAGCATCAAGCCCTAAAGTAATATGGCAGGCCGGCATTTGATGCTAAATATAGTTTGAAGGAAGAGAAAAACGTACAGAAACAGCGCCGACGACGCGGACCTTACAAGCTGCAGGTCCATAGCAAGTCTACGACTCAGGTTTTCAATAGTTTCTTTCAGGGAACGATCAATTGAACACCTCTGTCTAGGAAATAAAATAAATTCGTTAAATGTATTTTATCATTTTTCCGTACTTATAGGTACCTACCTACATACGTTAAGCCAATGGGCCATTAGGTTTATCATACAATTCAGTACCTAAAATTGTTTTTGGAACAGTGAGGCGCATTTTCCCCTAAAAAAGTGAAATCCGAGATTAGCGCGTTCATACGTAAATAAACAGACAGTAAATAAACAATCAAAGCTTCATTATATTTGTAAGCCATAAACCATTTAACACATAAACAACAATATTAGTTAGATAAACATTGTTTAACACTACCTAAACTATTTTAACCTAACTTGCATAGTAGTTAAGTTAATTTTTCCTTCGTTCATAGGTATAAGCGACGCGTAGGTATTCGAATCTCAAAATATCGTTATCCAAAAATATAACCAGCAAAACATAGCTATCCTTCTTTTACCACGTACCTATCAGGAAACTTATCTAAGTTCGGTCGGCAAAACAGTTTGACCATGACCCGTTCTCCGTGAACTTGAGCCGCGGTCGGCGCTCATGTCAATAGAGATAGGTGCCAGTCTGAAGTGTCCGTGAGACATAGACGCACTTCTCTGTCGGATAGAGCTTGATTAACGGTCGATTCTGACACAACACCGGCCTCCTTCGGCGTAGCAGTTTACCTACCTATATTATTTTCAGTAGGGAGGGATATTTATTTGCTTACAACTTATAGGTTATATAACCTTCCCTTCAATTAGATTTCAACGCAAAACCGTAGCTTGATACATTTGTGCTGCAATCTTATTTCAAGGTAGTTGAAATAAGATAGGTTTTACGCGCTTTTTACAGATCTGTTTATTTTTTAACCAAATAAGGAAATACTTATTCCGCGTTCTTATTCTTTCCCTTCTCAAAAATTTTATCAAATGTTTTATCTATAGGTAGGTACCTACCTACCGCTGTTAAATACCTATAATCAAATAAAATAAAATTCTCCGACAATCAAAGTACCTATGGCTCCCCAACTAACCAATGCTTGTGATATGGGATACTATAGTAGCGAACTATAGGGGGGACTTATAGTATAGGTAAATAAGTAGATTAACCTATAAGTACCTACCTAGATACGTACCTGAACCCCTGCGGGCATCGCAGCCTCACGGTTTGCGAAGTGGTATCGTAGACCACTGCGTAACCTTCGTGGTTAAATAGCTACAAGGGCAGCACCTAGTAGTAGGTAGGTACATACCTACCTATCCAGGTAGACGACTTTAAATCAATAAATAAATAAAATAAAAAGAAAATGTTTTGTTCTAATCCCTATTGGTTGAGGGTTAAAAATCACAATGAAGAAGTATTTATTCAGGTATGAGAGTCGATTATTAATACCTACATACATACATAGCGTCACGCCTGTATCCCTTATGGGGTAGGCAGAACACCAGAGCTTACAAGACCATCTGATGTCACGTTTGACAAATTTGGAGGAATTATAAAGATGGGAGAGACCTACCTACAAGTAGGTACCTACCTAGATAGATATTCGTGAGTGAGTAGTGTTGGGTAAAAGTTAGCCAGCTCTCTATAGGTGGTAGGATCCCTTCTGGGTCCGCCTGGCTAGCGACCACCCTTTATATAAAGTCTGCCGCCAAATGT
Organism: Stenoptilia bipunctidactyla; assembly: GCA_944452665.1. Taxonomy (NCBI): domain Eukaryota; kingdom Metazoa; phylum Arthropoda; class Insecta; order Lepidoptera; family Pterophoridae; genus Stenoptilia; species Stenoptilia bipunctidactyla. The sequence continues at coordinate 669,307 of OX101724.1, read as the reverse complement.
TACCGCTCCGGCGGTAATGTGTTCCGGCAATATTGTATAAAGAGCCAGTTCCTTCCTAAACCCGTGTGCTTTCATCTTCGACCTCATCGTCACTTACCATCAGGTGAGATTGAGATCAAACGCGGGTTTAGTCAATTATAAAAAAAAAAAAGGTACCTTCTCCTTTGTCCCTACCCATTGGTAATTTGCTTCCTAAATATTTTAGCATTACCTAACTAACCTAAGCAACTAACCTTCTACCGAATTATAGAAGGAATAATTTCTACCTAATTATTCCTACAACAAATTAGGTAATTTACTATTTCAGATGATTAACCTCCTATTCTATTATTCCTTCCTATAATCATAGTTGCATAAGTATTATTTAACATGAAGTTCTACCTAATAGGTACCTAGGTGAATTTAACTGGAGTCTATTCCCAAAGAAACCAATGACTGAAACAACCAGGCCGACACATCGCGCGCACCCGTGCAATATTGCCTGCCGTCTGTTTGTTGGTAAACACCTAGGTAACTCTATCTAATTATCAAAATACTCAAAAGCTGTCTATATCTACCGATCATCGAATATCAACGTGGATGCGAAAGTATAAAATTGCCTTATGTCAGTCAAGTTGCATAATTAAAGATTAAACTATAATTAATGTCCTGAAACCTATACTTAGTGCCTATAAACCGAACAAGTTTCCATGCAAGAAAATCCAACTTCATTAAAAGCTATTTTATTTTTGTTTTAATTACGCAAATTAAATGAGGAGGTGGGTAGGAGTAGGAGGGCGACCCGCGGCGGTGGGGGGCGGGGCGGGGCGCGCCGCGATTGGCCCGCCGCGGCCCCGCCTGCCCCGCGCCCCACGCGCGCCGGCCGCGCCGCCCGCCGGCCCACAGCCAGCCAGTCGCTCCCCGAGCTCCCGCGAGACAAGCCGCGTCAGGACTGTGTGTGGTGTAGTGATGCGAGTTGCGGCGACCGAGCGATGGTGAACTACGTGAACCCGCTGGCCATGTACCAAGGCAAGGGCGCGGCGTACGGCGGCGGCGGCGGCTGGTACGGCTGGCAGCAGCAGCACTTCGACGAGCAGCAGTGGTGCGCGTGGGGCGCGCCGGCGCCGGCCGAGTGGGCGCCCGAGCACTTCCCCAAGCGCGAGCCGGGCGACCGGGAGCGCGAGCCGCCGGCGGCCGGGCCGTCCCCGCGGGCGGACCTGGCCAGCCCGCCGCAGCCGTCGCCGGCGCCGGCGCCGCCGCGCTCGCCCTACGAGTGGATGAAGAAGCCCAGCTACCAGACGCAGCCCAACCCAGGTACCTCTTCTACCTATTTTGTCTACGGTGTCGCCTCAACTGAACTAAACTAGCTGCCCTCGTACTATCTTTATATTTTTATCAAACATGAATTTCGTCTAACTACTTACCTACCGATTTGCTATATTATTTTTAATTTATGTTAGATATTCGGGATATTGTAGCAACCGCCATAGCGACAAAATTCTTAAAAACATACCTAAATAAATTATTCTACGAGACAAATCTTACGTCAAACCATAACAATAACATATTCGAAAACGACCTTCGGTCCAAAATACTTATACGCATTTGTTTACATTCTGTCCTGTCGTAAAAACAGATTTGCTGAAAACTTACCTATACCTATTGGGCAGCACATTTGCTAAGTAGCTTTAAATCTAAATTGATTCACTAACTAAGACCAGATTCCTAACCAAATTTAGTTTATACATACCTACATACATACCTTCACGCCTGTATCGCTTATCGGGAAGGCAGAATATCCGAGGTTATAAAACCATCTGATGTCTCTTTTAACATTGGAGGTGGGTATTAAATGATGGGATGAGATTATTGCAGTGACAGGGGGTCAGCCTATCGCACCCAAAAGCGCCAATAAAACCTCCGTTCCTTAACTAACTTCTACAGAAGCAGCTGGCACATTCAATGTTTTTCTTTCGCTCCCAGCCCAGCATGGAAGCAATATTTGCATTCGAGCGAATTTTTTACTGCGCTTGTAAAGTTTCAGTAGGTAATTACCTACCTATCTGGTCTTAGTTTACCTATTATGTAGATTAGGTACCTATAAATAATGCCTTCAACCTTTTGCTACGGCAATAATGAGCAATGTTTCGTGAATGACTTGTGTGGACATGTTGAATAGGATACGTGATCAAAGATCCTTAAAGATCATTTCATAACTTAATAACTTTAAATTGATTTTATCCTTACAACATTAAAATACTTAGGTTATTACAATAACTTAAAAAACATCTCCAATATGTATAGGTACCTTTTTATATAGAGGCACTACGCCAGCGAAGCACTTATAGGTACCTACATATTGTGCACCCTATTCATAAATCATAAATCTCAACATTCTCGTTTCTCGCGTTCTCGCGAGAGGGTGGAACAGCTATATAAAATTGTTACAAACTTGCCCTAGGTAGGTGCATATTTCTAGGTATCAAAACTATAACGCGAGCATATGCATCCATATAACCAGGTGATGTATAAATAAATACCAATGTTGTAGGTATACCTACTGCAGACCAGCGTTTTAATTGTAGCCCCAAAAAACTACTTACTTACTTCTAAACCAGTGCTTGGAAGATAGCAATCAGTAGGTACCTACCTAAGTACTTAGGCACCTATTTTTGTTGTCGGTCCGTTTGATTTTCCTATTAAGTACTATAAAATTAAAAACCTGGCTATATTTGCGATTTCGTGGCACTTGACTTATGCTGTTCCAAGTCTATTCAAACTAATATCAATATGAATAGGGTGTCTGTCAAGTCCAGTTTTACGGGGAAACCCTATCAACAAAGGTAGTTAGTAGGTCTTATTTACAGTACCTATAAGTGGTATAATTTTAACCCTAAATAACGCAAAAAGTTATTGCGCGCACGCATTCTCGTAGGTATATTACAATACCAAATCTAATTTATTGGAGAATAATATTATGTTAACTGCATCCATGCTTACCTTTTATGTACCTATTAGATACCTTCTAAATACATATAACCTTTACTTTATAAGAACTCCACTTAATGGTTGAGAACTGTCGAACCTACACTAGGCACCTATTTACAGTACAGATACCTATCTACAGTAATAATTCTACTCGGCCGCATTTTTGTAATAAATGCCTGCAGGTCCGTTCACATGTGATAGGGCTGCCCGCCTTCAGCGTTTAAATTACATTTGCGTACTTTGTATTTACTTCCATTTAGTTTTGTGACCGTAAATATACTTTTTGTATAAACAAATAAAATATTTCGTAAATTGAATAGGAAGTGTTCAACAAAAATACGTTTTGTGTCAAAAAACCATGTTTACGTTTGAATAACAAATCGGCCTTCTAAATTAGCGACCGAAAAATACTTGCGCCTCGAATGAGACGCACGAAAAGTTGTATTATTAAATTTTAAAGTATAAACAATCCGCATATTAACGTGAAGCGCAATCAACAATTGCGACTGACCAAGCGCATGCCGAGATCGAGCCGCGTAGGCATAGCTCGCGTTTTGTCCGTTTGTATGAAGTTGAATTACTGTAGGTATCTGTACTGTACCTATCTATTTAGTTAATTAATTGCAATACCTATACCTACTTAGATATTTTAGTTATTAGATCATGTTTTAATACAGACAGTTTTTTTTTTTAAATAACTCATTTTACTAAGTATTTCCTGCTCGAGACCACTTTATTTAGGTACTAACAAAGCAAAGATGTAAAATAAACTTTGTCCTAAAATTTATTTGACATCAAATACCGATGTAGCTTTGCCACAAAACTGTAAATTGAGAAAAAAAATACCTGTTTTTTTAAACAAATTGGTTTTAATAACATAGGCTTGAATTAAATGAACGACTTAAAAGTCTTAATATTAACTCAGTGCGGACCGCAGCCGCCTATACGACACGATTTAGTTTACGATACGATCAACATAGACGTAAATATTATCAAAATAACATTCACAATAAACGTATAATAGATAAGTGTTGTAAAACAATTTTACTGCGCGGTAATTGTTATATATGTGGTGTTACATCAACATTAACTACTTACTTTGTTTGTATACAGTGAACTGTGGACTTTGAGAGTTACCTACTTGTTAATAATTTTATTTAGATACCTAGTTTGTCTTTGATGACTTAATTGTTTAGGTATATAGAACACAAACAACTTATCTACCTACATAATTTAATTATTGATTGAGTTATTCAGAGATTTTTATATCGGGAATTATTTGAATATGCATAAAAACAAGCCTTAAGTAAAGTTAATTAGGGTCAGCATGAAGTAAAGCAAGGCTCCCGTCCAGCTATCATCTAACTTAGTTCTGTTGCTTCTACAATAACCTTATTTCATGGTACCACTTACACATAGGTACCTACTTATAACTGTCAAGGACCTGCCAGCTATAAAAGAAAAAGCATCAAACAAACTGAAACTTAACCTGCCCCCTTCATTTAGAGTTCTTGCCTTAAATATTGATTTAAGATCTTAACATTTGTTAAAATGGGAGCGGAATATCTTGAGGTCAATACATTTCAACCAAATATAGAATATAACCATATCGACCAACCATCGTGACTTGGTTAAATTCCACACTTTAACCAGCTCATTATTTTATAAGCTACGACGCTACAGACGCACATTCGAATTATACCAAATTGTAATAATTCATTTTAGGCTCTCAGTAAGCTTTTTGTTTAAGCACTTCATAGATGAATGGAATGCACTATAATTAGTATCATTTATGTTAACCACTATTAAAAAAATATCAGAACTAAAATATTTCCCAATAAAATTATCTCAATTAATGAAACTTAACGTGGAGAGTCTCCAATTCTCCATATAGTAGGAGATCCGAACTTGAAAAGATCTGCAACGAGCTGATAATAGAATGAAACCTATTTTATAATAAAATTAGTAAATTAGAAAATACGTAGAACGGGTTGACTGAAAAAATCCTGGACAGACTATTTTTAATTATTAAAAAAAAATCATTTTTCATTAAATATTGCACAATGAAGATAATAAGAAAATTTTATACTAGACTTAGGTATGTAAATTATAAGACACATAGAATGTGCAGACATAGGGTTGACTATTATTTACCTGGACGAACTACTGGGTTGACAGTAATATACTAATTTTGTTATAAAATAGGTTTAATTCTTTTATCAGCTCGTTGCAGATCTTTTCAAGTTCGGATCTTAGACTAATACAATAGCTGCGCAACGTTTGGTTTACTGATTCAATGAAAAACAAGTTTTACTGAAGATAATTTTGAAGATAAAGTCATAAAGCTTTTCATAACCTAACAGTAAAGTATGCATTTAAAACAAAATACATAATATCAAAAACATATAACAAACTTAATTATGGTTATTGTGTCATCTTGCACAATGTGTTATTTCGATTGCAACATAACTTTTTGTAAGATTTGTTTTCTTTTAGTTCGGGATACCTAACACCAAACTTCAAACTTCAAATACATAAATCTATTAAATATTCGCTCTGTTGTTTTGCAACAAGTGGATTGTACTCTTTCGATTTTCCTTTTACACTTTTCCTTCAACTTTCCTTTTGAACTTTCTTCACATCATGGACGTCGATTCTGCTACCTCACATGACCCCAACAACCTCACGGACCCGGAATCTGAAAACAATGACATGTGACTCTAGTGTTGTACGTAAGATTTCTTTTGACTTAATTATTTAATTAAACTAATAAAAACTTAAAAGTTAGTTCAATTACCTTTTAAACATGGTTCATGACTATCTATTCAATCTATTAATAATAATCACGACGGTATTATACGCTGAAAAATCATCGGTCGTAGGCTCAAACACTGTGGGTTTGAGCCGTTCAAAAAGATCTTCTCTTGTAAAAGTTCTTTCAGCGCCGAAATAAATCTCTTTCCAACATTCTTTCAGCATTATATGTACCTACCTATAGCCGAAATTAGTTTCCATTCAAAACTTTTGTTGTGGAAATTATATTTCATAAATGATAATAGGTAGGTACCTACCTACACCTAATGTTTAATAAACCTGAAAAATATCTTTAATTATAAACATACAATTGGAATAAAGTAATAGTAGGTGCAGACTTCCGTGACTTAGAGCAAATAATTGGATGCGTCGTAAACACCCGCCCATCCGCGCCGCCGCCGGCCGGGGCTTACGGGGGGAGACTTATGTACAGCGAAACTTGGTACATAAAATGTATTAACTTTTTAGGTATCTCAAAAAAATCACATAATGTAAAATGAGTTTAACTACCTAAATAGTTACAATAAGATACATGGAAACAAGCATGCATATGATTATAATTTGACATAGGTAGGTACTTAGAAACAGTAAGATCGATTGAGCTGAAATTTCGCATCAAGGTTTCAAAGTAACATAAAGGTTTATAATCTGATATACCTATCCAGCTATAGGGATAGGGATTATTTAATGTAAATTATTAGAAACAACCGGACATACCATGTTCGGACAACCGAACATATCAACATCCATGAGTTGACGGCTAACTTCTGTGTTCATCACAGAAATATCCACCCTCTCCGGGATTCGAACCTTCTAGGATAGAAAGAAATTGTATTTTACCGCTACATCTGTCAATCTAGCTAGACAAGACTTAGCTTAGGGCCTATAAAATCTCAGTGATTCCTCGGTCAGTTGATGATCTTTCACAAGCAAAATTTTTAAGAGGTACCTACCCAATTTTCAATTAAGGAAGCATTGAGTTCATAATTTAATGAGTTCATCAATACCCGAATGCCGCCAACAGGGCTAGCGACGGTTTTATCTAACGGCGTTATCTTATTACACAGTCCAAAAAAGTCACGTTTGTTCAAAAATTCCATGAACTACCCCGGCGAGTGAAACGATATCTTCAGATGAGCTCATGTCACATGGTGACTCAGTCAAACAATTACTTAATCACTGAAATCAATCCTAACTTGGAAACTCATGTTATCTCTACTTAATTAGTAACGAATAATACAAATAAAACAACAACAATACATAAAACTCCATCAGAAATACTTGTAAGGTTGTTGTCCCAAAACTTGGCTTGTTCGTGAACAGTCGAAAGAATAAAGCAGGTAAACTTCCACAAGATGGCGGACCGTGCATAATTTGCCAGACCCGGGGCAATTAGTGCCACCAAGTATGTTCGTTTGCCGTGGTCCCTGCCTACATCATTATTACTCATTCAAGTTATCATGTCTTTGAATAAGATTTGAGCATTCAAGACCAGATTATGCGTTGATTGACTTGCCTGTTTTCTTTAAACAAGTTGACTTTTTGTACGTATGATGTAGGTCCCTACATAGTTCGTCATAAATAGTACTAGTTCCATGTCTAGTATTTATTACCAAATAGGTAGAATCACTTTAGTGTGGTATTTTTAAATTTACTTTAATTATTTAGGATTTAATTATTTAGGAAATGTCAGAGTTTAACGCTTTTAAAGAACTATTCCTATTTACCTATCTATTAGTAGGTATTAAAATTTTCGATATTTACTAGTGAAATAGGATTTAACATCGAACATTAGCTTACAAGTGCAACTTGAGAACTGCAAGTGGCGATCACTAGAACAGATAACGAAGAAGACCCTCTCCATCGCGTCGCACCTTCTCAACAAACATTGCTTAATTCGTCTTCGGATTCAATTCGTGCATATTGAAACAAATGTTTCTTGTTAAATAGCGCCGTTGATAAGGAAAATGAGCTTATTTAATATAAAAATATATTTTTTTTTAAATATCAACGCAGATTAGGTACCTATAGTACCTATAGCACACTAGCGATTACCGTCTGTGTGTCTGTCCGTAATATTCATTAGTTTTAGTTTTACCAATATTGTCAAAGATTAATGTTCATAGCTGACCTGCCAGATTTTTGACAACTCATTAAATGTGTTAAAACAACATATAGTGCAATTAATAGCTCATTTTCGGTTAATTCCAAACCATTTTCGAAACATTGGTAGATTACGACGAGTCTACTGTCATAAATTTCAAATACGCCCTTGATTAACCCTTGATTAACAAATGTGTGCATTTAAAAAAAACCTACGTTAACGAAAAGTAAGTGAAAATCACATCTGAATAAAATGTGAATCTGAGTCACAATTGATCGGTTAATTGTACCCAAAATATCTTTGGTAAAAAAACTCTTCTGTATTTTTTATTAACTTTAATTTTATAATTTCACGAAGTCAGTTTTTACTCAGGAACCAGAATACTTCAAATTAATCGGTCGAGAAACTCAAAACGTCGAAAACTTAATATACTTACCTAAAATCAATTTTCTTTCTTCAATAAGAAAAAGTAGTCATTATTTACCACTGCTTTGGATCAGACCTAACATTTAAGTTATTAATTATTTTAATATCAGTTATTTAAATCTCAAAAATCAAAAACTTTACATTTGTATAAAGGTACACTTGACCCCTGGTATAATAGACTCAATCAAATATATGAAAGAAACAAACAATGTTTACTCAGATAAACATAGCTAATAGGCTTCATTTGGCAAACTATGCATTGAACCAAAATTTCGTTGAAACGACTGGAGTAAAATGGTTCCAAACAGAGAATACAAAAAAAAACTTCTTCATCTTAAGAACTTTTTTAGTTTCTATTTTATTATATTTCTATTTTCTTTAGCTGTACTTTTATTTTCTTTGCCATTGCCCTTTTCACAGTTTCCAACTCAAAATTTGTTTAACCTCTTTGGATTTGAGACCATATTATATGGATTCATTTCTTCATTAAATATTTTGAAACTTGGCAACTCTTTCGTCCTTTTATTTCCTTCGTTGACGTAGGATCTAAAACGAAATGTTAAAATAAGTAGCTAATTATTTATAATCCATAAATATTATATCGGGGTTAATTGTACCGTGGCGATAATTGTAGATACCACTACAATTGTCCCCATCGTTACTGGCATTTTCACAATGAATTTAAAATATAATTCATCCCAGTTACAAAGTTTAAAACCTAAATACTAGTAAAAGCAATTACTTCATAAGATACTTCTAGGTCTAGAAACCGCAGCATAGATTTTAATATTTTCAACCGACGACTTCCAAAAAAGGAGGAGGTTCTCAATTCATCAGTATGTGTTTTTATTGTGTCTTTGTTACACGATATTTCGGACAATTATGAATTGATTGTTGTTTCATATGATAGAGGATACTTCATAGTTGGTCCTATATAAATTTCATCGAAATCGGTTGAGTAGGTACTTCATTGAAAAGTTCAAACAAAAAAAAATATGAATGATTTCGGAGAATGTTTACGTTGATGACATTCTCAACTCAGCCACAGTTTTGACGTGCAGTCGGTTTTTTTAATGCTCTGCATTCGTTGATTATACCCTCTCAAGTTTATCAATAGACGACTAGTATCATCCACTTGAAATTAATATCCCGATATCGTTTCTAAGAAATTAAATAAGAGTCTGCAACAATAGTTTAGATATAAACAGACAGCATTTCAATGGCAATATCATCTTTATATATCCTACCTAACAAATAGTAGTTGGACAGGTCAGTGACTGTATGGACCGTGAACATTACTCTTTCGACACTTCATTACCTAGATTAATTTTTTTTAAGCTGATTTGAGTTTACCTTGGAAATTGACATAGCTACTTCTTTCTTTTTATTCATACACATCTTATAATAAGGTATAGTCAGACCAATGCAAAGTAACAAAAAATCTCCCATTCATTGTCCGCCGGCTTCTCACTGTGTGCTAGTCATGGAAGGTCGATCCTTGATTTATTCATTTTTCTCCTAGAAATAAACCGGTATAAACCGGTGATTGTAAATGTGCATAATATTTTATTAGTATTACTTAATATTTTATAAGTATTACTGTTCTTTCAATGTAGATACTTAAGTATATTGAAGTATGAAAACAAATCGGTTTAAAATAGTTGAGCGAAATTTTTTGCCTTCATAAATTTATAAGAACAGGCAGTGCTGAGCGCTGACACTAATGTTACTATAACTCGTTAGTCAAACACGGAATAGAGAGTCAGACAACGTGTAAGTAAAGCAGAGAGTAGACCCCGCGGCCCGCGACCCGCGACAATCTTCTCAACGGCACCCCGGGGACCGGCCCGCGCCGGCAACTTTCCGATCGTTGCGCCAACCACCGGCCCGCCGAGACCCGCCGACAAATTGCGCATTATTTTAGCGTTATGGCTTTATGACCCCCCCGACTCTCTATGCAGATTTGTCTCCTCCGCGCTGTAATGTTGTCAACAGTTGGCCTAATAATTTCGATTTGTTTTGCTCTTGTTTTGACATGATACTAGAACAAATTGTGACTCAGTTTACTTTTCTATCGTAAGATTGGTTTTACTAGTATCCGAAACGCACTTAACGATGACATAAACTAATATTATCAATGTCTTCAAACATAAACCCAAACAAAAAACGTTAAACACTCGATAAATCTTGTAGTGCACAACGTTGTATCAATATTTTGTCACGTTAACACGTAAAGGTTATTTGTATTGTGGGTTGTGTCCACAAGGCTCCGGGTGTCTACCCGCCCGCGCCGCCGCGCCGCCCGACCTCGTGTAGACAGAGCCTTCCCGGCTCTGTTTGTTCTCGGTGCTTGCACAATCGTGGGCCGTTCGGAGAAATCAATCTATTAGACAATCATAGATCCCACCAGGCGATACGCTCCGTGTGACTCCGAGCCCGAAATTACACGCTCATTGACGACCCATCACGACCATCAACGCCCCTTTTGTAAACAGCCACCCAGCACTCAACACGAGCACAACAAACATAAAGAGAGTGCTAAGCTTTTACTTATCTGTAGAAACGCCGCGGGGAGCCGACCTGCTGCCGGGAGCTGCTCGCCGCGACTTCATTATTGTCCCACTCTGTTTCTGCTTGTAAATCTAATTATCATCGCACCCCATTTCGACCACTGCTAATAGAGAGATGCCTTTCACTCAGCGCCACATAATGCCTCCGCTTGGTGTCGCAATAAATCACTGAAGCTTACAAATACTGGCCGGCTCGTCACGGTAACGCTCTAAACGTTATTTATCATAATCAGATGAGTTGAAGATTCTGTTATGTCTCGTATGACATAATGGGACAGATGTACCATCTGTGATTGATTGGTCGCGCAAACGTATCTGTAAAATAAATAAACAACGCGAACGAGCAGGTATACGGGAAAACTGCCGAGTGAAATCTCAAGGGAGCGCCGCCATTGACTTGACACGAGTTAACTATGTTATCTCAAATCGACTTTATCTCGGTTCTATATATCTACTCTCCAGATTCCACAATCACATCTCGTTCCGATCAAGTAGGATCTTACTTTAAGTGTAAATGTCAAAGTAATTGCCTGTAAATTTGTCACGTTGGAGTGCCGTCGCCAACGCCCTCGTCTATCAAAAACGTATTACATCGTTATAAGAACTGTACAGCGATAGATACGTGACTGAGTAAACACGTTCAAAGAGACCGCTATCGGGACGCGGTGATAATGGCGACATGTGCCCGGCAGAAAGTGGGATTTGTGTGCCGAACTGCCGACAAAGCGGCGAGCTAAGCCGATAACCGCGCGATTAATTGTTTCGCTATCGACTGCCCGCGCCGCGCCCTTCGTGTCCGACAAGCCATCGCCGTGTAATACACGGCCCAATCGTGTAATCTCCAAATTAATTTCATTTCTGTCCGCTCTTATCTCAACCTTGTCCAACAGGCGCGGCGTGGCTTTGCGAGTTTTGACAAAACTGAACAAGTTGCAACGACCTCTGTTCTGGGTTTTTACTACGACTATTGTACTATTTTAAACAACCTAATCATATAATTGTCTCCACTTGACAAGTTTATATAACTTTATGGCAGCAATAACTAGGACATTTTTTGATTTATTTCGGTGTATCGATAAGTTTATATGATCACCGTTAATAGAAATTGATTCCGATTGCATAATTTCTTTACAACTCATATTAAATGGAGGAGCTTAAATAGCCTTTAAACTTCTCGGTTTACTTTAGTCTCGAAACAAAATGTTTTAAAAATACTATTAAATATATTTCAAACAAAAACACAAAAATAAAAGCCCGATCAGTTGATGCAACAGCGAGACGTTCACCAACAAGACAAGTGCATTACGTTTACAATTAACTTTACGACGAACATCAAGGAAATAACGTAACTAAGTAGATCGGTGTTCGGTCGTTTGTTGGAGCGGTTATATCGTGGAACGAGCGGGGCGGGAGTTCCCCAGGGCTCGATAACGGCACACAGGAGCCGCGCGCTAAGCCGCGGGATTACAGCGAGCCCTGCGGACCACACAGCGTCAAACACATATGAAACTGAGAATCGTGACTTCTCATCACCTTGTTACCTTTCCATTTAACTTTCTAGATCGTCGGGATTTTTACCACGATTCCCGTATTTTATTTCGCGCGTCCGATATTTCGATGCTGTTACAAGGACCATGATCGCGGACTGGTGTTGGTGCTTGTTGGATGGTGAGGATCCCGTCAATTTATTAAATTATAGTAAAAATAACCGATAGTTTAAAACAGTTATAATAAAATCGTCGCCAGAGAGTTTAGACTTACATTTATCTTTATTCGTAAAGCAAATTTCAAAAGATAACACCGTATGATTGCTAGCTGAAGATTGTGTAGTTAAATCTCAGAAACCTGGAAATTCCCAATTATAGTAATGTTTTCAAAAATATGTTATCTGTCTGATTTCCCAACACGTAAAATTACAACGATATCTGTGCACACAATACTAAGACGGAGTGTAGCTGTGTGCCTGCTTGCTTGCCTGTATCTGTGCCGGTGTGCTCGACGCTGTAAATGTAAACATCTCTTATCTCGGTATTAAGAACCTCGTAAATTATGTTTGTCACATACGAGGGAATCAACGCTGCATTTACGTAATTATCTTACTTTTGTTTGCCAGCCTGCTCTCATTTTTTTTGTTTGTATAAGGTATGATTTGAGGAATAATAATTTGATATAAATAAACTGTTTCAATTGTCAATATCAAATTCGTGATTTATACACCTACTTTAGTTAATAATTATTACGTCAACTAAAAACCTCTTCTTTAGATATAGACAGCAGCTTAGCGATGGGACGATTCACTGCCCTATCATTGCAGTGAGTATTTAGTCAATGCCATTTAGAATCTTTTTAATTTTTGTCACATTATTTACGTTGATCGAATGAACTCCCTGCATCACCTTTATATTAAGCCAAGAGTACATCACAATATTGATAAAGTAAGTGCCTAAAATATTGATTAAGAGCCTAGAATTCTCCTGAGAAATTTGAAACGCAACAGCTGACATGGAAAGTGCACCTTATTCCACCCAACATAAAAACTGCTTTGTTCCGAACGGCCCTAAATCAAAAAGAAAGGTCAAAAGTCAACATCTTCCGGGTGACATGTTTTGTTAGTTCCATTGAATTTTTAACATAGATAAACCCATCGGAATGACAGAAAATTATAACTTAAATAAATTTCCTGTTGGGGAGGCAAACAAAAGGGAACTGGTAAAGCAAACAGATGGGCTGTATCTATAGGCGATGCGGTGTTTGATATGAGGCGTTAATTTCTGCCGTCAACACGGCTCCGCGCCGCGCTGCCCGGCCGAGCCCCGTCTGTGGGTGCGTGCCCGCAACTTTCCCGCGAAGGCATCCTTGTAGAGCTCTCCTTGAATGTGCAAAAATAATCGATTTGGAAATAATCTTATTTTTATCGCAAGTCTTTCAATTGAGGCCACAGCAAGGCTATAAGTCTCTTGCCTGTGCGACGAAGAGTTTTAGGGCGAAAACCTCAAATTTACTGATCGGTGGTCACCAATCCTTGTACCGCCGATCCGAAGGTTGTTTAAATTGGTTTACTTAAAATAAATAAAAAAAAGACGACTAGACGAACTTTAATTATGCTGAACATTACACGTATGATTGTAAATTACCTATAATATTTTTTTGAATATAATGACATGCTTTCGTAACCAAAGGCTCATAATATGAAAGCTTAACTACCAAGATTTGAACTCGACAGCCTGGAGAACTGTCAGGAAATCTATGCTTCGAGTCATGCTCGACGCCTACGAAAGCTTATCAAAAGACGAAACTAAACCAGTCCCATCCTGAAACTATCAATATATTCTAATTTTTTTAATGGTATTTCATTGTTGCAGGCAAAACGCGGACCAAAGACAAGTACCGCGTGGTGTACAGCGACCACCAGCGGCTGGAGCTGGAGAAGGAGTTCCACTACAGCCGCTACATCACCATCCGCCGCAAGGCCGAGCTGGCCGTCAGCCTGGGGCTGTCCGAGAGACAGGTGTGTGCTCAACCAACCAGGCAATCGATATTACCGCTACTTCTGAAATGTGTCGTGTAGGTCGGCTTGGAACAGCCCTACCGCCTTCGGATGAGCGTGTCGTAAGAGGCGACTGTCCGAGTGACTTCCGCTTGGTGGTAGGATCCCGTCAGGGGCCGACTGGCGATCACCCTTCACATGCGAATTCATATCCGCCAAATATTACCAGGCATGTGTTCCGGCCAAATTGTATGAAGAGTCAGTTTCAGTTCATTTTCGACCTCATCTTCACTCACCATCAGAAGAGATTGAGGTCAAAGGCGGGCTAAATCAGTAATTTGAAAAAACATTTCATGCCCGCTTTTACACTCTAAACCATTCGCTCGTATAACGTCAATGGCTGAATATAATAAACACATCACCGCGGTGAGCCACGCGCTTATGTGTTTCGGCATTATTTTATAACGAGCCAGTTCTTTTCTGAATCCGTGTGCCACTTGGCTCTTCACCCACACCCACATCCTCACTTACAATAAAGTGAGATTGAGGTTGAACGCGGGTTAAGACAGCGGTAATTTTTTTAATATTGTAAGTTACTCAGATTTGAACTCTTCCATACAAATACCTTTTGACAGTTGTCCATGGAGCATTGATAGGAAATTTATGCTTAAGTTATGAACTCAGACGCCAGTAACTGTGTGTTTGATTCCCGCAAACTGCATTTATCGGTGTGAATAACGTAGGAGTTTCTATAACGTCTAAAGTTGAGACCCAAATTTCGATATTTCTTTGATTCTTTACAATAAAGTTTCTGAGTCAGAGAAGTGGTTTCTAATTTATGGTAAAAATTGAGACATTAAACCTGATAGTGTAATGTTATGAATTTACGGGATACTTACCACGATTTCGTTATTGTTTCTTATAGCAATAGTTTAAAATAGATTCAATTAAATATAGATATCACCACTGTCCTTTAGGCAATTCAATTCAGGGATGTGTGCTGTGTTATTTTTTCGAGTCCTCGATGTTTATGCAGCTAAAAACTCAAGGATATTGGTAAACCAGCTAGTACTATGCATTTAACCAGCAAGTACTGAGTAGGCTGTCATTTCTTTCTTTTATTTGATAATCTTGCAACCCGCAAATAAAATCCAATGTCTAATATCAACTTTCTATCTACCAGGTAAAAATATGGTTCCAAAACCGGCGCGCAAAAGAACGCAAACAAGTGAAGAAACGCGAAGAAGTGGTGATGAAGGAGAAAGGCGATCACACTTCCTTGCAGCACGCGCAGCTGCACCACGCCACCATGCTGCACCACCAGCAGGTGATGAGCGGCATGATGCACCACCACCACTACCACCAGGCCGTGCTGCCGCCGGAGCCGCCGCACGCGCCGCACGCGCTGCTGTGACCGCCCGGCGAGTGCCCCCCCAGTGACTCTTACCCCCAGTGAACCGCGGTTTAACTTATTCATCGACTACAGACGATTGATCTTCGGATTTGTGATAATTAATTAAATTAGTGCAATAAATACACTAGAGTATTGTGCGTGATATTCGTCGTGTGCGCTAGTTCGTGCGTTCTTTTGATTTGACCACCAGTGGGCTAGATTTAACCCTACAGGCTGCTTTCGAAATTAGGTTGTTTTTAAAAATAGTACCTACCTCTCTTATCTACACTCGAGAACTTTTGTATATTTTTATTGAAATCCTTTTTTAAAAACTAACTTTTTTCTAAAGCTCACCATGCCTTAATATTAAGAATTTAATATAATAATTGTTGTTTTGAGGTTATTCAAAATAACTTATAAGTAATGAATTATTTTGTAAATATACATGATGTATGAATATTTCTGTACTATCAAAATACGTTTTGTATTAAAATAAGTGAATGATGTAAAAGTTTTCAAAGCTGCAGTTAGATAGCTGCTTAAAATTAACGTTGAAATAACTAGAACGCTTCGGAAAACCGAAAACTATGGCATTTCTTTTAGATTGTAGCATTTTGTGCTTAGTTCGATATTTTGTGAGCTGTTTATTAGAAGCCAAAACAGAATCTCATAGTTGTAGGAAGTAATACCCCGCCCGTCGGCCGCAGCCGGCCCGGCCCGGCCCGGCGCGGCCGCGCGGGCACCACCGCTGTGCCTAGCTACTGCAGCTTTGAGGGCCGCGGACAGATTGATTGAGATTATTCCTAGCTTTAAGTAACCCTGTACATAGTCTACTAAGTTAGATTAAATTATTGTAACGCCGTTTTCAAATAAAACACAATTTAATTAACTAGTTATCACCTTGTTCACGAATCGCCTTATGTCTAAATGTATTATATTACTAGATAGGATACTTAAAGTAGTTAGGTAAGTAAATTATTAAGTTCAACAGTGAAATAAACCTACCTTCTTTTCACCTTTTTCAAATTAATTGTTACGTAGAGTTTTTATTGTAATAAACGTCCCTTAATATCAGGTGCTAATGTTTTGATCTGTAATATCGAGCAGATCGGCGTTTTTATAAATTGTTAATTTGATTACAAAAGAATTGATTTTTATATTTAAAAGAGAAACTGAGAAATTTCCGTCTGAAGTGCTTGTTGTAAATATTGTGTTAATGTTTGAAAGTTTGTGAACACAAGAGTTGTTAGTATTTGCGGCACCATCACAGGACACTTTAATTTAAAATAAATACATGTTTATCATATAATCTGTTGTATTTTTTACAAGAATCTTAGAGATGGAGGAACCCTGGGCGTATGGAAAACATTATAGGCGGACTTCGCCATTTTTCATATAGGTAAGGCAATGCGATGGAGACATACCTACTGCAAGTACGTCAACGCTAGCGAGACCGTGAGCGTCTGGCTAACATTTCATTCAATGATTTCGCACTTTTGACACAATCTACCTATACTAAATCGTAGTTACGCTTGAGTCAGTTAGTTTTTGGTAGACAGATTTTTTGATTGGTCTTTTCAACTTCTAAAGCGATGTAAAAAAATTAAATGTAGGTACCTAACTCAGAAAATAGTTACGTACAACAGTTCGCTGTTGTCCGAGTATCTTCTATGCTTCTACGAACACTATGTCGCGATGCTAGTATATATTTTTGAAAGTTTTTATTCACAAATAAAGCATAGATTAAACCATGAAACTAATTGGTTCATGGTTTGGGGGAGTTTGCTAGTGACACGAGGGGTCTAGGATCTGATCCCAAAGTCCCTTAGGCATTGTCTTAACTTTTTACGATTCATAATTATAAATAAAACACTTCCTAACTGGATAGCATTATACTTAATCAAAACACTTAAGAAGTTCCTATAGGACATGCCTGCTGAGTTGTGTCCTTTTCCGTAGATTTCTAAACACACTTTTGCATTCAAACAACACTCAGCTTTTATGAAGAATGCATAGAATATACCTAATACACAAGTCTATTCGGCATTACACCATATTTTTATATATATAGCAGTCATATTTTTTGCAGAAACTTATGCTAGTACCTACTCGTATGTCAGTACGACGAATCAACTTTAGGTATTGCCATTACAATACGAAGTCCAAAAACATTGATCATGGGTAGGTTACTGATATAAAGCAAATGTAGCAACTGTTCTGCGTCGATATTCTGATTATACTTTATGAGAGGAAATTGTAGAGTTCCCATATACATACCTAATACAGAATACTTGTGGAGTTGAGCAAGAAACGGTGTATGTACGGTCCAATCCGGTGTGCGAGAGCGAGACGGCTGTATCCCTCCGTCTCCGTCGCGCCAGGAGTGGTTGCACACTGTGAACCGACCCGCGTCGAAGGAGGAGCTTGTTACGTGACGTGCTGGCTTTGGCTGCGGGCTGCGGGCTGCGGGCCGACACACGCACACACTGTTATTGATTCATATCATTCAGATCAGAAGAGCTGCCTATTTATAAAGTTTTTGTGTTGCGGTCAATTCTTAGCTCCTGCGATCGGTCGATAAAGACTCGAATCGACGAGATAAATATTATTTTATCCTATCATTAGTCCGAGCACAGAACTTTATCGACTCGTATTGTTACGAATGTTCGTATAGTAGGTATGGAGACGGTTTGTTAGCAATAATTGAAATCTATCCATTGCCGCACGGTCAGCTTAAATAAATGTGTGCCTTGTTAATTTTGGATGTTTGTAAACACGTTGTAATCTTAAATAACTGTAAAATAAAAAATTACAATGTTACTAAAACTTGCCACCGACTCCATACTATACGAACATTCGTAAACACACGAGTCGATAAAGTTCTGAGCTCGCACCGCATGTAAGCTAATATGCGCACCATAATAGATAGAATTACTCGATTCGATACCATGATTAACCCCACAGAACCAAAGGTGCCATATTCTTAAAAAGTACATGCTCTAATTGCCATATTTTAAGAATATAAATAATAAATAAAATAAATAATATATCGATTAAATAAAACACTTTTTAACCGGATTTATCGCGTATATTTACATTTTAAATTTTGACTCGACGTTTCGGTGTCTTTTCAGACCCCGTGGTCACGAGCGACCACGTGACCACGGGGTCTGAAAAGACACCGAAACGTCGAGTCAAAATTTAAAATGTAAATATACGCGATAAATCCGGTTAAAAAGTGTTTTATTTAATAGTATGAATCGCGAAAACTTAAGACAATATTAATATATCGATATAAAGGCCCGATGTATCGATATCGATGGTCGCAAGCTAACCTCGCTGATGGATGATAGGATTTTGATTGTTATGATGACCCTACAGTGCATGATTTTTTTGTCGTCTTCAAAAATAGGTACATAGGTTAGAAAATATGATAAGTAAGTACCTACTTACTACTTATTTCTTGGAAAATATAGAAGTTAACAGAAACACTCTTAATGTAGGTTTTTCCATATGGGAAATCATGCAACTTATAGTGTTAATCTATACTATGTATTAGGAACAGGTATGAATGAAATAAACTCATAAATATCAATATTTTTTCGTAAATAATAATAAGTTTTATGATCATTTCTTTACGTATGGTTACATAACCTTACAATCTTTGTAATTGTACTTTTTAAAAAAGGAACTTTTAGAGAATAATTGGAATCGGGTAACCTCAGCTCACGATTGTTTTCCATGCTGGAGAAGACTTCAAAGTGATAAGAAAAACCTTTACAAAACCAAAAATTTGTATCCACACATAAGATGGGGTTTGTTCGGAAGGTGCAGGCTTTTGTAGCACTAATTTGTTTCGTCAAAGTCTGTCTCGTTTCATTACAGCAGCTTGAAATTTCTTTCTCAATGTCTCCAATAAGGGTCTGGTACGGAAAAGTCTGTCATATCCTGGCTCTCCTCTAGGCTTGTAATTACTATAAGTAGTAGGTAAGTACTATTACCATTAAAATGTATGGCACTTCGTAGATTTTTAAGGTCTCCAAGATTAGGTCACCGTTTCAATTATCAGCTCACCTACTTAATATCCAACTCCATATCAATCGAATGATTGCCTTTTGTACCAGTCCTAACAAGAGACATGTGCCTAAATATTCCTTGTGCTCCTTCGTCATTGTAACCAATAGTTTAGAACAATCGTTTTGAATCGCGTATTTAGTAGATTTCTCAGCAATAGATATGATGTAGGAAATCATCATCACGACAGTACTGCAAATATAGTTCCAGATATAGTGAATGGATGTCTAGCAACTTATAAATGCCAGTAAAGTTGGTGTCAGTCGGCTGATACTCATATCTTCCGCCATATATGTATATCCTTTCTTCTTATGTCTTCCTGGCAGGCCTGACAGGGTGTGGGCTTGGTAAAGTACAACGTGGTGTAGGTGCTGGACAACTGCTGGAGGCTATGATGCTACTCGGTCTTATCTAGGATGTGTTTGTCTGAAAGTACTGGGCTGTGGTATAAAGTCGATTATGTACGAAGTATACATACTTATTGGCTGAGTGATGAGTCTCTAACCCACCAATGTTAGGTCTAGGACTAGGTATGCTGACGTTTGTTATCGAAGAAGTTATACTTCAGGACACATATTCTCTTATTTCATCACCAAATCCTGGATTCTGGTAAAGTCATCATCGCTGTCCTTATCAGACAGTTCCAGATCATCTTCAACATCGGAAGGAATTTTAAGAAAGTGATGAATATCATCAGATGTCTATTTTTTTATCAGTTCATCTGTGATCAATCATAGATTTTGAGGACATACATTTCTCGGTGTGCCACATTTGTAACACATACATTTGTTGAACTTTCAAGTAGATTTATTTATGAAATCACAAAATAACAATTAAAATAGCAAATGGAGACATAAACTTACGTCAGTTAATTAATATTTATCATTAGGTATTTCACAAAATTATCAGGTTTTCAATCTTTTTTATACGCTATTTGTTGACTATCGTCAAAATTCCGTTGGTTTAGAATAAATTAGGAGAAAAAATAAGTCCGAGATATCATAGCATTTTTTTTGTCCAGAAGCCAGCACATCAAGCGTCACAAAACTGTCAAAAAACTCTTTGCCCTCGACATTAAATTGGTTGGGGAAATATGATAGGTAATGTAACGCTTGATCTGCTGCCTTCTGTACCTAGGCTACCTACTACCTACATTGACGCATCAATCCTTCACGGTGATTTTACTTTTTACTTGATGACGGTACTTAGGTAAATTGAGTATTTAAATAAAAATATTTTTTTCTTATGTGCCATATAGGTAATATATGCCACTATGCGGTGTAGGGTTAAGTCACAGTACTAGATATCTGTGTGATTTCGTAGTATGTAGCTGCGTAGTTTATCACTCAGATTACAAGCCGCGCGATACCTATATGTAGTTAGGTAGGTTGCTTTGGTTTTCATCACTGTTGTCTAGGTACATCAATGAGTCCTAGTTTTTTAAAAATAGATAAAGCGTTTGTCTCCTCTCGTGATGAAAATTAATTGATTGAATTAATATAATTGAATATCTTATTTGTAAACCTTCAGAAACTGGAAGGCCCTGCTAGCTGAGAAGGTAGGTACTTAACATTAAATAAAACACTTTTTAACCGGATTTATCACGTATATTTACATTTTAAATTTTGACTCGACGTTTCGGTGTCTTTGCAGACCCCGTGGTCACGAGCGACTGAGGTGTCGAGCGTCGGATTGGTAGATTGAAAAAGTTATACATCATCATCTCCATCTGTTTCTCAGTCTTCGAGCGGATTGACACAAAACGAGCTGACAGTATCTTGATTCAGGTCGTGCAGCTTGCAGGATGTTAGAATTAATGTTTTTCAGGATAGGGTCCCATGTCGGTGATAGTTTCCAACCATCTTCTCTATTGAAATTAGGGTGTTTTTTTATTTCAATTGACGTGAAGTCGGTGTTTTAATGCTATGCATTCGTTGATTGTTTTATAATTTTTTATCACTTACAGAAAAACCTACCTAGAGGTAGTTACAGTTTTTATTTGTAAATTATCACGGACAGGTTTTGCATTAAAGAACAAAATATATATCCCCAGATACCCATCGAAGTGATATTATTCAAAATTTGTGGTCAACAATATATTGAGATCAAAAATTATTGTATTTTTATTGTTATTGGGTATCTGCAAAGATACCCAGTAAAAACACGCCTTTTAGGCGGAACGACCTTTTTCTGTACCTATTTATTCTGTCGATCTTGAATAAACAAATTATGTAGGTATTTCAAAATGCTGTAAGCATAGATAGAAGCTTAGGCACTAAGTTGATCAAAGAATTCTCAACATTGTAGGTAGATATGGGACAAATAAAAAGACCTGCATACATATAGGTATCTATGTCTATGTAGGAACTAACAAGTTTCGTGAATTACTTAACTTTTAGGTAGATAGGTACCACTTTGGTTTTGAGCAGGTTGAGTTGATAGAGTAGGTATCAATTTCGCGCATAAGTAGGGCAAACCCTACATATATCTAATACATAGGATGCTATTTATCCTGATATCCTGAGCTACGATGGCATTAAGTAAGAACATTAAAAACTGTTAATTTTAAGTCGTAGAACATAGGTTGTTGGGATTAAAGTGGAGAGGTTGTTGCAAGAGGTGATGCGCTTATTAAAATTAACCCTGTATTTGCAGTACCTTTTTATGCGTATTAGAGCAAACTGTTAGGTCATCGCCGCAATGAGGCAGGCACACTGAAAAAATTTCGCATGTAAAAATAACTAAGTTTCGGTTGATTTTAACAAAGCGTGTTTGTCAATATACAACCTGCAAAGTTTGTTGCTAAAAATAAATAAGTCAAGTTTGCTATTCTTACTTGATCAGAATCAACCGAGTAAATCGGTTAAAATTGTTTGCTTAGAAATAAAAAAGTAAGCTTGATTATTATTACAAACAAAATATTTGCAAACGTAGCCAACTTTACTGTTTATATTGACAAACTTTCTTGGATAGTTATAGCCAACCTTCTTGGTATTTGTAACCGTTTTGCTAGGTAGCCACAACAGACTTACTCTGCAATTGTAATATAACTATTTTTGTACTTACTGTTTTGTATATTCCAGTGGTTTTGTTAATAGTTGTCCTTTTATTTTTGTTACATTTCTAATATTGTTTAAAAGTATTCCTGTTATTTTTATTTTATAGCTGCAAATGTATCTATTGTAAACTATTATGAAATGTAAATATTATTGTTTACCTTTCAACGCTAAATTTGTCATGTAGCTTATGTCACTTTTCGGCACAGATAATTTATAAACTGTTATTAGGTTTTATATTCATTTCCTTTTCAATTAATTTTTAAATTATTACTTTAATATAAATTATTCTGAGATTTGCACAGTTATAATCAAGGGAATTATCAGCTCCACTTTTATCATACTACGACCGCTGCTCCAGAGACTAAAACCTCCTTGTTAATAGAAGTGACAGCCGCTGGCCGATGAAAAATGGATGTCTTTTGAACTATTATTTAATTTACGGCTGTCGAATGAAAATCGGGACTATAAAAGGAGCGGCGAGCTGAATTCGTGGTCTTTTGAAAATAAAACACCGATCAGAATACTTTGGAGAGTATTGAAGAAAACTATAAAAGTATCATAACTACATAACCTCTTGGAGCCGCTATATAACTTTATATAAACCCTTGGAGCATTATATCCTGGAAACTTAAGAATATCTAAGCATTTTGGAGAATTTCTGTGTATATATAGCAAATTTATGGACTGTAAGTGTAAAAAGTGTTTTTATATCTACTTGTGACCTTTTTTTGTAAATATATAAACTTTAACTTTATTTTTTATTTTCTCTTAACATCTTCCTTTAAATAGTAGGTTACTTAGGCTTTTACTTTAGGTAACACTACACAATGTGAGTTGTTTAACTCTGTAGCCACAGCCAACCTACTTGGTATCTGCAACCGTTTTGCTAGGTAGCCACAACAGACTTTCTCTGCAATGTTAGTCATTTAACTCTGTAGCCACAGCCAACCTACTTGGTATCTGCAATTATTTTGCTAGGTAGCCACAACAGACTTTCTCTGCAATGCGAGTCACTTAACTCTGTAGCCACAGCCAACCTACTTGGTATCTGCAATCGTTTTGCTAGGTAGCCACAACAGACTTTCTCTGCAATGCGAGTCATTTAACTCTGTAGCCATAGCAGACTTTCTCTGCAATGTGGGTAAAAAAAAAACTAAAAAAATACTGTTATTGTTCACTTATTATTTATTGTCATATATCTGAAAATCACAAAAGAACAGTCTCAAAGTTTACAATACTAAACCCAAATTACAAAGTAGGCACAGTCAGCATTAGCACAGTACAGCAGCATAGGCACAGTAGGCACACAGGATTTGATCAGGCAACTTTCCTGCCAACCCGGTGATTAAACCTCGTGAAGATTCCACAATCTTGCTATGGAAGTACACCGATGCCTTTTCTTGTGGGAATACTCTAATAATTTTGTGTACCCAATTTGCATAAATGGTACTCCTTATTGCATTTGACGGATGATTGCTCAAAATGTAGGTTCCGATGAGCCTTACCAATCTTATTCTTGCCGTATTATCCAACAGAATATGTGTATCTAAATTTAATAAACCTCTTCCTTCAAGGGTACTATTTAAAAGTAACGGTAAATCCTGAAAAACAGAAATAAATAAATTATAATTTCTACTCATTCTACCTATTTTATAATAATTTTTCTATTCTAAACGAGGCACTGTCTGCCGACATACAGGCATCTAACCTGGTTCGGCTGCATATTATATAACTTGACACAACTTTTTGTAACATCTAACTTGTAAACTGTTGTATATGTTATATTATTTTGGTACAATAGATCCGTTAATCCATGACTTACGGGACACCCTGTATATAAGAAAAATCTGTTTAATTTTTTTTTCACAAATATGGAACAGTAGATTTTTTTCAGGATTCAAAGTTGATTCAAAGTGGCATACCCTTCATTTATTTTTAATTGACTTTTTACATCTTGTATGAATGATGATAAATAGAGATATATGTATACATAGTACCTAATTATAGCTCTGAAGAAATATTACAATACATACGATAATGTTAATTTTGTTCTCTGATGGAATGGTTATTGTGATAGGTGTCTTGGGTGCGGGTGAGCTTGAAGCTTGAGGACGTGCATCAGGGTCAACCGGATATGTCAGCAAGTCAGACATAGATAAGTTAAAGCTTGAAACATCACACGCCTGTAAATTGAAGGATTAATTAAGACAACAGTATACAGATAATTAAAGCAGATTAAATTTTTGAATTGTTAGTGACTTACTTATCATCGGTAATAGGATGCATAGTCTTTTTATGTATTTCTAATTTTTTTGAGAATATGGCATGATGGCCAATTTTAGGAAATAGCTCCTTTAGGTCAGATTCCTGGAGTAGTGGAAGTGATAGAGATGTAATTGCATTTTCTGTAATTAAATAACTGATTTAAGAAAAATTATCATCAAATGTATCAAATAAACAAAATGTACAGTTCAAATGTATATTAATAAAAACTACTTTCCTCCTCTTTTTTGAAGTCTTTACTAATATTATAAAGAGGAAAGATTTGTATTTTTGTATGTTTGTAATGAATAAACTCAAAAACTACTAGAATTATTCAAAGATTCTTTCACCATTAGATGGCTACATTAACCAGAAGTAACATATTTTGCTAAGAAACTCCCACGGGATCAAGAGCTACGCGGGTCAAACCGCGCAAAGCCGCTACTCAGCTGTAAATTAAAGACACAACGGCATATCAGTGGCAATAAACCAGTATAAGCTAGTCTCACATAGAAGGTATTGAAACCCTCTACGGCGGCGCTACCTTGGCTCAAGATCACGCGTTCACTGGTCACTGGTGTGCGATTGTACGGTCTCTGTCTAATAAAATATATAAGATAAAAATTAAATACATCATCGAACTTACCTTTGACCACTTCTATATATTCTTCCAGACTCAAGGCTTTCAGCAGATTTTGTACTTCTTCATCCATTTACATTAAATCACTTGACTATAAAAAAATACGACGCTGTCGGGGCCGCCGCCGGCAGCGTCTTTAGGAATAAACAGTAGGTTCAGGCACAAAGCAATAGCATATTGGTACCTAATCAATCAACTACGTTTTATAGGTAACACACTCCTTTATGCGTCGTCGCACTCACTTAATTAAATTATTAAACGTTCGAACGAAAGACTGTTAGTTTGCGGCACGCACATAACTCTAGCGCTGACCGAAACGTGGAGGGGATATCTGCGCATCGGCGGCTCCACCGGCAGCCAGAATATTTACTTATGAATATTTAAACAAGTACTCTGTTAAAAATAACTAACTAAATAGCAAACAAAATAGCTAACTCCACCCTGCTACCAATAAATAAGTGTACTCGGTTAAATACTAATGAGTGTTCTTTTGTATTAGCAAAGCTAAGTGGTTATTAGTAGTCAAGTACTGGTTATTTAAGTTTAACCGTGAGTGGTAACGGTTAATATTACACGAATTACTCTGTTAAAGCTTATTGAGTGAACTTATTAAAATTTAAACAATTTTGTAAACTGTAAAATTTGTAGATTGAGTTATTTGTATTTAATGAGCAGTATGGTGTTAATAAACAAGTGAATTTAGCCATGTTTACGTATATATTATTTACCAAGTTTACTTCCATCATTTTCCACGAGTCTTGATTAAAAATAAACAAGATCCTTTTAACAAAGCCAAAAAGGTACTTTGCTAACTCCTCATTTTTTCAGTGCAGCAGCATGGCAGCGCGACGACGCGGCCATGATGGTGGCTATATGTAGAGGTGAAGGTATGTTAGTTTTCCTATTTTTCTATTTTTTTATTTGTCTCAATACATAGGTAGGTCTGCGGATTTCCCATCATTATTTGCTGTACGAAACAACTTAAGGAGCTACGTCGTCGCATCTGGGGAGTAATATGTCCAGCGAATTGTTACCTTTTCAGATCTATCAAATACCAGCAGTGCTAGCACGGATCTTTTGTCGATCGTAAGTTTACGAATGCTCGTATAGTATGGAGTCGGTTGCAAGTTTTTAGTAACAATGTAATTTTTTATTTTACAGTTATTTAAGAGTAGAACCTGTTAACAAACATTCAAAATTAACAAGGAACACATTTATTTAAGCTGACCGTACGGCAATGGATAGATTTCAATTATTGCTTGCAAAACCGTCTCCATACTATACGAGCATTTGTAAACTTACGATCGACAAAAGATCCGTGCTAGCACTGCTGTTAACGACTAGGAGGTTACTCGCCTGTGCAAACTTTTTGCGCCTGAACCTATTTTATAGTTGTAGTTACTTCTTATGTTGTTAACTCAGTACATTGCTCTATCGATGATGATATTACGAATTTCCTACATTGCACTATCAACAATTATAATACATGTTAAGTATTACTTACTACAGTCCATTCCAACTGAACCACCGTCGTCGGGCCGCAGGCCGCGACCTTACTTTCTTCTTTCTGGGAGTTCAACGCAATGCAACGAAAATTCTTATGATCTTTGCTTGAATATTCATTTTGTTGATTAAAATAAAAGGTAGCGCTAACAGGATTGTAATCTTAAGTACCTTAGTAGGGTTTCATCAGCCCTAGATTCCTAGTTACGAGGAGGCGCCTGGTTATCTGCAAGTCCGAGGCTGGGCCGCTCTAGTTGTAATTAGATATAATGATACTGAAGATTTATATCTAAGTAGTCCTTGTATAAATTGTTGCGGATTACAGCTTAGGTACTTGAGACCGCATTGTCAGGTTTATGTCATAAACTCATAATTAAACTTATTTAAGTTTAAAAATAGCTTAGAATAATTTACCTAACTATCTAAAGATGTAAAAATAAATATCTACTGATTTCAGAATTGCCAGATAAATTATGTCCGTATTTTCTATCATAAAATGTAGCAAATGTATTTGCACTATAGTCTGGCTAATGAAAGTAGAGATTGAGAATATCTGGCGAATTTAAAAAAAAATCCCATCATGGACTTGATTAATTTTTTTATAAAATTGTCGTAAAAAGATACAATATTGGTACTGTCCTACTTTTCGATGAGAAGTATATAATTAAAATGATAGGCAACTAGCATTAATCAGGCTTAAAAATAAAACAATAAAATACAATAAATATTTTTATTCATTGTAATCAAAATCTGAATCCTACAATTCAATATGGAATATGTCAGAGTCACTGGTATCGCTGTTCCTACATTGGTTATGAAACTATCAAATTTTTTTTTTTATTCATTTTCAAATATGAAAATTCCAAAATCTCAATTACCAAAACCACCAACAACCGTTCGATTGACAACAGTGACACCAGAATAAGTTGCCATATAAAAAGTTTGCAAAAACCCCCATTGTCTACTTTCGTTAGCTAGACTCTAGTAACAAAGATAAATAAATACTTTATATAGAGCCATATTACAGGCACATTTTCTTAAAACTTGTTTAATATTATTTATTATCTTAAACCTAACTTGAGATACCTATATCGCGAACAGTCCATCATAAAAGGGCTCTTTATTTTCGGGATAAAATAATAGATACTAATATTAATCAATAATAGCCTACCTATGTGGCTGTATTCACAATAAGGCACCTACCTACATGAAAATTATAATCCGGACTCCCAAACCAATGTTCAAATTTTTATGTTTACGCATAAATGTACCTTAACGAATAAGCACAGAAAACGCCTTGATGCGCCTTTTATTTATACGTACAAACACGCAATTGCCTTAAGTTAAGACGTCCCTAGAGAAGGGTAAACCTTTTTTGGGTTAGAATTTTCTCCGTCCCTGTATGGAGGGTCGACGCAGCGCAGCATGCCGACTTGGTCAACTGATTTAGATATTCAGGGCAACAATTAAAACAAAGGTAGTGAGCATTAATAAATCATTCTAATCATTGAGAGCCATTTTAGGTTCAGCTAAACGTAATGAAATTCATCATCTTAACATTTTAGGCCGTTTCAGAGTCAGTCACCGAAGTCCATTGCATTAAGATAGGTATGTTTTGTAAACAAAGAAATTGCCAAATAATTAATATAAAATCTTAATCTCAACTTTAAATATTGGGTATCATATCATACTTAAGCTTAGTGTATTATTTATTATTATTATTTGATGAGTTAATTACTTAATAGTGTATTAACTCATCAAATAAGCTTCTGATATGATACGAAAATAACGAGGATTTACCTCGCAATTAGGGAATCTAAATAATTTAACCCACCAAGATGACTAGGTATCACTGAGCTAGATGTGTTTTTGAAATTAATTACATTAGAATGTCTACTATGTAGGTAGGTACCTACATCTTTGTCCTTATTGCCAAAGTTTATTCTGTACTTGGAACCTGTAACGGGATTCCTACAACCCTAACTCCCACGAAAATGAGATGTGAACAGTGCAGTCAGTGGACGCCCTGCGTTAATGTGTTTTAAATGTTTTTTGAATATTTTGCAAGTAAGTTTATTTTATTTCTATTGTTACAATATCCACAGCCCTTAATATAAATCATTATAATTATATACTTATTCATTTATTTATTTTAATGCGTATGTAATGTTTATTATATATATATATATGTTTATTATATATAAGTATAATTTGTTTCTGGTTGTAAGTTAAGTTTTTTTTTTGTTTCTTTGTAATGACTGTTAATGTGACGTGTTCTTTATTGTATATATATATATTTTACTCAAGGTGTAAACTGTAAACCAGCGCTAAAGAGATGCTTGTCGCTCTCAATAGCAATATGCTGAGGTTACACCTACCTCCACAAATGTACCATGTACCTACATGTACCTACATGTACCTTAATTGGTCTACCTTTTATTACTTTGATTTCTATTAGGTTTAGTAGAAACTAAAATTAGTTTATAGAAACTAACTAAAATTAGTTAGTTTCTGATATTCACACCATATTATCTGGCTCAAATCAAATTTCTTTAGAACTCACGTAAGGGCTACTAGATATTAGATGAATAAACTTGATTAAAAATGTTGGATTTCAAAAATGACCTAAATAAACTCCAATAAAGATTAATGACTTGGCGGCTAATATATTTATACAGCACTCGAACTGCCCCAGCCGGCACTCGAGCCCAGGACCTCCGGCAAAGAAGACTGTGTTTCTAGCGCTACGGCAACCAACGGTCTCGCTTGCACTCAGACTGCAGTAGAAGTACAATTACAGATATTTTCAATTTTGAGGGCTTTCGCAGTGTTGCTATCGTAATAAAACAGGTTTTTAACTTAAATATAGTATCATATGTTACCTATATGAATATGAAATCAAATTTTACGCACCCCCAAGAATATCCGTTTGACGATACCTAACTTTTCTTGAAAACTCAAAATAGCATTATGCAATCGGATTCTTATATCTAAAATGTATTTTTTTAAATAAGGTCGAAGTAAAATGTTATAAATAATTCAATGCAGTAAATTAACAGTTCTAATTGTCAAAAAGAAAAATAATGATATAACTTTGTAAAATCTTCGCAATGAGGCACTGAATGAAATGATTGATAATGAATGGTTCTTTTTCATTCGTTTAGCATAAAATTTTAAAGCAATGTCTACGTGAATTTGAGGTGTATACTTTATCTTTCCAGTACCTAACTACTTAATGTTTTTAAATTAGTTCCAATAGAAGTAAAATAAGTTTTCTGCTACTATTTAAAGTCGATGAAAAAGTAAGTGACGTAAAGCAAATCCAGTCTAGAAATTAGAAAATGAGAGAATAAAATATTTAGTGGGTCAAATTATTTTTTTCCCAACTTGAGGATGTTACCTACTTTAAAATAAATATCATTCGTTCGCTTACACCTCATCATTATTTTTTTCTTCCCTAAAGGGGGCACACTGGAACCGTCATTTTACTGCATTGAATTATTTGCCGCGGTACAGATTACGAACCGTCAAAAGTTCAAGCAAAAGAACTGTCAAATTCTACAGCAAGCATTCTTACTTCTCGTAATGAAATCCTCCTTTTTTCCCAC
This sequence comes from Stenoptilia bipunctidactyla, assembly GCA_944452665.1. Lineage (NCBI taxonomy): Eukaryota > Metazoa > Arthropoda > Insecta > Lepidoptera > Pterophoridae > Stenoptilia > Stenoptilia bipunctidactyla. Next base: position 638,400 of record OX101724.1, on the reverse strand, counting down.
CGTACAATCCTGACATCTCAATAAACGTTGTATGTAGTCCATAACGACATGATTTACAAACATTGGTACCGCCGCGGCTTCGTCCGCTAGCCTTCGCCCGCGCAAGAAGAAAGGCGTCAAAGAATGTTCCTAATTGCTGCGCTAACGGGCGCTTATTGAACGCATTTCTTAGTTTAAGATGAAAGATGCCGCCGCCGCGCCGCTGGCTTCATTCATGCTTCCATTGTTTACTGTTTGCTAACGTTAACCTATTGTTTTACGCGGAGGGACTCTCCTTTATCTGGGTTCTTTAGAAATTGGCACAGTTTTATCTCCTACTTAGTTTAACCTTTTGTCTTTTTCTTAAAATTGTAGGCTACAATGTGTAGTATGAAACCTGAGCAATTTTTTAGGGTTTAGAAATTTAAATTCCACCTGGTGGTATCGACTACGATTTCAGGTTTCCTAATTTGTTAACATATTAACATCAAAATGTGAGGTTCCTACCTAATTTAAGTACCTATAAGCCTTTACCGTGAGTTTCAATTTCCTTACCGTTGCAACATTGCTGATGTTTTCAATCGTAATGCCCAGAGATTAATCACATGTTCTGCCGGTCACTGTAAAAGAAAGGCCTGGATCTGAGAGCTGGTGTAAATGGTTTATTTAAAGAGTACTCTGAGCAAGTATTGGGCATCTTGTCAGCTGCTACGTGAAATTTCATCTTTGTAATTTAGATGGTTGGTATTATAGTCTGAAATAAACTTACATTAGCAATTTCTCAAAACATCTGTCGACCCATAAGCCCTTGAGAAATAGGTTTTAACTTTCCTTAAAAGCGGCTTACTCATCAAGAATTGCAGCTCCCATGGGCAGTGGCGATGCTCTATTATCATGTAAGGCATGTGCTCGTTTTACCTCTATTAAGTTATAAAAGGACTGAAGTTCGTTCCTTACTACAAAGTCCTTAAAATATGATTTTTTCTTCGATTGACTATTAGTTTGGCAGGCCTTAATTGATACTTTATTTCTCTGGTTTTAGATCATCGGTTGTTTGGAAGTCCTGCCCCGATCGGAACACTAAATTATTCTGTAGCCATTGAACATATTTGCGATATACTCAAGTATGTAAATAATGAAATTCAGCTCACAAGAAACCTTGCAGACTGTATATGCTGCAAAGTCAACACAGAGGCCTTTCTTTTAGGTTGACACAGTCTCATTTGACACATTAGTAATTCTGCAGCAACTGCAAATTATGAATTCCGCCAAATTATTCCCATGCAAAACCTCAAATTAGCCTCAAAGTTCATCCCACTTCGAAGTACTCCAGAATAAACTCCGGAGTTGTAAATAAAAGTTAAACTAGTGTACAATGGGTAAATGAAGGGCATTAGGACCACCTCGGGTCGGCGCGATGAGAGCGGGCCGCCCCGCGCCGAGCAAACAGCGCGCTGTTTGCGCCCGCGCAGCCGCCGCGCCGCGCCGCGTTGTTTGTCGTTTGACAGTCCTGACGCGGGCTTAAGAGTATAAGAGGAGTAATACTCCTCCTCTTATAATATTTATTTATCCTTTACTAGCTGTTTCGCGCTGTTTTACCCGCGCCATTGCAAATCCCGCTGCAATATCGAGATAAAAAATAGCCTATTTGCTATTCCAGACTGTAAACTATCACTATGCCAAATTTCATCCAAATCCATAAAGCCGTTTTGCCGTGATAGAGGACATGCATACATCCATCCATCCAAACTTTCACATTTATAATATGGGTAGGTACAACATTTTAGTTTGCTTTTATTCGATGTCGCTGTACGTACGTCGATTAAATCGCGCAAGAAGAGTATAAATGACTTAGCCATATTTACTTAGTAGACTACCTACTTTTATTCATTTTCAATTTCACATTTATAATATGAAAAAAAAAATACAGAAAAAAAATACATAGAAAAACAAAAACAGAAATACAAAAATACAACAGGTACAAAAGGTGGTCTTATCACTAATAAGCAATTTCTACCAGACAACCTTTAGGTGAGAAATTGGAGGCATTAATATAGGTACCTACTACAATTTCATTAAAAAACGTAGATATATAGTTATACCTATATAGCTGTAATACAAAATCTTACTCTAATTATCGTGAAAATTTAAGAGAATTCTAAGACATTTGGGTTCAGCAAAAATATTGCTATTTCACTCAGGATCCCGCAAAAATCGGGACACAATGTATCTTTAAAAAACTTTTATAGCTATGCTCGTATGGTAAAAGTTTAACTGATATAAAATTATAAACTTAATTTGTTAAATAGACTTCGCTGCTATAAGTTAATTATTTTCCTATCACTAAAATATAGGTATCTCCCTATTCATTATTTACGACGTAAATAATATTAATAAAATTATAGGTACCTAATAAATTCAAATTCAAATTTCTTTATTGCGTATCACTGTACAGAAAGGATCTTAAAATAATTGGTGGTTCTAGTGACGCCCTTAGGATTATTTTGAGATAATCTATTTTCTATTTTCGACGTGGAAGACCTTGGGGGAGGCCTTTGTCCAGCAGTGGACGCCTACAGGCTGTGGATGATGATGATGATCTTTTTTCTATTAGAATTTCCTATTTTGAATAAGCAGTAAACTGAAATATTGAAAGGATAAAACTATCTCATACTTATTTTTTGGTATTTAGCATAAAATAGTGAAGCTACGGGACTCCTAAGTTTGTGTTGAGAAATGAATAGAATGAGCAACCTTAATTCCGCTTTACGCCAGCTCCCGGCCTGCTCGGTGCCCGCGCGGCGTGACTCAAGATAGCCTCAGACACCTCATTAACCAAAGCCAACACTTGACACCTCATAGCAAACGTAACACAGGAAATGCCGTTTATGACGGAATAATGAAGGTTCTGTTGACATTACATTTGTGAATTAATTAGGTAGTTATGCTAACTACAATGGTCACCGAAGATTACTCACGCCTCCGCCGCTGCCGCTGTGGCAACTGTTTGTTCTGGCCGCTGCTGCAGGCGTGTGCGTCTGAGTGATACTTTATTTGATTTTTATTAAACTTATACCACTATCAAAAATAATCCACGGTGGCGGCATTTGCGCTACAAAATATGAATTTCACCAGCAGCGTCATCAACTGTGATGTCTCGGACTAATGAAATGTCATATTTACACACTTCTCTTGACGAAGGTAAAGTAATTAAATCTTATTAGTTTTTTATTAGGTACCTATGTAGGTACGTACCCGTTCTTCGATTTTGATCAATAGAAGTAATTCATGGATTTTCCCTAAGCGTGAAATAAGAAACCACTTTTTAAGTGCAAACTTGGAAAGTAGTAGTTTCATTTAACTAATCAGGAGGACGTACAAAGGTGCTATTATACCTAATAAGACTTCGGTTCGATTCGTACTTACCGAAGCGACAACGTTTACCTACTAATTGGACGTTCAGGGTCCGCCCGGCTGATGACCCCGCTATGAAACTGATATGTTTTGTCAGTGATTAATTAAAATTTAATCTGTTTAAACTTACCTAAAGCCGCATGTGCCACCACACGCCTCTATTACCTACATTATTCACATCCTGTGTTCATCTCATCGACAATGTCACTCAACATCGCAGTATAAATAAGTGCATATTACGTAAGTAAACCACGGTCTATTATTCATAATATTCAACGAGTTAGAAGTCTCCCGTCACGGAAACCAATTTATGTAAAATACTATTTATAAAAAATTCAAATAATATTCCTTTGAAATGTGAAGAAAAATACTAATAAACTTAGCTTTGCTTGATTAAACTTTAAAAAGTGCAAATTTTGTGCCTCGGCTGGACTCATATCTTCAGCTAACTTTACCAAAATCTCTGTGAGGACCGCGTCACTGCCTTGTCCTGCCTAGCCGACAGAATATCTCTTCGACCACCTCCGTGGAGAATTGGTCAAGGTCCGCCTGTCCTGGACATGAATGCTCTAAGCCGGGCGCCGGGCGCGCCGGGCCTTTAGGTACCTGTAGGTACCTACTACCTACCACTACCTACTAGCGTAGTGGTAGGTACTAGGGTAGTTTAGCTATAAGTATAGTGTTAACAATACAAGCCAATTAAAGCTTAGGTAATTTGGGGTGTAACGTCGTGATATTTGGCACAGCCCCCCGAGCTGCATAAGATAATGGTTTAAGAACTGTGGCCAGTTTTGTTTGTAAAAACTTCATTATTATCCATTATTCACATAAATCCATAACAATATCACATTTTATAACAAAATAAAAATAAATAACTTATTGGGAAAAGGTTTCCACCAAGACATACTGTATAATTTCGTATTTAAACAATTCCTAGGTACCCATAGACATTACTACCATCAGTTAAAGGCAAACACAGCCTGCACAATTTAGATGTTTTTTATCAAGGCAAAACAAGGAAATCGTAAAATAAATATCTTTCAATCAAGCAACCAAGAGACTAAAATTAATTTTCAAAAAGGGGAAAAGGTTTTATATTACCTACTGTGAAGTTTGTCAAATCTAAGGCCCAATTAAAAGTTTTTAGGACACACCTACAAGAACACCTATTTAATTTTATCTTTCCATATAATCTAATTAATATCTAAATAACAGGAAATGTAAGCCTTGAGCCTATCTTAGAGCTCGCTTTGTTGGCGACTGCACTAACACATAAACGTAAACGTAAATTCTACAGTTCTGATTAATTTAAATCCCTGAGTTTAAGTCGCCACAATCATTCACCAGTCCATTATTCAGCGCCGGGTTAATCCGGCGATTTGATATCTTGATAAAGGATGGATTACCGGCGAACTTCAAAGAGGATAAATTATTTTTTAATCCCTGCCTTCGTCACTTATCTAGGTTTACGTAGCACACAAATATGCGCGTATCAGTTTGTGTTACAGCGGTACGTAATGGAAAATGTAAGGGCTGACACTGCGCTACAAAATTGCCCCGTGTCCCGCACGGGCGTTTTTGTATGTTAGTCATTAGTCAAAATGGCTTAAGAGAAGTTGACACTTAGAAATAAGTTTAAAGAAATTAATATTCTTACGTTTGCCTCACAATATATCTTTGAAAGTCTCATCCAACGCCATCTCCATCTCCATCTCCTTCTTATCCATACAACAGCAAGAACGTCATGCTCCCTCAGGCGGCATGGCTAGCGGTAGCGTCGGGTGTCGGGTCACCCTCTTCCCTAAAATATGGTTGAGGAGGGTGATGGCTGGTGCTTGCGTTATACTCGTGAACGAGTGCTGCTAGCGGTGCCAGGTCGTTTTGCAGAAGACTTTATGACTATGTTACTTTTTTGAATTTGACTCTGACTTCCCCATCTCCATCCCATGCCCCCATGTTCACGTCCGTGTTAGTGACCAGTCTCTATCCACGACTATCCTCATCCTCATCTCCATCCACATTATCTGTAATATCTCTCACCTCTATCGCTACATCTATCTACTTCTATCTTTACCTCTATATCTATGTCTACGTTTCTGTGTAGTACTTGATTGCCTAATGTATAAATATAATAGTAGACTCCAGAAGATCACCAACTCGTTCATGGGTCAATGTGTACCTACGCTTTTATAATAAAATTCCAAAATATTTAAGATTAACCCTTCGATAGATTTAAGGATAAGTATAAAGTTTTATTATAAGATATCCGGATGCAAGAAGATTGTAAATTTTTATTGTGTATTTTTAAAAGATGATTGCTGTTGAGTTTCTTGCCACTTCTTCTCAACAGATCGACTTTCCGAAGTGGTGGTAGATTCAGTTCAATTTGTAAATTGTGACTTATTTCAAATGTCGGTATTTAAATACTTTCGAAATAAAGATTCTTTTGACTTTTTTTTGACAAGTTGGGTTAAAATGTAAAACATCAACGCAAAAAATTTAATTCAAAACTAATTTAATTGAACCGAAACTACCTCGAAAGATTTTTAAAACGGTCAAAGGATTCTACCGCCTCAATTACAAATTAAAGTTAATGCAGAAATGAACTTGTTTCTTGTGATAAGGTTCGTACCTAAGAGGCAAAAATTACGAGGCGAGAGTTTTTATTATTTGCATGGACTATTGCATGGACTATTATCCTTTTAGCACCGAAATAAATTTAAATAGTTATTATTATACTTATTTTCAACCGACTTCCAAAGAAGAAAGAGGTTCTCAATTCGTCTGTTTTTTTTTGTCTTTGTTACACGATATTTCGGAAAATTATGTATCGATTTTGAAAATTCTACTTCATATGATACTTCATAGTTGGTCCCATATAAATTTCATCGAAATCGGTTGGGTAATTCTTTGAAAATTTCAAACTTTTGAAAAAATATGTATGATTTCGGACAATGTTTACGTTGATGACATTTTCAACTCAGCCACAGTTTTGACGTGAAGTCGGTTTTTTAATGCTCCTGATGAGAACCTCTTCCTTTTTTGGAAGTCGGTTGAAACTACTGAAACACATGCCATTAGATAGGCACATCGAGAGCAGTTTTTGTAGATGGGTAGATTGCCGACTTGGTACTGAGTTGTTCTAATATTTTATTTGCATACAGGGTTAATTTTAATTAGCGCATCACCTCTTGCAGGCTTGCTCTCCACATTACTCCCAACAACATTTGTTCTACGACTTTTTAATAATAATAATAATAATAAAATCCATTTATTTCCACAAACATGTAAATTACAACAGAAAAAAAAGAAACATACACATTTAGCATGGAAATGGGTCAAGACTCAGCATATTGCTGACAAGTGCAAACAAACACTTGACAGCGCTGATTTTCAGTCTTGCCGTAAACAACATACAATATATATATTATAACCATTAAGTTTAGACACAAAGCAATATACTTGACTCTATACATCATCTATACATAATAAACAAAAACAAACAAAATAAGGAAAGAGTTGTACCAATGTTACCAGCTATAACTAAGCTTATTAAAAATTTTTACTACTAACTACTAAATGTATATACTTAATTTATGTATCTTTACTTAATATTTACTTTAATACATATTAATGCACACACATACAATACAAACATATATAGATAAAATAATTACATTGTAAAAAATATATATATATATGAGGATATTTATACATACACACACATACCAGTACATTTACAATATCTTTATACTTACACAGATATAAAGTTAATAGTTAATAATATTAATAGTTTTTAAAATTTTTGTTTTCCCATATGAAAACTATTTATAGAGGCGTAACTCTATTTACTCTGAGCGTATGCCACGCACCTTGTCAATAAAATATCGCTTCATAATAATAATAGGTACTTCTTACAAAATGTAGAGTAAGGAGCAAAATTTTTTTTTTATCTTTTGTATTATTTATCTAGATTTGTATAAAGTCGTAGAACAAATGTTGTTGGGATTGGGATTGATGTGGAGAGAGGCGGGTAACAAGATGTGATGCGTCAATTAAAGTTAACCAAGCTAAAAGCAAAAATAAGCAAACGTTAAATAAGTCAGACTGCATTATCCCAATAGCCCAAAATAAAGTTGTATTTTTATTCTAAATATAATGGTCTTTATTGATACACAAACGTCAATATTAAAAAATAATAATGAATACAAAAGATGTTGCTAAAAAAGGGCTGAAGCTAAGCTAAATGTCATTGATGAAATGAATTGAAAAACAACTGCGGTAATTCTGCCTTCGCCCACAGATGAAACTTCCGCTAAGTATAAACTATCGTCATGTTTATCCGGACCACTAAATAGTCCTTGTAATTAAAAGCGTCCAGTGAATTGGTTTCTCGCAAAGAGAAACACAAATCTTATAAAACATATGAACATTAGAAATAAATATACGAATTCCAAATTGCAGACAAGCTTTTGATTTGAGTACTTATTAAAAAAATCGGTCATTCTCCGTTTTAATACATATTATTACGTATTAAAAAAATATTTTTTTTTTACGTAACAGGTAGTCAATCGATTTCATAGAAATTTATATGGGAATACTTCTGACGTATCATCTGTCATATGAAACAAGAATATTCAACATCAATTCATTAGTGTCCAAGAAATCGTGTAACAAAGATACAAAATGTAAATCCTTCTTTCGGTTGAAAAACATGCTCAAATCGTTTGATCCGTTAAGGAGTCACACAAAAACACACATACAAATATCAAAACGAAAACTCCCCTATTTTGTGTCAGGGGTCACATTATAAGTAAAGACTATGAAAAAAGTTAGCGGGGTTCGGAAGTTGACTAACTTTGAAGGCATTTTCCCTATTATCGTCATTTATCGATTTTCTTATTTAATGCTGTACCTAAGGCTGACTGTTTTCCTTTTCATAACATAACTTTTTTTTGAGTAGGTAATTTCTTGCAATGGCTGTGTAAATATCTAACTGTATAGTTGATAGGGTAGAGTTGCGTAAAATGGACTGGCTCCTAAATTGTACCACCTTAAAATCATATTGCCAACGTAATAAAGAAGCTGCCATTTTTGATTCGCCGTGTTTGCAAAAGAAATATTTGAGAAGCGAAAACAAAAAAAACGACGTTTTATTGTTATTTTTTTGTCATATTTGATAAGATTTTTTGTTTTAATGGTAAGTACAATATTGTTTCATGATATACAAGAATATAATTGTGTAACTGTACTTTATAGTTTATTTAGTAGGTAAACATTGTTATTCATAATGTTTGAGGTTATTTTTCTAACGGAATTTTTAAATGTATGTAAGTGTGTTGCCTAAAATGTACCACTTAAAGTATCCTTTAATTGGACTGGCACAATTTACGAGCTTGTTTTTAAAGTATTAAATATATGTATATATTTTTTTCAGATGTTTGGTAAGGAGAAAAAATATTATAAATGGTCAAAAGAAAACTTAGAGAGGGCTTTAGATTGTTTAAAATAAAAATCCATCATGTTGAGATTTTTATTTTTGTTAAGTACAATAAAGGAAAACCCTTGGTACAATTAAAGAGACTGGTTGCTTTTAATGGACCGTTGGACTTTAAAAAAAAAACTGTAATTTTTAGATTATATAAAGGTTTAATTACATTTGAAATAAAAAAAACTATGTCATTTAATAGATGGACTTTATATTTTTTTCATTTATTTCTTTCCAACTCCTCTAAAGTCGAGGGAAATTTGGATTATTCACTAACCGGTACAATATTGGAAACTGTACTCTAAGTCAGTAGATTCGTGTGGGATAGATCTGAGTTAAAACCAGAGCAATATCAGGATGAAAAGGAATCTTATGCTAGATGGTGCTTTATGGCCCGGCCTCCGTAGTTCTGGGCCGGGCCAGTTTTATGAAACAGAATGTTCCGAAATGGCTCAGGTTTGGGTGTACCTACACGGGACAAACGACTAATAAATAAAGACTTTAATTTGTCGTTTGTGTTTTTGACGGTACAGTAAGATATTAAAAAACCGATGGAGATGGTGGAGATAAAATTTTATCATCTATACCTACTATTTTAATAAAGTTGAAAAGTTTGTTTCCTTGTCTCTCTAGCTGATTGTTTCCTTATATATTGTTTCTTTAATACCTAGTCTAAGTTTTGAAGTCAATGTTTTACCCATAAATTCCCACAGGCAGGATCAAAAGTTAGGTATGTGATTTAAATTTGACAGACTCTTGACGAGTCTTAAATACAAGGCCGAAAACTTTTAATGACCATTTTATTCTATCTTCTCATCAGTATTTTCTATAAGATTGAATTTAAACGCGGATTTAATCATCAAAAAATGTGTCTAAGATTATACCAAAAAGGCTTTTAAAGTGGACCGCTGCGGCACTATGTGCGGCGGACTTTGAAATACTATTTATTAATTAAGGTTCCCACCGCACAGCACATAGGTACCCCGCACATAGGACGTTACACACAACGCAGCGACGCCGCACCTGCTTTGAGCCTTAATGCCGGCTCCGAGGCATGAATAATTACGCCTTGGATCAAGATTTATATTTATTGCCTCTCTGATTTATGGCGGCTGTATAAAACTACGAAAGCCGATCGCCGAACTAAGTCGTTGCGCGTCCACTCGCGCACCGATGATGTTATATAGCCGACGAAAAAACGTAGGCGACCGATAATGCATTCTCAGATTGTGTTACTTTGTGTTGGCAATACCAAATACCAAAAGATGCTATGACGCCGCCGCCCCCTTGACCTTTCAATTCGAATACCAGAAACAACGTTTATAGACTTGAATATTGTAAATTAAAAAGTTTATAACAATAAATATATCATCACCGCATTCAGCGATAATGAATGTAGCGGCGCTAGAGATTAAAGCTAATTAAAACAAAAGCCTAACCGAAACGCTTTAACGGTTAATTTCCCAGCAGTGTTCGCACAATGGGATGTTCAGGGAACAAAATACGGAATATGATGAAAATACAATGCCGCCGCGCCGGCGAGTTCCCCGCACGTGATAGTTTTGCGAAAAAGTCCCAAGCGCGGCTTCATCAAAGGCCGCATCCTTCCAAAAAACCTGCTAAAGTCAGTCAAAATATGTACAAACGACGACCGTAATGGGCTAAACAATGAAAAAAATGGATATCTTATTTAAGTATGAACAATGAGCGGAGTTGGGTGCCGAGCTTCCCTGCACAATAGTTTTATGGGAGTCGTAAACCGCGTCTTTGTTGGGAACTCGGCCAATAAAGCGGCGGCGGCCCTCACCCCGCGCCCCTTGCCCCGCGCCGCCGTCACCCGCGCCGCACGGCATGTTGGGTAGAGGTGTTTTGGAACTCTTTCTGAACTGTTACCAAGCTTACTTTCGATTAAAATATGTATAAAATGCTTTTTTACTTTGCTTTTTTTATTGAAAGACAATGATGGGGTAAAATGAACTCTAGAATAAAGTTGGTTACGAAAAGGTTAAACCAATTTACTTTACTACTACGTATGTGTAGCATATTTCAGCGTCGTGTGCAATTGTTAATCCCAAAAACTGCACTTGTCAGCTATCATAAAATTGTTGGAAAAACAGTTAGTTGGCTTATCTAAGAGTCGGATCTTAAATGTGCCAGAATCAATTGATAGAGCAGGATAATATAAACAAAATACTAGTACGTGCGTAAAATTACTAAAAATAAATTGAATGAAATGATACAAACGTGAAAATGTGAGAGGATGCCTGTTGCTCTTGCTCGAGAGGCAGGATTTACCCTGATTATGACCTTAGGATTCATTTCAACTTTAGGTAATTCTGAAGCGACTCATCTTTTAAACGTCTTTTATTATAAGTCATATTTTTGAGTAGGTATCGGAAGATTTATCTAAATTTTCATAAGTTGAGACCTGCAGCCCGTTTTGATGAAGTGATGGTTATTTGTTATTCGTGTCTTTACAAAAAAACCTTTTAGATACTTAACTAAAATATATAATTGCTACGTGTATTAATGGCATCATCTGAATTAGTTCTAGCCTTATCTATTTGCAAACACAAAGGAACGCCTCATAAGGAAAAAATAATAAAACAGCAACTCTTATCTTCAGAAACCGTGATGTAAGAATATGAAATAATTTTGAATTCTTATTGGTAGATTAATTTAATTTTACATAGGTAATACATATGAAAAAATGACGATAAATCTGTATACATTAAGTATATTGCCTCCTAGAATCCAGTCAGTAATATTTCTAACAGTAAACTTAGGAACGAGTTCCACTCGTGCTTGACTCTATGCTTATTGCCGTGTTTACATATTTGCGGCTCCATCGTCACCTAAATGGAGAGGTGTAGATCAAATGGGAATTTAGCTAACAATAAGAATAAAAAAGGAAGCGCCTTTATACGTAGGTACCTATAGCCCGGCCAATTTAGTCATTCGAGTTACATAAACTCCCACCAAGCTAAAAATTGGTAAGATTGTTTAAAATATGATAAAAAAATAATTGAAAGTTCCCTATATTTCCCCTGTATGGTTTTTTTTATTCATGGTCAAACGTCAAAAACATCAGTTTTTTGCAATTTCCAGCAAAACTGTCAGTTTGTTAGAAAAATACCTAGGACGAAATTGGAGATCATAAAATTATCTACAAAAACGTGTCAATATTTTATTTCCTAAGAGCTACCGTTTTGGAGACATCACGATTCAAAAAGTTATAAAAGTTGTAATCGTCATAATATGCACACGTTTCCACGCCGCCTATGAGGTCGTGTTCTTAGCGCGGTTTCCCCAGTAGGCCTATTCCAGGGGTCAGTTCCAGGGTCCAGTTTAATTAGAAACTACTTATGTATTACAAAATAACGGATATTAGCAGATATTGAAACGAAAAAAGCAACTCGAGATAAAAAAGTTGTGAAATTTAATCATCCGAGTCGTAACTCTCAAATTCTTCATCTTGTGCTTGTTCGTCTTGTTCTTCTTTTTGATTTTACTCATCTTCATCCTGAGTGCATGTAAACTGCATTAAAAGCGATGTATCCCATGAAGCCTCGTTGGAATCACACGGGACCTCTACTGTTGGTGTTTCAATATTAGAGCACGACAGGCCTAGACAATGTTTACATGCCAGAGAACAGAACAGTCCGTCTTTTTTACAACCACGCAGTAGCAAAAACTTGTGTTCAACAGTTTTTCTGGCGCAGGTGGAAGTTAGGTTTGAACTGGTTCTAATGAATAGTAGATCAACATCCAACCCCAGTCTGTAGGGTCTAGCTGTTGACCAAGCCAACTTGAACTTGGTAATATACCCGAACAAGATGTTGATGAGCAGCAACTGAGGTTGGAAGAAGACATGCTAATTGCACTTGTTTTTAACTTTTGTTATTTTTAACAAAACACACATATCTTTACTTATCTAAGCAGGTAGTTTATTTTGGAGCTCCGAACATATAAAGAAGAACACAAATGCCGTTAGTGATAATTTCTTGTCGAGTTGAGTTACTATATTTAAAAACTTTAACACATTGAATTAAATTTTGTTTTTCAAACATTTTGAAAACTGTAATTTTACCCCTCCTGTAAAGTGCAGATGTCCTATCAGAGCCAATTATTGCGTGTAAAAAAAGTACATGATCTTGACACTTTGCAAAAGAAGATAAACTTTTTGATGAATATGTTTCCGATTGATGATGAGCTTTTCCTGGTTTTAAGAAGAAAATAGTGTTTTCAGTTGGAGTTCGAGCACTGAGTATACGAGTAAGCCTACATCTTCACCAACGACAATAGTTGTATTTTTCAAATTGAATGGCTCTAGTGCTGATTCTTATTAGCTTGTTTTTTTTTTTTTTTTATAAGTGACTAAACCCGCGTTTGACCTCAATCTCACCTGACGGTAAGTGACGATGAGGTCGAAGATGAAAGCACACGGGTTTAGGAAGGAACTGGCTCTTTATACAATATTGCCGGAACACATTACCGCCGGAGCGGTAACATTTGGCGGCAGACTTTATAGAAAGGGTGGTCGCTAGCCAGGCGGACCCAGAAGGGATCCTACCACCAAGCAAGTTGTTTTTAGTGTAAGTCCTCCTACCCTCAAACTCATGCTTCTCATTATCAGCGGCTAAATAGGCAGATCTCCGAGTTCTTGTAACGCGACATACGCCGGTTTAATACAGATCGTATAAAAACGGCTATTCAGCAAAGCTGAAGTGGTGATGGGCAAGCCACATAGCTCGCAGAACAAATGGCCGTTGAGGCAGTAAGGGTCTTGAGTGACAACCAGGTGCGTAAGGAGAACGTAGCGTTGGAATATCCCGCAAGGTGGACCGACGATCTAGTCAAAGTCATTTTAACATATATTACAATGTAAGTGCACGTTATAGAGATGTAAGTGCCCTTGCCGTACTCATGCATATTATGACGATTGCAACTCTTAGAATCGTTATATCTCAAAAACGGTGGCTCGTAGGGAAAAGAGTATGATCCATTTCTTGTAGATAATTTTATGATCCATAATTTTGCTGAAAGTCGCAAAGGACTCAGTTTTTGACCTTGAATAAAAAATAATCCATACCCCCTGTAAATATAGGGAACTTTCAAATTTTATTTTTAATCGTATGTATATTAAACAACCATACTGATTTTCAGCTTGGTGGGAATTTATGTAATTTAACTCTTATTTTTCGTCTAATTTGACCGGGCTACTACGTCAGAACACTCCATATATGCTTATCTTTACTGACTCCAACTTGATTCGGTTCCAATCATATTTATCTTCCTCAAGTATGAAAAATTCCTACAAGAACATTGGGTAATATTTAAAAGTAATAGTAATTTATTTGATTCCAGATTTCGAAGACAACAAGACTCTAATTGACTTAGAACCACATACGAACCTACTTCAAGCAATCCGTGAACAAATATTCGCGGCCTTAAAATAAAAGTTGCAGCTCGGATGTTCTCAGCTATGGAAAGAAATATAGGCCTCTCGACCTAACAGTAATACTTACGTCGAAGCTACTGATAAAGTTTATAAGTCGTGGAAAGTGACTGTTAATCATCATCATCATCACCACTAAGTGGCAGCGAAGCGATAATTCTATCGTTCCATAAAAACACCATATAACTCTTCTCCGACATTTAGGTTCAGTATTTATGGTGTTCACGAGTGGAAGCCAAAAGATTTGCACTATAGTAGTATTGAGTGTAATTCCCTTCCAGCAACAGTTGTGAGCAGGCTACCTACCGGTGGGGTCGTCAGAAGCTGCAGCATTGTCCATAATCGTTCATTGTACGCGTTCTCAGAGCCCAGAAACAAAAGCTGCGCGGGCGCACGCAGCAACTATTGAAAACAGATAATTTCAACAACGCAGTCATTATTTGTTTAAGGTCTACTTACCTTTGAGTTAATTAACCCTTTTATGTAAAAGTCGTTCTTAGTAAGTTTTCGTGTCTGAAACGGTACAATGGACTCAAGTTAAAACAATTATTTTTTTACTGACTTAATTATTTAGTAGTTTAGTTTTTGTTACTTATTGAGGACTTCGCTAATGTTGTATGCCTTTAAAAGTTAGTTTAAAAGTTACTAATGTAGAGTCAACATAGGATTGAAAGAAAGTTTCATTAACTTAGGTAGACTGTAAAAGTACCTTCATAATTGCAATAAAACACTTATCACCAAGACATTTTTTTGTACCGGAGGCGTGTTATACATTCCTTCATTTAATGAAAGTTTACTACTTACCTTGACTTTTAAAGCTAATTAAAGGTAAAGCGAGAATATAATTTTCCACGGAAAAAAAACCATTTGCTGCCATTTTCGGCGATGTCATATTTCATGCAATCCCATCCATTCAACAAAAATCCACTTTACAAAGGTTACGAGCGGCCGAGCGGCTAAGTAAAATGTAAAATTTAAATAATCCGGGACAACGTTTTTTTAAAGGCAAATTGTTTCTTATTTTCACGGTTCGGTTAGGTATGTATCTAAGTAGGAATAATACTTATATTCCTGTATAAAGATATGTATAATGACCGAGCTTTGCATAGTCGCTTCTATGCTGAAAAAATTCAAACACAGCTTTGTTCAAAACCTTTTTAGCCACCTAGAGTCCACTGAGAATAGCCCTGTCTCCCGGGGACAAGCGTGTGGTAAAAGGAGACTCATCCGAGTAGCTCTTCTCGGTGGCAGGACCGCTTCAGGGTCCACATGGTCAACGACCACACTTCATAGAAATTCTGCCGCTAAATATCCCCGCTGCAGCGGTGATGTGTTCTGGCAATAGGTATGTTATGAAGAGCCAGTTCCTTCCTAAGACCCTTGTGATCTCAACTTGGATCTCATCTCCAGGAATGTGATCGCAGCTAAGATTGAAGTCAAACGTGGAATGAGTCAACGGTAAAAAGGTAAAAAAACCCTGCGTCTATTACAAGTTGCGTACGAAAGTAACTTAGTAATATAACAGTATCTTATTTAAAAAATATATTTAATTAATAAATCTTTTTACGCTAATTCATAACATAGTCATACACAACAACCTACAATGCCATGTTATCTCTATACATTTAAACTTAAAGTTTTTAGTGTTTGAATGACAAATACGTGATAAGTGTGTTTATCAATCGCTCGTTATCGCGGCGGGCTGGGGCCGGGTAATCTTGCTCGTGCGAGTATAGCTGAGCTGAGCGGATTATGACGAGGTACTGTACCTATAGCTGTATTAAACATAACTTCTAGTCAAATATTGATCGAACTCAGCTGAAACCACCCTGAAAAGTCAGTTAAGGGACAGAGGTTTTATTGGCGTTTTTGCGGGCGATAGGCTGACTCCTATCTCTGCAACAGTCTCTCTCCATCAACAAAATACCTTCAAATTTGTCAAACGTAACATCAGATGGTTTCATAACCTCTAGTGTTCTGCCTACCCCATCTATACTAATATTATAAAGAGGAAACCTTTGTATTTTTGTATGTTTGTATTGAATAGGCTCAAAAACTTCTGGACTGATTTCAAAATTTCTTTTACCATTACTTAGAGGGATTCTTCCGAATCCGTATAGGCTACTTTTTATCCCGAAAATCCCGCGGGAATCGAAATTGCGCGGGTAAAACCGCGCGCAACAGCTTGTAAGGGATAAAATCGTGAAGTTATGCATATATGTATGTAGAAACTCAGTCATAACAGAGCCTGTTTTAACGCAAGGTAAGTAACATCCGCACATATGAAATAATAATTATCTGTTAGAAGCTGTTTAAAGGGCATTAAGTACGTAGTGTTTATTCTATAAGTAGGTATATTGAGTTTCGAAAAGCCTCCGTATGAAAAGTTGACTTGTTACTCAACACTGTAACTCAAAATAGAGCTGAAGGGTTCATCTCGATCATCAGGGACACTAGCAGTCGGATTTGAAAAATCTTTTCTAAATTTGATGGTCTAGCTGTTGGTTTTAGGCCACGCTGCTGATAAGTATTTTTCGCTTTTGGCCCCTGACTCCCGACACCCGCATAAATAGATTGGCTATTTCGGTTTTGGCTATATTTTATCAATGCCTACCGTAGGAAACGGTGTCAAAAGTATCGCGGACTAACTGCTATCTACAAAATTATGATGTGGACATAACAGCTCTCACGAAACTAAAACGGCAGAGGGTTTTCAAGGTTCTATCAGGTTTCTGCTTGGAGGATTGAAGAGTCAAGATGGTCTCTATTCTATCGCTGGAACATTCAGAATAAAATTGCGACTTCCTCGTAATCTTCATTCTAATGTTCCTTCCTATGGTTTTTATTTTAATTTATTTATTAAACGTTTGTACCCGTTTAGTTCGTCGTCCCGAAGAAGTAATTCAAAAAAAAAATGTTATATTTTCTTACTCAAAAAAAGTTCTAGCAGATACAGATTCAAAGTGTTTATTATGCAATTTTATCTACGTAGCTAATAGTAGGAGTAATTTGATAACTTTTATTTATATTTTTTCTACCCAAAAATGTTCTAATAAACACAAAATTCCTGGAATAAACCTGTTCAAAGAAACGACAGTATTGGAATGTCTTTACGACTGGTATGCTTATATTAGAGTAGGTTATTTTATCACCACACAGATTATTACGTGTGTGTCAGTAATTGTTTGTAAGTAGTCCATGCAATAACCGCAGAAACCTTTCTTTCTATGCTTTTTTTAAAGGCAGCTGTACCTACAAGCGTTTTTGCTAGAGACGGTTTCGTTTGTACAAATATATCATTAGGTATATAATGTTGCTGCTATCCGATAAATGTCCTCTGAAAACAAAAAGGACGTAATTATTCAAAATAAATAAGTATAATTAAGTAAAAAATTCAAAGTTTTTACAAAACACTCATTAAAAATATATTTAAACCCGCGTATACAGGATGCTCAGTGCCAAGTGACCACCTGCGTTTATTATCTTTGAATTCGTTTTTTTTTTCATTTTCCAAAGTAAGTATCTAGAGAACAAGAGAGTTTCTTCACACTCGGAATAAAAAAAAATAGTTTCAATATAATATTTATTGCATGATTCTCTATAATTTAATTCAGCAACTAAGTGATTTACTCTTTTGAATAAAAAAAACGTAATAAATAGTTTCTCAAGTTTGATATACCTACTTACCATAATTTATAACTTGTTGCACTTTTCAAATGCATTTGGTTATCTATAATGGTAGATGTACTTAATTGGTTTGATTATGTACATAAATAAATATTAGTAAATGTATATGATATTCCTACACTACTTATGTAAACAACCTGTGAATGCAAAATGCAAGGGTTCGAGCTCGGGACCACTTAAATTTTAATAAGAGCAGCGATTTTGAGTCGTAAAATGTCGTAAATACGTAGTTAGCTTAGCCGCGTACGGCGCATGCGCCGACCCGGCGGCGATACGACCACGACACGACGACGATGCGAGGGACGCTGACTTCCTTGGAACTAATTAGCTATCAAACTCAAATGTCCATCATCGAAATTATCTGGCTGTGGTAACGCAGACCAGCAAGCAAAGGCTTCGAAAATTTGAAGAGCTACTTAATTGGTACGTATTTTTCGTTTTTGTGTTTGTTGTGTCGGTGAAAATAATAATTCATATAAAACTGAAGCAAGGGGATAATTTTTTTTATTATGTATTTTTTTCAGCATTTTTTATTTAGCTTTATGGTGACGTAAGTCAAATATAGAAGCACATAGGGTTAGAGTAGAGAGGAACGGACTGTATAACACATTGCCTGAACACATCACTACCGAAGCGATTATCCAGGGGCGTAGTCCTGCTACATAGGATACATAGAACTACGCCACGAGGACTTCCTGGCTTCTTAATGTTAATTTATTTTAATTTAGCTTTTTTGTATTCATTTTTCATATTTCTTAACGTAGCAGGTGTACGTATTTGATCATCAACTTACATATTTGAGATATTTATTTTCCAATGAAGGAAATTAAGGCAAATGATTCATACAGGATCAATCCTTAAAATTCATTTATCCTCGACCGCATTCGACTGTTTTTTTTCAAGGTGTAAAGTGGATTTTGGCGCTAATAAAAAGAGAACGGAAACATGATTTGGGTTTAGGTAAGGCACGTATAAAAATATCTCATATCGTATAAATAGTTTACGTAATTAAGTGAAATTTTGCCGATTTTAAACTTATTTTGACGATTCGCTTAAAAAAAGTATACCCACCTAGTTAATTTGTTATAAAAAAAGTATTAAATGTATACCTTAAACTAAACTTGTTTTCAGCGGAGGTTAAAAATTTCAAAATAATGAGTTCTATTTACCTATATTGCTTTCAGGATTCTTCGCTACAGCAACCACAAGGTAGTAGGTAGGTATCAACTTTAAAAAGTAATGGCAGCTAATAGCTCTTCAAAGTCACATATTTTAATGCAAAGTAAGACCTACTTTACAGTATGTTTTTTTTTGTGACTAAGCCCGCCTTTGACCTCAATCACACACACATGATGGTGAGTGAAATTGAAGTCCGAGTTGAGAGCGCGCGGACCTGGCTCTAATATTTGGCGGACTTATTAATTTCCAATATTATAGACTCTAATATTGGAAATTAAGGGTGGTTGCTAGCGAGACGGGCCCTGAAGGGGTCCTATCACTAAGCGGGGGCACTCGGATTAGTCGCTTTTTACGACACGCTTATCCAGGCTGGTGGAGCTATACTAAGCAGACCCTGCGTGGGCTAGGACTATGTATGTGTTAATAAAAAGCGGACGGGGTAAAATTAAAGGATTTTTCATGCATTGGTACTTATTTACACAAGTCCAAGTTTTGGTGCCAGGCCGTTGTTGCATTGCATCTTTTGCGCTGCAGATGGTCTCATCGTGGTATGTTAACTTTCTCTGTAGTGCAACCGGCACGGCACAGCTCGATGCGGTACAGTGCAGTAAACCCCTTTCACTACGCTAATTACAGCCTTTTACGAGTGAGAGCACCGCTGAAGAAATACTCATGTCCTCTTTATATGACGTCTCTATTTATATGCAGGTAAATATAAACAGAAACATATTAAAAGTTAAAAATAACCTACATTCGAAGCTAGCTCTCTTCGCTCTCTTTCTGACCGGTCCCTCATTTCTGAGTATCTGGGTCAGCATCAAAGTTGCATCTGCAGCGGATGTGCTGCATACACCGGTTTCTATCAAGTTTCTCTTACTACTAGACTTTAAAATCTAGCTCCATTAGACTACGATTTAACGTTTGAGGAATATTTAATCTAGCTGAGCCACCAATCCCGGTGAAATTTAAGGGTCAGAATGCCAGAAATATAGAATCGCGTCGAAGAAAAGAAATAAACAGCAAGAAAATATGATATTCTAAGTTGAAAAAAGTTAAATTTCCAACTGACCTGGCCTGATTTTAAATATATTTTTTTTTTTTCGTTGGTATGTGTGTAGAGCAGCATACATTTATTATCTAGACTTGTGTACCCCGTGTTGAGTTGGAGGTGACTGCCTCCATACAAAGTCCTAACTGAATCGGATTTTCTTTATGATGAGTATGAAATGTGTTATTAAATACCTATTCTCGAAAAGCAATCTACCATTGTATAAACGAGAATATTACGTGAGCTACTTGACAGTGGTTAGCGATTTATTATAGGTAGGATTTTGATGATAAGAAGGAACTGTAAAGCATAAATTCTGTCAGGTGGATTTAAATATCTGTAGGTATAACAATAATTTTACCTTCCAAAGTAGTCGATTCTTTTTAACGTGTCAGTAGTAAGATTTATTTCTATTGTAAGTATATTTCGATTGTACCAACTAAACAAGGATTTACATCCGAGGATTTTTTTTTTTTTTTTTTATGAGTGACTAAACCCGCGTTTGACCTCAATCTCACCTGATGGTAAGTGACGATGAGGCCGAAGATGAAAGCACACGGGTTTAGGAAGGAACTGGCTCTTTATACAATATTGCCGGAACACATTACCGCCGGAGCAGTAACATTTGGCGGCAGACTTTATATAAAGGGTGGTCGCTAGCCAGGCGGACCCAGAAGGGATCCTACCACCAAGCAAAAACTGCATCATCGGATGAAAGATCATCCGATGATGCAGTTGTCCAATGAACCTATTAGATTCCTTCTTAGGGAAAATATAACAACGCTTACAGCGTGGGACTCAACGAGCATACCGACCTTGCTGACCGTCGTCGATTAAAGGTTAATTAAACTTTGGTAGATATATCGATTTGGAGTTATATCGGGTTAGGCGCAGGACCCTAGAAGAGCCATCCTACTATTTCAATATTTTTACTTACCAGAGCCGTTGGATAATCTTATCTTTACAGACTTATAGCCTACGAGTTATTTTCAACACGTCCACATTAAAAACAAATGCCTGTAGGTATCTACCTGCATGTATGTACTCGTACAGAAACTTGATATATAGTTAATGAAGCGACCGTTGATCCGCGATAAGATTGGTCGGCGCCTTTCATCCGCCGCTGTTTGAGGTGAACGCGCCGCCGCCGCCTGCGCCCGCGCCGAGCGCCCTTCACACAACACGACGGGTGAGAGACGCGGTCAAGGAGCTTTTAATTGTACGCAATAAAAACAATAAAAAGGAAACTTTTTAAGTCTCATCAATATGACAAATAAGCCATTCATACATATCGTTAAGTGCAGTAGTTAGCTGGAAGCTAACAGAAAAGCAACAGAGCTCTTGGATGCTAACGGTTTGTTATCGTTATGTACTTCAAGTTTTTTTTGACTCAACATGGATCATCATTTCATATTTTTTATCAATCCGTCTTCACTGAAGTTTTATTGTTGCAAAATGACAACTAGCCCTAAGTATATCAACTGCGAAGGTTGTTTAATATGTTCAGGGTAACCCATTGCCCAGTCGCCACTTTATGAACTGATGTTATGTTCCACCGATGATGGTAGCTGGTGAAAGGCTGCAAGGCTAATGAAATGAAATGAAAAATTAAATGAAATGAAAAATTTTATTCATCATAAGACCATCGACTGGCCGCTTAATGACGTCACAATTTTGTACTTCGGCTTTAACAAGGTATTGATAGTTATTGAATAAGATATTACAGTAGACCAAGAGACAAAAAAGCCGGCGGAAAAAAACTCTTGGCACTCTTTTTCAGTCAGGATTATACGAATTAAAACAAATAGGTACGTACTGTACAAATTGATCATGACATGAAAAAAAAAAAACAAACACAAGACAGCTAATTGTGAGAGCCAATGTCATGCCACAACCAAATTGCTTACATATTAGGTGCATTGAGCTATGGATGCACAACACGAACATGACAAACTGGGGCCAGAGTATTTAAACAGACGGCTAGACGGTTGTTTTCCGTACAGTAATTTTATACGTATAGTACTAGTCAGAGAACTAGTAACGTAGAACTAGTAACAATAATCATCTAACGTAGGCGCGTTAAATGATTATTTATAGAGTTTTTTGTGTGAAGTTGGAAGATTTCATACGGGCCGGTATAAGACATGTTTTTATATTATGTAACCTACATTATAGCATATAATTTTTTACAAATAAAAGTAGCCAAACCATTTCCTGTACTAACTTTTGGTAAAAGTTATCCGGGCGATAGATGGATAAAATTAATAATGGTCTAACTGCCCAGTTCCTACAGCAACACTGCGCTGGCTAGTTTTTCCTTTCATTTCTTACAAAAAAAACTAAGGCTTAGAAGTTCCGCATTTGTAGCGCATGACGAAGATCGGACCATCTTGTGGTTACAAGTTTATTGTGTACTGTATAAGTTTATGGAATAATCATCGACTGCGGACTTCTTCAATCCGATGGGAAACGACACCCTTATTCATGCTCACTGTCGTATTTTTCATGAAGTTGCTTAAAAATATATTTTTGAAGCGCATTTTTAGCGAAGTATAAGCAAAGTGATTAAATTCTTCACGACTCATAATTTAAATAAAACCTCTTTTATCCGGATTAATCGCGTATAATTTATATTTTACATTTGAACTCATGTTTCGGTGTCTTTGCAGACTCCGTAGTCACGAACGAGTCGCTCGTGACAGTCGTGACCACGGGGTCAACTTTTTAATAACCGGTTAAATAGTTATTGATATTTTAAAGTTTTTACATTTAAAATATCAATAATTTATTTATTTATTTATTCATACAGAACCAACAGCACTTTTACATCATAAAATAATCTTAAAAATACAATTCTTACTGCCAATTACAGGTTCACAACTTTCAGATAAATTACAAAATTGAATAATGCTTGAAGTTGACTACAGTACATTGTTAAAATAATTGATTTTCTAAGTGACAACTAATTATTGAATGATTTAATTGACATAATGAGAATGAAATTTATTAAAATATAGTAATTACACCAAATTTGAGTGAACAGATTAGATAGGTATTCGATAAAGAGATGCATAGTACAACCTGCAGTATTAGTTGTGTGTTGTGTGTGTTTATTTATATGCGTGCATGATCAAGAATGTGTGAATGCTTGGAAAATTAAGAAAATGTTAGAAAATGTGATATGATTAAATATTTGTAAGAACGTATACCTACACTTTTATATTGAATATTTTTACCGACAAAATACACTAAAAATAGCCCCTTTATTTAAATGAATTGTTGTAACTTATATAGTTATCATTTATAATTGTTTAAATTAAGTTTTAAGTTTTAACAAATTAGTAAACTTCTTTTTAAATGAGTGCTTATGTGAATGAAAAAGATCTAGAGTTTCAAATTGTTTATTATAAAGGTTCAGCATTCGAGTCTCACATTGCAATGCTTCACTTTGACTGGGATTCACAATTTCTGTAAAGAAATTGGTCTCGGGTGGTCTTAGCTGCAAAGCTATGCCATAAGATGGAGCTACGTTAGCAATATAACGTAAAAACAAAAATGTTTTAAGTAATTTCGAGCAAACGAGAGGTCCCAGGTTCGAGTCCTGGTCGGGTGATTTTTTTCATTTATTTAACGATTAAATAGTTGTTTTACTTAAAGTAGTTAAAGGTTAATTTATATCAATTTTCCTCAATGCAGCTTACGGAAGCCTCAGGAACTACTGAAAAATGATGAGAAGCTTCTTCATAGACTGGTCCAGTTAAACTTTAAATCCACTAACTGCCGCGCGACCAGTGAAAATAAATGTGTGCCTTAATGTTGGTGATCATGTTGTATTGTCAAATGATTGCAACTAACTTCATAATACATAAATTCACACCTGTATCCCTTACGGGATTACAGACGCTATAAAACCAACTGTTGTCACTTTTGACAAATTTTGAGGTATTATTATGATGGAGAGAGTCTCTTCCAGTGACAGGGGGTCAGCCTATCGCCCGCGAAAATGCCAATAAAACCTCTGTCCCTTAATTTACTCTTACAGTAGGTATGCCCAGGAAGAGATGCAGCTGGCACTTTATAAGTTTTTCTTTCGCTCCCAGTCCAGCATGGAAGATTCCACTAGGCGAACATTCGAATCAACATAGGAATCGATAATGTTCTGTGAATTTACTGCTGACGTTTTATTACCCTAAAACAATATCTTAAGAATAAATAATGAGGGTAAAAAACAAAATACATACGCACATCAATCCAATGCCTTTTTGCCACAGTTTGAAAGCGAATTAACAGTTTTTTTTTTTTTTTTTTGTTTTTTTGTTTTTCCGCCACAGAAAAATTGTTGGCACCCCCTAAAACTAGCTTTAACCAGTAAAGCTAGCTTTAGCGGGAGGAGGATGAATCCTATTACGGACGAATGGGCATTCTATAAGCTGTTAACCATAAGTGGCTAATGGCAAATAGAATGCCCAGACAGTGTGGAGACTCTCTCAGATAGGCTGAGCATACCCACTAAACATCCCCCTTTTGACTCACCTTGATTAAGGTCCTTAGTCATCGTCGGAACGACAGCCAATTGGAGCGAGAGGCTGCGTAGTGAGCGGCATCCAGACGGCTGCCACCAAAAGGAACTGAAAGTAAGAAAAACAAAGCTAAGATTAGCAGAAATGACAAAGCTGAAACTAAGATATTATCTTGAGTGATCAGACTCACTCTGAGATAGGAATGCTGGAAAGAAGGACTACGTTTAGAAACGTTGAGCTTGCTGGAGTTTCCTGATAAGGGGAGCGAACTTGGTTAAGACCGGAAGAGCACCGTTGAAACCCTCTGGGCTGGCGTCGAGAGCGGCGCCGAAAGCCAGGATCTCGTCGATGGGAGCGAGCTGGATCCAGAACGCCATGCGGTCTTGAGACCCTTTTGCGTTCTGGCACTGGGAAGCCGATTTGGCGGCCGGTTGCGATTGAGTCGCTTCCCGGCTGCGCTGACCTGAAACGAGAGAGGTGAAGGCTTTAGGGGCCTTTGAACTGACTGGAGGAGCGTCCGAGCTAGGCTGCGGTCGCTCTCTCCAGTTCTCGATGGGCTTCACGGTAGCCCTGGCAGCACGCGGTGCCTTGGAGCAGCCGCGAAAGTTTGCTGTGTGGCCTGACTCGCCGCACAAGACGCAGGACGGAGCGGTGGGCGATTCGGGAGTGCGAGAGCACTCCTTAGTCCCATGCGGTTCTAGGCACTTGACGCACCTAGGGGAAGCAAAACAGTTTGCCGCCGCATGACCATACAATTGGCAGCGGTGGCACTGACCTGGGAAACCACGTTTGTGTGGAGCTTCGACTCGGATGTTGGAGAGACCGCACACGGTGAGCTTGCCTCTGAAAATAGACTGCCCTTGCGGGCTCTTCGCTAGGATTACTAGCGCAAGTGGGAATTGCTTGCCTCGGCGGCTGTGCATTTTGTGCACAGATTCGACGGGGAAGCCTTGAGAAGACAAGTCCTCTTGGATTTGCTCGTTCGAGAGCTCGAACGGCACGTTCCTGAGGACGGCACGAATCTTACGCTCCTCAGGGAGGGCGTAAGTGTGGTACTCGAGCTTCTTGTCAGCAAGAAGCCGAGTGAAATTCCTGAAATCAGAAATTGAGCAGACAACGACCTTAATAGAGTCACCCACATTGGATGCCTTACTATACTGGATCTTCGGGGAGTGCGTTCCGCAGAGAGCTGAGACCTCGGTCCAGCGGCTCTTGTCCCGTAGAAAGACGGGGGGCGGAGACTTGACTTTCGGCGGAGCCGAATCCGATTGCGACGCAGGCTGTGATTCCGGGATCGCTGAAACAAAAGGCGCAGGAGCAGACGCCGGTGCGACATTTTGCGGAGCAGGAACAGCGGCTGGTGCAGCTGAAACGGATGGAGATAAAGTCGAAGAAGCCTCTTTCTTCTTCTTCTTTGATTTGGATTTTTTGCGAACCTCGGTGAACGGAGCAGGAGATTCTGGAACAACAGGAGCTGAATCGGAATCGCTACCCGGCGGGGTAGTTTTCCGTTTGCATGCGGTGCTGTCTACCGACATGCAATCTGAAATAGGAGCGACGTACTCAGAGGGATCTGGAGACGCCGGAGAATCTGTTGGGAAACTAAGCGAAGGCGGAGTGGCCGGGAGGGGCGCGGATTGCGCCTGAGGGGCCGATGCGAAATTTTGGGATGCCAAAAATGCCGTAAACATTTGTCTGAGTGAATGAATTTCCTGTTGAAGTTGGAGAGTCTGACTAACCTGATCCTGAAGCTTGAAGAAATCTTCAGGGCTAAACGCCCCGGATTCGATGGGAGCCATCGAACCCTGGGAGCCTGAACTGTTCTGAAAGGAAGCCTATTCCTAACAAGGAACCTACTTGCCGGTGAACGGCGAAGGACTACACGAACTGCGCTGAAAAAGAAAACGACCTAGTACGGACCTATTGCCGGTGAACGGCGGACGATCAGGCTTAGTTGTCACGGTTACGTATCCACCTGACCAGCGATGCTTCGGCCGGCAGCAGTCGGGTCCGCCCTGAAAAGGGCAGATGAATTAGCCCCGACACCACACAGTCTCCACAAGAGAAAACTTTCCGAAAGAGCTTAACTTGGCACCTGACCCGCACGAGTGCGGGGGAGGGAACAAGGGCAGCGCAATACGAACACTCGGGAGCGGCCGCAGACACGACCGTTCGGGAGCGAACGCAAACGGGAAGTGCGAATTAACAGCAACCGCAAGTTTGTGAATAGGGTTCGACCGGGCGTCCGTCAGTAATAGGCATCACAGATCTGTTCGCCGAGCCGCGCCGCATCGCGGTACACGTCGCGTTGTTTGGCGGTCGCCTCGCTGTTTGCACGACAATTTTTAAGCTCACTTCACGGATTGCCCTAATAAATTTTATTGTTTCCAAATGATGCCTAGGAGTAGTGTGAATCAACAATATTGCTTTTTTAACTGTTTGTTAACTGATATCTTAATGACCTACGTATAAAAATCAACTAGCAATCATGCTGTATAACAATTATGTAGGTTATGAATTTTATTGATTTCGGAAGTTCTGTACTTTTCTGCGAAGATTCTTTGGTTCAAGACGTGTTTAGATCTTTCTTACATTAATTTAGAGACCTGTTACTTAACTGTAAGTATCAAAATATCTATGACAGTTTGTAAAGTAATTGTTTTCCCGCACAATTTCGAATCCCGCAGGAATATCGGGATAAAAGCCACTTGCTATTCCAGACTGTACTCTATCACTATGCCCAATTTCATCCAAATCCGTTGACCTTTCCGCCGTGATTGAGAAACAAAATTCTATTCATACATTCATCCATCAAAAATTCACATTTAGGTATATTTTAGTAGCAGAAGTAGGATGTTTAAAGGACAAATTCATTTTCATAATAATATAGTGATAACTTAGAATTACAGTCCCATAAAATGTAAAAAGAACTTCGCGTGAAATTCTTTCAATATCTTGAAAATATACTTTTTGTTGAGAGCAGATTTTGTGGAAAAAACGATGATGGCTAAAATCCTGCAAAAAACTACAAGGAAATAAATTTGAAGGTAACGCCAATGAAAAATATATGATAAAATGCTTTCGGTTTTCTTTTATCTTTGACTATAGGTACAGAAGCCAGCTCAAGCGTTACATTACCTGTCGAATTTCCCCAACCAATTTTAACTTAATGTCGAGGGCATAAAATTTGAATTTTTAACGCTTGATGTGCTGCCTTCTGTAGGTACTTGCGTTTAACCTCAATCTCACCTTATGGTAGAATATAAAGGTTCTTAGCTCTTACTGCTACAAGAACGTCCTCTCTTATAGCGATTATTTTTTATTATGAATTAAGGAAATTCGCTAAGCAACGGAATTTTATAAAGTTGACGATGGAATTTTCCCTTTCCTAAGCGGATGGATTTATTTTGGACGAAATCAAAGCGAACCGAGATATTCAGCTCTCAATGGAACAAGGGAAAGGATCTCACCCAATATTGAATCCTAAAATTAAAATAAAAACGTTTCGTTTCGGTAAAATTGCTATAACACTCACTAGTATTTATAATACTTATTATTTTTTTAAATTAATGGATTGCTCTTGTTTTTTCAACTAGAGAATACAAAATTTGGCTAGGTGTTCATATTCTATAAAATTTTGATAGGTACATAGATAGCTCAATCATAGAAACAATAGAGAGACTCCGGGGTGACGATAATTTCCGAGTTGGCCACTCCAATACTTACCCTATTTCGTTTTTTGATGATCGCACATAGGTGTAATGTTGGTTCTCGGTTACAAATGTTTCCGATGTCTAAATGCCTGAATATAAGTTCGTATTGAAAAAAAAAACGTAATGTAAGTATAGGTATCTATTAAAAAATGAGGCATGAAAAGAGCAAGCTACAATAGTGACAAAAACGTATTTCGTAAAACAAGCGAAATAAAAATTCCAAAAGTTTTTATTCACTTATGGTAAAACAAACTTACACTTACCTAGTGAAGAGTCCGGGCGACATGAAGAATCCTGGGGGCGGCCTCCGCCCAGCAGTGTGCGTCTCTCGACTCAGGAAGATGATGATCGCCCAACACCTAAAAGCAATTAGATATTCATTCGATTTCATGCGATTTTATCCACGTGACTTAAGGATCCCGTAGATATTTCAACATATAACATAGCCTACCTTGCTCAAGAGTTAGGAAATCAAGAAATTTTAAAATCGGACTAGCAGTTTCATGGATGAGCGCGTTCAAGCAAACTTACCTAGATATTCTCACTTCTGGACACTTTCTTTTCATCTGTGTCATCGAACCTTTTCAGCCCGAAGGCCCAATAATAGGACGGGCGTTGTTGATGCAGCTGGCGGCAAGCTTTTCATGTAGGATGCTTGGTAGTCAAAAGTCAAAGTCAAAAGAATCTTTATTTCGTAAGTATTTAAATACACTTGAAATAAGTCACAATTTACAAATTGAACTGAATCTCCTACCACTCTGTGTCCAGCGGACACAGAGGCAGTTACATCACACTCATCCGGGACGGAGAAGTACGAGCTGCTCTAAGCCGGCCATAGCGAATGAAACTATTGCGTATGATCCTTTAAGTAATATAGCCATCGTTCATCAAATCAAAATAAGTTTTAATGGAACTTATGCAAACAAAAAAAAAATCGTATAAGTAAGTATAAATGTTTTGTGTAGGTTAATGAGTAATATGTGGATGAAGAAGTCGGAAAATATGCCTATTTGGAACCGCAGTCTGCTGCCCGTGAGGGCGGGTGGCGCGGTGGGTCGCTTGTGTTTTTAAAAAAAAAGTACGAGTATGCCGTAACATATTGATTAAAAATTCTCTTTCTTTAATTTCTGTTTCTATTATATCTCAGTAGTCACGTATTCTAATTTTCGTAGTAACTATAATACATTCCAGTACACACTAAAATAGTGCGAGTGATGAGTAGAATGCAAATTTGCTAATACAACTAATTTATTAATGGGTAGGTTCACTTAGGTTCAGGATACAATTACATACCTACCAGAAAGCCTTACTATTATTGTCGATCTCAACGAGCTAATCAGTTGGCGCAGATCGGCCCCTACTGACAAAATTCGTAATGTTTTTGACTTCATGCAGTTTCACATACGTAGGAAGGCAGGGCATCAGACCTATCATCGCTAAGGTACTGTTAAGTGGTTTAATTGGCAATGAAACAAAAATTCGATAAAAAAAAACAAAGGTTCGACTTGAAAACGATAAAAAGCTATCAGCTTTTAAGGCATAACCAAGTTTTAAAATACACACACGGCTTTCTCCTATATCATTTTCATTAGTGGTTCTTAATTTGCGATCAAGAAATACCTTCTTAATGGCGCCATAAACGGAGCGGGGCAGTCGGCAGCTGTACATAAGGCTATGTGCGGTATATAGGAGGCTCGTTATTTCCTTTCTGGTCGATTGCCGCGCTCGGCGCCCGCGCATCCTTGCTTCCAATTACCGCGCAGCCGCCAACGCTATAAAACCTCTTTTGTAACACAAAACAGCGCAACACACTACACTTGACATAGAAAATTTGTCTTTAATTAAAAGGATATAAAGCATATTTTGAAGTACCTTAAAAAATTGTGATGCATGAATCTACTATAGTAGATGCAAATGACGCTTAGGTAGAACGTGTTTGATGTCCATCCAGAATTCCAGAGTTTTATTTTTTACAATTATATCGAGTCGAATACTTGGAAATGCATTCACGAGGAAACTTTAAGGGTTTCGTGATGTTTAATAGTCTTAGATTAGGAGTTAAAAGCCGAGTTGGATCCCGAGCCCGTTCCCAGCGCCGTTCCCAGTGCAGTCATATGGGACTATTCTAAGAAGCTAATTTACAACCTGCTACACTTTATGTATAGTTTAGCTGGCTTCATTTTGAGGATTTAATATACAATGGACAAATTTAGAGCTGGAATTGTCTTCATAGGAAAATAATTTATAACTTTGCAACATCTTGCAGATTACCTCTAGGTATAGATAATCCTTTAGCGCAGCAACCCGATTTAAGTTTGTAAGCTCAACATAGATATGCAAACTGTAAAAATTCCAGGAAAGAACTGTGTTTCTTTAAAACTAATCGAAAACAAATACACTAGACAACATTGAATTGGGTAATAAAGTAATTTTGCAAGAACAATTAGGTCGCGACGCCGACAAAGGGAGCCCTCGTTTGAAGTCGCCGCCGCCGCCAGCATCCGCTTTCTCCTCGCCGGATGTGACGTGGCCTTGCCGGCGGACCTCTTCACAATTACTCGATACATTCCAGCGATGGGATAAGGATTACCCACTCCTTCCATAAACATTAAAAACCAAGAAGTAAAGTACTTAATTATGCACTTTCGTCAACAAACCTCTACGACTTAAAAGCAAACTCAGATTGTGGAGTATGTATGAGTCACAGCATAAACGTGTAGACATATATACATCAACGTTGGTAATGTTACTTAAGAATATGTCATTATTCTATTGTATTCATATTCGTCTGTAAACTATGGCTTCAAAATTCTTAGTAAATAATAATGTAGAAGTATGAACCAATTCTTTAATTAGTTACATGTATAACTGAAATCAATATCGGCAGGATTATAGTCCCAAACCAAAGAGGCCAAAGAAGACACTTCAGTGCGGGTTTAGTTTTTCCTTCAGATTTCCTCGTGTAATGTCTAGTACTTATCTATACTATAATATTATAAAGAGGAAACCTTTGTATTTTTGTATGTTTGTTTTGAATAGGCTCAAAAACTACTGGACCGATTTCAAAATTTCTTTTACCATTACTTAAAGGGATTCCTCCGAATCCGTATAGGCTACTTTTTATCCCGAAAATCCCGCGGGAATCGAAATTGCGCGGGTAAAACCGCGCGCAACAGCTAGTTAGGAATAATGCTGTAATCAATTTTAAAAAAGTACCTATAGAACGTGTTCTTGTTCTTTCGGTTCGTAAAAAATATTTTTTCCACCTCAACATATTATTGTTTACTAATATTTTTTTATCGATTGCTGTTCGAATATTTATGAAAAGGTTTTCATGAAATTCACTTATTTAACAACTTCTTGAAATCAATAAAACTCTTTAAATTGTTAAACTTAAAAGCTTTAAGTTAGTTGCTTTTTAATTATAGATAAAACTATAGAAATGATTAGAAATATTGGTAGATAAACCTAAATAGATAATGTTAAGCCCGAAACGCGTTGATGCTCAATTATGTGTATGAAATGAAGTTTTCCTACTTGTACATACTTTTGAAAATTTAACAATAGTGTGTTTTATTTTAAGAACATATTATTTTTAGTCGTTGCGAGTATCAAAAACGATCATGAATAGAACGACAGTAGAATCGCATCTGCCCTTTAGTATTTTCGCATCTTAAAGTATTTGAACTAATAACGGCTTAGGTATAGCGTGGATATGCGACTAATCTATACATACCTATAATAAAATGGTAGGAAAATCAAAACTGTACATTGAATATTTTTTTTAAAAGAATACTTAGGGTATGATCTACAATCGAAACAGAAACAAAAAATATAGTTTTTAGAATTTTTGTCTGTTTGTCTTTCCGGGATAAACTCAAAAAGTACTGCATGGATTTACTTCAAATTTGGCATGAAGATAGTTAAGAAGTCGGGTCAACATATAGGCTACATATTATCACGCTAGCAGTGTTATAATCGTAGGTGCGTTTGGTGCTGCATAGCGTTCACGCAGACGACGTCGCGGGCAGCAGCTAGTTATGAATAAAACCGTACGTAAATACCTAGTCTGAGATGTTTCCGTGTTTATTTTACCTAAGCCTTGTTGTGTGGCCGCAGAGTTTAAAATTATATTAAGTTCTCGCATGTCTGTTTCAATTTTCCTTTTTATATTAGTTTTTGTATAAGTACCGTCAATAACAAAATAAAGAGAATGAAAAAAATACTTTTGCGTGTTTTCTTAAATTTTCTGTAGGTAGGTTTGTACACTAAAAGTGTGAACCTGCAGAAATTCAGCAGTAATACCACAACCTATGTGCTTCCAGTAATTCACTGCGAAAAATGCCATAGGTATTGCTGCCCCACGACTTCGATCCACAAGGTTTTGAGCTAAGTAAAGGCGTTAAGTAGTCAAGAATTTAGGTTACGAAAATTATTGTATTTGAATGAGATTTTTTTAATCATGATAAAGCAGACTAAGTATCTCGATGCAGCGCCGCGTCGTAGCAACCTGCGACGTAGTCAGGCGGACTACGAGTACCTCAGTAACTATTAGTTTGCCACTTTTTTCCGACTTCTGCATACTCTTTTGAATTGGTCACGTTGAATCCCTGGCTGTATTAGTGGTTCATGTACAGAAGATCTTCAGGCGAAACGGTAATAAGAACCCCTAACATATACTGGTTGTATGAATTGTACCTATTTCATTTGTACCTACTTATTTATCTAAAGCTTAGGAATGAACACAAGGTAAAATGAAGCCTTTCCTAAATATGGGCGACGGGTGCCCGCGCTAGCGTGGATAAACCTGCGTCACAGGTCACTAAACCTTCCCTCCTGATAGGCTAAAAAACATTGATATTTATTTATTTATTTATTTATTTATTGCTTTCCATAATAATACAGGTGGTAGGTACAGAGTTACAATGATTGGAGTTTATACAATAGTAACATGTAAAATTATGAACCTAGTTTAGGTATGGCAATGAAAGAGTAGGATTCCCTTGGTTTTTACTTAATCTTGGATTTTAAATAAAAATCAAAACCTTTAATTCGCGATTAAACAAAAGTACAAGTAAGAGTTGTTAATAAAATATTGTGGCTAGATTAATTTAATAAATGTATTATTTTTACTGATTTTATTATTAAGTCAATAATATATTTGTAATTTACTTTTTTTTTTATAAATAATTATTAAGATTTCACTATTTATATTTAATTAATCTTTAATTTGATAGTCTTGTAGTAATGTTATTTTTATTGTTTATATGTAGTCATATTAGGTATTATTTATTATTTTTATTTTAATATTAATGTTCAACTTTATATTGTATTATGTCAATGTTTGTTTATCGTTAAAAAATTCGTTTAGATTATAATATGATTTATTTACTAAAAATAATTTCAGTGAATTTACAAATTTTTTATATATTTGTTCATTTTTTATGTAAGCTGGAATATGATTAAATATTTTTATAGTCATTATAAATGGGCTTGTATTATGCATTGTCAATTTTGATGATGGACACACTAGTCTTGCTGCTCTACTAGGTCTTAGTGAATACTGTCGAGGCGTTTCTTTCAATATAGAATATAGGGAGGGATGGATATGTTTATGTATTCTTAACATTATTCTGAACAACGTTTTTTCATCTTTACCCTCAAGTGGCGAGCTAATCGAAATGTTTGGGCTCTCTACCAGGGCATTGGTAATGTTGTTAGAAGACGCGGATCAGGAAGAAACCGGGCCACAACCACTAAAGACGACCAATAAGTTCGTTTAACTGCCCGTCGAGGGCGTACCGTTACTGCTCGTGCTTTATAAAACCGACTACAGCAAGCCACTACTGGTGCAAGAATAAGGTACCAAACGATTCTCAACAGTCTCCATGAAGGTGGGCAAAGATCCAGAACATTTGAAGTTTGCATCAAATTGGCAAGGATTCATTGTGCAGCTCAATGTGATGTTAAGAATGCATCAACATCTCAATGCTATGCAATAAAAAATATAACTAGCTTAAAATTAAATTTAAAGTATCATACAATCGTTTTTTGTGACAAAAAACGAGGTGGGCCTATTTTGTTTTGAGGTTTATAAACGCTGTTTTAACCTGATTAATCGCGTATTTTTTATTTTAACTCGACGTTCCGTGATCCGGGGGATCTAGTCTAGTAGATATTAAGGATTGTGAAATATAAACTTAGGACAATACAAAGAAGAATGATTGTCGGAGCGCATGCAGGCTTCGGGCGGCGGCGGCGCGGCAGTGTCGTGTCGCGCCCGCGGCGGAGCTGCGCCGCCACGTTTTTACGACCAAACTCTAATTTACAGCCACCCTAAATTACGTGGATTTACAAGCACACCTTTATTGGTCCGCCCTCCCCCTCCTGTGCCCTCCCTCCGCCCCCGCCCTTCACTCGGCAACTTCTGCCCGCGGTGCACCGCCGCCGCCGAAACTGCATTATGAGCGCCATAAAAACTATCGCGAGTTATGATGCGCTTGTAAATACAGCGCGGTGCAGACGGTAGCGGGATATTAATATATCGTGTCGATGTCTTCCTTTAAACTAACCCAAAGTTTTAACCTTTGCAGTAGCTATACTATTGGATGCGCTCGCTTAAGTATAAACTTTCGTTCGTTTATAACTTACAACCCTTTTCTTAGCTTTTTTATCGGTGTCTAAACCCGCGTTTGACTTTCAACTCACCGGCGATTAGTGAAGGTGAGGTTGAGTAAGTATTAAAGTGCAAGGGCTTAGGAAGAGGGCAAGCTAGCAGGCGGACCCTTAAGGGGTTCTACAACCAAGCGGGATATCTCAAATTAGTCATCTCTGAAAACACGCTGATTCAGAGGCGGTAGGGCGAAGTGAAGCCGCCCACACACGACTGTAGATATACAGTTGAAACAGTAGCTTCAGGTTATTTTTGTTTAAGTATTCAATTTAACACAAACCGATGATAACTCAAAATCAATGGTTTAATCATATGATAGTACATACATACATAACGTCACGCCTGTATCCCTTATGGGGTAGGCAGAACACCAGAGGTTACAAGACCACCTGATGTCACGTTTGACAAATTTGGAGGTATTATAAAGACGGAAAGAGACTATTGTAGTGACAGGGGGTCAGCCTATCGCCCACAAAAACGCCTTTAAAACCTCTGTCCCTTAACTGATTTTTACAGTATGCCCGGGAAGAGAAGCAGCTGGCACATTCTACGTTTTTCTTTCGCTCCCGGTCCAGCATGGAAGATTATCATATGATAGATCGCCTGATAACCCCCTCCATTGGAAACTATTATCATTCATCCCATCATCATCGTAGTTGTTCTAGCAGCGGAACTTTAAGTAATGTTTTCAGTGATGTGAAGTCTTGATAACCGATGTATACTATTACCTATTAAGATACGATCGCACACCGACCTATACCGTTGTGGGTGCTCGCTCCACGCACTGCTACAGCCTTGCACTTAGATATAGTAGATCCAAG
This sequence comes from Stenoptilia bipunctidactyla, assembly GCA_944452665.1. NCBI lineage: Eukaryota > Metazoa > Arthropoda > Insecta > Lepidoptera > Pterophoridae > Stenoptilia > Stenoptilia bipunctidactyla. The sequence continues at coordinate 602,420 of OX101724.1, read as the reverse complement.
CTCTCAATTATTCATACAAGAATAATCAACAAATGCAGAAAAAAAAACATAAAAAAATAAAAAAAAAACGACTTCACCGCAAAACTTTGGTCGACTTAGAGTGTCATCCACGTAAACATTCTCCGAAATCATACATATTGTTTCAAAAATTTGAAATTTTCAATGAAGTTCTCAACCGATTTCAATGAAATTTATATGGGACCAACTATAAAGTCTCCCCTACCATACGAAAGAATTTTCAAAATCGATTAATAATTGTCTGAAATATCGTGTAACAAAGACACACAAAAAACAAACAGACGAATTGAGAACCTCCTCCTTTTTGGAAGTCGGTTGAAAAACGTTATTCTTTATGAGAATTGACAGATAGATGCATGGATCAAAGAACTAATAGCCTGAAATAAAAATTTTGAAATTATTATCCTGATAGTCCTTTGCGATCTAATTAATCCGTATACCTGTAGTAATACTGTAATACCAGTTGAGGCTTTATTTGTCTTGAATATAATTTAGAAAACAGTTTCTGTAGGTACAGTCTGTAACAGAATTATGTAGGTATACCACCGAGTCTCCCGCACACATACAATATGCGTACGTACCTATTGTATGTGAGCGGGAGACTGGGTGGTATACATAATTCTGTTGCAGACTGTACTTACCTCCTAATGTAATGTAGACCTAATGTTTGCATCCACAGAAATATAAAAAGCAGATACATAGATGACGGAAGCTAAGCCGCAGCCGCTCGGTCGCTGTGGTTCCCACAAACGATGCGCTCTCCAGCCACAACCATACTCAAAAGTACCTTCAATTGAAAATATCTATAAATCAGATGATTCCGAGTAACGAGCGCACAATGACCAGCCCAGCATCCCTCCATCACACCACGCCGTCGTTAACCCTTCAGGCTCGACGCGCAAACATCGTAAACCTGGCCACGACGACCCGAACCACCAAATTTACTTTACGACGAACCATAAAGAAACACATTATCCGCCTTTATCGCAGCTGAACAGCACATAAAGACATTGGGTCTAGCTGTAAATAAATTATCTACGGCATTGTCCTGCAATCGGATCGTACGGGCGACATTATAGCAACATAAATCAGTCAGCGAGCTGTCGTAGGTATGAGGCGGTTTATTGCGCTCCCGCGACGCAGATAAGAGGTTATGTGGACGAAACAGGGACATTTACCTAGAAAGAAACAATGGTTTTATTTTGTTTACAAATTGAATAAATAAATAATATAATTGTTCTCTGCAATTTGATATTATATGTTGCATTTTCTTTACGATCTCTGCTGTGATTTTTTTCTGTGTTACCTATTATTACCTATAACCAAATCAGGCTATGAAATCGAACTTGTCTAAAATGATTTTTAACACGAAGCCTAGTCTTACTAAGATCCTAGTCCGCTCCTAGGCGAGAAATGGGTGACCCATCGTTGCAGGTGTCGCGGGGAACTGCCTGACCGACAACTGACGTACTTACTTGTGCTCCGACTAGACACAATGTTCCAATAAAGTTTGCTATGAGGTCAGATACCGTAAAAAAGTATTTCAGATAAAGAATATGCTGAGACCGAGCAAAACTTATTGAAGTAAGATATTGTGAAAGCGGTTCTTCTTAGGTATCGCTGTAGATGATAGAAAAATATCGCCGGCTGTTTTACAAATGAAGAGATACCTCAACCCCTCATGCCTTCGATTTCATCTTTACTTAGGTACCATAACATGAGATCGAGGTCAAAAGCTTCTAAGTTTCGAATATAATAAGTAGGTACTAATACCTAATACTTAATATCTGGGCGTCAGATGAAATAAGCAACATAACGTGTTAATATCACAGTTTACAAGGACATATTCTACTAATCGTACTTCCTTGTCTTAATATATACTTAATAATAAACGTTTATTTTCAGATCAATGATCCATAGTTTGTTAGTATATCTATCTTCTATCTTCTATATACTTATAATAAATCTGTAGAGAGGTCAATTCTGTACATGAAATATTTTTTCAAAATAACTATCAGGGGGTGATTAGTGATCGATACTGATGCCAAAAATGCAATCAGTAAAATTTTTGTCTGTCTGTCTGTCTGTATGTTCTTTATAGAAACAAAAACTACTAGACGGATTTTAACGAAACTTGGTAAAATTATTCTCCATACTCCTGGGCAGGTTATAGTATACTTATTATCACGCTACAATCAATAAGAGCAGAGCAGTGAAGGGAAATGTTGGAAAAACGGGAGAAGTTACTTCATTTTTTAAGCTTCCGTCGCGTGTGCAGCCTTAATGGTTAAAGCCACATAGAAATCATGTATGACAGAAAAATTCTTCATAAAATTATATAAAAAATATCCCACAACAGTAAATATCTATATTTTATGGTTGACTCACAATAACACGTGTAAATCCCGATAGCTTAGCAGTTCGGAGCTTTCTGAGTACATTTGTTTACTCTTACGTTTATAATACTCTCACTCATCCCTAATTTAAAAAAAATTAACATTGATACCTATTCAATAAAAAAAGAATCATAGAAATCGTTATAGAAACACCAAACTTATACATGAAATACGCTAATAACCCATCGCGCGTGAATACTGAATAATATAGGGATTATTTTTGCGTAACTGTTGCCGCGCTCGACGCGGCTCGCGGCGGCGGTAGGGTATAAAAAGGCGGGACGCGAGCGCAAGCTTTTGCGCGATTTAATATAGGTAGGTACAGAAAGAACAAGCGATACATTACCTGTCAAATTTCCCCAACCAATTTTAACTTATTATCGAGGGCATAGAGTTCAAATTCAAGTAAAAAATTTTGACAGATTTGTAACGCTTGATGTACTGCCTTCTGTACATACAGAGATAAAATGGAAATCAAGGTTTTGTTTATTTCATGATCGTTTCTGCCTCTTGGAAGTCAGAAACCGTAGATTTCTTCGGCATAAAAAGTAACGTATGTGTTAACTACTATACCAAATTACATTAATATCGGCTTAGCCGTTTGGCAGTGAAAAGCAGCCATACATAACTATAGGTAGTATTGTATGTACACTGATAATGGCTGGATGGATGGATTTTGCTATTCTTTAACGCAAAAACTACTTAGCTTTACCTAGAATTACAATAAGCTAAGTATAATTAATGAAGATATTGCATGAATGAAGTAAAATTGAAGGCATTAAATAAAACACTTTTTAACCGGATTAATGGCGTATAATTTATATTTTACATTTTAACTCGACGTTTCGGTGTCTTTGCAGACCCGTGGTCACGAGCGACTGTTAAAATTTAAAATGTAAATATACGCGATAAATCCGGTTAAAAAGTGTTTTATTTAATAGTCATACATAATAGTTATCGCGAAAACTTAAGACAATATTAAAATTTAAGGCACTTTGGCACCCGATTTGTTTATAACGCTATGTGCCTTTGTAATGTACCTAATAGATGGTTACCTACCTATGTTTATAGTAAGGAGTTATACATATTATATGGGCAAAGATTCTTCATTTTTATTTTTGTTATTAAAGATAGTTAGGACCTTGGAGAAGAAAATAACCTACTCGAAATACTAATTCAATACAGACGAAGTCGCGGGCATCATCTATGTAATATACCTACCTACCTATACATTTTCACAAAACCTAGGTGAAACTGCGGATCACTGCTTTGTTGTAACAGTTTTTGAAGTAATTCTGTCTGTTTATCTATCAGTAACGCTTTCACAGCTAAACTACTGAGTCGATTTTGACGAAATTTAGAATAAGGTAAGTTTTAACTTCAAGGAGGATATAATAATAGTATTTATCCAACTCTAATAAACGGTATCCACGCGGACGAAGTCGCGGGTCACAGCTAGTAATATATAAAACTCTTCCGTTACTGACTGAGGGACTGACAGACAACTCACAGCCATAACTACCTACTGGCCGTAGAGAGCTGAAATTTGGAACATACAATCCTTATGGCTCGGCTACACTACCGTGATATGCCAGTAATTATTGCCATAATTTAAACAACACCTAGGTGTAACCACGATTTACGGCCATAATTTTACAATGCCAATCAATATGGCATATGGCGGTAGGCAATAGCTCCGGCGGCGGTCTTTTTCGCACATCAAAGAAGATTACCGCAGTAATTATAGCGTTTGTGGCCACACTACCGTTTGTCCAGTGTGCAATATAAGCTCACCGGCGACGCACGTATCGACCGACATGGAGTGGTCAAATGAAAAAGCGCTCGAGTTTTTAGAATTATTCCAATCCGAACCGTCTTTTTGGGATACCCTGTTTTGTCTTCTTTTAGCTTTGTTGAAATTTAAAAGATTCATGTAAAAATAGTTGGCACTCATAAAACACAACACCGCTGCAGCTTCGACCTCCATCTTGAAAAAGTCATATTTACCGCCAAATTTAATGCCATAATTGAGGAGGTTCTTTTCAAAACTTGACTATTCCACTTTTAACAAAATATTTTTTTTATTTTTTTTCCTGGTGGTAACATTGAAATCTACACGATGCGACAATCAGAGTTTAGCTAAACGTGATAGATCCACTAAAAATAAAAAAAACAAAACACACGATTTGGTCAAAAGTTGATAAATCCACTTCGAAATGACATTACCCATTTCAAATATTCAGTTTTGTAACAAAATATGATTAATCCTGAAGTTAATTAATTATTTTAGTCTAAATTGCAACAAAATATGTTTAATCCCTACATTTTTCTGTTAGAACTATACTTTTTATAATGGCAAGCTGAAATAATTATGGTTTTTGAACGATTGCACAACACTCACGTAGGTGGCGTTTGTTTGGCACAAAAGTCACTTCATGATTGTCAGTGTCAACTGTTACTGTCAACATTTTTTTCGGTTGTTTAGTTCAAACAAGTCAAGTCAGTTACATTGCAAAATTTGCAAAGCAAATACAGACTGTATTGTGATGTTTTGTAACGTGTTTCAAGTATCTAACGTATTTTCAGTTTTGTGAAGTGTTTTTGCCCAATAGTAAGACTTATTAATTTAATTTAGACCATGGAGCATCAAAGTACAGTACAAGATATTAATACAGGTTCAAGAAGTAGGCAGCGTGGACGGCGCAACAAAAAAAAGTTCGTATTTTCACCTGCATATTATTATGTTAATTTATTTTGTCTTACTTATGTAGGTATATTAATCTGATTCGTATTTTTGTTTTAGGGACTACTCAGACCGTGACCCATGTGCACTGACATATTTGAAGCCTTGTAATCATGGCAAAAGGAGTAAATTTCATTGCAACATGTTTGCGACCAGAGATATTTTGAAAAGTCGTAAGGCACTGTACAAAAACCTGTCCAAGGTGGAGCAGGACGCCTATTTATCTAGATTTATTTCAGTATATGACCCTGTGCGTCGTCGTCAAAGTAAAATAGTTCCTCAGACGACCAGACCTAAGCAAAGGTCTGTCACTTTTTTTCTAACAAGAAATCGTCGTCCTAAGGCAGTGTGCAAGAAACTTTTTGTAACAGCTATGGGTTTAAGCAGAGGAAGAGTGGATGTTCTTGTAAGAAGACTAGGCAATGGAGAAATAATAAAAGAAAACAGAGGAGGAGACCGAAAAAGCAGAAAATCAGCAGTTATCAAGCAGAAGATAATAGAATTTATTAATAAATTTGATGCTGTTGAAAGCCATTATAATAGGTTAAAATCCAAACGTGTTTACTTAAGTTCAGAACTAAGTGTAGCTAAACTCAGAAAAATGTACAATAATTCAGTAGAAATTCCGTTTAGAGCCAAAAAGTCATTCTTCAGGACTGTTTTTATTAAAAATTTTAACATTGGGTTTCAGTCTCCATCTTCTGATGCTTGCACTTATTGCACACTTATAAAAAATAAAATAAAAACAACAACTGTTGATAGTGAAAAAGTTAATTTCATGATCGAAAAAAGAATTCAAAACATGATTATTCCTTTAGAGATCATAACAAAACTTGATTATTCCAATCAGCCGCGTCAGAACTAGATTATTCCATTTTAAATTGTCGATTTATTCAGTATATATTAATGCTAAACTTTTGAAACCTGTACCATGCAATGAGTATTATGCTCGCATACAATATTCAATAAAAAAAAATATCAAGATACATAGCTGCATACCTAAAATACATTTTTCTCAATTTCTGAAAAATTTTTAAAAGTGGAATAGTCAAGTTTTGAAAAGAACCTCCTCAATTATTGCCGGTAGACGGTAAGGTAGTGTGGCCACACCAGTTCATGCAGTAATTTAAACGGTAATTTAATGCCATAATTATGGCGGTAACAGCCCGGTAGACGGTAAGGTAGTGTGGCCGTAGTATTAGAGGTTGTGGGGGAACATTAAGGAAGGAATTCCTGAAATTGCAACGGGGACGGGAATTATTGGACTTTTTAGATTGTACAAGTCTTATATACTCTTATTCCTTGAGTGCACGGAATGCTACTTAGCATAAAGGTTCCTCAAAGAGTGACTGGTTGTTTTATACAAGCAATTCCCAAAATTCCATCGGGAACGGGAAATATACTTATGATTTTTTAGTGGTCTGCTTTTACAGTTTTTTTCAGAAAGTACCTATTCCAATTGCCTTTAATAATATGTACCTACCTGGGGGAGGCCTATGTCCAGCAGTGGACGTCTACAGGCTGTGGATGGATGATGATGTTTATTTACCTAGATACCTATCTATTATCATTGGCAAGTGGATTAATCTGCAATTATTAAAAACAATCGTAGGTAACCTAACCTAGGTACTTATGAGTATTTTAATAATTCTCTCTTCCACGCCTTTCGAGAGCACCTACACCTAGATATTCAATAAAATAATCATTTCAAAGGGTAAGTCTAAAATCTTCTTGTGCTAGAAGGTGTAACGTAAGTAGGTACCTAGAGGTTTATGGTCCCCGCAATAGGGTCGTTTGCACTGTTGATGGGCTGATCTCCAGGGCCTCCGCCTACGCTATACACGTGGTATTTATTTTTCTTACACAAAATACAAAAATGCGAATTCCAGTGTGTGTATATTTTGAGGCTTCCTTTCCTACAAGCAAAGGTACTACGCATGTTATTTGTACCTATAAGTTGACTTGAACCCTTCAAAAGATTGAAGAAAAATGTGAGTACCTAAGTGATTTTAGTTCTTTGCTCAACAGGAAAATCGATTACGTCTCCGTGGCGTGCTAACAACATACATATTCATCGATAGGTAATTTTAATTCTGCAATATTTTTTTATTTACTTACTCATTATTATCCACAAATAAAACTGTAAAATAAGTAAACTGGCTGTAAACTGTAGGTAATTGTTTAGGTACCTACCTGTTTTTAAAAGATGATTGCTGTTGAGTTTCTTGCCACTCGACAGATCGATTATGTGAAATGGTTAATTCAGATCAATTTGTACCGAATAGGTACCTAATTTGACCTATTTCAAGTGTAGGTACCTATGTATGTAGATAGGTACCGATAAAACAAAGAATATTTAGAATTTAACTTGATATTGACTGTAGCATTGTGAAACACGTCTTTATACCAAGAAGCAGAAATAAAAAGAGATTAAGTACCAACCTACTTACATTGAATTTCAGATAAGTAGGTAAGTACAAGTACCTAACCTTTACCCTAACCTTTTGTAGAGTTTTTTTTTTTTCATTACACTTTCGATTATATTAACAATCATTTAGGTATGTAAGTACATCTCAACGTAAAACAAACTTTTTTGTTATGCAAACGAATGACTCTACATTCTGTTTAACGTTTGATAAACCTATACTCACCCGCATATACATTAATCGTAAACAGGCTTAAGTTCTACATAACATTACGGAAACCATTTCAACATAAATATCTCGGCCCCGATCGAAATGCACTGAAAAAAAAACATCGCCGCGCGAGGCGTAGCCGGGCGCGCGGCTTATCTGCGATCGAGCCCCGCCCGCGACCCGCGCCCCTGCTGCCCCTCCCGCGCGGCAACATGGCGGCACGGCGCGACGCATTTTATTGACCTAATGAAAACCATTTTAATTAATTCCAAGCAACCGCATGAGCCTGCCCGCGCCGCTTTTACCTTCATTATTTCCATATCGCTGTAAAAGCATCGCATTTGATTTCTCCAGAGTGTCAGTGTCACGTGCTCGTGGATTCTTTATTAGTTGTTATATCACTGTTATGATATTTCACAATTATTACTTTACTACTTAATTACGACGTTACTTTGCACTTTATGTAATTGTAGTTGAAACAATGCTAGCCTGCGAGGCGACAATTTGGATGATAGGTTGTCTCTTTGAGGTGCGTCCTGACATTATAAATAAATAAATTACCCAACCTGACGCTCCAACCTTAAATGATTTTAATAATGTCGTTATACCGAGACCATTGTGGCGTTATTTGGGGTAATTCGAAATTGCGGGGGCTTGCCTAACTGGGAAACAAATCCACGATTTTGGTCCCGCTGTTGGGTACGTAGGTAAACGGTTGTGGCACCGAAAACATTGCAGTACTTAGACAGGTATCTATCATACAAACAAGAAACAGTTATAAACAGCCTTAGAACCTACCTTGTCTTGTAATGAGCTAACTAGTTGTGACGACCAGTTGGTGTAGTGGTCATATACCTACCATACTTTGTGTGCCAGAAGGTCCTGGGTCCGGCGGAGGTGGATATTTGTGTGATGAACACAGATAGTAGCCATCAAGTCTTAAGGTAGGTATATGCTTCTTAATTTTATTCATCCTTTATCTTTAGGTACCCTGGCAAGTAATTCAATGCAGTAAAATGACAGTTCCAGCACCACTTTAGGGAAGAAAAAAAATAGTGATGTGGTTTAAGTGAATGAATGTAATTATTTTTTATCGTAATGTATAGAAAAATAAATATTTTGACTCACAAAATATTTGTTTTTTTTTTATGTTTCTGTTAGCAAAGGGCAACTCTTCTTGAAATTTCATTTTTAACCACAAAAGGAATATAAAAATAAAGAAGTCATCAAGTCGATTTTACTTCGACTGCAAACAAGAAGGTTTGGTAATTAATTATTTCCATTATAGTTACTTTAAAGATATACTTAGTACACGCCTCAAATTCAATTATTTATAAATTGCTTTAAAATTTTATATAAGACGAATGACTAAGACTCCTTCATTTTCAATCATTCTCATTCGGTGCTTAAACTATGAAGTTTTTAACCGGTATCATTAATTTGCTATTTGACATTTCTAACTGTCAGTTTACTGCATTTAATTATTTGCCAGGGTATAGTAATTAGGTACTCATAGCACAGTTCTACAAAATTTGCGCTAAGATGGTAAAAATATTTGTTTATTTATTCATGAGTTTAGGTAATTAGGATTCAGTTAAGATGTGGCAGCCAGGAAGTTCTACTGCATGTAGCGTCATTGGACTTCTTGTCATGGTTGATGCGAGGAACTAGAAAATTTCTTTCTGACCGATGTGGCCTTTACCTACAAAGCTGAAAATTATAGAGCTTTTCAATCGGTCTAGCGATATCTGTCATGTAAATAAATAACTACTTGTTTTTTGATTTATCATATCAATCTTTTTCTTTCCTAAGTCCTTATATGGTAGCAGAGCGCGGTTACTAAAGAAATTTTATAATTATATACTTATAATATACTGATCTTTAGGAATCGAAATATGTATATATTTTTTCAAGTTTTGATACATCGCCAAAAATGGAAAAATTCCTTGACGTAAAAATCCTAATAGGCCAAGTAGGTCAAAATAATTAGCCAACCTGGAAGTTCAAGATGGTTTCAGTATTAAAAGGTATGGGCGTTCTAGACCTTGTAACTGGAAAAGTAGAACCACCTAAAATGCCTGATAATTTAGCTAAGCCGGAGGACATAGTTGAATACGAGTTGTACCAGAAGAAGGATAGCGCAACGATCCTTGCTATTTCAACAAACTTGACAGCTGAAAACCTAGAAAAGACAATGCGTTTTCCAACTAGTGCCGAGACAAGATCTGAATAACATCGTTTGTTTGATGAAGTTTCTGAAGACAAAGCATATGACCTATGCATGAAATTCTTTGGATACAAGAAAGATCCGAAACGTGATATGAGTAGTCACTTGTCTTATTTGAAAAAATTATGGCATGAGCTGTCACAGCAAATGGTAAAGTCTGAATGAACAGCAGAATGGCCAGAAATGTTCTTTATCTGCAAAATTTTAGAAACACTTCCTGAAGAATATTTTGCTTATAAAACAAGTTGGCTTCTAATGTCAAAATCAGAACGGACTATAGAAAAACTGACGAGTAACTGATGTTCACATGAGAGAGCGCTTAATTCTAAAGGTTCACAAGACTGCGAAGAAGCACTGACTCTTCAAGGAACGTCAATTGAAATAAAATAAAGAAGTTGAAATGCAACTACTGCAATGGGATTGGCCATAGGGTGAAACAATGTCCTAAATGGATTAAAGATGGACGTCCATAGATGAATATAGAAAGAGATGAAGATCATTGGTTCGTTGACAATGGTGCTACAAGCCATGTAACTAACAGGTCAGACATCTTTCAAACTTTTTAATATTTTACCAGAGAACATACAGTTACAACAGCGAATGGTAATGCCATTGATGCAATTGGTAAAGGAACCATAGAAGTAATCGCTTATGTTGCAGGAAACAAGGAACATATAATTTGTATTAATTTGTGGTATGTAGGTACTTGGTTATTACCAAAAATTTATTTTCAGTACTGGCCGCCCAAGATAAACTTACGAATAGTACTTTTACATCATGCGGGTACAACATGTAAACTAGTTCTTGTAGATAGTTCAAGGAAAACATAAACTTATTGGTGAACGACAGAAACATGGAGGACTATACAAGTTAAAGGTACGCCACTTACTGCCAAGTAAACCAATATATTCCTTTGATACAAAGAATTTACTGCAACTGTCCCATGAACGGTTTGCTCACCAAAACAAAACGCATCCTAAAGAAAGTGATTGAACTAGAACTGGGCATAACGACTAAATTGGATTCTGATTTATGTGAAGGCTGTATTTATGGCAAGGCTCACAGACAGAAATATGGCCATAGAGCGAGAGCTTCAACAGTCGGAGAACTGTTGCAAGCTGATGTATGGACCTTTTCAATTGTCTATTATGGTTTTTATTATTTCATTAACTTGAAATTGAGAGAAGAAATGACGGATCAATCGCTATTAATCAAAAGGCGTATATGAAGAAAGTTTTAGAAAAAAATTGCATGAATGATTGCAAAGCTGTCCAAACCCCTATAACCAAGGAAAATATTGGGCCAAGAGAAGATAATGATGACTCAAAATTTCCTTAGCGACAAGCAGTCGGTGCCTTAGCTTATTTAATGGCGGGAACAAGGCCCGATATTGCGTATGCTGTAGGTGTTGCATCCAGACACCTCGAACAACCAATGAAGGAAGATGTTGCTGGAGTAAAGCGCATCATGAGATATCAACAAGCGTAACGCACGCAGATCGCTGGCCTTTTATAGTGATGCTGATCACGGAGGTGACAGAGAAACCGGGATTCAACGACAGGAACGATATGCTTATACAACGAAAGTGCTGTTTCACGGAGAAGTCACAGACAATTGTCACCTGCCATATCTAGTAAAGATGCTGAAATTGTAGCTGCCAGTGAAACCGCCAGGGAGATGATCTGGTTGAAAAGGCTGACACAGAGCATTGAAAAGTTTGATGAAATGCCAATGTTATATATTGATAATGAATCAGCTAATAAACTAGTAAATCATCCGCCATATGAGATGCACAACAGAACCAAGCACATAAGGCTTAGACATTTCTTTGTCTGCCCAGGACAAGTGCCTTGCAATATAAAAAGTGCCTGCAAAGACTAGAGTGCTGACATGCTCACGAAAGCTTTATATAGGTCTAGACTAATACAACTATGCCGTAACATTGGACTAACATTGGACTATAAGACAAGAGCAAAGAGAGAAGATGTTAAGCTGAACTGGCTGAAAATGATAGAGCTTTGCCTCTATGTTTTATACAATACAAATACAAATACACTTTTTGCCAGAATCAACAGGATACAAACATATTAAAATATTTTATAGATAGATTGACAACATTTAATATATTTATATTTATAATGTTGTCAATCTATCAAGCGATATCTGTCATGTAAATAAATAACAACTTGTGTGGGGGATAGCTCCAGTGGACTGTATAGTCTATGAATCCGATTACGATTTAGTCAAATGATGCGCTATCCACCCACTCTATTAGCTGGAATCGATGCGAGGGGCAAAAGGAAAATGCGAATTCACCACTTAACACGGTCGTGAAAGTCCAGCCGCGCGGCACTATATCACTCGCGAATACGCCACAAGCACACTCTATTTCCCGCGCTCTTCTGTTACTGTATTCTGCCTTCAGTCTTCTGTCTTCTATATTGACTTCAGGCTTCTATATGAGTCTTCGGGCTTGAGATTCACTGTACTGTTGCTTGAGGCTTCTTTCGGAGGCTTCTTTCTTCCGGAGATCTTCTCTCTTCGGGATCTTTTCGGCGAATCCGTCGCTAGCGGAGTGTGGCGCATCCTTAAGTGATTCGGTGCAGGCGCGCAAGGGTACCGCACAAGAGAGAGTAATGCAAGCGTGCGAGCGAGACACACATATGTCTGTCTCGCTCGAATCTAATTCGAACTTTCTAGATTTTTATAATAAGATTCCGACTAGATTCGACTATTCTTATTAGATCTTTACTATATTCTTATAGGAAAACTATTTATGAAATCTATTTAGATCTCTCTCTATGTGCGGAAATGACAAGACTTTCAAAACCATTTCTTTATTTCCAAATCAACCCTAATACATATCGAGCTATTTTAAGCTATAATCACGTAAGTTTCATTTCATTGTTAGCTGTTAGCTATGCGTAAATTCATTATCATAGCGGTTATTAATTAATCAAATTCCAATCAAATTACAAAGAATTAAACGATTAAGCAAACACTTTCTCAAGCTAATAAATACTGTTATGAACTTCTTACAAACTAACACTTATATGGGACACTTATTCACTATAAACACTATAAAAACACTATGAAACACTATTTTAAACGTTCTTAGCTCTTTAAGAGTCTTATAAAACACTATAACACTATCTATATACACTGTTTTAAGTTTATAAACTGTCTTTTACGTTTTGTTGTCACTGTCCTGCACATCACTCCCGCCGTGCGTTGTCACCGCCGTTGACGACGCATCTTCCTTGGTGCAGGCTGGTGACCCGGAGATCAGCACGACGAGTTTCTTCACCGGTCTTCGCAGGATCCCTCCTTTGGTTTTGACGTCGACTGCCCTGGTGACACCGTCAGGGCCTGGGTAGGTAGCCGCGACGAGCCCCCGCGGCCAGGTATTGCGCGGCAGGTTCCCGTCGGCTACCAGGACGACGTCTCCCGGCTGCACTGCGGGGCCGCGCCCGTGCGGCTCCCGCCGGTTTTGGAGGTCCGGCAGGTACTCCCGGAGCCACCTGGCCCAGAAGTGGTTGGCCAGCTGCTGTGAGGCGCGCCAGCTGCTGCGCCCGATCAGGTCCCGGTCGGTAAGCGGGACCGCGGCCGGCGCGTACAAGGCCGGCCCGCCCAGCACGAAGTGGTTCGGAGTCAGCGCCTCGTCATCCTCATGGTTGACGGACACATGTGTTAGGGGTCGACTGTTGACTGTGAATTCGACCTCCGCCAGCAGGGTTTGTAGGACTTCTTCGGTAGGGTGCCGCTGATGCAGGACTGCGGCTAGGGCCGTTTTCACGCTGCGGACGAGGCGCTCCCATGCTCCACCCATGAACGGCGCTGATGGGGGGATGAAGCGCCAGGATATGAGCTTCTTCGCGGCTTCGTGCTGTGTGGCTTCATCTATCTTCTGTCGGAGTTCCTTGGCGGCACCCTGTAGGTTGGTGCCGTTATCCGACCATATCTCGGCCGGGCAGCCGCGCCGTGCTATTAGTCGCCGCACTGCCATCACCGCCGAGTCCGTTGTTAACGAAGCTGCCATCTCCAAGTGCACTGCGCGCGTGGTAAGACACGTAAATAGAGCTACGTATCTTTTCTGCAAAGTTCTTCCCACGGTGACCTGAAGGGGTCCGAAGTAGTCCACCCCGGTGTAGGTGAAGGCACGCTGATGATGGGCCAGTCTTGAGTACGGATGATTCCCTGTAGGTGGCGCTGGCGGCTGTTGTTTTCGAATTCGACACTGTAGGCACTGTTTTAACACGGTTTTCACTGTCGGTCTTGCTCGTACGATCCAATAGTGTTGTCGGCATTCGTTAAGGGTGGTTTCTACCCCTGCGTGATGAAGTCTTCTATGCACGTAGTCTATGTATAGGCGCGTACTGTGTAAGTCCCCGTCTATTATAGCTGGCCTCTTCGTGTTTTCTGAAATCTGTTCGGCGGCGCTTATTCTGGTTGCTATTGTTAGGGCGCCGTTGTATATTTCGACCGCTAGGGGGCGCAAGCGGCTATTATTAGCCGGCGCGCCGCCTCGCGATATATCTTTTCTTTCTTGACTGAAGACTGTTTCTTGACTTGCTATTATTATCAACTTTTCTGCTCGACGTAGAGTTTCTGTTTCTAACTGTATGTAATTCACGGTAGAGGCTGTTTCGACTGTAATTTTCTTCTGTGGAGTTTTCTTATTTTGAATTACGCGCCAAGTCGGGTCCTTTTCTATTTTCTTGGTTCGTTTGTAATTGACCTTGTCCTGTTTTCTTCGGCATAGTTCGATAAACTGTAGGATTCTTGCGGCGGTTCGAACTAAGCGTTCCCATCTTGAAAATCTGTTAGGGTCGGGAAGGGCTTCCTTTAGGGACGGTGTAGGTACGGCGCGCGACTTTTCACATACTGTATTTACTTTTTCTTCGCCGGTGACTATTTCTGTTTTGGTAGGGATGTCGCACGTCGGCCACGTTGAACTGTCTTCTCGGAGGAACTCTGGGCCCTGGAACCATCGATGTGAGGCCTTGAAGTTCCCCGGCACGTCCCTGGTCGCGTCGTCAGCCACGTTCAGTTTGGTTGGTACCCAGCGCCACTCGTTAACTGTGCTGTTGTCCTCGATGGCGGCGATACGATGGGCTACGTAGGGCTTGAAGCTGCGGGCGCCTGTCTTCAGCCAGGCGAGTACTGTCTTGCTGTCTGTCCAGAATACTCGCGCGTCGGGCTTGAAGTCATGTTCTTCGATGACGGCGGCAGCCATCCTGCTCCCCATCACCGCGGCTTGCAGTTCCAGGCGTGGGATGGATGTGAGTTTCAGTGGCGCCACCCGCGCCTTTGCTGTTATGAGTGCTGTAGTGACTTCTCCGCCGGCGCTCGTACTCCTCCAGTAGAGTACTGCGGCGTAGGCGGCTTCGCTGGCGTCGACGAAGACGTGAAGTTCCCTCTTCACCGCTTCACTGTAGCCTGCGAGCTGCCGCGGCACTGTCACGCCGCGCAGAGCCCGCAGTTGAACCAGCCAGTCTTCCCATTGCTGTCCTAGGTCTTCATCTATGTTTTCATCCCAGTTGGTGCCTCTGCGCCACGTTTCTTGTAATATCTGTTTGGCCCGCGCGGTTACTGGCGATGCGAAGCCTAGTGGGTCGAACATTGACATGATGACTTTCAGCATCTCTCTCTTCGTAGGTTTTCTTTTCGTAACTATGTCTTCAGGTAACCTAGCTAGGTCTAGATTGAAAGCTAGGTCGTCTTGATGCGGCTTCCATACTAGGCCGAGTACGCGTTCTGTTTGCCCGCCGTCCTTGAAGTCTAGTGGCTTGTTCGACGTCGCAGGGTCCCCGAGCGCTTCTAGGACTCGTTTAGAGTTCGACGTCCATTGTCGCAGTTCGTAGTGGGCTTCTCTGTGTATGTTGCGGACGTCCGTAGCGACTTCTATGGCTTCCTGTTCGGTCTTGAAGCTCTGTAAATAATCGTCCACGTAATGGTTTCGAACTATGGCTTCGACGGCGGGTTTGTTCGTGTCTTGATACCGCTGAGCGTTCATGTTCTTCACGTAGATCGCCGTGGCTGGAGATGAGGTCGCGCCGAAGATCAGTGAGGTCATTCTGTACTCTTCTGGAGGCTGATCATCTCGCCGGTCCCCCCGCCACAGGTATCGTAGCGCGTCGCGGTCTTCCGATCTGATTTTCACCTGCATGAACATCTCAGCGATGTCAGATGTGACGGCGATGGCGTGCTGTCTGAAGCGCATCAAGACCCCCGGCAGCGACTGAAGAAGGTCTGGACCTGTAAAAAGGCAATCATTGAGAGAGATGCCCTTAGTTTTCGCTGCGGCGTCATGTACCACGCGCACCTTCCCCGGTTTAAATATATTAATGACCGGGAAGTGCGGCAGGTACCAGGTTCGATTCTCGGTTATTCCTGTCGGCGCGCGTTCTGCGTACCCCTTATCTATAAGCGCGTTCATCTGTTCTATATACTTCATCTTGAGTTGGGGGTCGCGGTCTATTTTCTTCTCTGTGTTACGCAGGCGACTGTATGCATTTTCATAATTATTCGGCATAACTATATTCTCTGTCTTCCACAGCAGCCCGGCTTCGTATCTTCCATCTTCGCGACGTGTAGTTTTTTCTTTCAGTAAATCAAGCGCGCGCTGTTCTGGGTCGTTCCTGGGTGTCCTCGGTGTGATGAGAAGGCTTTCTATGGCGAAATGTTGCTTCAACTGTTCATCCATGGCCGCATCCACTTCTACTATGTGATTTACGTAGTGAACACGCTGTCCGATGATTCGAGTTCGAGTCCCGTGCAGTACCCAGCCCAATGGAGTGAGAGAGGCGACCGGTTGATCGCGCCGTCCCTTTCTCATTGTAGATGCGACGAGTAGATGCCAGTTATCTTGTCCGATGAGTAACTTCGGCTCGGCGTCTTCATATTGCAGGCACGTGGCTATGTCCTTAATATGTTCACAGTCGGCGAGATCTTCTCGAGTGACGCGCTGCGCGGATAACTTCAAACTATTGAATGTTCTTGCTTGAATCTTGTGGCGCCCTCCCGCGGATTGTAGCGTAACGGCGACTTTGCGTGACTGCTCGGACTCGAATTCGGTGCTGGCGATGGCTTCGATGTGTAGTGGGTCCACGGGTCCCTTGGCGCCTACCCGCTGTGCTAACTCGGCGTCTATTAGCGTGACTGTCGAGCCGTCGTCGAGTAGCGCGTGAGTCTTGATGCTGCCTTGCGGGCCCGTGACTTCTATGGGGACGATCTTGAGATAAGCTTGAGTGTTCACTGACGTCCACGTAGATGCGACGACCTCTGTTCTTTGTTCTGTTTCTTCGGGCTGTTCGACGATCACACGCCTCTTGTAGTGAAGGAGAGGATGATGCAGTCTCGTGCACCCTTCTGTAGCGCAGGCCTTCCCCTTGCACGTGTGATTCCTCGCCCGATGACGTAGACATCTGAAACATAAAGATTTATTCTTCGCAAGGTCCCATCTTCTATTTTCGTCCGCTTCTAGGAAACGCTTGCAGTTGCTTGTGTAGTGGCCCTTCTTCTCACATATGGGACACCCAGGTTCTGTGACTGTGCATGTTCTCTGCGGGACTCTTCTGTTTTGATCTTGACCAAATCTCCTGTTCGCCGCCAGGTGGTCTTCCGCGACGCGCTCCGGTTGCGCGTAGGGTCCGCAGCGATCCGCTTCTCTCTGTAAAAAGTTAGCAAGCTTTAGTAAGTCTGCTTCGTCTTGAGGGTTCTCGGCAGCGTAGTCAAACCAGCGATATCGCATAGCCGGCGTTAGCTTCTCTGTTGTGATCTTCGTGACTTCCGGGTTGTACAGGTAGTGAATCTTCCCCAGGGCGCGCAGCGTTGTCACGATGTTGCAGACCCGCGTCGCGAATACGCACAGGTCTCTGGGCGCGTCCGTAGGCTTCTGTAGTCCCCGTAGTCGCTCTAACTCGGCGAGGGCGATAGCGTCGGGCCGTCCGAAGCGTGACTCGAGGGCTCGCAGGATTTCTTCGGGCTTCGCGTTGTAGAGGAGAAGCCCTTCGACGACCTCCCGAGCTCTTGAACGCAGGCTTCGTCGTAGACGCGCTGTGTTTTCTATGTCGCTGTAATATCCCGCTGTTTCTTGATACGCTGCCTTAAACATGAGCCATTCTTGGTATGACCCGCTGTACGGAGGGAGTTCTGCTTGGAGTCTAGGCGGCGGCGGCTGCGGACCCGTCCTGGCGGCGAGTGCGATGGCTGAGGCCAACTCGCTGAGGTCGATCTTCTGTTGCGGCACGGCGACTGTGTCCCCTCCCGCCGGTACTGGATCCGGGGGGGGGATGAAGCTCGCCGGTGCCGGGAGCGCCGCAGGACGCGTCGGTTCTTCAGTCTGTTGCGGTTGCTGTGGAGGCTCTTCAATTTCGCCCTGGCCCTGGATTGCCAGCGGCGAGTCTGTCGGATTATTTTCCAGCCATACGGACACTCTCTTCGTGGTGTCTTCAATGGAGGGTGCTTCAGATTCCTCTTCTAAGTCTGTTTCGTCGTCTTCGAGAGCGGCGACTTCGGCGGCGGCGAGTTCGACTTGTAAACGTAATAACTTCAACTTCGCCTTCGTTATTTTCGAGGATTTCTTCGATTTCGAGACTTGGGATCTCTGTGGAGCTCGCTGTGGCTGCGTAGCTTCGATTTGACGGGTGGTCTTCGTAGTTTCTGTAGCTGTGGCACCCGTCGTCGCTGTGGTTTCTGTCGGCGTCGTCGTCTCTGTAGCCGACGTCGTTGGCGTCGTCGTTTCTGTGGTTTCTGTCGGCGACGTCGTATTCTTGCTCTTCACGGCTTGAGCTTGAGACTGTTCTTGAGCGGGCCCTGTCGAGGCGGCCCGCTCCCCGCGGCCTGACTGCGACCGTGTAAGAGGCATCGCTGTCTCCCAATTGCCCTCTCAAAGATCCGGCTCTCGAAGGACCAAAATGTGGGGGATAGCTCCAGTGGACTGTATAGTCTATGAATCCGATTACGATTTAGTCAAATGATGCGCTATCCACCCACTCTATTAGCTGGAATCGATGCGAGGGGCAAAAGGAAAATGCGAATTCACCACTTAACACGGTCGTGAAAGTCCAGCCGCGCGGCACTATATCACTCGCGAATACGCCACAAGCACACTCTATTTCCCGCGCTCTTCTGTATTCTGTCTTCTATATTGACTTCAGGCTTCTATATGAGTCTTCGGGCTTGAGATTCACTGTACTGTTGCTTGAGGCTTCTTTCGGAGGCTTCTTTCTTCCGGAGATCTTCTCTCTTCGGGATCTTTTCGGCGAATCCGTCGCTAGCGGAGTGTGGCGCATCCTTAAGTGATTCGGTGCAGGCGCGCAAGGGTACCGCACAAGAGAGAGTAATGCAAGCGTGCGAGCGAGACACACATATGTCTGTCTCGCTCGAATCTAATTCGAACTTTCTAGATTTTTCTAATAAGATTCTGACTAGATTCGACTATTCTTATTAGATCTTTACTATATTCTTATAGGAAAACTATTTATGAAATCTATTTAGATCTCTCTCTATGTGCGGAAATGACAAGACTTTCAAAACCATTTCTTTATTTCCAAATCAACCCTAATACATATCGAGCTATTTTAAGCTATAATCACGTAAGTTTCATTTCATTGTTAGCTGTTAGCTATGCGTAAATTCATTATCATAGCGGTTATTAATTAATCAAATTCCAATCAAATTACAAAGAATTAAACGATTAAGCAAACACTTTCTCAAGCTAATAAATACTGTTATGAACTTCTTACAAACTAACACTTATATGGGACACTTATTCACTATAAACACTATAAAAACACTATGAAACACTATTTTAAACGTTCTTAGCTCTTTAAGAGTCTTATAAAACACTATAACACTATCTATATACACTGTTTTAAGTTTATAAACTGTCTTTTACGTTTTGTTGTCACTGTCCTGCACAACTTGTTAGGTCAATATAATTTTATTTAGATTTATCATATCAATCCTTTTGTTTCCTACGTCCTTATATTATCCACTTTATTTTTGTTCGGCACTATGTTCACAGACGTGGGGACAAGGTTAAGTTATAACAAGAAATTGGATTGACAATTAGTTTAATGAAGCTAAAACCCAATGTCAATGTGATAATAAAGTGTTTACATATTTAAACTGTGCTAATAAAGCTCTTTCATTTGACACTCCACGCGAAACAGTCAACAATTTGTTTATATTTTTTACTTGATTGGAGCGGCGCGGGATTTTTAATTTGGAATATTAATAAAGTGGACTGTATGCGGCGCGGGACCCTATTCCCTAAGGGAAAGAGTCTTTACGTTTTAAAGGATCTCCGAAAAGTGGAATAATCACAGGATAGCTGGTAAAGTTATTTTGTATAGCGGTAATTATAGGTTATATAGGTTATAAAACTAGCACGCACCTTTTTGATCTTCCTCGCGGCACTTAAAGGTTTCACTGCACTTTGTAAAACAGTTCTTTAGTTGGGTATAAGCACTGGCCAGGCTGAACACACAGTATAACTTCTTTTCCAACAAGGCAGGGTCGCTACTCATGGCTGTCAGCGGGCGCGAGTTCACAAGTGCTTCGATTTGCGTCAGCACTGTGATGAGTTCCTCATAAGAGAGGATTTGCTGTCCTATAACCTTGAACAAGTGAGACTTTACTATTTTTACAACGCTTTCCCAACAACCACCAAAGTGTGGGGAAGCGGGCGGTATGAATTTCCAATTTATTCGCTTTTCTGATAGTTCCGATTCTAAATGCGGGCGGTATTCACTAAGAAAACTATAAAAATCGCGAAGATATGTGCGCGCACCCACAAAGCAAGTCCCATTATCCGTATATAAACACTCAACTGGTCCACGACGCGATAAAAAGCGTTTGAGCGCGGCTAGAAAACTCACGGTGCTCAAATCCGTACATACCTCTATGTGAGTAGCGCGAGTCGTAAGACAAGTAAAAATACAGATCCAGGCCTTGCGGCTTTTAATCCCCCGACCACGAAGTGGTGTGTATTGCAGAGGACCTGCGTAGTCACAGCCGACGTGTGTGAATGCCTTAGTTACTTGATTTACGCGGTGGCTTGGAAGGTCAGCCATGAGCGGGAAAGTGGGACGCGGTTTAGCTTTGAAGCACACGTAGCATTGATGAATGCGGAAGCGGATTAAACGACGTGCAGCAAGGATCCAGTACTTCTGTCTAAGTAATGACATAAGTAACTCTGGTCCTGCATGAAGATATTTTTTATGATAGTAATCTATTAAAATATTTACGAAATGATCGTTACGCGGTAAGATCAAAGGATGTTTGCATGTATAATCCTCAGCGGAATTAGATAAACGACCACCGACCGACACGGATAAGACCGTCGCTGTCTATGAATGGTCTTAATTTATTAAAAGCGGGAGAGCATGGCTCATTATTTTTTAAACAAGTTAATTCGTTTGTAAAGTGAACTTGTTGTACAGCGTAAATTAATTTATTTTCAGCAAAACTCAAATCGTTACTGTTTATTTTACAATTGCGATTTAATATTTTTAGAAATTTATAAATATATGCGGTGGCGCGAAGTAACTTTGAAAATGATGAAAAGCGCTGTATCATTGTATAAAGCGGAGAGTTTGGAATATTTGACGCGAACACCTGCACGTGAGCCCGTTGCTCTGGTATGTGTTCATCAAACTCCTTTTGTTTAAAGTTATTTAGAGGCCAGTCAGAGGGGTCACTTGCGACCCAGGAAGGCCCGTTAAACCAAAGCGGGTGATTTATGAGTTTGTCAGGGGTTAGTCCCCGAGACAAGCAATCTGCGGGATTGTCGGAGCCTGCGACGTGATAAAAGGAATTAGGTGAGATACAATCTATGATTTTAACTACCCGGTTGGCGACAAAGGTCTGCCAGCGGTGAGGAGACGATTTAATCCAACAGAGGACTACCTTAGAATCGCTAAAGGCGTATAATTTACTTATAGGGTAGTGAGGCTTAATTGTATCGACAACCTTACTAATTAGTTTAGACAGTAATACGGCCGCGCACAATTCTAATCTCGCTACTGATAAAACCTTGACTGGTGAAACTTTCGACTTGGCACATATTAACTGCGAATGATATTTGTCATTAATACGTACGTGCAAGTATATAACTCCGCCATAGGCACGCTCACTAGCGTCTGCGAAACCTACAATATTAACCTCGCAATCCCTGACTATACCGAGATGTCGCGGTATCCGTAGCCCGTTGAGTGAAGGAAGCTCTGTACAGAAGTGCTTCCATGCGTTTATGATATAGCGTGGGGGTTGCTCATCCCAATCGCACTTTAATAACCAAAGCTCCTTGATTAGAAGCTTGGCATATAAAATGGCGGGAGCTACAAAGCCTAAAATATCCCACAAGCGAGCTACAGCGGAGAGAATGGAGCGCTTGGTGCACTCATCTCCTGGAGTGACAACCTTAAAGTGAAAACAATCGCTAGATCTATCCCAATGCAGACCTAGGATTTTTTGTTGATTTGTATTATCGAAGGATTTGTCACTTATTTCTTTATGCGAGTCGGGAATGCTCGCGAGGACTTCATCCGAATTACTCGACCACTTGACGAGGTCAAACTGAGCTCTCTTAAAGAACTGTATTAGTTCACTACTGAGAGCGATGGCTTGGTGATCAGTCATGACAGAGAAGGCGACATCGTCAGTGTATAGCGCGGATGAAGCGACGGCGGCAGCGGCGGGAAACTCGTCCCCTTCATCAGCAATCAGCTGACGAACAACACGAAGAGCGTGAAATGGACTGGATTTCAGTCCGAAGCAAACGCGGTTAAATTCGAATTCAGTCACAGATTCTGCGGTGCTGAAGCGATATAAAATTCTCTGGAACCGGCGGTCTGGCTCTCGCACGATTATTTGAAGGAACATTTGGCGACAATCGGCGGATAAACATATTTTAAATAAGCGAAAGTTAATTAATATACAAAATAAATCTCCCTGTAAATTACTCCCAGCGTGTAACATATCATTCAAGGAAAAACCCGATGAAGTTTTACAACTGGCGTCTAAAACAACTCGCAGTTTAGTCGTGGTCTTATCATCTCGAACCACTGCGTGGTGTGGTATGTAATACAGGGGGCGCGGAGTGTCTATGCGCGGTGGGACTGGACTAAGGTAGCCCTTGTCTATATAATCACGCATGACATCATTGTACGCTGTGCGGGTTTTAGGCGAGGCATCCAACTTGCGCTCGAGGCAAAGAAGTCGCCTATATGCTGCGGCGTAGGAGTCACCTAGAGTGAACACGTCCTTACAAAATGGCAGCGCAACAATATACCTACCACTCTCATCACGAGCAGTGGAGGCGCGGAAATAATCTTCACACTCAAGGTCTTCGACACTCTGAGCGGGCGGCGCGGTTATCTCCTCTAGTTCCCAAAAACGTTTGAGGAGTGTGTCCATAGGGTCATGGATCACTGAACAACACGAAGTTGTATTTAAATTACAAGCGGCGGCGTAGAATGTAGGTACGGAACCCATAATAACGTAACCGAAAACGGTTTGTATCGCGGAAGGAATATTACTAAAGCTACTTTGCACTATACCTGGCAAAAGCAGATGAGGAAAAATCGAGCTACCTAATAATATATCGATAGTACCTGGCCTAGCAAAAGTACTATCGGCGAGCGGTAATGTTTTAATATGAGAAAACGTGGTGAGATCAACCGGCACGGAAGGCAAGGTATCCGTTATTCGGTCAACAATAAGTGAAGAAACCTTAAAACTAATATTTAAATTAAACCGAGAATATATAATAAAGTCGACGGAACCCTTAGCGGTTTTCTGTGAGCCACCGATACCCCGAACCATTGTATAGGATGGTTTTAATTTATTTAAAAGTCCCAAGCGATTACAACAATCGTAACTCATAAAACTACTTTGAGAGGCGCTATCTAGTAAGCACCGAACTATATGTTGCTTGCCCCATGCATCGTAAACTATAACTTGAGCAGTAGCAAGTAAAACGGTTGCGTTAGTTGTAGTACAAAGTGATAAGTTACTCTGCTGAGCGCAAGGAATGTTCGGTGACGTCACCTCGGCCGACGGCAAGGGTCGCGACGGCGATGGCGCAGCGCGTGAGTCGCCCGCGCGCTCAGAATTAGTCAAAGGTTCATTCCAAGTGCGACCGCTCGTGTGACGCGGACTATTAAAGTGCAGCAACGTATGATGTCGCTTAGCACACACACGACACGTCGATTTAGAAGTACAATTATTTAAGCGATGTTTTCCACTTAGGCAGTTAATACACGCATTATTATCTTTAATACATTTAAAACGATCTGAAGGAGATAATTTTTCAAACTCGAAACATTTATAAAAGTGATCGTGCGTCTTATTACAAAGCGAACATTTAATGTTAGGCATCGAACTTGAAACGTATGACTGCGGGTTAAGATTCTTATTAGAGTTAGAATTTACAAAGCGAGGTTTATTTAATTTGGAGTTACTACTCGTGGACGTAGGTTGTGTATTTTCATAAATTCGACATTGAGTTTTTATGAAGTTAGTGAAGCTATCGAGTTTAGGTAACTTATGCTCGTATTACAGAACGAGACTTAATACTCGTTTCACGTAAGCGTTGTTCACCAGCTGATTCTTGACTTGAGCTTTAGTCTTATTACAAAACAATTATCAAAACCAGATTACCTGAAACTAGTTTCAAATATCTGACTCAGTTGATACTGGGTTTTCTTTGAAAAAAATTTGTTTCCCATTACATTTAAAAACAAAAACTAATGGTCTGTTACGTTACACGCAACGTTTAGATTATAATGTCTTATAAATTGCGTTAAATTCTATATGATATATGACAAAATTGCCAATGTTTTGAATTATTTATCTGTTTTTCGATAGAAGCAGTACCGTTAAATTATAACTGTCGCTTCTTTTTACTATGAAAATATATATATTTATATTTATCACTCAAAAATAATACGAAACGTAAAAGCTAAATGTAATGTTGCCAACTACTAAGTAAAGTCACTTAAAATTATAAATTCCAATATAGTTTTTATTTACGAAAAGCAAGTTCAAACTTGTTTTAAAAAGTTCAAAGTTGTTATAAAAATACTATCGTAATGGTCAATATCACTGAAAGGATCTATTGTAGTTAATACAGATCACTATTAAAGAAGGCACGAATCGCGTACCTATCTAGTTTTTCTCTAAGCCACAGTTCACAACATCAAAAACTTATTTTGAAGTACGCTCAAGTATGGTAGACAGCACACTCAAGTGAATACAGTTGTGAAACTAGTTTCAATCATTGGCATATGCATAAGTAAAGTTCTATAATAAGCGTGAACACAGTTCAAATAATTTAGTACTCAAGTGATATCTGATCATTGAATCTAGTATTAGGCAACGTTTTGTAATAAAGAAAGTCGTTGATACTAGTTTCAAAACTATTATCAATACATGAGTACTGTTCTGTAATACGACCATTAGTGTCGTAAGAATGCATTTCGAACGCGCGTATAGTTTCTACATCAAATTTACGAATTGCGATGTGGAATAAAATAAAATCGGTTAAGTTTTCTATACCTAAATTCTTAAGTGAATTTACGGAGGTTATGTATTTATCGATAAACAATTGATAAGTAGAAGCGGAAGGCGTGTTATTTAATTTTAAGTTTAATATCTGGTCCAAGTACGTAGAACCGAGAATGCGTACGTCCTGATACCTATCAAGCAACGATTTGAATATAACCTCGTAGTTTTCGGCACAGGGTGTAACACCTGCGAATACCGACTGTACCTTAGCTGACAATTTTCCCAATAAATAGTACAATTTGTCAGCGTTAGTAAGAGACGAGTTATCATGTACTGTGGACTTAAAACTAGCGTAAAATAAAGGCCAATTTTGTATGTTTCCATCAAAAGACATTAATTCTATGGGTGGTAGTTTGCAGTTGGCTTTTACCGGCATAGAAGTCGCACAGGTTGACTTAGAGGGCGTTAATTGCGAAAGTGTTTGTTTTATGAAACAAAACAAATCCTCGAACGATACGTAGGCTTGATAGTTAGGCTTAGCGGCGGGATCTTCAATGATCAATTTCTCATTGTATTCATCTAGTACGTCATGAAAAGTACTGCGAATGTTGTCGATCGTAATACATGAGTTTATGAA
Organism: Stenoptilia bipunctidactyla; assembly: GCA_944452665.1. Classification (NCBI taxonomy): domain Eukaryota; kingdom Metazoa; phylum Arthropoda; class Insecta; order Lepidoptera; family Pterophoridae; genus Stenoptilia; species Stenoptilia bipunctidactyla. The sequence goes on along the minus strand of OX101724.1, from coordinate 576,247 downwards.
CGTTTCTCTTTTCTCTTCTGAGATATGAGCTATCTTCGCTTGTTCGTAAATACATTGCATACGTTCAAATAGTGCATTACGCTTAGCTTCCAAAACAATGACTTGTGGACTTGACGGACAAGCAAGTTTTTCGTTACGCGGCATGACGAACTATTTATCAATGAAACTATTTCACAAAGATCTTACAAGTTTACTTGTTCGTAAAGTGCACCTAGTATGTGTCAATCAATTTGTGTGAATAATTATTTTTATATTAGATATATAGCGATATTAGGGATCAAATTAATATTCACACAAGCGAGCGAGAAGTTATTAGATAAGTACCTACCAACTAGAATTTAGTGAAAAATGAGTAAGGCAATTTTTATACCTATTAACGATGGACTAGCGCGGTTAGTAATTCAGTTAAATATGAATATAATATTATAAAATATGAATATTAGGTTATGAAATACACTTATTATGAATACCTTATACTGCAGGTTAGATAAAATATAAAGTAAAGGCAACCATATAAGGGCGGAGCGGAATGAGTCTGCAAATAAGTATCTACTGCGGTTTATGCGAAAAGAATATCGATAATTAAAGTAAGCGAATCGCGAGAAAATAAGATATCCGGCTCGTATGGGCCAAACAAAATGGAGCGGCGCGGGATTTTTAATTTGGAATATTAATAAAGTGGACTGTATGCGGCGCGGGACCCTATTCCCTAAGGGAAAGAGTCTTTACGTTTTAAAGGATCTCCGAAAAGTGGAATAATCACAGGATAGCTGGTAAAGTTATTTTGTATAGCGGTAATTATAGGTTATATAGGTTATAAAACTAGCACGCACCTTTTTGATCTTCCTCGCGGCACTTAAAGGTTTCACTGCACTTTGTAAAACAGTTCTTTAGTTGGGTATAAGCACTGGCCAGGCTGAACACACAGTATAACTTCTTTTCCAACAAGGCACGTGGAAGTTTCAAGGATAATTTTGCGTGCGTCCTTGCGCGAGCGTATGTGTAGGCAGACTCTCCATCTTGAACCTTCTTTCTTCATGATTGGCCGAAGGTGCGTGTAGAAATTCCTATTGAAGGTAGTCCCTACACCGAGCGTTGTGATTGGCTAATACGCGAGGATGACGATATCCGATTTACAAATAAATGAATTTAAAAGTGGCGGTAACACTTGATTATTATTTCACATGTTTTTGAGAAATAGTGTTTACATATTTGCACTAATGTAAAAAAGCTCTTTCATTTTAAGTATACCGCACACGAAACCATCAAGTTTTTTGGCGTAGGTTTTCGACAAGTGACCCCACGCAGGAGTTACAACAACATGTTCTAGTTGCTACTCAGTATCAACTACAGTGCTGCATGTTTGCTGGCTACGTAGCTACGATTGTTAAGGGTTATAATTTCCTGCACGACCATTGACTGACTTGCTCAGACTTTCATTTAAAATGACTCAGTTCAATGAGCACCTGATGACAAGTGTTTATATATTACTTTTTGTAAACGATGCCTCTATTTTTGACTTCCACTGTACCAAGCTGCTAAACTTATGTACGAAAGGCAGCACATCAAGCGTTACAAATCTGTCAAAAACATTACTTGAATCTGAACTCTATGCCCTTGACATTAAGTTAAAATTGGTTGGGGAAATTTGACAGGTAATGTAACGCTTGATCTGCTGGCTTCTGTACCTACAGAATAACCTGATTATCCTATTTACCCTGGGTGTGGGAAAAACAAACGGTGACCATAAAGATTTGACACATTTGCTCTTCTATTGCAGGGAAATATTGAACCTTTGTAACTTTCGATGTGTGACCTCTATAATTGGGATTTTATAGCTTTATAGCTTCTATAGATAAATCAACAGGTTTGATAAGTCGTTACACATTTAACTTTTAAGTCATAAGTTTTATCTTGTTGTCGGAAATAAAAGCTAGTTCACCTATTTTAAAATACAACTAGGACCTATTGTTTAATCAAAGAAAGATTTCAACCCCTCCTAGCCAACTCTTCATAAATAAGACAACTGATATTTTGACTTGTTAGATTTATTTTGACCTTTATCGAGAATATTATTCTCGAGAAACCTTCTTTTGGTCAAAGTGCAGTGCGTCCCCTGTAAAATATCGCTTTAAAATAATAATTATAGGTACCTACTTAAGAAGCAAACATTTTTTTCGTTATTTCTTGTGTTATTTATCAAGATTTGTAAAAAGTCGTAGAACAATTAATGTTATTTAAAATTAACCCGGTTTTAGCCGAGTTCCAAATTTGTTAGAAAACTTCCGTTGCACAAGCTGGCCGATTGAGAATCGAATCCTTTTCATACCGCAGCGAACACTTCTGACATTGCACCACAGACGCCTTGTAAATAAACTTACATAAATGTAGGAATCTCTACGTGTTCACATCCAGAAACTTGCTACGTAGCGAACTAGGGTGGAACCTAGAAAATTAATACAAATTTATTATATTTGAGTAGGTAAGACAAGACCAGAACCGTAATATTTTTATTTTGTTGTTCAGTGCGGGAATCGAACCTGCGACTTCAGATTTGGGTAGTAGCGTTTGAGATAGACCACTGCGCTACGAAGAACGTCAAATGTAGGTAATACTTGACGATGGTTTACTTACCTCAAGTTTAAGTTGCTCTATTCATTGTTTTCTGTTAATTATTATCGGCTTTGGTATTGACAAGAAGCAAATGCTAATAAGCTAATACATTTATAATAACAACAATAAAAAGGGAAGGTGTACCTATCTAACCTTGAGGCCCTTAAGATGAAAACAGTTCTTTGCTGGGAATTTAGATCCTTCTTTCTTATACTACACCTAACTATTAAAATTTTATTTATTTATTTAAGATTTACACTTTGTTGCATAGTTACAAAATACGTATATGTAGCTACAACAGGAAATTAAATCATCCTACAGTAACACAATTGGCGGTCTTATCGCTAGCAAGCGATTTCTTCCAGATAACCAGGTAAAATGTTAAATGATTTAGTATTTGCAGAGGCAAATACAACGATTCTACTAAATATGCGGCAATAAAAAATCTACTTAAATCCTGGATGCAATTATGAAAAGACAAATAGCATCCATTCATCGTGCACTGTTGATTGCCACACAAATCACTGCGCAATTAACGCGACAGACATAATATTCGAGAGGCGCGTCATTCGCACAGACCGCGGCATGTCTCCCTAGCGGCAGTTCCGCGGCGCGCCGGCAGGGGGCGCGGCGTCCCGCGGGACTCGTTCCGCGGCAGCCCGCGACGCGGCGCCACTGATTTATGCGTCTCCCGCGCGCGATGACACATTAATGTCGCTTTTCCTCCGATTTACACAAGTTCTGCAGGGGAGAGTCATGCCACGTTTTGGGGGCAACTAAGAGAGTTTATGTCCTGAAAATGTCTTTATTTTGTGCAAGTTTTATTTGAAGATTACAGAAGATATAAGCTTTGTTTGCTGTTCATACATTATGTCAGAGGGAAAATATATTGTATCTTTTTGGTTACTCATGCCTCCCTAAGTTGAATAATAGTATATTATGTAACAAGTGAGCGAAGTTGCTAATTACAGTCGAGGCTGTGATTTGAGCCCGAGCCGCAGGCGAGGGCTTAATAATGAGCCGAGACTGTAATTAGCAACGCTCACGAGTTACATACGACGTTTTTCAACACACTTGTGAGTAAAAGACAGACATACGTGATCATAAAATAACAAACACACTTGATAACAAAGCTGTGAATTGTGATTGAAAAATGGCGCCGAACCTCGCGCATGCGCGTAGGTTTTTTTTCCGTCAAATGTGTCAATGTCTGTATAGCATATACAGCCTATTTTAAGTGAAAATGTTTAATTTGGAGTGGTAAATGCAAATATTTTAATATTTTATGACAAATGATTGTAAATTGTGAATATTTGTTTAATATACAAATTTATTTTACTACTAAGGCCGCGTCCCCAGTAAGCAAACAATTAGCGGCCGACTGAGTGAGCCGCAAATTTGTGGCGAACTGAAATTTGAGATAGCTGCAAACTCTGATCAATTTTCGTACGTCACGTGGGAGTCAGCCGCTCACTGAGATAGTCGGCGCGCGTAACGCTGCAAACTGCGTACAGTGAGCGCAAAACTAGCAAACTGTGAACACTCCATTCCAAATATATGATAGGGCGTACTAAATCGATCCGCCGCATACTCAGTCGGCCGCTAACAGTTTGCCTACTGGGGACGCAGCCTAAGGCGCAAACATTTAAAAATGTATATGGATTTGAAATGGTATAAAACCTCTTTGTTGTTTCTGAAAATATTTAGTGTATAACCCGGACCAATAAAATATGCTCTGTTTTCTCGCATGTTATTTGCACAAAGGTACAATTCAACTTTGTAGGATTCATTATATTATGCACTAGGGTATAATATATTATGCACGCGTGACTTATAGCCCAGTTTATAGTTCTAAACTCAATAGAATAACGCTCACTTTACGAGCAAGTGTGTTGAAAAAATAATTGAATCATTTTTTATTGTAGGTGCCTACTCTCGTGGATATGAGGGCATTAATCTATGCGAACTACTTGTAGATCGATACCTAGGTACTGCTCCTCAATATTATACGTCTGCCACTGTGCTCAACTTATAATACTAAGGTATTAGGTAGGTAGTAGAAAAAAACATAGGTAACCTACCTACCTACAGATGAATTGGGAGCCTTCTTATTTTGGAAGTCGATTGGCAAATAAGTACCTACTAAGATTGGTTAATATCTTATCTTTAACAATGATGTGACTATTCAATTACAATAAACACGTGTGGCACTCGGAGACTGCCGCGGTAAAGCTATTGCATAGCATTTTTTATCAACTTATGCAATTATAATTAATTATTTATTTTATTAATGCAGTAATGTTTGATCTAATATGAAGTTCCACAAGTTCCTAGTAGATGGCGCTGATTGTTTATTAAAGCCCGCATGTAAAGTTATGAAATCAAAGTATCACCGCTGTGCCGGTCGGATCGGAGTGGGGGTGTTAGGTTTTTTTCGTTTCGGAATTTCTGGATACGGTCCCCACGCTCAAGGCCCGCGATAGAAGCTATGCAATAGCTTAAAAAAACATAACTTTACTAAATTGACTTGGGTCATTTACACTAAATAAAGTAGGTGTACCATGGAGGGCCATCTTAAGAGCCCCCATCATGCTGAGCCAAAGTCGTCGGTGGAGTTATTGTTGTTTTAGCATACTATCTTGCTATTTCACTGACTGATCGCCGAACGTTGCCGAAGGGGAAAAGAATAAGCTCAGTGATGAGCAGTAGGGTGCTGGCGGAAGAACACGAGCACACTATCGTACTTACTTACACATTTCAGATAACGTACACCGACAAGGTTTGACATCGATGAATGATAGTGTGCGCGCTGTGTAGCAATATATTTTACGAATTAAAACCAGAAATAGTTGCGTAGAACAAAATCAGAAAGGATTTTGTAAACTAAAAAATATACTATTTTATAACTCTCCATCCGCCCCGGCTCTATACGGGCGAAAAGTGAAAATGAGATATGTATAATAAAAAAAACTGTATTCTTAGACATGGTTTAAATTAAAAAGTGCAAATCCACAGCAAAATACTAAGACATTTATTTTGTAAAAAAAAACAAGATAATTATCGTGCAAGAAGCGAAAACCTACAAAAATGTATAGAAAAAAAATATAAAACACTTCACACCATTTCGAAAATTTCAAGATTTGAACTCAAGCCGAGTCACTCAAGAAGGTAACTCCACAACCGCTGAGCCAAATCTACTTCTGACAGTGGGATTCCCTGGGTGTAAATTGTTATTGTGTATTTTTTTTTCTTCTTTTTAAAAGATGATTGCTGTTGAGTTTCTTGCCACTTCTTCTCAACAGATCGACTTTCCGAAGTGGTGGTAGATTCAGTTCAATTTGTAAATTGTTTGACTAATTTCAAATGACTATATCAAATACGTTGTCAATGGGTTTAAGAATTGAATTAGGTATAATTACTTTTTTCCCCTATAATGGCTGTACGGTTTGCACACCCTTTGCGTTGATGTAGCTATGATATAGAATGAAAGATATTTGATAGCAGAAAACTGATTGATATATTAATATACGTAGAGAACTTAAACTGTTAGATGTTAAATTATAAAGTGTGAACGCGAACAAAATGATATGAAGTAGGTTGATATGATGTAGAAATGACTGGTTGATACTTATGCTGTAATGACACTGAATTCAACTGAATGTAGGTAGGTAATTACTGCCTATGAGGTAAAATGCTGACGCTACAAACTGTACATGCTTGCCCGTACAATGGCCTTCTTAAAGGTCCGTTCTTTGCAAGGCCAAAATGTTCCTTAAAAAGCCAGACAACAATTACCTACCTACCTATATTCTATCACAAGCTTTTCTAATATTTAATAAAACAGACATTGCCTACAGTACCTAGGTACCAGGTAGGTACTTTTCTAGGTATAAGAGGAACCCCACTTTCCCTATTTAAGGACTACGTTTCAAACAGAAAACAGAAGGTTCAATTGGGAAAATATATCAGTGGAGATGAGGATGCGTGCCCCAGGGCAGCGTACTAGGGCCGACGTTGTTTCTTATATACATATATGTATAAATGACCTATGTAATGTGTATATTAATGACGCTTATATATTTTCTTTTTCCGATGACACTGCCATCGTATTAACTGGTGAATCCTGGGATATTGTGAAGTATAATTATGAACGTGGACTAGCCCAAGTATATAAGTGGCTAAAAAATTGTATCCTCTCTTATATATCCTCAAAACAAACTTTATATGTTTCGGTTTATATAATAATTCACAACCATGCAACTTTAATATAAAGATCCACGACTGTGATATTAGAAATATTGATAGCTGCGGTTGTCAAAATCCGGAAGGTTGAAAAGAGGAAATACTTACTTGGGTGTGATTGTGGACCAACGGCTCTCCTGGTATTTACACCTTGAACTTGTCACACCGCGAATTAGAAAAGTCTGGGCCAAAAGAAACTTCTAGAGACTTACTTAAAGAAATCTATGTTACCTTGGCGCAATCGATAATAACATTTTGCATACCCGTTTGGGGGGGTGCTGCAAAAACCAGATTTCTTAAGGTTGAACGTGCCCAAAGAAACCTTATCAAGGTGATGTACTTTAGAAAATGTACTTATTCTACACACTGCTTATACCACCTCAGCAACCTAGCTTCAGTTAGAAAACTGTACCTACATTATTTCCACAGTACTAAAAAATATAACTAAAATATAATGTAACTAAAAAAACTTATTTCCTAATAAATCTAATAAGGAATGTAAAACTATAATAGCGAAATGGTTACGTTCTAAAGATTATTATGAAACAGAGAAATTGCTTGAACAAAGGTTATGATAATCAACATAGTTCACACATATCCACATACACTTAGTCAGACACATACACCACATGCATACACTCATACACATACACACAACCACATATTGGGCATGCTATCATTCAAACAATCATTTAAATAATAACAAATACATAGATAGTGTACCTACCTATATACTTATACTTAGTTTTTAATTGAATTTAGTCTTTAATTTTAATGAATTTTGTTTTATCTTTTTATTTTTATTTTTGTATTCATAGTGTTTAAGTTTCTGCAAACCTTTTGTTTGTTAAATTAGAAATAAAATGTATGTTTTATGTAAATAGCAGATAAGTCATTCATCTATGGAAGAGCGATGCTTCCTGACACAGGCTTTAATAAGCTTAAAAGGAGGCATCACCCTTTATGATTATTATTGTAATGCTTTTAAATTAAACAAATAAATTATTAAATTATTATTTTCTGTGCCAGTATATTTTATAAAGTTATAAAAAAAAAAAAAAAGTTTTATTCATCTTAGGAATTTCACAAAACACTTGATGAAGTCAGTCATCACATACTTCGGCTTTAACTAGTTGTTGATAGTTGTTAAATAAGATATTACAGTAGACCAAGAGACAAAAAGAGCCGGCGGAAAAAAACTCTTGGCACTCTTTTTCAGTCAGAATTATCAAATTAATACAAATAGGTACAGTACAAATTGACCGTGACATGAAAAAAAACAAACACAAGACAGCTAATTGTGAGAGCCAATGTCATGCCACAACCAAATTGCTTACATAGCAGATGCAATTAGCTATGGATGCACCATACGAACATGACAAACTGGGACCAGAGTATTTGAACAAGAATAGAATAAAATAGTCATAGTATCTTTAGCAAAACGACCTGGCACCGCTAGCAGCACCCGTTCACGAGTTAACGCAAGCACCAGCCATCACACTCCTCAACCATATTTTAGGGAAGAGGGTGACCCGATACCCGACGCTACCACTAGCCATGCCGCCTGAGGGAGCATGACGTTCTTGCTGATGTCTTGACAAGAAAATAAGTGAGTGGGACAGTCACCAGCATGTCATACATATACTGCACAGCCAAGCCGTAAACAAAATTATTAAGTAATTAGAAACTTCTAGAAATATCCTGTTGTGCTTAATCCCATGCCTTTTTATCATCTAAGTAATCTTTAGTTTTATAATAAGCTTTTCGAGATAGAGTGTTTTTAATGATTGATTTAAATTTATTGAATGGCAGGGATTGAATTGACTTCGGAATTTTGTTATATATACGTATTGACATTCCAATAAATGATTTGCTGCTTTTAGCCAGCCTTAATTTAGGAAACGCTAACTTATGGTCGTTCCTAGTCCTTACAGAGTAATTTGTATCATGATTATCTTTCCTAGTTTTAAATTTATTACTATTCTTATAAATATACATAATGTTTTCATAAATATATTGTGATGCAAGGGTCAAGATACTAATCTCTTTAAACTTTTCTCGGAGAGATTCTCTGTTTCCAAGTTTATACATTCCACGAATAGCCCTTTTCTGCAGTGTAAATATCGTGTCAATATCTGCGGCATTGCCCCAAAGTAGGATGCCATAGGACATTATACTATGAAAATAACTAAAATATACCAGCTTCGCTGTATTAACATCAGTCAATGAGCGAATTTTCTTTACCGCGAACGCTGCAGAACTAAGTCTACTCGCTAGTTGTGAGATATGGGCGCCCCATTGCAATTTAGAATCTAAGGTAATTCCAAGAAAAACAGAGTTATCTACTAGATTCAACCTGTTTCCATTAAGCCGCAGATCAGACTCAACTTGTTTTACATTTGGTGCAGAGAATTTTATACATTTAGTTTTTTTATCATTGAACGCTAGATTATTTATATTGAACCACTGAACAACATTTGCGAGAGCATTGTTTACATCGTCGTAGTTTATTTTCTGTCTTATCATTTTAAAAATTAATGATGTGCTGATGTGATCAGCAAACAATACAATCTCATGATTATTGCCTACCATATAGGGTAGATCATTCATATAGACTAGAAACAGAAATATTATATACTTTTTCATAGTTGGCCGTCCAAGGAGCATGGCCTTCCATGGTCCACCCACCTTACCTACCAATATTTCAATACAACATTTAATTAATGCGGTATTAATTAGAACCGCGCCATTACTACACAATGCTTATTGCTAACCCATCATTAAGCCTCATTTATATTTGTCATTATGTCTAGGCTTAACAACGGACAACTCCACTAAACCACGTCATATCAACGCAAACGACGCTCGTCACCTATCTCTTTTGAACTCCTGACCCGAGTAAACAGTCATTATTAAGCCGCAAACAAGATAACAGTCGTATCACGTCGCTCGCTCGACACGAACTGTACAAACGAGAGCACAATGCCTCCACTAAACATCGTGGATGTCAATAAGTTATCCACTGAGGAGTTTGTCAAGGTTTTTGGAAATGTGGTAGAATTGTGCGAAGAAGCTGCCAGGGAGGTGGCCGGTAAAGCGCCCTTTGGGAGTGTGGACGAGCTGTGCGCTGCCTTTAGTGGATACCTGGACGGACTTGATGAAGAAGGTGAGTGGACGGAGTAGGCTTATCGTGAAATATAGTGGTGGTTAGCGACAATGTATATTTTGCCGTTACGTACGTGAATAGTGAATACGGAAGAATAACAATACCTATCTAAGAACGGATTTATGTGTTTGTTTACCTTCGGATCAAGTTAATGCGGCTTTATCTTGATACTCGTATGTGCTATGTCGAAGCATAACATTTAAGTTGTACCTACCTAAGTAAATTTTGGCTTCATGCAAAGACAGGATACTTAGTTTTTAATATCCTATTTAATACTGGGGCTATTTATAAGTAAGTAGGTACTAATGCGAGTTTATAAATCTATAATATCAAACAAACTTATGAGTTTTATTACATCAGTATTGAAACGCACTAGTCTTTGAAAAATATTACAGTTTTGTATCGTTACCTATACTCTAAGTAGGTACCTATAAATATTTTATAAGAAATTCCAACGAGATCAAAAGCTACGGGAGAGAACGGCGCGAAAATGCAAGTAAAATTAGATAATTACTAAATAGTAAACTAGTGATTGAAGTCCTGTGATAAGAATAAGAATGAAAAATTAAATCAATGGCGTCTCTTCGGCCATTGGATAGTAGGACCCACGTAGGTAAGAAATGTGTGTATGGTAGAGATCGCGCCATAGGTAGGTACCTACACCTACTCCCCTCTGACTGAAGTTTTTGCGAGACGATTCGCGCAGGTTTTTTGTTAGTAGGTACTAGTACCTAAGTAATTACTCTGTTGCCTCCTGAACTTCTAACCCATATGTTTCAGAAAAATATATAAAATAAATCAAAAATGTGCTTTACAACTTTGCAACTCAATCTGTATGAAGTGAACGTGTCCAAAACCAAAATCCTACATTACCATCTTTTACGTTTGTGAATAGGTTTAATTTCCCTCACCTAACCTGAATGATTGAATGACCGCACTTGGTGTTGAGTGAGAGCCCTTCAAAGTTTGTCTGTGTGACTGCTGCTCCCCCATAAAATATGCCGCCGGATATCAAGACATTAGCGATGATGTGATCTGGCAAAAGTTCTATGATTAGTCAGTTCCTTAACTCCGCTCATATTTATCAGCATCACTTACCTTAGGTGACATTGATGTCTAACGTTTATACAGGGTTAATTTTAATTGGCGCATTAGGTACCTCTTGCAGGCTGCTTCCCCACATCAATCCCAACAACATTTGTTCTGCGACTTTTTACAAATCTTAATAAATAACACAAAAAATCAAAAACAAAAAAGGTTTTGTTTCTTACTCTATTTGTAAGAAGTGCCTATTATTATTATGAAGTGATGTTTTGCCTACGTAAGGTGCGTGGCATACCTACGTTCAGAGTAAATGGAGTTACGATATAGAGGCAATACCTAAATATTTTTGTATGGGTTTGTATTCAGGGCAGGTCGCGGTGCTGCGGCGGCACCCCGACCTGGCGGCGCGGCTGGCGCGCGGCGCGCTCACGCCGCACTCCGCCGCCGAGCAGCGCGCCGCCGGCCTGCACCTGCTCACCAGCCAACAGGCGGAGCTCATGCGGCTGAGCAATGAACGGTACGTCACCAACTACGACTATCTTAGTGTTAACTATGAGTATATGAGACGAGTGAAACGAACGAATGCTAATAACGGACTGCTTTATTGGTTCGAACTTAATAGCAAGCGTAGCTGCTATACGTAAGTACTTATAGGTACATCTACGTATAGGTATGTAACACTTAGATATCAGGAAAACATTTTATTTCATCATCATCAGCTGGGTCACGCTGACGGCTGGACTAAAGCCCCCAAAAAGTTCTCCCAATCGCCTCACTCGGTCAAACGTTTAGTGGTGAACTTGACCCGTCGATACATCATACCTTTGTTCCGTCTCTCAGTGGGTATGAGATCGCGACTTGAGGAATTTCCTTACTACTATTTTTTTGTATTGTGTGCTACAAAGGTAGGTACTATGTGGTATGCCTTCTGCCCGCAGACAATACTCAACCTAAAAGACCCCGCTATTTGTGCTATTGCCACTTCTAATGTAATTTCTTCTTTATAAGGCCCATAGTGTACCTAGTAGTAACATACATTGCCCATCTCTATCTTGTCCGTCAGCAAGTACTTACGTCATGTGCGACATGGCTCGAGTAGCGTCGGGTGTCGGGCGGGTCACCCTCTTCCTTAAAATATGGTTGAGGCCGGTGATAGCTGGTGCTTGCGTTATACTCGTGTCCTGAACGTCTGCTGCTAGCGATGCCAGGTCGTTTTGCTGATGACACTATGACTATCGTCTCCATGTTCATTTCCATCTGCATTCTCTCTCACCTCTATGTCTCAATCTACTACCGCTTCGCTTTCTAATGTACAAACTAGCCGACTAGAATAGTTTGTACTTCACGAAGTCACTAACTTGTTAATGGTTCAGCGTGTACGCTTTTATAATAAAGTTCCAAAAAATATCTGAGATGTACCCTTTCATACCCTGCTCGTCAACAACAAAAATACCGAATTATAATGAATGTATAAGTTTAATTTAAACTGCATAAAAACTAGAAGTGAAAGGAAATAAACTAGTAGTGACACCTAGGGACTTTGTTAAGAACTATTCAAACACTTACCTACAGCTGTCGCTGTTATTTGACGTTCAAGTATGTGGCTATATTAAGTACCACTAGTAGCTATTAGATGTCGCTAAATGCAATAATGAATCTTACTTTTTCAGATACAAGTCCAAATTCGGTTTTCCTTTCATAATTTGTGCAAGAGAGAATAAAATCGAGTCAATCATAAATGGTCTCCAATCAAGATACAACAATTTACAAGAGGAAGAAGTTGTCACAGGCATTAATGAAGTTAAAAAGATTTGTAAACTTAGGATACAGGACATAGTAAAATAAAAGTTGTATATTTATGTTAAAAAAAATGTTTATTTGAAAGAGATATTATGTTTATTTATTAGCTAAACCTTAGGATAAGTTTACAAGCATCCCAGCGACCTTTCAATAATGGCATGAGGTTGTCCTGCCACTTCACAGAATTCCGGTGTTCCCAGAATGTCTTCAAAGCCAATTTCAATATTTCTGCCCGTGAGAACCTCATTCTGGAACCTGGAACTGGGTAAGAATGGCAGTCTGCCCACCTGGAAAAACAAATTTTTATTGAACCAATACAGTAAACTACAAAAATAATTGTTTTTTTCTACTTACACAATCTAGCAATGTTTTCATTTATTCAATGGTTACTGTAAAAACAGTTGGGATGTTCCCTTCAAAAAAAATCTGCCTCCAAATATTATGGCAGTGATGAGTTCCGGTGATATTTTATGAAGAGCCAGTTCTTTACTAGGGTTGTGTGCTTTCACCTTCAACCATATCTTTATTTACCATTAGGTGAGATTGAGGGAAAATGTGGGCTTGGTCATTAATAAAATAAACAAGTTTTATTTTAAGGAAACAGCTTACTAAGTATTTAGTCTACTGCTTGAGCAGTGATTTTTATAAAATAACATTATAAAAAAATTCAACATAAGCATGCATTAAACATTACATCTGCACCATTTAGGAAAACCTTATTATGAAGTGTGGATAATATAGTCTCCGAAGAGGATGTAATATTTAGGCATCTATATAGGGTTCTTAATAATGCAATAAGAAGTTTCTAATTACAGAAGTAATGTATCTTCAAATTATCTACTAAGTACTACTATTCGCCCCTATTATAATTAACACAATAGTATTAGTTGATAAACTTACCATATTTGCAAATTTCATTTCCATATTGAGTTTTAGAGGTGCATGTAATCCTTGGACATTACGAAGCATTGCCATGTTCATCTTATCTTGATTTTGTGTGTACTGGAACAAGAATTGGGAATAGGATGAAGGTAATTAAGTTTTCAGAAAGAATAATTAAATGGGTGTTGGATAAATTTTAGTGCATCTTTGAGCCTTGAATTTTGAAATAGATAGACCTTATTGCTGTAATGGTATAGTTTAGTGAAAATTACGTCCAATAGAAAAAGGCGATTCCACTAAAGACAATTTCTATATTTTTTTTATTATGATATTAGAAGATTCTGTTGTTGTTATTAAGAAGAAGAAAGTTGAAATTTAATATTCAATGTATTTTTATTTGATTTTATTTTATATTTTCTGTTTTGATGCGTTTCAAAATATTATCATCCGAAGAGTTGGTACAAATAGTTAAATCATTCCTATCAACACTCACACAAAAACTGTTGCTGACAGCTTAAGGTTATGTTTTAGGGGCAGAACTTGAAGAAACAATATTTGTTAATACTCTTGTTCTATAAAAAGTAACTATATTTTGTTAGTTATCAAGTTTTTATCGACGGATAGGATGCATTGTTGACTTGTTGCACCCGGCCTTTAATTATGATAAATTACATATTTTGTTTCCTGATTTGCTTTGATTTATATTAAATGCTGAATATAGTTAACCTAACCCAGCTTAACCCAGCTCAGGGTCAGGGTTTACAGAAATCCAATACTAAGCATGCCCTCGGACAGCACACTGCCGGAGATGCTATACACCAAATTCTATCAAGTGGAATTCCCAAGAAGAGAAGATTAGAGCAAGAGCTAGGTAGTCTGCAAGGGCTCAGCTGCAGAAGCAGACAAGATCACTGGACAAGATCAAGGACACTGCAAACTAAACAAGCATATGTCCAACCTGGGTCTCACTGAAAAAGGCGCTTTGCAGATACTGCAAAAGCACAGAGGAAACCCCTTTACACCTACTGTGCCACTGCCCCGCAGTTATGCACAGAAGCTCCACTCACTTGGAAACTGGATCCAAAAGAGATAAGGGGCATGTAAGGAAAATCTTAAATTTCTTGGACTCCATTGGAGTGTGCGGCGAGTTATAGATTGGGACTCAAACCCCAATAATAATAATAAGGTGGTTATTTACATTTCGCTCTGAAATCTCCAAAGGATGTGAAGCATTGAGTTTTGGCTTTGTAGCGGCCAGTCCAGCTACAAATGGGTCTGGTATTCCAAAAGGTCCTTCTTGAGCTTCGATTTTGCATGCATTTTCAGGCTTTATTTTCAGTGATGGCAGTCCGAAGCTCTGGAAAAGAAATTATTATTTTTGTTTTAGTGTCGTCAAGCATATCTTGCACTGATCTGACTATGAACAAAAAAATAAACATACCATTGTGACTTTTTTTGATAGATAATCAAACTCAGTAAATGTAAGAAATACTTTATTTCACAAACGAGAAATACCGGTAACAATAATTATTTATTACTAGAAATAGCAAGGCAAAGAAACAAAGTGAAAATGACTTGAAGTTTTTCGAAATGTCACAATGTGAAATGTCAGTTTATGTCAGGCACGTTTCGCTATCAAGCAGTTAGTGTCAAAGTCAATACATTTTTTTCATTGAAAAGGGTAGTATGAATCCATTCCATGGAGATGTTCTATTTTTCTATACATACTCTATAGTTATATAGATATTAAGTAGGTTATTAAGTAGGATATTAACTAAAACTCTTTTATCTCACTCTCCCAATACAAAAACCATTGAAGAAAAAAAGAGATAGTACTATTTTCATTCTCCTACCGAATGAAAAAATTAAAGGCATGACGTCATACGAATGTCATTAGAGTGCCTTGTCGCCATGTTGTGTTTCAGAATTCAGAGTACTTAAGATGTCAAATTGTGATTTTGCTGAAAGGTTTTTTCAATTTACTAATTAAGTAGCTTCAAATTTGTGTTTTATATGTTAATATCTGCAAAAAGTGCAAGCAGTTTTCAATATGAAATGTTCAATTTTGTGGTGTGGTGCGAAGAAAGATGATAAATACCCTAATTTAACTTTACACAGGTTAGTAAATTTTCATTGATTAAAACAAGTGAATTGTTGTTATAAAATGCTCCACATAACTTTTTTTTGTGATTTGGACATGCAATCTTAACTATACACTACATTTTTTTTTATATTAAACACGTTTTACTTTGCCGAAACCTATTGTTGAAACTGTCTTGTTTGTTTACATAAGAATTTAATAGTGATGTATTTTTCTTAAAACTCTATATCGATATTTATAATTTTAGGTTTCCAAGAAATGTTAACTTAAAGGGACAGTGGTTAGAAGCCATTGGAAGCGAGAACTTAAACCCAAAAGTTAAAGTTTGGTATATTTGCTCTTTTCATTTTGAGGACAAATAGCTTTAATAAGACCCTTGATGTAATTAGATTGCGAGATGACACAGTACCTTCAATTTTCCAAGAGGTAAGAAAATCTTATTTTGTGTTTAAATCTTATTTTGTATTATTCCTTTTATTTAGAAATTAATAAATATTTGTGAAAATTACTATGTTGTTTTACTGCTACCTGCATAATACGAGTGTAAAATCTTTCTAACTTTCATAATATAAAAGGAAGGTATGGTTAATTATTACATAGTGGCCATGTGGATAGTTATATTTTATAATTACTATTATTTTGATCAGATTTCACTTTTTATAATTGCAATGTCCACTTTCATTTATTTATTTATTTTCATTTTTATTGTTATATTCTTTCAATACTTCTTTCGATTTTCCAAAAAGGTAAACAACACCTGTCATTAATTCGATACTTGCTCTCAATTTCGAATAAAACGCTTCAAATATGCTTCGGAAACACGCTTAGACTAATAATCAAAGTAAGAAAAAAAAAACTGGTATATATAAGTAGTAAATGGAAAAAAAGGCGGAAAGTTTTACTAAATGCCAGATGACGGCTAAGGGGCGTCTCTTTTAATAGTTGCATGAGACGCCCTAGGACCGGTATAAAAAATGGTATGACCGCACCAGGCAGAAGTTTGTAAAAATAACCGTCGCAATTAATCGGATGTGTGTTCCTTCCCTGTCAAATACTGTCAATAGGAGAACGTAAGTTTTGAACCCCTAAATTTTGGTAAGACAATTTATTTCTGGTGGCGTGATAAAGTTATAAACAAAGCTATTTAGAAAAAGCGTATATTTTTCCTGACAAATAATAAGTTAATAAATCCCCAGACGAATCATTTCAAACATTTTCATGGAAAGCATGTGGGATAACAGTTTTAGTAATTTATATATTTTTTTCCAATACCAGGATAAAGTCAAGACCTAAAAAATTTTTTTTAAAAATATCTTTGATCATCCAGTTTTCAATTATTTACTAATAAATAATGCTACACCCGAAAAGTTTCTTTTCTCTATCAATAGGATAAAGCTTCATTTCGCATTTTGGAATACACATTTTCTCAAGAAAATAAAATAATCGTCCGATGAATCAGACATTTTCGCTGATAAGCACTTGTAAGTTTCCAGCTTTCTTTCTGTATACGGCCTTAGAAGTATCGATATCGATACAACTTTAGTATGCTCACTATTGGCGGCCATTTTATGCTACGATTTAACTTTAGGTATGCACCCATTTTTTGCTGTTATTTCAGATCCATAGTGTTAGAGATCTATGATCCATTCAGGCAAGTCTTCATCAGTGGTTTGTATAGAAGTTGTATCGTAAAGCATGTACCTAAGTTGTTTATTTAGTTGAAAATAAACGAACAGCGCTTATGTATTTGAGTTTTTTTTTTCTCTCATAGGAATGAAATGGTGCTAATTTTGCATTACAATGGTAACGAACTAACGAACCACTAACTAAAATAATCAAAAACCAACACTTGCTTAGCATGTTTGATAATTATAAAGTTATTCGTCGAAATATGTGAATCATGAAGTCTATCAAGCATCACAATAATTCAGTTACATAATTAATCATAAACTGAAGTTAAATTGCCGCTACTTTTGAGTTTGCAGGAAATTATATAAACACAGCAGATATACAATACTTTCACAAGCCGGCAGCGTTTTGTGATCAAATGGCGAATGATTGTTTATCCCTCATGTCAAGTTGTTATTGCCATTGCCAGTAGTAAGTGGCGCCACCAAACGTTAAAATAGTGCTATGGCCAAACTCTTGAAATTTTATAAAATTTATTTATTTATTTTTTTATTTTATTTTGCACGGCGAATCAACAGTTGTACAAACATAATTAACATTTACATATAAAAACCGATAACTAATAACAGATTCACACTAGTAGATCTAAAAATATTAACAAATTTAGTTGAGCACACACTAATAACATTATTCCTCTATAATAAGAAAACAATTGCCACATAAAGAAAGATAATTAGTTTTTAAAAAACAATTTAGTAAGCTCACGCCTTACTGACTCGTAACTAGAATTAAACAGGTCAATGTCTAGATTTACGCACACAGCATTAAAATATTTTCCAGCTCGTAATAGAAATGAATTTTGTCTATAATTAGTTTTTGAGATAGGAAGATGGATTGGTTTAAAATTACGCAAATTTCTTGAGATTTCAAAATGCTTTGATTGTCAATGCCGTGGATACAACTTGATAAAAAAATAGCATTTGAAGCAAAGCAAAAATACTACATATCATTCATTCCTCACTCAAAATACTTTTTTTTAGTTTATTGTTCGAAATGAAAAAAAAAATACATTATAAAAAATAAAAATATGTTACCGCACCACAAAAACCATTATGGTTTATCTGGGTGAGGTGAGTCTTTTCTTATTTTAAGTTATTAATTAACATTACACTATTAAATTGTTGACATTACACTTTTAAATTTTTATATTTTTTTTTATGGCTACATGGTTATGAAATATTTTTTAAATGTAGGTACAATATTATTTTTAAGATTCTAATCTGCAAGTCATAAATATCCGCCAGTGTTGTTTTACAAGTCCTTCCATAGCTGCTCTGACCATAACCGATAGCAGAGTCAGCTAGGGCCATGTACAACAACCGCAAGGTCGTGTATGGAAGTTTGTATTTAAGGATTTTAAGTTTACTCATAATAGATCTCAGTTTAGAGCAAACGTGCTCTTTGTGAGGACCCCAACAAAATCTGTCATCGACATGTGGTACATGTGTAATGTGTACAACAGCAGTTATTAAAATTAGAGCAAATGGTTATAAACGTCATCCAGGAATAGGACGTTTATAAAAATTATTTAAACATTTTTAGTGGGTCAAGTTTTTTGAAGGCGGTTCGCTTTCCTTAAAAGTTTGCTTTCATGTTAGTTTGGGTTTTAATTACTTTTTTTATTTATTTTTTATTTCATACTTTTTAGTGTTAGGCTTTTGTTTTGGGCTAGCTATTAGTTTTTTCATAGTTAGTTAGGTTCTACATTTATAGATATTAGTGATAAGTTTTGGGCTAGTTCTGGTATCAGTAACTACCTACTACTTCTGGTAATGTACCTAATGTTTTGTTACTGTAACACCATGACTTTGACCTACCTACTATTATACGTTTTACCTGTAGGCCTAGGTAGAAAACTTCCCTAGTTCAAGAAAGAAAAGAAAAGGAATAAAATCCTAATGAAAAAAAGCGACGACTTGATGCAGCAAGAGATTGTCTTGTCTAGGTATCGCCAGCATGCTGCTCGTGCTGCAGAAATTGACAAACGAAGAGAGATTCGCTTTAAAAAAAATTCGTGCGCACAGTCAGCTAAGAACTTATCCAAAACTTATCACTAAAAAATCTATCACGAATATCTACAAACATGGAAACTAAATTACTATGAAAAAACTAAAAGCTTGTCCAAAATTAAAAGTAAGTACCTGAATGAAAAACGGAAAGAACTTTATCAAAATCAATTCACCCAAACGTGAGATAATTGCGAAAAAACATACACACATACGGATCAAACTGATACCTTCCTTTTTGAAGTCACTGAAATACCAAAAGTTCTCCTAAATGGGACAAATATTCTTTAAAAACCGCATCAACATCGGTTCAGTCAAACGCAAGATAATCGTTGACAAACATAATTAACATACGGGTTAAACTCCTTTTTGTAAGTTGGCTACTTTTAATTAGAAGTTGCGCTGTTAAATCTGCGGGAAACTGCTAGTATTTGGTAATTATTCGGCAAATCAATCAAACATTCGGCATATTTTTTTAAAGTTGGTTAATAAGTATACTAAAACCTTCTTCTAAACATAACAAATCTTTTTCTGAAAACCGCATCCAAATCGGTTCAGCCAAACGCGAGAAAATCGCGGACAAACATACATACATGCATATTTACTGGTCAAACTGAGAACCTCCTTTTTTTGAATTCGGTTAAAAAAACCGACTTCACGTCAAAACTTTGGCTGAGTTGAGAGTGTCATCAACATAAACATTCTCCGAAATCGTACATATTTTTTCAAAAGTTTGAAATTTTCAATGAAGTACTAAACCGATTTCGATGAAATTTAAATAGAACTAATGATGAAGTACCCGCTATCATTTGAAACAACAATTTTCAAAATCAATTCATAATTGTTCGAAGTGTCGTGTAACAAAGACACAAAAAAAACATGCAGAAGAATTGAGAACCTCCTCCTTTTTTGAAAGTGGAACAAATCAAGTGCAATTCTTATTATAATCAGTATTGTTTTGACAGTCAGAGTCCACCTTCAATGTAGATAAATGAATAATTGAAAGAAAGTAACATTGATGTTCCATCAGCGCTATCTAGATAGGGATTTTGTCTTTGTTCTCGGCCTTACTTTAAAGAGACTAAAAAAAAAGAGGATAAAAATGTTAAGTAAACAGATTAATTTTGTTGTTATTTTCGTTCAGATTCTACTAATTCGTTACACATTGATCGTTTATTTTCTATTCTGACTTGATATTATCGTGACGGCTTGGATAATAGATTTATTTTTATATAAATAGCCACAAATGACGACTTCATGGATTTTATATAATAAATTGTAATCACCGAGCAAATTGAGTTTGCAAAGAGTAAACTTGGTCACTATTTCTAATGAATGATAACTCTGACTCATTCGTAAGGTATCATGCTATAAAATGTTCCTATGAGGTGGTACAATGTACTTCTCATCTAATGGTATACTGAAAAGTGTATCATAAAATGAAATGTTCCTATGAGGTTGTTTAATGTACCTAAAAGAGTTAATATAATAAGCTATAAATTAAAATCAATTCACTATACATTTATTTTTAGAAAATATATATTTTTTTTGGGGGAGGCCTATGTCCAGCAGTGGACGTATACAGGCTGTGGATGATGATGATGGATGATCAGTGTGTAACTGTATACCTTTTCATCAATTGTTTAACCGAGGGTTGCCTGGAAGAGATCGCTCTGAAGTGATAAGGCCGCCCAAATTCCATTATCTTTTGTGTTACCTTTATTTTTTTTTGTAATGTGTGATTCTATGTTAATGGCAATAACGCATTTTTGTATTGTATTGTAAATTTATCAGTTCCTTCCTGTCAGAGCATATTAAATATTAAAGTCCACATCCGGTGGCGATAGCTAATAAAATTAACCCTGAATAGGTGTTGTATAGGTAGATATAGGCGTGGTATTAGGTGTCATGATTAAATATTGATCTAAGGCAAACAACCTACACAGCAGCTATTCATTATATCGTAATATTATGGTAATATAACATTTACAAAAAAGGATGCAAATGGAAAAACTACCTAATGAATATAAAAAGCGACATCTAGAGTTTTGTTTAATTACTAACAGCTCTACGCATTAAACACTTATAGGTAATAATATACAGAGGGCTCTTCTGTCAATGTCAACATGAAGAAAAGATAAGGCCTAAAATTATAACATTGATGCCAAATTATGAAACGTACTTTACTTACGTGAATGCAAATTTGATTTTGTGTTTTTGTAATACCTATTTGCTGACAGAAAATTATGTTACACACATAAATAGACTCACTCAACAATTTCACAATAACGATGATATGATTTTAATTCAGGGTTAATTAAATCCCACACCTTTTTGGACAAGTTTAATGAATATGGGTCTAACGTGATTGAAATTATCAATCATCATCATCACCATATAATCCAGAGACGCCCAAAGGCCTCACTCAAGGTTCTACACAGTGATTGAAGCTTTGTTTTGAAGCTTGCCTGAAAACGAAAACGAGGGTACGCTGTACGAAAAAACATTGTCTCCGTGTAATTAATTCAAGCAAAAATAGTAAACAATAATATTTTTACTAAATAACAAGTTAAAAGTGATAATCAGTTAATAAATTATTAGTGATATCGTTGGTGTTAAAAATAGTGGCAAAATAAAGAATAAAATCTTATGTGAAATAACGAATAGTGTATTTAAGAATAACAGCGAAAAAATAAAACATTGTGAAAAACTAATCAACAAGAAACCCATATTTAACCAACATCTTGTCAATCTAGTGAAAAGTGACAGTGATCAGTAAACAGTTTTTTAAAGCTACATAACAGTTATTGATAAGTGTTAAGAATTCTGTCACGGACTTTGAACCTTGAGCCACCTATAACTCTGTTCGTGCGGTTTGTGGTGCCATCTAGTGTTTTAAACGTGAACATCTTTGTGCCTCGCCTAACTCTTAATTAAAGCGCCATCTACCGATAGAAGCTGGTACCGTTTGAAAATAAACCAACAATTGGTGATATTGGTTTTGTTGAACTTTAGTACAAAAGTTTCGGCACTTACCCGTAAGATGGCAGGAATGTGCTCAGGCTGCCGAAAAGAAATACTTGATAGTACATTTTTGAAATGCTGTATTTGCCACCAGTATTATGATCTTGAATGTGCAAACGTTTCAGAAGCAAGATTTTATAATACTATGACTAAGGATCATAGACAATCATGGAAATGTCAACTTTGTCGATCTAAAGAACCAAAACTAGATAATAAAAATACTCCCATTCGAGCCCACGCTGATAATAATTTAAATAGCCTAACAAAACATCAAAATGTGAATATTACACAAAGAAAAAAAAACCGCGCTTTACTGAAGACAACTCCACAATTAGCGATGACGACTCTATTCTCTCGGTCCAAGGAAATACACCAAATATAAATATCTGCACCTCTGAAATCGATGAGCAAATCTCCCTTAGTAAATTCACCACCATAATTCAAGAAAATAATAAATCAATTCTATCAGAAATGAAAAACTCCTTTAGAATTGAGATAGAAAATGTCCTGTCTAAAATAAAATCAGATTTTAATCAAAGTGTAGAAAAAATTGCAGTAGAACAAACTAAACTAAATCAGGACTTATCCAAAATAAATTTAAAAATAGATCAATTAGAACAGAAATGTAGTCACCTTCTAGCCGAAAATGAAAAATTACAAAATGAAATCCGATCCCTGCAAAACAATACACCTCAACGACAAAATAATCTCACGAATGATAGAGTACTAGTCTTACATGGATTTGAAGAAAATTACTGGGAAAGTGAAATTGAAATAATTAACAGAATTAAAAATATATTTATAGACCTCCTCGACTTAGATCTAACAGATTATATAGAAGAAGTAAGTTTTATAGGGAAAAGAAATAATAATAGACCACTGAAAATTGAGCTTTTAAGTAAAAGAATGAAAAGATATATCTTGGAAAACGCTGCATACCTTAAAGCAGTCGGTCTAAACGCCACTGATTACCTTAGTCCACAAGCTCTACAAGAAAGAAAGAAGCTCAACTATGCTCTACGCGCTGCGCGACAACGGGGATATCACGCAATCATAAGAAACAACAAATTGATAATAAACGGACAAGAAATCTCAGACCTATGTAATATTGAAGAAATCGTGGTTCCCAAAAGACCTTCCAACCCCCGTAGCTCCTCTTCATCCACTCAACCTGCAGCCAACAACAGCACGGGATCAGGCAACACTACGGTCAGGAACTCTACTTTTCGAAACTAATTTTAACTCTAGTTTTAACTTTAATATTATGTTTCAAAATATCCAAAGTATCAGTAATAAAACTCATCTATTAGATTCACTGTTGGAGGAAAAGTCTGATTTCCATGTGATATGCTTATCGGAGACTTGGTTGAATAAACAAAAATTAGAATTGTTAAAAATTGAAGGCTATACCGCTACCTCGTTCTTCTGCCGGGAAGAACACGAGGGCGGCGGTGTGTGTATATTGATTAAAAAATCACTTGAATACAGAGACCGAATTGACATCTCCTCATTTTCTTTGGAAATGATTTTTGAAGTATGTGCAATTGAAATACCTAAGATGAACTTGTTAATTATAAATATTTATTGGCCAAATAGCAGTAGGCAAATTGAAGTATTCTATTCATGTCTAGAGAAACTAATGAAACATATTTCAAAAAAAGATCGTTCTAAGAATATAGTTTTAGGTGGAGATTTTAATGTAAATTTCATGATTAATACAAATGGAAAAGTGAGGCTTTCCAATGTACTATTATCTTATAATTTCCAGCAAAAAATTAAGGAACCTACTAGGATTACGCCAACTAGCTCGACTTGCCTTGATCTACTGTTCATAAATTTCAGACTGAAAAGTTCGAAAATAACTGTTCATGAGCATGGTCTTTCTGACCACCGCGGCTTATCAATATCAGTACCGTCTAACACACAAACTCTAAAACACTTTTTAGTACATAAACGTGTTTACAGTGATTGTAATATAATGAATTTTAAAAATGAAATTTCAAATATAAATTGGCATGACATACTTATTTTTACTGAGGATGTAAATAAAAATTATAATGTATTTCATGATACATTACAAAAAGCATTAAACAAACATATTCCGGTAAAATTAATAAAAATAAATAATCGATTAAAAAATATATATTTGACACGAGGACTAAAAATATCGTGCCGATACAAAAGATTCTTAAAGATACTCATATCTAAAACCAAAAACATAAATTTTAAAAATCACTGTAAAATGTATTGTAGAGTACTTAAAAAAGCTATAAATATATCAAAAAAAATTTATAACAAAAATACATTTGAAAATTCACAAAATAAAACTAAATCTATTTGGCGAATAATAAGAAATGAAACCAACAAAAATATACGAATAAGAAAAAATATACATCTCAAGCAGTCGGCAAGTACTATATGTAACCCAAAAATTGTGGCGAATTTGTTTAACTCATTCTTTGCATCTATTGGAAACTCCCAAGCTCAAACAAATCCAGCTAATTTAAATTTAACGGCAACTTCTCCCTTAGGCAATGCTAAAATTAACGAAAATACCTTATTCTTGAGTCCGGTAGAACCAAATGAAGTTCGAACAATTATAAAAGCCCTAAAAAATAAGACATCTTTCGGGATCGATGAAATGCCTCCAATTTTGATAAAAAAATGCGCTGATTTGCTTATATTCCCATACACCATACTAATTAACCAATCTTTCTCTGAAGGTATCTTTCCTGACGTTCTGAAAATATCCATAATTAAACCTATTCATAAAAAAGGATTAACCACTGATATGAACAACTTCCGGCCTATAGCTCAACTTCCAACATCGGCAAAATTTTTTGAAACCGCTATGGTGAAAAGACTGTATTCCTTTTATGAAAAATATACAATTTTAAATGAAAATCAAAACGGCTTTAGGAAAAATCACTGTACAATTTTGGCTATTTATAAATACGTAAAACACATCTTAGACGTAATAGAAAGTAAGAAATCCGCAATAGGACTACTCCTCGATATGAGTAAAGCCTATGACAGAGTAAATTTTAAAAATCTTTTGGATAAGTTATATGATACTGGAATAAGGGGAATATCCCATAACTGGTTTAAATCATATCTCTATAATAGACTTCAGTATGTTGAAATTGAAAATACCAACTTCGAGAGTGGCCTAATTACTCAAGCTCGATCTGACGCAGTGCATGTCAATGGTTCTATCCCCCAGGGTAGTGTTTTAGGGTGTATTCTATTTCTAGTTTATATAAATAATCTTCCAAGTATATTAGACGACCCTTGTGTCCTATTTGCCGATGATATTTCCATATTAATCTCTTGTTCAAATAATATAGACTTAAACACAAAATTAAATTTAACATTAGATAAAGTAACGAACTGGCTGAAAATTAATAACCTGGAACTTAATCTTTGCAAAACCAAAATTATTCAATTTAAACCTTACCAAAAAGCAGGATTAGAAATCATGTACAAATATCACCAAAACAAACTTGAAACAGTTAACTCCGCCACGTTATTAGGAATAGAACTAGACACACATTTGACCTGGAAACACCATATACAGAAAGTGGTAAAAAAATATCTTCCTTTATCTACGCTCTCCAACAACTTAAAATAGTAACGGACCTAAAAACTGCTCTTACCGCCTACTACGCCTATACTCATTCAATTCTATCCTACGGTATCATTATATGGGGAAACTCAAGTGACGTAGATAAAGTGTTCATACTACAAAAGAAGTGCATTAGGATAATAACAAATATTGAGCAACAGGAATCTTGTAGACCACACTTTTCAAACCTCAAAATCCTTACTCTTGCATCGCTAATATCCTCGAAATGTGCAAATTTGTCAGGAAACATCCACAATTCTATTCTCCTATAACTGCCGTTCGGAGAAATGACCGATACCTCAATAAGCTTAAAATACCCTCTTCCAAACTACAGTTAGTAACCTCCAGTCCTCATATTATGGCAATAAAAATTTATAACCATCTACCAAATCATTTAAAAAAGGGAAATAATAAAACGAGCGACTAAAAAACAAATTTGGACTGGAAATAATAAAACGAGCGACTAAAAAACAAATTTGGACTGTCTTGAAAAATATATGAAAATGAACGGTTTTAAATATTAATATTGCGACTGAATTACTAAGTGAGCGACTAAAACACATATACATTGCGATGAAAGAGATAAGTTACGAGAAGGGCTCCCGCACCGGAAGGCGGAATCAGTACGGTTAGGTGCGACGACGAGCGCAGCGAGGAGGAGCATGTTAGGTTGCATATACTTATACACGTGCGCGAGCCGAGCGAGCGAAGCGAGCGGTGCCGCGGCAGCGGCCGGCGAAGCGCCATAAACCTGGTCAGCTATTATAGTCAACCCTGGACAATCCCGACATGGTCAAAAGTGTTTTTAAGTCGCTGTTTCATTGATTCTTCGTCACTCGCTCTCAGTCGCTCACTTAATTAAAACAGTAAGCCAAATTCATTATTTTTGTCACCTAAAATTTTTATTTACAGTTACTCGATTAAATACTACCCTTTAAAAAATATTGTAATGTCCATAGAATTTATTAAAGCATTAAAAACACACTTAATTAATAAATGTTACTACGACATAAAGGAGTATTTTGAAGATAAGAAAGATACTGTATAATGGCGAATTGTTACTTTCTTTATTTTATTTTTTTTTCTAAGTGTATGTTGTATTCATTTTATATATCATTCATTTAAGTGTTAATATAGAGGTAGTAAGTACTTATAAGAATTCTAAATGTGATTAAATGTTAATCACATTTAGATAGGCTTCTATAAATTAATGTTTGTCTCTAATATTTTGTTATACTACGAAAAAGGTCAAGGTCCTAAATAAAATTAAGACTTTATTATCATAAATTAAAAAAAAAAAAAAAAAAAAATTGTATTTAGAGTGAAATAAGAATTAGAATTATTATTATTTAATATCTGAATCCCTCAAATATTGCTATGCCCTTGCAGGGCGTTACATGTATACCTACCTTAAAATGTTCCATCTATATCTGTAATGTAACATGCAATAAATGAAATGAAATGAAATAAATGAAATGAAATAAAAGAAATTGCTTAAAACGATAGGGATGCCTCATAGTCAATTTCTTTGTAGCATTAATTGTAAGAAAAGATTGAATGTGATAATTATTATTATGAAAGCTTTTACCGATATCCCTTACGATACGTTATATTACCTATATTTTACACTAGCAGCTTCGCGCGTTTCAGTAGCGACTCAAAGGTTCAGAGGACTAGAGCAGCCCAGCTTCATTGCCAACTTTGAACGAACTTTTAGCTATGATGCGTTACAAAAGGTTCCTTTTTATTTATGTAGATGACTCTGTATGTAAAAATGCATCTACGGTAATCAAAAACTCTCTTCCTTGTCATAGGGAACGGATTTATAGGTGGCAGCACTACGAGGCACTATGCGGACCGAAAAGAAAACTTATCAGACCCGTCATCGTGCTTTCAATTATACCAGAGATTATACTAAGGTTTAGCTAATAAATAAACAGAATATCATTTTCAAATTTTTTTTTTTTAACATTAATATACTACGAGGGTCATTTGAAAAGTTCCTAGCCTAACGTACTTAATGAAACCACATGATTTTGATTATATTTTTATTTTTCAACATACTCTCCCCCGAGCTCAATACACTTTTTCCATCGACCCGGTAAGGCTTCGATACCCATTTTAAAAAAATCTTCGTCTAACTCCTCAAAATAAGCGTCTACGGCGGCTATGACCTCTTCATTTGTAAAAAAATGTTTACCACCTAAAAATTTTTTCAGCTTTGGGAACAGGTAGAAGTCTGACGGTGCTAAATCCGGTGAATATGGGGGATGAGGTAACAATTCAAAGCCACACCGATGGATTTCTGCCATGGATTGCACAGAAGTGTGAACGCGTGCATTGTCCTGATGAAACAAGACCTTCTTCCTCAATAAACCTGGACGTTTTTCTTTGATTTTTTCTCTCAAAAGCCGCAGCAGGTTGTAGTAGTAATCAGAATTTATTGTTTCACCCTTTTTTAAATAATCCACCAGAATTATACCCTTTGCATCCCAAAAAACTGATGCCATGACTTTGCCAGCCGATAAAACCACTTTTGCCTTCTTTGGGGTGGGTGATCCTGCCCTTTTCCATTGTTTCGACTGTTCTTTTGTCTCAGGTGTATTGTGGTGAACCCAGGTTTCATCCATGGTTATAAATCTTTCAATAAATTCCTGTGGATCAGCTTCATATAACTCTAAACAGTCGCGGGAAGTTGTGAGTCGGTTGCGTTTTTGTTCCACTGAAAGCAGCCGCGGTACCCACCGCGCAGACACCTTAGAGAATCCAAGTTCAGAAGTAATTATATGATGTGTTCGCTCAGAAGAGATGCCTACAGTCTTAGCTATTTCCTCGACTGTCAATCTTCGGTCAGATAAAATTAAATCACAGATTTTTTCTTTGTTTTCATCAGTGGAAGCCGTCGAGGGCCGGCCACTACGGGGCTCATCTTGAATGGACTCACGACCACGTTTAAACTCTGCCACCCAATTTTTAACAGTCGCATACGAAGGAGCGGACTCACCTAAAGTGGCAGACATGTCTTCATGTATAGCTTTTGGAGTTAAACCTTTCAAATACAAGTATTTTATCACTGCACGATGTTCAATTTTATCCATTTTCTAAAATTGCTCTGACTTGACTTACGGTATCACGTGTAAACGAACAATAATTTATTGCAAATAAACTAAACTGTGCATACTTGTTGCTAAATAATGTAGCTATAAAATGAGGGTAGTTATAAAATATACCGACGAGTCTAACAATGTTAGGCTAAGAACTTTTCAAATGACCCTCGTATTTTTAACTATATCTATTATCTTAAGTTAAAAAATCTTTTTTAACTTCATTAATACCAGTGTTAACGTCTTCCTTCTTTCGATTATTGTATCTTGACTGTAGACCATTAATGATTGACTCGATTTTATTCTATCTTGCACAAATTATGAAGAGAAAACCGAATTTGGACTTGTATAGGAAAAAGTAAGATTAATTATTGCATTTAGCGACATCTAGTAGCTACTAGTTGTACTTAAATGGAGCCAAATACGTAGTGTCAAAAAACAGCGCTGGTTGTTTGAATAGTTCTGTTTATAGTCGTTAGGTGTCACTACTAGTTAATTTCTTTCACTTCTAACAGAGACTAGTAAAGTAAATAGACTTACAATCCCGAACAAAAATTCGTGCCTCGCTTTTTGGTACCTGCTAAGATATAAGATAACGCCAGGTTTTACGAATTATGAAATCAAATTGAAAATTAAAATACTGCCACTAAGTGGTACAATATAAAACTATAGGTGGCACTATTTTAAATTTTAATGAGCCAAAACAAACCAGCAGTGCTGGCACGGATCTTTTGTCGATCGTAAGTTTACGAATGCTCGTATAGTATGGAGTCGGTTGCAAGTTTTTAGTAACAAGGTAATTTTTTATTTTACAGTTATTTAGGAGTAGAACCTGTTAACAAACATTCAAAATTAACAAGGAACACATTTATTTAAGCTGACCGTGCGGCAATGGATAGATTTCAATTATTGCTTGCAAAACCGTCTCCATACTATACGAGCATTCGTAAACTTACGATCGACAAAAGATCCGTGCTAGCACTGCTAGTTAGACATGTTAAGTAACGTGTAACTTAGTTCTGGGATCATGCTTCTATGTAGAGCTGACTTTGCTTAAAAACGTAGAAATTGCATACATACATAAAGTCACGCCTGTATCCCTTATGGGGTAGGCAGAACACCAGAGGTTACAAGACCATCTGATGTCACGTTTGACAAATTTGGAGGTATTATAAAGATGGAGAGAGACTATTTTAGTGGCAAGGAGTCAGCCTATCGCCCACAAAAACGCCTTTAAAACCTCTGGACCCTTGACTGAGTTTTACAGTATGCCTGGGAAGAGAAGCAGCTGGCACATTCTATGTTTTTCTATCGCTCCCAGTCCAGCATGGAAGAATAATTATAAATGATATTCTATGAAACTTGTTGTACTTTTGCTAGAAA
This sequence comes from Stenoptilia bipunctidactyla, assembly GCA_944452665.1. NCBI lineage: Eukaryota > Metazoa > Arthropoda > Insecta > Lepidoptera > Pterophoridae > Stenoptilia > Stenoptilia bipunctidactyla. Next base: position 545,568 of record OX101724.1, on the reverse strand, counting down.
TACATATAATACAATAATAATTTTCATACAAGTTTCATACAATATAATTTATAATTTCTAAGTTTTTAAGCATAATTAGCTCTACATGCTATAGAAGTATAAACATAATGCTATAAAGCTCAATTTTAACCCACTGTGCGACGCGTCAACTAGGTTTGTTTTGGCTCACTGAAACTCAAAATAGCGCCCCTATAGTTTAATATTGTACCACTTGGGGGTAGTATTTTATTTTCAATTTATTTTCATGTTTTGTAACACCTAGCGCCATCTTATATCTTAGCAGGTACCTACCAAATAGCGAGGCACGAATTTTTGTTCGGGATTGTAAGTCTATTTACTTTACTAGTCTCTGGTAGTACCTACTTAGATTTTACTAGTGATCTTAGAACGTACACTCCCCGTGAACTCGAACCAACTAATGCATGTGTCGTGGCCGTTTCGCAGATTTGGCCTTAATATCGTGAAATGCCCGAACACGGTACCTACTGGCCATATCGTCTTAATTTGTGAATTTATTGCTGGCGTTTAGTAGACAAAGGTTATGTAGTGTATATTTATTTCAAGTGTTAGGCGCATAAAGAAACAAAATTTTAGAGATTTTCCGTATATAAATATATTAGTAGGTACACGAAATAGTTACTAAGAAAACGAGTAGGTAATTAACAATATGGCCACGGCATATAAGTACAAAATGGTTTAAGAGATTTCTCCTTACTAACGATTGAATAACTATCTATAATTACTGCACTCAAATGTACAAAAATTATAAACAACATGCATTATGCGACATTTATTTAATATTAGGTAAACCCTTGTAGGGGAGACCGGGGCAAGATGAAGTTCGGGGCAGGACGGGAAGTAAGCTTGTGTGCGTGAATAGTAAACGTATTCTGACCGGCAATGGTGCCATTTGCACGAACTACACTCTCTGCTAGTGCGTCCAAGCAGAGAGGATAGGTTAGAACTTGTTTTCGCGTCCCATAGAGAAAAAACTGATACTGCTAGTTTTTTTATGAGATATTTAGTTCAAAAACTATTGTGTTAACATGTAAGTACCTGAGTTAATATATTATTTTAATCCTAAGCTTATTGTAGTAGTCCAATAGATTAAATTGAGACTAGATTTTATCACCGGTAACGTTTGAGGTTAGAATTGCATCATCTTGGTTGCCTAAATGCGAATCGGGGCAAGATGATCGGGGTATAATGGGATACTATCCCGTTATGCCCCGTCCTTGTGATTAAAATAGCATTTTTTAAAATACCCTATGTTTTGTCGTAAATTTCTACCAGATTCTAAAATATTTATTATTTGTTTATATGCCTACAATTTTAACTTTTTGTTGTTTATATACTTTTAGAACTGCTTTTTATGCTAACATGAGTTCGTTTGTTTTTCATTAAATAGCGAATTAATTGGGATCACATGTGAAAGGATTTAGTATAAGTATAAGATGTTATTTTTTACAGATAAAATGGTTCGCCACTATAAGTGAAAAACAGATTGTGGTAAATGGGGCGAACCAGACATGAGAAGAGCAGTAAATGCTGTTCTTAATAACACAATAGGGTTTCTTCGAGCCTCAGCTACATATAACGTTCCAAAGTCGACTTCGTTCCAAGCTCGTGAAACAGTTAATGCCGACATCAATTCCGAAAATATTATGAAAAGAAAGTATTGTGCCTATACCTAAGAAAATACGAACTGAGGAGAGAAAAACTAGGAAACGAGGGAAGACTGCAATACTAACGAATTCACCTAATAAAAACGATCTCATGGAAGATATACGTAATAGAGAAGGTAAAAACAAGATAAAGACTGATAAAAACAAGACTGAAAAAGGCAAAAACTAACGAAGAAACATGGAAAAGAGAACCTTCAGTAAAATAGCGTCAAACCAAAAGGCGTAAAATAGAAATTGAATCAGAAGATAGTTCATCCCAAGAAGAGAATGAGATGAGATGACTGTGCCTGCATCTCATACTCAGAGTCAACGGAAGGTTAGGTCAGCTGCAGTGTCTGCCACGGTTGGTAGCATAATTCATGTGCCAGAGTAGATGAAGAAGACGAAGAAGCACATATTTGTGAACGCTGTTTACCTGATTAAAATGTATACTCGTTTTGCCCCACAGCGTTTCCCATCTTACCCCGGTTATGGGGCAAAACGGGATATTCGCCGAGTCAGTTTTTTTTATTATTTGCCAAAAAAGTTCTGTGTTTTTGCATGCTACTACGTTTAATTATAAAAGATGAATGTATAAGTATTTCTATTTTTGATAAAGATTTTTATTAAAGAAGTTATTTATTTTTGTATTATGAATTTTGTCTTAGCTATCTCATCTTGCCCCGGTCTCCCCTACTAGAGACCAAAAGAAACATCCTTCTTAGTTTAAAATAACTTTGGACAAAGACGTTTTGCGCGTTGATAAACTCGCTGTCGACTTTGTTATATTACTTTTCGGAAGTACTGGCCGATGGCTCATTTCCTTTCTCAGAAATTGGGGGTGGTAGCTTCGGTGGCGTCTGTTTCGTAGATCATACCTAACTTACTGCATTCTCTGGGGCTGCCATTGAATGAATTCGTTTTGTAGTTTTATATTAAAATTTAAAATATTGATGGCAGCCCTCGACGGATTTTCTTGCTCTTCTTATAAAGTTCATAGGGAGTTGAATACCTATGTTATTGCGACATCTACATCTTCGAGAACCGAATAGGTAAGCGTTGGTAAGTGCTATGAAAACGAATAATATGTTGTTCATAATATGACCGACTCTGTGTGAGATCAAGTGAACTTTTAAAAAAGTTTTTCACGTTAATTATCTCTCGTCACATAAATCATTTGAGTCGGGGGATTTTAAATTATTTTACTCTTTTTCAATTACTTTTTAACCGTCGCGTCGTGGGTTTTTCAAAATTTTTATTTTGTTTTTTATTTCAAACTTTTTAAAGAGCGTAATATAGGTACCATACATTACATTACACAACACCTAGTTCCTCATCAGCTCTCTAATGTCCCCACCACCGCTGGAAAACCCATGTGTTTATTTAAATACATAGTGAAGTATTGTAATAAGTATTTACAACTCAACTTTGCTGGGGCTTTGTTGTAACGTAACTCGATATCATATTACGTAGAATGGTTTGTGCAAACCAATGTTACCATTCTTCAAAACCACTGGATTATTTTAATGCGGTTTTCAGTGATGGCTTTGGTTTTGTTTATCTATATCTATGATGTCATATTTAAATCGGACCAATGATTTTGCAGAATTAATGGTTGTTATTACAAACAAATGTTTACTGCAGCGCCCCCTAATGAGTTGCTACCGTTAAACCTATTTAAGAACATTATACCAATCAAATCCAAAGCGATAATTGAAAACGGCATTCAAACCGGACCAATGGTTTGCAAACAAATATTTACTGCAGCGCCCCCTGGTGAGTTGTTGCCGTAACACCTATCTAAGAACATGCACCAATCAAATCCAAAGCGATTACTGAAAACCGCATTAAAATCGGACCAGTGGTTCTGGACATAAATGGTAACATTGGTTTGCACAAACACCCTCGTACCCCAAACGCATATACCGTCTCCGTTCCGTCGTGGGTAAAAATGTAGAAATAACATCAAATACTATTTGTTCTAGTTTGACTGCCCAATCATTTCATGTATTGAAACCAGTAACAAAGCGTATAAGCTTACATTGGAAGCTGACCACTTTGGTGATGGGGTAAACCTATCTGGCTAAGACGCCAGTAGTGGATGCGGGTTCGATTCCCGCCCGGAACTAGAAAACAAAATGTTCCGTATCTTGGTGTTTATCTATATATCTAAGTATTTATATTCTAGGTTCCTCCCCTAGTTCGCTACAGGGTATCCCATATCACAAGCTTTGCTTAGTTTGGGGCCATGTAGTTGGTGTTTTTTTTCGGGGATTTTTTATTAAATAAAACTCTCCAGTCGCTCGTGACCACGGGGTCTGCAAAGACACCGAAACGTCGAGTCAAAATTTAAAATGTAAATATACGCGATAAATCCGGTTAAAAAGTGTTTTATTTAATAGTATGAATCGCGAAAACTTAAGTCAATTTTTTTTTAAATTACATAATTGGCCTGCCAATTATTTAAATAGAGAAATAAAGTTGTTACTAAGCGAAGACTAAAAACTGCACATTTTGTGGTTTGAATTGGTAATTAGTGAAGGCAATAGTCTAATCTTTGTGGTCTAATCTATACAGCCTTATCTTGTGTTTCTTTATACATATTTTTAACTAAGCCGAAAACTATTTTGACAAAATTAAATAAGATTTTCAGCACTACTAGCAAAGTAATAAATATTTGTATCATAGTGTAAGCCTTAAAATATCTAAAAGCGGTGAAAGTAAATTCAAGTGCGAATTGAGTATCATCAATTGCGGGGCATTTCAAATAGTAAACATTATTAAAATCCTCTGGTTTCACTACTTTACCTGTTCTAATCTTTTTATTCTCAATTTATCAGCTGAGAGAACCTCATCCATACTTTTGTTCACTATTTGGTATTTGTACATCAAGTTGGGTGTGACACAAACCTGCAAATAAAGATCACAAAGTTTTGTGAAGAGACAATAAGATGGGCGAAAATAAAATACTTAGTTTTCAATGAAGTAAGTATATTATTTTTTAAAGATCAATCATCAATATGACTACGATTAAATTTGGAAAACAGAATAAACAAATTTAAGTTCTTCAACAAGATCATTTTCGTGATGCTTTAAAATCCTTTCATAAACACTAAGATCTCGCGTAATTACCGAGGTTATTTTGGAAAATCAACCTCAGTAGAAATGATGTTTATTTTCATTTAGTTACTTTAACACTTCTTCAATGTATTACGTGTTCAGGCCATGGAGGATCAAACTTCCGATTTGATACTTTCTTCACAAGTAATATCCAACCCTAGTGTCTATTGCATTCTAGAAAGTAGGAAATGAGAAAAAGATTAATAAACATTAAAATCTCTAACACACTGAGGTAAAAAGATAAAAAGAAATAGGTACATAAATATATGTACTTAACTTAAAAGAGTTGAAATAAAAATGTACGAAGGTACAACTTATTTCTAAAAGGAGATTCTTCCAGCAGATATTCATATTTCACTGTTACTGTCTTATTCAACTGGAATGCAGTAAGCTATTTCTATTGTTTAATTGTTATGTTTTTACTGAATTATGCTTAGATCTTAAGCTAGGCTTTGTAAAGAGGATATAGTAAAGAGGTTAAGTACACTGTTCTGACGTTTAATTGCAATAGAAGTAGCTGATCATTTTATTTAAAATACTTACTCAGTAACAAAGAAAACACTTGTTCAACAAAAAGAGAGTATTAGTATCCAAAATTGTACCTAGGTACTTGCCCTGCACATGTATTCTTCAGGGGAAGTCTTCTTAGTAATACTGTGTCTTAATCTTTACTTAATCTTTTTAGTGTTTTACTCATTGAATGTTTAGATTAGTGCAAATAGACTAAAGATTATAATATTCACAACAAGTGGAAAAGTTAAGTGCGTCAAAAGGAATTTATCGGAAATTAGCGACTCTGTGACCAAACTGCTAAATTCATCGCCTAGAAATTTAGCATTCAAATCAGAATACACAATACATGCAACATTATACTTTCGTGTAATCTCATTAAGTATAGGTTGAGTTCGCCGAGACTTTTCAGCCTGTACATGAACCGATTGTTGGGTGAGCTCAGCAGTGCTGGTATAGGATGCCATATTGATGGAGTGAGTATGAATAATTTCAGTTATGCTGACGATATGGTGCTGCTGAGCCCATCAATAGGCGCGCTGAGACGGTTATTAGCAATGTGTGAGTCCTACGCGGTGGCCCATGGGTTAAAGTATAACGTCACAAAAAGTGAGTTCATGGTCTTTAAATCGGGTACCAAGAACTTCCCTATGCTTCCCATGATAATGCTCAATGGCGCTCCTCTACGAAGAGTATATAACTTTAAATACCTGAGCCACTGGGTTACCGAGGATCTAAAGGATGATTTAGATATAGGGAGGGAACGCAGGTCGCTGGCTGTCCGCTGTAATATGCTGGCCCGTCGGTTTGCAAGGTGTACAAAATCTGTTAAAATCACCCTTTTCAAGGCATTCTGTCAATCATTTTACACCTGCAGCCTTTGGGTCAACTACACGCGGCGGGCATACAGCGATCTGCGTGTCCAGTACAACAAAGCGTTTAGGGTTCTGCTGGGGCTGCCATGGCGCTGCAGCGCATCCGGTATGTTTGCGGAGGCTCACACCGATTACTTTTATGCCATCATGAGAAAGAGATGCGCCTCCATGATGGTCCGACTGCGAAACACCACCAACGAAATCCTGAAGGTCTTTGTCAATCGGTGGGACTCACCAATGCTGCGTCATTGGGTTCAAAGGCACTCCTCTGTGTGATGGGAATATTTTTATTTTTTATTTTTAATATTTTTTATTTACGTTTTTGCCAGGAAAGTCTATTCCACAATTTTATTTATATTGTTTTTATTTGATGATTTTTTTATTCTTTTTTATAAATTTGACTAAGTATTTGTGGTTTTATTTAAATTTTTAAATTTTTTACTATAATTTTAAATTTTGACTAATTTTGAATGTTTGTAAATTATGTTAATAACTTTTAATCTTTGTAATGACTTCTATATATCTAAATAATGTTGATTTTTATATTTTTATTTTTAGTTAAATTTCTGATTGTTCTTGTTTTTTATAATGAATTTATTTTCTGACATCGATGTAAATAATTTATGATGATATGGATATGTGTAATCGTAATTTACTAACATAGATTATAAGAAAATAATTGTTACTAACATTATATGGATATTGATTGTCTGAAATAAATTGATTTATTTATTTATTTATAAATTGCGAAAACGTAATATACAAACTAACGTGATTTTTTTTGTTACGAAAGTTTTTCCCCAAAAAGGTTTTGCTGTTTTTAGGTGCTGTCCTAGTTTGTTGTTTTCTATGTGAAAGGGATTTGTTGGTTGATATTAATGTCCACTACTCGATCAATTCGTAGTCCTGCTGACAGTCTGCAGTGAAAAACCACTACACAGCTCTTTTTTAGGGTCCCTTAGCTCAAAAAGAAATATCGAATCTCTTTGTTATCCATTTATCTCTTTTTTATAGCATAAAAATAGAAAAATCTTATAAAATAAAGCAATTCAAAATAGACGGACAGCAGGTGGCCGTTTTCCATGACAAAAATCATTTTTTTTCAGTTATCAATTTACTGGATTTACTGTCTCTTCTTGCAATTAGTAAATCGAACCGCGCTCCCACTCGAGCCTGGCCACTTTTGTTTCCATCTCAACTGTCAATACTCAATCAATTTGTAGTGTATCTGTCCATTTATGATCCGACCATTTCTATACCTCAAAGTTATGGTATTGCTAGAAAATTGTAGAGTAAATGTATTCATTTTGTATTTCTCATAAAATACTTTTCGGGATACAAATCGTCGCCAGTCCGTGCAGAAGAGGGTTGCTAGGCGGAACAAAGTTGACTCATATGATTGCCGTTACGAAGCATGTGTAACCTTCTACACTTCATGACCAAAGACCGCAAATAATTTTAATTAGTACTGTATTATTTTTAAGATACATGTTTTCTGCGGCGACATGGTTGCTAGCCGCTTCAGTTTATCTACTGTGTCAGTGTTAAATAATAAAATACTAGTGATAGGGCGCGGACCCATGTCTGCGGTGCGGCGCCGCTCGCACCGCAGCAATGTTCAATTAAAATTTCGTCAGGCATCTGTCACAGAATTAAAAAAATATTCTACAAATAATAAACAAACATATCCTAATCCATTCAGGCTAGTTTCATTTCTCACCTCACCGCGCACTGTCCGCGGCGCCGTCTGCGGCACCGCGGAACCACGCCGCCGCCGCGTCGCGATGCGGTGCGGCGCCGTACCGCCGCGCGGCGAGCGGCGCCGCACCGCAGACATGGGTCCGCGCCCATACTCTAGGGCTCATTTAAAAACTGAAGACTTACTTTGGTGCAATATCGAAAGCGTTAGACAACAAACATAACAATTATTTACTTCACCACTCTGTAATTTTAAGAATATTGTCGAGAAAAATTAACCAGGATAATACATTAACTATTAGCCTAGTTTTCACAGTTTTTGTCAACGAATTTAGTGAAATTATCGAAATGAAATTAAATGAAAAATTTTATTCATCATAAGACAATCGCTTATTGACGTCACAATTTTGTACTTCGGCTTTAACAAGGTGTTGATAGTTATTTAACCAGTGTGTGTTGCCAGTGATGACATACGGCCACTGACCTCTATATTTACCACTGGACTGGCTGTTCCGTAAGTTTGACAGCTATTTTTTTGTGCCTATTTGAAGCGCCACTAGCGAGTAGCGAGTGTCCGCAGAACAAATTTTGACGTATATTGCAAGTGGCCGCCAGAGAAGTGCTTGCTTATTGTTAAGTGATTTTATATTTTTTTAATATTAATTCGAATTTTATGTTGTTTTTGTTATAAGAATTATATAAAAATTATCAAGAATGAGGACATTTGTATATTGTAAGCGACTAGTTTTAGTACCACGGACACTCGCTACGTCCGACAGCGCCAAAATGGCGATTATCAAACGGGCACAAAAGCACTTTGACAGCCGCCAGTCCAGTGATAAATATAGAGGTCAGTGCATACGGCACTGAGACGTGGTCGCTAACTATGGGCCTTATAAACAAGCTTCGAGTCGATCAGCGGGCAATGGAAAGGGCTATGCTCGGAGTTTCCCTGCGGGATCGAATCAGGAATGAGGAGATTCGCAGGCAAACCAAAGTCACCGACATAGCCAGAAGGATTGCAGAGCTGAAGTGGCAATGGGCAGGGCACATAGCTCGAAGAACAGATGGCCGGTGGGGCAGAAAAGTTCTCGAGTGGCGGCCACGTACTGAGAGACGCAGCGTAGGCAGGCCCCCCGCACGATGGACCGACGACCTGGTCAAAGTCGCCGGTAAACGCTGAATGAGGGCGGCGCGGGACCGAGCGACGTGGAAGACCTTGGGGGAGGCCTATGTCCAGCAGTGGACGTCTACAGGCTGTGGATGATGATGATGATGATGATGATAGTTATTGAATAAGATATTACAGTAGACCAAGAGACAAAAAAAGCCGGCGGAAAAAAACTCTTGGCACTCTTTTTCAGTCAGGATTATGCGAATGAATACAAATAGGTACAGTACAAATTGATCATGACATGAAAAAAAAACAAACACAATGACACAATGAAAGCTAATTCTGACAGCCAAAGTCACAACCAAATAACTTACATAGTAGGTGCATTGAGTTACCTATGGATGCACAACACTAACATGACAAACTGGCACCAGAGTATTTACACAAGAATGGAATCAGTAAAACGACCTGGCACCGCTAGCAGCACCCGTTCACGGGAATAAATAGTCACAGTATCATCAGCAAAACGACCTGGCACCGCTAGCAGCGCCCGTTCACGGGTATAAAGTAAGCACCAGCCATCACCCTCCTCAACCATATTTTAGGGAAGAGGGTGACCCGATACCCGACGCTACCACTAGCCATGCCGCCTGAGGGAGCATGACGTTCTTGCTGTTCTCTTGACAAAAAAATAAATGAGTGGAACAGTCATCAGTATGCCACATGTCATACTGTACAGCCATGCCGTAACCAAAGTTAATAAGTAATTAGAAACTTTTTGAAATATCCTGTAGTGTGCTTAATCCCATGCCTTTTTATCGTCTAAATAATATTTAGTTTTATAATAAGCTTTGAGAGATAGAGTGCTTTTAATGATTGATTTAAATTTATTGAATGGCAGGGATTGAGTTCACTTCGGATTTTTTTTATATATACGTATTGACATTCCAATAAATGATTTGCTGCTTTTAGCCAGCCTTAATTTGGGAAATGCTAACTTATGGTCGTTCCTAGTCCTTACATAGCAATTTTTATCATATCTTTCCTAGTTTTAAACTTTTTACTATTCTTATAAATATACATCATCATCATCATCATCACAACTCTTTGTAATGAGCTCACTGCAGGGCATGAGTCTCTTCACTGGGTGACGAGGAGTTATAGGCCATAATCCACCAAGCTGGCCCAGTGCGGGGTGGTGGATGCCAGAATTTTGAGGGCGCCAAAATGGCTTCTGACCAACCCTAATGACTAATGTATACAAGTATACAGCACCCGGGACCGACTGCTTAACATGCCCTCCGAAGCATGGAAGTCGTCGTGAGAAATGAATGGTCGGTGGTCACCCATCCAAGTACTGACCACGCCGAACATTGCTTAACCTGTGATATCGTATGATACACATAGTTACCACGGCGCCACGACGATTTCAAATATACATAATGTTTTCATAAATATATTGTGATGTCATTATTGTGTATTGTCAAGATACCAATCTCTTTAAAATTTTCTCGAAGAGATTCTCTATTTCCAAGTTACTATTGCATATAAAGCAATTTTTGTTTAATATTTTATCTTACAGAATTCAACAAATATAATGCTGCTGGCCAAATCATCGCTGATCAGGTGGATACGTAACCGTGATAACTAAGCTTGATCGTCCGCCGTTCACCGGCAATAGGTCCGTATTAGGTCGTTCTTTTTTCCAGCGCAGTTTGTGCAGCCTACTCGCTGTTCACCGGCATGCAAGTTCGTCTAGGGTAGAATTAATTTCAGCCCAGTAAAATGAGTGAGTGTTACAATCCATCTTGCCCATCTCATTTCATGGCCATAGCAGGCAAAATCGTCAAAAAATATTACTTGGTAATATTTTAGAATACCTCGGTAGATGCTCGAGTATCACACTTACGCCCTCCCTGAGGAGCGTAAGGTTCGAACTGTCCTAAGGAACGTTTGAGTTATCAGACGAGCAAGTTCAAGAGGACTTGTCGTCTCAAGGTTGCCCCGTCGAATATGTGCATAAAATGCACAGCCGCCGGGGTAAACAGTTCCCACTCGCACTAGTGATCCTAGCAAACAGCCCGCAAGGGCAATCCATCTTCAGAGGGCACCGCACTGTCTGCGGTCTATCTAACATTGGTGTTGAGAAACCACACAAACGTGGTTTCCCCGCTCAGTGCCACCGCTGCCAAATGTATGGTCATGCGGCGGCAAACTGTTTAGCTTCCCCTAGGTGCTTCAAGTGCCTAGAGCTCGCACTCCTGAGTCGCCTACTGCTCCATCCTGCGTCTTGTGTGGCCAATCAGGCCACACGGAAAATTTCCGCGGTTGCCCTAAGGCACCGCGTGCTGCCAGGGCTACCGTCAAGCCCATCGAAAACTGGAGAGAGCGTCCTCAGCCTAGCTCGAGCGCTCCTCCGGCCATCTCTAAGGCCCCTAAGGCCATTTCTACTTCCATTTCAGTGCCAGAACGCAAAAGGTTCTCATGACCGCATGGCGTTCTGGATCCAGCTCGCTCCCATCGACGAAATTCTGGCTTTCGGTGCCGCTGTCGACGCCAGCCCTGAGGGTTTCAACGGTGCTCTTCTGGTCTTAACCAAGTTCGCTCCCCTTATTAGGAAGCTCCAGCCAGCTCAACTTTTCTAAACGTTGTCCCTTTCTTCCAGCCTTCCTATCTCAGAGTGAGCCTCATCACTCTAGATAATGTCTTAGTTTCAGGGTCGTCATTTTTGCTAGTCTTAGCTTCGTCATCTTTGCTTTCAATTCATCTATGCTGGCAGCCGTCAGGATGCCGCTCACTGCGCAGCCTCTAGCTACCCATTGGCTGTCGCTCCGATTACGATTAGCGGCCTTTGTCAAGGCGGATCATTAAAGGGGGATATTTAGTGGGTATACTCAGGCGTTCTGAGGAGTTTCGTTGCCGCTCTTGCGGTCACCACACTGTCTGGGTACTCTATACTGTCGCGAAGCGCCGATTCCCTGAAGGGGGTCCGTCGCTCGCAGTTCAATAGGGTGCTGAAGTGGAAGAAAACTATTAACTAACACTTAAAAAACTTTAATTTTAATTTACAAAACGAGAAAGGCACTTAAAGTCACTATAAATAATGGGAAATGTTAGATTTTAGACGTTTGGAGCTAGCGGCCCTCGGCCGCAGTTGACGCCGTAGGAGACCGCGGCTCACAGCCGCGGTAGTGGTGGAGGCAGCCACCAACAACCGCTAAGTTAGCGGCAGGGAGGCCGCTCACAGCGGTAGGAACCACCGCGAGGGTTGTAGCGCACGGCCGCAGCCGTGAAGAGCGCCGAGCAGAGCAGGGCGCCTCAGGTAGAGCCAGGACGTCGTCGCCGGGGAGGGCCGGCGGCTTTTCCCGGATCGGTCAGCCGTCCTCCAGCGTTCTCTCCCGATCTTTTTTTTCTCTTCAGAATCATCACATCTCTCCTCAGCGGACCTTTTTCTTCCTCCTTCTCACTGACGTTGTCAAAATGCTTCACATGTCATTTCTTTTTTTTTATGACACATCGGCCAGTATTGAGTAAATTGAGTATTGCAGTAAGGAGTTCCAATATATTATATATTCTATTATATTATTATATATATTTCTATATTTACAAACTAAATATATAACTTAAGGAAAAATATAAAACAAATCTGCTAAAAAGTAATTACAGTAAGTAAGTATAACATTATATTTCCCCGTGACCCAAAATGCCTTTGCGATATCGATGCTGGATAGGAATTTAGCGTTCCTAAGGTTGTCTAGAATTTCGTTCATGAGAGGTAAGCTGTAGGCATCTCGACGAGTTAAAGAATTTAGTTTCCTACTGTCTACGCAGAATCTCCATTCACCATTCTTTTTAGGGGTGATTATCACAGAGGAAAGCCAAGGACTTTCGCATGGTTCAATCACCTTCCATTGCAGCATCTTGTCTACTTCAGCACCCAAAGCTTTTTGTTTCTCCGGAGAAAGTCTATAGCAACGTTGCTTAAAAGGTAACGCATCTCCGGTGTCGATTCTGTGACAAATGAGGTGAGTGCGTCCCAGACTACCTTTCTCTTCGAAAGAAATTCCCGAGAACCGTTTTATGATATCATCAGCGATAGGTTTTTGTGTTAGTGATAGGTTGGTATATTGTTGTATATTGTGAGATTTTTCTATTGTTAAGCATGAGTTTTTTAGTGCAGAGGATAGTATGTGTGGTAAGAGATTAAATGATTTCCAAAAATCTATTCCTAAGATGAGAGAAGGATATACTTCCGGAATAGCGTATGCTTTGATAAGGTTTGTGGAGTTGTTGAAGGTTATAGGAATAGTAAAGTATCCTAAGGATTTAATTTTTTGAGAACTTGCAGTTGCAATAGTTATAGCGTTTGATTTGTGTAATGTATAGCCTAATTTTATAAGTTCTAGATGAGAATTGTTACCTAATATAGTGACGGAACTTCCGCTGTCAAGAAGACCAGCGAAGGGCATATTATTAATAAAGATTTTTATAAAAGGACGTTCAGAGTCTGCTTCAGTAAGGTAAAGTGTAGCTGTAGTCTTATAAAAGAGGAAAAAGTTACGAATAGTATCAAGCCATGCTTGCCAGTCTTGGTTATCTGGTGGTGGTTTAGTAGAGTTCAGGTCGCTTATTAGTTTTTTGAACACTTAGGGCAATTAATAGTTTTGTAGTCTTTAAGGCCACATTTAAAACAAATTAAATATCTAGGTTTAGTACACGAAGTTAAGTTATGTCCGTGGATTCTACAACGAACGCAGAATAACTGTTCACTTGTGGACGCGTTTACTTGTTTAAAAGGGTGGAAATTTCTGTTAGGTATAAAGTTGTTAGATTTGTGTGGTGTAGTGTGGTGAAGTTGTTTAGAAGATGAAGGCAGTGATTTGTAATTAAATTCAGCTGCTACATTAGTAGTGTCCGGTTTAGGTTCTCTAAAATTTTTATCCTTGTCTAATATTTTTTCATATCGTTGACAAGAGATTATTAAGCTATCCAAAGTTGTAAATTCATGTACAGCGATAAAGTTAGAGTAAGAAGGTCTAATATTTTTCATTATGATCTGTAATTGTTCTTGTTCGCAAATTTTTTTGTTAAGTCGAGCAAACATTCCACACATTATCGCAACATAAACAGCCATGGATTCCGTTTCACCTTGCGTGCGGTGATGGATTGCTGCAAGTAGTTTAGCTTCGTAGTCAGGTGTGTCGAAGTCTCTTATCAGGAATGTACTTAAGTTATCCCAAGTGAGGTCTGGGTGGCGTGCTCTTTGATAGCGGAACCAATGGACAGCATTACCGGTAAAAAGTTCGAGTGAAAAGTTAAGTACAGTTTCTTTGTCAATGTGTCTTGCCGTACAGAAGTCTTCAATCTTCAAGAGAAAAGAGCGAGGGCATGAAGTGCCGTCAAAGGTAAATTTCTTAATTTCTTTAATATTATTGTAAGACTGAGGTTGGGGGTAGAGTGGTGGGGGTAGTGGAGGTGTTATTTGAGGTATAGTTGGTGATAGTTGAGGTGATGTTGGAGAAGGATTAGAATTTTGTGTAATAATGTTCGAAGCCGGGATGTTCTCTAAAGTGTCAGCGTTCACAAAAATAGTGTCTTCAAATTTTTTTAAGAATGATTGAAGCTTTTCTTGTATGGTAGTATATCTGTTTTGAAATTCGTCCGGGGCGATATCTATTTCCATTCGTTCTAACCGTAGGTGTAGATGTGAAAAATAGGCTTCGATTTTTGGTGCATATTTTAAATTGGTTTCAGAGAATGCCACCATTTTATTGTGTAAGTAGTCAATAGTGACTTCCGCTTCTAAAATATCTTGATCAATGGGTAAAGGTGAAGAAAATATTACAGGTTCATCTCTCATTAATCTACGTAGCTGGTTTTTTTGGCTGAGCACAGTTGAAGCTGGCTCTTCAAGACGAATTTTGATTTCATATTCGAGTTCTGGTTTATTAAGCAAGGTAAAATCAAATTGTTTATCCATGATAGAGTAGTATTAGTATTAAGTAGTTTTAGTATAGTTAAATATTAAGTTACAAGCTTGAGTGCCTATAATGTAGGTATAGGATTATATTAGTGTAAGTGTATATAATAAAAATAAAAATAAATAAGTGTTGAGAAAAGACAAGGGCTATTTATAGTCTTAAGGTAGAGTGTTATATAATCCGGAAAATCATAAAATATATTTAAGTTGTCGAAATAACATTGGAAAAAGAATTGTTTATACTAGAGGTATAGTTGTTTTACATTTAAATATACGTAATTTGCCAAATTAATTTCAGGAAAAAGGAAAAATGTTTAAACTCTAGAGGTAGAGTTGTTTTAGAAGTTGGAAAATATCAGCAGGTGTAGTGTAGTAATAGTGTTGGGACTTTAGATAAAGCAAATGACTAACTATAAATACCTTGAGGGTCTTCTTTCGTTGGGCGCCAAACTGTCGCGAAGCGCCGATTCCCTGAAGGGGGTCCGTCGCTCGCAGTTCAATAGGGTGCTGAAGTGGAAGAAAACTATTAACTAACACTTAAAAAACTTTAATTTTAATTTACAAAACGAGAAAGGCACTTAAAGTCACTATAAATAATGGGAAATGTTAGATTTTAGACGTTTGGAGCTAGCGGCCCTCGGCCGCAGTTGACGCCGTAGGAGACCGCGGCTCACAGCCGCGGTAGTGGTGGAGGCAGCCACCAACAACCGCTAAGTTAGCGGCAGGGAGGCCGCTCACAGCGGTAGGAACCACCGCGAGGGTTGTAGCGCACGGCCGCAGCCGTGAAGAGCGCCGAGCAGAGCAGGGCGCCTCAGGTAGAGCCAGGACGTCGTCGCCGGGGAGGGCCGGCGGCTTTTCCCGGATCGGTCAGCCGTCCTCCAGCGTTCTCTCCCGATCTTTTTTTTCTCTTCAGAATCATCACATCTCTCCTCAGCGGACCTTTTTCTTCCTCCTTCTCACTGACGTTGTCAAAATGCTTCACATGTCATTTCTTTTTTTTTATGACACATCGGCCAGTATTGAGTAAATTGAGTATTGCAGTAAGGAGTTCCAATATATTATATATTCTATTATATTATTATATATATTTCTATATTTACAAACTAAATATATAACTTAAGGAAAAATATAAAACAAATCTGCTAAAAAGTAATTACAGTAAGTAAGTATAACATTATAATACCTGCTAGCCACTGGGGTTAGCAGCTCTTTAGAATTCCCTTTCGTCCGTAACAGGATTCATCCTCCTCCTACTAGAGCTTGCTTTAGTGTGTGCCGCAGACTTTCTTTGGCGGAAAAACAAAAAAAAAATGCTTTATCATATCAAACTGAATTTAAAAAATGTTTTAAAATATTAGGTAAAAATGTTATTTATTTATTAACACTTTATTGCACACATTACAAAAGGAGACAAAAATACAATAATAACACAAACTTAAGAATGGGCGGCCTTATCGCTTCAGAGCGATCTCTACCAGACAACCCCCAGTTGTATAGAAAAAAAAGAAACTGTACAAACATCGGCAATAATAAAGCTTATGTTTAGTTTTATGAATATAAATACTACATAAAAAATAATACAATATATACATAATGACAAATACATAGGTAACTAAATAAAATATATAAGTACAACATATAAATAAATAAATAAGCATACATAAATAATGATAAAATACCTACTTAATAAAATACTTCTTCTAATTTTCAATCAGAGAAAGGTAATATTTTTTAAATTTAAATTTGAATGAGTTTAATGAGGGAGTAGATTTTACTTTGTAAGGAAGCTTATTCCACAGGATCACTGCTCGCACTGTGAAGGATTCGTTAAAACGTTAAATTAAATTTTTAGTGGAACGTAGATGTCTACTGTGAGTTTCATGTCGGAAAAGGAATTGATCTCCGAGGTAGCTCGGAACCACAGGTTTAAACAGCAAGCGGTACAGTAAAGATAGAATATGAGTATCTCGGCGAAGGCGAATCGGGAGCCACTCGAGTTTGGTGCGGAATTCGGATGTATGATCATATTTACGTAAGCCGAATATGAAGCGTATACAATGATTTTGGAGCCGCTCAAGTTTATTTAAAAGTTCTTCTGTCAGATCGAGGTAGCTGGCATCAGCGTAATCGAGAATGGAAAGTAAATGAGTATAATAAATATATGAAATATTCGACATATTTATTATAAAAAAAATCACTCATAATTAGTTTATCACATGCAATTTAAATAAATAGAAAAGCAACATTTTTCCATGTCTGTGCGCTAAAAGAGTGTGTTTGCTTATTAGAACATAAACCTTTAAAGGGGTTAAAGTAAAGGTACAATTGCAACATTTCTTTTTATGGACACTCATAGGCGAATCTTAAAGGAATAAGCTCTAATAAACTGACAACCTGCATACTAAAAAATTATACAATTAAAAACATAATTGGAATAACGCGAACTGTATATTCCAAGGTTGCATGGAAGAGATCGTCTTTGATGATAAGACCGACTATTGTGCACCTATAAAGTTGTTATCAAAATATTTCTTAATCCATGTGTGTTATATGCCTGTAGCACATGGATACTGCACATTAAGCATTTACCTAATACCAATACCTACACGTGGAGGAAATGCGACAGATCTACGTCATTGCAGAGCCAACCTCAATTTTAAGCAACAAACAGGAAATGCTGATTCAGATCATAGATTTCTTTATCGATTGCAATGTATTAGAAATCACTTTTGTACCTAGCATCGGGCAAATGTAACCGAATTTAGTAGATAAATTATTGTAATATTTTAAATTAATTAAATAGTATCTGTCTCAAATAAAAGTTATCTTTTTTAAAACTCACTACGTCCTGCGGAGTTCATAATTGGCGCAGTCTACGGCAATCTCACGGGGGAGAGGAAACCAGCTTAAGTACATACAATATTTGAGGAGGCTTCAAACCCAGGACGAGATTGGAACCTACATAAGGACCCCAGGACCAGAGTTGCATCCGGACATTGATGCTAATGGCAGATATATTTCAGTAAGTGCCTCTTGAATTGCTCATGAGTTGCATTTTTCCTAGTTTTAAACCTTTTATTTTTGTGTATTTTAAACCAATTTTTTTTTTGAATTTTCGTTTAACATTTAATTTCTTATATTTTTGTGTCCCGTTGAAAAGTTCTGAAAATTCGTGCAATTTAGTGAATAGTTAGTCTATAATTTATTAGGAGTAATTAAGGTGACATTTTTTAATTATATTTAGTGAATTCTACAAAATTTAGATTTCACTTAATCATTTCCTTAGAGTATAAATTTTTGGCGATTTCTACAAAATCTAGAATTCGCTAATATTTCTTAGAATATAGTAAATTTCTTTATAATTTATTTGTTGAACTAACGTTTTATTTTACAACTTTGACTAGTAATATAATATAATTTCATAACTTCATTATTCTATATAATAAATTTTTGCTTTTCGTAATAAAATTTATAGTACAAAATTGTTAGTCGATAACAATTTAATTTAGAAATATTTATTTTATAAGTTGATTATTAATTTTTTTAACAAAATTTTTACTTTAGCTATTTGAATATTTTTATGAAAACTTCTAAAGCTAATAGGTTAGATCAGTGCAGAGATTTGTCTTTTAATTCCGAAACTAGTGATTTATCTTTTCATACCGAAATGGCAGACTTAGAACAGATTTTTAAGGCCCTCCGCCTAGTTCCTGAATTTGACGGGAACCCTAACGTACTGACCCGGTTTATCAAGTTATGTGACGAAATAGTGAACGGACTACTGGGCTCGGAACCCAGCGAGTTAGCAAAACTTTCCTTAATAAACGGAATTTTAAATAAGGTCACAGGACCAGCAGCTCGTCTTATAAATTCCAATGGAATTCCCGACAGCTGGAGCGGAATTAGAAACGCGTTAATTAATAACTTTGCAGATCAGCGCGATGAGACCTCTTTATATAACGATTTGGCCTTATTGACTCAGGGGCATTATACACCCCAGGAGTTTTACGAGAACTGTCAAAACTTATTTAGCACAATTATGACTTACGTAAGCCTTCACGAAGCGGTTGAGAGTACAATAGAGTCAAAAAGGCAGCTCTACAAAAAACTAACCCTTCAGGCCTATGTTAGGGGTCTCAAAGACCCGTTAGGGTCTAGAATAAGGTGTATGAGGCCTGAAACTATTGAAAAGGCTTTGGAGTTTGTTCATGAAGAAATGAACACTTTGTATTTGCAACAGCGCAATGATAACTTTTCAGAACGAAAAATCAGTTCACAGTTACAAACTCCACCACCTAGGAATAGCTTCAACCCTCAAATAGCCTTGCCTAACTTTAAACCAAATAATATAATGCCTATGCCTGGACCTTCCCGTCCTAACTTAGTACAATTACCACATAGATCTATGCAGCAGTGGAGACCGAATTTTAACCAAGGACCCTCTAGGACACAAATGATGTTTAGGGCACCCCAGGCTATAACCCCCAAAGCAACGTCTTTAAATTACCGCAGCGTAACCAACCGTCTGCTTTTTATGGTGCTTCACAACCGAAGCCCATGAGTGGAGTTAGCCATTACGTTTCGAAACCCGCACCAATACGAGGCCATGATTGGTCCAGACAAGGGAATCCACCCCCTTCAAATTACTTTAAAACTAGAGAAGTAAATTTTAATAATTTTATTGACAATTATGACCAGTGCTACTCTGACTATTACCCTGACTATTACTATTGCACCGACGAATATTTCGAGCCTACTGACTATGACTATTACTACGATGCACCCCAAGTAGAAGAATTAAACTGTTCTAACCCCCAAGTAGAGATAACAGATGAAAATCCACCCTCAGTTAGCACTCAGGATTTTCAGAAGAATGGCCGATTAGAAAAACCAAAATAGAATTAAACTTACAGACACAACGACAATTACCATTTTTGCAGATTAAACAACCCCCACTTAAACTTTTAATAGATACAGGCGCGAACCAATCCTTCATAAGCCCCGCGGCAGTGGAAAATTTTTTTTCAAACTTTACCCTTACTTACGACCCTTTTGAAGTGACTAACGTTCATGCCACGACAAGAAACGACTACTCCATTACTATACCTTGCTTTAACGAAATTAACGACTCAAACCCCATAAAACTATTTGTTTATGACTTCCATACATACTTTGACGGACTTATAGGACTAGACTTACTGACCAAATGGCAGGCTAAAATTGATTTAAAGGACAATAAATTACTAACTAAGACGGCTTGTAACCCTATACAAATGTACGACTCTCGCAACGTCAATCTTTACGAGGATATTATTCCAGCTGACTCAAGTAAATTGTTAAAACTTCCAATAAATGCACCCGATGGGGACGTATATGTCCCACAACAATCCTTAAGTAATTGTATGATATACGAATGCCTTACTACTGTCGTGAATAACCGAGGAATTATCGAAGTTCATAATCACACCCCCAATGACGTAATTTTTTCCTTAGATCGCGCGGCCGTTGCCGAAACGTATAATATTGAATGCACACGTACCGATTTCCAACGCGGTCGTGTTAACGAAGTTCTATCGCGATTACGTACCAGTCACCTGAACGAGGAGGAAAAAATTAATTTAATCAATTTATGTAAGAGTTATTCTGATATTTTTTATTTAGACGGCGAACCCCTTACATTTACGAATAAAATTAAACATAAAATTAGAACAATAGATGAAATTCCTACACATTCCAAAAGTTATCGGTATCCTTACGTTCACAGACAAGAGGTTCGCGAACAAATATCTAAAATGTTGGAACAAGGGATTATCCGCCCTTCGGAGTCTGCCTGGAGCGCTCCTATATGGGTTGTTCCAAAAAAATCGGACGCGTCGGGAAAAACTAAATGGCGATTAGTAGTTGACTTTAGAAAACTTAATGAGAAAACTATAGATGACAAATATCCTATCCCAAATATTAATGACGTCTTAGATAAACTTGGGAACTGCCATTACTTCACAACCCTAGACCTCGCTAGTGGGTTTTATCAGGTGGAAATGGACCCTAACGACGTTCCCAAGACCGCATTTAATGTAGAAAACGGTCACTACGAATTCTTACGTATGCCCATGGGGTTAAAGAATTCGCCATCAACCTTTCAAAGGGTAATGGATAACGTCTTAAAAGATCTCCAAAACGTTATATGCCTAGTCTATCTGGACGACATTATAGTTTTTAGTACGTCACTACAGGAACACATGATTAATTTAGAAAAAATATTTCAGCGACTTAGGGAATCAAATTTTAAAATCCAAATGGACAAATCGGAATTTTTAAAGCTTGAAACCGCATACTTAGGGCATATAATTAGCAAAGACGGTATAAAACCCAATCCAGACAAAATATCAGCCATTCAAAATTTCCCGTTACCCAGGACACCAACTGAAATAAAACGATTTTTAGGACTACTTGGCTACTATCGTAAATTTATCCCGGACTTTGCAAAAATAACTAAACCAATGACAAAATGTTTGAAAAAAGGTTCAAAAATTAACATAAATGACTATGACTTCACTGATTGTTTTGAAAAGTGTAAGACATTACTCACTAATGACCCCATACTACAGTATCCCGACTTTGATAAGGAATTTTTACTCACAACTGACGCTTCCAACGTCGCTATTGGAGCCATACTATCCCAAGGACCCATAGGCTCAGATAAACCCATAGCTTATGCGTCTCGAACGCTTAATGAGAGCGAATAAAACTATAGCACCATCGAAAAGGAGCTTTTAGCTATTGTATGGGCCACTAAGTATTTCCGCCCCTACTTATTCGGTAGAAAATTTAAAATTCTGACTGACCATCGACCCCTACAATGGGTGATGAGCTTAAAAGAACCCAATTCGAGACTTACACGTTGGAGATTAAAACTAAGTGAATTTAATTTTTCTGTGATCTATAAACCAGGCAAAAGTAACACTAATGCCGACGCTCTATCTCACGTTCAAATCCATAACGAAGAAACCGAATCCGTTATTGTACACCCCTCCGAAACAGCACCCTCAGTAGCTGGTTCCGCAACCCTCACAGCTCACACTAGTAATGAAAACCCTATCTTGGAAATTCCAATCACAGACGACCCCTTAAATAAATTTAATAGACAGATTGTATTTACTATAGTCTCCGACATAAAGAAAAAACCGACAGTAACCAAACCCTTCGAGACCCACACTAAGACTAACATACAACTTTCCGAATCAACCCTCGAACAAGATCTTATTAACGCTGTAAAAGAGTACATAAACCCTAAAGTGAAAACCGGTATCTTAGTAAACCCACCCTTGGCCATGTACAAAATCATCCCCATCTTACAAAACTCATTCAAGAGTAGTTCTATGAACATAATTTTAACTAAAATCGAATATGAAAATGTTAAAGATTATTTACGTCAGCAGGAGATAATTAAAAATTACCACGAAGGTAAAACTAATCATCGCGGCATCAATGAAACCTACCTTTCCTTATCGAAAATATATTATTGGCCTAAAATGAGAGATTCGATAACTAAATATATTAACGAATGTAACACTTGTGGCCAAGCTAAATATGACCGCTCACCCATTAAGCAGAGATTTTGTATAGTACCACCCCCTACTAAACCATTTGAGATTTTACATTTAGACCTCTTCACCGTTCAAAATGAAAAATACCTAACCCTTGTGGATGCTTTCTCGAAATATGCTCAAGCTTATTTCTTAAGAGATGGTACCGCTCTAAGCGTAGTTCAAGCACTCTTAAAGTTTTGTACCCACCATGGCGTACCTTTTACAATCGTTACTGACCAAGGGCCCGAATTCACAAATCAGCTTTTCTTAGAATTTATTAGAATACACAAAATTCAACACCATAAAATTTTAGCTCATTCACCAAATGACAACGGAATAATAGAAAGGTTTCATTCGACGATCCTTGAACATCTTCGACTACTTAGGATAGAAAGACACAACGAACCCGCTGTTAATTTAATCCCATACGCTTTATTAGCCTACAATAGCTCTATTCACAGTTTCACAAAATGTAGACCCCTTGACTTAATAACTGGACATTTTGACCCACGAGACCCTTTAAATATTGACATTACCCAACACTTACTTCAACAATATACCCAAGACCACAGAAGACGTATGACTCTAGTGTATGACTTAATAAATGAATCCTCATTACATGACCGAACTCAACTAATAGAGAATAGGAACAAGGACCGGGAACCGGAACAGGAATACTTAACTGATCAACAAATTTTTATAAAAAATCCATTAGCAAATAGACAAAAATTGGCCCCACGTTATACAAAAGACACCGTATTAGCCGACCTTCCAATACATATTTATACTAAAAAGAAAAGAGGTCCCGTAGCTAAATCCCGATTAAAGAGAGTGCCTAAAAACTCGACTTTGTTACAGGATACTTCTTTTGACTGTTCTGCTGAAGACGACCCTGACGGAGGACATAAGACTGGATAGTTTAAATGACGGACCTGGACTTCTCCCTTTTAACCTAGGCCCAGCTAACATTATATCTCATTATCATTCTTTTCTCCAGTTTATAGATTTAAACGATATTCATTCTAAAATTAATATAGTTAAAGCACAAATTTCCGATTTTAAGCCCCAACTTAATAATAAAACTTTGTCCCTCTATCAACCACATCTCAAGTACTTAGAATATAAGTTAACTAAAGTCTTAAATCAGCTAAATAGTTTTGAGCCTTCTCGCTCAAAAAGAGGACTCATCGACGGCCTAGGGTCTATTATAAAAAGTATATCAGGGAATCTGGACTATACTGACGCGATTAAATATAATAATGCCATTAATTTATTACAGAAAAATGAGCATAAGTTACAAACAGAAATAGAATCGCACATTAGCTTGAGTAAGGAATGGATGTTACGTCATTCCGAAATATTAGAGAATATCGTTGAAAATCAGCAAAAAATCAGCTCAGCTTTCAACTTAATATTAAGTAGCGACAGCGAAAAGGAAACTTCGCTTATTAAATATGCCCATATGGCTCAATATTTATTAATCCTTAATGACAATATAGATGAATTAGGTAATGAATTACTTAAGTTAGATATACTATTAGGTTCTGTTCGTACATCGAGTACACGTCATTCTATGATTAATTTAAAGTTATTAAGTACTATGTTAGATAAGCTCAAAGTTCTTTATCCAAGAGAAAATATTTTAAATATAGAAGTAAGAGAACTCTACGAAGTTATTAGACTAGGATCATATTATATAGGTAATAAAGTAGTTATAGTGTTCAAAATACCAATTATCATCCCAAAAACATATACTCTCTACAGGCTATCCATTCTCCCTAACAGGAATAATCTCACACTTATACCTAGTTCCCCTTTTATTGCAATTCATGAGTCAGATTCAATGTACTTTGAAATATGTTGTCCTAAGCTCAGTTCCCAGTATCTCTGCGAGAGGAACCTCAGCCATAGCACGCATCACTCACCAGATTGCGTAGAGCAGCTTATCTCCGAGCAAAAGATTGCGACATCCTGCAAACTTACCCCAGTCACCCTACTTGGAGAAGCCATGGAGCAGCTCGACGACCGGCACTACACTGTCAGCTATCCCCATCCAACCAAAGTAAGATTATCATGTGGCACAGAGCAATACAGAATCCTGAGAGGCAGCTATTCCGTCGATATCCCGCAAGGCTGTTCCCTGCAGTCACCGGAGTTCTCAATCATCAATTCGAACGACCACATCGAGGGCCACATACTTCACATAATGAATATTCCCATGGTCGAAGACAGTTTAACCATTCATAAGACGCAGATAAGCTTAAATTCCATTAATCTAGAAAATCTTCACGCAAGTAACGCTAAGATATCTCTCCAGACTCCAGTTGAAATAAGCGACAGCCAGAGTGACGTCATTTACCATACAACTATTCCCATCTATATTATAATATTTTATTTTATTTTATTTTTATTTTTTTATTTTATTTATATATTTTAGGAAGACTATCGATTACATATTTTACAATAGGCTTATAGAGGATAGTACTGTGACAATCATTAAGAAGTCTCCACTGATAGAATTAAAGTAGACAAATAAAAAGTTATAACTAAAATATAATATACCTACTGAATACAGCTCAAACATTTATTAACAATAGCTAGAATAGTTAACAAAACTATGAAAGTACCATTCGCTTTAGTGAATCATTAAGATATAGTTACAGTACACATTAAATACAGTAGGGACTAAGTAGTATGAGGAAATTACAAACCTCTGAAATTAATTAGAGTAAATTGTTAAATTATAAGTATGATGTTATAAGTAAGTACTACCTACATACATGGTTTTATATAGGTTAAATTATACTAAAATAATAAAGTGATGCTTACACACATACCTACACTGAGCAGTTATTTTGAATTACCAGATCAGCTGAAACCTACAACTCTGACGGTGTTATATTAAAGTAAAAAATTATATTATACACATTTGTACGCACTATTATTTGAAAAATAATTTGTTTAACTGCCTTTTTGTTGTATGGATAGAGGAGGCGAAGAGGTCAATGTCAACATTATTAAGTTTGTTCAAGTCATTAAGGGTTTGGCAAGCACGGTGAAGGTATGTATTCTGCCTGTAGTTTGTACTGACTGAAGGAAGATAAAATAAGGGACTGTGGCGAAAGGTTCTCATAGGGGTATAGAAAAATAGTTTGTCAAGGAGGTTGGGACAGTTAACAAGCGAGGTAGCAATTTTTTGTAAAAATATTATGTCCGCAAACTTGCGTCGCATCTCCAAGGGCAAGAAATGGTATTTTAAACATTGTTTTAAGTAATCCTTTTCCCTAGATTTACAACGGTAATTCAGAAAACGGAAAAACTTGCGTTGAATACGTTCAATCCGGTCAATATAAGTCCCGTATCTGGGATTCCAAATCTGCGAAGCGTATTCTAGGTGAGAGCGAACATACGCGCAATACAAAATCTTGAAAGTTTTTAAGTTTTTAAAATCTTTGGCAGTTCTCAAAATAAATCCCAGTGATTTAAGAGCCTTTCGCACAATAAGCGAGACATGTGTCTGAAATGTTAGCTTAGAGTCATGAGTGACACCCAAATCCTTCACTTCAGACACACGTTGAAGAGGCTGTCTCTTTAATCTGTACTCAAACACAATAGAATTAGCTTTGCGACTAAAGGTTATTACGGCACATTTATCAACGTTTAGATCTAATTTAAATTTAGAACAGTAAGCGTCAAGTCTGGTAAGATCTTCTTGCAAGAGATAGCAGTCATTTATATTTCCGATAGGTTTTAAGATTTTCATGTCGTCTGCAAAACTAATCAGAGTCGAATTTTTAAAGCAGGAATCTATATCAGATACAAAGATTAAAAAGAGCAGAGGTCCCAGCAGTGATCCTTGCGGAACACCGCTGGGGACCGTAACCCACTTAGACATGTAATTTTGTAATACTACAGCTTGTGAGCGATTTGTTATATATGACGTAAACCACCTCAATAAATCCCCTCTGATACCAGCATTTTCTAACTTTTTAATAAGGATGCGATGATCGATTCTGTCGAAGCATTTAGTGTAGTCGGTGTGAATTACATCTGCCTGGTAACCCTTGTGCATAGAATCTGAAACTGCTTCATTCAACAGTACTAAGTTGCTTACGGTAGATCTTCCTTTGACAAATCCATGTTGCGATAGTGGCAATGAAGTACTCAACGAAGCATACAAGTGTTCGTGTACGGATTTCTCAAGTACTTTGGCA
Organism: Stenoptilia bipunctidactyla; assembly: GCA_944452665.1. Taxonomy (NCBI): domain Eukaryota; kingdom Metazoa; phylum Arthropoda; class Insecta; order Lepidoptera; family Pterophoridae; genus Stenoptilia; species Stenoptilia bipunctidactyla. The sequence continues at coordinate 518,804 of OX101724.1, read as the reverse complement.
ACAACACATAACTTTGAGATGGGGCGGTAGTTAACAATTTCATTTTTATCACCTTTTTTGAAGATTGGTGAAATAAAAGCCCTCTTCCAAATCGTAGGTACAGATCCTTCTAAAATAGAGCGGTTAAAAATTATTTCTAGTGGTATAGATAATTGATCAGCGCATTCAATAAATAAGATGGGTGGTAAAGCATCAGGCCCGGCCGATTTAAATTTATCTAATTTCAATAGCTTTGACTTAATAGAAGACCTCGTTATTGAAAATGTTGAAATATCACAGTCAATAGATGGGATGAATTGGGTATCATCGTGTACTGCTGGTGATAAATCTGGAGTTAAAAATTGAGAATAAAAGAAATCAGAAAATAAGTTACAAATTTCACTACCAGAACTAGTAGTTTTGTCATCGTATGTCATTGTGTTAGGTATAGAGCTGTTTTTCGTTTTGTAGAAGCTCCAAAAATGCTTAGGGTTAGATTTAATAGAATTTTCAACCGTTTGGATATAAGTTTTATAGCATTCCTTTTCCAATAACTCAGCTCTCCTCCTTAGTATATCGATGGAATGTTTGTCACATATCATACCATACTTTTTAAATTTACAAAAATACTTATACTTTTCTTTTAGTACTTTTATTAGCGCCGTAGAGTACCATTGCGGATATTGTCTTTTAGGTATATTCTTTTTTGGGACATATTTATCACGTAGCCTATATAATGTGTCGTTAAAAAAACAAACAGACTCTTCAACATTCATGGTAATTAACTCATTATGCCAATTAATTTTTGCCAATTCGTCCTTGAACATGTTAAAGTCCGTACGGTTATAACAATATTTAATTCTAGGTGCAGGCTTGAGGCTCTTATTAGGCCAAGAATAAGTAAGAGAAATCTTAAGGGCCATATGATGCGGGTCTAACGGTACCAGAGGATTCAAAATGTTATCTACACACACATCTGAGTTGCATAGTATCAAGTCTAATATTCTGCCAAATTGGTTTACCACATGATTATATTGATATAAATTAACGAGGTTTAATTCGTCAATGAAATCTGTATCATTAATTCCAAGGGTCACTAGATTACTAGGTTCCATATGGGAACCCTCATTTGACGGGTACCAACAAATCGAACTCATATTAAAATCACCTAGTAGTAAGAATTTATCGGTTGGGTTTGATAATGTGATGTCTTGTAATTTTAATAAGAAATTGGACAATTGTTGAGAAAAAGTAAGACCCATGTTTTCATGACATAAGTAAATTACGCAAATATGTAACTTATTTTTACCCACCTCAACCGTAATCCATAAGTCCTCCGCTGAAGAGCACCACTCCGGGCGAAGAATGGTACAAAGGTCACTTCGCACGGCTAGTAACACACCGCCACCTTTACTCTGTCCCGTGTCTGCATACCTACGGTCGCGTCTCCATACAGAATACCTGTCATCTAAAATCTCAGAGTCCAGTATATTTTCGTTAAGCCACGTCTCTGTTAATGCTATTATATCGTAGTTTTCTAGATTTAGGTTTCTATAAAAGATTGACGTTTTTGTTCGTAGGCCACGAACATTTTGGTAATAGCAAGTTAAATTATTGGACATATTTGCAGTTTACTATAAAAAATATAGATGGTAAAGTTTACTTGATCTGAAAAACCATTTGCGGGGTAATCAAACCTAAATAATTTGAAAGAAACCTTAGTCAGGCTGGGTATAGAATTGATAGAAATTAAAAAGTGTAGCAAAAATATTAAATCTAAATAAGTTAAATATTTAAAAAGCAAAGTGTAGGTGTTGTAGGTAATCATAGTTAATTGTAGGTTCAGTTTGTGTTTAATTTTTAATTTTAAGTACACAGGGATGTACAAGCGTCTTAAAACTATAATAGTATAATAATAATATACCACCGATAATAAAGAAAATATCTGAAACAGTCTATAAATGCCAAAATAATATTCAAAAGCAGGTACCCTAGATTTGAACGACCGGCGGCAGCGGGTCGTGCGCAGCCGACAGCCGCGGGCGATAAGGCAACAGCTGATCGGTATTTCGATATTATTATTAAAGCGGATAGTAGAATGGCACCTATAGTTTAGTGTAAGCAACACGAGATTATGTAAAGTATATATAATAAATAGACATAATAAATACAGAACATCGATTAATGGAGCAAGAAGTACTTTCAATTTAATTAAGTTAAAGAAAACTTGGAATAAAATATAAAATAGAACACAGATTAGGATAACTTGTTTAAATCACTCTCGGAATTTATAACTAAGACATGTGATGTATCATTTTTTCGTACGTGAATTTTAGAAAATTTCACCCATACATATGCATAGTCTCTTTCCTTAGCCAATCGCTTCGTTTTAGTTAGCAGTTTTTTATGTTCCGGTGTTAAATGGTCATTCACAAAAATACGGTGGTTATTATCTTCAGTAAATCCTACGTCCGCCGGCGTTATTGACTTTAGTAGACGTGCAGATGCAATAAAATCTTCTTTTACATATCTATTTAAGAAACTGACAACTATAGATTTATCTTTGTTTGAATAAGATGGTATTCTGATCACATAGTTAATATGATTTTTTGTGACTTTGTACTTTATAAAATTTCCAATTTTCTCAACCACGGCATAAAGATTTTCAGACTTTTTTATAGGTACCCCCTTGATCTCCACATTGTTAAGACGTGACCATTGGTCTCGTAACGCTTCGTTGTGCTCAAAATTATTTATTTGGGACTTTAGCTCAGTTACTTGACAAGATGCCGCTTCCAATGAAGTTATGCGTGATTCCAGTGTCTGGGTTTTACAGTCGAACTCCTGCATTTTTTTATGTATGCCTTTCGAAGACTCCTGCAATTTTGATATGTCGGTTTTGATCACTTTCACATCTTCGATTAACGCTGGAAGACATTCCAAATTAAGTGCCATCGCATTGAGTTTTTTCATAATTGCTTCTAATGAGACATCCGGGCTGAGGGCTGGTGTGACTGTGACCCGAGGGGGAGGTGACCGCTGCCGGCATGTCGAACATTTCCAACTTGCACGCCGCTCCGCTCCAAGTCGACGGTAGCCAGATTCCGTTATGTTAGCACAACCGAAATCGAATTGATTTTTGCAGGTGCTGCACTGAACTCCGTCATTAAATTTTTCACCACAAGTAGCACAATTCATTATAAAAAATAAATAGAGTGAATAACGTATGAGGTATATTTTAATAAGTAACACGTAAAGTACCAACGCGGACGCGACACGAATACGTGCTACACAGACAAGTGACGGTAGGTGACTGAAATTAAGTGCAAGTGCACTCATAATCGCTTTGGTTCTCAGAAAATTTTACCTTCGGACATACCAAAATGCAGATAAGAACGCAACTGAAACCACCCCTGCCTCCGAAATCTATTCCGAAGTACAGCATAAGGAGAAGATCACCAAGGACATCAAAATCAACCCTAATGAGTTATCAGCGACATTCTCGAAGGGACTTCGCAAATAGTCGCTGATCTGCGGGGGGAGGTGTTATATGCCTGTAGCACATGGATACTGCACATTAAGCATTTACCTAATACCAATACCTACACGTGGAGGAAATGCGACAGATCTACGTCATTGCAGAGCCAACCTCAATTTTAAGCAACAAACAGGAAATGCTGATTCAGATCATAGATTTCTTTATCGATTGCAATGTATTAGAAATCACTTTTGTACCTAGCATCGGGCAAATGTAACCGAATTTAGTAGATAAATTATTGTAATATTTTAAATTAATTAAATAGTATCTGTCTCAAATAAAAGTTATCTTTTTTAAAACTCACTACGTCCTGCGGAGTTCATAATTTGTGTACAATGAAGATGAAAATAAATAAATAGGTATTCAACCATAATCTGGAGTAGTTAAAGCTTTGTCAAAGCTTGTCTTAAAATAAAATAAATTACCACCCTGTATGATTGTATCATGAGAGTTGCCACTTACTCTATGAAAATTTCATGGTCAGTTAGCGAGTCCAATTTCATGGATACAGTTTATTATTTCATTAAAGTGTTTTTAAATTCCTACACTGTTTATAACAAATTCACTATAAATACTGTCTAAACGTCCCTTATTCTTAGATGCTATTAAGGTCAAACAAAGGTTTAATCACAATAGATAACAAAGTAACAATAGTGAGTCTGAAAAGCGACGTTGACATGTTTTTCTGAGATTAAATTACACCATCATATCACAGAAAAAAACAAGTACGTATCAATTACTTTTCTTGAAGATGTATTTATTTAATCTTTTTATTAAACAAGGCTAAAGAAAATAAATATAATTTTACATTACAGTTACAGGCTACGTTCACAGCTATTTTTCACTTTTCGTAAATTTATCTCACCCTGAAAACAGAAAAAAAACAACTGATAATGTATTTATGAGCAAACGCGTACATCAATACAATCGTCTCTATTTAAGCAGCTTTAGTTACTATGGCGCCTTTGTAGTGCGAATTCCAGAAAGTTCCATATGAGCTAATCTAAGAGGAGCGTTAGGTATAACGCATCACTAAATAATCAGAATCAGAAAAAAAAACAGATACCTATCTTTCCCAAAAATACTGAAAGCAATACTTAGAGTTTAAGAAGTATCAGCGATAGTAAATAATTTGGACATGCAAAGAACGTACCTGCACCTGGTCGCCAGATCTGTTCGTCCATGGCATGGGGACGGCACGACACTTGGATCAGAGGTTTGCTGTTATAGACGACCGTGGTGTCTGCTATTGTTCAAGCAATGTTTGGATGGGACATGCACTGCCCATGCATGCCAAGTAACGATAGCAAGAAAATTAGTAATATAATAACTTGTTCTAAGGTTCTGTAACCAAACTTCAAAACGGGACCCTATTACTAATACTAATTCGATCGATTTGGCGATGGGGTAAACTGCCTCAGAAGCCAGTGGTTGCGAGTTCGATTCCCGCACGAAACAAGAAAATAAAAATGTTTTTATATTTTAGGTTCCCCCTAGTTTGCTTCATCGTACTCGTATCTCATGACACAAGCTTTGCTTACTTTGAGGCCATGTCGTTGGTGTGATTGTCTGAGGTTTTTTTTATTTTACTAAGACTCTGCGGTACGTCTGTCTACCGGTCCGTCTCTCCGTGTGCCACCAGGGCGAATCTCAAGAACCGGGATAGTTAGTTGAAATTTTCACAGATGATGTATTTCTGTTATCGCTATAACAAAAAATACTAAAAAGTAGAAAAAAATATTAAAGGGGGCTTCCATTCACTAAACAGCAGTATCCTACCGTTTCACTAATATTTATTTATTTAAGATTCTTATCTTAGTCGTTTGTCCTCGGTCCTCCGATCCTGTAGGGTAAGAGCAAATCGTAACTAGATTTGTATTTCACTCATCTTGCAAGGTTTTTGTCAACCTCCATGGTTGTCTGGAAGAAATCGCTCTTTGGCGATAAGGCCGCCAAGTAGTACTTTCTAAACAATTTTTTTTTCTTTTACTGTATCGTCGTGAATCTGAAGTGTAAAAAAATTAATCTTAGCATCATTTAATCGATGAAACTTGGTGGGATTTTATTAAATGAGATGAATATTATGATAAAAGCCAAAAAATCACCTCTCGAGCGGTGAGGAATGCATCACATCCAGAGGTGATTTTTGTCGATGAAATTAAATAAATTTGTCATAGGGAAAATATCGAGTGACGGATCTCTAACACATTTTAGGTAGGTAATACTAACAATCAATCCTCTCACAGCGATCAAATATATTTCTTCAAAATGTAACTATTAACTCACCAAAAGACTATCAGTACGCGAACTGGGTAGACAGCGACTAGTTTGGAAGGATTTAAGCGTGAAATGCTATCCAACATGTTTCGGCACTATTCATGCAGAAACATTAAGATTCGGTTTGTTCAGTTGTAAGCCTTTTTATGGTTACCACCGATATGAAAATAAGAAAAATACCTATATTTAATATCAGATTCAAATTATATTAAAAAAAAAACAAATCTTTTTTTTCCATTTATTTTTTCGATCTACAGATATTTTAAAATATACATATATATATACATACATATATTCTTTGACTCATTTGCATATCCTTTGAGGTAGGTAGTTATGTACCTTTTGATGGCGTGGCGGTGTGAAAAACTATGTTAGAATCGTATAAAATCGATGCATTTTATAATTTATACGAGTCGTTCAATTTTGAAATGGCTGTTATTCAGAGGGGCAAGGGGACGTGCGACCCCCCTTTGTAAAGTATTTTGTCGATAAAATTTAACGTACTATACGTGGGTGAAGTATCGGAAATCCGGTCCTCAACGCACTGTATACAAATGGATAGTCTGGCCACAATGTCAGCCTTCGTTCTCTGTTGTGTATGCAGAGGTAAGACGGAGCCTTTGAAAACTTACTAGCCCTGAATATAACGTTGCTGAATATTAAATTACGTTACCCTGAACGTTACTCAAAATACCATTATGTTGTCTCTCATTGTATAGTTGATTGACTTATGATCTCACATTACAGGAAGAGTTGTATAGGGAAATATTGATGTATAAAAGAAATAGAACATTGTGTCTTTCAACTCCTAAATAGACAGCACATTTGAGAATACCTCTAAAACTCTAATTCTAAGTGAAAGCATTCATGGCGATAGCTACAGCTCAATACATTCAACAAACACAATTAAATTGTTTTAGTTACTTAACATGCCATTCAATTCAAGTCCAAGAATTAAGTCTAACTTACAAGCAATTGTTGGCTTTAATAAGCAACTGATTGACGGTCGATGTTGCTTTATATCATCATGTGTATTGATAATTAAATCCATTTTCCGATGTGTAAAAAAGAGACGTAACATAATTAAGACTGTAACACCTCAGTAATTTAATAGTTGGACGACTTCACCGGTTACAATAATAATTAGAAAATTAAACAAGGTAATTCTAATGCAAAGCCCGCGCGATTGTTAACCTAGATCCATACATCATAAAGTACCTATTCATAAATCATTAGTAAATACATACACATTGTAAAAGTCGGTACACAACTAAAGGGCGTATTAAACTTTGAATAGAATGTAACTTTTTAAAATTAGAGCCAAAAAAGAAGAGTAATCACTTAGCCATTGAGAAAAACCTCGTTATTTTTAATACCTTTATTACTGTTTTCCTGTAATATACAGGCTAAATGATGTTTCTATGTAGAAGTACATACATAGGTACTTCATAATTCGGCATAATTTGGCTTGGATCCATATAAAGACAACCTGTAATTTTGTTTGAGTATGCAATTGATTTTTATAATTATTTTGTGAATTGTGTATAGTTTTATTTTCAATTAACATAATCACAGAAGAGCCAAATCATCTTTAGGAAATATATTTTTATACATTTAATTTAGTAGACGTTAAGAAACCCAAAACCATACGCCACAACATAATGATAATAATATACCTAGTTCGGTTTGTATTTTTAAAGATAAAAATATACACTTTGTTTTACGTTGAAATTCATAAAAGGCAGTGCCTTCACAGTTTTTTTAGAGAAATAAATTAAACTTTTTTGATACTAAATTTTGCATGACCCATGCACTACGCTTTGCCGGGAACATATTTTCCATAGCGATTGTCCAGGAGCTAGTGAACCCTCCGAGTAACGGTATTCCTGTAAGGTTAGAAATTTGTACACTTATGATTTAAAAACATGCTAATTACAATAGCCATGACCTGGCAGGCGTCAGCCCTGCACGTCATCAGCCCCTTTATTGTTTAAACTGTAAAATAAATACTTGTTTCTGGTAGCCTAAAATTTTATAGGATGTAGGTAATGTATTGTATAATATCTTTTAGTCGGAAAAACTTACGAGACGGAAGTGCTCCGGTATCAATGTAAATAAGATAACAAAAGCCACAAAGAACTTACATTTTCTAGAGTCTATTTTGCTTTGTTGTAGCCTTATATTGTATAATCTTAAAATACATATTTTTATGAAATCATGAGTCTTATAACGTAAAGTAAATGGCTTTTAAATTGAAAACCCGCCCGCAACTACCTGTATCAAACCACTGCGCCGATAAAGATTAAGTTTGGTAAGAGAAATGTGCAGCTCTCGGAAATAAGTAAACCAGATTAAATGAGGTGCAGCACCGTCGTCCAAGCAATTTTACTATTCCGAGGAGAACCATATGTCCTATCGATGTGAAATTTGGTACCGTATTGCTTCAATTATATTGAGGGGATATGGTAAGGTAACCATGACCTGATCAGCCGTTTGAAGGTCATCAGCTCTCTAACAGTTGATGAGGGGATCTGACTAAATTCCATATGTCGTATCGATTCGAAATTTGGTGCCGTATTACAACAATGATATTGATAGTATATGGTAAGGTTACCATGACCTGATCAGCCGTTTGAAGGTCATCAGCTCTCTAATAGTTGATGAGGGGATCTGACTAACTTCCATATGTCGTATCGATTCGAAATTTGGTGCCGTATTACAACAATGATATTAAAAGTATATGGTAAGGTAACCATGACCTGATCAGCCAATTGAAGATCATCAGCTCTCTAATAGTTGATGAGGGGATCTGAATAGCTTCCATATGTCGTATTGATTCGAAATTTGGTGCCGTATTACTACAATTACATTGAAAGTATATGGTAAGGGAACCATGACCTGATCAGCCGTTTGAAGATCATCAGCTCTTTAATAGTTGATGAGAGGATCTGACTACCTTCCATATATCCTCTCGATTCGATCATATTAAAACCTACTTGAAAAAGTACAAAATAAAAGTAAAATTAAAAATTTTAAAAACCCCCCGACACAAAAAAAGACCTTAAAAACTAACAAATAATATTTTAAACCTATTCTAATTATTATCGTCCCATATATAATTGACTGTAAGACTTGTACTTTAAAATATTTTTATTTTCCAAGCTTCGCCGCCGCCTCGGGGACCGCTCAAGTATATAAAGTATTAAGCCAACAACAGCTAATTTATTATTACATTTAGGTATGAGCGATCTTAAGTTTCATGCATAGTCTACGCTCTACGTAATGCCGCGCGCGGCGAGCTAGGTGTGCGGCTTGCGGCGCGGGGGTGGGCGGCACCAAGTGCGGCGACCCGAACGGGCAGACACGTGAGGGCAGACGACTTGACGGTTGTGTCGATATTACGAATTTTTCGGAGTGAATTCTTTTGATGCAATCTGCAACTGACAACTGTTTTTCTCACTTAGCGGTCCCCCGACGCGGCGACGACGCTCGGAAAATAAAAATATTTTAAAGTACAAGTCTTACAGTCAATTATATATGGGACGATAATATTTAGAATAGGTTTAAAATATTATTTGTTAGTTTTTAAGGTCTTTTTTTGTGTCGGGGGGTTTTCAAAATTTTTAATTTTACTTTTATTATACTATGCACAAAATCAACGGACCTATGTGAAAATGAAAGTACCGGATACCCGAATTCAATAATAAGGTTTCAGGTTAATCGGGAGCACTAAATTGAAAGCAACGTCTGTCGACAATAGCTAGTCAAGTGTAACTTTAGTAAGACCCGCACCGAGACTATCCGTTCCCTAGCTAATAAATAAATTCGGTTTTTGATTGTCTTATAAAATTGAATTGGTATGACTTGTCGTATGTTTCCCCAAACTGTTTTAGTTGTCCTGTAATGTTGAAAATAGACTTGTAATTATTTCAAACTGACCCTTATGAGTTTAGCTAAATATATTTATTTCACAACTCTTTCATTAAATGTCTAATTTGTGTTTGAATAATTAAAATAGTTTCCGAGATATGTATGTGTGCAATAAAGCCAGACAGAAGTCCCTTTCACAGTTTTATTAGGGACCCTAAAAAGAGGGGAAGCATCCATTTAAAGTGCACATACCGTGATCACCTATCAATGCAATTAAAACGTTGATACTCAAATAATATGGTGTACTTTAATTTTAAATCCGGATGAATTTGTAAGACAATGACTCAACTTTTCAAATAAATGAATGGGGTGCTGCTATCTAAATCTGCCAAAAAAAATATTGTTGGACCAAAGCTGCCAACAATAACCAACGTTTCTTTAATGAATTAAGGCGATTTGTATGGTCGGCTGCCTTTGCTTGTTTCACCTTGTAAGCCTTTAACGACAACAATTGTTGAAAATTTCGGGTGTGATGTTTTCACTCGAACGAACTGGTTGAGCACGCGTCGGTGCCAACACACATTATGTACCGAACCTGTCGAATCAAATTTATTTCCCAAATTCTGAGACTGGAAGGACGATGTTTTTACCGAGAATAACCCGAATTATACGAAATTCCCCTATCCAAATTTACATACACTTCAAAAATTGAGTTCATTGTAATAATTGCCCAAACCACAGATGTGTGAAAAGCTTAATGTCATAGCTGTTATGATGTGTAGGTACAGGTGGGTGTAGGTGTTACCATACTGAAAAATAAACCGTTCCTTTTTAAAAGCCTTTTCTAGAATATATAATATGAATATGTTTTATCTATAATTAAGCTCTCTTAGTTGTTGTATTATGGTTGAATTCTTTTCAAATGATTTTTGTGAGTTCTCATATTCCATTTTGCGCCAGCTTTTTGTAATAAAAAATAAATAAAGTGAAGGAATAAAAATTAAAAAGTATTGAAATAAAATTGTAAATTGAAATAGTATAAATTAAACTATTTATGACATGTTATTATTATAAGACATTCCTATAAATTTTGTAAAAACTTATGAATAAATAAATAAATAAAATAAAAATAATAAATCAATTCATTTCAGAATAAACTTATCGCAACTGTCATATTTACAATATAAAAAAAAAAAAAACAAAAATGACAGTTCAGATTTGAAAAATACATCGGCAATTCCTCGTTTACATTATATTTTCATAAATAATGATATAAATTGACGAAGAGCGATTGTGAAATATGGCATCATCTACACATAGATGAATATAAGTACTTAAGTAATGAATAATATGAAGTAATGAAGTAATGAATCTACAGTTGCCTTGAAATGTAGGACGGCAAAGAGTTGGGTGTTGTGCTTTTGGTTGTGCTTAATTACTGTATTTTATTCTTATTTTATTATTTTTACTGGACTTTTTAATTTCACTAGGGACATTGATACGAATTTCGACATACTATTGTAGTGTTACCTTAAGTAATAGCCTAAGTAACCTACTAATTAAAAGAAAGAGTAAAAAAAATAAAGAGAATAACGTTAAAGTTAATATATTTACAAAAAAAAAAGAACTTACAAGATTGTATAAAAACACTTTCTCACTTATAGTCCATAAACTTGCTATATATACACAGAAATTATCCACAATGCTTAGGTGTCTTCAAGTTTCCAGGATTTAAAGCTCCAAGGGTTTATATAGTTTACAATAGCGGCTCCAAGAGATTACGTAGTTATATTATACGTTGATATTTTACTTTTATACTTTTCTTCGATAGCTCTCTCAAGTGCACTGATCGATGTTTTCTTTTCCAACCTCCGGAGATCAGCTCGCCGCTCCTTTTATAGCCTCGATTTCATTCGACAGCCGTAAATTAAATTAGGTATATTTCGAGAAACATCCATTTTTCATCGGCCAGCGGCTGTCACTTCTATTGTCAAGGAGGTTTTACTCTCTGGAGCAGCGGTGGTGGTATGGTAAAAGTGGAGCTGATACTTCTCTTGATTATAAATGTGCAAAAATCTCAGAATAATTTATATTAAGGTAATCATTTAAAAATTAATTGAAAAGTAAATGAATATAAAACATACTAAGGTAAAAGCTCCGTTTTCCGACCGACTCCCCCTATCCGACCATATTAGTTTTATTTGATTAAAAATTAAAAACTTCGGGCGAAAAATATAAAATGGAACGCATTCAATTCAATCACTCATCACACGCCACCTGTCCAATCATGTCTGTTAAAAATTAATGGAAAATCTGTCTTTTCAACAAAAGCCGCGCAAGGGTGCATTTTGCTTAAAATTATTTATGAAAAAAACATAAGTCAGTGAAAACATAAGTCTGTAATTTTTCGGAGAATTCTGCGGAAAACGAGTTTTTTATTTATTTCATTGGCAGCTTTGGTTTACAATTACTTCAAATATATAACAGGTAAGTGAAAATTGCATGTTTTTAAAGATTTATCAAACAAATAATAATGGACGGAATATGGAGCCGTAGGAAATAATAATAATCCGGATTCCGACCACTTGGTCGCAATGAGGATTTTTACACTTAGTGGATAAATTGCTTTTTCTTTTATATATTTTTATTTTTAAGTATATTCAGTTATTTGTTTAAAACACTTTCATTACAAAATATCAGGTATATTTTGTAATGAAAGTGTTTTGCGACCTTTAACTTGAGGAAAACGTGCTATCACGTCCCCGACCAAGGGGGAGCGACGGGGTATGTGGGAATGATCCGGCAGAAGGCCAGACCTACCCACTAAAAACCTCAAGGTGTACCTCATCTGCCATAGATGGAGCCCACGGTACCGCCATTGGCATTACCCGCGAGCCCCGGCAGATTGCGCTCAGCCTTAGCCGAGCGCCCCCAACGTGGGAAATGGTCCAGCACACGAGACCATTTACCCACACATAGCCCTAATAGCCGCAGCAGGTCCCCACGGCTGCTGTCACCCGCTACGGCTGGCTATCGGGAGGGAGAAGGTGAGCGTTTCTCCTTCTCCGTCCCCCCTCCGCCTACGGCGGATCGGCGCCGAAGAGGCGTCATCCTCCCGGCACCGCTCCGCCGCCTCCTTCTGCGACATTACGTCCTCGGCTGGCTTTAACCATGCTAGGGAGCGAGAGGTCCTCTCCGACGACAGACGTCAACTCGTGCCGCAGTCGACCCCACGCCGGACACACCACTAAGATGTGCTCCGCCGTGTCGTCGGCCGCCCTACAATGGTGACACTCTGTCTTGACCGAAACAACCATGTCCGGTCAATACCTGCACAAGGCGGAAGATCAGAGTCCCCCACCTTCGCTGCACCCAACCTTTATGCGACCTGTATTAACTTGAATTAATTCTTTGCTATGTATTTTTAAACTTTTTGAATGTTCGTATCTTTTCCGATTTTTTTTACCAAGGTCACTGTGGTTGTGATAACTTTTGTTATAAGCATATCACGCACAATAGCAAATTTACAATATTTTAAGGAGTCTGAAAAGTGTATTTTTCGTAATAGCATAATAAAATGTGTATCGATTTTAATATTTAAGGCTCAATAACATAAAAATATGAATGGTCAGAAATAGGAGTCCATATGTTCGTGGTGTTCCGTTTTCCGTCCAGCTTGGGTGTTTTTGGTACCTATGGTTTGGTTGCATGATTGCATTTGTTAGTTTCAGGTTTATCATCATGAGTGAAAAAAAGAGGTTAAAGTATTCGTAGGAGAAAATGGAAAAAGCCTAAAAAGACATACGGGAAAAGAAAATAAGTATTAATCAGGCTGCTAAATTATATAAAGTGCCAAAAAACAAAGATAATGGACACATTAAAAGAAAAATATATAAATCCAAGAAACATTGTGCACAATCGCTTAATTATTCGTTAAGTATTCCATTGACACAACTGCACAAGCACAGTATTAATGAAATTTTAGTGGCGAAATTGCCTCACGCGTGCTGTAAGCTCTAAGATATGGGTGGTCGGAATCTAGCTACTCAGTGGTCGGATACAAGGGCGACTATTGTCGGGCGGTCGGAAAACGGTGCTGTTATTTTTTATCTAAGCCTTGCAGTTGAATTCAGAATAAATGAATAACAGAGACATTATAAAAATTAAATATGTACTTTTATTTAAATTAATTTTTTTGTACATCCAGAAAGGATTATTTCATTATTCTCGATGGAATATTTTTTTATCTTAAACGTATTATATTTAGCCATATCTATCAGTGGTCGGAATTCGGTGCCATTGCGTTAATAGTTTATAAATTATCTGTGCTGAATAGTGACATAAGCTACATGACAAATTTAGAGTTGAAAGGTAAATAAATATTTAGATTTCATAATAGTTTACAATAGAACACTTTCAGTTATAAAATAAAAAGGAAAATAAACAGTTATACTTTAAAACAATATAAGAAATGCAACAATATAAGACTAAAGATGTAAGACAACTATTAACAAAATCGATGGAATATAAAACAGTAAGTACAAAAGTAATTATATTACACTATTTGAATTTATAATAATTTTATTTTGAAACATAAAAGGTGTTACTAACATAGTTTTTAAGTTATTTGTAATACTAACAATTGGGCCAGGATGCCATAATAAATACATTTTATTATTATTTATTATTAACAATTTATTTATTAATTTCCACTTCAGTTTCGGTGTGATACATGATTACGAAAAGTGTAACCCCGAATTTCAATTCTCCGTAAGTTTACCAATACGAACCACTTTTCAACGAATACACGCCAACAGACAGTAAATGAAAATAAGAAAAATAACACTGGTGTGGATTCTGGGATGTGCCAACCAGCCTCACATTGTCGCTCCAGCAGCAATAATGTAGATCTTTTTAGATGATGTTGTAGTTAGGGTAGATCAATAAATAATAAAAAGAATTCTGATATTTCATGTTCTTCTTCAGTTTGGGAAATTAACTAACTACATATTTTCAAAGAAATATTACATGTTTGGATTTATTTACAAAGGATTTTAAGGTTAAGGGGATGACTAGAAGATAGGAAGACCTTCACGCTGGTAGAGGGCAGTTAAAAAATATGTGATCCACTGTCCATGTCCGCAGTCACATATTTCATAGTCTTGAATTTCAGTTGTGGTCAAAAATGTTGGAGTTTGAATTTGGCTGTATCTGTGGTTGTATCCTTTTTAGTACTTATAAGCATTGGCAGGCAACACTTGCAACCAATGGTCTTTATTTTACATGTTAAGCAGAATATTGGAATGTATTTAGAATGTCATAACAAAAAGTTTGTTGTTGTGAAATCACTTCTCGTACAATCGACAAACTTGTGATGTATCTTTTATAAATCTATTATTAAAATGTGTTGGTGATATCTAAAAGGAAATATACTGATTATTGTAACAGAGTCTCCTGGTCTTACTTCGTCGTCCCCCACCGTCGAAGTGGTTATGGGCCCAGAAGACCAGGAGTGAAGAAAAATAGAAGTCTTTAATTTTTGGAAGTATGTACTATCATTTATATTAAGTGCCGGAGTCCATTATTATTTTAAGATTATAAAAATGAGAGTGAGATAAGATATAAATAATTAATAGCCGATATAAATTTTGCTGAAATAAAAAAAAATATTTATAATTATTATTGACAATCCATCAAAAATAAAAGATTGTCAAAGACAGAAAAATATTTTGAAGTTTATTATCTTTTTTGATTTGTTTCAAATTAAAGAATTAAAAATACAAAATCAAAAGACGCAAAAAATTGTTAAAAAACGCAGCGAACTATACTTAAACGAAGATTGGAATAATGTATCCAGAGTTCACGATCAACAATTCATTATTTTACTCGGAGATGATACTGATACTGAAACAAGTTCTCTGTCGATAAACATTAACGAATTAAATTAATGATTTAAAACCAATGGTCTTTATTTTATAATTTATTATAATTTCAGATACCCATTTTATAAGAAGAAAACTAAATTCTATAATCTTTTATCCCATTTCTTTTACCAACTGAATCGGTATTTTGAAACAATCGATTTTAAAATGGAACAATTTCATTAGGGCAACTTCACTCTGATTAACGATTTTGACCTGCCATGAAAATCATTTGAAAAGAATTTATATTTATTTATATGGCTCCTTCTAGGTAACAATACAAAAGCTTTTATAATTACAAGCGCTGTTATGTATTGCCACTGCATGATGACTTAAGAGTTGTTATTTCTGTTGTAACACCGAAGTATAGCAGAGATAATTTAACCAAGACACTTATAAACCAAACCGCACTGGTTCGCTAAATCAAGCAAAACACCCGTAAATTACTTCTTCGGTACCATTAGTTTGCTAGTACTGCTTAAGCTGCGTTTGGTCAATAAATCAATTAGTCAATAAAGGACTGAAAATAAATCTAAAAGTAGTAGCGCTTAAAATTTGTCGACGCAAAATAGAATATATTATGCCTCTCGAATGTTATCGCTTCATTTTAAGTAAGGAGAAATTATATTATATAGTCTAAACATTTGAGACTCATTTTACACACAAACTCCTTTGTGCCACGAGCGACGCCGGGACCGTAAAGACATTGACGGAAAATGTAAAATATAATTTTATGCGATACCTACGTTTGATGTAGGAGGATGTAGGGAATATTATTTACTCAAAGGTGGGCAGTAAACCTGAAAGTAAACATTAAATATCTGACACCTTGTTAAGACAGTTTCTGATTAATTTTCACAAAAAAGAACACGTTTCTTGAACATTCCCATTGTATGCATACAAGATTTGCTTCAAATGAGCATTTGTGAGGAGTTTTTGCATAAAAAAATGGAAATCCAATTCAATTTACTACGAAAATTATCACGAAAAAATACGGAGGGAGAAAAACATTTTTGAAAAAGTTCCAAACTACTTTTGAGTCAGGTTTTATTTCGTTTAACTCCGCTCTGCTTCGCTTCAGTGGAAACACTTACAACTTTTCAACGCTCTTCTCCGTTCCGCTCCGCCCAGCTCCGCGTCAGTGTTGACGCAGCCTTAGATAGCCCGAGTGTAGCTTACTAACGAGCTGTAGCTAGGTTTACAGCCAGGCCAAACAATATTGCTCAAGCCCCATTTACACCAACTGACGTTATATTGTAGAAGGCGAAAGCTTATAACTAAGAAATTTAATTAACATAACTTGGCTTTGTCAATAAAATGCAAACGTAGAGTCTCTTAATTCGGAAACGGTATAAGCAAAACTAACTTTGGTCTCTGACTCGTGTGTCCTTTGTCCGGGCTGTGGTAAAACTATGCAGATACAGTAGTAATAATATTTGCACACGAGGTGACCGACATGTTGGAGGTTGTGTCCACCGAAATCATCCCGGTTGTAATATCCGCAAACGGTTTGATCCCAGCCACACTGGTCAGACACCTTGAAAGGCTGGGATTTGGCGGTGGTTCGCTTCCAGCACGCATGCAGAAAGCGGTGCTGCTCGATACTGCCCGAATCGTTCGCCGGTTTCTTTCTCTCTTGCCCTGATACCCGACCGACTGGTCTTATTGTCGGGTCTTTTCCGCCGAAAGACGAGTTAATTTTGACATACCGAATAATAATATAATTCTTTATTGTACACCAACAGAAAAAGTATAATTACAAAATTACAATATATTTTCATATTTGTACAAAGGCGGCCTTATAGCTGTAGAGCGAATTCTACCAAGCAACCAATTTGTGACAGGATCAGAGAGTGGAAATTAGGATGGGCGTTGGGACCAAGTTTAGAAATAATATGTTTATAAATAATAAACTACTTACATGCATATCAATAATTACATACATATACCTAGGTAAATATAATAAATACATACAAATGCATATGAATTATACATAAACATACATTCTAATAATACATACACAGACATAAAAAATGATAGCGTTAAGATGAACAATGTTTCCCGAGGTAATGTTGTTTAAGCATTCGTTTAAAGGTGTACGGATTGCGAGCTAGGCGGATCTCCATCGGTAACGCGTTCCACAATGACACTGAACGGATGAAAAATGATTTGCCCATAAGGGCGGGTTGTATCACAAATACTTTACGTGTCTGTCAACGTTAAAAATGGCGTTAACCACTGTCAAGCTAGAAAACGGGTTGTTTCACCTATAACGGACGTCAAAAATTAACGATTACGTTGACCGTCCGTCCACCCACTGGTTAACGTAACTTTCTAGTGAAAACTGAGTTGACAGGCAGGACATCTTTGGTTGAAAGCTTTTAACATTATGGATTCTGTTTTATTTTCATATATTTTAAATGATAGTGATGATGATTCAATTGTGGAAAGGAAGAGAAAAGACATTGACGAACAGTTTTTTTTGTGATGAAACAACGCTTTGTATTTGACGTACGTTAAACATCTGATGTAATCGTCAAAAAGTTACGTACGTGTGATACGATAACCAACCGTTTGATACAACCCGCCCTAAATGTGGATGTGTGTGATGGTGTCGGAGGAGGAGATTTGAGGAAGAGCGCAAGTTGCGGTCGTTATTGCTAAACATACTTGTTATTATTCTGTTTACATTTTCATAACTACAAATATTTCTATATCAAAGTTAAGATTTTTAAAAGTTTTTAACGGTTTCCAATGATGAACGATTATTACTACTGAAATGAAAATGAATGAAAATGAAAACTTTTTATTCGTAGTAGGTAATTTTACACACTTTACGAACGTCAAATAACCTATTAAAAATTATAAAATTTTACCAGAAAAAACTGAAATGCTCAATAAAGCAGTTTCTGAACATAAACTTGCCTTACATATTTTTAAATTGAACTCTCATCAAAGAGAGTACAAACCTTATAAAATGGACGCTGTCTCAGTATCTCATCGATACTTGTGTAGGAGATAAGGGAGAGTCGTTGCTAGGCAACTTTGAAAGGAGTTCAGACTTTTCTTAGAGCGAAAACATCAAGACTCTTGAGTAAAGAAAATACAACATAAAATTTCAATTAATTAGCTACCTTCCCACACAGGCTTATTCATCAAAGAGGTTAAGTACTTAAGTCTAAAATAATGATGTACTTAGAGAACGGTTTTAAGCTTACTTCATAATATCGGTGTTTTCGGAAAAAATTACAAGGGTTTAAGTAATAGTAGTATCAACATAGAATAGAATCAACATATAGGTACCTATAAGTATTTCGTGAACACAATTAAAACGCAACATGCTCACTTCAGTCGCTCGTGGGTGTGGCGCTTGCTGCGACGAGAGGGGCAAAAGTCTTATCACTTTACGAAAGTGCAAGAACTAAAGCAAAGTGATCAAAGCTCCGCGTGGTTGGTTCTGTGGTTGGTTGCTGGAGGACCCAGGCCGTAACATTCGCATTGGTGGGGTACTCATAATCCGCGGATGATGCGGCCTGACCACTTTCAGCACCGAGTCAGTGTGATTTTTTGGGCGGGCATATTAGGTGAAAAACTTTTAGGACCAGTTTTCCTCGAAAGTTTGAATTGTGTACGTGTACATAGGTCGGTAGGACGTCTAACAGTGCCCAAAAGGTGACGTTTAATTTCTGCCCGTAAAAATTGACGTATGAACTATGTCTTCTAAGCATCTATATCTGACGTACAGTTAGTGACCCTAAATTGACTTAAGAATGACGTACTTTACTCGTCCCTGACGTCAGTCTGCTACCTGGATTAAGGTCGCTTCTTTGATATCCATTCAAAATGTGTTCATTAATATAATATAATAGAACAATGGACTTTTCGAGACACCTTCTAATAAAGGATTTACGCTAACAGCTTTCCACAGAATAACAAATCTATTTTTATCTCCATTATTAGCGAGAAAAATGATCTCAAGAGTATTGCCACGGTAATACTATCTACAGTAATTTAACTTTATACAAACGGACGAAACGCGCCAGCCACGACATGCGATAAACAATTTTTGGTTGAGGTTTACATTAAAATGTGGATTTTTTATACTTTAAAATTTAATGATAAATCATTTCGCACGTCTCAGTCAGTATAAGATTGATTTGTTATTCAAACGTACACATGGTTTTTTGACACAAAACGCATTTTTGTTAAACCCTTCCTATTCAATTCATAAAGTATTTTATTTTTAATATAAAAAAGTATATTTACAATCACAAAACGAAAGTGGGCAAATATAATGAACGCGGGCAGCCCTATCACATGTGAATGGACCGCTGCGCTGTAGGCATTTATTTCAAAGATGCGGCCGAGTTGAAGTACTGAATAGTATAATTACCGGGGCTTTCCTGTCTAACAAAGGTTGTAATGTAATGCCTGTCAATATGATCTTGCTGCTTTGTAGTTGGATTCTCTTAAAACAACGACCAGTATCACTTATATTTATAGATACTGCTCTGTAATGACATCCTGCTTTATGAAATGAAATGAAGCATTTATTTCAGTCCATACACAATTTTACACAGCACACTTATACTTAATTATATGATGCTATATAAGGCGTGCTTCGGAGGGCACGTTAAGCAGTCGGTCCCGGGTGCTGTATACTTGTATACAGTATTCTTTAGAGTTTGTCAGAAGCCATTTCAGCGCCCTGAAAATTCTGACATCCACCAACCAGCACTGGGCCAGCTTGGTGGATTATGGCCTATACCCCACCACCACCCAGGGTAGAGACTCATACCCTGCAGTAGGCTCAATACAAAGTGTTGTGATGATGATACAAAGCAACAGATTAAGCAGTAACTCTGGACTCCATCCTAGGATTCCTGGTGA
This sequence comes from Stenoptilia bipunctidactyla, assembly GCA_944452665.1. NCBI lineage: Eukaryota > Metazoa > Arthropoda > Insecta > Lepidoptera > Pterophoridae > Stenoptilia > Stenoptilia bipunctidactyla. The sequence continues at coordinate 498,329 of OX101724.1, read as the reverse complement.
TGTGGAGATCAGTGTTTGTAAAATGTAGAATGCACACTGTGGAACAATCTATCATAATAATGGAAACCAAAATAGATCGTCAAAAGCTGCATGGACAGCGTCACACCGCAGGCACAGTACACCCTTATAACCATAATGCTACGTAGCCGTTTTTGTTATTTACAATAAATTTTAGATACACTTTGATTGAAGCGAATACCATAACAAAATTAATCAATAAATGAATTATAATTTTCGAAATAAAATATGCAAGTAGGTATAACATCGCAAAATATGTAGTCCAAAATAGGTTGCAAATAGATGGCGAATGAATAGAGGCCTTTTTTGTTTTTTAAATTGGGTAAAAATAGAAATCTTAAAGCGACTCAGACCGTTCAGTGCAACTATAAACATGAAATAGACACCTATTGACTTTCATCCGTCGAATTAGGTTAAGAAGTACCTACTTGGATGTATGGGTATGACTAAGAGGTCCAATATTTAATCAAAGGGTCCCTCTTAGAACTCTTAGAAGACACCAATCATGTTGTATCTTGGCTATCGTGATAACCAATTAACAAACCTATTTCCCTGGTTACGATCTTAGTGTGGGGATCAAACGATCGTTGAAACTCCATTGAGATTTTAAACTGAGCGTTTCTATGTGTAGTGTAGCAGTTATATAGAATATACTGTGCAAAGGGTTGCATTTAACTATTGAAGTCAATATTTCCCAGCAAAAAAAACTAAATAAAGGTAAATTAATATTGAAATTTTTTAAAATGAAACAATGAGCTTACTAAGTGAATTTATATAATATGATTATTGTGGTGCAAACTGAGTGGCGTGTGAGTGATTGGTCTATTTAAAATAAAATGAAATTAAACTACTGTCATAAGCATTAAAATTTTTAGTTGTTTATAATTTTTTAGGTTGACAGAGAATTTCTAGTTACTTTATTTTAAATATTTCCAATCGCCATGATCCAATAAAATGTAACAGATAGTTACAGAGGTTACAGATATTGATTATATTAAAGTAGGAAAATACCTACATAATTACCTGTTATTCGTCTCAGTCAGGAAATGTTAGAAACATAGGAAATTAACGTATGTAAGGCATGGTATAGCGGCCTTAAGTTCGCGCTACAGGTCAGCTATTGCGCGACTTTATGTAGTCTAATTCATTGAAGGACGTTATGCTTTAAATTAATTTGACAGTGTCAGGTTTCTGCTACAATATCGTTCATCCAATTACCCGTCAGCAGTTTGAGGTACAAATTTAGTTCTGTAAGCAAGCTCAAGGTTTAAAAGCACTTACAATGTTTATAACAATTTGAGATATAACCCTTCTTGCTTTTTTACGTAAATTTTATTTTTATTAACTTATTATACAGGGTGTCCCAAAATTCGACGATATACCGGAAGCAGGAGATACAATAAGTCATAACAGCTATCACAAAAATAAAAATAAAGCACCGTGTGGTTATGAAATTATAGGTAATTAAAAAAAAAATCAACACTTCAGCCTTGTTCCTACAAATAGTACATTTTTCTCGGTTTTATTTTTGAAAGATAATTTTAAGTCACCTACCTTAGTTTAGAAGAAAAAGTCTCGTTTATCGGAACAAAAATTTTTAAAGAAGATTTTGCTTAACTTTAACCTGTCGTACTAAAAAAAAATTGTACCAAGCTCAATTGTGTGAGCTTGTGGCAAGCCTATATCGTCGACTTTTGAGACACCCTGTATGGTTGTACATTTGCTATTGCTGGGATTTTAATTCTAACCGCAGTTTATGACTTCTTATTTTTTACCGTCGCATGAGCATAAGCTTAAGTCTTATGAGACGCATTGCAATGATTTTTAGTTAAGTTGTAACTTGACTATTTGAATAGAGATACCTACCTACATATTACTGTATGCAAGCATCATACATTTGAAGGAAAACTTGGTAATTGTAGAAAGATTTCACCGCAAAGTTTCTATGAAAGAAAACAAGTCACAGCATTTGCATTCCTAATGAAATCTATAGAACAGTCCAATAAATAAGTTACACAAGCGATCGTCTCTGTACAGGAAGTTTATCGAGTTTTAATGCGCTTAAAGTATTTTTCCTTTTACGCAGAGAAAACATTCTTAAAACTTAAACAGCTTTTAAATACTTACGCGGAACAAGTAAACAGCTCAGGAGTTATTTGAAAAAAAGAATTGATTTTGGACACATTTTATTTTGTTGTAAGAACTTAGACTTAAAGTCATTTTCATTTAAAAAACGAATAACAAATTTGAGTTAAAAACGATAAAAATGATGTAAGTATACGTAAGAAGGCATCTACTGCGCTTCAAAATTAATTGTAAACGAGGTTATAAGTAAATATTCTAATAGCTTTTCTTTTTAATTTACGACTGTTTGGCGGTTTTTTCTTTCGTATCTTTGAAAGTTTTATTTACCTAATGAATAAAAGCTGATAGCGACAGCAAAAGTATCAACGCAGACGCCTCTAAACAGAGGAGACTACCTCCTGCCAAAAATATCACTGTGAAAACTAATTAAAAATCCTTTTAGCAGTTTTGCATACTCAAAATAGTTTACGGATTTCCTCCACTGTGTAATATATTCAGGCGAAACTCAGTGTTTCAGCTGAGGTCCGTGTGATTGAATTGAGAAAGGACTTTATACTGCTGTTTAAAGCAACATTTAAATCTCTTGTCATACCCGATGTAAAGAAAGTTTTCATAACTGTAGCAGTTTGCTTTAGAACGTATGGGCAAAAATTGTAAAGAAACAAGTGTGGGATTGGGGTAATAAACCTAAAAAACACAGAAAAGAGGGTTGTTTTCTTTGGCTTTTTTGCATGACTTGGCGCGGAACACCCATTGATGGAGTCTTGACGACAAGCGACGTTCATTTCTTATTGTCTAGGTCATCGATCTCTGTGACGCAAAGGTTGGAGTACTCCTCTGCGGAACCAGAAGACTTGGGTTCGCCCTAGTCAGGCTAGTTAAGAAACTGTGGCGTTAAGAATCTGGGCGTTTGTAAAAAACCTCCTCTTTTCCGTTATCCGTTGTACGATCTTTTTAAAGATTACCACAGAGTTATATTGATGAGAGGAAGATTATGATTTCTAAAAAATATATCAACTTAGATCTGAGTTCAAGGTGGCAGAAACGCCGTAGTCATACCGACATTTTATAGGCACTCTTTTAAGTTGAAACTTGCGATCGATCGAGGTTAACTTAAGTAAAAGTGATATGATTAAAATCGAACCTTTATATTATTTTGAATGCCTGAGTTTTTAACTAAAACGCAGAAATAACAACTAAAGTGCGGTACGTTACTTTGTTCCTTGGCGGTCTTCGCCGTCAACCTTCGGCGTTAGGGTGCTTTTATTATAATATCTAATGAAGCTTGTTTACTCTTAACAATTTTCTTTTCTAGTACTTGCCTTTGTAAAACTTGTCAAAGGCAAAAGTACTCTATATACATTTTTTTCTTTATTAGTCGTACAAAGGTTACTCAAAAGTCATTGTTTCAATTGACGACGGAATTTGAGCAAGCCGAAACAAATAGTGTTTTTTATAACCTGATTTTCCTTAAGATTGTAAATTTTTTCATTTAGAAAATGTTCTAGGATAATGGCAAAACGTATGGAATCCGAGAAAAAAAAAATCCTTAGAAATCTGGAAAGACTGGAGATCGGTCTCAGGATCTGGCAAAGATCCTGTTACCGCTGTTAAGTAATAAGTTCCTATAAAACATTAATATCTAGATCATTAAGAGTGTCTAGTTTAAACTCAGAACCAAGTCAAAGAAGATAAAATTCTCCAAATAACGTTTCTTACGAACCAATAACTGCTAACCTGCGGGAAAAATGTGCCAAAACACACCTGACATTAATACCACAACGAACTAATCTTGGGCTGTCAACCTAAAATTAAAAGAATAAATAACTTTCTTTGTGTCACAGAATATGGTATTCATTAATAATAAAACCAATCAGATCTACAGAACTCCGCATAACACACCTTAAACGACATCTTTGTACATGCCTCGCGGAATCTGCGTGGGTATAGTTCATTGACGCACAGGTTGTCGGATTCCATTATACAATAGGCTAAGAGTAAAGAGGACGGTAATAATAATTATCTCCAAAACATTTGCTTCTACTCTTTCACTCAATAGAAATTGCATCGCCTTTTTGCGGGTTACAAATTGAGGGCTTATAAATAATAATAATAATAAATAAAATATAAGTATAAATTTAAATTTGCCAACCCTGTCATACATATAATGTGAATCTCCGAATTATAAGTTCGATGTTGCCTTAATAACTCGGTTTATGCGCGTTATATGAATATATGTCTAGTTGAGAACTCATGCACAAAAAACCTACAGAGTAAGAATCTACGTGAAAAATGGGCTATGTCTTGAAAAAACATATGAAAATGACCGTCTATTGAAATACTCCATTCAGTTATAAGTCCATTTGAATATCCGGCAGTAGCTATCAGGATAGATTCAGATCAAAACAGTAAGATAAGTCCTAGCTACCAACAATGATGTCATCGCCATCCCGCAGCTGGTTTAACATTAAGAGTTTTAATTGTTAGTATTTTAGTACTTTTACAAATAGACAAAAATACGCCGAAAATTAAGTTAATTAGGTCAGTTGCTAAATTACGGACACATTTGCTTTGAGTACTTTAATCGCTTGGAGGTCACAGTTGAAACGAAGCTTTTGTTTACACTCGTATTTTTCCGAAAGAAAAACATCCTGTTTGTCAATTGTAAAGATCACACAATAACGGAAAATTTACAATTTCTGTTTGGAAAGGTTCTAGAGCTGTTGTTTTGTTTTTGTTCTTCTTTTAATGTACTTAAATTTTATACAGGGTGACTGGTACCAAACCCGCCATAGCAAATTAGCATATAGAGGAGGTCATTTGCTAATTATTGGACCTTACTTTCCCTAACTAAAGTTTTATACTTTAGGAGATATGTCAATTTTTATACATTATTGAGATTTTTCCAAAATTTGACCTTAAAGCATTCGTAACTTTATTTTTCGTCATTAGTTTAGAGTTTTTTTATTATTTCTTGGTAGTCATTAACATTTGTGAATAAAATACGTCGGAACTTCCCTCAAACTAGGGTTAAAAAATAAGACGCTTATGCTTTTAAAAAAAATCAATAAAGAAAAATTACTTTGCGATCAAATTCAACCGGAAATAATAAAAAAACTACGGCGTTTTAATAATTTATTCTACTCTAAATTAGTTCTCTAGTTTGTCACCTTACCAACGGTACTAAATTTGCAACGGAAAGTTTGATTCGCTAAACATCGGTAGGATTTTCAGGTCAACCAGTCATTTTGATCAAAAATAGTGAAGGTCCCAACGACAGGATAAAGCTAATTTAGCAAAGTAGTTTTTGCAAATTTATGAGTAGGTATTAGATAATAGAAATTGAGTGCTTAGTGTACTTAATTTTTTTTTTTACTTTTACCATGTAAAGCAAGAAATCAGGAAAAGATATCGAGCATCAAAAGAAAAATTTAAATAGAGTTAAAACTAAAAATTCTGCTCGAATTGCTGCCCGCGATTTCTGATACATGCCCGATATCTTTTCCTAATTTCCGTGGTGGTAAGACTGAGTCTAATTTCTTGTTTCATAACAGAAAATGCATTATTAATTTTTTGAATTAACTCATCTTTTGTGGTTACTTCTTCATTGTAGACCAACTCTTTGGCCCGGCCCCAAACGTAGAAATCGAGAGGTGTCAAGTCTGGCGACCGAGCTGGCCATTCAATTGGCCCACCTCTACCGATCCATGAATCGGGGAATGAACTATTTAAAAGTTCTCGGACGTCCAGCCTGAAATGCGCCGGGCACCCATCGTGTTGAAACACAATGGGCGTGTCGTCGGTTATTCCATCCAACAGCAGATCAGGCAAGACGTCCCTTAAAAATTCTAAATAATTTCCCCCATTTAAAATGTCTGGTAGGAAATAGGGTCCAAAGATATTACGACCAATAACGCAGGCCCACACATTAACAGAAAATTTCCGCTGGACCGATGTAACCCTCTTTTTATGGGGGTTATCATGGGACCAGTGGTGCAGATTGTGGAAATTGGTGATGCCTTCTCGGGTGAACTGTGACTCGTCGGTCCAAAGGATACGCTCCAGAAATGTTGGGTCGTCGACATCGGTGTGAAGAACGAGGCGACAGAAATTCAACCTCCTTTCGTAGTCGCCATTTTCAAGCCCTGCCAACACTCCATTTGTTAATTATTTACGTAAATGTTATTCTAAAGACAAAATTTGATTTGGATTATGTTACATCGAAGCTCGTCGTAATATTAATAATTTCTTTAATTCTAAAGATAACACTGGTCGCTTTAGTGTAAGTAGGTACATAAATAAACTCAAAATTACCTTGAACTGGCGTGTAATGATACGGGTGTTGATGGTCCCCATGCATCACTGACCAGACTTTCCACTGGCTGACGCCCAAAGCGGCAGCTACCACTCTGGTGCTAGTCGTGGGATCTTCTTCAAAAGCTGCCAAAATCTGCTGATCAATTTCAACAGGTAATTGTCGCACAGCTGCTTGGGGTACCCTGACGTTCAAGTTACCCGTTTCTCTAAACCGACGATATGTGGTAGGAAATGTGTCACGGTCAGGTAAGCGTCTATTTGGATATCGCTCCTGGTAAATTCGCCGCGCTTTGCGGGCGTTACTGTGTGCAGCACCATACGCCAGCAGCATGTCGGCGTATTCTTCCCTTGTGTATCCCGGCATTTTAAAACGAAATGTCTTATTTATTTATACCTGTGTCTACTCAACTATTTGTGAAAGCACACGAAACGGAAAGGAAAAGCATATATGACAACAACTTAAATGTCATAGAGATGGGTCCGACCTCATCTTTTTCATTTGACGTCTAAAAGTCATTGAAACTGTCATTGCAAATGAAAAGAGTTGGTCTACAATGAAGAAGTAACTACAAAAGATGAGTTAATTCAAAAAATTAATAATGCGTTTTCTGTTATGAAAGAAGAAATTAGGCTCAGTCTTACCACCACAGAAATTAGGAAAAGATATCGGGCATGTATCAGAAATTGCGGGCAGCAATTCGAGCAGAATTTTTAGTTTCAACTCTATTTAAATTTTTCTTTTGATGCTCGATATCTTTTCCTGATTTCTTGCTTTACATGGTAAAAGTAAAAAAAAAAATTAAGTACACTAAGCACTCAATTTCTATTATCTAATACCTACTCATAAATTTGCAAAAACTACTTTGCTAAATTAGCTTTATCCTGTCGTTGGGACCTTCACTATTTTTGATCAAAATGACTGGTTGACCTGAAAATCCTACCGATGTTTAGCGAATCAAACTTTCCGTTGCAAATTTAGTACCGTTGGTAAGGTGACGAACTAGAGAACTAATTTAGAGTAGAATAAATTATTAAAACGCCGTAGTTTTTTTATTATTTCCGGTTGAATTTGATCGCAAAGTAATTTTTCTTTATTGATTTTTTTTAAAAGCATAAGCGTCTTATTTTTTAACCCTAGTTTGAGGGAAGTTCCGACGTATTTTATTCACAAATGTTAATGACTACCAAGAAATAATAAAAAAACTCTAAACTAATGACGAAAAATTAAGTTACGAATGCTTTAAGGTCAAATTTTGGAAAAATCTCAATAATGTATAAAAATTGACATATCTCCTAAAGTATAAAACTTTAGTTAGGGAAAGTAAGGTCCAATAATTAGCAAATGACCTCCTCTATATGCTAATTTGCTATGGCGGGTTTGGTACCAGTCACCCTGTATAAGCGTTTGTTGTGACGGAAATCTACTACGCCTTTCGTGACAATAAAAGCACAGTACAGATATCTACAGTAATTCAACTCGGCCGCATCTTTGAAATAAATACCTACAACGCCACGATCCGTTCACATGTGATAGGGCTGCCCGCCTTCAGTGTTTAAATTACATTTGCCTACTTTGTGTTTACTTCCATTTAGTTTTGTGACAGCAAATATACTTGTTTATATAAATAAATAAAATACTTATTAATTGAATAGTAAGTGCTCAACAAAAATACGTTTTGTGTCAAAAAACCATGTTTGAATAACAAATCGGTCTTATAAATTAGCGACCGAAAAATACTTGCGCTTCGACTCAGACGCACGAAAAGATGTATTATTAAATTTTAAAGTAATCTGCATATAATATTAACGTAAAGCGCAATCAACAATTGTTTCGGCATGCAGACTCTCGTGACTGGCCGCATGCCGAGATCGAGCCACGTAGGTATAGCACGCGTTTCGTCCGTTTGTATGAAGTTGAATTACTGTATATATCTGTACTGTAATGAAACTCCCACGAGGTACTTTTTACTATTACAACTAAACATAACACAGTAGCATTGAAACCCCAAATCAAGCGAGCAGCCAATTACTTAACTAGGAATTAATTGTATATGTTGACAGCCATTCGATCAACTAGGCTGATCGAGATATGCCTTTTTTTTTTTTTTTATAACTGACTAAACCCGCGTTTGACCTCAATCTCACCTGATGGTAAGTGACGATGAGGTCGAAGATGAAAGCACACGGGTTTAGGAAGGAACTGGCTCTCTATACAATATTGCCGAAACACATTACCGCCGGAGCGGTAACATTTGGCGACAGACTTTATATAAAGGGTGGTCGCTAGCCAGGCGGACCCAGAAGGGATCCTACCACCAAGCAAAATATACGTAGGTACAGTTCTGTTGGGGCGAAGTTTGTGGCATATATTATTTTTCTTTAAATAATTATGAAATGACAAAATATCTCCAAAATTCAAAGTAACATTGTATAGTGTAGTTTTAGATCAACTGAAAAGATCAAATTAGCTTGATGGATTCTAGAAAAAAATATTTTAACGTGCTTTAATTTTCAAATATTCAAATATGGAGTGGTCGAGTAAAGAAGATAGAATCGCGGTTATCGCGTTGCACCGCTCAATTCTCAATTCTTTATTGCTTTCATAATATACACAAATCATTAGGATACATTATGACCCTATTGGGTATTGCAATATTAGGAGAGAGGAGGCGTAGAGATATTATAGATAAATTAAATTTACTGTCTCATTACAAATTTACAAATTTATCATTTAAGTATTCTTGTACTGTATAATAGCTTTTTGTAATTAATAAATTTTTGAGCTGTTTAAATAATATTTTTTCATTTGTTTGAGATTTTAATACATTAGGCAGATTATTGAATATTTTTACTCCCATAACAGCGGGACTATTTGCGTGTAGTTGTAATCAATAGTATTACAAATTATTTCATAGACAGTTGAACGCGACCTTGCTTGAATAGAAAAAAGTTAGGTTTATGAAGCATTCAACTAAATTCATCCATAATTTCACGAACGCCGGAAACAATATGGTTGTGCTTTGTTCATTCGCGGTTTTGGTATTTTTTTAAACACAAAGCCTAAAATATACATGCATACCTCAAATAGGTTCAGGAGGTTAGCTAACATGTTATCATAGGTGGGTAGAGACTATTGACAGCATCGTAAAAACTAAGGTATCAAACAAGTCACCGATGATAGTCGCACTATTTCGCAATATTTGAAAATCAAACGAACTTGTGATCAAACGATTATATATGTTATATATACATTATATATATACGTCGAATGAAGCTGCTTATATAATCTATCTATATCTATATCTATCTATATCTGTACTTCTTCTATATATATATATATATATATATATATATTATATTATATATTATTATTATATACTTATAATAAATCTGTAGAGAGGTCAATTCTGTACATGAAATATTTTTTCAAAATAACTATCAGGGGGTGATTAGTGATCGATACGGACGCCAAAAATGCAATCAGTAAAATTTTTGTCTGTCTGTCTGTCTGTATGTTCCTTATAGAAACAAAAACTACTCGACGGATTTTAACGAAACTTGGTAAAATTATTCTTCATACTCCTGGGCAGGTTATAGTATACTTATTATCACGCTACAATCAATAAGAGCAGAGCAGTGAAGGGAAATGTTGAAAAAACGGGAGAAGTTACTTCATTTTTTAAGCTTCCGTCGCGTGTGCAGCCTTAATGGTTAAAGCTACATAGAAATCATGTATGACAGAAATATTTTAAAAAATTCTATAAAAAATATCCTACAATAGTATTGTAGTTGCTGGGATGCGAAGAAAGAAGACTTGGAGTTGCTAATTTGAAAACTATTTATTTTACGTAAAAAACACAGAGTTATTTATAACAATATAAGAGCAGCGGGCGCTTTACGTTAGCGTGGCTCGTCGACTGCGTTTTTTGACAGCTGTATGAACCTGTTAAGTTTAAGATACCGCGGGAGCGGGTCGATGACGTATAGCGCTCGCTGCTTTACAATTTACCCTAGTTACATTTGCTTTAGGAATTATATTTTGAAATAAAAGAACATATTTTAACGTGTCGTTTACAAGTATATATCTATATTTTATGGTTGACTCACAATAACACGTGTAAATCCCGATAGCTTAGCAGTTCGGAGCTTTCTGATTATATTTGTTTACTCTTACGTTTATAATACTATCACTCATCCCTAATTGAAAAAAATTTACATTATTACCTATTCAATAAAAAAAGAATCATAGAAATCGGTATAGAAGCACCAAACTTATACATGAAATACGCTAATAACCCATCGCGCGTGAATACTGAATGATATAGGGATTATTTCTGCGTAACGGTTGCCGCGCTCGACGCGGCTCGCGGCGGTAGGGTATAAAAAGGCGGGAGGCGAGCGCAAGCTTTTGCGCGATTTAATATAGGTAGGTATAGAAGGAACAAGCGTTACATTATCTGTCAAATTTCCCCAACCAATTTTAACTTATTATCGAGGGCATGGAGTTCAAATTCAAGTAAAAAAATTTGACAGATTTGTAACGCTTGATGTACTGCCTTCTGTACATACAGAGATAAAATGGAAATCAAGGTTTTGTTTATTTCATGATCGTTTCTGCCTCTTGGAAGTCAGAAACCGTAGATTTCTTCGGAATAAAAAGTAACGTATGTGTTAACTACTATACCAAATTACATTAATATTGGCTTAGCCGTTTGGCAGTGAAAAGCAGCCATACATAACTATAGGTAGTATTGTATGTACACTGATAATGGCTTGATGGATGGATTTTTGCTATTCTTTCAAGCAAAAACTACTTAGCTTTACCTAGAATAACAATAAGCTAAGTATAAGTAATGAAGATATTGCATGAATTCAATAAAATTGAAACACTTTTTAACCGGATTAATGGCGCATAATTTATATTTTAACTCGACGTTTCGGTGTCTTTGCAGACCCCGTGGTCACGAGCGACTGTTAAAATTTAAAATGTAAATATACGCGATAAATCCGGTTAAAAAATGTTTTATTTAATAGTCATACATAATAGTTATCGCGAAAACTTAAGACAATATTAAAATTTAAGGCACTTTGGCACCCGATTTGTTTATAACGCTATGTGCCTTTGTAGTGTACCTAATAGATAGTTACCTACCTATGTTTGTGGTAAGGAGTTATACATATTATATGGGCGAAGATTCTTCATTTTTATTTTTGTTATTAAAGATAGTTAGGACCTTGGAGAAGAAAATAACCTACTCGAAATACTAATTCAATACAGACGAAGTCGCGGGCATCATCTATGTAATATACCTACCTACCTATACTTTTTCACAAAACCTAGGTGAAACTGCGGATCACTGCTTTCTTTGATGTAACAGTTTTTGAAGTAATTCTGTCTGTTTATCTATCAGTAACGCTTTCACAGCTAAACTACTGAGTCGATTTTGACGAAATTTAGAATAAGGTAAGTTTTAACTTCAAGGAGGATATAATAATAGTATTTATCCAACTCTAATAAACGGTATCCACGCGGACGAAGTCGCGGGTCACAGCTAGTTGTTATTTAACTTCACAAGTTCGTTTGATTTTCAATAATTATATTTCGCAGCTTCATTCTTAGCGATTTAAGTTTACATGTTGTAGGATGTTTAGAGAATACAAATATAAAATGCATTCAATTCTAATCATTTATTTAATTATCAAATAATTTCAGTTACACTAGTAATTACTTAAATTCAATAATAGTAACATGGTACATAAATGTCTTAATCAACTACATATTATCACATTTTGCTAGTTTCTTTATAGGAAATAAAAAATATGATAATTATTATATAATCACCATATTAAATATAACAATAGTAAGATACACTCTTATTTATAAAGATAAATTATTTAATAAAGATGTGGCAAAGTTCGAATCGACAATTTCTCTATTGTAGTACTTTGCAAATGTCGCGGATGAGTTACTCCATCCTGCTGTTTTTCTTATAATATCAATATTAACTCCTAGTTTATTGGCTGTCGTCGTAGCCGCGTGACGGGTGCTAAATATTCAAATTCAAATTATTTATTGCCTCATAGTGTGGTATTACAATGTGTAGATGTTGTACAGGAATTAGTCCAACACACTATGCTGTACAACAGCATGCAATATTATTATTACATATGTCTTTCTTACTCTAAGGTTATGTCATATTTAAAATTTGTCATTATTTATAATTATAATTTGCCATTACCCAACACCATAATACATATTATAAAATAGCTACTTTTGTCAGATTAACACACACAATTAATTTTTACATTTTAAATATTCGTCAATTGTATAAAAGCACTTTTATTTCAACCATTTTACCAGTTCCACTTTCAATTTAGTTTTAATTAACGATTTAAATGGTTTAGGTAAAGCATTAAAAATTTTAACACACATTGCGTAGCTCTGTCTGTGGTAAAGTTGCAATCGAGGCATGTCAATATACACTAATCTGTCTTCGTGTCGTGTTGCTCGCGTTATGTCTTTAGCTTTAGTAAAGCAGTGAGGATTGGATTTGACAAAAAGAACTGCTTCCAATATATACATGCATGGCAATGTTAGTAAATTTAATAATTTAAAAAGAGGTTTAGAAGGTTCATATGGCTCCTTGCCTAACATTGCCCTCAAACATTTTTTTTGAGCTATGAAGCATTTTTCACGCTCTGTTGAGTTTCCCCAAATGTGTAAGCCATACCTAAGGGTCGAAGCTATAAAGCCATGGTAAGCCGTAAGTACCGTTGACAAAGAGCAGGTCTTTCTCAATCTACTAAGTACATAGACGTAACTATTTATTTTGTTGCAAACATATTGTATGTGACTCTTCCAATTCAAATTTTCATCTAAATTAATTCCAAGAAATTTAGTACTGTCAGTTTCCTTAATTGTCAAGTTTTCATATTTAATGTCTATCTTAGATAATATTTTATTTGTGTTGAATCTGATGTAATTTGTTTGAAATATTGCACTAAATATTGAGGTGTCTAAGCCGCTCTTAAATAAAATATCTTTATTTAATAGTTGGATTAATCCAACGGCTCAAGGTTTGTGTGGGTACTTTGCAGTAAGGTTCTTTGAAACTTATATACACTCGAGAGCAAATAATTAGGGTCAGAGACAAAACCCATGATATCTCGAAAATTATAAATGCTAGCTTGATGAATTTAAAACTGTTAAATAGACCAATAATTAATACATAAATAAAATTTGTAATACTGTTATTAAAGTGATTTTATTATTTATAAAAACAAATAAAATAAAAATGCACGAATTACACTTGATGATCACAATTACATTTAAGACTTTTCTGGTACGAGAGTATGATTTTCCACAAATTTCAGTATCGTGTATTACCTCCACGTGATCTCAGAATGGATGTTATCCGATTTGGCATGCTGTACACCAGGTTTCTAAGTCGGTTCTGCGGTATATTCCCCCATTCTTCCACCAGTGCTAATTTTAAATCACGAAGTGTAATTGGAGGAGGTATTTTTTGCTTTACACGTCGTCCGAGCTCGTCCCAGGCATGTTCGATGAGGTTCAGATCTGGGCTGCGTGCAGGCCATTCCATGCGCGTGATACCGACCTCTTGAAGGTAATCAGTCACTATAGCCGCAGTATGGGGACGGGCGTTATCGTGCATAAACACCGGATTCTCGCCCATATTGGCCATAGAAGGACCGACATACTCATTTAAGATTTCTTCTACGTATCTTCTGGCGGTCAACGTTCCATTTTCTATCAAGACTAGCTCCGTGCGGCTCTCTGCAGATATTCCAGCCTAAACATGCACGGATCCTCCGCCGTATGCAACTTTGTCTTCAATGCAGGCTTGTTGAAACCGTTCTCCTGGTCTTCTGTACACTCTGTGTCTACCGTCATGCTTATACAGCATGAATCTGGACTCGTCTGTAAACAAAACTCTTGACCAATCCTCTAGAGTCCAATTCAAGTGCTCACGTGCATAACTCTGTCTTGCAATACGATGTTCCCGTTCAAGTTTGGGGCCATTTGCTGGTCTTGATGGCTTCAAATTACCTTCGGCTAGACGTCGCCTTACTGTCCACGCACTTGGGTTGCTTCCTCCAAGACGTACAAATTGATTTCTCAGTTCAACACCCGTGAGAAATCGGTTTCTAAGCATTGTTGTGACTAAGTATCGATCTTCACGAGGTGTTGTGCATCTTTTTCTGCCTGTTCCTGGCCGGCGAAGGTTTGACCCAGTTTCCAGGAACCGTTGGAGAATACGTTGTACCGTAGATAACGATACGCCGACCATCCTGGCTGTATCACGCTGACTACGCCCGTCTTCCAGCAAAGTGAGGATTCTTGTACATTCTTCAGATGTGAGCGACATGATTTGTACTTTCATTATGAATATTGTACACCAGGAAACCCTTTTATAACATTTTTTTGTGACACAAAACAAACAAAATCGATACAAATGATTTGAATTGTTAGTTCAATTTTCAAAATAAATCATAATTTTTGTTTTTTCTTTTTTTCTATGTCATTTCTTAAAAAAGGTATTACTTACATTTACTTTTTATATTTGGCATTAAAGAGGCTTCCTATTGCTTTTTAATTTAATAAGCTAACGTTTATAGTTTGAGAGATATCATGAGTTTTGTCTCCGACCCTAATTCTTTGCTCTCGAGTGTATTATATAAAGAGTTGTTTTTCAGAACTTCGTCGATGTTTTGTTTTATTTAAACAAAAGGCTGGACAAACACGGAGGTTTTCTTTATAAAAAGGCAGTCTAAGTACTGGTTGTAATACATTTGGCTTAGAGGTTTTAATATTATCTGGAATATAAATCAAAAGCTCATTTGGATTATTTATATTAATATTATCTAGTTTAATTAGACACAAAGTTTGCACTCTATAAGCTGTGACGAGAGCCAATAACGTAGCAGTTTTTTTAGGTGAGGACTTCCAGAGTGAGGTCCTCATTAGGCCATTGATCTGCTAAATATGACAATGCAATGTTGGGATCTCAACTCACATCGTATTTGTGTTTCGTAGGCCTCATCCTGAAAGCCCCCCTCATAAATGTCTTTATTTTATGATCGTTATGTATGTGCCAAACCAATAAAAGTAAGACTACTGCCAAACAGAGAAAATTATAATCTATTTATGTATTTATATTCTAGGTTCCCCCCTAGTTCGCTATATGGTATCCCATAACACAAGCTATGCTTACTTTGGGGCCATGTAGTTGGTGTGATTGTCTGGGGATTTTATTATTATATTATTATTATAAGGCGAACGTATCAACGAAGTTACATCCACTCACGACGACGCGACGACGACGTGTGGCCCTCAAGTGTGTGCCTTTCGGTATTTTTTCCGCCAAAAAAAGCGTAGCACCCAAGTGAAATGTCTGGTTTTATTTAATTTATAATTATATAAAACATGTAACTATGTTAGTACTTCTGATGCAGTGTGCTTTGTTGTCATTTGTTGTTTCATTGTCTTGTTGTCATTGAAAAATTTTGTTTGTCACCGACTTCAAAAACTATGTAAATACCTACCCAGATAAATTGTTAATGTTCTTATTACATTCATTAATATTAATTAATTTTTGGCAGAAATTTACTATACGGGGTAGTAATATAGATGGAATAGGAACAGGAATAGGATGGCGTTTATAAAAATTATTTAAACATTTTTAGTGGGTTGGTTTTTTGAATGCGGTTTACTTTTTCTTAAAAAGAAATAATTAGTTTGCTTTCATTTTGGTTTTGGTTGTATGACTTTTTCTATTTATTTTTTATTTCATACTTTTTAGTGTTAGGTTTTTGTTTTGGGCTAGTAATTAGTTTTTTCATAGTTAGTTAGGTTCTACAGTTATAGATATTAGTGATAGTTTTTTAGTGATAAGTTTTGGGCTAGTTCTGGTATTAGTAACTACCTACTTCTTCTGGTAATGTGATGTTTTGGTACTGTAAAATCATGACTTTGACCTACCTAATATTGTTATAAACATTTTACCTGTAGGCCTAGCTAGAAAACTATGGAGAAAGACGCTTTAAGAAAGGAGACGAATTAAATTCCAACGAAAAATAACGACGACTTGATGCAGCACGAGATGGTCTTGTCTAGGTATCGCCAGTATCGGAGGTGGCCGCCGCCGCGACGCCACAGCGCCGCCCTCTTCACGCGGGGGGTGGGTCGCTATGGCAGGCTCGAAGGCCTAGTAAAGCCCGATGTCAACAAGTTGGGCTTACGTAGGCTATTCACTAATTCTAATCATTTATTTTTGCGTAAGCTAAATAAGAAATCAAAAGTAAATCGTTCCGATTTGGTATGCATTCTCGGTTAATAGGATTGCTCTGACGTTTTTTTTTAAGTCATTATGATATTACTAAAGATTGGGTCTCTTCTCTAGGTGACATCACGGTTCGGTTGCAATTATTAGTGCTGGTTGAAGTTCTTTAGACTCATAAATATTTAACATTAACAGGATTGACTATTGGAATTGACTTACATTACAAAGTAAGTACAGAAGGCCCGCAGGTCAAGCGTGTGCGTCCATACTGCGAGCCTAAGGCGGTGGTGACGGCGGGCGCGAAATATCAAACATATTAAACCATACGGTAGTGTCCACACTGCAGTGACTAAGGCTATTTTCTCGCGAGATTCTCGCGAGAGTGTGGAACATCTGTTACATCAAAAATCAATATTGTCTTAAGTTTTCGCGATTCATACTATTAAATAAAACACTTTTTAACCGGATTTATCGCGTATATTTACATTTTAAATTTTGACTCGACGTTTCGGTGTCTTTGCAGACCCCGTGGTCACGAGCGACTGAGGTGTCAAGCGTCGGATTGATAGATTGAAAAAGTTATACATCATCATCTCCATCTGTTTCTCAGTCTTCGAGCGTAGCGTTCTGGATTGACACAAAACGAGCTTACAGTATCTTGAGTTTCAGGTCGTGCAGCTTGCTGGATGTTAGATTTAATGTTTTTCAGGATAGGGTCCCATGTCAGTGATAGTTTCCAACCATCTTCTCTATTGAAATTAGGGTGTTTTCTAATTTCAATCTCTTCTCTGATCATTCTAGGAATGTAATGCTTCTCTCTAGATAAAATTTTCACAGAGTCAAACCTTAAATAGGTAGTGGTTGGGCTGTTTGGCAGGTCGCGGGGCTGACAAAGCTCGCGCATGCGCGGCCTCCGCTCGGCGCTACAGGTGCTGGCCCAGCGCGCCAGTCGCACGCCCGCCGTGTTCCGGGGCAGACTTACTTATTGCAGCGACTACATCACGGATAATTTTCCAGTCTTCAAAAGTTCGTAAAAAGACTAGATTATATTCGCAATTAAAAAAAAAAGCTGTACTTTAAAATCCTGATTTTTTTCTCTTTTTTAGTTTGCCGTCGGTAAAAGTTGATTGACTGCGATACAAGTTTCGCGCTCTACAACTGAGTGAAAACTCTTATAAAGAAGAGATATTCGGAAGGAAATTGTTGCCACCAACGAAATAATCACCTGAAAAGAAAGGTAAGTTTCAGATTAAGTTTAGTTTTTGATATTGTTTCGGCAAATCACGCGTGTTTTTCTAACCTCTCACTTAAAAAATAACAGTATTTTTTACTAAAACTATTGCCTTTCTAGGGAAAATACTTAATTTTATAAGCCTTGGCCTTCTTGAATTTTTTTCATTGTTTCATTCATAAAAAAGTTAATTTTGTAGCTGTTAATTTATTTTGTTGTTATCTTACACGTCCTGCTGTTATTGCATTTAATCCGTGGAAGTTCGTTGCCCTATTTATATTTACGTAAATATTTTTTATAGTAATTATAAACAGAGTTGCAAATCGTAAAGTACCTAATTTTGTTGTTTGTGTAATTTATAAACGGCTATAACGTCTAAGACTTTTTTTAAAACAATTGATCACTTAAGGGGTAGAGGCTACGGACTACGGAGTCCGTAGTCCGCACTCCGTAGTCCATAGCCTTTATCCCTTTAATAGCACATTATCCCAGACTGGCTGCTCGCACCTGCTTCAACTGCAGAGACCCAGAGTTTCTGGAAATATCATGAAATTATTATTTGTGTTATTTTAGACTTAGCTCTATGTGTAAAAAATTTCAGCAATATCCGTCGGGCCGTGCGAGAAAAGAAAACGTCCAACCGCTCCACCAATTTTATACATAAAATGTCTGCTTAAATATTAAGAAACTCTGATTTTACACTTATTGTTTAATAATAATAAGCAGAAAGGGATATCTTGAGTTTTGTGCGTATGGATAATATAAGCCTTTTAATCCGTTTTATATGTAAGCCCGTAAAGACTACATAATAATAAATAATCTTTATTTGCCAGTAGGTACATGCGTCGTCAGAGTTACAAAATAAATATATCATAGTGAGTTCACATACTGCTGTCATTTCATCGTGCAAATTTAGAGGAAGCAGTACAACTTTTTCATTATTAGAAATTTAAAATATCATTACTATGTCATTCAACCAACAGAAAAATATAACAAAATAAATCAAACACAAAATAAAAAGTCAAATCACTATTTAAATAACTCAAAAAGCTTTCTATAATGTCAATGTTAAAAATGGTTATCTTATAATATCAACAGTAATTTTATTTAAAAAAAAAATTCAAATTAATTCACTTCTTTGTCATTTAAATATTTTTTGACGCTATAGTACATTTTTCTTAAACATAAATTAAATAGGGCAGTTTTAAATTTGTTTCCAGGTAGTTCTTTAATTTTTGATGGCAATTTATTAAAAATGCTTATCGCCATACAATGAACATTACTACTATATAATGATAGTTTTTGAATCGGTATGTACAGTTTGTCCTTGCTTCTACCACGTCTTCCCAACACTTCACCATCTACTCATGTGACTTCACTATTTGTTTTAAACAATTGCTTATTTTGATAAACAATACAACAAATTTCAAATGTATAGGAAGGGAGTGGCAAAATGAGGCCAACAACTTGCCAAATCTACTCTGCAGATTGCTCGTATACATTTTTTTGTAATTTAAACACTTTATATGCCTCTACAGAATTACCCCATAAGATTAGACCATACCTAATAACCGATGAAACATATCCGTAGTACGCTAGTTTAGCTGCTTCAATTGATACTACCTGTACTATTTGGTTTAGTACATGTACAAAGCGATCAATTTTTAAACATACATAATTAACATGGTCTTTCCAGTTACAGTGGTTGTCCAATACCACACCAAGATATTTTGTTGAATTGACTACTTCTTATTCTATGTCGTTATATTTATGTCAAGCTTTGGAATAATTGAATTATATGTCTGAAATGATATAATTTTTGTTTTGCCAATATGAATAAGTAATTAATTTATGTCTAGCCATTTAATGATATCGTGTAGGGCTTTATGAGTTACTTTTCCAGTGACAATTTTGTCTTTACATTTAATTGTAATGGTTGTATCATCCGCGAATAAAATACACTCTTGATCAATATTCCTTGGTAGATCATTAATGTAGATTACGGTCCTAGTGCACTTCCTCTCAACACTCCTCGGTTGTTGATTATGAATGTTGACCGACATTTTTGTAGAGTATTTTCACTCATACGAGAAACCTCTACACATTGTTCTCTATTACTAATATAGCTTTGTATCCATTCTAGAACTTTACCTCTTTCGCCACATGTTGTTTGCAAAGTAGTGGGAAGTGATGAATAGACTACAAAAAATCCTGCTATAGTTCCGTTTCTATGTTTATGTCTCTATTTATTGGATTTGTAATAAGATTGAAAGTTTAAATTAACATAAATCTTTCTGTTTTCCTATCTTTAATGTTGAATTTTACATTATCTCTAGCGCCTATTGAGTTTAACGTCAAAAGATATGCTTTTGGTTTAAAATGAACCCAACTCTTTTGCAGTTTGCGTCGTGATTGCATGAACGTGGCTGTTATCATATTTTTACTAAGTTACAACAAATTCCAAAACCTTTTAATTTCAAATATTGACAGTGATGGATTTCTGTGAGACGCTTTGTCATCCTTCATAAGCCTGTCATACGGATGGTCCACCATATGCGCAGTTGATTTATTTATAGCAGCCTCCATTATGAAAAAACATCAGTCAACAAACGGTGCTACGATGAGCACTTACGTAACCTACGTTACATTCCTTGCTTATTGCAACAGCAGTTGAAACCCCAAAAGTATGATACTTAGTTTTTACTGGTTTTGGTTTTATAGATAAATTGTAAAATTCGCTTTATTAGAGCTATGTATGTTTGTCCGCAGTGTTCTTTCACCGTGACGTTCAAGCGTGACACTCGCATCAAATATGAATACGAGAGCTATGTATGTTTGTTCGCAGTGTTCTTTCACCGTGACGTTCAAGCGTGACACTCGCTTAAATGTCACGGTGAAAGAACACTCGTACGAGTTTCGCACGGATACCGTGGCCGAATGCAAGCGCTGGATGAACGCCATCTCCGACGCCAGGTCAGTCACTACTTCTCAAAGACAGAACCAGAAGTGAAACATTCTGACAGATCATCATGATTCTGTACATCTGAGTTATTCAATATGAAAACTTATTAAAACTACTAAATTCCAAAACTTTCCTGAATTATCATATTTAATCAAATATCGTGGTCACAAGTGCAAATTCTAAATTCACCGAAGCGGGGATTTAAAATATACTTATGCGCAAAATCTGGTCTAATTCGTATTTAAAGTAAATCATCTTCTTCACTTATGGTTGTGCTCTTGAATCAATTATATTTTAAATAAAACACTTTTTAACCGGATCACGAGCGACCACGGGGTCTGCAAAGACACCGAAACGTCGAGTCATTTAAAATGTAAATATACGCGATAAATCCGGATAAAAAGTGTTTTATTTAATAGTATGAATCGCGAAAACTTAAGGCAATTATATTTTGGTGACACTAATCATACAGGATTGACGAACTGTGGCTGATAGCTGTTACAGCGCAAAGGTACCTGCTATTTCAGCAACTACTAGCAAGTACGGGCAGTGATGGAGTCCTCAATAAAAATTTTTTTGTCGTTTTTTGTCGTTTTGTCGTCCATTTTTACCGCCTTTAATCATGAATATTTGACCATTTACAAAATAAGCCTTTTTATGTAGCCAACGACGACTTAACCAGTTATCAATTTAAACCAATGAGGTAAAGGTTGCATGGCGGCCTGCTGCGGCAAATAGCGAATTAAGTTTTCATAACATATGACCAATGTAATTTTCTTGCACTGCGAACAATTTTCAATTACAGAATAAGTCATTTTATCTAGCCTAACGACGTAACAATTTATTCATTTAACGAAATATCTTATCAAATATCTATCAACATATCAATAATCCAGTATTCTCTTTCTAACTTATCTATAAAAGCTTTTGAAAAAAAGGACGAGTATTATTGAATGACATAATTTATCTTTTCAATATTTACTTTGACGTCATAAAAATGTGATTTAACCAATGGCAAAATAAGTCAAAGGATTGGCGTTTCGTATTACTTATGCAATTATTAACAAAAAGCTCTAAAAACATACTATATTTATCGAATACCAAAACATAACACGAACAAATTGAATAAGTTTATACATTTATTTAGTTCAAATATCATACAAATAATTTGCGATTGCGTGATGTTCTATAAATCATATATCGCCTATTTTCTTGGAAGAACGTCATGTAAAGACGTTTTTTGACGAATTTGTCAAAACAAATTTGAGAGCTATATTGTGAAACGCTTTTTTTTCTACCAGTTTTGTACCTGTATCGGTTACTCATACCAGTCAGTTGAATATTGAAACCCACCATATAAGAAACATAGTTATGCGGAAGTTTTGAGGTCAAAAAGTGTGATATTTCCTTAAAAATATGGTTCTTATCACGTTTCCGATTCTGAACTCAACGTCGAGTTGAATTATGACATAAGTATTTTTGAAAAGATTTTTTTTATTTTGCTGTAACGAAATCAAATTCATTTGATGAAACCTACAATTTTACAATTTTATTTCGTAGTAATATTAGATAGGATTAGGCTAAGTGTTATCGCGAATATCATTGAGCCATTAATATTTCAGCGCCGTTACTTTAGGATCGAGCTTCGATATATATGAATATATGTATAATGCTGTACCTACTGCAGCCAACATAAGCGTCTTAGGGTGAGTTGCTCAACGATCCTTCAACGCGATTAAGGACTCCTTGAATTCAATTCACCAACTATAAATGATTAGTTTTGCATGACAATAAACCTTTAAATACTGTTAGTGAACTGGCAAACACGCAATTTAGGGAAGCTTAATGTGTTTAGCGGCTAATCACCTCTAGATAAATGCAATTGTTCGTATTTAAAACCTCCATTGTTCACGTTAATCTTTTAAGATATCTAAATCGTCATCCCTACTAATATGTTAAATAATTAATAGTAATATACTAAGAAAGAGGCGTCTTACAAATCATTTCGCAGCCTGCAAAGAAAGCATTATATGTGGAGAGAGAGACTATTGCAGTGGGAGGGGGTCAGCCTATCGCCCACAAAAAAAATACTCCAGTAAAATTCGTGGCATTTGTAATTTTATTTTCCCTAATTGTAATTTAATTTATTATTTTTTTCTCTGTGTAATTACATTTTTTTTTCTCTGTATAATTTAATTTAATTTGTTTATTATTATACCCTGCACATTTTTCTTTTTAAAGTTTGCTATCATTTGTAATCTTTTTTGACGACATTAGTTATTTTATATTTATTTAATTTAAATTACATATATATTTTTTTGTATAACCCGTAACTTATTTGTTTTTAATTTATGATACAATTTTACTATCAAAACGTTAGGGGTCTTAGAACCAAAACAATAGAATTTTTCAACAATATTGTATGTAGCAGTTATGACATTATTGTCAGCGTCTCAGATAGTGAATTATTCGACAGTCGTTATATAGTTCATAGAAGAGATCGAGAATCTACTGGATTCCATGCTGCCAAAAATGGCGGAGGTGTTTTGATTGCCGTTTCCAAGCGCTTGAATTCTAGGCGTTTATATTGCTGTGAATCGAAATGCGAGGATCTATGGATTGCTATTGAAGTAGTTGGAGGTGATGGGAGGCCTGAATGTTTGTACTTGTGCGCTGCGTATCTTCCACCTCCTATTAAAAGACATATTCTCGATGAATTCTTAAATAATGCCAATAGAGTTATTGATAGTAATAAATTTGAAAATATCGCATTTATCGGTGACTTTAATTTGGGGAGTATTTCTTGGCAATTCTCTAATAAAGTGGACCCCATATCAGGATTTCCTAATCAAAGTGATTTTAATAATTTGTTTTTAGACTTCGCAAGACTACACGATCTTAAACAATTCAATTACATTTTAAATAATAAAGCAAGGCAGCTCGACTTAGTTCTCTGTAACAGAAACCTATCGAAATTGACGGAAAGTTTATCCCCTTTGTCAAAATTGATCCCCTACATCCACCTTTTGAATTTTGTATGTCCTTTAGTTCTAATCATCAATCAATATATATAAAACTGTTCCGTTACTGACTGAGTGACTGAGGTACTGAGTGACTGAGTGACTGAGTGACTGACAGACAACGTACAGCCGTAACTACTGGGCGTAGAGAGCTGAAATTTGGAACATACATTCTTTAGGGGATGTAGGGGTGCACTAAGGAAGGAATTCCCGAAATTCCCACGGGAACGGGAATTATTGGACTTTTTAGTTTGTATGAAAAATCTTATTCCTTGAGTGCACCGATATGATACTTGGCATAAAAGTTCTTCAATAAAAATATGGTTGTGTTATGAAAGGAATTCCCGAAATGCTCACGGGAACGGGAAATATATGATGTTTTAGTTTGTATGAAAAAATCTTATTCCTTGAGTGCACGGATATGATACTTGGTATAAAGGTTCCTCAATAAGTATCTGTTTGTATTATGGAAGGAATTCCCGAAATTCCCACGGGGTCGGGAAAAGTAAGACTTTTCTGTTTATGCGCGTACGAAGTCGCGGGAAAAAGCTCGTAATGGTATAAAACACTCAAATAATAACCGACTTTCTTTTCTTCGAACTCCAACGTATTAAGTGGGAATCTGAATTTGTGGATGCTAGTTCTGTCGACGAAATGGTCTCAATTTTCTATGCTATAGTGCGGCAATTCATTGAAAAGTTCGTCCCTAAGGCAAGGCCCCGTAGCACCAAGTATCCAGTTTGGTTTTCGTATGAGCTTATTAATTTATTAAAAGAGAAATACAAGTATCGTCAAATAATACGTAAATACAATAACAATCCGCGTGATATACTTTCGTTTAATATATTAAGAAAGAGAGCAGTACATCTTCAGTCCTCTTGTTACAAGTCCTACATAGAAAATCTAGAATTTAACTTGCGCAGCAACCCTAAGTTATTTTGGGCATGCATCAAGAGCAAAAAAAAACAACAATATGCACTATCCAGCTTGTTGGCGCCTGGTACATAAATGAAGCAATGACGTCATCGTGCAATTTCGATCGCGCATACTAGAACTCATTCATTCCATTGCTATCATCTTGGTCTACGACATCAATTACTTAACTCTGTAATACTCATCGAATAAATAGAAATTTAAGATACTAAAGTATTTTCATTATGTCCAATACGAGAAATAAATAGTGGCGACCGAGACAGGAACAAGAAATATCAATTATTGAATAACACACGAAGATTACTTACTTAACTTAACCTAGACGTCCACGCAACCGGTAAAACCAAATTACCGCTATCATCCAAGGCTATTTATGGTAAATGTAAGTGCCAGCCATTGCAGCCAAGCCGGACAGTGCCGAAGATCAACAAATAATCAAGGATATAAAACACTCCGCAGCCAGGCCAATGCAGCTAAGTGCCCTTCCTATGACCTTACTCTAATCCAATAATTCCGCTTTACTTGAGCCTACAGTATTAAATTCGTGTCAGTTTTATAACAAATCCTACGAATATTCTAATATTTAAATATTCATTTCGTGGTTATAATGCAACTACATATGCCATGATTCAATAACTTTGCCTATTCAAATATACTTAGTTTAACAAAGAAACGGACAAACAGATAGACATACAAACAAACAAATAAACGTTTCTGTCCTTTTAAATACCTATCGTAATAGTTTCATAAATAGGAAACTTAATAATTACCTCTGATTTCATATTAACTTATTGACAGACAATGTTTGCCTTTTAATATTAATTTAACATAAAAACTCAAATAAAGCCACAAAATATATCAATAGTTTTTACAATAAATTCACATAACCGTATTCCTATCATAATTTATATGATATTAGTTTGATTACATGGTGTTTTTATTTCATTTTAATCATATTTAATTTAGTACAACATTGTCATAAGATTTGAGAAAGAGAAAACTTAAGATTCGTTTAAAATATCTTAATAAACACCTAAAAACAATACATCTGTCAATAATTACATTCTTTATTAATTATATTTGCCATTACAAATCGCCAAAAGGCTACTAATTTATTAAAAGTCATAAATCAAACTTTTTTAATACAGTTAACTTCTGATTGTAAACATTTGACCTATAAACAATTCCAGGAACGCCAGTTAGCCGCTCGGTGTCTTATCAATTGACGACAGATAATAAGTATAATACAATACACCTGTGGGAGTTATCGTTTTATACGACTAGTGAGATACCGCGGCGCCGCCTGTACTACCAAATAAGGAGCGTGAGAATTGCATTTTTATTTTTATTTTTGAATTTTACTTTGCTGGTCTTTTATTGCCAAGGTTTCATACTACATTTTACGTATAAAGTAAATTTACATATTAACAAGTACATACAAAATATTAAAGCTATAAACTATAATGAATAAAGAAAAAAGCGATGGAAGTGAAGCTAGCAGAGGGGAAACTTCGTCGAATTTACAAGGTCTTATAGTAAAACGCAGTTCTATTAAAGGACAAATTACGAAATTTAAAAACTATTTGTCGAACTTACCACAAAAATTATTAAATCAAATTGAAATAGCAGAGTTAAGTTTACGATTAAGTAAGTTCGAAGCATTATCTTGTAAATTCGATGAACTGCAAGGTCAAATAGAAGTTTTGAACTCAGAATATTTAGATGAAGAGATTGATGAAAGGGATGACATTGAGCAACTTTTTATTGGTAACATTGCATTTGCTCAAAGTATATTACAAAAGAACAGCACAATTTCAAAGGCGGAGGAGATGAACAGAGATCTTAACTCCACTCATATCTCAGCTCAGTGTTCTCTCAATCATCAATATCTTAGTGTTAAGTTACCGCAAATACAGATTGCTAAATTTGATGGCACATACTTTCGATGGCTTGAGTTTCGAGATACATTCACGTCATTAATTCATGACAATGAACGCATTTTACCAATTAACAAGTTTTATTACCTCAGTTCCTACCTTGAGGGCGATGCTGCCGCTGTTATAAGTAATTTAGAGTTGTCAAATGACAATTATTTTACGGCATGGTCTCTTCTATGTGAGCGATACAACAATAAAAGGCAACTAATTAATCATCACTTAAATTCGTTATTAAATATTGGCGCTTTTACTCGAGAGTCCGAAAGATGTCTGCGATTTATGGTTGACCACATCACTAAGAACTTACGTGCATTGTCTAGTTTGAAACAACCTACCGAGCATTGGGATGTACTAGTTATTCACATAATGAGCGCTAAGTTTGATAATCGAACTCTTACTAAGTGGGAGGAATATCGCAAAGATTTAGACGACATTCCTAATTTAAAACAATTTTATAAATTTTTAATTGATCGTGCTGATGTGTTGGAAGCATTAAATAGAAACAAATTTGAACCTTCACATAAACCTTCTAATTTAGTTCAGTCAGTCAAACCTAATCGATCACAAGTCAAGTCATTTACGTGTTCTGCTAATACAGACATACCTAAAAATAATATTTATCCTAAATGCGTAGTTTGTTATGGAAAACATAGAATCTATGACTGTGCGGACTTCAAGGCAATGACTGTGGCAGAAAGAAAGTCTGAGGTATTGAAGCTAAATTTATGTTCTAACTGTTTGCGTTTCGGACACTCCGTTCAAAACTGTCGTTTGGGGCCGTGTCGCGAGTGCAAGCAACGGCATAATACTTTGCTGCACGTGCCTAGCAATAAGGTTGAAAATGGTACCAATAATCTCCACGAGTCCGTGTCGAATTTTTCCAGGCAATTATGTAATTCAGTCATCTTATCTACAGCCATTATTGAGATCCATAATCCTATAATAAATAAGTCTGAAAAGGTCCGTGCCCTTTTAGACTGTGGAAGTCAGTCTTCCTTCATCTCTAGAAGGCTTCAAAAGGCATTATCGTTGGAAACAAATGTCATAAATAAAATAAATATAATAGGTATTGGAAATTCGTCCAAGGACGAGGTAACTGAAAGCTGCTATATTAAATTAACATCGCTACATAACAATTTTAACATTTCGGCTAACTGCTTAGTGCTTAATGAACTAACAGGCAAGCTGCCAAGGTCATTCTTCGATATACAAAAATATACTTCTTTATTGCATGACTTCAAACTAGCTGATCCTAATTTTAATCAACCGAGTACAATCGATATTTTAATCGGTGCAGACATATTCTGGGAAATTCTTGGTTCAGAGCAACATGATTTTGGCCCTAAGTTTCCTAAATTAAGAAGCTCCCAGTTTGGTTGGTTAGTAGCTGGTCCTATCTATTCTTCATCCACCCTAGGTTCAAATCTTCAGTGTCATCATGCGCTAACGTATGATACTGAGATGGATGACAACTTATCAAAGCAAATTTCCAAGTTTTGGGAACTGGAAGAGCTTCCCCACAGAAATCCTCTTAGCGAGAGCGAGATAGCATGTGAAAGCCATTTTAAATCTCACACTACTCGCCTATCTACGGGCCGATTTTGTGTACGATTGCCCCTTAAAGATTCACCTGATTGCTTGGGTGAATCCTATAACATTGCTAAGAGGCGACTGCTTGCTTTAGAAAAAAGATTTCACAAGCAGCCCAATATTAAACAGCATTATTTTGATTTTATTAAAGAATATTCTGACTTAAAACATCTTTCTGAATCCCTGATTTCGAAACCTGATACTTCATATTTTCTAAGTCATCACGCTGTATTTAAATCTAACAGTGAGTCCACAAAAACGCGAGTTGTCTTTGATGGTTCTGCGGCAACATCTTCTGGATTCTCCCTCAATGATATTCTCATGGTAGGTCCCAACATACAAGACTCTCTTTTTTCCATACTGATCAGAGCTCGCCAGTATAAATATGTTCTCACCGGTGACATCGAGAAGATGTATAGGATGGTGGAACTCCATGAAGAAGACCAAGCTCTGCAGCTAATCTTGTGGAGAGAAGACGAGTCTATGCCTATCAAAACGTTAAAATTAGGTACTGTAACTTACGGTCTTGCAAGTTCCAGTTACTTGAGCACAAGATGTCTTTGGCAATTGGGAGAAGAGTGTGAGGATCTACTTATAAAGGACGTTATACAGCATGATTTTTACGTTGATGACCTATATACAGGGTGCAACACAAAGGAAGAGCTAAAATACATTTTTGAAGAAGTCACAAAAACTTTAAAATCAGGTTGTTTTAATCTTCGCAAATTTAAAACCAATCTGCCATCTTTATTTGATTCACCTAAATCATACAGTAGTGAGAAGCTCATTACAAGTGAATCCTCTAGCACATTAGGCATGGGTTGGAATCCAGAGTCAGACAATATAAACTTTACCTTTGACTTTCCTACAGAAACGATTATCACTAAAAGAAATATGTTATCTGCTTCTTTCAAAATATTTGATCCCATGGGGTTGCTAAGTCCATGCATAATTTTACCAAAAATATTAATCCAGAAATTATGGCTTCAAAAGCTTGACTGGGACGATCAAGTTCCTCTACATATAGCAACTTCATGGAAAAGATTATCGAGTTCCCTTCCATCTATACTCCATTTACAAATTCCTCGCATGGTTTTATGCCACGATCCGGTGCTAGTTGAACTGCATTCCTTTAGCGACGCTTTGCAGTCTGCATACGGATCCTGCATCTACATGAGAAGCATAGATGCAGCCAATAATGTAACAGTGCGACTTCTTTGTGCAAAGTCCAAGGTCGCGCCAGTGAAGCCAACCACCATTCCTCGGCTAGAACTGTGTGCAGCTCTGCTCTCAGCTAGACTTTGCAAGACAGTGCTTGAATCTATACGTACGGGATCTATAGTTCTTTATCACTGGTGTGATTCAACTGTTGTCTTAGGGTGGTTGAAGATAAGTTTCCGCGATTTAAAAACATTTGTTGCTAATAGGGTTGCGGAAATCTGCGAAATTATTAATTCTAATTCGTGGCGATATGTACCAACAACTCAGAATCCAGCGGATCTTATATCCAGAGGAGTTTATCCCGATAAAATACACACTAATAGATTGTGGTGGTATGGTCCTGATTTTTTAATGTCACCTGAATCAGAGTGGCCTATTTTGAATTCAGTAGCAGACACAGAACTGCCTGAAATAAAATCCAACGTTGCCATATCTACATTAATCTTGGAGCCAATAATAAACATTCTCAAATTTTCGAAATTTTATAGATTACAACGATCGCTTGCTTACGTTTTCAGATTCCTCAATAACTTAAAGCATCCAAATGATAAGATTTCATCAAATTTGACTCCAGAAGAACTACACAACGCTTTCCTTTACCTTTGCAGTGTATCTCAAAAACAATCATTCCCTAATGAGTTTAACTTGTTGTCAAAGGACAAGGCCTTAAGCTCGAAGTCTAATATTTTATCATTGACACCTTTTTTTGATAAAAAAGATAATATAATTCGTGTTGGTGGTAGAATCGAAGCTTCCAATTTTGATTATCAAAGAAAACACCCAATTTTGTTACATTCTTCGAATCATCTAACTCGGTTGTTTTTCGAGCACGAACACAAGCATAAACTGCACGCAGGGCCACAGCTTCTGCTGTCATTAGTTCGCGAACTTATATGACCTATAAATGGCAGACATCTTGCTCGCCGTACGGTTAGAAATTGCATCGTATGCAGACGTTTTCAAGGTAAAACTCTCACCCCCATCATGGGAAATCTACCAAGTCAACGCGTCACTGTAGATTTTCCCTTCAATACAGTAGGTATAGACTTTGCTGGTCCGTTTTATATAATTAACCGCAAGGGGCGAGGGGCTAAAACAATAAAGTGTTATCTTTGCTTGTTTGTTTGCTTACGATACAAATGCATTCATTTAGAAGCCACAAGCGATCTATCTAAAGATGCCTTTTTAATGACATTTCGACGGTTCGTAGCTCGCCGCGGCAAGCCATTTGAAGTTTTTTGCGATAATGGAGGTAATTTCGTGGCTGCAGCCAAAGAACTTGACGATTGTGTAAACTTCAATAACAGCTTTCTATCTGACTTTGCCTCTGAAGAAGGTGTAAAATTTTTATTCTCACCCTCTTACGCTCCTCATTTCGGTGGTATATGGGAAGCTGGCGTTAAATCCGCGAAACACCATATCAAGCGCGTCATGGGCAATAGCCACTTAACGTTCGAGGAGTTAACCACTTTGTTCGCTCAAGTAGAGGCAATCCTCAATAGCCGTCCTTTATGTCCTCTGTCTACCTCTCCCAGTGATTTTTCCGCTCTTACTCCTGGGCACTTTTTAATCGGCCGATCATTGACTGCATTGCCTTCACCTGCAGTTGCCGATTACAATTCAAATCGATTACTTCGATATGCTCGACTAGAACAAATGCGTCAACATTTTTGGCTCCGCTGGCAGAAGGAGTATTTATCTGAATTGCAACAGCGCACCAAATGGAAAACCAATACTTCAACTCTCCAAATTGACGACTTGGTCCTATTGCAAGAAGACAATACACCTCCATTGTGTTGGCGCCTTGGACGTGTACAAAAACTTTACCATGGAGCTGATAATGTCGCCCGTGTTGCTGAAGTACGAACCAGCAAGGGACTTTTGCGACGCCCCCTTACTCGTCTTTGCCCACTGCCTTCAAAGGAAGATCTAGAGACTAAATAAGCTAGATGGTTAAAAGTCTTTTATGCTGACTTTCAACGAGGGGGAGGATGTTGGCGCCTGGTACATAAATGAAGCAATGACGTCATCGTGCAATTTCGATCGCGCATACTAGAACTCATTCATTCCATTGCTATCATCTTGGTCTACGACATCAATTACTTAACTCTGTAATACTCATCGAATAAATAGAAATTTAAGATACTAAAGTATTTTCATTATGTCCAATACGAGACACAGCTCACATGACACTTAACAACGAACTTGCATTTAACGGTCAAGACATTTGCAATCTTTTTGTTCGAAACTTCTCCTCAGCTTACAAAGTTAATATGCCCCACTCAGATCATTTAGGCTGCAGCAGCGAGACAACAAATAATTACCTGCCAAGCATTCAATTTAAAGACAGTCAAGTATTAAAAGTTTTAAAAAGACTTGATCCTTACAAAGGCACTGGAGCTGATGGTATCCCTTCAATTTTTGTGGTAAAATGTGCATCAGCCTTAGCTCATCCCTTGTGTCTTATTTTCAATAAATCTTTAGCTACAGGTAACTTTCCAAAAATTTGGAAAGAAGCATTCATTGTCCCCCTGCATAAAGGTGGAGACAGGGGAGACATCAGTAATTATCGACCAATCTCCATACTTAGTACATCTGCCAAGGTTTTTGAGAAGATGCTACATCCCATCTTATCCTGGCACTTCAGAAATTTGATACTTTCACAGCAACACGGATTTGTTAAATGTAGATCTACTTCTACAAATCTTGTGTCGTTCATTGATAAGATTACATCAAGTTTAGATGACCGCTCATCAGTAAGTGCCATTTACACTGACTTTTGCAAGGCTTTTGATAAGGTTAACCATCACATCACATACATAAAATCACATACTTCTCCGAAAGCTTTCAGAGCATGGTGTCGCGGAACCTTTGCTGGGCTGGTTTAAATGCTATCTATCTGATAGGCATTCAACAGTGGTCGTAAATGGTCATAAATCTAACCCAATCTACAGTTTTTCAGGAGTTCCACAGGGTTCCCACCTTGGCCCTATCTTATTCAACATTTTTGTAAATGATATAAGCACTTGTTTTACAAACTCTGACTTTTTTTATTTCCTGATGACCTTAAGTTCTTCAGAATTGTAAACAATGATCACGACGTTCTTCTTTTGCAGAAAGATTTAAATAATTTGACAGATTGGTGCACTGCCAATGATATGGTTCTGAACGTGTCTAAGTGTTTTTCTATTTTTTTCTTAAAGAAGAAGTCTAGTTGTAACCCAACTTATTCTATCAAAGGCACAACTCTTGGCAATGTTAGCTCTGTTCGCGATCTTGGTGTTTTGGTGGATTCTAAGTTGCAATTCAATCTTCACATAGATAACATTGTATCCAAAGGATTCCAAATGCTAGGATTTGTATTGCGTAATGCACGAGATTTTAAATGCTACTGAACAGAAATCTTACTGTACAATGCATTGGTAAGAAGTGGGTTGGAGTACTGCAGCGTAGCATGGAATCCCTTTTACGATATTTATATCAAGCGTTTGGAAAGTGTACAAAAGTGCTTTTTGTGGCATCTCGCATACTCTTGCAATATAGCAAACAAATTAAAAAGTTATAATGACCGATTGTCATACTTTAAAATGAGATCATTAACGGATCGAAGGTATATGCTGGACGCTACTTTCATTTTTGAACTTGTAAATGGTATTCTCGATACACCGATGCTTCTTGAGCAATTGACCTTCTCCGCGCCTTCACGACTGCTCAGAGCTTTCAGGTTCAGTTTACTTTGCTCTAGAACTTTTAAACCCAATCTAGCACATAATTCACCACTACCAAGACTCAGTAAAACTTTTAACACGATAACAAAGTTCAACGATATTGACTTTTTTTTCGATAGTGTAGGAAAGTTGAAAAAGACTTTGCTGGACAATAATTAGTGTTTTGTAGTAGGTATTTGACATTATAATTAATTTAAAGTATTTTTTTTATTATTATTATTATTTTTCTAATGACTATGCTTTATTTGACTTTAATTTAATTGACACTTGGATCATGTATTTTTCATTAGATGTATTTTTTTATTTTTATTATTTTAATTTTTATGTATCAGAAAAACATAATTTTATAATTATTAATTTGTACTTAATTTTCATAATTTATTATTGCCTATGTAATTTTTATTTTAATGTTTTACCCAAGCAAGTTGTCGTCACCTATAAATGTAATAGTGTTTAGTTATAGTAATAACCTATTTTTAAGAAGTGTTAATGGTAACATTATTGTGTTGTTGACCTTTAAATAAATAAATAAACCTCCGCTCCAGTATGCC
Source organism: Stenoptilia bipunctidactyla (assembly GCA_944452665.1). NCBI lineage: Eukaryota > Metazoa > Arthropoda > Insecta > Lepidoptera > Pterophoridae > Stenoptilia > Stenoptilia bipunctidactyla. The sequence goes on along the minus strand of OX101724.1, from coordinate 464,432 downwards.
CGGGAAGAGAAGCAGCTGGTACATTCTGTTTTTCCTTTGCTCCCAGTCCAGCCTGGAAGAAAATTTGCGTTATTTATTTCGCATAATATAATATATTATATATGGAGACGTACAGTTGCCATTACGCTTAAACCATTAGATAGATTCAATGAACGGAATAACAAGATTATTTCAATGAATAACGGAGGGGTGCCATCCTGTCATTATTGACATTTGCTGACATATTATGTCAAAAAAATAATGATCTCATGTTCCGAAACGGCTATTTTTTAAAACTTTGAATAATTCATTTTTACCGCCTTTAATCATGAATATGTAAATATATCCTATATTTTATAGTCGAGACCTCAACTTATGCCCTAAAACTTGGTGCCCATGAACCTCATTGTACACAATATGGGCCAAAATGTATGAACATAAAATATTGTCCTACACACAAATTCAAATCACACATTTCCTTATGGGCGAACACTGAGGTAACAATTTTCCACGATTTCGTAATTGTTTTCGAGTTTCCCAAATTTCTGTAAACAACATGATCTCAAGGCTGGCAAAAGCTGACAATAACAATGACAGGGGGGATAATTGATCTACGCATATCTTAAACAGGATTTAATGGATCTTACTTGAAACCCTTGTTAAATACACATTTACCTAAATCAAATAAATAGCGTATGTATTAAAGCTTCACCTTCATTAAAAATCACTTTTAATTTTAAAACAGTATTTGTTCATCCTTTGCAAATATCCGAAAGTCAGCCTGCAACATATTAACTACGCCTCAGTAAATGCTTAATACTTAATTAAATACAATTATTACTAAAAGTTTGAAAAGTAGTGCCGTGCTTATTATTCTCCCATCTTTGGTTTCATTAAGTTTCGGTATTTGCCGCTCGAGAGCCGTTCTCTGATGTAGTTTTCGGAAATTTACTGCATAAATAGAATTATTCTGCCACTTTCTCATTTGCACTAATTATTTCCAGAGTTTGTGGTGAGGTCAAGAGACTGTGTCTCGCGAAATGTTTTCAGCGCTTTTTGCAGTGAACTTCTGAGTCGAAATTCGCTACGTATTCATGAAAGTGTAGCTCGTTATTCCAGAAATAATTATTTAATGCAAGAGCTTGACTAACCAAGAAATTGTGCATTAATTTTGTCTGAATTAAAATAGATAATCGTTATTTCGAATTCGATAAAATCAGTAAAAAATATATTTCACGATAAACTTTCTTAGACCATTACAATTTTATATTCATTGTGTTCAATTATATCCTCGTAGCATATTTTTTTATACCGCACATTAGCTTAAACACGCCGCCTCAGCGATTGCTTCTTGTAAGCCAAGAAGATTGTGCTTAGACAAAGAGCTATTATTGTAGTTTTATAAAGCGCGTTATTTTCGATTAAATTATAAATAATGAAATTAAATTCAAATACCATGTCATCCACCCAGCACATAATACATGAATTCTGTTCTTAATATAGTGTCAGTTTAAAACATTGCTGTTACAAAATAATAGTTCCTTAACTACAGGTATACACATGGAAATAGACAGGTTTAATTGCAGGAACTGAAAGAAGAGGGTTCAATTAATAATAATAATTATTATTTGTATTAATTGAACAATTATTATTAGTAAACGTAACGGAACAGTTTACTTATGATAAAAAATGAAATTTGGGATAGATAAATGTAAAATTAACTCATTGATATCAGGAAACATTATTCACCAACATAATTACGTACTAGAATCTGGAGAACAAATAGATGCATTAGAAGAACATCAAACTTATAAATACCTAGGCTACAACCAATCGCGTCAGATACAATATAAAGAAACCAAGCATCAATTAAAGCTACAATTTAAACACCGACTAAATAGCATATTAAGAACACAACTTTACTCTAAAAACACAATTAAAGCTATCAATACTTATGCTATCCCCGTACTAACTTACTCATTTGGTATAATAAATTGGTCGAAATCTGAAATTAAAGCACTGCAAAGAATCGTTAATACCACGATGACTAAATTCAGAAAACATCACCCAAGGTCATGCTTACAAAGACTTACATTACCCAGAAAAGAAGGAGGACGCGGAATCATAGACATATCAAACCTTCACAATAGACAGATTTCAAACTTAAGACAGTATTTTTTCAATAAAATAGATTCTTCACCTTTACACAAAGCAATAGTTTACAATGATGTCAAATTAACCCCTTTAAATCTTCAAGATAGATCCACACAAAACAATGAAGCTATTTCAGATGAAAATAATAAAAAACTAGAATGGGCCAGAAAGTCTCTACATGGAAGACATTACCATGACTTATGCCAACCTAATGTCGACAGAGAGGCGTCGAACGCATGGCAAAGCCGTGGAGAGCTCTTCCCAGAGACTGAGGGCTTCATTATGGCCATTCAAGATCAGGTCATAGAAACGAAAAACTACCTAAGACACATAGCGAGAAGCCTTCCGTCCGATATATGTAGAAAATGTAACAGCTCCCCAGAAACGATCCAACACATTACAGGCGCATGTAAAAATAGCCCAGACAGATTATAAACACAGACATGACCAAATAGCTAATATCATCCATCAAAAACTTGCCTACAAAAACGGATTTATTAATTCTACCCAGCCATACTACAAATATAGACCCAATTCTGTTTTAGAAAATGCCACAACTAAATTGTATTACGACAGAGCAATTCTCACAGATCGCACGACTCATTACAATAGACCTAATATCACACTTATTAACAAGACCAGTAAAACAGGATTCCTCATTGATATTACCGTTCCAAACACACACAATCTCCAGTCCTCAATAGCAGAAAAATTGACCAAATATATAGAGCTGAAAGATGAAATAACCCGCCTTTGGCATCTTCAAAAAGTAACAATAGTCCCAACAGTCATCTCTACTACAGGCGTAATACCGAAACAACTACACCTATCCCTTGAAACTCTCAATTTAGCCCCAAACACTTACCATCTTATGCAGAAAGCTGCTATCCTTAACATGTGCCGGATAGTGAGAAAGTTTTTACAGACCGAACAGGAAAATACGTCACTAACCCAACCTAACACTATCGCTCAGTCACACTCAAGCCCTCCGAACTCTACCCTATCTGACATGCACTTGGCTTAGGCCCGTGTATGCCTTAAAAAAACCGGCGCAAGCCGAGATGAGAAATCATAAAAAAATATAATAATAATATGAAATAATTCGAATCTGGAAACAGGATAAGGTTTACGTCGTCCCTATAGTAATCTCTACTACTGGTTTAGGTCCGAAATCCATCCACCAATACATAAAACTATTAGCTCTGGAATCAAATACTTTAAATAATTTACAAAAAGCCGCCTTTTTGTAAATTATTACTTTTTTTTTTCTTATCTTAAATACCTGTCGAATAGTGCGAAAGTTCCTGCAGCTTGAAGAGTAGAATTTATACCTATACACACAACACAACACATTCTGCAGTTACTTGGCGTATGCCCGTAACTACGGACTAAACCAGCGTTAGCTGAGAAAAAAAGGACTTGAATAAAAATAATAATAATTTTATTTGTACCAAAAAATATTACATTACACAACTTATTAAATAGCGTTTTTATACATAGTATACACAATATGACAAAGTCGTTTTCATAGAATCTGCTGCCGAACTAGGTTTATACCCTGTATTTTAGCAGACAGCGCCTTCAGCCTCGTTTATTAAATCAACTAAAATTTCACATAAGTATTTACAAATTTACATACTATATCCATATTTTCAGTTTCTTTTATGTGTACTGATCGTATTGGTGTCATGTGTTTGTGTATGATATGTTGAAGATAATACACATATAAATAGTCTTTCTCCATCTTTATAATACCTCCAAATTTTGTCAAATGTGACATCAGGTGGTTTTATAGCCTCTGGTGTTCTGCCTACCCCATAAGGGATACAGGCGTGACGTCATGTATGTATGTATGTATATTTTTATCTTGATATACCAACTTTATAAGATTTAAATTAAGTAAATAGCAAACTTTACTTAATTTAAATCTATCATCTATATATCATTATATGTTATATAATATCATTATATCGTTGCAAAAACATTTAAAAACAATTATAGTTCGTTTTTGAGGTGTGTTGTTGAAAAAAACATAATGACTTTGACTTACATGCAGTTAAATCTTAAAATAAAAGACAGAAAGTGGTGGTGGTGGATTTGTAATAGTGTGACTAAAATACTTGCTTCCATGCTGGACTGGGAGTGAAAGAAAAACATAGAGTGTACTGAATGTGCTGCTTCTCCTCCTGGGCATACTGTAAAAGTCAGTTAAGGTACTGAGGTTTTATTGACGTTTTTGTAGGCGACAGGCTGACCCCCTGTCACTGCAATAGTCTCTCTCCATCATTATAATTCCTCCAAACGTCGTGTCAAAAGTGACATCAGATGGTTTTATAGCCTCTGGTGTTCTGCCTACCCCATAAGGGATACAGGCGTGAATTTATGTATGTATGACTACAAAACTTATATCCATATGTTTCTATGAGTATATATATTTCTTTAAAACTATATTGACTTTAGTTGATGGACAGGTAAACCACGTAGCAAAACTTTTCGGTGATTATTATGACTTAGATATAAAGACCATTAAATAGTATTTATCACAAGAAAATATTAACAGTTTTGTACAAGTATATATTATGAAGGAGAACATAGCCATATATTAGTATTTATTAAATACTGAAACGATACACCTATTTAATGAAAATGAATATTTAATAAGGTGCTTTCAAATATGCATTGCTTAGGTTAGGTGAGAACCGTATTAAACTTTTTTATAATCATATTTTTTTTACAAAGCTTAAGAAAGTACCACTTAAACCTTATTTCGTATATATAAAATTTAATTACGTATTAGTATTTCAATAAAATCCTTTAAAAAAATTAAAGTCTAATATCAAAAGTCAAAACATCATGCTCTGCACTGAATCAATCTGTTCAATCTATTCAAACATAAGCTCTCGAGGCAGCAAAGCTCTCTACCGAATCAAGAAGCCTCAATCTGTGAGCGAATTAGGCGCAGAATACTAAGCGAATAATTAATCTCTTGCTAATAGTTAATTATTCATCAAACACACTGAGAAGTTATCCTGTTGTTATTTGAGTAACACTTTGTTTTATTGTCTAACTTAGAAACAAATTATTTTTATTCTAGATGTAACCACTACTTAATTAACTTAAGTTCATGATTTATAAATTTTCCCATTAGAGCTTTGTACCCTATGGTACCCTTGCATGGCCAACCGTAAAATTTTTGATTGGCGGGAAATGTTCCCATGTTTAAGCAGAAATTGAAGCAAATTTTATTTTTTTCTGTAGAACTTAAACAAATCCTTAATGAAAAATCGCAGTTATGTTAGGTTAGTGACTTAAAAACTTACGTTTTGCTGTGCGCGAAAATTACCTACATTTTCAACGTCTACGACCGAAGTCTTCGTAGCGACGGAACTCACAAACAAAATAAGTGACTCCTTGCCGCTGCTGCTCCTGAGTTTTTAATTTTAGTAGATCTAAGTGTGAGTCGAAGGAGTTTGACATCAATGACTATAACTAATAAAGACTTATTAATATCAGGTCCTTACATATGAAATTGGCGTTTTGTATGGGAGGAATAAAAGTCGTTTATTTTTTTAATATAATATATTTATTTAATCAAAGTCGTCGTGGCGCCGTGGTTACTGTGTGTATCTTACGATATCACAGGTTAAGCAACGCTCGGCGCGGTCGGTACTTGGATGAGTGACCGCCGACCATTCGTTTCTCACGGCGACTTCCGTGCTTCGGAGGGCACGTTAAGCTGTCGGTCCCGGGTGCTGTATACTTGTATACAGTAGTCGTTAGGGTTTGTCAGAAGCCATATCGGCACCCTGAAAATTCTGACATCCACCACCCAGCACTGGGCCAGCTCGGTGGATTATGGTCTAAACCTCCTCGTCACCCCATTACACAGAGTTGTGATGATGATGATGATGAATCAAAGTATAATCCATTGCTATCTATGCACTTTTGCCATCTCATAGGTAGTTCATTTATGCCTTTTCTAAAAAAAAACACTAGGACGGGAATCAATAAAATCTTTGAAGGCGGTTTGGACTGCCTCATCGGAGTTGAATTTTTTCCCTGCAAAAAGTTATCTAAATAAAAAAAAATGGTAGTCTGTTGGAGCAAGGTCAGGGGAGTACGGTGAATGTCTTAAACATTCCAATTGAAGCTCCTTTAATTTGATAGCAGTCTGTTCTGCAGTGTGTGGTCTTGCGTTGTCCTGAAGCAGCAATGGCCTTGTGCGATTGACCAGTCTCGGTTGTTTAGCGGCTAGTTTATCCATCATTATTTGAAGCTGCCTACAGTAGATATCGACAGTAATCGTCTGGCTAAATTTAAAAAAGCTGTAGTACACCACACCGGCACTAGTCCACCAAACGCTGACCATAATAATACATAAGACCCAGACCCCGAACATTTTTTTTTTCTTGTTCCGTGCGGGCATCGAACCCGTGACCACTGGCGCCTGAGGTGTCGTCAAATCTTAAATATTTTAGGAACTTTAATATAAAAGCGTATATTGACCCATGAACGAGTTAGCGACTTTCTGGAGTCTAATATTGTATTTCTTCATTAGGCAATTAAATTGATAGTTGGTTGACTACAGGTACTGCAGTGTATTGTCGTAAGGTTTGTGTGCGCCTTATACCTGGTGAATAGAGAGTTTATAAGCACAAACCAACCTTACTTACGGCAGATGTAAGGATTACGTTTGAAATAAGTATTTAAATAAAAATATTTGAAAACTGATGCGGGTAGTCTGTCAGCGATTTTTATTCACTTCTCTAGTTGTAAAGTTAGTTTGTAAAATAATGGTGGCCCCGAGGCCGCGCCCTACCAAGGCTTTTATTCGATCTATCTTTGTAAAAAGTGCTAAATTAAGCTAAATGCAGTAAACGAGTTAATAACTTTAATTTTATAGTAAGACTGCTTCTCGAAGCTACTGCCTCCTAGACCCGGTATTGCCGTTACTAAAAATACCGATATTTTAAAAGAAAATGATTTGCTGTCGGGTCATCTTACTGATATTATAAATGTGAAAGCTTAGATGGATCGATGTATGGATGTTTGTTCCTCAGTCCCGGCTGAACGGCTCAACGGATTTGGATGAAATTTGGCATAGTGAGAGTGTACCGTCTGGAATAGCATGTATGCTATCCCGATATACCCGCGGGATTCGAAATTGCTCGGGTGAAACCGCGCGAAACAGCTAGTTACTTTATAAGGAATAAAATGTTCTTTTACATTTTATTTGATGTTATTATTTCGAGTATGTGTTCTATGTAAATATTAATTAAATACCTAATACCTCTGTGCCTCCGGGCTTAAAGAGAATCTCTTATTGTTAGAGTTATTGTAAAATATTTTTTTAAATGACTTGCAAAAATTTCAAAATTATCGCCCCAGTTTTATCGTAGTCCGCCGTGCCGTATGCAATGTCCTCGTTAAATCATATGTTAGGACAAGCAGTTCACATTGAGTTTCAAAGATTTGTACTGCTTAAGGATGCGTTCCCGAAAAGGCTAGGTATCGAATTCTACTACTACATGTATAAGATTCACGCACACAAGCGTGCCGTGAAAAAGACGAAAGGTTTTGAACAGTTTTGATACTTTTGTTTTAAATATTTGCAAATTATTTTATTAAAACGATTAAATTGGGTAAGATTAATTAAAGTGCTCGGAAAGTTTGAGCTCGTTTTATTCGTAACGATAAAACCTCACCATCGAACCTGATGAGCTGGTGGTACACTCGAGGGCTTCTACTGGAATTCCTATTCCTAGGCATGTCAAGTTCGAGTTCATAAGACGAGACATTACCATCAGTCCTGGTAGTGGGAGCTGAAGGTATGCCTTGAGGTACTACTGGAACTCCTAGACGAGTAGAGCTAGGCATGTCGAGTTTGGGTTCATTTTGATTCTTAGGACGAGACCTTACCACCCGTTCTGGTAGTGGAAGCTGACGGTATACCTCGAGGTGCTACTGGTACATACACCTAGACGGATAGAGCTAGGCATGTCGAGTTTGGGTTCATTTTGATTCTTAGGACGAGACCTTACCACCAGTTCTGATAGTGGGAGCTGAAGGTATACCTCGAGGTTGCTATAAGTGGTTAATAAAGTCTAATAGTGGTTATATAATTATTACAACTAGATTTCATTAACGCTCTCTATCTCTTTCTCGGAGCACATTATTAGCGCGCATTGTCCATTTTATTCGAAACATTTCGGGGTTCGAGTCGAAAGTCGAACTTCTTTTATGATTATGATATTTAATTGTATTGTTAATATGAATCATGTGTTTAAAAGTACTATTCCTTTTATAATTTACTAGCTGCTGCCCGCGACGTCGTCTGCGTGAACGCTATGCAGCACCAAACGCACCTACGATTATAACACTGCTAGCGTGATAATATGTAGCCTATATGTTGACCCGACTTCTTAACTATCTTCATGCCAAATTTGAAGTAAATCCATGCAGTACTTTTTGAGTTTATCCCGGAAAGACAAACAGACAAACAGACAAACAGACAAAAATTCTAAAAACTATATTTTTTGTTTCTGTTTCGATTGTAGATCATACCCCAAGTATTCTTTTAAAAAAATATTCAATGTACAGTTTTGACTTTCCTACCATTTTATTATATGTATAGATGATGTCTGTTTAATTGTACTGAAATAATGAATAACGTCTTCAAAAATAGTACTTATTTTATGTTTAAGAACTCACACCAATGGTAATGAATGAAATAATAAATCATGTGTTTAAAAGTCTTACTTTTTTTATTAACGACTAGCTGCTGCCCGCGACGTCGTCTGCGTGAACGCTATGCAGCACCAAACGCACCTACGATTATAACACTGCTAGCGTGATAATATGTAGCCTATATGTTGACCCGACTTCTTAACTATCTTCATGCCAAATTTGAAGTAAATCCATGCAGTACTTTTTGAGTTTATCCCGGAAAGACAAACAGACAAACAGACAAACAGACAAAAATTCTAAAAACTATATTTTTTGTTTCTGTTTCGATTGTAGATCATACCCCAAGTATTCTTTTAAAAAAATATTCAATGTACAGTTTTGACTTTCCTACCATTTTATTATATGTATAGATAACCACTTATACCAACACATTAGCTTATTCTAAATGGCAGTATTAGATAAACCATACATACCATTATTTCATAAGGGGTGGTTACACATTTGTAAACTGCTTTTCCAATGTCGCCGAACCAGTGCCGTATAAGAAACATCGCTAAAGTAAGAAAAAAGACAAATCAAATCAAAAGGGGTGGCTACACAGTTGTAAACCGTGCTTCCAATGTCGCCGAACCAGTGCCGCAAAAAGTTCGCTATAGTAAGAAAAGAGACAGATTAATAACATCTCTTTTGTGACAGCGCACTGCTGTCTCGCTCGACGATAATAAGAAGGGAAGTCGCTATACTAAGAAAAGAGGCGAACTAATCGCGGTTTACTACTGTGTAGCCAACCCATTAGGTACTTATAAGGATCACACAAGCACTTTTTTTACCAATAATCGTATTTATTTACAATATTCACTCGTTTCGTAGTCAATGGCTGTAAAGGTTATACGAATACACTCGTAGAAATCTACGGGCGTTCAGTTTCTGTATCATAAAAGAAAACGATTTTTATTCTATTAAACGCAAAATGTATTTTTGGTCATATCTTTTTTTTTTCCCAGGGCAAATTTTTTTGGCGTCCTAACAAATATGAATGACATGTGTCTAATCTATAATCTGACTCTCATCTCATCTCTGCACAATGACTTTTTTTTTGGAGCCCAATCACTTGCATTATCCTTTGTCCATAAATTTTATTATTTCTTTTAAAATATGAAAACCCGATTCCACCAAATCTGACCGCCTATAGATTTCAGTTCCTTGTGTCCTGTTCAGTTCTTTTAAAATATGGTACCTTCAGCTCCCACTACTAGAACTGGTGGTAAGGTCTCGTCCTACGCATCAAAATGAACCCAAACTCGATATAACTAGCTTTACCCGTCTAGGAGTACCAATGGCACCTCGAGGTATACCTTCAGATCCCACTACCAGAACTGGTGGTAAGGTCTCGTCCTACGCATCAAAATGAACCCAAACTCGATATAACTAGCTTTACCCGTCTAGGAGTACCAATGGCACCTCGAGGTATACCTTCAGCTCCCACTACCAGAACTGGTGGTAAGGTCTCGTCCTACGCATCAAAATGAACCCAAACTCGATATAAATAGCTTTACCCGTCTAGGAGTACCAATGGCACCTCGAGGTATACCTTCAGCTCCCACTACCAGAACTGGTGGTAAGGTCTCTTCCTTCCAATCAAAATGAGCCCAAACTCGATATACCTAGCTTTACCCGTCTAGGAGTACCAGTAGCACCTCGAGGTATACCTTCAGCTCCCACTACCAGAACTGGTGGTAAGGTCTCGTCCTGCGAATCAAAATGAACCCAAACTTGACATGCCTAGCTCTATCGGTCTACGAGTACCAGTAGCACCTTGAGGTATACCTTCAGCTCCTACTACCAAAACTGGTGGTAAGGTCTCTTCCTTCGAATCAAAATGAGCCCAAACTCGATATACCTAGCTTTACCCGTCTAGGAGTACCAGTAGCACCTCGAGGTATACCTTCAGACCCCACTACCAGAACTGGAGATAAGGTTTAGTCCTAACAAACATCTCCAAGTTTCCAAATTCAATCCTAATCATAAAAGGTTTTGTAATTTTTTTTTTTTCAATAAAATTATATTATTACCTTTTCAACTCAGTTCAGAGAGCGTCAAGTATCGAGACTTGTTTGATGTAATAAATTGTGTATGTACAGCGATGTTTCTTAGCACGAAAAATAACTCAAAAGCGATACAGGTCCACTCTCGACAGCGGCTGAGCGCAGACTCATAGACGATACAGTTAATATGAGATAGATGGGCAACTTGATTTTATTGGCAAAATAGAATAATACCTTATATCATAGATGGCGCTAGTAACTAAATTTAATTCCAAAAATGACCGCTAGACGGCCTTAGTAGATAAGTCTCCATTATAAAAAAAAAATTTAAGGTAAAAAATATCTTATCCTGTTTATCACATTTAATGTAACATTTTATAGAATTTTATTATGATAAAATACAGAATAAGGTATTTATATTAAATAAGTGGTCAAAAATAAAAAAAAATAAACGAAAATCTTTATTTTATAAGGTTATTTACTGTTTCGTGGAATATTCAAAAGCCTCTTTCTTCGCTCCATCTTCCTCATCAAATTTTGTCAATTGCCCATTTATTATTCGGTTCACCCCATTACAGCAACTGTGAATCAACATTTTCATTGACATTTTTTTTTATGAAATCGACCACATTAACCTTATGACTTACAGCAAGTCATACTTAAATCACATGCACAATCACTGTATATTTACACAATATATTACACAATTTTTGCACTGTTTTCGCTTTCCCGCACTTTAGTCTTTATAAACTTTTGTTGCTGAAGCCTTTTAAGTTGTGAGTAAGTCACACAAGTAACTTCACTGCCCAATTCACAGCGAATTTGTTAAAAAAATCTAAGTCTTAAATAAAATGGCGGAGAAAACACAAAACGCAACAGACGCACACGCACACGCACACGATCATTCATAGACTGTTGATAGTCTGTCAAAGTCAACATCTTTTCCGGTTCCTGACGAGATATTAATAAATCGGCTATCCCAGCGCTACCTAGTTAATAACAGGAGAAATAACCTACCGAAAAGTTGTAGTACGTTATATCCTAGATGGTGCAGAATTCAATTTCATTGACACTAGAGTTGCATAGGCCTGCGCAGACTGAAGATATCTAGTTTTTGTTTGGAATGATATTGACATTATTTGCTAAAGTATAATAACCCGTACCACAGTGTGTTAAGATTTACGCATTTATACAAACATGAAGAAAATTACGTGTTTGGTTTTATTTTTTTTTAAAGGGTTTTTAGTAGTAATTTCAAAGAAAAAAATGCGTATTATCAAAAATGAACATGTCAACCATCGAATAGTATTTTTTTTATTCATAAATACTTGTGTTTTCATACCAAAAGTGGTACCGTAAATTGGCTTAAAATCGTCATTTTCGTGCGACGAGGCATCGCAAAATTAGTTTTTAAGCCACAAAAACAAATTTATTTATATTATTTTTATATAATAAATGGAGATGAAAGTCTTATCTATCTATTAATACTTGTAATTATACTAAACTTTGCGCCATTTTATCACAATATGTACCAGAAAATACCCTATTTTGAAGATTTGCGGAAACGCGTCCTTAACTCTTTTATCAATATAGATATTGGGTCGTCGCACAAAAAACGTCTCCGTCAATAAGCGCACTCGAGACGTTATCCCTTATTTTGTACTCTGTGATGAATTCTCGTTAGAATAGGGAACCTGCACAACGACTGGTGTTTTAAATCCGAAACTGGTACTCGTGCTCTAGTATTAAAATTTGCGAAATAAAGTTACCAGCGATACATTGCAGCATAAATAAATCTGTTATAATGGCGAATTTAATCCTTTGCTCCCAGTAACTTGAACCAAATGAACTAAACTTCCCGTTGCCATAATTTCTTTTTCATCTTTTTCTTCTAACTGTAGGATTCTACAAGGTTGATTTGTAGTCACCGGCCAAATTTTTTTTACACAATAAGTATCATTTACCGAAAAGATTTTTGCAAAAAAAAAAAGATATGTATTTTTCTACAAGGAAATTAATATGTTTGCTAACATATTAAGCAAAGCATGGCGATTCTAAATTATTAACGAATGCCGTGAAAACAAAGGAAACTATGCGCTACTATAAAACATCTTGTCGTAGTATTGACAGTAAAATTCCGCGTCGTAGTAGCTGTGTTCATCAGCAGTCACTATTTGTAAATAAGTTTGTTGTGCCATATCTTTATTTTTTTCCACTGGGCGTTACTAAAATAAATATGCAGGTATATCTATATCGTGTCAAAGAAAATAACATTAAAATTTGGCTGGTGACTAAAAAAGAACCATGTTTTGGGTTGTCTGATAATGATTCTCCTAAAGTAGCCGTGGAAAGATCCTGTGGTTCTATATATTTCATCAATTTTTTTTTCATGTCATGGAGATAACTCGGACATTTTCATTCCCTTATCTTAAACCCAATAATTGCCGATGTGATGGCGTAGGTACCCCACTATTTGGCGTAGTTAGTTTTTCGTTTGGCGCTTTCAGGAGAATTTATGTATATAACTAAGGCGCAGACGTGCTTAAATTTCCTTGGAAAAAGGCTATTTTATTTATTTATAATAGACACACCAACAATATACATATAAAAAAATATTACAACATTTCAATTACTGCAGTTCTAGTATGCATATCAGTTATAGGTATGTACAACATTCACTAAAAACAACAATAAAACTTGCATAACAAAGGGAATTAAGTACGTAGGTACATCCAAACCAAAATAATAAAAAAACCATCATCAAAATACTGACAATGATAGGTAAGTGAATTAAATCAACAAATGAAACTAACAAATAGTATCTATAAATTAAATTAATAAATTACATCTATAAATTAAAATACTAAATTACATCAACAATTTAAATAAATAAGTTATATACATCAGTAAATTAAATTGACAATTTATTATAAAATATTTCAATAATTTAACGTTTGGCAGAATTTAACTCAAAAAAACAGAAGTAATTGAATAAAAAATAATTATAATCAAATGAAATATAGTTAATGAAATAAGATTAATATGTTAAATAGAAAGTAATACTGTCTAAGGTTCAAAATTAATGCTTAGGTACTGTTATCTGATAAGCCATACAAAATCAGTTTTTGGAACTCCGTGAGTGAATTTTTAAAATATCGATTTCAAGGACTCTAGAGTTTAACAAATTGTATGAAGCTATCATTCTGGGCAGGGGCGACTGGGCAAGCAAATTGTTTTTGCAGAAAGGCACATGCAAAAGCTTAGATATTGGTTGTCAGGGTATGCAACGTGATACTGATATCATGGCTACCAGACTACCCTGGAATTAATAAATTGCACTTGCAATATTTCTGATGCAATCAATCTGATAAAATGAAAACAAATAAAATTAAATATACTGCTTCTTTCAATATTTTTTGCAATGCAAAGGTAATTGAAAAGATTATTTACTATCATGTTTACGTTATTTATGTTTCAATATTTGAAAACACGATGACGGGTCTGATAAGTTTCCTTTTCGGTCCACATGGCGTCTCTTTTGGCAATTTAGTGCTACTGCCACCTATACATAGTTCCTGCACGTTCCCTATAGGATAATAATTTTAATAATCTGAGGACCAAGATTGCAATTTGATTGATCTTAAAACCGTTTAAAAACGTTTATCCCAATGGTAGGTGAATACATATTAACGAAGATATCATTTTACTTTGCTTTTGACTAAATTTCTAGTTGGTATTGTTGTTCAGAAAAGGGCCTAAATCAAAACATTTCAAAGTTTACCTTCTTAAATAAAAGGAAACCTCATCAATGACCTCTAAAAATTAGTTCAAGTTACGTGTCGCTTTATTTACTTTTAATGAAAAGTAGGAAGTGAGAGGAAGCTTTGAGACGAAAATATACCTACCCATTCATTTACAAGGCCACTGTAGCCATATAATAAATGGAATAAACAATTGTTTTTGGAACAATGAAATCGACATTAAAAAAGCAAATGAAAATTTATATTTCCGACGCTCAAAAGGTTTCCTTAGGTAAGTTTCAACAATGTTGTTGTTCTCAGCGTTCTTTCATTTTGTTTTATAACTTGTTCCTTGTTATGCTATTGAATTAATGAAACAAATCGGTAAAACATTCCTTTTCAACACAAACGAAAAAGATTT
Source organism: Stenoptilia bipunctidactyla (assembly GCA_944452665.1). Classification (NCBI taxonomy): domain Eukaryota; kingdom Metazoa; phylum Arthropoda; class Insecta; order Lepidoptera; family Pterophoridae; genus Stenoptilia; species Stenoptilia bipunctidactyla. The sequence goes on along the minus strand of OX101724.1, from coordinate 449,406 downwards.
TGGACTTTTATTTCTGAGTTTATATAGAATCAACATTCACTTTGTAACGCGCGGAAGATTTTTTGTTTGAACTTACAAAACGTATTACATTGTTTGCTCAAGAAATAAGAATCCTCAAATCAAATATGTTTTTTGCAATATTTATGTATGTTACAGAGAATTGTTTAATTAAAGACAAAAGTTTGATGAATTACATAAAAGTAGGTACTAAAGAATCATCTTCTACGTGCGCAAGAATTCACTGCATTTATGATTGACCAATCAAGTGGTGACTAAATAGTGTCACCGAATTGAAATAGCGGCCAACGTGCCAGAAACAGTTGTTTCGAAAATAATAACGCATACCTAAGTACTTACCTTTAGGTAACGCGCTGCGCTGAAATTGTAGACTGTAGGATATAACAGAAAAATACAAATATGGAACAAAGACGACAAGAAGAAATCGATTTTAATGTCTGCTAGTAGAAGCTATTTTTGCCATTCTATTTTAAGCATTTTTTAAATGGAAAAGTACAAACATCTAGGACAAAGCATTATTTTACTTCAAAATGTACAAATCTAATTAATACTCGTAACAATGTCAAAATGAACGGGTATAAATGTGAATAATATTTAATTAATGTTTAAATATTAATATTAGTATTTCAGAAACAAAAGTGGTAAGTGTCAAAAATTACGTTTAGATTAAATTATTCAATTGAGGAATGAAAATTTATATTCAACTTATAATTAAATTCAATGGTTTTTGAGAGATTCTGATACAGTATTTAACGAATGTGCTGCAGGAAACCATAAAAATAAATAACAGTTAATGAGATATATTTGCGGTAATTTTCTCTAAGTTAACTCGAGTTAACTGCAGATACAGTCACGTTCAATAAAATGGTGACAAAATACGGTGAAAAATAGATTTGTAATATGTAAGTAAGTATGTGAATTGTTGTTTATATACATTTTTTTTTTGCTCGATATATATATATATATATATAGGTATACCTATATATGACATGCTGGTGACTGTTCCACTCACTTATTATCTTGTCAAGACAACAGCAAGAACGTCATGCTCCCTCAGGCGGCATGGCTAGTGGTAGCGTCGGGTATCGGGTCACCCTCTTCCCTAAAATATGGTTGAGGAGGGTGATGGCTGGTGCTTGCGTTAACTCGTGAACGGGTGCTGCTAGCGGTGCCAAGTCGTTTTGCTAATGATACTATGACTATTTTATTCCATTCTTGCTCAAATACTCTGGTCCCAGTATGTCATGTTCGTATTGTGCATCCATAGCTCATTGCATCTGCTATGGATGCACAATACGAACATGACATTGGCTCTCACAATTAGCTGTCTTGTGTTTGTTTTTTTTCATGTCACGGTCAATTTGTACTGTACCTATTTGTATTTAACAACTATCAACAACTAGTTAAAGCCGAAGTATGTGATGACTGACTTTATCAAGTGTTTTGTGAAATTCCTAAGATGAATAAAACTTTTTTGGATTTTGCATTGCATTGTTTTTAAATTCCTTATGTATATAACTTAATATTATCAAGCGGTAGCGAATTTTCAAATTTAATAAAGTGACGCTTGCAGCGAATTGCCGCCTCGGGCGTGGCGTGTCGTGCGTGAGTTACCTGACAGCGCGGCCATTTCGATTACCTCGTGCAGTTTTCCAAAAGAATTGCTAATTGATTTACTCTAACGGATAACTAGATACCTACTGGATAAACTTAAGAAACATTCATGTGTATATTTTCAAAATGTGGGACACATTATTACACACAAATAATAGAAATAAACATTAATAAATATAAAAACAGCCCCGAACCTACTTTATGCTAATATTTTATATTCTATAATATTTTTACTTTCATCACATAGATATCCACAGATGAGGTGGATATCCACAGATATCAATAGGGATCTGAACCCGAGACGTTTGGCTTATAAGGTAAAGGTTTTACTGCTGCGCCACAAGCGAATTTTGTTTAATTAACGTTATAAAAATACAAGATTTGTTTTAAGCATTAATTAAATGAATATGAATTAAACGATAGTGACAATATTTATGAAAAAAAAAACTATGTTAATTGAACTCAATAGCTACTTAAGCTAATAGTCTTCAATTAATCTTTTAGTGTTTTTTTTAACCGAATTTCTTTATAGAGTTAAAATGAACTTGGCACTTTTGCATTATAACTAAAAGCGGATGAGAGCTCCAAGCACTAACCGCAACGGCTCTTGTAAATGAATATTGTGTGCAATAAAAGTCTGTTAAGTCTTCTTAGACACCGAAAGATAGCATAATAAATTCTTACCTTATTAAAGGCGCTGAAAGACACGTGTATGTCAATTTATTACGAGTTGTTTCATTTACGTCATAGGTTGTACCTACTCGTGTGTGACGGATTAGAGAAATCATATTTATTGAATTTGTGAATTCAATTCCTTTTCGGTGCTTTGTTGTATTACAATTGTATGGTTTTTTATTTGTATGTTTATTTATGTTTTGGCACCGAATAAATTTCTTTCCTTTTTTCCTTCTTTCAAATACATAATTGGTTGGCTTTAAAAAGGAGGAATAAACGGAGTCATATATCCCTGGGCGCTCTATCCAGAAAAGTTGACAGGATAAAGTGTGTCCTTGGAAAAATACAGTTTACTTACGTTTGGCATTCTCAAAAAGTATTACTGCGACCTTTAGCGATACACCGCTTTACACAAAACAATCCGTTTGTTTAAAAGTAATAAGTTTCAAATGTCGTGTCAAGCTTATTCTCAATATCTGTTACTAAGCAGATGTATTACCAAAACGTCTAGGTTTGAGCATTCATTATATATTAATTTTCACGTTTGTATCAGCAACACTTGATATCAAATTTAATATCATTTTGGTACAACTTGTTCGTTTTTATTCAATTTGGTCTTCGAAATATTTTTCATTTTCGTACTATTTTCATAAAAATAATAAGTACTTACTTATGGAGTGCTGGAGGAAAAGATTTGTTGTGAAATGTTATGAGTTATCATGACCACTCATATACTTGAAGTAAGTCGGAATAAACTGATTTCAATTTAAGGATGCCGTGGTTTCTGGACCTGTGAGTTCTGACAGTTCGTTTCATCGTTCGTTTTATTGTTCGGATAAAAAACCTAGATATCTGCGCGGACGGTAAATATATCTTTATTTGCAAGGAAGTCATTTTAGGTCTCAAAAATAATAGTGAGGTCAACAACATCCTACCGACAGGTGTCGGTGTAAAAAAATTGTATTATAATATAAAAATTAAATAATCAACTTAAGATTCTATAGTTATAAAATGTCATATTTTATTAATTTAGATATAGCACTGTTATTTTGACTGTTAAGTTTTTTTGGAAGTCGGGTATAAAGATTTCGAAATTAATAAAACGTTAAGTGAGTGGTGGAGCAATCATGCTCACCGACTCGAAACTAAATTACAATGAAGTTACAATTTTATCATTTACGAGCTTTTTCCCGCAACTTCGTACGCGCATAAACATAAAAGTCTTATTTTTCCCGACTCCATGAGAATTTCGGGAATTCCTTCCATAATACAGACACTTATTGAAGAACCTTTACTCCAAGTATCACATCCATGCACTCAAGGAATATAACTTTTTCATACAAATTAAACGATCATATATTTCCCGTTCCCGTGGGAATTTCGGGAATTCCTTTCATAACACAACCAGACACACATTGAAAAACCTTTACACCAAGTTTCACATCGTTGCACTCAAGGAATAAGATTTTTCATACAAACTAAAAAGTCCTATATTTCCCGTTTTCGTGAGAATTTCGGGAATTCCTTCCTTAGTGCACCCCTACATCCCCTAATTCAACTCTCTACGCTCAGTAGTTACGTCTGTACGTTGTCTGTCAGTCACTCAGTCAATAACGGAACAGTTTTATATATATTGATTGATAATACCTTTAGAATCTAAATTACCGAATAATCAACGAATGCAGAGCAATAAAAAAACCGACTTCACTTCAAAACTTTGGCTGAGTTATAATGCCATCCACGTAAGCATTCTCCGAAATTATACATATTCTTTCAAAAATTTGAAATTTTCAAAGAAGTAGTCAACCGATTTCGATGAAATTTATATGGGACCAACTATGAAGTATCTTCTATCATATGAAACTAGATTTTTCAAAATCGATTCATAATTGTCCGAAATATCGTGTAACAAAGACGCACAAAAAAAAACATACAGATGAATTGATAACCTCCTCCTTTTTTGGAAGTCGGTTGAAAAAGATGTAATGCGCCTATTTTTTTGCACAGAAGTTGTTTTTCTACAGGACTAGGATATGTGATTAGATTTACTTTGAAACTAAAATTAATACGACCTCTGCCTTTCACAAATGCACGGACAAAGCTTTACATCAGTAATTTGAGTCGACATGATTCTGGGTACTAATAAATCCCAGAAAATCTCGAGATAATCAAGATGCACCTTCAGTATTCGATATTTTCCGACACCAGCTTTATTAAATTTACTTTAAAGCTAAATTTAACACAACATCTGCATTTCGTGCAACGACAAATGCACGGCCATGACAAAGGCAGTCAGGAATTTGAGTCGACATGATTCTGGGTACTAATAAATCCCAGCAAAACTCGAGATACCTTTACTGATCCAGTTTACGTCGAGTTACATTTCGCAGAATCATATATGGCGTTAGTGAGTATACTCGTGCAGAAAGAAGTCTTTTGACAAACGTTGCTCGTTTCTATTATTTTGTGTCTTAGGACCAACATTTCGAAATTAACCGCTTTTTACCGAAAATAAAATTTTTACACATTTACCTTTTCGTTCCTAATCAAAATTTATAATTTGAGTACAATGAGAAATTTCCAATATGTTGGACTTAAAAAATATGGTTATAACTTAAAATATAAGCAATATCGAATTTTATAGCAATTTTACTATAACATATATTACAATATTTATAATGAAACCCGATTTTTAAGAAGAAAACAAATGACTTTTAAGTTATATTTCACCGGCATTGTTAGAAAGAAAAAGGTTTAAATCAACATCAAAACGAGATCAAGTCATGATCGTGAGTGTAAACAATCTCGAGAAATACTTTCTGTCTCATTTATAAGATTGCCATCTTATTTGGTACTCGAAGATGTAGATGTCGCAATAACATAGGTATTCAACTCCCTATGAACTTTATAAGAAGAGCAAGAAAATCCATCTGGGGCTGCCATTGAATGAATTCGTTTTGTAGTTTTATATTGAAATTTAAAATATTGATGCAGCCCTCGACGGATTTTCTTGCTCTTCTTATAAAGTTTATAGGGAGTTGAATACCTATGTTATTGCGACATCTACATCTTCGAGTACCGAATAGGTAAGCGTAGGGAAGTGCTATGAAAACGAATAGTATGTTGTTCATAATATGACCGACTCTGTTTGAGATCGAGTGCACTTTTAAAAAAGCTTTTCACGTTAAATATCTCTCGTCACATAAATCATTTCATTCGGGGAATTTAAAAATTATTTATTTTTCAATTACTTTTTCAATTACTTTTTTAACCGTCGCGTCGTGGGTTTTTCAAAATTTGTATTTTGTTTTTTATTTCAAACTTTTTAAAGAGCATAATATAGGTACCATACATTACATTACACAACACCTCGTTCCTCATCAGCCCTCTAAACCACCGCTGGGAAACCCATGTAGTTTATTTAAATACATAGTGAAGTATTATAATAAGTATTTACAACTCAACTTTGCTGGTGGCTCAACTTTGCTGGGGCTTTGTTGTAACGTAACTCGATATCATATTGCGTAGCGGTTTTAAAGATTAATGGTAACATGCAGCGCCCCCTGGCGAGTTGTTACAGTAACACGTATCTAAGAACATGCACCAATCAAACCCAAAGCGATCACTGAAAGCCACATTTAAATCGGACCAATGGTTTTGCAGAATAAATGGTTGTTATTACAAACAAATGTTTACTGCAGCGCCCCCTGATGAGTTGTTATCGTTAAACCTATTTAAGAACATTATACCAATCAAATCCAAAGCGATAATTGAAAACGGCATTCAAATCGGACCAATGGTTTGCAAACAAATATTTACTGCAGCGCCCCCTGGTGAGTTTTTACCGTAACACCTATCTCAGAACATGCGCTGATCAAATCCAAAGCGATCACTGAAAACAGCATTTAAATCGGACCAATGGTTTTGCAGATAAACGGTAACATTGGCTTTTACAAACAAATGTTTACTGCAGCGCCTCCTGGTGAGTTATTACCGCTACACCTATCTAAGAACATGCATCAATCAAATCCAAAGCGATTACTGAACACCGCATTAAAATCGGACCAGTGGTTCTGGAGATAAATGGTAACATTGGTTTGCACAAACACCCTCTCACCCCAAACGCATATACCATCTCCGTTCCGTCGTGGGTAAAAACAGAGTTATCTACTAGATTCAACCTGTTTCCATTAAGCCGCAGATCAGACTCAACTTGTTTTACATTTGGTGCAGAGAATTTCATACGTATTTAGTTTTATGGCAACCAACTTTAGATTCCGATGGAGTTTGTGAGGAACATTAAAAGGAGATATAATTAAATTACTATTTGGTTCAAAATAAATGGGTTCAGCTGATAAAATCTTATGAACAGAGGAAACCAGGTTTGTGTAGGCCAGTAAGGGACTTTAACTATTCCTTCTGCTTGTTATAATAATTATTTTATTGGATCACTTTTAGTATATTAGAAAAAAATAATTCAGACCATGATAATGTTAATGCATCTAATCCCAGGATTCGGGTTAATTTCTCCAACTTGCATATTTTGTATATTTTGCATTACACCTGCTAGCAAATAAATCAATTTCCGGACGTTCTTTTTTTTTTTTTTTTATAAGTGACTAAACCCGCGTTTGACCTCAATCTCACCTGATGGTAAGTGAAGATGAGGTCGAAGATGACAGCACGCGGGCTTAGGAAAGAACTGGCTCTTTATATAATATTGCCGGAACACATTACCGCCGGAGCGGTAACATTTGGCGGCAGACTTTATATAAAGGGTGGTCGCTAGCCAGGCGGACCCAGAAGGGATCCTACCACCAAGCTATAATATATCAAAATATATCTATGATTTTTTGAAACGCATAGTTGCGTAACTCCCACTCAGTATCACTAAAACATTTTCGCTTTTAAGTCACAGCGTTATAATGTCTCTTGTTTTTATATAAGATGCATCTTTGATTTAATGTATTTACGGGATTCTTACCACGATTTTCGATTTTATTTTCGCACGTCCGATATTTCGATGCTGTTACAAGCACCATGATCGCGGACTGGCAGATGTAGGTAGGTGGCGATGACAGTTAGAGGCAGATAATCATCGCCACCTACCTACATCTGCCAGTCCGCGATGTAGGTCATAATCTACGTTTAAAGCAGTTTTGCACTTTGAAAATAAACTGATAAACAAAGTCTTCGAACAATGTTAAACGTAAATAGGTACACGTGCGTTGGCTTAGACACGGAAACGCAGAATGAAGAACGCATAGAGAAAGATAAATATACCAAAAGGAATAGAGAGCCAACTTGACGCCTCAACTTGTCTCCCCATTGACAACATTTGCTACACCAAAATGTAGCATTTGATAGAACTGAGCTGTCAAATTGTAGTACATTAAGAGTGACACCCCTGGATGAACGTCCGATGATGATTGAAGCTGGACTGGTAAGAGTAGTAGGGATACATAAAATAATTAAAGGTAACTTTTAAAAATCCGTGTAAGGCATAGACTAGATAGCGCAACTACATAAAGCGCAAAGAATGAAGTTGTTAAGTATAATAGTCGTCGTTTGAGGTGAAGCTTTGAATCCTTTTTGTAAGCTGCAATTGAAGGTCGCAGTTAGCCTGAATACCTTTTTCGTATAATGATGCAAAAGTAACTCCAGAATATTTATACATATTTTCTATTATCTTCTGATTTTGTAGTTTCCATTGGATTCGCTTTCATATGGCCGAGTGAGTTTTTATTAATCGTGTCCCGCTTTTTGACTTCAAACCTTCATTTTAATTAAACCGAACTAGTTTTTTACCATCATTAGCCTTTGCCCGTGACTTCGTATGCGTGTATACTAAGAAGTCCTACATTTCCCGTGACCACCGGAATTTCGGGATTTCCTTCCTAAGTTTATAAGGATATGTTTCAAATTTTAGCTGTCTACGCCCAGTGGTATGGCTGTACGTTGTATGTCAATATCTCGGTCATTCATTGAGTAACGGAACTGTTTTATTTAAATTGATTTTGTAGTGATTCATATAACATGTTTTTTTTTTATTTAATTATAATCCTGTGAAATAAGTCACTTATTTCTATGCTTACTAACTTTCTCGAAGACGTATTGCGACGATATATTTGACATCCCATTTTCTAAATCAAGTTTCTCCCTTGAGTTTCTCGTCGTAGTCAATTACTTTCGTGTACAAAGATATGTATTTATTACTGTAACTACCTTTTATGTATTCTGTGCTGTACCTTTGTTTCCCTACACAGAAATTTCGTTTCATTATACTAAATGATGTTATTTCTTTAATTATTCAGGGAATCCTATGTTATACTTTAAGGTTATTTGCAGGTTATATGTAATCATGATATCATATCTTCTTTTATTGTTCTAAAAACGCTACAGATACTACTAATGATTATGTTTGATGCTGTATCTTTGACACGACGGTACACTTAATAATGTTTGTTGAGACTGTCCAGCCCGGGCAGTTGGGAAACATTTTTTTCCCAATATTTTTCCCTTGATAAAATCTTAAACTAGAAATACTTATACTTTAAATAATGATGCAGACTCTTCAATACAGTTTGTGAGCATTCTATTAAAAGCTTATATCAAAACATGAGCTAATTCGTTTTGTCCTGAATGCTTCGCTCGTAGACTCATAAGTTACCAAAACCTCTAATAAAAGAGAGATTACCTGAAGTACCTTTCAGCATATTATATCGTGATTTATCTCATTGAAACTGTTTAATTTATTATTTTCTTTTTATCAAACACAAGTAAGTTTTATTTATCTCGTCAACATTGAAGTTAATTAGCCTAAAGAAAATACATTTTGAAATCATAATTCTTGAAAAATCCACATCATATCGCCAATTTTGTCACATCTTTCGGTGGCGTAAGTAATTATTTTATTTTATTTTATTTTTTTATTTTTATTTATTTGGAAAGCTAACAGCTAATAACTACGAAATTAAAAAATACATGTATACTTAAAAGTTAATAACAAGCTTTCACATATTGTCTAAAATTAATTTAGTAATAAACGTGTGAGCCACATTGTTGTAATTACATAATCATTTTTTTTTTTTTATATAAAACTAAAACGCAGGAGAACTTACTCGACAATAAAATAAAAGATACCTACTTGTCAAAACATACATTTAAATTATAGCTAACGCAAAATACTTATTAATAATTTGTTTTTTAAATGTTTTAATTTGTATTGAACAGGTCGATGTCAATATCCTTGCACATTTCGTTAAACAAAGCACTTGCTCTTATCAAAAATGCATTCTTTCTATAATTAGTATTATGTCTCTGTATGTGCAAAAGAGGACGCTTGCGAAACCGCTGATCCGGAATATTAAGACTTAGACCACTGAGCAACGGAGGGCAATCTACCAAACCTCATTCTCGATAATTGGAAAATATCAAAGGTGAATAGAACATATTCCGAAACCAATAAATATTACTTATGCATCAGTTGATTCAAAAGACTAACTTTATGGATGTAAATTTCTGTTTCTTTTTTTTAAATACGAACACACCTTCTGCAATTAGTGGCTACCGGACATCATTAAATTAAAATGGTCATTAGCAAGGAAAAGCTGAACCTGTCTATTGTTCCTATAATTTCCCTGCTTGGATACTAGAATACAGGGTTGATTTGTAGTCACCAGCCAAATTTGAATGTTAGTTTCTTTGATACGATATAAACGTACCTGCATATTTATTTTAGTATCGCTCAGTACAAAAAAAAATAAATATATTATGGCACCACAAACTTTTATGCAAATAGTCGCTACGACGCGACATTTTTTTGATAATACTACGACGTAGTACTACAATATGCTTTGTAGAAGCGCGTAGATGTCTTTTAATGGTAATTTAGAGTGACCATGGTTTGCTTAATATGTTAGCGGATATATTTATATCTTTGTAAAAAATACTTTTTTTTTGCAAAAATCGTTTCTATAAATGATACTTATTGTGTAAACATAATTTGCCGGCGATTACAAGTCAACCCTGTATGTTGCGCGCTTGAATCCCGGAACCTTAACTTTATCTCTCTCAGAGTTACATTATATAATGAGGTCCCATCGTATCGTAGGAACCTATCTCATTAACGAGTGCAGTTTAAAGATATGATGGTTGGAGTAAGACATTTGCGCGTGTTGTAACATTTATAGTGGTTGTGTTAATGTTACTAGTCTTAAACTGAGCATATGTTTACATATCCGTCTTCTACACTGTTCTGTTACATCTGGCCCATACTCTTAGACGGATGCAAGGACTATTATAGATGACCTCAGAAAACGTATAGAAGCATTTGAGATGTGGGCTTCCAGACGGATTTAAGAATAAGTTGGATTCAGAAACCAACGAGGAGGTTCTACGGCTTATCGGCGCAAATACCACCTTTGGTGGACCATCAAAATAAATATGATGCATATCTGGGACATGTGCTCAGTCACGAACTACGCGGGCTTCTGCAAATAATTATGATGGTTAAAGTTCTAGGCAAAAAAAAGTCTTGTTTCAGGAACATTCTGAAGTGGACTATTTTGCCTCACAAGACTCAGCACTAGTTATGCAAGCGGAGATGCATGCAGATAGTCGGAGAGGCACGTTAAGAAGAAGAAGATTTTTTTTCATTTATTAATTCCTGTTAGTTCTTTAAAAACGCCCAGCGCAAGACCAATCTTTGAGACTGCTGTATTGACGTAAATCAAGCGTCACGCAATACTGCAAGACCTTAAAGTAGAGACTTCCAGCCCATTTTGTTTTAATCCTGAATGTTACGCTCGACGACCAAAAAACAGATGTACTTAGTTGATTTGTGATTTTTGGAAACTGTTGCAAAAAGACTTTGCCAAAGGCGAGGAAAGAACTTATCAGCACATGTGCTACTTTTTTATTAATACTGGTACTTTTTGAGCCTACATATTATAGGTACATAACCTCATTAATTCTAATTGTTATCAAATACCACAAACTACGTATGGGTTTTCTCGTGAATATTTTAGTTTATTGGAAAATTGTAAAATACATTTTAAAATCAAAAATCCATATTTCAACTCCAATTTTGATGCAACATTCGGCGTTAATTCTAAATATTGGTAATTAGAAATTCGGAAATTCAAATTCAAATCATTTATTTATTCATAATATTTATTCATAATCATAGGTAGTTACATAGTAGAGATGTTACAAATATTATGGGCGCAACTATGACTCGCCATATTGGCATATGAATTTTAATATGTCAACTAAAATGTCAACTTTTTATTGTACATGTCTATAGATTATTTTTAAGTCAATTTTACATTTCTTTCAAAAGTCATATAAGATAAAATGAAATAAAATCACAATTTAAATGTTAAAACCTTAAAAACTATAATTATCAACTAAGGTCCAGTAAAGGTCAATATAAAATTATTGAAAGTTATTTAAATTAATAATATATTCTAATAATGTTATCAAGTATTTGGTATTGTTAATAAAGTTTGTCATTCAAAAATTCTTTCAAATCATAAAATGCTTTTTCAGCAAGGAAGCCATTTAGAACCGTCTTGAATTGTTTGTCATCCTTAATCATTCTTATCGATTCGGGAATTTTGTTATAAATGGTTGGTGCCATTGCATTTACACTTACTCTTTGTAAAAGAGTTTGTCTGGTCTGGGTAAATTTAAGCGTTCCTTCACGACGGCTACCAATCGGATTAAATTCAAAACATTGCGGGTTACCTCTTACAAAGTTTACTATTGCACTTATGTACATTGCCGGTAATGTGTGGATTTTGTATTTTATAAAGTAGGGCTTGGCTGAATCCTCTTGTTTTAAACCAAACATGGATCTTATACACCGCTTTTGGGCTTTAAAAATATTTTGTTTTTCAGTGGTATTACCCCAGAATAATATACCATATCTGAATATAGAAGCGACATTCCCATGATATGCTGTCAAAACTGTTTTTATGTTTGAAACCGTTTTTAATTTACGTAGAGCATATGAAAATGTATTAACCCTGTTTATTAAATTAATAATATGTTTTTTCCAATTAAGTCTGTTGTCAATTGTTAGGCCTAAAAATTTTGTGTATTCTACTTCTTTCACTGACTTGTCCGAATGTGTTATATTTATGTCAAGTTTAGTGTTATTGCGTTGTTTAAAGTTAATGAAATTTGTTTTTGTCAAATTAATACTCATGTCATGATATTCTAGCCAGCTTATTATAGATAATAGATTATTATTTATGTCATGTTCTATATTTTTTGAGTCATTGTAGGTAAACAAAATTGTACTATCGTCAGCAAATTATGTAGTTTGGTGTTAAGTCACATTAGGTAAGTCGTTTATGTATAGTATAAATAATAAGGGTCCCAGTATGCTTCCTTGTGGGATACCAGTAGATATAATTCTTTCTCTTGAGTTATATGTGGTGTTTATGTAAGTGTCTATGTTGATTTTGTTTATATGGGTGATTTGTCTTCTATTTGTTAAATAAGACTCAATTAATTTAAGAGCCTTGCCTCTTATACCATATAATTCGAGTTTGTCCAACAAGATTTTATGATTGACTTTATCAAAAGCCTTAGACATATCCATGGACAATGCTATTGTTGAATTTCTTTTCTCTACGTTGGTTATAACCTTCTCCATAAAATTATAAATTGCCTCGTTTACTGAGTTATTTTTTCGAAATCCGTATTGATTTTCAGAAAATAAATTATTAGTCTCACAATAATTGTATATCTTCTTGTGTATGACGTATTCAAAGATTTTTGAGAATATCGAGATTAAAGCATTAGGACGATAGTTTGTAAGAAGCCTCTTGTTATCCTTTTTATATATAGGTATAGTTATGGTCAACTTTAATTTATCCGGATATATTCCTTTTTCTATACATAAATTTACCATGTAACTTATAGTAGGCGCGATTATACTTGCAACAGTTTTTATTATTTCTGTCGATAACTCATCATAACCAACACTGTTTGTATTTTTTAGTGAATTAATAATAGTGATAATATCTGATGCCGTAGTTGGAGTTAAAAATATTGAATTTATTTGCCATTGCCTAGTGTATTTAAATTTATTCCGAAACCTTTTACAATATTTCGCTTGGTCGACTTTCACGTGAATATATCGTCTCATCGAACATGGCTGCCTGCGTGGGAAGCTTTGAGAAACAGCAATTTTACTTTGTAATTTTAATTTTACAATTTTCACCTTGTTATTGCAGATCTGCGGACTTGTCGGATTTTTGTATATTATTTTTAGATTTTGGCCTAACGGGCTGGATATATTGTTCTGCATAAGATTATTGTACCTTACAGGGACTGCATACCGGTATGAATTTCTGTACAATTATTTTCTCTATGACGTCATACCGTTAAATTAAGTGTATTTAAAAATAACAGTACAGAATTCATTCTGAAATAATTCGTGCACTGATTTTATTATTGTAGCATAACTGATTTTTTTTTCAGTTAATTGAAAGTTTTCAGTATAAATATTACTGATATTGATATTAAGTATTTATTTTTCAACAAGCGCGAAAGTTGCTGCTCATCTAGGTGGCTAAGTTATCGTATTTGCCGACGATATGTAAAGGTTTCATCGTTTGTGACGCTATTGTATCCTCGAAAAATCGAAAAAAATTTGGCCAACCAGCCAGAATTTTGCATTTCCCAGCATTCCAGATCGCAGCCCCCAGAGCAGGGACTGAATACCGGTATGAATTTCTGTACATGTTTTTTCTGTGTGACGTCATACCGTTAAATTAGTTGTATTTAAAAATAAAAGTACAGGAATTCATACTGAAATAATTCGTGTAGCTTTTTTATTTTTATAGCATTATTATTTTTTTTTCAGTTCACTGAAATTTTCCGGTATAAATATTACTGATATTTATATTAAGTGTGTAGCGGATATTATATTTATATCAACTATGTAATATATTTTATGTACTACATTATTAATTTCAATATATCATTATCATATAATTATAAATAATATTGTATTATTACATAATACATTATTTAGAATATCTATTTTCGCTACTATATAATTATCTTCAAAATTATTTATTTAAATACTTTTTATGTAATTACATATTATTTATTATACCTTTCGTATCTAATATATCTACTTATTTATTTCATCCTATTAAGAAGTATCTAATAGGATGAAATAAATAAGTAATATTATTACATGTAAACTACATAATATGTATTCTATTCATTATTTCAAATGTCTATTCGCGCATTGGAAACGTAGCCGCGCAGCAAAGCCAGTAACAAAGAAACGCGGCCCGCTGAAACCAGTCAGCCGTCAGCATTTGCCCGCGAAGCTCACGTCGCTGGCTAAGCCGAGATTGCGCTACGAAAGTCGTTTCCGTGCCTTAATTGTTTTACCTGTGCCGTATAATTGTTTCGTATGAACTTTAACTATCCTCTCTGTGCTCCTTCTATTGTATAGTCTATATTCTGTCTTTGTTTTGTGTGAAAAATAACTTCTGTGTCTTTGTGTTAATAAACTGTTAATTGTTATCGAACCTGGTCTTGCAGTTATTTAATTCCCACAACCACTACAAGTAAGGACTTAATGTACTATAAGAATTTATTTTAAAAAAATGAAGCGGATACTTTAGAATGTTCGGAGCTTTATATCTATACTAATATATAAAGCTGAAGAGTTTGTTTGATTGTTTGTTTGAACGCGCTAATCTCAGAAACTACAAGTGGTATTTGAAAAATTCTTTTTGCATTTGATAGCCCAAATCTTGAGGAAGGTAATAGGCTATATTTTATCCCGAAATTCCCACGGGATCAAAAGTTACGCGGGTAAAACCACGCGCGGTGGCTAGTACCTATAATATACATGTTTCGGCGTGTGCCGCTCAGTACCTAGTCAGTTAAAACAGGTAAAAATATTTCTTTACTAAAAATATCTATAGAAATTAATCCGGTATACAATATTTGGGTACTGATATAATTAACTTACATTTTAATAACTTGTACAGGTATAGTGTTTGATGAGGCAGTACACTAATAAGGGCACTGAAATTTTACTGTTACTATTTAAAAAAAATATACCGATATGCAGTCCCTGTTACCTTATATAGTATCCTTAATTCTCTCCATTAAAATATGATACGTTGATATCTGAATCCTTTAGCTG
Source organism: Stenoptilia bipunctidactyla (assembly GCA_944452665.1). Taxonomy (NCBI): domain Eukaryota; kingdom Metazoa; phylum Arthropoda; class Insecta; order Lepidoptera; family Pterophoridae; genus Stenoptilia; species Stenoptilia bipunctidactyla. The sequence goes on along the minus strand of OX101724.1, from coordinate 433,910 downwards.
TTGATTATATTTTACATTTTAATTCAACATTTTGCGGACACCGTGATCACTAGTGAATATTGTGTAAGTGATGGATTTACTAAACAAATCTAAAAGTAATGTTTTTAAGTTTTTTGCATTTAAAATGCTCAATTATTCTTAAATAAATGAAAAATGTGATAAATAAAAATTACCCGACCAGGATTCGAACCTGGGACCTCTCGTTTGCCGGACGAGTGCTCTTCCAACTGAGCTACCGGGGCCTGGCGCTACGCCTCGAAATTACTTACCACATTTGTTTTGTTTTTACGTCATATTGCTAACGTTGCTCCATCTAATGGTATAAGCTTTGCAGTTTTTTTTTATTTATCTATTTTCCCTGAACAATATAGTCCTAGTACTTTTAAGCGTCGAGTGAATAGGTTTCTCGTGGATGGACGTGTACCACCTTAGTCTTCATGTTCACTTAAGCGTATTTCCCTTTCCGTGTTCAACTGGCGACACCGGTCTCGCGAAATCAACACGCTTTTGTTTTACTACGGAATCCTACGAGTCCGTGTTCAATTCGCGTCAACTGAGCACGCCTTTGTGATCAAGTGGCGCTGGGTAAGGTTTAACAAAATCGTGTGCAGTTGAACTGAACACTTTTTTGACTTGACTGTTTGAGTCTTCAAAGCGTGTTGAATCAGCGATGGTATTATTCTATAGTAGATAGTAGGTTGTATTATTAACTCAATATGATTTCAATGAAATATTACAATACAATTAATGAAAAATTTATTATCAGCACAAAAATAACAAAAAAAAACACCGACAAAACAACTATTTTGCGGAACGTTCGTTTTGGTCTATGTTCATAGCGATATTGTGAGCTCGTTTCTTCTTAACAGGACGGCCGGACTGAATTCTACCACTGCTGGGTAATTGTTTTCGATGCCGTCTCGAAATAGATGTAGGTTGGACCTTTATTTTTCGTGAACGTCGTATTTTCTTATCATGCATGTATGAAACGATAGAGGAAGGAGTCTGCAATCGAGATAGTTCAGATGAATATTTTTTCAGTATTTGTGTGTTTACTGGATTTGGTTCTTCTTTAAGTACTTTGATTATTCTACTAAACTCGGACTCAATTGCGTCTACAGTAATCATATAATTTACTTGAATTGAAGACTCTGTGGAAATATTATTTTCTGTGTTAGCAGGTTCATTAATCCTTATCGGCAAAGTAAACTGTTGCTGTGAGGTGCCTTGATTTTTTTCAGCCATCTCCACGTCATTTGAATCCAGGGTTATATTTTGGAAGAAATAGGGGTTATATTCGTCTCCCAATGCCAATTTGGCCAAATCTTGGCGACAATCTTCAGTCAAATTTAACGATGTAGTAACCGTTATGCCAAACTTTAGTTCCACAGCACATACATGCTTGCAGTAGCGTCCACCTTTCCCTGACAAACAGTCACACGTTCCCATTTCAGAATCAACTACATACACGTCTGTTTTTTCTTTTATTAAGTAAGAGGTGTCATCAAGTGGTGATATTTGAGTTATCGACTTACTTTTCTGACAAAATTTTTCGTAGCTTACTGTTAACTTTCGCTCTCTCCCATTAGCAAATTGCAACAATCTTTTTTTGTGGTAATTTTCAAACGTGTCAGTGATAAAATCCAGCAGGGCACACATATTGAAAACTTTACATCTTTGCAATATAATATCTTTGAAAATTCTTATAGACGCCTCGCAAAAGTTGTTTGTGTTATGTCCTCTATTGATAATGTCATGCCTATATGACAAACACCATTCTTCTCGACGGGCCCACATACTTGTTAAATAGTTTTGTAATTTATAATTTGTCACGACTTTTAAATCTTCATTCAATATGGACATATTTAATTCGGCCTCTGCTATAGTATTTGAATACATAACTTTGCGGAACAGTTTCATTATGTATTGTTTGTCATCTTTATTAACATTATGCTCTGTTTGCCAAAGCCAACGCCATATTGCTTGATTAACGTGAAATATGCAAAGCAAAAGCCGGGTGTTAGGTAAAACTGACTTCAACGCATTTCTTTCAGCTCTGCTGAAATCGGTCATGGCTACACTTGGCTGAAATAATTTGTTATATTTATTTTCGAGGAACTCTTTCAGAGTTTTGAACGCTAAAGTGTATTGTTCTTCTGTCTGATTAGCGTGTAAAATTATTGCAACAGGCAACGCACCAATATTAGAAGCTGCAAAAATAAATGTTACACATGTGTTTGATTGATCGCATGATCCGCTGGTATCTATAAAAACAATTTCATCGGCTAATCCTTTAGTGAAAACTCGCTGCATTATTGGTGTAATAATTACACAAATAGTAGGATCCTCCAGTATGATCAAGTCTATACCCAACTTCCCTAACTCGTCTTGTTTTCTTTTCAAAATTTGTAACACAGTCTGTTCATTTCTATTTCCATAATTTTGTTTACGCCATTGTTCGTATAGATACACAACTTAACGATCTAGAGGGTTATGAGCGTTATGAGCGTTAGCTAAGATTTTATAGGCATTACTTTCATAAGTACTTATAATATTTAATTCATGGTACATCTTGGCGGCCGCGGCCGTCATACCTCTATCGAAGTAAGATATAAATATTTGTTTCGTATCGTTCGAACATCGTAGCAAGGATAACGATTGAGCTACATTAACTCTGTGAGAATGATTGAAGTGGATGTCAACTATAACATTATATCCTTTTCTCAGCAGGGCTGAACTTCTCAGAGTACTTGGTGTAGTTTTTAAAAATTTTATATTAAGAGACGACTTGCAATTAAAGTTTCTGTTAACACCTTGCGTTTTATTTATCAATTTATTTCTTTCCGAAAGATGGCATACAAACAATTTTCTGAATTCATAACGTATGGGTTCTGCAAACCGTCTTTTCATAACCCAGTTAGAATTTGTTTGTTTTGAAAAACATTCCACAAATCTAGCACATTTTTCGTCGTATTCCCCGTCATAATGAAATAAGCACTGAACTTTACACTTATAACTGTCACTCGACTGTCCGTCATAGTTGAGTATTTCAAAATCTTTGGTGATTTCACTGAAAACCCTTTTAAACTCTTCCATTATGCACTATGTAAACAAAAATATAACCTCAAACGCACAGTAACAATAACAAATTGCAATGAGAAGCGCGCGAATCCAACTTCGGGCGCTCTCGCCTGCTTCGGCCCGCACGATTTATCCCGAACATTTACGACCGCGCCAAATCAGTACGGATTTGTTTCGAATAGACAGGTTAAAAAACCGTGTTCAATTCAATTGCACACTATTTTGTAACACTTCATTTAACGTTGCTTGATCGCAAAAGCGTGCTCAGTTGACGCGAATTGAACACGGACTCGTAGGATTCCGTAGTAAAACAAAAGCGTGTTGATTTCGCGAGACCGGTGTCGCCAGTTGAACACGGAAAGAGAAATACGCTTCACTTAACATCAGGTGTCATGGAAAACAAACGTCCCATCCATATTTTATAAAAAAAAAAAAAACACATTTTTCATTTATTTAAATGTAAAAGTTCGATCCGAGATGTTATACAAAATTTAATTCCGTATTTTAGGCTCATTGTAGTGTTGATCCAAGAGTAAAGTTTGTTTGATGTTTGATTTTTCTGTAAGGTTCAGGAGTCAGATTGACAGTTACAAAGCTGTCCTACTAATATTTTAATTGTGAAAGTGAGGACGAATTAAGGTAGCATACAAAGTAAATATAGCTAAGTCATTTATAACTCTTCTTGCGCGATTTAATCGACGTACAGTGACATCTATCGAATAAAAGCTAACTAAAACTTTGTATATTATAAATGTGAAAGTTTGGATAAATGGATGTATGCATGTCTGGATGTTTGTTACTGTATCACGGCAAAACGGCTGAATGGATTTGGTTGAAATTTGGCATAGTGATAGTTTACAGTCTGGAATAGCGAATAGGCTACTTTTTATTTTGATGTTCCCACGGGATTTGAAATGGATTCGAAACAGCTAGTTATTCACTGTCCGTTCAATTGGTCAAGAGAATAATTTACTTGAAATGGTCAGATACTACTGAACATAATGAATTCTTCAGACATCTTGATATTAACAGCTATCAAATTTAGATAGCGAGTGAAATCATATTTTATTTAAAATATGATTTTATTTTATATTGTTTATTTTATTAAAAGCCTGGATCTCGTTATTACAAGTACTTCTTCAGAAGCGTATTATTTCAGTTCCTGAAAGATACGTCTTCGATATAAAATATCACGACATATTTCCTGTCGAGTACGATTGGTAATTTCTATTAGCTGGGAAATGTTCATTTTATTTGTAATCCTGGATTCCGATACAAAATATTTCTTTCCTATTTGTTTGACTTGGTTTGTTTCATTTATCCAAGTATTTTATTTATTGATCTTCCTATTTGCTTCCTTTTAAATAAAGGAAATAATAAAAAATAAAAGAAACTTTTCTTAATTTCTTGCCTCTAGCAAAGCCTTGAAATCCAAAATTCAAAAAAAAACAAAACTTCAATTGTTTTAATATGGTTACTTTGTTGTTGATAAGCTTAGAAAGCTTTCGATAGTCATGCTAATACTTTATTAAAGCTTTAATAAAAAAATACAAAATAAAATCCCTTGAAAATCGAATTGGGTTATCACTGGTTATTTTCCCTAATTGTAATTTTCCCTAACTTTTCAGTTTCCTTATTCGTCAATGGCAACAAAATCTTTAATTCGTCATTTTCATAACTCGTTATTTCGTGCAATATGCAGTCGGAATGTAAATTTTATTCATTCCTAATTATTAATGGTTGATGAATGAGATAAGCGAATAAAATGAATTCTCGGGATACTTAAACAATCTGTATTATGAAAGACTACCGAAAAAAGTTGTGATTTGTTCACGTGTGCAAATATGAATAGAAAAAAACTTAGTTTAAAAAAAAATATACTTATTCAAAATCTTGTAAAATACGTTGATAGTACTAGGAAAACATAACATCACAGGAGTGTTTTAGGTTGGCTTTCAATAGTTTGAATGTTTTTTTCACGGGGTTTTTCCCCTTCTTAGTAATTTACCTGTTTTCAACTATGATGTCTTAGTATTTTAAAACTTAAACTTAACAGAATTCAACTATGGAATGAAACAAAGTCTACAAATGATGACCATAAAGTAACTTATAGGTTGAGATAGAGATATCAGCCAAAACGGAGCTCTAGCGCCATCTAGAACTCAGTGACTGAAACTTTTACTAGAACCAATCGGGAACTTTCCCTGTATTTTTTTTAAGAATATTTAAGACTCCTCAAATATGTATATTATCATGATTATATGTATATCAGAAAATCGTTATCACGATAAAAATTCAAATAAACATGCAAAGGTCAAATTGCAGTATTCTTTCCGAAATCCAGTTGAATTGCCGCGTCAGAATTAAAAAAGGGAGCTTCAGAGTCCAAATGGTGGCCGGGTTGTGGGTAAAAGGAATCCAAGAAAAAAGCGATAAAAACAACATTCGAAAACGGGTACGCAGTAACGAACACAGGTAACGAATGAAAGATAGATTTAATGAGTCGGTTGGGTGATTGATTGAATGAACCGAAGAATGAAAGAGTCTATGTCTATGGCATTTTTCTAATTTTATAAATTATAAACAGCGCCATCTATATCTTAGTGATACTAACGAAATTTAGTGAAAACACCGTGATGATGACTAGGGTACCGTAGCGCGGGACCGTTATGTGGCAACACTGCAAAGCAGCTTAATCATGAAATAAAATATTTTTTTTTACTTTTATTTACTTATTATTTCGATAGTTCACTTCACTTTTCTAATGCAAATCACGGGATCCTTCTACGTTGCAGAAGAAAATACAAAATTACGAAGTGAACATATTTTATGACGTACAACCCGCGTCATTTATCAAATATTTTTTTTTTATCTTTTAAATGTAATTCTTAAATCTGCCGTAAGGTTTGTGTGCGCTTATAAACTCTTTATTTACAAACTACAAGTAGCGCACAAACCTTACTTACCGAGTAATTAATGTTTATTGCTTATATGCTAAACTTACAAAATAAATTTGATAATAATATTTAAAAAAAACTTTCACTTCAAAATAAAATACAGTATTTTACACGTTTATCATTTCGGACAACATTAATCTGTGCCAATTTACACAGGCACTTCCAAATTTTATTTTTACTGTCACCAAATAAATTATTTATTTGAAAATCGTAGACAATATTGGAAATCCGTTCATCAAACAATGATGATCTTTTCTGTCTAATTTTCAGGCTAATATACAGTGTGTCTGGTCACCGTGTCCAACCGAAGTAATATGATACATTTTATCGACAAAACCACTGTGTTTAGTGAATATTCGTATTTTTTTTATTTTTTGCATCGGCAATACTTAATATTAAATAGTGTAGTTTTAGTTTTTACTTTGGCAACACTTTATCATTCGCTCCTTCAATTGTTCTTTTGAACTTAAGTAAATCTGTCGCATTTTCGTTCTCGCTTTGTTAATTATTTCGTTGTCACTATTTGGTATCTAGTCTATTATTTAATTAATTTTCAACACACTTGCTCGTAAAGTGAGCGTTATTCTATCGAATTTAGAACTATAAACTGGGCTATAAGTCACGCGTGCATAATATATTATACCCTAGTGCATAATATTATGAATCCTACAAAGTTGAATTGTACCTTTGTGCAAATAACATGCGAGAAAACAGAGCATATTTTATTGGTCCGGGTTATACACTAAATATTTTCAGAAACAACAAAGAGGTTTTATACCACTTCAAATCCATATACATTTTTAAATGTTTGCGGTGATTGTGTCTGTGACGTGTAAGAGGAAAACCTGTGTTTGGACTTCATCGAGTCATCATCACCGCTCATCATCAACTACTGAATACCTGATGCGGCTGAGGTAAGTCTAGATAAACTGATTTCAATCCAAGGATACCGTGGTTCCTGGACTTGTGAGGTTTCGACTCTACGAGGTGAGTTCATTCGCAGTTATTTCTTTGCACTATCATTCACATCCATGATCATCTCCATTTATTTATCGTATACAGTCCACTTTCAAAAACGTTCACACAGTAATAAGGCATTTTGCCCCTACTGTTTAGAAACGGCGGCCATTTTAATTTTTTCTTTGCTGAGTTCAGGTGAGTTTATTTACTTGTGTTTTATGTTCCGTGTAAAGGTCCTACAGGCATCAAAATAATTTCGTTTGACAACAAAAAAAGTTGGGTATGAGATAACATAAAAAAATATCAAAAACTCACATTAACCCTTTAAAGATATTTGAGACGTAAAAAGTATAAAAAATTTGGCTGTTTTTTTTACTGTTTAAATGTTTTGAAAAAATGTAGACCATTAACATACCTTTTTTTAGTGCTAGGATATTACCTAAAAATAGTGTCAAGACCTATGTTTTAAATTAAACAGTTTAGGAGTTGTGACTATTTGAATGTGGCCTTTTATTTTAAAGAACCTGAAAAGTTAAAGGAAAAAAAAATATTTCAACTACTAATGTACTAATTTGGATAGCTTCACCTCTAAACAGAATTGAAAAAAAATTAAGTACATAATATGTACTCATTTAAATAAAATAATATATTTCTCAAGCCATTTAACCATTGTTATTCATATATACCATAAAACAGTAAAGATTTATAAATATGACTGTACATCAAACAAAAATTGATGAGTTAGGGAAAATGACGAATTAAAGATTTTGCTGCTATCTATACTCATATTATAAAGAGGAAACCTTTGTATTTTTGTATGTTTGTATTGAATAGGCTCAAAAACTATTGGACCGATTTAAAAATTTCTTTTACCATTACTTAGAGGGATTCTTCCGAATCCGTATAGGCTACTTTTTATCCCGAAAATCCCGCGGGAATCGAAATTGCGCGGGTAAAACCGCGCGCAACAGCTACTTGACGAATAAGGAAACTGACGAGTTAGAGAAAATGACGTATTAGGGAAAATGAACACCATCTACACGGCCCCGAAAACAGCTTAGCTTGTGTTATGGGATACCATGTAGCTAACTAGGGGGAACCTACAATATAAATACATAAATAGATACACACCCAGACACGGAACATGTTTTCTCTTGTGCCGTGCGGGAATCGAACCCGCAACCACTGGCATCTGAGGCAGACAGGTTTACCCCATCGCCAAAGTGGTCGTCAAATTAGTGCAAGATGTAACATTATGTAGCGTTTTATAAAAGACAGTTTAAAGGGTTTTAGACACGAAATGATATACTTTTTTACAAAAAATTCTTTTGCAAATATCATTTCCGAGATTTTTTAAGTATAAAAGCAGTTTAGTAGCAATTAATTTAGCCTTCCAGCTTTGGATTTAGATATCATGCATGTCAAAGCGAAGATCGTTTGATGCTAGCTTATAGCCCAAGAGTTGTAAATTTCAACGCTTAGCTCCAAATCAGTTGAAGTATCTGTTAACCTGATGTAATGAAATTTCGGAGTAAATATTGCTGTTGGAATATCCTTAATACTATTATGAGATTGCATCTTCGTTGGAGTATTAGTCTGTATTAAATTTTAATTCGTAATATTTATGAGTTATTAAATAATAAATATATAATAAATAAATAAAATCCCGAGACAATCACACCAACTTCATGGCCCCAAAGTAAGCATAGCTTGTGTTATGGGATACCATGTAGCGAACTAGGGGGGAACCTAGAATATAAATACACATGTAGATAAACACCCAGACCCGGAACATTTTTTTTTCTTGTTCTGGACGGGAATCGATCCCGCAACCACTGGCATCTGAGGCAGACAGGTTTACCCCATCGCCAAAGTTGTCGTTAATTTATATTTATTGAGTATGATGATAGTTATGACACGAGCTTTTGACATTATTTACTTGCATATTTTATTTAGGTAAACTTTAAATTAATAATATTTTTAAGTTTTTGCATTTAAAATGCTCAATTCTTAAATAACTGAAAACAAGTGCTAAATAAAAATCAACCGACGAGAAAGAGGAATTGCATTTTATATGTTTAAGTATATGGTCCTATGCCGGTAATTGTCATCACTATTGAAATTAGAATGTTTTGAGATACTGATCTTAACGCTACGCTCGTAGACTAAGAAGCAAATGGAGGTGATGGTTGATCACTATGTAACTGCAAACGTGACGCCTACAATCGTAGTCCCTCGCTACTACGGGGTCTGATAAGTTTCGTTTACCGTCGAGCTTAAATGAGAAATATAGCTGTGATTAATCCGATCTAAAAAGTTTATTTTTAAGATTAAGACTTATGTTACTTTATACGATATTTTTAAGACATTACTTAAAATTGTAAACAATCTCTTTAATATTAAATAAAACACTTTTTAACCGGAATTATCGCGTATATTTACATTTTAAATTTTAACTCGACGTTTTGATGTCTTTGTATTCTCCGTGCAGTTTAATATAAAGATGGTTGAATCACCGACATGTGACCCTAAAACTCAAGACACTGTCAGCTCGTTTTGTGTCAATCCAGAACGCTACGCTCAAAGACTGAGAAACAGATGGCGATGATGATGTATAACTTTTTCCACCTATCAATCCGACGCTTGACACCTCAGTCGCTCGTGACCCGTGGTCTGCAAAGACACCGAAACCTCGAGTTAAAATTATAATGTAAATATACGCGATAAATCAGGTTAAAAAGTGTTTTACTTAATAGTATGAATCGCGAAAACTTAAGACAATATTAATCTCTTTAATAACTTTCGGGCGGAGGACCGCGGACAGGAAACCTAGGAAGCAAAAAGTTCATAGGAGTGGTGTGTTTTCAAGGCTTGATAATGTTTTCATCATTTGAGCAGCTGGTGTTATACATTATATGATATATACTATGATTTTCATAGGATTTCATAATGTACGACAAAACCTAAGCGATTCAATAATTCGTTTTATTAACATTCTCGTATTAGGTATTTCCTATATAACATATATCGTCTAGATATATTACAGAACTAGAATGGTCATATGTTTTTCAAATAGTTATTCAAAAGAACGCTTAGACAACAGATAAAAATATTTTAAAGAATTGCCTTCGTAAGGATAACCTATCTAACTCCATGCAGTACTAAAAAACCTACTGCACTATACTATACTATACTATAGGTATTTCGATGATTGAAATTGTATTTACGGTTTACGTCTAGGGTATTGGTTGCTACTACCCAGCAGTGGACTGTATGAACGTGTGGAGGTTGGGCAGTAACAATGGGATCTTGATTAAAACACGTGGTATGGTTTCATAACAACAGGGCTTCATCGCGGTATTTTCAGGCAAGTAGGCAGGCAGCACGAAGAGAGAGACAGCACGATATTCTTCTAAGTCGCAATTTGTAAGTAAAGGTGAAGGTGTCTCTTTCTTTTACTGCTTTTACGTCTATGAACATGAGCAATACCTTAAGGGGAGCCGCAGTTTTAGCACAGAATAAGTAATAGTTGGTACAGAAGAATTACTCCGCAAGAAGATCTAAATAAATTCGAGTCTTGCTACGACGCGATACGGTGGAATTCAGCTCGCACAGCATTACGTACCTGCAAATTTATATACCTAGAAGTTTTGTCTCTTTCTATCGCATGCCTCTTATCTTTTCTTACGCTGTTAGGGTTGCTGCCTAGTGAAGAATAATTAATCTCCTTATTTGTAATTAAGTATCTACCGATGTAGGTATTACTGTTATTCTACCTTTGTAAAAAATATTGTTTAAACTTACCTACAGTACAAAATGAAAAAAAAGTGACGACGAATAATTAGTAATCTATACATATAATAAAATGGTAGGAAAGTCAAAACTGTACATTGAATATTTTTTTAAAAGAATACTTGGGGTATGATCTACAATCGAAACAGAAACAAAAAATATAGTTTTTAGAATTTTTGTCTGTTTGTCTGTTTGTCTGTTTGTCTTTCCGGGATAAACTCAAAAAGTACTGCATGGATTTACTTCAAATTTGGCATGAAGATAGTTAAGAAGTCGGGTCAACATATAGGCTACATATTATCACGCTAGCAGTGTTATAATCGTAGGTGCGTTTGGTGCTGCATAGCGTTCACGCAGACGACGTCGCGGGCAGCAGCTAGTACTACATATGTTTTGTTTGCTAAATTGAACATAATCAAATCCAAACATAATCTAATTGAATATTTGTTTCTTTTTATGTCCATTTTTAAATACTATTTGCGACCTCGATCATAGAATTACTGTGAGTGCTATTAGGTAGGTAGGTATCTACAACGTCCCGATGGGCGCGCGCGTGATACACGACCCATTCGAGTTGCGCCGGCGGAGCGCTTCGCTGTAGGTAAATAACGGATGTACCGCGCGGAGTGAGCCAGGCCTGGTTTTAGTTATATTTTAATTAACTTTTCTCTTTATTACACTTACTTTATGCAACATTTTCATTATGTTTTCATTATATACTTAAGGTTATATAGGGTCAATTTATAATACACCATAAAACTTTTACAGCAGGTTAAGAAACATGAGTAGGTATAATTTACGAAAAAAAAAATTTTGTTTATATAATTTTTTTTCTTAAATTAAAATTTCAAAATTCTTGTAAGTCCATAAACTTCAATCGCCTTTAATCTGTAATCTACGACTACATAGCAAGAAATAAAAAAACGTTTCCATTTATTTTTATTAAAAAATAAGTTATTAATATCATTATCAAATAATACCTATACCTTCTTACGCGGCACAATCAAACGAGCCGAAAGTCAAATTCGACCCGCCGCCACCGCCGGCGCCTACGTCACGCTATTGGTTAGTCGCGCGGCGGCCACGGCTTCCATGTTTGAAACCTACAGGACGCCCTCCGCTCGCTCGCCAGTCTGACTAGAGATACGCGCGCGCGATTATTAAGATTAAAGTAACCAAAATGCCGAATTACGGGTACTTTAATCAAGAATATTTGGAAATGGCCCTGTGGAATGTGGAATGCTCTCAGGAATGTGCGTGAATACATGTCTCAAGAGTACGGTGAGCGATGGATAGGACGCGGAGGGCCAGTGAGCTGGCCACCTAGATCACCTGACCTTACACCTGTAGACTTTTTTTTTGGGGTCGAATTAAAGACTTGGTGTATGGTCGGGACGGTCATACGATTCATAGTGCGGACGAACTTAAAAGTAGAATAACTGACGCCTTTGCTGTCGTCAGAACTGAGAAGGACAGTTTATTAAGAGTGAAAATGAATGTACTTAAACGGGCAAGACTGTGTATACAGCAGCAAGGACGGTATGTGCAGCAGTTGCTTTGAATTGGTTGTCAGTGATTACGAGTATCGGATCTAACATCAACGACAGGACGCAATGTAAAAACGTAAGTTATTTTTGAACATACCTACTCTGTTAATTATAATAGTTGTAAATAAGGTGATTCCAGTTTTTTAAAACGCCATTCTAACATTAAATTAATTGTAAAATAAATTTACTAGTTTAAACAAAGAGTTCAAGCACTGATGCTTTATTTTATTTTTAATTTAATGAAAATCAAAACTAAAACAGTATTTACAATTAGTTTGACGTGAAATTGATTGTCAAAAGCCTGTAACAGTAGTGTGATGGGACATTAGAATCACCTTTTATCCTGATGTTTGACGTAATTACAGCTGATTCCGCGCTAAGTAGGTAACTTGGTCACGCAAACACACGGGCGCGCGTCAACGACCTTCGCTCGGATGCGTAGGTACTATTCGCGTAAGATTATTGTTTTGGTGAAGTGATTTTCTTAAAAGAACTAGATGGAAATGTTTGATTTTTTTTTTGCTATGTACCTAGTCATAAATTGTAGATTAAACTTAAATTTTATTCACTAATAGTATATTATGTAACAAGTGAGCGAAGTGATTTGATTTGAGCGAGTGCGGCTCGGGCTCAAATCACAGCCTCGACTGTAATTAGCAACGCTCACGAGTTACATACGACGTTTTTCAACACACTTGTGAGTAAAAGACAGACATACGTGATCATAAAATAACAAACACACTTGATAACAAAGCTGTGAATTGTGATTGAAAAATGGCGCCGAACCTCGCGCATGCGCGTAGGTTTTTTTTTCCGTCAAATGTGTCAATGTCTGTATAGCATATACAGCCTATTTTAAGTGAAAATGTTTAATTTGGAGTGGTAAATGCAAATATTTTAATATTTTATGACCAATGATTGTAAATTGTGAATAATTTGTTTAATATACAAATTTATTTTACTAATATAAGGCGCAAACATTTAAAAATGTATATGGATTTGAAGTGGTATAAAACCTCTTTGTTGTTTCTGAAAATATTTAGTGTATAACCCGGACCAATAAAATATGCTCTGTTTTCTCGCATGTTATTTGCACAAAGTTACAATTCAACTTTGTAGGATTCATCATATTATGCACTAGGGTATAATATATTAATAATAATAATAAAATCATTTATTTCAGACCATAATAATCCATTATAATGCACGCGTGACTTATAGCCCAGTTTATAGATCTAAACTCAATAGAATAACGCTCACTTTACGAGCAAGTGTGTTGAAAAAATTATTTTCAAATTTTAATTTATAATTTTTTTTTTATTTGACTTCGTAATTTAAACCCACTTATGATTCTTAACCCAATTTTAAAGTTTTATAGTATATTATAAATTGACCCTGTATATGTCAATCGTTAGGTAATTATAAGTACTATATAATGATAAAGAGCCTAAGTTAAAAGTTAAAATGTATACAATGTAAAAGTCTTAAACATAGCAAAGTTAATAGTTTTTTCCTAATGAAGCGAACATATTATGACATTTATTTTATATTTCACTTTATATACATGGGTTTTTAATACACCAATTTGTTGGCAATCCTATGTGCCATATAATTATATAAAAACTCTAATTGATATAAAAAGGGAACTTGGCGTAAAAGCCATAAGCTTATGAAAGTAAAGTTCAACTAAAACAAAACAAACTGGTAAAAAATAACCTTTGGTACTCTCCGGCTAATTATTTTACAAAGAAAATTTATTAATAAAGAAAATGATTAAGTTAAGGACAATTAATTTTTACAGTTTTACTTCTTAATATCTAGCTTACTTTAGTCTCCCCCTCGTGCGCAAGCACCGTTTTCTGTAGGCTAGGTCGGTCGAGAAGAATAATACGTGAAACTGGGCGGCGAATCAATCCTGCGGACGTTCTGACTTCTACTATGCTTACTTTACCGTCTGGACCAGGGTACGTATTATTAATTTAGCCATGTACATCTTGGCATAGTGTTGTCTACTATGAGAACGATGTCGCCGTGTATCAGTTCGATACCGTGTGAGTTATTGTTTTTTTCTTGGTAACAATAAAGGTTTATATTCCTCGAGCCATTTCTTCCAGAACCGGTCAGCTAGTACTTGTGCATCGTGCCACGAGTTAGCACGTTTCTTTTGGTCATAGAAGCTGCCAAAAGGAGTCAATCCACTTGATCGCTTAATTAGAAAGTGGTTCGATGTCAGTGCTTCTTCTGACAAGTCAGAACTGATTGGTGTCAATGGTCTCGAGTTCACAATGTGCTCAGCTTCTAATAGCAGCGTATGAAGCACTTCATCATGTGGAACTCTGCTTTTTAATGTGGCGGCTAAGGCACGTTTAATGGATTTCACTAAGGATTCCCACACTCTGCCCATGTTGGGAGCACCTGGTGGTATTCGTTTCCACACCATACGTGTACAGTGCGCCCCATCTTTTTTCGGTTCGACGCCCTATTGTGACTGTCATCGGTCCGAAATAATCTACCCCTGTTGCTGTGAACGGTGGTTGATGGTGACGTAGACGTTCTGGTGGTAAGTTTCCTTCTTGAACGCTCGTTGGCTTGGCTCTGTGCACTATGCACCACTGGCATTTGCTTCGAATGTTTTTTATATAGTTTCGTAGTCCTATGATATGGAACTTCTGTTGTATTTCATTTATTACGGTGTAGTGGTTACCGTGATTTAACTGAACGTGGTAGTGATTAATGAGTAGGCGCGTGATCGCGTGTTTTGCATCTATTATCAGGGGCTGCTCTTGGTTCGACGGGCCGTTTAACCTGTATCGACCGTCTAGGCTTAACAAGCCATCGTCTTGCAATTTCACTGCTAGGCGTATGAGCTTCGAACTACGTGATACGGGTTCCTTTTTCATTAGACGTCTTCTTTCTTCATGGATTCATCCTGACATCTATGAAGCAATATTCTTTCAGCGATAAGTATGTGTTTCGTTGAAACATATCTTGTCCTTGACTGTGTTTCTCCTAGCCTTTGTCTATTATACCATGAAAATCGCGAGGGATCGGGTAAATGATCGTACGTTTTACTAATTACGACCGTTTTGGCAGATTTACGTTCCTCCCCGGTTGACTCGATTTTTGTTGACGTTCGTATAACAGGCCAATCTTTTAGTTCGCGTGTTAAAAATGCTGGTCCCGTAAACCACCTATGATTTGAATCTAATTGGGTTAGTGTACCTCTCGTAGCATCGTCAGCTACGTTATCCGACGTAGGTACCCAACGCCAATCTACAGGTGCTGTCAGACTTTCAATTTCCGCTAACCTATGAACTACAAAAGATTTAAAAGTTCGCGGGTCTGCTTTTATCCATGCTAAAACGGTGCTAGAGTCAGTCCAATAGGTACATTTGCCTATATCATAGTCGATCTCCTTCTTAATGGAGTGAGCTAACCTACTACCTAACGCCGCGGCTTGAAGCTCTAATCGTGGTATTGATATCGGCTTAAGTGACGTGACTCGTGCTTTAGCTGCAAGCAAGTGCGATTGTCGCGTACCGTTTTGTTCAGTGACTATATAGACCGCGTCGGCGTAGCCTTTTTCGCTCGCGTCTCAGAACACGTGTAAACACCCTCGTTAGAGGGTTTAGGTACATAGCGTGAAATACTTAGTTCTTAGTTCGCTTTCCACTTAACATGCTGGTCGAATGATAGTGTTTCATCACAACCTATCAATATTGCTTTCTAAAATATATTCCGATGGAAATAAGGGTCCGCCTTCGTAACTCATCAACGGTTAGAGCGGGAGTAGTTCCCCTTATTGAGACCTCATATTCCAACTCTGTTTTTTGCAGGGATAAAAATTCTACTGGGTATGACATATTAGAGATTAGGCTAGGGTAAAAATAGGGTAAATAATGTTTTTACTATCCCAATAAAAATTAAAAAAAAAAACAAGAGAGCTGAACTGTAAGCGGCTATCTATGACGAAAAGTTCTTATTTTAGGTAAATGATGAACAAATCTGCAAAATAAAATGAAAAGCTTAAAAAAACGACTAAATACTCCGTCTGTTACAAAATTATTTACTAGACTTAAGTTTTGGTTTAAAAAAAAAATCGAAAATAAAAAGTGCAAAAGCGTGATATAATGCAACTTGTGTGTACAAATATTAAAGACTATTTTAAATTAATTTACCAAAAAATATATAAACACATAACTTAAATAAAATATTTTATCATATAATTTTTAGTAGCTGACTGTACTTTTATAAAATTTTTAAGTACGATAAAGATCAATATGCACTGCGAACACACAAGCTACTAGCAACCAAAAATAAAATAAAACGTTTTACAGAATAAAATAAAAATAACAATCACACAACACACAACTCGCCCACGAAAGCGAAATTTAGACCATAAAAGCCCCACGTTGGGCGCCACTGTAACGTGCTGGGGTTTGTATGGAATAAAACCACCGAGATTACATTAAAAGTAGGTTATATTAAGGTTATATAATAATTTTTTTTAATTGTTTAACGGATTTAATTTGGAAATAAAAATTTTAAATTGTTATAACTTTTTTATAAACAATTTAAAAAAAAAATTTTTCTCTAGAATTAAAGATTATAATCATATAAGTAATTTAAAAAAAAAATATGAGTTTTTTCAGTTCTTCAACAACTTATGATTTTTTAAAGTTCCTGTTACCATCCCCTAGCTTCTAGCTACCCTATCTCAGTTAATTTCAATTTTAGGAAAAAAAGTTATGAGAGAGCTTGGTGGTAGGATCCCTTCTGGGTCCGCCTGGCTAGCGACCACCCTTTATATAAAGTCTGCCGCCAAATGTTACCGCTCCGGCGGTAATGTGTTCCGGCAATATTGTATAAAGAGCCAGTTCCTTCCTAAGCCCGTGTGCTTTCATCTTCGACCTCATCGTCACTTACCATCAGGTGAGATTGAGGTCAAACGCGGGTTTAGTCACATATAAAAAAAAAAAAAAAAAGAGCATTTTTATGTAAAATTTTACGCTCTACAACTTTTATTCGAAATTTTTTTTTCTAACACTTACCATTTCCCCAAAATTAAAAAAAAAAAACACTTTTTTATTTTTTTTCACCCCTTCTCGGGGGTGAATTTAAAAAAACCTTTCACAGTTCGTTTTAAGATGCTTCAAAGTAACTTATATCAAAAATTCAAGTTTTAAGCTCAAAATTCGTATTTCATTGACCATTTTCTTGGACTATTAAACATTCCTATTTATTAAACCTTTTGTTCTCAAAATCACCTTTAATTCCAGTAATAACACAAGCCATATAGTTTCTCATATAATAGCACTAACTAAACAGATTTTAAGGAAATGGAATTAATTAAAACACTTAATTCTCAAAATCTCTTTAATTTTCAGTATAAATTTTATTAAATAAAGGTATTATTAAGTATAATTTTAATTAACTGCGAAGGAACGATAGCTATAGCAAAATGTTTATGCGCGTACGAAGTCGCGCGCAAAAGCTAGTTCTTTATACAAAAAAAGAGAAGTATATTATTGATGTTGATCGCTGCCTGTTCCCACTGCCAGCAAGGACTGGCATGCGTTTGCACTACTTGCTTGCGCAATGCAAGAATAGCTCTCGTATAGTATAGTACTCGTACGAGTTAGTTTCTAAGTTCTAGTTATACTTGATCATCGTTTACGGTGTGACAACTACTTTAGTCCTCATATTCTGATTAGGGTTTTCATCAAATTTATTCCTAAATTTGTACCTGGAGACCTGGCCTTGACACGTACGATCGTAGAAGGCTGCGACTTGCTTTTGAACGTCAACCAAGTCTTCATCAGACATAGTTTGTCACCTAGTAATATAGATTTTTATAGGTATAAATTCGAAATCGTCACACTTGGTGCTGGAAGCTGTTTGTTTTACAAAACTTCTAACTCCCCTTTAGAAGTTTTTATTTTTGGTAACTTGTCAAGTTCTTAAAGTTCTTTAAAAGTTGTAATCACGTATTTAATACGATATACAAAAAATATTGTTAAGTAGTAACTAAAGCAGAGTGCTTTAGTGGTAATGTTCCAACGCTACCTAACCCTACAAGCTTGTCCAAGACTATCTACACCTCACTAAGTTGTGTAAGTTAGTTAAGTTATTGTCAGTATTGTTGTAAGTTTTTGCAATTCATAATCTTAAATCAAATTATTTTGAAGCGAATTTATCGCGTTAAGTTATACGAGTCACTCATGACCACATTGCAAAGAAACTGAAACATCAAGAGAAAAACGATAAAGATGCCCAAAAGTTATTTTTCAATTAAGTATGCACAGCGTTTCAGCATTAACAAGACATTTTCTATTATCCATGTTATCTTTTTTGTTATTATTATTATTTTTTCCTCTCTGAGACATATTATCATGATAATTAATTTAAAATGTATGTATTACTTTTCTCTGTCATGTCAATAGAGCATTTTTTCTTTTTCTACCTTAATTTGACATCTAATTTTAAGTTTATTATTAACAAGCTATTATATTTTAATGTATCGATAATTTTGAAAACTTTTGTTTTTTGTATAAATATTGAAAATTAAATTAAATTAAAATTATTTTTGTATAAATATATAGACTATCTAATAAATGAGGCACCAAGCAAAGGGTAATTTGGAAAACAGCGTTGCCTCACGGCAACATTCATGCTGAAAATGCCCATTTGACGCATATGTATTTTTTCTGTTAATTTCAATGTAATGTGTTCAAATTGTGTCAATAAATTATTTTATTATTATTATTTATTATAAAACCACCACGCCTACTTATAAATCCATTCGTTTTAGGTTAACTCTCGGTCGTGGTGCAAAAAGGTCCCAAGGCTACACTCCAGCCGCGCCTGGCTTTCCTCTTCAGCAACCACCTGTTGCCAGCCACTCGCGCCGGCCCCGGCCGCCTGCGTCTGCCACTCAACGCCCGTCTGCCGTGCTCGTTGAGGACGGAACCACTGACGAAATTGAAGCCAAAATTATCGGTGCTTTCCCATACTTACACCTACTTTTATACATAAACTTACTATGAGGAACTTTAAAGCCTATAACTTTTCAGATTCGTATGCAGAATTGTGCCAGGGAAGTTCACGTCGAAGCTAAAGGATCGCAAGTCTTTGCTTATCTAGGTAAGTTGTTAAAAGTTGGTTTTTAAGCTACTTTGGATACGTTTAGTGGATGGTTTGTTAATTGTACTTAATAGTATTTTAAGAGCAATGATAGAATCATTTGTATGACTTTAAAATACAAGTTAATTAGCAGCCGTGAACGGCTTTAGCCGTATGACTATTAAATCTGAAAAAAAATCTTGATAAAATACAGTTTATATTCAAAGTAAGGTATCAAATACAAGTTGGTACGTCACATCTTTATTGTTCTTATAGCTTCCTCAAAGCTGTAGACCTTTAAGTCTCCCTCAGTCAAACGAAAAAGCTTAACGAACTAAAACCTCCGCCACCAGTGGCCTCATCCGTGGAAGAGAAGGCAGCTTGGACACGTGAACTTGCTCAGTGCATGGAGTGCGCCGCTCTGACCGAGCTCGTGGTGGCTAGCGGCACCTGCGGCACGTCCTCCGCCGGCCGGCCCGCCTGCCGCGCCGACCGCGCCCTCTTCACTGCTGATGTAGATATACGCTTCAGCCGGACCATCAACTCCTGCAAGGTGCCCCAGATTAGATCGGCCTCGCAGCAACGACTGCTTCAGCGTCTTACAGGTGAACATTAGATACTATTCAAATGGTAGTGGGGTATGATATTGGGGGTTAAGTTAGCCTAGTTACTTTGCTCAAAGATTATTTAAACTTGTACACGATTTTAAAAAGGCGTTACTTAAAAATCTTTTGTGACATGTTATTTGAAAATGAAAAATGTTTTATGTACGTTTTATAAAAATCCTGATAATATAAGTTGCAGGTGGCCCTAATTATATGGAAACACATTATAGAAAACATATCCACCATTGTAATATGTCTATCCTGTAGCCACGGGACGATCTAGCACTTGAATAATCTCACTATATCATACTATACAAGACGACTATACACCTGATGGTGCTACCCCTATCTGCTGAGAAATTATACCTATTTTTGTGTAGAGCCAGTTTCTTCTTACGCTCATATACTGTAATCTTTGACCACAAATTGATTTTTTAATCCTCCCCTTCATAAATAAAATATTCCAACCTACAATATTCTATATCTTCAGACCTCCGCTCCCTGTCCGTGGACTTCTTGAACACGTTCTTGCTGACTTACCGCGTGTTCTTGGACGGCGTGACCGTCCTCGAGGCTCTCAAGGCAGTCTTCTACGACCAGAGCCAGCAGGAGACCGGCTTCGCTCCAGCAACCGACACCACCGGGAAGTTTGACCTGCCAGCTCCGACTCTGGTAATTTAATAATCCTTCTGTACTCTTATCAGCCTATCCTTTTAGCCTTCCTGGATGACCCTCCTCACAACCATCACAGAATGCTTTTTATCGTAGATATTAACATTTGACAGCGCTTTGCGCGAACAAAACAAAAATTCAATTGTTTACTATTATAAATTCTGACAGGTTACGGTTCCGAATATAGTGACAAAGATTGGCAGGCCCGATTTTGGAAAACATCAAGGTAAAGTAAGTTTTCTTGTTGATCGTGAACAAAAAGCACCCGTTGCATAATTCTTCATAATTCTACTATCTTATCGAAATTTCGTTTATACACTAATGTTGTTGTGCATTGAAAGAGTGAATGATTATTTGGATGTCAGATTATTTTATTTTTATTTTTTAAGTTCGCTTCAATTTTTTAAATATGTTTTTTTTTTATATAATATACCTACTTACCTAAATAACTGCCGAACGATTAGCATTCTAATGATGTAAATGTTCCAGGTGAAGATGAAGAGAAGCAGTCTGCCCAGGCAGCCGGGCCAGTGCTTTCGACTTTATCTGCTGCCACGGTATAACAACACAGAAGAACAAAATGCCTGTAATAATTTCCAGACACGTGATTGTACTCTTTCAAATAATTCCACTAACCGCGGTTGATTGCTAATTTATACTTGACTGCTCTGATAAAATATGCAAAATATTTATACAATGAAAATAATTTATCCATTATGTATATGCTTACTAAAGGCAGAGGAAGATAATACTCATTTGACTATCCCAAAGATAATGACTTCGTCTAGCAATGAGACGCTGAAAGGTAACTAATATAATTAATTGACAAGAGACTTCGTTCAAAAATGTTCAATCGATTCAATGAATAATTTAAAATTCACTTTATTAGGTCCTGGGCCGTCTTCTCCTGGTGGAGCAAGTTCAATCACTTTGGTTGGAAGTCCTAAAAAAAGGTGAATGAAAAGAAGCAATCGAATGAAAGCAAACCATCGAAGAAGATTACTCCCATATTCACTAAAGAGGAGAGCATTGAGCTTGTAGACCGTATTGATGATGATTTTTGCAAAAGCAAAAACGATGAAAAGGAAAAGCTGAAGCGAGTTTTTATTAAAAATGTTTATGCCACACCTGCTGCGAAGCGAGTCGTCTTGCCGTTGTACGCTGGTGATTCATAGAAACGGTGTTTCATTGAAGGTGTTAAAACCATACCTCACAGAGCGCCTCTGTCCATATCGGCATAAGTCGGAGGCACGGCGGTGCTGCGCCGCGGGCACGCCGAGCCCGGCCTGCTCTCGCGCGCTGTCGGACTGCCGGCGGGCCTCGGCCGCCGCCGCAGCCCCGAGCCGACGCGGCTCATGAGTAGCAGTTTCGTGCAGTCTAACCCGCCCAATCTCTTATATCGCGGGAATATCGGGATAAAAAGTCGAAAAAATATCCTATTGAGCTGAACGTTACCTGGCTAACTTCCGCGAAGTGCTATGAAATTTTAAACTTGTCATCAACCTTGGTGGTGAATTTATTTATTTATTTATTTAGAAAAGAAACAAACAGCTTACAATATTACTTATAAACAGAATTGACAATAAATATTTCATTAGCCAAAATAGTTTCCAATTTTAATTTAAAAGTCGTAATGAGATAATATTAATAGCACCTTGCTTCAGCTTTTCCTTTTCATCGTCTTTGCCTTTGCCAAAATCATCATCGATACGGTCTACAAGCTCAATGCTCTCCTCTTTAGTGAATGTGGGAGACATCTTCTTCGATGGTTTGCTTTCATTCGCTTGCTTCATTTCATTCACCTTTTTTTTAAGGACTTCCAACCAAAGTGACTGAACTTGCTCCACCAGGAGAAGACGGCCCAGGACCTAATAAAGTGAATTTAAATTATTCATTGAATCGATTGAACATTTTTTGATCAAGTCTTTTGTCATTAAATTAGATTTGTTACCATTCAGTGTCTCATTGCTAGACGAAGTCATTATCTTTGTGATAGTCAAATGACTACTACCCTCCTCAGCCTTTAGTAAGCATAAACATAATGTATAAATTATTTTCATTGTATAAATATTTTGTTTATTTAATCAGAGCAGTCAAGTATAAATTAGCAATCAACCGCAGTTAGTGGAATTATTTGAAAGAGTACAATGACGTGTCTGGAAATTATTACAGGCATTTTGTTCTTCTGTGTTGTTATACCGTGGCAGCAGATGAAGTAGACGGCACTGGCCCGGCTGCCTGGGCAGACTGCTTCTCTTCATACAAATTCAAAATACACAGTTAAAATTAAAAACTCACAAATACATCAAAATAATTGGATTAATCATAAAATAAATAAATTATGTACCAAAAGAGATCAATTACTTCATAAATGGTTAAAAGATACTCAAAACTTCCAATTAAGATTAGATTACAACAAGGCTAGAAACATGACGAATAAATTAATAGAAAAAACTAAAAATCAAAATTTGAAAACTGAAATTATAGAGAACAAGCACAACCATAGACAATTGTGGCAAATATTAAACAAGATTACCGGTAAAATAAAGCAGTCAGTAGATAACGTGATTTTGGCATCGTTTAGCAAACAAGGAATATCTGATAAAAATATTGCAAATAATTTTGCTAGGAGATTTTCTGACAGTGTCAAGATAATTACTCCTAATTGTAACATGCCACTAATAAATAAATCAAATAATACTATACATCAAAACGTCTCGATGAGGTACAAACCTGCTGCCCCTAAAGATATTGAATGCATTATTAAATCTATTCACAGTAATAAGGCACCAGGAATTGATTGTATCAGAGCTATTGACGTAAAGCATCTGAGTAAAAAAATATGTGCAGTTATCGCTCATTTAATTAATAAAAGTGTTACGAAGAGTCAATATTCAACTACATTAAAAACTGGCATTGTGCGACCTATTTTTAAAAAAGGTAGTAGATCTGAATACGATAACTATAGACCCATAACTATGTTGCCTGTATTCGATAAAATAACAGAAAAGTATATCAGTAAAGAAATGCATGAGTTTTTTCGAAAGAACAATATATTAAACAACAATCAATTTGGTTTCCAGCCTAATAAAAATACAACGCAACTACTCTCTACTTTTACTGATTCTATATATAATCACTTAAATTCAAAAAAGCACATTTTGGCAGTATTTATAGATTATAGCAAAGCGTTTGATACACTCAAACATGACGTGCTGTTAAATAGTTTACACGACAGTGGTATAAGAGGTGCACTTCTAAAATGGTGTGAAAACTATTTAAAAGACAGGCAGTACATGGTTAGAGTAAATAAGTCAGACAGTGAGCCAATGAATGTTAGTCTAGGCACAGCCCAAGGCTCAGTACTCGGACCCCTGCACTATCTCGTCTACGTCAATAATCTTCCAAACTTAATTAAGAAATGTGAAATTTACCAATTTGCTGATGACACGTGTATGATAGCTGCTGCTAACACTGCAGAAGAAGCCGTATCCATTTTGCAAGATGAGTTTGATAGGTTAGTGGAGTGGTCACATGATGTTGGACTCGTTTTGAATGCGAACAAAACCAAACTCATGTACATTAGCACGAGTCAGAATAGGAGTAGTTTTGAACCCAAATTGATAGCACACAGTCACGTATGCTTACACCAACATAAAGACACACAATCATTACGCTGTGATTGCGAGAGTATCGAGCTTGTGGAAAGCCATGTCTACCTCGGAATTATCATAGACAATCGTGTTAATTGGAAGCAACACATAAATCACGTATGCGACAAACTTCGAGCCATACTGGCAAAATTTTCCTTAATAAAGTGGAAAATACCATTTCCAATTTTATTAATGCTTTATAACGCGTTGGCTGAATCAATTATAGAATACGGTATATCAAGCTATGGTAGGACCTACAAAACTCACCTTGATGCAATTTATACCTTACAACTGCGTCTGTTGAAACAATTGGTACCACAATACATAAAAATAAAATTCCAGGATGATTATCACAAACTATTTAAATATTGTAAAATCATACCTGTGCATGAAAAAGTCAAAAGAAACATAATTAACGAACAGTTTTTTAATAATAAATTAAAAATTAGGCCAACTTATGATCATTTGTCATTAAGAACACGGCAAATGAATAACCCTAAGCTATTACTACCTAAATATAACAACCTATATGGCAAACGAAGATTGGCATACATGGTTCCAGACCTCATCAATCAATTACCAATGATTCTTGTAGACAGTCTTAATAAAAAAAACATTAAGTATAAAATTAAAAAATATTTCATAAATAAATTACAATAATATCGTTACCCTTTTTATTTTCTGTAGTAACTATAGTTAAAATCTGACTAGTAATACACAAATTTCTACCTTTATGTAATACCTATCCAACTAATAATCTATCAACTGCAATTCATCTAAACTGTGTCCTTGTTTACTTTGCTCGGGTGATCGTAAGATGCGCGCTCGCACTCATGGATGGTCAACCAACATGCTAGGGGTGCGAGTGAGATAGGGTATAGTATTGTAATACATGTTGATAAGGACAGATTATTGCATTGTAATGACGACTCACTGGTACGCGGTAAAATTCACATGAGTTTATGTTGTACCTTTATATATAAGTTTAAAATTGTATTTTATAAAAGTTTAAAAAAAAATAAAAAAAAAAATCTTCACCTGGAACATTTACATCATTAGAATGCTAATCGTTCGGCAGTTATTTAGGTAAGTAGGAATATTATTAAAAAAAAATATTTAAAGAAATTGAAGCGAACTTAAAAAATAAAAATAAAATTATCTCACATCCAAATAATCATTCACTTTTTCAATGCACAACAATCATCAATATATATAAAACTGTTCCGTTACTGACTGAGTGACTGAGGTACTGAGTGACTGAGTGACTGAGTGACTGACAGACAACGTACAGCCGTAACTACTGGACGTAGAGAGCTGAAATTTGGAACATACATTCTTTAGGGGATGTAGGGGTGCACTAAGGAAGGAATTCCCGAAATTACCACGGGAACGGGAAATATAGGACTTTTTAGTTTGTATGAAAAATCTTATTCCTTGAGTGCACCGATGTGAAACTTGGTGTAAAGGTTTTTCAATGTGTGTCTGGTTGTGTTATGAAAGGAATTCCCGAAATTCCCACGGGAACGGGAAATATATGATGTTTTAGTTCGTATGAAAAAATCCCATTCCTTGAGTGCACGGATGTGATACTTGATATAAAGGTTCCTCAATAAGTGTCTGTTTGTATTATGGAAGGAATTCCCGAAATTCCCACGGGAAAGGGTTGGACTTTTTAGTTTGTATGAAAAATCTTATTCCTTGAGTGTACGGATGTGATACTTGGCATGAAGGTTCTTCAAAGAATGACTGGTTGTGCTACGAAAAAAAATCCCAAAATTCCTACGGGCACGGAAAATATATGATTTTTAGTTTGTATGAAAAAAACTTATACCTTGAGTGCATGGGTGTGATACTTGGTATAAAGGTTCTTTCAGTGGGTGTCTGGTTGTATAGTTTCTGAAATTTCCACGAGAAGGGTATTTAAGCGCATACGAAGTTGCGGGATAAAGCTAGTATTAGTATATATACGAAATTTCGATAAGATAGTAGAAATATGAAGATAAGATAAGATAAGATATTTATATTTTGTTTAATTGAAGGTGTTAAAACCATACCTCACAGAGCGCCTCTGTCCATATCGGCATAAGTCGGAGGCACGGCGGTGCTGCGCCGCGGGCACGCCGAGCCCGGCCTGCTCTCGCGCGCTGTCGGACTGCCGGCGGGCCTCGGCCGCCGCCGCAGCCCCGAGCCGACGCGGCTCATGAGTAGCAGTTTCGTGCAGTCTAACCCGCCCAATCTCTTATATCGCGGGAATATCGGGATAAAAAGTCGAAAAAATATCCTATTGAGCTGAACGTTACCTGGCTAACTTCCGCGAAGCGCTGTGAAATTTTAAACTTGTCGTCAATCTCGGTGGTGAATGTGGTTTAAGAATCTTTATTTCTCATAAGAATTACATAATTCGCTTACTGAGAAACTTTACTAAGTATATAATTTTACAACGAGAGTGCTATTATTTTTGGATATATTATCTTGACCATTATACAATTCAAAATTAAGAGAGTAAACAATTTAAAATAAAAAGTGGGTAATTTTAAATAAAGTTGAACAACAAACGTTGAATGCTAAAAAGACCGAGCGGAACACAGATCTAGAGTAAAAATCAACTCGATGTGGTATTGATCGCATCATACGTATTGTGTGAACTATTGAAATTTTTAATTATTTATTAAGTATGTTCTCAGTTTTTGTTTAAAGTTATGCATACTTTTTGCTTCCTTTATTTTAGTAAGAAGATTATTATATATTTTAACACCTTCAAATTCAATATTATTTTTACCGTAGTCTGTTCTTGGTTTGCGTGTTACTAAATAACTTGCATTTCGTAATTTCATTCTTTGTATTTGGTTTTTTTGAGTAAAATTTAATGTCGTATGAATTTCCTTGTTTATTATTTTACGTATAAGAATACATGTGTAGTATTTGTATGTTTGCGAAATATTCATTATTTTAGTTTCATTGTAAATTTTTTCCGTGGGTGTTCGAAAGTTATAGTTGAATAAGATTTTAATTAGTTTATTTTGTGCTCGTTGTAAAGGTTCCAAATTAGTCTTTGCCGCGGTACCCCATATTTCAACTAAGTTGTCAATGTGGGGTTTAACGAGCGAGTTATAAATAATATGTCGAACTTTTCTTGGTAGAAATTTGGTTATGCTATGAAGAGCGCCAGTGAGAGAAATTAATTTAGACTTTATTTTTTCTAAGTGGGGCTTCCAGTTAAGGCAATTGTCCAAAATAAGACCAAGATATTTTTCCTTAAATTTTCTTTGTATTAATTGGTCGTTTACTTTTAATTGAATATTGTCGGTAAGTTTTTTGTTTTTTGCGGCAAATATAATATAACTTGTTTTGGATGTGTTGATGGTGAGTAAATTAGATTGAAACCAGTTATTTAATAAATTAAGATCATGTTGCACTCGTGGTATTATTGTCTCAACTGAATGACCAAAGTAGAAAACACTTGTATCATCAGCGTATAGTGAGATTTCTCCTTTGAGGCCAATTTGGCTTATACTATTAATGTAAATTCTGTACCACAGAGGTAAACTATGTTAAGTCCATTTTTTTCAATATTGTGTTTTTTACAGTATGTGTTCAGAATCACCTTATATACCTAGTGGCATAGTGTGTTAGGTCCTGAGTATCATAGTTTTTAAATTTTCCAAAGTTCTATTGTATTAAGTCCCTGTTTATTTCGAGGCATATTCAATCAAGTCCTACTTAAAATAATATGCCACTACGTTTTTTATTTGCGCAAAACAACGTATGTGTTAAGTCCCACATAATACAATGTCCCCCTATTTTTTTTTCTAAAGTTGGCAACTCCATTGATGTTTAGCGCTTTTTCTGTGTCAAACGTCAGTCAATCAATGTCAAGTCCATTATTGTCAGTCTTACCAGAAGGTTACTTTTGTAACCTTTTAGGTGATTTTCGAACTGCTTTGGTTACTTTTAGGTTACACAAATGAAAAGGTTACTATAAGGTGATTTTTTGGTCTTTGTAGGATTTACTTTTAATTTCTTACATAAAAGCAACTTGAAACGGTACGCTCGTTTAAGATCTTTTCATTTTGGTAAGCCATGTTAGTAGGAGAACAGACAGACTTTTGTGAACAATCATAGCCCTCTATCGGAACAACACGTGGTACTCTTTCACACTTATACCACTTGTATCAATCAAGCTCACTCGCTTGAAATCAAGAAATGCAGGCAAGTGCTCAAGCTCACATTGCTCTCAACGATGTTTTTGTAAGTCAATACCTAAAACTAATATTCTATTCTATCAAAGTCAAATGAATATAAATAAAATGATAAAACCTTTGTAGTAAAAAAAAAAATAATATATTATGATAGTTTTCTATTTTTGGTTACTCAAACAATGTCCAACATTAAAAATTATAAATCATAAATTTCTCTTAAAAGGACATACCCATATGGAAGTTGATGTCCAACATTCTGTCATAGAGAGAGCTAAAAGAAAAATTAATAATTCTAATGGGGGTATTATGATACCATGGGATTGGCAGCAATTTGTAAGAAGCTGTTCAACACCCAACAATCCCATAGAAGTGTACAATATGGAGTTAGAAGACTTTTTAAACTTCAAATCTCTGTACACAGGTATTACTTCTCCCCTTGCAATAAGAAAAAAAAAACAATAATAATGACAACATACTCATATCTGAAATGGTTCATATACAGGTAAGGGCTACAGACCTAGGGACTCTGTTTTATAAAAATGATTTTAGTCAAACTGATTATGAAAGAGCCAATTTCATTAGACACACCAGACGCAGTGTTAACTGGCCACAAGCTATTCCATTATTTAGCAGCACTCCAAAGAGAATTTCCTTAGCTAAATATAAAGATTTGCAAGTCACTTTAAAGTGGGTACCAACATGTTTCCATTCATTTTATAAAAATATACCCCATGGTGTTGACATTGAAGAATATCCTGAAGATGATACTTATTGATTCATATTGCTACTTTTTAAACTTTTTTTAATAAATATTATATTCCTACATGCCTGTTTTATTTTTTGAGATTATAAAAATCAGTTTAGAGCCATACATTTATTAGTTTAAGTCCACAAAATGAGTTAGGAATGCTATAAAATTTAGAGCAAAAATAAGTTAAGTCCACTCCAGCCTTGTGTAGTTGTTTCTATTGAATCTGCTATTACTAAATATATACACACCCTAGCACATACTACAAAACAGTTAGTGTCAATTTGATAAATAAGAAAGAAAAAAAAAGAATTAAATTTATTCAAACAAAAAAAAAAATATTTGCTCTCCTGTAAAGTTTACATCATGTGACTTAAAATAGTTTACCTCTGTGGTACAGAATTAGAAATAATAGCGGCCCCAGAATCGAGCCATGAGGCACGCCAAAAGTGATAGGTTGGGTGCTGCTTTGATGATTTTCAATTTTAGTTAGTTGCATACGATTTTGCAAATATGATTCAAAAATTGCTAGTGCTTTATCTTTTATGCCGACTTGAGATAACTTAAGTAGTAATAATTTTGGACTAATCGTGTCGAATGCTTTTTTTAGGTCAATAAAAACACCGAGGCCTATTTGTTTTTGATCTATTTTGTTTTTAATTTTAGTTATTAAGTCTATTGTAGCAGAAAGAGTATTCGAGTGAGGTTTTAATCCGTATTGCTTGGGATAAAAAAGTTTTTTAGATTCAGAAATGTTTCTAGCCGATTATAAAGAAGTTTTTCAAAAATTTTGGATATCACTGGAAGAACAGATATTGGTTGGTAATTACACGGGTCAGACCTGCTTCCACTTTTATAAATGGGGATAACTTTAGCAATTTTCAGTTCATCGGGAAAAACACCGTGTTCAAAACATAAATTAATACATTTAGTAAGTTCAGGGGCAATAACATTTTTAACACACTTTATTGATTTTGTAGTGATACCATCAATACCAGCACCAGTATTCGGGTCCAAGCTATCAATAATTTTAATTACTTCTCCTGTGGTTGCTGGCTTTATGCACTTAAGTTCAGGTGTATTACTGACTTCTGGTTCCATCCATGAATGATCACTACTTGATTTTTTAATCATGTTTGCTAGAGAAGATCCTATAGATGAAAAGTAGGTGTTAAGGTTTTCACATATTTCCTTTTTATCCTTTATAGTTCCATTTTCTGTTTCAAGTTTATCTGGTCCAGTTTCGTCTTTAATTTTATTTTTGGATAAATTGTTTATTAGTTTCCACATTCACTTTTTTGGTTGGCATCCCTAGCTGTCAAAACAAACTTTTGTATCTTCTCCCAAAATTTATTTAATTATTGTAAAATTTGTGCATTTTTTTGTAAATATCCACCTCAAATTCAACCATTTAGTATCCTAAAGCAAAGATTTAAATCCATAGATATGCCCTTTCAGTACAAAGAACTAACGAAAAATTGTCATTACTGAAAGAGGTGCATGCACAAGTCTTGTGAAACTTGTGACAGTCTCTAACAAGCGCTTGTCGTGCATGTTCACATAGATTATTTTGTTTAAAATATTTACATAAAGACTTAATTATGCTGTCTTGTTATTTTTTTGCGGGGGTGTAAAAACACTAGTCGCAATACAAACAAGGATAAAGGTGTTACTTTTCATGCGTTAGTAATTATTATATAATTTAATGCATTTCTCGATTTAGTCGGGCATGGAAGCGCCCGGCCACCAAAGAATACGTAATCAGATAGTAAATAAAAGATCAACTCAATACTTCATGTAACCTATTAAAATCATATTAGAAAATCTTTGAAGTTTTAATTTTACTTTACAAAGCCGTCGTATTTTCTGGCTATTTTATGGAAATAGAAAAATATATTGGTTTATTTTATTCACATATTTTTTATCATAACAGGTTTTAAGTAATAATTTTCTTATTCTTAATTGTTGTAGACCATTAAAAAATATCAATGAAAGTAGCAATATTCGCGGGGAACATATTTCTAGCACTATACCAACCCAATACATCGTATGGGTAAATAACTGCAAAATTATATCGAATATTTTAGATATAATACACTGAAATTTCCAAGCAATTCGTAGGATACACAGTTTGAGGTCATACTTAAAGAGAAATAAATAAATTTTAATTATTTAATGAGTAAACTTAACCAAAAGTTATAGAATTCATTACGCAACGCATGTTACACTGATACGGACGTACGCACGGTGTTATCAACACAGTATAGGTAGTTAGGTATAGACGGCTTCACGAACGGTCCTCGATCTAGTAAAACTTTTTATTTACATACATACATACATAACTTCACGCCTGTATCCCTTATGGGGTAGGCAGAACATCAGAGGTTATAAGACCAACTGATGTCACGTTTGACTAGTGAGGTATTATAATGATTGCGAGGCACTCAAAGTTCTTATTTATTTATAGGGAATTCTGCTGAAAAATTAAGTAGTAGGTATTTAATTTAATTTTTTTTATTATTTTTTTTTATTTATTTATTAAAAACACAAAACAGATTACAGTCTTCTACACAAAAATAATATACCTAGATACAATTAAGTTTTAAATCTAACTGTAAGCCAAAACATGTGTTATAGAATTTTGTTGTAGTGTTGTGGTATGTAGTTACAGCATAAATTACATTTATACAAATTACACTAATTAAATATACAAAAACAAAGTCTTTAGTAAGTAACAGTGATAAACTTAGATATTAGCACTAGTAGGTGCGGACCCTGAGGATGTTGTTGCAAGATTCAATGACTTTTAAAAAAAAAATTATATACTAATCTTTTATAAGTAGTAAAATTACATTCAAATATATCTAAATCGGAAGCGTTGTTATAAATTTCATTATATTGTCTACACATGCGAACAATTGGGTTAAAATAGGAAGTATTATTCTTGTAAACATTTAAACTAAACATCTTAGGCCTTCGGGACCTATAATTAATATTTATGTCTATGGAGGATAACAATAATGGAGAATCCACCAAGAAGTTCAAGATTTTATAGAGAACATTAAAGTCACTGAGGTGGCGTCTAGTTTCCAATGAGAGCATATTAAAGTAAGTCAGTCTGTCTTCATAAGATTTTAACTTTCTGTGGAGGTTGTACCTAAAACAAATAATTTTCAAACAATTTTTTTGCAATCTTTCAATACCATTACAATGCACTTTGTAAAAGGGAGACCAAATAGCTGCACAATACTCTAAAAGAGAGCGAACGAGAGTATTGAATAAATATATTAAAGTCTGAGGATTTTTAAAAGGTTTTGTTATGCGACTAATAAAACCAAGCAGTTTTGAACATCTATTAGACAAATAGCTGTAATGGTCATGGAAGGTCATTTTATCATCGATTATTACTCCAAGATCTTTTGCAATGTTTCTGCGCTCGAGAGAATGATCACCCAAATGATAATTAAATTTTACTTTGTTAATTTTTTTGGTTATTGAGATGATAAAACATTTTTGCACATTTAAGACCATACCGTTAGTAATACACCATTCCTGAATAGTATCAAGGTCATGTTGTAAGTCGATAGCTTCCCTGATGGAAGTTACCATATTAAATACCTTCAAATCATCTGCATATAATAGACTTTGACATTTAAGGCGAATTACAAGGTCGTTAATGAAAATTATAAAGAATAACGGTCCTAAATGTGACCCCTGGGGAACTCCAGAAGAAGTGAAAACAGGAGTTGACACTTCTCCCTTGAGAGTGACTAGCTGGGTGCGTCTATTCAGGTATGATTCTACCCATCTCAAAAGTGATCCATGGACTCCAAAAGCATTAAGTTTCTGATACAATAGTTTATGGTTCACCCGGTCAAATGCCCTAGAGAAATCGGTGTAAACCGAATCAACTTGCACCCCCCTCGCAAAGGCAGAACACAAATAATTTTTATATTCAAGTAGGTTAGTTAAAGTCGACCTTTTTGGAACAAATCCATGCTGTTTAGGAGATAGTAATGGTTTAACGTGATATTGTAACCTATGACATACCAGAGACTCTAATACTTTAGCAAAACAAGAAAGAATACTCACCGGCCTATAATTTTCACAACATGATTTGTCACCGTTTTTGAAAATTGGAACTATTTGTGCTATTTTCCAATATGAGGGGAACACTCCAAGTTGAAACGACTGATTAAATATGATACACAGAGGCAAAGAAAGTTCATCGGCACACATCTTAATGAAATAAGGAGGTATACCATCGTGGCCTGCACCTTTAGATGGGTCCAGATTCTTTAATTTCGTTGTTATATCTTGTAAAGTAACATTAATGTTATGAAGAGAATTTACGTTATGATAGTCAATATTTACGTTGAGGTCACAAGGAACACTCTCGGTGTGAACAGAACCAAAATGATTAGAAAACAGCTCGCAGATACCCCTGTGGTCTGACGAACTGAGATTACCACAGTTCATGGTAGACGGCATTGAATCTCTCGAGCTCTTTTTACTATTCACAAATGACCAGAATGATTTAATATTCGTAGTTACGGTTTTCTCAATGCTAGAGATATAATTATTATGATCACAATCGAGTACAAAGTGCTCTAATTCAATTTATAAAATATGTCACCAGTCACCCTGTATACTGGGCACTTAATTTTTCACTAACATTGCCTATAAATAAAAAAAAGTTTTGTTACTATGTACTTAACTTACGTCTGAGTCAATCGCCGCACGTGACCTGGCACGCGGATCGCTGCAAATGCTAGTTTAACTATGCGTTGCGTAATAAATTCTTTAATTTTCGGTTAAGTTTACTTAGTAAATAATTAATATTTGTTTTTTATTATATTTTTTCTCTTTATGGATCTCAAACTATCACTTCCTTGAATTTCAAAAGTGACCCCGTATATCAGGTGGGGAGCAAGAAAAATAATAAAAAAAACTAAAATGCGTTAAGTACATGTATTGTCGCACTCATTTCTAACCAAAGGCTAGAATTTCATAAATTAATCTGTATAAAAAATATGGGTGGGTTAGTCTTTCCTGCTTGCGATTTGTTTGATGTTTGTCTAAAATCTGAAAAATTCATTCGATCCCATATAAAATAAAAATCAACTCCCTACTTTCATAGCGAAAACAAACAAAATTCTATGAAATTACATAACGTAAGAGTCTTTTTTTACACAGTAATATATTCGAAACATTACATACACATTCCCAAGAACAGCCCGCGACTTTTAATCATAGAGTTTAAATAATGAAAGTAATAATTGATAATTATATAAATGTAAGACTTCATTATTTACATAAACAAACACAAACAACAGAAAGCAAAAAATTAAAAAGTAGGTGCTTTTTGCTGGTCTTTAAGTTAACAATCCTGTAGGTATGTTTTTAATAAATAAACGATTTATAAATATTTATCTTTATTTTTATTACTTTGTAATCCTTTATAACTGTTTAGGCGTGTTTCTAGCGTAAGTTACATCTGATCTTATTCTATGACGTTTGTTGACGTGGACGCGCCGTGCTTGTTGAGTAAAAATGACAACGTTAAGACACGTACGGGCAAATCTATGGATTTAAATCTTTGTCCTAAAGCAGTAATTTTGTTGTGGTTAGTGAATTGTGAATTTAAAGTGCAATTTCTAAACTTGCCTAAAAGTGACAGGTAACGAACTTTATATTAGTTCAATTCATTGTTTCAAATTCATTGTTCTACTCCTCTGAATTTAATTTAATACCACCACTATCTAATATTTATTACATCTTATTATTAATAATAGGCCCCGTATTAACAACATAGTTCACATTGCCTTATAGTTCTTTTTCAAACTTTCGAACTTAGAACTACAACTTTTGTTTCACCTTATTTCAAACATGCTTACTCGCAGTGCTTCTGCCCGCCAGTTGGAAAGCCAACTCCAACTCGCGCTCCAAGAGCTAAGCAATTCAGGAAGCAATGTGAACAGTTATTAAAGGAAAGAGAGGACAATGAACTGGAAACTTTGAAAGTTATAAACAGAAATAGTAGTCTTAAAGCAGAATTAGTCGATTTGCAAAAGCATTACTTGGAGACTAGAGAGGCTAGAGATTGCTTAAGAAAACAGACAAGAGATTTTGATTCCTGTTATGTTGAATTTGATAGTAATTTGAAAAGCATAAACACATTGAAATCTCAACTCTCAAGTGCCCAACTACACATAATTAAACTTGAAAAAGAGGCACTCAAAGTTAACTCAAACCAAACGCAAAAATTTTTTGAAGAATTAGTCCCTAACACTTGTTCCACGTCAGACTCACCAACAGTCACTATTGACTTGACTGGTGATGAGTCCATTTCATACTTGTCTTACAAGGAAAATAGTAATATTAGTCATAATAAGTTAAAAAAGTATTTAAATTTACAAAGATTTATTAAGAAATCTAATAAAATTATAAAACATACATACATACATACATAACCTCACGCCTGTCTCCCCTTGGGGTAGGCAGAGACAAGGGAACACCAATTGCTGCGATCCAAACATACCTCTTTCGCTTCTTCCACGTTCATCAATCTTTTCATACATGATCGCCGGTTACGGGTACTTTTGACTAGGCCCTTTTTCAAAATGTCACCAATTTGATCGGCATACGTTCGCCTAGGCCGGCCCCTTCCAACAACACCATCCATTCTTGCTCTGTACACCTCTTTCGTAAATCTTCTTTCACTCATCCTTTCCAAATGTCCAAACCACCGTAGCATACCCTTTTCAATTTTAGTCACTACATCCTCTTTCAATCCGCATCTCTTTCTTATTTCACTGTTGCGCACCCTATCACTCAATTTCACTCCACTCATGCTTCTCAACGCTCTCATCTCCACAGCATTAATCCTACTTTCATGTCTCTTCTGCCACACCCAAGATTCACTACCATACATAAGTGTTGGCGCCAAAACTCCTTCAAGTATGGCCAGACGAGCCTTATTCGGTATAATTTTGCTTGCCATTTATAAATTATAAAAATTATAAAAAAGCAGAATTTATCAAGAAATTATGTAAATTTATCCAAAAAGCACAGTTCTGTGGTTGAGGAATGTAAAAATTATAGTCAAGAGGTGGATATCATGCAACAAAAGTATGAAACTGACATTAATTTACTACAGAATAAAATTGGTTCTCTGCAACAGTCCTTACAGGACATAACACAGCAGTATAATACTGCACGGGAACAAATAAATCAACATGTACTGGACATGGATGAGCTATTGCAACTGTCTAAATATAATGAGGAGCGTTTCCAATCTTTGACCAATACCATGTATTGTAATTATAAAGGCTCTTCTTCATTAAATTCATTAAGTGAGAAATCAAATGTCAGTTCCATAGTTAGTACCTAAGCATGTAAGTAGTAAAAGCCCAATAATCATGTATTGTGATGAAATAGGTAAAAACATGGGCAGTAAATTGTTGAACAACCAAGAGGATGTACTAAATTATTGTATGCCTAGAGCATCGCCAGAATGTATAATTGAAAAGGCTCTGAAGGGCAGGTACAGTCCTGATACAACTTTAATATTATTATTTGGGAGAAGGGGAAATGTGAGACAAAGTCAATTATTAATATATTTAGATAAGTTACAGGCCCTTACGGTATACAAAATTGTTTTGTTTACATTTCCTTACATAGGAGGGGCCGCCAGAGAGAATAGAATAAGATATAAATTGAATTTATTAATGCATGGCTACATGGGGTCTAATAACATATGTTTAAGTGAAACCTCAAGCATGTTGATTAATGTCATTGACATTAACTCAATTTGTAATTTTAAATTTAACTTGACAAAAGATATATATAATATATCTACTTATTTTTTAAAACAGATAGCACAAGTGCTATTAAACTTTTTATTTTTTAAACCAGCTAAGTATTTAGCTACTGATTCTGCTTTTATTGAGCAGTCTTGTATATTGACATGTCATAGTGAAACATGTTGTTCCACTACGCTGACAAGTTTGGGCTGTCCAAATTCTTTAAATTAGTAAATAAGACAACAGATGCTAAAGCATCTAGCAATATTTCAAGTGCTTTATATAATAAAAATTGTTTAAACCTGGTACATCAAAATATACAAGGCATCTCAGAGAAAGTCTTTGAAATTGAATTGTTTTTGAATGCCGAACATATAGACATTCTTTGTATAACTGAACATTTTTTGTTAGACCACCAGTTAATTATAAATTTTTCTCAGGACCAAGTTGCTAGTTCGTTCAAAAGACAGACAGCAATACATGGGGGCTCTTTAATAATATTAAATAAATCTTTAAAATTTAGAGAACGTACCGACATAGTGAGCCTATCTATTGAACAAACTATTGAAATATCCTGTGTAGAATTGACAAACTGCATAATTGTTTGTATATATAGACCCCCTAAATCACACTATGATAGTTTTGAACTTGTTTTAGAACAAGTATTGGATAAATTATGTAATAAAACTAAGAAAATATTTGTTTGCGGGGACTTTAATGTTAATTTATTAGAAAATTCATCATTGAGTAAAAAACTAATAAATTTGTTTAAATGTAATAATCTTAGTAACCTGTTCCTAGAACCAACTAGAATAACAAGGACCAGTGCAACTTGCCTAGATAATGTGTTTTCTAATGTTACTCCGGTAAGTTCATCAGTTATAAATAAACTAAGTTCTGATCACAGCGGTCAGTTGGTTACTTTTAAATACTCAAAGAAAAAACAGGTTAATAAGAATATAATGGTTGTTCCGGTCAATAAAAAGCGTTTGGAGAGATTTAGATGTAGTATTATTAAAAATATGCCCCATATAGCCCACTCCAACAATGTAAATTTACAATACAGTAATTTAAGTAGTATAATAAATAAACAACATGAGAGTGTATTTATTCCGAAAAAAGTCTCTCCAAACAATTGTAAATCCTTCAGTGATTGGGCTACCACAGGTATACATATAAGTAGAAAGCACCTATATGATCTCTATCATGAGAAATCATATAACAAAAGTGAAAGTTTTTGCAACTACGTTAGAATTTACTCAAAATTATTTAAAAGAGTATGTGCCGCAGCCAAATCTATATATCTAAGTAATAAGATAAAAAATAGTTCTAATAAGACTAAAACAACATGGAACATAATAAATAAGGAAACTGGAAAAGTTAAGGATCGCAATACTGAGTTTAAACTTGTAATTGACAAT
The DNA here is from genome assembly GCA_944452665.1 of Stenoptilia bipunctidactyla. NCBI lineage: Eukaryota > Metazoa > Arthropoda > Insecta > Lepidoptera > Pterophoridae > Stenoptilia > Stenoptilia bipunctidactyla. The sequence goes on along the minus strand of OX101724.1, from coordinate 395,348 downwards.
AAAACCATTAATGTAGATGAAAATGTTGCGACAGCATTCGAAAATTGTTTTGCTGACATTCCAGTTTCAACTACTAAATTGTTAAATTCTTCACCTGTGGTGGCTGAATCATTGCTGAAAAATCATGTAAGTGAGTGCAAGGAGTCTTTCAAGTTCCAACCCATAGACACCGGGGACATTTTTAAAACATTTAAGACAATTGATGTTAAAAAGACAACTGATTTGTGGGGCATATCTGTTGAAATCTTAAGTTCTATCATAGATGTAATAGCTCCTTGCCTTGTTGAAATATTTAACAACTGTATTATAAGTGGGGAGTTTCCTGATTTAATGAAGCATAGTAAGGTTATTCCTTTATTTAAATCGGGTAGCTCTACGGACCCTACTAATTTTAGACCAATTTCGATTTTTCCAACATGTAGCAAAATTTATGAAAAAATTATTCTCAACCAGCTATTAGCTCACTTCACAAAAAACAATTTACTTCATAACAAACAATTTGGATTCACAAGGGGTCGTTCGACAACTGATGCTGGTGTTGAACTGTTTGAAGTAATAGCTGGTGCCTGGGAGGGGCACAGGATGCTCTAGGTGTATTTTGTGACCTATCCAAGGCATTTGACTGTGTTCAGCATGACACTCTCATCAGGAAACTCCACCACTACGGCATCAAAGGCACTGACCTCAAACTTTTGAATTCTTACCTGAGTGATAGAATCCAGAAGGTTGAGGTTAACCGAAAAAGGTCAGCTGGGTCGGTTGTGAGAATGGGAGTGCCTCAAGGTTCAATTCTGGGCCCATTTTTATTTTTAGTCTATATAAATGATCTACTCTATACGGTAGGCAATAATCACGATATTGTATTGTTTGCTGATGACACATCATTAATTTTTAAAATGATAAGGCAGAAAACCAACTACGACGATGTAAACAATGCTCTCTCTAATGTAGTATAGTGGTTTAATGTAAATAATCTAGCTTTCAATGATAAAAAAACTAAATGTATAAAATTCTCCGCACCAAATGTAAAACAAGTTGAGCCTGATCTGCGGCTTAATGGGAACAGGTTGAATCTAGTAGATAACACTGTTTTTCTTGGAATTACCTTAGATTCTAAATTGCAATGGGGCGCCCATATCTCACAGCTAGCGAGTAGACTTAGTTCTGCAGCGTTCGCGGTAAAGAAAATTCGCTCATTGACTGATGTTAATACGGCGAAGCTGGTTTATTTTAGTTATTTTCATAGTATAATGTCCTACGGCATCCTACTTTGGGGCAATGCCGCAGACATTGACACGATATTTACACTGCAGAAAAGGGCTATTCGTGGAATGTATAAACTTGGAAGTAGAGAATCTCTAAGAGAAAAGTTTAAAGAGATTGGTATCTTGACCTTTGCATCACAATATATTTATGAAAACATTATGTATATTTATAAGAATAGTAGTAAATTTAAAACCATGAAAGATAAGCATGATAAAAATTATTCTGTGATGACAAGGAACGACCATAAATTAGCGTTTCCCAAATTAAGGCTGGCTAAAAGCACCAAATCATTTATGGGAATGTCAATACGTATTTATAATAAAATACCACAGTCAATTCAATCTCTAACGTTTAATAAATTTAAAAGAACTATCAAAGAAACATTATGCAAAAAAGGCTACTATAAACTCAAAGATTATTTACGAGTAGATGACAAAAGAGCGTGGGATTGATGTCTCCACAGGTTATTTCCAAATATTAAACATTAATCACTATGTAAGCAGCTTGGCTGCGACATGATATTGGCAAGCACGAATAGCTGTCTTCTGTTTGTTTGTTCATGTCATAGCAGAGCTGTATTTCTGCCAAATTGTACCTATAATAAGCACTTTTTACAAAAGAGTGCCGAGAGTTTTTTTTCCGCCGGCTTTTTTCCTCTCGGTCTACCTAGAGTTCTACTTTCATTTCGTTTTTTAAAGCCGAAGAAGAAGTAGTAGTAGACATCACCAAGACATTAGTGGATAATGGGCGATCATTATCTTTATAAGCTGAGAGACGCACACTTCTCGACGGAGGCCTTCCCCTGGATTCTTCATGTCGTCCGGACCCGCGCCGCCCTCATCCAGCATTTGACGTTCGTAAAGTGTATAAAATTACCTACTACGAATAAAAAGTTTTCATTTTCATTTTCATTTTTTCATTTTCATTTTCATTTTCCGAGGTTTAGTCATATTAGCCTTAAAACATTTATAATAATACGCATTTTTTACTTTTTGAATGTTCTGATATACACAAACTTTTATTTTTTCAAATTCCGCTTTTAATTTGGTATTAGACGAATTTTGTTGATATTTCCTCCACAGCAGGTTTCTTTTATGTATATCGTGTATAATTTCTCTATTAATCCAATCTTGTCGTGGGGTATTAAGGACCTTTGTTTTGGTTATTCTGCTATTATTCAGACAGGTACGAAGTTTCTCTGCAAGTTTTTCATAGGTAGGTTCCAAATCCATGTTACCCTTACAAGCATTTATAAAGTTTAGTATAGTCTATGGAAGTATATTCTAGTTTCTTGAGAGGAGGAGGCTTATAGCGTTCTATGTCTAGAATTATTTGCCTGTGGTCAGACATCGACGAATCTATCAACGCCAAGTGAAAGTTATGTTCCTTAAGATTAGTAGATACATGATCTAGTAGGGTTTTAGTGGTAGCTGTCGCACGGGTGCAATATGCTTTGCTTATTTTATTCAAAATTTCATAGTTGCATTCTTTCAATGTGTCCTTATAGTTTCGTGTTACTAGATCTGGCTTAAGTAAATCAAAGTTATAATCACCAAATACTATAGCTCTTCTCCTCTTCTGAAGTTGTTGCGAGTAGACCTCAATGAAATTCTCATTATTAGTTTTATCAGGTTTATAAACTGCACCAATGCTTAAGGAAAACTTTTCAATGTATATCCAGAGGTAGTGAATATTATTTATGCAATATTCCTCAACAAATTTGTGGTTAATGTTGTTGTGTACATAGATTGAGACTCCACCTCCTCTTTTGTTTTTTCTGAAGTTAAAATAGTGAGTATAACAAGGTATTTCTAATCTTTTAGCTTCCTCTTCACTTTTGATCCAGGTTTCCGAAAGTACAATAAAATGTATAGTTGTTGGTTATGAGGTGATAATACATCTTAACTCATCGAATTTGCCTGGTCGGGTAATACTACGGACATTGGCATAAAAATATTTTAGTGATTTCTTAGAAAAGGCTATATCAGTATAATTATCTGTTATTTGGTAAGTCATTTTCTCCTGGGGGCAGGTTAGTTTTTTGCATTTGTTTTATCAGAATATGTGTTCGACTTTTCTTGGGTTATAATTTTAGGTACGCCTTTTATAAATTTTATAACGAGGTTAGATTCACCACTTGCCGTACGTTTTAGGAGCTCATTTTTTAAGTTTTGCATATATTTTTGTTGGTTAGGAGTTTGGTCCGAATAAATTTTAATGTTTTCTATATCAAGATTATTTCTGTTACGTAATATGGCCTTTGCAATTTCTTCAGATGAAAAACAAACTTTTATTGCACGTGTATGTTCTGGCTTATATTTTCCAAGACGTATAATTTTATCAGGATGTACTGCTGTATTTAAAAGTTTAATAGTTATTCTTGATATCTCTTTATTTTCGTATTGTTGGCGTTGAATCAAAGAGTTGGTTACAGATTCATGACTTAAGATTTAAAATGGATTATTAAACTATATTGTATTTTTGCAATGATCAACGACACGTCTGCACTGTACGCACGCTCGCTGGTATCTTTTCGCTTCAGCTTTTCCTTTTCATCGTCTTTGCCTTTGCCAAAATCATCATCTACACGGTCTACAAGCTCAATGCTCTCCTCTTTGGTGAATATCGGAGTAATCTTCTTCGATGGTTTGCTTGCATTCGATTGCTTCTTTTCATTCACCTTTTTTTAGGGCTTCCAACCAAAGTGATTGAACTTGCTCCACCAGGAGAAGACGGCCCAGGACCTAATAAAGTGAATTTTAAATTATTCATTGAATCGATTGAACATTTTTTAACGAAGTCTCTTGTCAGTTAATTAGATTAGTTACCTTTCAGCGTTTCATTGCTAGACGAAGTCATTATCTTTGGGATAGTCAAATGAGTACTATCCTCCTCAGCCTTTAGTAAGCATATACATAATGGATAAATTATTTTCATTGTATAAATATTTTGCATATTTTATCAGAGCAGTCAAGTATAAATTAGCAATCAACCGCAGTTAGTGGAATTATTTGAAAGAGTACAATGACGTGTCTGGAAATTATTACAGGCATTTTGTTCTTCTGTGTTGTTATACCGTGGCAGCAGATAAAGTCGAATGCACTGGCCCGGCTGCCTGGGCAGACTGCTTCTCTTCATCTTCACCTGGAACATTTACATCATTAGAATGCTAATCGTTCGGCAGTTATTTAGGTAAGTAGGTATATTATAAAAAAAAAACATATTTAAAAAATTGAAGCGAACTTAAAAAATAAAAATAAAATTATTTCACACCCAAATAATAATTCACTTTTTCAATGCACAACAATATTAGTATATATACGAAATTTCGAAAAGATAGTAGAAATATGAAGAATTATGCAGTGGGTGCTTTTTGTTCACGATCTACAAGAAAACTTACTTTACCTTGATGTTTTCCAAAATCGGGCCTGCCAATCTTTGTCGCTATATTCGGAACCGTAAACTGTCAGAATTTATAATAGTAAGCAATTAAATTTTTGTTTTGTTCGCACAAAGCGCTGTCAAATGTTAATATCTACGATAAAAAGCATTCCGTGATGGGTGTGAGGAGGGTCATCCAGGAAGGCTAAAAGGATAGGCTGATAAGAGTACAGAAGTCTTATTAAATTACCAGAGACGGAGCTGGCAGCGCTGGTCTTCCTGGTGGTGTCGGTTGGTGGAGCGAGGCCGGTCTCCTGCTGGCTCTGGTCGTAGAAGACTGCCTTGAGAGCCTCGAGGACGGTCACTCCATCCATGTACACGTGGTAAGTCAGCAAGAACTAAATCTTAGATAAAATTATTATGTAGCGGATTTATCGAGTAAAGTTATACGAGTCGCTCATGACCAAATTGCAAAGAAACTGAAACATCAAGAGAAAAATCCAGTATAAAAAAATTTCATTACCTACCCACGCCTTCTTATAAATCCATTCGTTCTAGGTTAACTCTCGGTCGTGGTGCAAAAAGGTCCCAAGGCTACACTCCAGCCGCGCCTGGCTTTCCTCTTCAGCAACCACCTGTTGCCAGCCACTCGCGCCGGCCCCGGCCGCCTGCGTCTGCCACTCAACGCCCGTCTGCCGTGCTCGTTGAGGACGGAACCACTGACGAAATTGAAGCCAAAATTATCGGTGCTTTCCCATACTTACACCTACTTTTATACATAAACTTACTATGAGGAACTTTAAAGCCTATAACTTTTCAGATTCGTATGCAGAATTGTGCCAGGGAAGTTCACGTCGAAGCTAAAGGATCGCAAGTCTTTGCTTATCTAGGTAAGTTGTTAAAAGTTGGTTTTTAAGCTACTTTGGATACGTTTAGTGGATGGTTTGTTAATTGTACTTAATAGTATTTTAAGAGCAATGATAGAATCATTTGTATGACTTTAATATACAAGTTAATTAGCAGCCGTGAACGGCTTTAGCCGTATAAGTATTACCTAAATCTGAAAAAAAATCTTGATAAAATACAGTTTATATTCAAAGTAAGGTATCAAATGCAAGTTGGTACTGTTGTGAGGTATTTGGTGTTTGGTTTAAAAAAAAAAACTTTTTACTGCCGAAACACTTTATTTATTTAAGAAAACACTTTTACACTTTGCTACACGAAGGTGTCCCAAAATCAATTAATCTTAAGATAAGTGGTTATCGCGAGCTCCAGAGTCTAACTGACTGGATTAAAGGTTTTAATTAAAAACGAAAGCTAAATATGCAACTTCGCAAAATAATATAATGGAAAATTTATAGTGAGTTAAAAATGCTTAATCAGGCTTAGGGCCATACTAGGCTAGGTTATAACAGCCCCCTCGTTACGACGAAGCTTTACCCTTTAAAAATAAAGCGAAGTTCAAAAGGAAAAATTAATACAAAATAATATGTGAGCTTGACTTTTGGGAAACCTTTAACAAAATTTGATTAAGAAATTAAAATGCTTTAACATTATAAAAAGACAAAGACATAAAAGTTTGTAAAATTGAAACAACAGTTAAAAATTAAACATTTTAAATAACATAAAATCAAAGTTAAAATAAAATGTAAAAATTATAAAAGATAAAACACATTAACATAAATTGAAATACAAAATTATGAAAAGTTTAAGTTCCTTGAGGAGGACTTTGAAAAATCTATTTTAGAAAAAGACTTATAACTAGTTTCAGGAAGAGGCAGAGATTTTACAGATTTGTTTTCCTCTTCCGAAGTAGAAATATATCTGATAATTCATTAGAATTTGATACCTTAGATTTACTCTTAACAGATTTTTTATTATTACATTGATTAAATATTTGAATACAATTTTAAATATTTGAATACAATAACCAGAGTTAGATTTAGAATTACGATTTCTGAAACATTTATATAATTTGTAAAAAACATACAAAAATAATGAAACAATTAAAACATAAGTAAATGCAGAATAATAATTACTGTATCTAATAAAATGAGATTGACTTTGAAGATTATTTATTTCGTTTTCTAAATGATCCATTTCATGTGTAGCAAATTTTAAGGATTCCAAATTTATTTTACTCAATGAAATAGGATAAAGATATGGGAGTGTTTTATTAAATACAGGGTGTTCGGCAGAACGTTGAACATAGGCAAATGGTGGATGGGTGGAGTCATGTGCTACTTACTCAGCCCAATTTATTTGACCTTGGCCCCTTGGTTTTTTTTATATTTATTTTTTTGTATATTTTTCGAATTATATCACTTTTATGACTTTCAAGGCGAATATTTTTATTTACAATGAGTAAAACAGGCAAAATTTTGTTTTGTTTTTATTTTGAATGTTATCAGATTCTCATGTAATAATCGCTTAACGCTGATGTTACCCTAAAAAAAGTTATGGGTCCTCAAAGTCACAGAAACATGTATGAAAAAACTTAAAGCTTAATTTCAACTTTCATTTAAAAAAAACTAAAAGAGATTGAGGACTTCCAATTCTAGCAAAACATCCCTAATGTGTGACCTATCTAACGATATGTAATTTGTTTTAATTAAAAAAGAACTTCAAGAGTTATTCAATTTTTTATCAAGTAGATAAATTTTGACAAAACTCTACTTTTGTGGAAAGTGAAATGTTTTGCGAAATTTAAAACTGTTGAGTTGGTAATAATTAAATGACCGATGGAAAAAAAGTACTTTATTTCTTTATTGACACTCTCTAATAGTAGTCTAAGTGTTGGTTTTAGCCTTTGGCTTGTTATCAAATTTAGAGGAAAACTAAATCCAACGACGCCGTTGACTAAACGACTCACCTTTTGTTAACTGAGCTAATTACACAGAACAGGTAGAAATTTTGTTTCGCTCTTGCGCAGTCATAACGAATCTTATGTCTCTTTCACTCTCGGGGCACCGCGGACGGTGACGCCTCAGAGGCCTAAGGCGCAAGTGATTCTTTTTTTCAGTCGAGACCATAAAGTAACTTATATGTTGAGATAGAGATATCAGCCAAAACGGAGCTCTAGCGCCATCTAGAACTCAGTGACTGAAACTTTTACTAGAACCAATCGGGAACTTTCCCTGTATTTTTTTTAAGAATATTTAAGACTCCTCAAATATGTATATTATCATGATTATATGTATATCAGAAAATCGTTATCACGATAAAAATTCAAATAAACATGCAAAGGTCAAATTGCAGTATTCTTTCCGAAATCCAGTCGAATTGCCGCGTCAGAATTAAAAAAGGGAGCTTCAGAGTCCAAATGGTGGCCGGGTTGTGGGTAAAAGGAATCCAAGAAAAAAGCGATAAAAACAACATTCGAAAACGGGTACGCAGTAACGAACACAGGTAACGAATGAAAGATAGATTTAATGAGTCGGTTGGGTGATTGATTGAATGAACCGAAGAATGAAAGAGTCTATGTCTATGGCATTTTTCTAATTTTATAAATTATAAACAGCGCCATCTATATCTTAGTGATACTAACGAAATTTAGTGAAAACACCGTGGTCGAGACTTAACTGCCTCTGCGATCTTACGTGCCTGTTACGCTTGTTTTCGTTCACTGTTTTTTTGTTTATTGTTATTGTTACCACTAGTTTTGTTATTTTTTTTTTCTGTTGTGTAAAACTAACTGTGTTAGTTATGTAACTGGGCACTGTCCGTATAACTAACAATAAATAAATAAATTAGATAAATTAGAATTATTTCTGTTAAGTTTTTCTTACAAGAAGTCTGTTACCTTTTGTTATTTGTGTAAAAATGGCAACTTTTACTAGTGAGGAATACGCGGACATGTTGTTAGCGTATGGAAGTGCTAATACTTATTTATTTATTTATTTAATAATTTATGTACACACAAGGAAACTTAAATAGACAAACAATTAAATTGATAACAAGGTACAAAGGCAAAGCTTATTTCTAGAAGAAATTTCTACCAGCAAGCCTGAGGCTGGGAAATGAGAAAGAAAAAAAAACAAATTAAGTGCGTACAACATACTAATATAGAAAAGATATATAACATACAATACATACATAAACATACGCGTATTTCCCTTTCCGTGTTCAACTGGCGACACCGGTCTCGCGAAATCAACACGCTTTTGTTTTACTACGGAATCCTACGAGTCCGTGTTCAATTCGCGTCAACTGAGCACGCTTTTGCGATCAAGCAACGTTAAATGAAGTTTTACAAAATAGTGTGCAATTGAATTGAACACGGTTTTTTAACCTGTCTATTCGAAACAAATCCGTACTGATTTGGCGCGGTCGTAAATGTTCGGGATAAATCGTGCGGGCCGAAGCAGGCGAGAGCGCCCGAAGTTGGATTCGCGCGCTTCTCATTGCAATTTGTTATTGTTACTGTGCGTTTGAGGTTATATTTTTGTTTACATAGTGCATAATGGAAGAGTTTAAAAGGGTTTTCAGTGAAATCACCAAAGATTTTGAAATACTCAACTATGACGGACAGTCGAGTGACAGTTATAAGTGTAAAGTTCAGTGCTTATTTCATTATGACGGGGAATACGACGAAAAATGTGCTAGATTTGTGGAATGTTTTTCAAAACAAACAAATTCTAACTGGGTTATGAAAAGACGGTTTGCAGAACCCATACGTTATGAATTCAGAAAATTGTTTGTATGCCATCTTTCGGAAAGAAATAAATTGATAAATAAAACGCAAGGTGTTAACAGAAACTTTAATTGCAAGTCATCTCTTAATATAAAATTTTTAAAAACTACACCAAGTACTCTGAGAAGTTCAGCCCTGCTGAGAAAAGGATATAATGTTATAGTTGACATCCACTTCAATCATTCTCACAGAGTTAATGTAGCTCAATCGTTATCCTTGCTACGATGTTCGAACGATACGAAACAAATATTTATATCTTACTTCGATAGAGGTATGACTGCCGCGGCCGCCAAGATGTACCATGAATTAAATATTATAAGTACTTATGAAAGTGATGCCTATAAAATCTTAGCTAACGCTCAGCATAACCCTCTAGATCGTTAAGTTGTGTATCTATACGAACAATGGCGTAAACAAAATTATGGAAATAGAAATGAACAGACTGTGTTACAAATTTTGAAAAGAAAACAAGACGAGTTAGGGAAGTTGGGTATAGACTTGATCATACTGGAGGATCCTACTATTTGTGTAATTATTACACCAATAATGCAGCGAGTTTTCACTAAAGGATTAGCCGATGAAATTGTTTTTATAGATACCAGCGGATCATGCGATCAATCAAACACATGTGTAACATTTATTTTTGCAGCTTCTAATATTGGTGCGTTGCCTGTTGCAATAATTTTACACGCTAATCAGACAGAAGAACAATACACTTTAGCGTTCAAAACTCTGAAAGAGTTCCTCGAAAATAAATATAACAAATTATTTCAGCCAAGTGTAGCCATGACCGATGACAGCAGAGCTGAAAGAAATGCGTTGAAGTCAGTTTTACCTAACACCCGGCTTTTGCTTTGCATATTTCACGTTAATCAAGCAATATGGCGTTGGCTTTGGCAAACAGAGCATAATGTTAATAAAGATGACAAACAATACATAATGAAACTGTTCCGCAAAGTTATGTATTCAAATACTATAGCAGAGGCCGAATTAAATATGTCCATATTGAATGAACATTTAAAAGTCGTGACAAATTATAAATTACAAAATTATTTAACAAATATGTGGGCCCGTCGAGAAGAATGGTGTTTGTCATATAGGCATGACATTATCAATAGAGGACATAACACAAACAACTTTTGCGAGGCGTCTATAAGAATTTCAAAGATATTATATTGCAAAGATGTAAAGTTTTCAATATGTGTGCCCTGCTGGATTTTATCATTGACACGTTTGAAAATTACCACAAAAAAAGATTGTTGCAATTTGCTAATGGGAGAGAGCGAAAGTTAACAGTAAGCTACGAAAAATTTTGTCAGAAAAGTAAGTCGATAACTCAAATATCACCACTTGATGACACCTCTTACTTAATAAAAGAAAAAACAGACGTGTATGTAGTTGATTCTGAAATGGGAACGTGTGACTGTTTATCAGGGAAAGGTGGACGCTACACATATAATAAAATGGTAGGAAAGTCAAAACTGTACATTGAATATTTTTTTAAAAGAATACTTGGGGTATGATCTACAATCGAAACAGAAACAAAAACTATAGTTTTTAGAATTTTTGTCTGTTTGTCTGTTTGTCTTTCCGGGATAAACTCAAAAAGTACTGCATGGATTTACTTCAAATTTGGCATGAAGATAGTTAAAAAGTCGGGTCAACATATAGGCTACATATTATCACGCTGGCAATGTTATAATCGTAGGTGCGTTTGGTGCTGCATAGCGTTCACGCAGACGACGTCGCGGGCAGCAGCTAGTAGTAATAGTTTTAGTTCCTTCCTAAACCCGTGTGCTTTCATCTTCGACCTCATCGTCACTTACCATCAGGTGAGATTGAGGTCAAACGCGGGTTTAGTCACTTATAAAAAAAAAAAAAAAATAATAATAAAAAACATCTGTTCCTATTCGGCCGCATTCTTCTTAGAAACCGGTTTCCGAAGCGTAGTTAGTGCAGATAATTTTGAGAACAATGGCAAATCAGACGCCCTTTTGTGAATAAGTAGGTCCTCCCGCGTCGGGGAGAGGACCTACGATATCGAGAGCTAATCTCTCAAAAGGCTCTGTAGAAGTTGAGGTTATTTCCATAGGAGCTTTATGAGATTTTCTTAAAGGTTTATTTACCTGACACAATTTACAATTTTTTACATAACTCTCTATATCAGAGCGCATGCCTTTCTAATAATAGGCAGACTTAATGCGATTATACATACGGCTTGACCCTGGATGTCCTGCTGTTGTGGAATCATGATTTTCTTTTAAAATAATAGGTACTTCTACAGGTGAAGGGCAAATCAACTTATTTTCATTTTTATGAATTGAGAAAAGCTATCATATTATAAATCTTAGTGTAAGATAACTTTGAGAACGGTTCCGAAAAATCGGAGATAGCGAGATCGCATTCATTAGGGTAATTTTCTAAAATATAATTACGTAAAGAAGAAAGAACGTTATAAATAGTTTTAAAATTAATTTCGTCAAAATGATGTATCTTAGTAAAAAGGAAGTGATAAATTTTATTGTTCTGAGAATTTGTATAAGATTTAATAGAACATGGTTCACGTTCAAAGTTCATTATTTCTGACGTGTCAGCAAATTAAGATAAAGCCTCTGAGACATAAGGCATTGATTCATCAAAATCTAGAGAAGTTGGAATAGCGATTGATTTAAATTCAAATTCAAATTCAAATTTCTTTATTGCGTATCACTGTACAGAAAGGATCTTAAAATAATTGGTGGTTCTAGTGACGCCCTGCAAGGGCATTGCAATATCATACAATTTATGTAGATGAGAGGACATTTTTCTTAACCTAAGTTTATCTAAATAGTTATAACACTTAATGCTAGTTTTAGTTGGTATCTATATACAATATACGTTTATATTTCTTTATTAAATAGGTACAGTATGTGTTTATTAATTTTAATTTAATTCTATATTTACCTTATCTAATTTATCATCTAGGTATTCCTTAACTGTATAGTAACATTTTTTGATTAGCAATTGTTTGAGTAATTTTAAAAATTCTTTTTCTTTGGTTTTATTTTTCAGGGATTCCGGGAGGTGATTATACAACTTTATGGGCATTTCCAGCGGGCCGCGTGACAATAGTTTTAGTCGGGAAGGTGGAGCTATGAGTTGTTTTCTTCGGCTTGGTCGCAGGGAGTATTTTGTAGGCATATCTTCGCGTTTTGTGTAGAATTCTGGATATTTTCTTACGAACTTGCAAACCTCTAGTATATAAATACATAGAAGAGTAAGAATTTGGAGTTGTATGAAGTGAGGTCTGCAAGTGTTTTTTTGTTTTATATTGACTAGAATTCGTATTAGCTTTTTCTGGGCCGTAAACACAGATGGCGCATCCACGCTGCCCCTCCAGAGGATGACGCCGTAGCTGAGCCATGCGTGGGCATACGCGTAGTATGTGATAAGAGCAGTTTTTAAGTCCGTGGTCTTTTTTACTTCGCGGAGTGCGTAAGCGAATCTTGCCAACTTTAATTGAGTTTTATGAACATGTTCTTTCCAATTTATGTGTGTGTCTATATCTATGCCTAAAAGTGTAAATTTATTAACGGTTTCAATTTTTGTGTCTTTAAATGTGATGTTTATATCTATTGGTTTTTTTTGATGTGGGTGGAATGTAAGTATTTTTGTTTTCGTTAAGTTAATATCTAAATTGTGATTCTGCAACCAATTGTCCGTTTTGTGAAGGATAAAATTTATGTTTTTATTTATGTCCGAGGTGTTATCGCAAGAGGTAAGAAGAGAAATATCATCGGCGAATAATACACATGGTTCGTCCATGATTTTAGGCAATTCATTAATGTATATTAGGAACAGAAGACAACCGATTACACTGCCTTGCGGGATTGATGCTTTTATTGCAGTAATATCTGATCTTACCATTTGTATTTCGTTAGTAGTCGAGTTGAAATATTCTATTTCTACTAATTGTTGCCTATTTGCGAGGTACGAATTAAACCATTGATAAGGGGTTCCGCGGATTCCAATGCTATATAATTTATTTAATAGGATGTCGAATTGGACTTTATCATATGCTTTAGACATGTCAAGTAAGATCCCAACTGCGTATTTTTTATCATTAATTATTTTAAGTGTTTCTTGTATATATTTATAGACTGCTAGTATTGTTGAACGGTTTTTTCTAAATCCATTTTGGGAGTCATCGAATATCGCGTACTTTTCGCAATAGTTGTAGACACGGATACACATCGCTTTTTCAAAAACTTTAGACGGAGCCGGTAATAGAGCAATGGGACGGAAATTGTTTGGGTCTGTTTTATTATTTTTCTTATATATAGGTTTGATGAGTCCAATTTTCAACATATCTGGAAATACACCTTCCTTAAATGACTGGTTAACTAAAAGATAAAAAGGTATAGTTAGCTCTTTGGCACCATTTCTTAAGAGGCTGGGTGGTATTTCATCTATACCGTGACTGTTTTTATTTTTTAGAGTCTTTAATATATAACATATTTCAGAAGGTTGAACAGGGTTTAAAAATAATGAATTTTCTATAGAGTGTGTTGTAAAGCTTTGTTGCGTATTGGATATATTTACAGGTGAACTCATCTTGCCTACAGTTGCAAAAAAGTTATTAAAAATATTAGCTACTTGCTTCGGTTCTGAGACCACTGAATTATTTATGTCTAGTTTTATGTTACTTTTTTCTTTTACACGTCTTTTGTTTGTTCTTTCATTGATTATGCTCCACATTGTTTTAGCAATATTATAAGATCCTTATCTTTCGTAAGGTTTTCTCATATATTTTGTAGTAATCGTTAAGTATTTTGTTATCTGTTTTCATAATAAAGGATTTTAGGAGTCTCTTATTTTGACAAGATATTTTAATTCCTTTGCTCAACCAGTACTTTTTTGGTATAGTTTTTTCTTTACACTTTTTCTTTGGTATACATGAATTTAAAATGTTTATAAGTGTATCATGAAAAAGCTTATAATTTTGGTTAACGTTTTTATCTACTGTTATTATATTACTCCAATTTATATTTTTGAGCTGTGTTTTAAATTGTTCTATATTTTTACAATTAAACCTTCTTTTATATTTGACGAACTGCGTTGTTTGATTTGTATAATTTAATAATTTTAGTTCTATAATTGTTGATAGATGGTTAGTGAAACCAAAGTCTTCTACTGATGTACACAGATTATCATTAAAATTTGTAAACAAAAGATCTAAGCATGTGGAGGATGCTTTTATGATGTGTGTAGGACTTTGTATGTGCTGCTTTAATTTATATTCTGACATTAGCGTTAAAAGTTGCCTAGATTTTGGATTATTAATAAGAATATTCGTATTAAAGTCGCCTCCAATTATAATTTTACATTTTGAGTATTTCTTATCTATATATTTGAGAACTAGTTCAAGACGTTCGTAAAATAAATCATTGTTTTGATTATTCCAATATACAGTTACAATTAAAATATTTTCTTTAAGTAAATAGGTGGCGCAGATTTCTATCACGTACTCTATCGACATGTCACTAATTTCGATTATCTCTTTGCTTTCAATTTGTTCTTGAAGAAAGATGCAGACACCGCCTCCAATCCGGGTTTCTCTACAAAAGGACGCCGCAGTTTTGTATCCGCTAAACTGTATTAACTCTAATTTTGCTTTTGTTAACCATGTTTCTGATATGCAGATTGCTTGATATGATGTGTGTTCTGTAATAAAGGATTCTATAATATGTTGCTTATTATTTAGGCTTTGTAAGTTCTGAAATAAAAATTTATAATATTTAGTAGTTGTCTCGAAAGGAGTTATTTGTGAGGTTTTCTTCCCTATTATTCTGTGTATGTATATGCTGTTCACTATAGTCATAGTGTTGCTCTTTTTCTATGTGATATTTATTGTTTTTAGTTGTTATTGGTTTTCCTTCAATATACAGGGTGTGGCGTAATGAGTGGATAATCCTTTACCGACGGTTGGGGGGCATTGCGGCTGTTCGGAAAATGACAATTTGTGTTTAGTAAAAGTGTCACGGTTTTCGAGTTTTTGGGCATTTTTTAAAATTTGAAAAAAGTTAGACCTTTACCCACTCTTTTAAGTGCCAAATTTACAATACATAGAATTTTCTCAATCTGTTTTCTCAACAGCATTCAGTGATAGTGGTGCTATCAAAGGTAAACTACCAATTTTGTACGATAGCCAAAGTTTTTTTTATTTTTATTTTTAAACGTACAGTTTGTGCTAAGTTCAATTTTTTTCCCTAACTTTGGTACCTCGTGGTGTAAAAAAAATGTACGGTGACATGAGTGCCCAATTGATTAAAAAATAGCCTGTTTCATTACGATTCCAAAATGGTATAATTTACGATATTTCTAGCTTTCCATTTAAAAATATTGCATTTAAGGTGAGTCAAGGTCAATTTTCTTAGGAGGTTCTCTTACGCAAAATTATTACTATTGGTAATAGTTTTAGTTCATCTGCCTTTGTGTTCACAAAACCGACTCCTCCGTCAAGTTGAATAATAATTCTAGGAATCATAGCGCACCTGCGTTTCCTACTAAAGCTAATGTTTTGGTTTCTTCTATCATTTAACGAGTAAAAAAGATAAAAAGATAGCGACTCTATTGTTTGTCCTGGGGTACTCTACCTGATTTTAGGGTTCGTTGCCTTACTCCTTGCCTGCGTCACCCCAGTGTGCTATCATACTACTTTCGTGCGCCCGCGTTTTGCTCTGCTTTGGATTAGATTTAATTTACGATTTGGCCTGTGACCTCGGACTTGATTTTCTTTGTGATTTGGATATTAACTTCATCGATTTACTTCTGTGACCTTGGACTTGATTTGCCTAGTGATTTGGACTTGATGATTTGGTGTTGGATACCGACTGCAATGTCTCGCAACATACCGTACACTCCTATGGAGTATGCTAAAATGCATTTTATTTACGGTGAATATTGCGGTAATGCCAGTCAAGCTGCAGCACTGTATCGGGAAAGGTTTTCTCATGCACGCCATCCCGATTACAGAGTTTTTATAAGAGTGCATAATGCAAACATGGGAGGTCGAATTTTGGGAAGTGTCATCGGCGGTACTAGCTCGGGAGGCCAACTACTATACGTGACGATGAAAGTGTAATCCAAGAGATAGAAGCCGACCCGACCACGTCAGTACGAGCGGTTTCCAGACGTATAGGAATATTAACGAGGACGGTACACAGGATTTTAAGACAGGAGAACTTACACCCATACCATAACGAACCCTAAAATCAGGTAGAGTAGGTACCCCAGGACAAACAGTAGAGTCGCTATCTTTTTATCTTTCTTACTCGTTAAATGAAAGAAGAAACCAAAACATTAGCTTTAGTAGGAAACGCAGGTGCGCTATGATTCCTAGAATTATTATTCAACTTGACGGAGGAGTCGGTTTTGTGAACACAAAGGCAGATGAACTAAAACTATTACAAATAGTAATAATTTTGCGTTAGAGAACCTCCTAAGAAAATTGACCTTGACTCACCTTAAATGCAATATTTTTAAATTGAGAGCTAGAAATATCGTAAATTATACCATTTTGGAATCGTAATGAAACAGGCTATTTTTTAATCAATTGGGCACTCATGTCACCGTACATTTTTTTTACACCACGAGGTACCAAAGTTAGGGAAAAAAATTGAACTTAGCACAAATTGTACGTTTAAAAATAAAAATAAAAAAAACTTTGGCTATCGTACAAAATTGGTAGTTTACGTTTGATAGCACCACTATTACTGAATGCTGTTGAGAAAACAGATTGAGAAAATTCTTTGTATTGTAAATTTGGCAGTTAAAAGAGTGGGTAAAGGTCTAACTTTTTTCAAATTTTAAAAAATGCCCAAAAACTCGAAAACCGTGACACTTTTACTAAACACAAATTGTCATTTTCCGAACAGCCGCAATGCCCCCCAACCGTCGGTAAAGGATTATCCACTCATTACGCCACACCCTGTAGAGCTGGTTCTTTACTATAACTGCGTGTTTTCCTAGTCTTCTTGCGTTTATCATTTCTACTCGCATCATTTGCCGTTCTTGGCGTTCTTTTTTGTCCAGAAATTTTGTGACAGATAAGCGTGTTCCCTTTAGGTAGTAGGTATTATCCAAGATCTGTTTGGCTTTTCTTTTGCTAAGGAGCTCTATGACTAATGGTCGGTTATAGTTATTGGAATATTTTCCTACCCTATATGTGTCTTCGATATAACCCATTAAGTCTATGTTAAGGGTTTCTCTAAATAACTCAATTATCCTACAGTGTAGGTCATTTTCGTGTTCTTTATAATATTCTTGTAGGCCATATAGAACAATTTTCTTTTCATTGTTTATTTCATTTGTTCTTTGTGTTTTTGGTTCTGTCGGGCACATTTTATTTTGTAATTCTTGAATTAACTGTTTCAAGTTTTCATTTTCTTTCTGAAGCTTTTCGATGGTAAGATTAGTTTGGTGAAGTTCCGATTTTCTTATGTTATTTTCTTTTATCAGGTAGCTGGTTTCTTTTTCAAATTCTTGTTTGACTTTAACGATTGCTTGATTTATTTCGGCTTGAATAGTATTTTGCAATTCATTTATGATAGATTTATTATTTTCTTTAAGCTGCGAACTTATCATTATTTTAAGATTTTGTAGTGTTAGTTCTGTTTCATTAGCATAGCCCAGTGTATTCCCTGTAAAAATCGTGTCACCTAGTAAACTAGAGTCTTCCGAGCTCACTGAATCATTTAGTTTAAGAACGGATGGTTTTCTGATTGTGACGTTATTATTTTCAGATTGTGGAATGAATAAATATTCTTTACTCGCATTATGTATAGGTGTATTTAAATTACTTGTTTTGGGCAGTTTGCAGCAGCAGTCGGGACACCTCCACTCTTCCTTGTGCTTTCGTTGCATAGTGTTATAGTAACGCTTCGAAGAAACGCCCACACAGTCTAAGTCGTATGAGTTTTGGCAGAAAGCGCAAGTTAGGTGTTCTGTTTTGGGTAATTCCTGTCGGCATCCTGCGCATGCTTTACTAATTGAAGGTTTTTGTTTATCTTTATCTTCTTTTCTTTTATTATTCATACTGGTAGTGATATCTAGCGGTGAATAGCGGTACTAAATTGATATTCGTATTGTTGTAAATCTTGTTTGAGGTCGATGTGCTTTGGATGCTTTTCGTTAGATGGCAGCGTTGAAAAACTTTTTCTACTCGTCTACAGATGGCGTTGTTTTCAATAAATTATTTGATAAATTAATGCGTAATTAATTTCTTCTGTTTTGTGGTTATGCAAAGTAGTTTGTGTTCTTACCTTATAGTTTTAAAAGGCTTTTATCTTTACACTTCACTTATTGGTTTTTAACACTTTTCTTTTATGACTTTTAAGCATTTTTTGACGGAAATTTTAGATATTATGCTTGTTTTCGCGTACCGGAGGCCGATATGTTTTTTGTATTTATGTTGTGAATTTGCTTGTTTTGGTTCTTGACTACAATTACACTTCTTTATTTCACTTTTGTTCATGAGAATCCAAGTAGATATTTTAAGATTTTACACTTTAATCGTTTTTGTATTTTTTTTTATATCGGAGCTAATGTTTACACCGCGCAGTGTTGCCCTCTTTCTTTTACCTAAGGAATCTCGTGGATGGACGTGTAATACCATAGTCTTCATGCGCACTTTCCATCAGGTGGCATGGAAGACAAACGTCCTATCCTTACAATATAAAAAAAATAAAAGATGTACTAACTCCAGCTCACTTTCTAACTGGACGCGCAGGATTATCTGTTATAGCCACCGACGAAGACGCAAGAACAAGATGGGAGTTAATAAGAAAGTTAAACGAAGATTTGTGGAAACGATGAAAATCAGAATATTTGACTCAATTAACAACAAGAAACAAATGGTTAAAAGCAGAAAGTAACATTCAAATCGGTGATATAGCAATTATTCATGACGTCAGCATACCAGGAAAGTGGCCTATGGGGAAAGTACTAGACGTAAGCCTTAAAACGGAGTTATCAAGCGGCCTATAACAAAAATATCCGTTTTGCCTATTTCAAACACTCAGCAATCCTCATGTACCTCCTCGCCAAGTGATAACAGTCATCAGCAACCAGCAGAATCATCGTCGAATCCTACTCAGGGTCATAAAAAACAATCCACAAAACGACAAACAAACAACCTTTCAGTTTCCACTTTTATATTCACATTATTAACCTTATTTTGAACTTTTACGCCTTGTTGAGCCTTTTATAACATAACATCAATGCCTAACAACCAATCAATATACTTTGACCCAATATCGAAAATGCAGTTGATTAGAGATAAATGGACCCTTGTAGTGTATCATGACATGTCACCATATTGGCAGGGAGACGCAGCATTTAACAGAATATTTAAACATCTCGAAAAAACATGTGATATCAAGAACAATGATTATAATATGATATTATAAGTACGAGTAGGTACGGTGAACTACAATATTACAACCAGCTTTTACTAACTCAGCAATACACGGGGGAAGCCCGGCGGAGCCTCAAACGCGGGCTTATCAACGGTGTGGGTTATATTGAAAACAGCTTGTTCGGCGTACTAGACGAACGATTTGCTGAACAATGCGCTCGTGACATTGAACTGATTCGAACCGACCAGCATCACTTAGCAAACTAATGGCGTAATCAAACTAACATCGTAGAATCTGAATTTAATTTATTAAAACGCACAGAGCAGATTTTTGAAAAGCAGCATAAAATTATTAACAGCCGTTTGAACTCGTTAGAAAGAGCCACGAACGTTATTAACACAAATGTGCAGATAACTTCAGAATCCACAGAGTTTCTCATGTCATCTTTTATGGCCTCTAATTTATTAAGAACTCTGAAGCAAATTCAGGATGTGCTGTTAGAGACCCTAACTGATGTATATCATGGACAGTTTAATGTGCACTTGTTGACCTCAAATCAATTAACTTTTGAATTGACTAATATTATGAGTCACTTGTCAAAGGATCTAGCATTACCTATTGAAAATATTAAAAGCGATTTGTATAACATCTACAAACTATTAAAGGTTAAGAGCAGAATATCGCAAGACTATTTAATATTTGAAATTACAATCCCATTGATAAGCAGAGATTACTTCGAACTTTATAAAATAATAAGTGTTCCACAGCAAGTGAATGAGTTCGAAATTGGAGCTATACCGCTTTCAGATTACATCGCTATTAGCTTAAGAAAGGATTCATACATTTTAATTACAAGTTATGAATTACTTCAATGCCATGAACAATATAAACAATACTTGTGTCAGTTTCAAACTCCGACTCATCATTTAAAAACGAATGAGCACTTTTGCATATTAGGTCATAGCAGCGGGAAATGCAAGATTAAAAAGGCAGTCTGTCAGGATAAATGGTTAGCTCTGAACAATCCTTCATCCTACATGTTCAGCTATTGCAAAGAATATCCTCTTCGCATAATTTGTGAGCAAGAACTTAGCACCCAAATGATAAAAGGAGCTACTTGGGACCTGCCTGCGAAGTGAAGGGTCAAGATATTACATTGTACTCACATGACCACAAATTCCACAAAATAAACGTAGAAACTAAGTTTATCATACCGACTCTCTGAACTTAACCACATTATCAACGTAACCTTACCCTTACATAAGGACGATAATGAGCTCATAAGTTACTCGCTAAATAACTCCATCATTAGCTTAGCAAATGACATCAAAGAGATGAAAGCAGCAGACACAGGGGAGCAGGGGCTGTCGCAGCATGACATCCATCAGTACGCAGTCAGCTACGCGCCGCTGGCGTGCGCGGCTGCGGGCGGCGCGGCGCTGGCGTGGCTGCGACTCTGCCGCCGCCGCCCGCGCTGCCTCGTCGTGGCACCGGAGATCAGGGCGATGGCTGATCTCAATAGTGTAGTGAACAGTGTAGCTCAAAACACAAGCAGTGATAGTGCGCGAAACGTTACCGCGGCTAACGCCAAACGTAAAATATTCAGTATCGTAGAGAAGTCTGTTTAACTTAGGGGACTCTAAGGCTTAAATTTCTTAAAAAAAATTACTTTATGTTTTTTTATTAATTTAGTACCTTTATTTTCAACACACTTGCTCGTAAAGTGAGCCTTATTCTATTGAATTTAGAACTATAAACTGGGCTATAAGTCACGCGTGCATAATATATTATACCCTAGTGCATAATATAATGAATCCTACAAAGTTGAATTGTACCTTTGTGCAAATTACATGCGAGTAAACAGAGCATATTTTATTGATCCGGGTTATACATTAAATATTTTCAGAAACAACAAAGAGGTTTTATACCACTTCAAATCCATATACATTTTTAAATGTTTGCGCCTTATATTAGTAAAACAAATATGTATATCAAACAAATTGTTCACAATTTACAATAATTTGTTATAAAACATTAAAATATTTGCATTTACCACTCCAAATTAAACATTTTCACGTAAAATAGGCTGTATGTGCTAAAGACATTGACACATTTGGCAGAAAAAAAAACCTACGCGCATGCGCGAGGTTCGGCGCCATTTTTCAATCACAATTCACAGCTTTGTTATTAAGTGTGTTTGTTATTTTATGACCACGTATGTCTGTCTTTTACTCATAAGTGTGTTGAAAAACGTCGTATGTAACTCGTGAGCGTTGCTAATTACAGTCTCGGCTCATTATTAAGCCCTCGCTTGCGGCTCGGGCTCAAATCACAGCCTCGACTGTAATTAGCAACTTCGCTCACTTGTTACATAATATACTATTACAAACTTATTCATAAGCTTATAACATGTTTTTTACGTTTTATATACGGTTTTGTACTTAATTTTTTTAATTTTACATATTTTATACCATGTTAGAATTTTAAACTTTCTTTTTCTCGTGGTCGGGAGTATGTTCGGTTTGCAATCGAACACCCATAATCAGCAATATTTCAACTTATACCTAATTAATCAATTACAGCAATTTACTTTATAATTTATTTCAGTGTTAACCTAGCATTCGGCAAATACACTCGTTTATATCGGTTTATATCGTTTTATTCTATAGCAGTCATTAAAGTTCGGTACAGCCCGAACACAAGAAATCTTGAAAAATCGTACCAGCTGATAGAAGAGGGTATGGAATACATAAAAAAATTAAATTTTGATCATAACACTTTCATTATCGATTCGCAAAGAAAAGTGGGGTTCTTGGGTTTTATCGTTTGTTTACAAGAGCTTAAAAATCTTTGTGAAGGTTTACTTACACAAGATCCACCAAAAATGCTTTTTATATGTACTTATAAGTTATCTCTGGACCACTTTTAATTGTTTTGTGGTGCAGTGAGATCAATGGGGGCTTTAACAATAATCCTTTTGCAAAGCAGTTTATAAAAAGCTGCTTATACACGCCGAATTTAAAGCTGCAGAAGGAAATTGCATACGCTTAGAAGACATACCCATTTTAAATGTCACGAAAATAACAAATTATGTTCATATTATAAATCAGTCTCTTGCCAAACACGATAGAGGAGGCGGACCAAATATCTCAAAAAAATTCTCTGATCGACAAAGATGATCACTGTTATGTAAATGACCCGAGCCAACATACCGAATATATTGCCGAGGTAATTTATTATAAAACTAGCTGTTGCACGTGTTAGAATTTACTATTAGTACAGATCCATGATAATAAGTATTTTGTCAGGAATCCAAGATAGTCCAGGAATAGATTAGCTTATTTATCAGAATAAATGAGAGATATAAGGAGTTAAGTAGGAAAACACAGATTGTATAAATACATATAGCATATTTATTTCTTTTAAGATTTACCACCAGTTCGGAAAAACCTTAGTGAAGAAGAACTGGCAAGAAACTTCACTGGTATTATTTTCTTTCACAAACAAACTTAGGTACAATTAAACTTCATAAGTTAACAATTTATAAAAGAATATCCAAATTAGTAAAATGCTTATTTTATATTAAATAAGTAAGGGCTTTATTTGAATGTGGTTGTTAAATTAGTTTTATCAGGTAAGTAGGTACCTACCGGATAACCTCAATCAATCTAATGCAAAGGAGTTTACTTTAAAACAAATCTCAATAATATCAAATTAAGATAAGTTGTTTGTAGAAAAATAACATAGTTTAATACATTTATCTTGGGAAAATTACCACAGCAATTACTAAGTAACAATTCTGAATTAAAGAGAAATAACTTACACTGTATTTGCTTAACACACTAGTCACATAGATCACAGCTTACTATAGAAGTATAAATAAACGGATAGAAAACTTTAAACGTTTACAGCAGGGCGTTCAAAGGAAGAGTGCCCTCTCAAAATCATTTACTTCTTACAATGCCTCGGAGCAATAAAAATATGAAATTCCAAAACTTTCCATTCGCTTAAGGCGAGTATTTTCGACCGCAGTAGGCATTAACGCTATATGGGACTGCGTGGCGGGCAGTCGCGTAAATGAACACGTCAGCGCACAGAAATGTCACAGTATAATTAATAGCAGTAATATAGTAGTACTATACCTATGGTGTGGCTTGTTATACGAAATTCGTTTCTACGATGACTAAAACTTATGTCAAGGATGATATAATAGAATCTTTATTTTTTATTTATCTGGATTTAGTATTGCGATACCTATACTTACTATTTTATTTTTTATAAATATTGTAATTGCCATTTTATAGATGAAATCTTTTTAAATTTATATTCTTACTGAATTCTATTGTGAAAATCGTGCTATTTTGACTTGAAAGTATATCGTGGCATTAATTTATAACTTTCATAAATTATTTGTTCCAAAATTCATTAAAATCAGATAAGTAGGTAGTTGAGATCTTTTACGTAAGCTTTTATCTCTCATTCCAATCCAATAGGGCTGGTGTTTGAAAAAAAGTAGGGTTTGGGAGCTATTTTCATTACTAATTTTCCACAAATCGGTCGGATGGTTTGGCTGAAATAAAGGAACAGAAAGATAAGACTTTCGCATTTATTATTTAGTATGGATCCGTTATTTAGTCACTACAACACGAGTTAATTTGAGCTAAATAATGTAGCGTGAATGTTACAAATAATTATTATTTTTATGAAATGAAATTCAATCCACCCCTTCGGAATGTGCACCTGTTTACACGAAGTAGTAAATTTGTAGTAGTTAATTATATCTTAAAAATAGTAATGTATGATTATATTCTTAAATGTCTATGTATCGTCATAATGTATTAGCCGTCTAATCATAAAGCCGAAGGGTTTGTCTGTTTGAACTTTGAACTAGATTATTCGTGAAAGAACCGATCAGATATAATTTAATGTTACTAAAGTTGATGTATAAAGGTCCAAAACACTATATTTTTGAAAAACATAGCATATGAAAGTTTATCCACAAAATACATAAAAGGTGACCAATTTAAACTAACTTTTAACACTGTGAAATTATAACTATCTGGAATCATAATTTCAACACACAGGAAAATTGGTGGTAGATGCCATCTATATTCCCTTTCAAGAACGAAGTAAGTACTTTTTATATATTAATAACTAGGTACATCAAAACAATTGTAGGTAGCAGCATTACTCAAAAACATATTTATTGAAATTATAAAGATACCAAACTAATTTGATATCTGGAACTTTTGAAATAGAGTCTATTTTACTCGTGACGAAAATAAATACAAGAAGGTATTTTAACGGACAGACATTTTCAATCCATTATTTTATTTGACGTTTAAGTACAGGCAAAGCAATATTATTTGAACGTAACCCATTCAAACAAATTAACTGATATTCTTTTCGATATTAATAACTAATACCCATCTTAATCTCACCATCGGTGCTAATGTCTTATCAGCACTCATCAGTACCTATAAATTACCATTAGTACCTATCAGTAGTTACCCATCTGCACCGATAAACACCTATGAGAAGCCATCAGCACCTATCAGTACCCATCGGAACTCAATAGCATCTCTCAGCATCCTTCATTACCCATCAGCACCTATCAGCACATCTGAGCACCCAACATATCAGTACTCAACAGCATCTATCAGCAACCATCATTACCCATCAGCACCTGTCAGCATCCATCAGTTACAATCGTCACCTATCAGTAACTATCAGCACCCATCAGCATCTATCAGCACACATTAAAAAGAACACCTTTATAATATACAACTTTGCATAGGTGTTCTTTAATACTTATATAATATATATCCCATAACTTTGAGGTTTAGTTCCTTACTTAAAAAATAATACTTTTTGCCAAAGAATATGTGGTTCAAAAGTGCATACTTTCCAAGATATCCTCGGTCTTAATATAATGAGTTCATAAAATATCACCCGTGTAACATCTCATCCACTCAATAGACGCGTGTCACTGAAATCATACAATAAACAACAAAAACATTTTAAACGTTGAGGAAAGTTGCATACAATGTACACCGCAAAACGTCGCAAACTGTACCTACCTGTGCATAGCGATAAAAAAGGAGTAGAAAAAGCCACGTTGTCATACTTCGCATAAAGTTATTTTTGACTTAATTGAATTATTTTGCATGAAAAATAAAAACCAAAAGAAAATTGAAAAATTATTCACATGTTATTTGATTCTATTACACGGCCCCATCAAGACCCTAGAGTTATGGGAAATCAAGCAGAACATATTGTACATAATATACATGGCAATTTTTTTTAATGTCACTTGGGGGTAAAGTTCTCTTAATAATAGAGATAGCAAATTTTACTCCATAAAACATTCCTTTATTTTAGGAAAAATTAAAACTGTATTCAAAGAGTTTACAAAAATTGCTTCTTTACCCAGGAATCGAACCGACTTAAATCTAAAAATGAAGATTTCATGGTTTTCCTTTCAATGAATTAACCTAGTATGTGAGAGAGATTTTATTCTTGTGATTGGCTCTAACGAACCACACAATAAAATTACAGGGTGTCATTTTTACAGATTTTAGTCGGTTTGAATCCCAGGTGAAACGAGTGAATTCTTGAAAATCTTTGAATGCGGTTTTATTTCTGTTCAATAATAAAGGACAGTTTCTTTGGAGTAAATTTTGCTATGTCTATTATTTAGAGTACTTTCCCTCCAGATGGCATTAAAAATTACACCCTGTATATTTATCGATGTGCACCTATCAGT
Organism: Stenoptilia bipunctidactyla; assembly: GCA_944452665.1. Lineage (NCBI taxonomy): Eukaryota > Metazoa > Arthropoda > Insecta > Lepidoptera > Pterophoridae > Stenoptilia > Stenoptilia bipunctidactyla. Next base: position 368,845 of record OX101724.1, on the reverse strand, counting down.
ATCTACGTTGGAATTGATGTGGAGAGGCAGCCCACAAGAGGTGATGCGTTAATATTAACCCTGTATACGTACGTATAGAATAATAATCCTCCTTTTGTTTTCGTCGGGTGATTACGTAAGAAAAGATTTATCGCAAAATAAGTATATGCTTTTTTGCACTTGTTGTCTAATAAACTTAAAAAAAAATATCAGAAACAAGTTTTTAGCTCTATATTCAGAAGTGATAATTGTTTATAATACTCCCTTAATTTATCAATCAAAATATAAAATGTGACTTAACAAAAATTAAATAATTAAATTGTCGTACTGTTACGTGTACGCTATGGTCAAAAAGACGATCAATTACGCGGGAAAATTGGGAGCAAAAGCGACACAAGTCCTACCTCCATGACGCCTCGCGTGGTACTGAATTGTATCGCACCGTCGTCTTTATTATATTATATTAGAAAAAATAGAACGGTTTAAGAAAGAAATTATCCACAGAAATTAATTTTATGCTACATTACCAATATTATGACAAGTTTTTGTAAGTATGAGTTTGATATTCTCTTAGAATATCGGAAAATCACTTAAAATTTTCATCTTTTTCGTAATTTTTTATGATCGAGTAAAGTTTTCAGTATCGTGTTTTGATCCACAGATTTATAAAATATATTAAACAAACTTCAACATATATTTTTATCCGATCCAGACAAACAATATTGGCCGGTTGTAATGAGTTTGAAAACGCATAGATTTCGCGAATAGGGCCCTTAAGAACAAAACAACAATCCGCCGTGAGATTGTTTGTTTCCTAACTGCCATACATTAACTTACAACTGAGCAACTTTTATACAATTTATCTAATTTTGTATCAGTAAATCTTATAAATTGTATCTAATAATATTTAAATACATGATAAATGATTTGTTGTAATTTAACTTTATCAAGAATATTAAAAATAATCAATATTAAGGATCAATTTGAATGGCTATGTCATATTGTTCTGCTATGTTGGCTGCCATGTTGAAGCCAACAAATCCACAATATCAATGAATTGGAGATACAATCAAAGTGAAACAAATCTTAGTAATAAACATATGCTAAGTACCTACATAGTTATCTTATCATACAATTTACATAACTGTGGGTTTTGATAATAACAAAGATCATCTGTAATAGTTCCATTTTGTCAAGTTGGTATTAAAAACAGTGGAGATTTCGCACAAATAGGCGAAATAACAGATTCAACAAAATGCAATTTTAACTCTGGCAATAAAAATGGAGTGAACTATTATAAAAATATATATCTAACACACGCGATTTTACCCGCGCAATTTCAGTTGCCGCTAGATTTTCGGGATAAAAAGTAGCCTATACGGATTCGGAAGAATCCCTCTAAGTAATGGTAAAAATAAAATTGAAATCGGTCCAGTAGTTTTTGAGCCTAACAAAAATACAAATTAGAAAAAATAAATAAATAATAATAATAAATAAAGAAAGTGTAACTCTGGCACAGAAAATATACAACACATAACAGGTTCCTGTAAAGCTCTTGTACAGACAGACTATAAGCATAGACATGATCAAACTGCAGCGATAATACACCAATACCTAGCACACAAATTTAAATTCATAGATGAAAAAGTAGCCTATTACAAGTACAAACCCGACCACGTTTTAGAAAATAGACATGTTAAATTATATTGGGATCGGACAATTTATAACAGACAAAACAATTACAGCTAATATACCAGATATAACAATTCATGACAAGGTTCAAAAAAAAATATTCTTAATAGATATAGCAGTTCCCAATACAAATAACATACAAAAAACAATCAACGAAAAATTAAATAAACACTTGGATTTAGCAATAGAATTACGACGACAATGGAGAGCAGAGACTGTACAAATAGTACCACTAGTGGCTTCATCAACAGGCATCATACCAAAACATTTTAGAACCAGTTTAGACACTTTAAATATACCACACCACCTTACTTATACCATTCAAAAATCTATTATACTTAACACCTGCCGTATCACAAGGAAGTTTCTAACGTCTGGAACAAACATAAACGAAACAACACAACTTTAACATGCTTGGTTTTAGGCCCGCATTGTTAAATAACTTACCTCTTTTAGAGAGAATATCCTTTTTGATATATACATATATTAATAAATAATAATAATACATATTTTTTATTAGAATAAACTGAAATAAACATATAAACGTCCATGACTTGACGACTAATATCTGTGTTCATCACACAAATATCCATCGCCGCCGGGATTCGAACCCAGGACCTCTGGCATAGCCAAGTATATTACCGCTAAACCAGCGGGTCGTCACATATATCGGGGTTCGTAATAAAAAAAAATAAGAAGAGTTTGGTATGTGAGAATTGTTTGTCAGCTTTAGAAGGTCCTAAAAGAAGTTCATTGACAAATAAAAAAGATAAAGGAGGTCTAGTCTATCCAAGTGATGATGTATATTATATTTGTAAATTGTGTGAAAAGGTTTTACGCAAAACTTTGATATGTACACATCATAGCAAAATAGACAACAAACATGTAGGTATACAAAATGATCAGAGATGTGATATTACAGACTATGCACTCCTCAAATTATAACAATATTTTCCAATGTTTAAATGAACACGTGACAGATTTCAGTATTTTTGATGATCATAAATATCTTCTCATAGAATCAATTTGCGAGATATATTTACAGCTCCGGATTCATTTTGTAATGAAAAATGCTGTAGTTGAAAGCAGTGTCAGGAATATGTACACTAAATTAATAAATAATAATAATAATAATTTTAAATAATAAATTTTTAGTTTTTTTTCCAATCATCAAATCAAAATGCCTTTTATTTATGTCAGCGTAAATCAATTATTACAATTATGTATAACTAACACTTCTCGATATTCAAGCGATAATATCGATACAGTTGTCAGGTCCTTATTTACGCACACGAATACACATCGAGAGCTGCACACTTACAAAAAACGGACACGCGAAAAATCCAAATACTACGTCCATTGTGATTCTTGGTCCGACCGAGACCAACAGCCAACTACTTGTCAACAGAGGGAGTCGTTGCTCTTCTGGTGAGTGAGTGTAAAGGTAAGCGTCCACAGGTCGGTATCGTAAGCATCGTACGTATCGCATCGAATGGATTGTAGTATTATTTGTATAGAAAGTCATACAATTGCGTCCACTGATCCGCACTGTACGGATCGCACATCGGCAATGCCGACACTGATGCTCCGAGAGGCAACTGTTGCGTTGCATGCCGATGACGTCATACGGAATGCCGATCAGTGGACGCGCCTCTCTGTGTGTTATATTAGCAAACTGTTTTAGTAAACGTTCACTTTTCGATCTCTTCTTGAGTTTTTTTTTGCATTTTCTTTCTCTTCTGCTAACAAACAAGCAATAACGAATTTTTCATCTTCGCTTTCCTCTAATCTCATAAACACTATTCGCACGTACGGTCATTACGAAAATCCGAATGAAGTTTCATCGGCAATCCGATTGCTAGTACTTGGGTCGGCAAATCCATTCGCTACCGATACAGTGGTCGCACTGTGAAAAATTAATCAGTTTGCTGCGATGAGTCCGATACTTACGAAGCGGACATGTGGACGTTTACCTTTAGTTTGGGTTTCCATTTCCGGATTTTCATAAAAATTTTGCGAACTAGGTTGTGTAGTGGATGAACGGGAATGCGGCGTGGCGAGGTGCAAAAACGGGGGCGGGTGTATGACGTGACGCCGCCGCTTGTCTCGCGCGCAGTGCATCATAGTAGTTATCATCGTACTGAGCGCAAAAATGCACAATTTCAAAAGTATGCTTCAGTGGAAACACTCACCACTTTTCACCAATCTTATCCGCTCCTCTGCGCCCAGCTCCGCGTCAGTGGAAACGTAGCCTTAGCTTGCTTCCTATTACACGCGGCGCGTGCCTCGCCGCTTATCTTAGCATTTCCATAGGTTTTCCGTATTTCGTGAATTTCACCCTTGCCACTGACAATGTCATCCTAGCGCCAAAAGATGCTTGTCAAACTGTTATCATTTTGACATTACGGAGTAATGTCACAATACCCAAAATAAACATTTATTTTAAAAGTATTGTTATATTTTCTTTCGTTATATTCAATTATATTTTTTTCTAAAAACTTTGGAGCGAGCAATATTTATTGCTATTAATTAATATACATTCTTAAATGCGTAGCCCGTGAACCAAAACCTGCTTGTAAATAATGGCCAGTGGTAAAGGTGGTAAAAAGGAATTGGTTAGTAGCTAGACGGTAGTCTATGTTCGTTAGTTAAACCAGGTTAGTACTGGAGTTAGAGGTTGATATAGAGTCACGGAGAGTTTGTACACAAACTACAAACTCGACCTAAAGCTCCGAGACCAAGATGTACGACATGCTTCTCTCGAAGCTGTGCCGTAACTGTTGAATACCTATGAGGTGTCAGTTTCTAATTGCAGTTACGTGCTTCCTTTGTTGTGACAGGTCATCGTACTAGTAATTAATAGCAGTATAGCAACGAACCTTATATAAATTAATAGCTGGCAAATGTCTTGTTTCATTGCAATGTGTTAAAAGCATTTACATCAACCGTGGAAAACAACCAACCAAAATCAAAGGCTGCTCCAAATTTGCAGGGAGGGATGAGAGCCGCGTGGGACTGAGCGATGAGCGGAGAACCCGCCGGGAAGCCTTCGTCCAACAGCGGGCGTCTCCCGGCTGATGATGATGATATTGATAATTCTGATTTATTATTTAACGACGACCGGCCGCGGTAGTGGTAATTGATAGCTTTTTCTCGGTGTCTTGTTTGACTTTAATCTCACCTGAAGGTAAGTGAAACTCAGGTATAAAATGACAGCCAAGGGAAATTAAAGAAATTGCTCTTCACAGAGCATTATCGGAACACAGCGCCGGAGCGATGATATTTTGCAGCAGACTCTGTATAAAAGCTGATTGAAAGCGTCCTGAAGGCGCTTACAACCAAGCGCTGAGGTGCTATATATCCATTAGGTATCTTCTGACCATAAAACAACAAGTTCTTGAAATACCTTAATTTGGGTTAGGTAATTTGGTGTGATTGTTAGAAATAAATTTATGATTAAAATATGTCTGTAGGATCCCGAAGAGCAGGCAAAGAAGAAGTTCCGTTCGAAATGTCAGTTCCGCGCCATCGGGCGGCGCGTGATGGAGAACGTGTACTGGCTGATCGAGGGCGTGGACCAGTACGAGGGGCTGGACGACGTCAAGCGCCGCGTGCAGCAGGCTGTACACGGGAAGGTGCAGAAGGCCAAGACCAAGCAGCTGCTCTCCATACAGGACAAGGCCATCTTGAACAAGTCCGCCAACGAACGGACTGACGCCGAAAAGAAATACCTCTTCAGGATCATTGGAGGCCTCAAATGTTTTAAGAGATATCCGAACGTAAGAAATTAGAATCTAAGTATATTCCGTCTCATTTAAAACGCTTTCTCAGTGCTGTAGGTTCCTATAAAGAAATTACTAAGCACAGTTGTGTAAATATTTTTTAAAATATTGGATCATAATAATATCACTTAAAGTAATTAAATAGGTAGGAATCATGTATAGGGCAAAGAAAAAGTTAGACATTCAGATATTAATTTGATAAGGGTTACGGAAATTCATCATAATATCTTCTATAAGCAGTTATCTTGCAATTTACACAATTGCTTTTTTTCTGTGGTCAATACACTCCAAAGAAAAACACGGAGCAGGGTATAGAGTTCCGAGCTTGTGTTTGCTGTATTTCTTTCACTGCTTGCTTCTAATACATTATCCGTTGTCTAGTATTCATAACACAGGTGCATCATAAAAAAATAATAGAATGTTGAGAGAATGTCATAAATATTTATTCATTATTTTATCTACTATTCTGTACTTTATTCTGTTTTCTTGACTAGGCCGCGAACTTTTCAATCCACCCTCGTACTTATCATTATTCTACTTATGAGGAAAAACGCACGCAAATCCCACATCTCGCGGAATCAGCAATATTGCTTAGTTAGACATTGGAAGTGTCCTAATTTCTTTGCGTAGATACTTAGTGAAAGCTAAGTTTCAGTAAAAACTGTAAAGCTCTCTGTACCAACAGCACGTGAAGAAGAAGCTCGCAGCCGTGACGTACTTCAAGTACTACGGGCCGGGCCGCGTCATCGTGCGGCAGCACCACGAGGCGCACGCGCTGTACTTCATCGTGACGGGCGAGGTGGTGGTGAGCCACATGGTGCTGGACGAGCTGCTGGACGAGCTGGTGGCCGTGGACATCGGCACCATGTACCCGGGCGACATGTTCGGCGAGGTGTCGCTGCTGCACAACATCCCGCGGACGGCCACGTGCACCACCAACGGTAAGCACTTTGTGACAGCCACACAGTCGACGGCCTCCGAGGCAGTTGAGCTGTGGCGTGACAGGTTTGACAGGGTTGACAGCCAGGGCAGTAAATAACTTTTTACCCGAGTACGGCGAAGCAAAAAGGAGGGTTATGTTTTGACCTGTATGTTTGTATGTGGGTATGGATGTTCATCTGTTCCCTCACAACTTCTAAAGTAGTAACCATAAGTGGACAAATGAGGTGTCCTTAGAAGCGTCTTGATTGTCCGCTGGTTATAGGCTACATGACGTTATGTTAAATTGACAACAGCACCCTATGGGGGACTTCCAGTAAAGAACTAAAAAAAAAATCTCGATGGTTTCGTGTAGGGTATCAAACGAAAGAGCTTTTTTAGCACAGTTCAAATTATTAAATATTATTACTCCAAAACATGTGAAATAATAATTATAGTAAAAAATTAATTGTTGACTGTTTCGTGTGGGGTATCAAATGAAAGAGCTTTATTTGCACAGTTTAAATATGTAAACACTATTACTGAAAAATAAGTGAAAAAAAATAAAGTTAAAACTAAAACCCGACTACTTAAACACGCTCTAAAAAGTAGGAAACAAGTACCTAAGAGGTAGTCTCTGCTGAGGCGGATTTTAGTTTTTGAACTTTATTTTTAGTTATTGTTCTGATTGTATTCCTACTTCCAATGTGTGGCCCCCATATCACAAGCTTATTAAGAGCTTACTCTGGAGACACATACTTGGTGGTGTTAAAGTTAAGAAACATTATCTCAGGCTTGTATTATGAAAGCTTATGCAAATTTGAACTATGCTTGTATAGATTTTTTCAATTATATGTATATAGATTTTTTGACAGCAAATCATCTAGTAAACCTTTCATAATATAGGCCATAATAATATATTTATTTTCAGTCTACGAGAGTAGCGTTCAGGATATATACAAAATAAAAATACGAATTGTAAAAACCAATTAAGAAGGAAATAATCCACATGAAGCTTTGATAGAATGGTTGTGTTAATCCATGGAATCTCACAAACTGCAGACTTTGTTGCCCCTCTTTTTTTAATAACAGCAACATCGTTTACTCAAAATGCGTTGTAAAAACTTAAGACTCGGCTTATCTTATCTTACTAATATTAAAAATGTGAAAGTTTGGATGTCTGGATGTATGGATGTTTGTTCCTCAATCACGGCAAAATGTCTCAACGGATTTGTACGATGGTGTATGGTGATAGTGTACAGTCTGTAGCATGGTGATAGTGTACAGTCTGTAATAGCACATAGGGTACTTTTTATCCCGATATTCCCACGGGATTTAAAACGGCGCGGGTAAAACCGCGCGAAACAGCCAGTTTGTTAATATTTTGTCAATTTATGTGTTTGCACACAACTTCATCAAGATCCTGATTTGGGCTCGATAATGTGGTTGCATAATAGACATATTTATGTACAGAGCTGAACAAGGTTTAAATCAAAATTCATAGATTGACCGATTTTATAGATTAATACGATGTCAAACAACCTGCTTGACTAAAGTTTATCATGAAGTTTAAAAAAATACGATCGGTTAAAAAATTAAAAACATGTTAATAACACTTCGTTTTCAAAACTGAATTCCTGCTGGGACTCCACCCCAGGACCTTTCATACTAAAGGCTTTCACTCCATCAATGCGGCACGGAAGTTACCTAAATATTGGAAATTCCTATACCGTATATTTACACCTACTATAGTTCAAATAATAGATGTTTTAGAAAAAAAAAACAAATGAGTTTCAAACAAATTATATTGTAAACTACACGTTAAATATTAGCAAATGACTCAGCTATGGATAGGGTTAAGTGGGGCACAGTGTGACACGGGGTTCACTGTTACAGCGCACATTATCTTCTTCCATTTCTTTAAGTTTTATAATGTTCGTATACGGTTTGAAGAAACACATATGCAGCCATCTTAAAACAGTTGTAGTTCTAACAAATTGTACGGGATTGCAGATTAATTGTTTGTATTTTATTACGACCAGGAAAAGGGTTTTTATGCAAGACACGATTACATCTTGAGTGACAATTTATTAATAAATAGAAATAGTTTATATACTTAAATCTACGTGTATAATTAACTTTGTTAGCAATATTTTATCTTATCTAAAATGTAGTAAGTATCTAATAAATGTGCACTGGTCAACATGTTTTTATCAAGCACGTTATATAGATATTAATATATTCAATCTCTGTGGGTCACGTCTGAGGACGCCACATATTTTATTTGTTTAATTGGATTTGCAGTTTGATTGGATGCATTTTATTTGTTTTGTCACACTGTGCCTCTCAATACAAATTATTGTAGTATTCACCAAGCGATGCCTAGAAGGAGACTTTTGAAGGAATATAACAAGTTGCCAACATAACCATGAATTTATTACAAACCAAATAGGCAGTTGTATCGTATTCTATTCTCGAGCTTCTGAAATAGGTACTAATCTCTTGATGTTTAGCTACGAAACTCAGACCAATTATATTAACTAGTCATGTGCAGTACGAAACAATGTATTTGCGTATCGTAGGCGGCAACTCAATGAAGATGGGCGTTCATCGATCAAACCCACCACGCCTCGTCGCCTGGTTACCAAACACTAGCGGTAGTTCAGCTGCGTTGTGTTGAGCAGGGCACTGCGAGCTGCTGGTGCTGATGAGGGAGGACTTCAAGAGCGTGCTGCAGGCGTCCATCCAGAAGCAATGGGAAGAGGTGCGCCGCGCCATGTCCGCCTTCACATACTTCGATGCGCTGGATGAGGTACGTGACACGCAATTGTGTTAGGATGTTGTAAATTTTACATATCTTGCATAACAGTGATTATGATATAATTGTAGGCGAGGCAAATCACCATAAAGTAACCTGTCTCCATGGCGAATTTCTCTCGAGACATCTCTTGCATGAAAGAAATAGTTGTCATTGCATTTAACAAACATGGCCGCTTCTAAAATGTACATACAAGGCAATGGCAATATATTTAATAATTTGAACAAAGGTTTGCACGTTTCACCCGGTTCCTTTCCTAACATTGCTCGGATACATTTTTTTTGCGCAACGAAACTCCTGTTAATTTCCGTAGAACCTCCCCACATTAATAATCCATACCGTAGAGTGGAAGCCACATAGCCGTGGTATGCAGTGAGCACAGTTGACCGAGAGCAAGTCTTTCTAAGTCTTTTGCACATTAAGTTATTAAGTATTAAGTTTTTTGCACACTATATCAATATGGCATTTCCAATTTAGAAATTTATCAACATTTAATACTAGGAATCTCGTATTGTTTACTTCGCTTAGCTCATTATTTTCATATTTTATATTAAGTTTTGATAGTATCTTGCTTGTATTAAATCTAACATAATTTGTTTTATCCAAATTTACTTTTAAATTGTTATCAGATAACCATTTAATTATCAATTTAATAGTATTATTAATGTCGTATTCAAAGGTTTTATTGTCATTATTACTATTCTCTATTATTATATAGAATGCAATAAGTAGGAATTGGTATTAATATTGTGCCGTTGTTTTCTTTTATTTTAGAATAAGCATCCAAGAAATGTCTAATCAACTGACTTCCAAAAAAGGAGGAGGTTCTCAATTCGTCTGTATGTTTTTTTTTTGTGTCTTTGTCACATGATATTTTGGACAATCATGAATCGATTTTGAAAATTTCTTATGATAAAAGATACTTCATAGTTGGTCCCATATAAATTTCATCGATATCGGTTGAGTACTTCATTGACAAATTCGAGTTTTTGGAAGAATATGTATGATTTCGGAGAATGTATACGTTGATGACATTCTAACTCATCCAAAGTTTTGACGTGAAGTCGGTTTTTTAATGCTATGCATTCGTTGATTATTTGTTAAATAGTTATAGAACATTGGGACTATTATGAATAAGCAATGTTGACGCGGTTCTGTCTCACTACAGCTTCTGTTGTTTCTGAAATTTCGTATAATGTTTTCGTAACTGTGAATGCAGAGCATTTAAACAACCGACCTCACGTCAAAACTTTGGCTGAGTTGAGAATGTCATCAACGTAAACATTCTCCGAAATCATACATAAGTTAAAAAAAAATTGATTTTTTTTATGAAGTACCTAACCGATTTCGATGAAAATTATATGGGATTAACTATGAAGTATCCTCTATCATACGACACAACAATTTTCAAAATCGATTCATAATTGTCGGAAATATCGTGTAACACAGGCACAAAAAAAATACAGACGAGTTGAGGACCTCCTCCTTTTTTTGAAGTCGGTTAAAAATAATATTTCATTGGATTGGTTCTGGTATCACATACTACAGCTTTTTTATGTCTGAAATTATGTGTAATATCTTCGGTAACTGTGAGCTAAATGTAATAATTAATTTGAATGTTTCAGGTGGCGCGCCGCGAGGGCTGCATTGTGGCCAAGATGAAGTCGTTCGAGAAGAACGAGGTGATCTGCGGCGACGGGCAGGGCGTGCCCAACTTCGTCTACTTCGTGCTGTCAGGCCAGTGCCAGATGATCGAGTCGCTCACCGTGCTCGTCACCGAGCGCATGGGCCAGCGGTACTACCAGCTCTATGACCCCTATGTGAGCCTCTCTCAATGAGTCCTCACGCTCATTTGATTTACAACCCGCTTAGTCTCATCTGCCGGGTAGTTAAGATAACACGGGCAAAAGGCAGGAACTGGTTCTTCTTTTGCTAGCGACTTCGTACGCGCATAAACATTGTTCATTTTTATCCGACTACGGCGAAGCAAAAAGGAGGGATATGATTTTGACCTGTATGTATGTATGTATGTGGGTATGGATGTTCACCTGTTCCCTCACAATGTCTAAACTATTATAGTAATCATAATTGGACAAATGAGGTGTACCTACTTGAAAGCATCTTGATTGGCCGCTGGTTGTAGGCTACATGACGTCACGTTAAATTGACTACAGCGCCCTCTAGAGGACTTAAAGTAAAGAACGTAAAGTAGTCTCCGCTGAAATATTTATGTATTTTTATAAGTCATAGTGATAGAGATGTTTACAGGATAGCCGTGGTCGTATGCCCCCTATTTTTTTATAAAATTACCTACTAAAATAAAATCAACGTGGCATACGATCACGGCTATCCTGTATCATAATGACGTATAAAAAAACATAAATATTTCAGCGGAGACTATGTACTACTTGTTTTCTACTTTTTAGAGCGTGTTTTTAGCAGTCGGGTTTTAGTTTTTAAACTTTATTTTTATACTTACTATAAAGAAATACAAGTATCGTTCCTGTGGAATTTTCACATTACTGCCATAATACAACCAGCCACCAATTGAAGAAGCTTATTACCAGGTTTCACGTGCACTTAAGATTTTTCATACAAATAAAAAAATCCAATACTTCCCGTTCCCGTGCGAATTTTGGAAATCCCTTCCTTAAGAACTCACATTTCAAACATAGAAGCCTCATGGCGTATTTGCAGTTAGACAAAGAAAATAGTAAAATATAATTCGATCTTGTCGATGTTTAAGTTTGTTGTTAGTCAACACAATGGTTAAAGAAAACATTATAAAATTTTGATCATTGAAAAATTCATAATTCAACCCCAATTTCAAGGCTACTTTTGGCGTAAATAGTACAGTCAGCATCATTAAGTGCGTAGCAGCAAAGACTACCAAATACTAAGAAGCATCTAAAGTAGTCATTAACATGAGCACAGCCAAGTTACTCAAATTGTTCAGGCCATCCACCGTGCTCAAACATACCGGAGCACGCAGACGCCAAAAAGTTCGTGACATGCAAGTCGCTGCTAAGATTGTAGCATCCAAACCGCCGTTAATATTATGGCATCCAAAGTGTCAAAAAGTATAGAACAAACTATGAAAATGGACTTTATTACAAGCGTCATATGGTCCAAAATTGAAGTTCCTTCCTTGTCAATATAATCTAAACGGTTTTCTGATGTCAATTTTCTCTACAAGTATTTAATAGAAAATATTCATAGTACGACTTCTCGTACGCACTGATATTTAAAAGTAAAATGGTTCTATTTTAACTTGTTGGCGTAACATTTTCACCTATGATAAAACAATTAACCATAAATAATAAATAAATAATTATAAATAAAATAAATAAATAAATCTTTATTTGTATCTCTCAAATATACAACACAATAAGTAAATATAACTAAACTATAAACAAGAAAACTTAAGGTAAGTAGGTAAGTTAGACGGTAAATGGTAGAACAAAACATAATACAGAAACAAGGAACATGTTTTCAAACAGTATGAATATTAGCTATTATAACTATTAAACCAGTTTAAAATTCAAAATTCAAAAAGTTTTATTCATCTTAGGAATTTCACAAAACACTTGATGAAGTCAGTTTATAATTACATTTTACAAAAATATCCCTAAATATGCCTACTTTATAATAAATTATCCAATGCTTGCTACAACAAAGCTAATATCATACTAATGGAGATACGTTAAATAATAACTACAAATTAAAACATCACAAAAAGTCCAGTTTCTAAGTTACCAAAATGTAGGTTATATAGGAATGCTTACACAACTCCAATATTACAATATTACTCAACTAGTACCTACTCAAATTAGAAATAAAAATATCCTTAAACATACCTACTTATACTTATTATTAAACAATCAATCTTACTTACAACAAAACATAAATCTCTTAAACATAAACCAAGTTTATTGCCTAACTAACTACTTTTATTAACAAAATTGACAACAAAACAAAGAAAAAAAACAGAATTGTAACAGACGGTATACTTATTGATGCGAATTTCTTTACCTTCCGTGCTAGTCGCAACTGTGTTACGGCAAGGTAAGAATCTCACTCATTGAATTGTCGTCCGTATTAATATAGCGTAAGGATTGTAAATTTAAAAAAGTGTACATTACTAGAATAACAAAACAAGATATTAGTGAAAAGAGACGAAACGATGATGGATGCAAAGTACAGTTGAACCGTCACAGTACACCCAAAACATCCAGAAGTAATGATTTCTATATATATTTTAGTATTAAATTTTTTTTTTTTTTTTTATAGAAGTTGTTTACTGTATAGTGATTTAGAAAAACTATATTATTATAAAAATAAAATTAAAAACAACGCTTATAAACTAAGTATTTACCTATTTGTCCAGCCACATAGGAATAAAATAATATGAAATTAAATAAAACAAATATAGAAGAAGAAAAAAACAAAAAAAAATAGTAGCAGTGTAACAAATGTATGCTTATTACTTTTATTGTATTTCTCATTTAAGTGAATTGTAAATTCTTATGAGAATAAATGTCTTAAACCCCTAGCAGGGCTATATACTAAAACTATACTTTTTGTATATATACTTAAATTTGCTTAAGTATTGCAAAAATACTGGTTGCATATACACTTATATTGGTAGTAAAACTAATACAAAACTTAATTATAAATACATATCAATAATAGGCATACTTAATTGATGATTTTAATGGCTTTCTATGAGATAAAAATTAAAAAACATTCTTAAACATGACTATGTGTATCATATTGTTTTGTATAAAATAAATAAAGTGGAAATATAAGAAAATAATAAACTATAGGTACTTAATATAACTCACATTACATTTTTAGATGTGATATCCAGTGGTTTTCATACTATTAAAAATACAAATCCACAAAAAGTAACTTTATTTCTGAAACAACAAGATTATTATCATGCAAGTAGTTAGCCACTGAACCACGCCAAAACCTACACAAATGTATTAAAAATATATAAAAATAGTTCAAACAATTTTGAAGATTGCAAGATTTGAACTCAAGTCGAGATAATCAAGAATTTAGCTCCACAACCGCTGAGCCAAAACTACTTCTGACAGTGAGAGCGAAAAAGGCTTTCAGTTTTTCTCCGCAACGAATTCATATAATAAATTCATGTCTGACGAAAGTGACAAAACATCATATTCTGACTTCTGTGTGACGGACAAAACGCTCTTTTACATAAAACTTCATTATCAGAGAATTTTCATTATTTCGTACGTATATTATCTATATGCACTTGAAATAAAGCAAATGATTTAGGTACAAATTAAAATGAATCTATAACCAATTTCCAAGTTTGATCATTTGTATCTATAATTCAACGTTTATTTTTGTTTTGATTCAGCTTGTTCGTAAATTTTTATTATTATTCATTATTTAATTTTATTTAGTTATAATAATAATTGTTGGAATTTTTTTCACACAGCGCTATCTGTAAATTATATTATAACAACGAATTACATTTTTTTTCGTAAAAACATAAATATCATACATACGTAAGTTTCTCGTAGGTAATTTTATGAGAAAGTAGCTGTTTTGAATGGCATTTCAAATCCCGCGGGAATATCGAGATAAAAAGTAGCTTATTCGCTATTTCAGACTGTAAACTATCACTATGCCAAATTTCATCCAAATCAATTAAGCCGTTTTGCCGTGATGGAGGAACAAACATCCACACATGCATACATCCATCCATCCAAACTTTCTAATTTATAATATACAAACTTTTAGTTTGTTTTTATTCGATAGATGTCGCTGTATGTCGATTAAATCAATTTGGCTTAAGGAGCGGCGCGGCGGTGGGCTCTTAATGCATCTCTTCACCCCTAAAAAATGTATGTTCTAAATTTTAGCACTCTATGCCCTGTACTTATGGCTATACGTTGTCTGTTAGTCACTCAGTCACCCAATCACTCATTCAATAACGAAACAGTTTATGCAGGGTGTTTGGTGGCTCGGTGCGAAGGTTAAAGGAGGTGATAAACGAGGTATTTTTGAACATTTGTAGCCAAATATGTCTTTGACAAAACTTGCAATTTTTTATTGTTTTTTATTTTGGAATTTTATAAAAATAACCAGAATTTGGTAGATACGAGTCAATAGTGCCCTAATACGCGCTAGTTAGTAAACACTACCTTTTATTTCCGATAGTTTAATGAGTGTCGAACCAAATAACACTACAAATAACACTACTTTTATTTATATTTGGCATCTAAAACCAAATGGAGGCATACAAAACTTAAAAAAAACGTATTTTGATACAAGCTTAATTTTGACGTGCCATAAAAAAATATAAAAAAAATCTTTGAATTGTTTAAACATTTTTCAAAACATGCTTGTTTATTGTTCTTTCCTTAGAGGTATTAGTCATTCATACTGCTTGCCAGATCTCCGAGTTAAGGGCTAAACACCAAAGTAAGGGAGCACTTGTAATAAATTACATGAATTTTAATTATACAGGGTTATTGATAATGTTATAAGTGACGAAAAAAATGTAACATTTGGTGTCCCGCAGGGCAGTGTTCTAGGTCCTACGCTCTCTTTATTATATATAAATAACCTCTGCAATCTTAGTAACACTGGGGGTAGGATACTATCCTATGCTGATGACACTGCCATCGTCTTTATGGCTAATACCTGGGAAAGAGTTAGATATGAGGCTGAGAAGGGGCTAGCTAGAATTAGTTGCTGGCTTAGAGAAAATCTCCTTACCTTTAACACCCAGAAAACTAGTTACATATGTTTTTCCCCATACATGAACTCAAAATCCAAACTTGTTCTGTTCGTCCCCCGAATATTTGTAACTGTCCAATAATCCAGAAAGTCAGTCAAGTCAAATACCTTGGAATAATTGTTGATCAAAGATTAAGCTGGTATCCACACCTAGAACTGACTATAGGTAGAGTAAGAAAGCTCATATGGGTTTTCACATCCCTTAGACACATTATGAGCACTGAGCTACTGAACAAAATATACATCGCGCTAGCCCAGTCTGTTATAATATACTGCATTTCAGTATGGGGAGGTGCAGCCAAGTCTCACTTTTAAGATGTTAAACGGGCACAAAGATCTCTAATCAATGTAATGCACTTCAAGCCGTTTAGATTTTCTACTGAAATTTTAGTGGTGAGATTGAAAAGTTCGCGGCCTAGTCAAGAAAACAGAATAAAGTACATACAAAAATATTTTTATTTTTCGACGTAATCTCCATTTAGCTCTATGCACTTCTTCCATCTGCTTTCCAGAGCTTCCATACCTGTTTTAAAAAAAGATTCCTCAAGGTCTTCAAAATACAGGTTAACAGCGGCTTCGACCTCTTCATTCGTTAAAAATTTCTGCCCACCGAGGTGTTTTTTCAGGTTTGGAAACAGATGAAAGTCCGAAGGTGCCAAATCAGGAGAATAAGCTGGATGTGGCAACAATTCGAAACCACAATCACGAATTTGAGCCATAGACTCGACAGACGTGTGGACTCGGGCGTTGTCCTGGTGAAACAACACTTTCTTTCTCAGTAATCCTGGGCGTTTCTGTTTAATTTCTTCACGTAAACGGCGCAGAAGGGTGCTATAGTACGCAGAGTTTATTGTTTCGCCTTTTGGAAGGTAGTCCACCATAATGACACCCTTAGCATCACAAAAAAAACGATGCCATCACCTTGCCAGCCGACAGAATTGCCTTTGCTTTTTTCGGAGTTAGTTCACCTGATTTTTTCCATTGTTTGGATTGTTGTTTTGATTCTGGGGTATAGTGGTGAACCCAGGTTTCATCCATTGTCACAAATCTGTCAAGAAAACCTTGTGGATCAGCCTCGAACATCTCCAAACAGTCGCGAGAAATCGTGAGTCGAATTCGCTTTTGCTCTACTGAAAGCAATCTGGGGACCCACCTAGCCGAAACCTTAGAAAAGCCGAGTTCATGGACAATGATGTTTTGCGTTCGTTCATATGAGATGCCTATAGTGTCTGCAATTTCTCTGATAGTCAATCTACGGTCTTTCAATATGAGATCACACACTTTATTGATGTTTTCTTCGGTCGTAGACGTCATTGGCCTGCCGGAGCGAGGGTCATCTTCGATGTTCTCTCGTCCACGTTTAAATTCTGCAACCCATTTTTTCACAGTGGTATAAGACGGGGTCCCCTAATGTTGTTTGCATGTCATCATGGATCTCCTTTGGTGTTAATCTTTTTTTAAACAAATATTTAATCACAGCACGTTGTTCAAATTTCTCCATTAGTGAAAATTTGTTCTACACACGTATTTATATTGTTCGTAAAATTTTATTTAAACAAGATATCAAATTGAAAATTCGCGGGCTGACAATTGAATAATGACAGTTCAAAATGACGGCAGAAAAAATAACAAAAGTTTTTTTTTTAATGGCCAGGCCGCGAACTTTTCAACCAATGTAGTAGTAGTAAATTGCTCTCGGTCAGGAAATTATATATTTTACATATGATATTAAGATATCACAAAAGCCAATCTTGTTGCCCCTACATATCCTGCACGAACAGTTTTTGCTAGTCGACAATATATATCACAAGCCCCTTTTATATATAATAAGATTAACCGCACACTTAAAATTTACTCGATGCAACTTTATGAATGTAAGAAAAATCTGACAGAGTGGCTCTATAGCATGAGTTATTTTGACGTAGAAAAAATTGTGGTCAGAAAAGCCTACATAACCCTCACACAGTTCAATCAAGTAGGGAAATCATTATACATTCTCATTAGTACACACACTCAATCAACCACTCTCTAACTCGCCTGCTCACTCACTCACACACACCCCATTCACATATACATGCACACTTCCACACAACCACTACACATTATTTTTTTCTCCTTTTAATAGTTTTATTCACTTTTCATTCCTTAATAATTATTATATTTTTTTTTGTATACCTTTGATTGTAAAGTTAACAAATCCAACAATTACATCTGTTACTAATGCATAGGAAGAGCGAGGCATTCCCAACACAAGTATCTTAAGATTACTTTCTTTGAAGCCCCGGCAACTGATTTGTAAATGATTTACTGAAATAAACTAATTTTTTTTTTATAAATCCATAGAAATAGTAAACAAAAAAGCTGCCTTTGCAATGTTTAGGTACATAAAAAAAAATGTCATGACCCGCCATAGGAACAGAGCGTTTAGATGGGATCATTTGCAAATATTTAAAACTAACTTTCTATGGGCTAAGTCTTATAATAATAATAATAAAATCATTTATTTCAGACCATAATAATCCATTATTCTGTTAGTAACAATTTGACTTATACATACTAAGTTAGTAGTGAATCCACTTGAAAAATTTTTTTAATAAAATTCAATAGTAGTTTAAAATTAAATTTACATGACAATAAAAAAATTGAATCATAATTAAATTGAATCTCAATATAAAAATTGAAAATTAATAATAATAAGATAAAACATAATAATTAAATAATAATAATAATGTTATAATTTTGGAGATAGGCCTTTCTTGTACTTTTTAGAAATTTTCCAAAATTTTGCCTCTCAAATTCTCTCACAACTTTTTTATTAATTTATGTTTTTTTATAACTTATCATTAATGAGTAGCCTATACGTGCCTGTATTTAAGTTAAATTGGTTTTTGCCGGAAATAAATTCTCAGAAAAAAGATATTGCCCTTGAAAAATCACAAAAGGCTGAAAAAAATCTCGAACACTAAAACTTCAACACATTTAAAAAAAATCGGCAGGGTCTTGTAAATTTATTTTGTTTTAAAAAGCTAGTTTAGTCCATAAGCTTACCGAAAATACCAAATTTACATCAAAAACATATTTCATTTTAATGCAAAATTGTCTTAAGTGCATAACGAGACTCCTTTTCCGTCTGATTTATTGCTTATAACAAAGTAAAGTTACATTTATGTATAGGTTAGGAAATAGGCTTTTAAGTTTTTCTTTTTGACGCTAAGGTCAACCGCATGCCACTCTTCTAGCACTATTCATTTTAGCATATTAGAACTCATGGTGTTGTTTAGTCTTATTTGACCTCTAAGTCGTGCTGAACTTCTTTGTTTTCTGTCTCCATTTACAAGACCTGATTTTTTTAAATGTGTTGAAATTTTTGTGTTCGAGATTTTTTTTACCATTATGTGATTTTTAAAGTTCAATATCTTTTTTCTGAGAATTTATTTCCAGCAAAAACTAATGTAACTTAAATACAAACACATATAAGTTACTCATTAGTGATGATTTATATAAAAAAAATATGGATTAATAAAAAAGTTGTGAGAGTCTAAAGGCAAAATTTTGGGAAAATTTCTATAAAGTACAAAATTAGGCCTATCCCCAAAACTATAAGACTGAGCCCATAGAAAGTAGGCTTTAAATACTCGCAAATGATCCCCGAAATTTAAAGCTACAGACATAATATACTATCAACAACATAATAAAGAAAGTTTTAGATTATTTTTCAATCTGAAAACAGAGTTATAACATGAAATATGGTAAGAAAAATTAACAGAAAAGGTATCTAGTACTAAGGCTATTGAGATTTTTTTGAGAGTATTAAGTAATGCAAACAGTTCATTAACACATCTTTCATCAGTTAGTTTATTTAAGGAAAATTAAAAATTGAAATTGAACCACATGATCCTCCATTTGACTGTTGATGTTTTCTAGATTTAGTATAGGTAAGGGTTGTGATTCTTTCAATTTCAGCATGTCCTGTATTTAAAGCGTTAAAAGTTTTAAGTAATTATTGCTTAAACTCTCCCAAGAATCCCAAGACTCAATAACAATATGACGATCACACAATCTGTTATTTTCAGGTACATAATATTTGAAGTTGTTCAAAGTACTTTTCTAGTTTCTAGTGGGATTCTATACCTCTCGACTCTTTGACAACCTTCAATAAAGCAATGGCTTTCAGTTTCAATTGCCCTCATGTAGTCTGGCAGTACCTACTATTGTCTGTCCTGTTGGGAACTCGGGTTCAGCCGTATTTTAGAATTTGCTGGTTCCTGTAATGGAGCATCCGTTTGTGTTTCAGGAGGATTATGTGTAGACGTTGATGGGCCAGAGGTCATATGCACTGCAGCTCTATCAGCCAGAATCCAACAAGAATGGCATATGTAGCTTTCAGCATTAACCTGCAATGCAAAAAGTGAATAATTAAATCATTGTTGTGGGCATTGACATGCACTTTGTGCAAGATTACAAGGACTTTGGCTTTAAAAGATGTTAGCTACAGATTAAATCTCATCAATATTTCCACATAAAAAGAAGGCAACATATAAAAGTATTATTTAGGTAGTGTAGTATACTATAACATAGTAAACAGCAGTTTTTCAAATAAAAAAATAAAAAGTAAAAAAAGTATATCCCAATGGTTTTTTTAATACTTATTATTTGAGTGTTATACACACATGTATTTACAATATACCCTAGTATTATCTTTAACTATATACCTACAAAATTGGAGTGCCGGTTTATAATTATAAAATAACCGGATTTTACCCAATGCATACGGAGGTATACACGGTACATACCCAAATAAAATTATTTTTTAAATATATGCCTGTCTGTCTGTTTGTTCCGACATTTATCTTGCCATCTATGACTTATGATGCCCATGAGCCTGGATATTTGCGACTTCACACCGCATTATCTATACTAATATATAAAGCTGAAGAGTTTGTTTTTTTGTTTGTTTGGACGCGCTAATCTGAGAAGCTACAAGTGGGATTTGAAAAATTATATTTGCATATAATTATTAATTCCCAACATATTGAATTCCGAAATTCGCACGCGATCAAAAGTCAGGCGGGTAAAACTGCGCGCGATGGCTAGTAAGAAAGAAACTAAGATGCATAAAGAACTTGAGTTATGGAATCTAGATAAAGGTTGAATAAACTTAAGAAACTAATAAACATATAAATCTATAACATGGGGGCTTATACCTGTGATCTTCACACAAATATTCACCCTCACCAGGATTCAAACATGGAACCTCGGGCATAAAGGCAAGCGTTGTTACCTCTACGACTCATTGTGGTGACAGGTATGGGCAGCATATGTAGGTACCTATATGAATCTTAATCAACTTTTGTTTAGAGAAAATGATCACCGTGGCCAATCTTTTGCAATTGATGTGTCACCGGCTGTTGTAGTGGTAACATACATTGCCTTCTATGCCAGAGGTCCTGGGTTCGAATCCCGGCGGCCGGTATCTGTGTGTTGAACACAGATGTTAGTCGTCAAGTCATGGATGTTTAAATGTTTATTTAAGTTTATTCTAATAAAAAGTATGTATTTATTCAATACGTGTGTTTATATATTTCTTAAGTATCAGTTATCTACTATCCATAACACAAGTTCTTTAAGAAACTTAATTTGGCCTAGATAATGTTGTGCGAGTGTCAGAAGTATTTATTTATTTATTATTATTATTTATTATTTATTTATTCATAAGGTACACCAACAGCATAACATATAATAAAATTTACAAGTAAAATTAATTAATTAATTAAATAATCAATAAATCACTCATCAAAATAATCAATTTGAATGAGCTAGCACATTTGTAACAAAAAAGGTACTAACAGTTCTGGGTATAATCCCCTCTGCAATGACATTGAAGATAGCTCTTTCACGGGGTGTGTCTGTGTGCAGGTGATGCGTAACTCGTTGACCTGCTGCTGCTGAGGAGCGTCCACAGCGAGACAAACTCTGGAGCGACCAACGCGTCTTACGTCAGCAGGAAGTTGTCCTGATAAAACTTGTTGCGAAAGGTTCCAACAAGCTTGACACACAAAATCCTCATAGCTGACTTGGTCCATAAAATATGACATTAAAGTTAATTACTTCAACAAAACTAATACCTGTGGTTAAATAGGATGATTTAGCAATACTTTCAGCGAAAGATGTAACCCATGCACGAAATATTGACAGTGTACCTTCATCTTCCAACACAATTCTACGTAAGGTAGTACTTAGAATTGCGACCAGTAGCAATACCACAGTTCACACAACGATCCATCGTTTTCATCGGTGTCTGGTATGAAAGTAAAAGTATCAGATGAAGCAGGTAATCGAGAGTCCGTATATGAAAGCCAAGCTAGTATAAAATCACAAGAAACGCAGAAAAACACAATGACTCGTAATGCTCGGAAAGAAACGAAACGAATGAATGACGGTTGGATGGAGTTTTGTCAATTTTTACATATTTCTTGTTCTTGTAAGTTTATAGAGTATTGCTGTGATGCCAAAATAAAAATGAAAAACCCAAAATATTTTTCAATTATTTTTAGCAATGTTCTTAATAAAATGTTTGAATATTCATGTGAAATAATCAAAAAAGTATTTCATATTTTTTGGATGAATTCTCGATACTTCCAAAACAATAATCATAAAAATGTGAAGACGCCATATGATAGTTCATTCTTTTATCATTTATTTTTTTCACAGGTCCAATATTTTTGTAGCTTTTTTAATGCAAATACAGAATAATTTTAGGATTTTTTTAACATGCATTTCGTTTCGTTAACCGAAAAGCCTACGCTTGGGATCCTCCTTTATTTAACTAAATCAATATAAAATTCTCAAGTCTGCGATGTTTCGCAGCACAAAAATAAGCTAACGTTCAATTACACCCTGTAATATTCAGAGATTTCAAGTTAATTTTCTGTTTCAGATTGCGCCAATAGAAAGCGAGCAAGATTTCGAAACAAAGTACAAGGATCTGCTCCCGGAGAAGCAGAACTTGTCGCGCGCGTCGCAGGGCTCGCGAGCGTCGCGCATGTCGGGCCGCTCGCGCAGCTCGCGCATGTCGCGCACGTCGCACACCACCCGCACCTCCACGGCCTCACAGGCCTCGCGCGCCTCGCCGCCCGCCCGCTCCGCCGACGCCGACCGCAAGCCCAAGACCAGCACCGCCACCGACCGCAAGCCCAAGACCAGCACTGCCACCGACCGCAAGCCCAAGACCAGCACCGCCACCGAACCCGGCTTCAGAGACTTCCACAAGAAAGAAATCTCCACGGAAACGGTGAAGACTCTCGATGACCAAAACTTGATCATGGGGCCGAAAAGAGAAGAGAGGACTTCCGCTAGGTATCTATACTATTTTTAGTCATACATTTTGTAAAGCTCTGGGCTGAAATTAATCAATGGGATGACTGTAATGGAATATTTTTTTCATTTAGCCACACGTGCACCTTTGTAGCGTACCTGCCTAATGCAACAAAATAACGAATGTAGGTAACAGATAACAGCTTTACTAGCATTTTCGTACAGCGCGTAAACTTTGATATAAAAATAACGGCTACTTTCTCAAGAGTTAGGTCATTTGATACAAATAGAAACCGACTGGTCGTCGAAGAGATTTGCGCCTTCAATCAGACATACTCTTACGTATGAACTATGATTTAATGTATTTACGGGATTCTTACCACGACTTTCGATTTTATTTTCGCACGTCCGATATTTCGATGCCGTTACAGCGTCGAATATCGGACGTGTGAAAATAAAATCGAAAATCGTGGTAAGAATCCCGTAAATACATTAAATCATAGTGAAAATAACCGCGATAGTTTAAAATAATTCTTACGTATGAGTTTTACCCTCGAGGAATTCCCACGGGAACGTTTTCAGCATGCAAGTAGGCTGTGCGTTATTCCAAGAATAAGCAATTGCATGCCAAAAAAGTGTGCAGCCGTTTGAGCTACATACTTTTTTGGCGCGTGAAACTTAGCCAAACATAAGTACAAACTATCGCATTTATAAAATAAGAGTGATGTGGCGTATTCAATATTGGAAGCATTTTCACTGCTAACTTAACGATTGCAGGATAAGTGTCGATAGAGCTGAAGGCATCATGAAGATTTTGCATCGCGCGCCGCCCAACACCCGCACCTACTTCATGCAGGTCGGTGCGGCTGTCACTTGTACTACACTCATACATATTTGTTTGCTCTTAGGTACTGTAGTATATCATTGAGGTTACATGGAAGAACTTTATTATAACGCACAGAGAATGAGCCGTTTGTCTTACATGTCACCTGGTGGAAAATGACTATGACGAGTAGCAAATTCACTCGACACTTGAAGGAACAAGGACTATTGAGGTGAGAAAAAACAAATGTAGTTCCTTCCGTACTTGATGATCCACAGCACATATGAAGAAACGCAGTGTTTTGGCGACAGATTTTACACGAAGAGTGGTCGCTAGCCAGGGAACCCTGGAAAGGTCCTGTCATCAAGCGAGGGTCATTCGGATTAGTCGTCTTTTATGACACACTTCTCCATGGGCGGTGGGGCTATTCTTAGCCAATCCTACACGGCTAACACACATGCATAGTATCGAAGAGACTGTGTATATTGAAAACAATGTTAACTACAGCTCAAAGTATCTTATAGAAACCTTCCTATTCACAATCATCGTCAGCCGTTGTACGTTGTGGGGGTGCAGGTGTGCCGCTTCAACGCGGGCTCGAGCTTCGGGTTCGGCGAGAGCATGCGCGACCGGCGCATCGTGGCGCTGACGCCGCTGTGCTGCATGCTGCTGCCGCGCATCTGGCTGCTGCAGCGCAACACCGCCAACATCTGGACGCGCATACACTACTACTTGGAGAAGAAGGTAACGAGGCTATATATCGACAGCCCGCTTTTGATTTCGATCTGCACTGCAGATGTGGTTGGAGGTGAAAACATATGAGTTTTTGAAAAGAACTGGGTCGCCATTAAACTTTGCCGAAGTAGGTGACCGCTGGAGCGAAAACAAACTAGAAGTGTACTTGTTCAAATATCCTTTTAAATCTGCTTTAGAAACTGTGCTAAAGACGATGTAATCTTATGATGGGTTTTTAATTTTCTTCTTTTAATAAAATAAAGATGGGACGTTATGACACTTATAGCCCGGTCAATTTAGACATTCGAGGTTACATAAATTAACAACAAGCTGAAAATTGGTAAAATTGTTTAAAAATAAATTTGAAAGTTCCCCATTTTTCCCCTGTATGGATTTTTTTAAATTCAAGGTGAATCGTCAAAACCATCAGTTTTTTGCAATTTTCAGTAAAACGGTCAGTTTTATCATAAAAATACCTTATACAAAATTGGAGATACTATAATTATCTACAAAAACGTGCCTATATTTTTTTTTCTAAGACCTACAGTTTCGGAGATATAACTATTCAAAAAGTAATAAAAGTTGTAATCGTCATAATATGCACACGTTTTCACGCCACTTATGAGGTGTGTTCTTAGTAATTTATTTTTAACGTGGTTTTTCCAGTAGTCCTATTCTACGGGTCAGTTTCAGGGTCCAGTTTAATTTGAAACTATGTATTACAAAATAACGGATATTAGCAGATATTGAAACGATAAAAGCAACTCGAGTTAAAAAAAAAGTACTGAAATTTAATCATCCGAGTCGTAACTTTCAAATTCTTGTTGTTCTTGTGCTTGTTCATCTTGTTCTTCTTCTTTATTTTCCTCATCTTCATCCTGAGTGCATGTACACTTTTTTTTTTAATATAAATTATGGATGTGACGTTTGCCTTCCATGCCACCTGATGTTAAGTGAACATGAAGACTAAGGTGGTACACGTCCATCCACGAGAAACCTATTCACTCAACGCTTAAAAGTACTAGGATTATACTGGTCAGGGACACTGCGTTAAAAGCGATGTATCCCATTAAGCCCCGTTGGAATCAAACGGGTCCTCTACTGTTTGTGATTCAATATCAGAGCAAGACAGGCCTAGAAAATATTTACATGCCAGAGAACAGAACAGTCCGACTTTTTTGCAACCACATTTAGCACTGCACCCCTTTTTGCAGTATCAAAAACTTGTGTTCAACAATTTTTCTGGCGCAGGTGGAAGTTAAGTTTGAACTGGTTCTAATGAATAGTAGATCAACATCCAACCCCAGTCTGTAGGGTCTAGCTGTTGACCAAGCTAACTTGAATTTGGTTATATACCCGAACAAGATGTTGATGAGCAGCAACTGAGGTTGGAAGAAGACAAGCTAATTGTGAAGTACAATTTTTACTTTTGGTATTTTTAATAAAACGTGCATATCTATACTTATCTAAGCAGGTAGGTTTTTTTGGAGATCCGTACATATAATGAAGAAAACGAATGCTGTTACTGATAATTTTTTGTTGAGTTGAGTTACTATATTTAAAAACTTGAGCACATTGAATTAAATTTTGTTTTTCAAACATTTTGAAAACTGTAATTTTACCCCTCCTGTCAAATGCAGATGTCCTATCAGAGCCAGTTATTGCGTGTAAAAATAGTACATGATCTTGACACTTTGCAAAAGAAGATAAACTTTTTGATGAGTATGTTTCCGATTGATGATGAGCTTTTCCTGGTTTTAAGAAGAAAATAGTTTTTTCAGATGGATTTCGAGCACTGAGTATACGAGTTAGTCTACATCTTCACCAACGACAATAGTTGTTTCTTTTCAAATTGAATTGCTCTAGTGCTGTTTCAATGATCAATACATCAGCATCATTATTAGCTTGTTTTCCTTAAAAGTTCTCCTACCCTCAAACTCATGCTTCTCATTATCGTCAAAGCTGAAGTGGTGATGGGAAAGCTGCAGTTAGGGTTTTGAGTACTACTAGGTACGTGAGGAGACGTGGCGTTGGAATATCCCGCAAGGTGGACCGACGATCTGGTCAAAGTCACCGGTAAACGCTCGGGTAGCGCAGGACCGATCTGTATGGAGGTGCCTTGGGGAAGGCCTATTGCAATAACCGATAGAAACATATGTTAACAAATATCATACATCGCAACTTAATGAAATGAAATGAAATGAAATGAAAACTTTTTATTCGTAGTAGGTAATTTTTAAACACTTTACGAACGTCAAATGCTGGATGAGGGCGGCGCGGGTCCGGACGACATGAAGAATCCAGGGGAAGGCCTCCGTCGAGAAGTGTGCGTCTCTCAGCTTATAAAGATAATGATCGCCCATTATCCACCAATGTCTTGGTGATGTCTAATACTACTTCTTCTTCGGCTTTAAAAAACGAAATGAAAGTAGAACCCTAGGTAGACCGAGAGGAAAAAAGCCGGCGGAAAAAAAACTCTCGGCACTCTTTTGTAAAAAGTGCTTATTATAGGTACAATTTGGCAGAAATACAGCTCTGCTATGACATGAACAAACAAACAGAAGACTGTTTGAAAGATTCGTGCTTGCCAATATCATGTCGCAGCCAAGCTGCTTACATAGTGATTAATGTTTAATATTTGGAAATAACCTGTGGAGACATCAATCCCACGCTCTTTTGTCATCTAAATAATCTTTGAGTTTATAGTAGCCTTTTTTGCATAATGTTTCTTTGATAGTTCTTTTAAATTTATTAAACGTTAGAGATTGAATTGACTGTGGTATTTTATTATAAATACGTATTGACATTCCCATAAATGATTTGGTGCTTTTAGCCAGCCTTAATTTGGGAAACGCTAATTTATGGTCGTTCCTTGTCATTACAGAATATTTTTTATCATGCTTATCTTTCATGGTTTTAAATTTACTACTATTCTTATAAATATACATAATGTTTTCATATATATATATATTTTGTGATGCAAAGGTCAAGATACCAATCTCTTTAAAGTTTTCTCTTAGAGATTCTCTACTTCCAAGTTTATACATTCCACGAATAGCCCTTTTCTGCGGTGTAAATATCGTGTCAATGTCTGCGGCATTGCCCCAAAGTAGGATGCCGCAGGACATTATACTATGAAAATGACTAAAATAAACCAGCTTCGCCGAATTAACATCAGTCAATGAGCGAATTTTCTTTACCGCGAACGCTGCAGAACTAAGTCTACTCGCTAGCTGTGAGATATGGGCGCCCCATTGCAATTTAGAATCTAAGGTAATTCCAAGAAAAACAGTGTTATCTACTAGATTCAACCTGTTCCCATTAAGCCGCAGATCAGACTCAACTTGTTTTACATTTGGTGCGGAGAATTTTATACATTTAGTTCTTTTATCATTGAAAGCTAGATTATTTACATTCAACCACTGTACTACATTAGAGAGAGCATTGTTTACATCGTCGTAGTTGGTTTTCTGCCTTATCATTTTAAAAATTAATGATGTGTCATCAGCAAACAATACAATATCGTGATTATTGCCTACCATATAGGGTAGATCATTTATATAGACTAAAAATAAAAATGGGCCCAGAATTGAACCTTGAGGCACTTCCATTCTCACAACCGACCCAGCTGACCTTTTCCGGTTAACCTCAACCTTCTGGATTCTATCACTCAGGTAAGAATTCAAAAGTTTGAGGTCAGTGCCTTTGATGCCGTAGTGGTGGAGTTTCCTGATGAGAGTGTCATGCTGAACACAGTCAAATGCCTTGGATAGGTAACAAAATACACCTAGAGCATCCTGTGACCCCTCCCAGGCACCAGCTATTACTTCAAACAGTTCAACACCAGCATCAGTTGTCGAAAGACCCCTTGTGAATCCAAATTGTTTGTTATGAAGTAAATTGTTTTTTGTGAAGTGAGCTAATAGCTGGTTGAGAATAATTTTTTCATAAATTTTGCTACATGTTGGTAAAATCGAAATTGGTCTAAAATTAGTAGGGTCCGTAGAGCTACCCGATTTAAATAAAGGAATAACCTTACTATGCTTCATTAAATCAGGAAACTCCCCACTTATAATACAGTTGTTAAATATTTCAACAAGGCAAGGAGCTATTACATCTATGATAGAACTTAAGATTTCAACAGATATGCCCCACAAATCAGTTGTCTTTTTAACATCAATTGTCTTAAATGTTTTAAAAATGTCCCCGGTGTCTATGGGTTGGAACTTGAAAGACTCCTTGCACTCACTTACATGATTTTTCAGCAATGATTCAGCCACCACAGGTGAAGAATTTAACAATTTAGTAGTTGAAACTGGAATGTCAGCAAAACAATTTTCGAATGCTGTCGCAACATTTTCATCTACATTTATGGTTTTATTGTCAATTACAAGTTTAAACTCAGTATTGCGATCCTTAACTTTTCCAGTTTCCTTATTTATTATGTTCCATGTTGTTTTAGTCTTATTAGAACTATTTTTTATCTTATTACTTAGATATATAGATTTGGCTGCGGCACATACTCTTTTAAATAATTTTGAGTAAATTCTAACGTAGTTGCAAAAACTTTCACTTTTGTTATATGATTTCTCATGAAAGAGATCATATAGGTGCTTTCTACTTATATGTATACCTGTGGTAGTCCAATCACTGAAGGATTTACAATTGTTTGGAGAGACTTTTTTCGGAATAAATACACTCTCATGTTGTTTATTTATTATACTACTTAAATTACTGTATTATAAATTTACATTGTTGGAGTGGGCTATATGGGGCATATTTTTAATAATACTACATCTAAATCTCTCCAAACGCTTTTTATTGACCGGAACAACCATTATATTCTTATTAACCTGTTTTTTCTTTGAGTATTTAAATTACGATGGCCAACGTGCTTTGCTTGTAGTAAACTCGTCTGTGTAAACGTACTTAAGTGTGCGTAAGGTCGGTAAGGTCAGCGTAAAAAAAAACAGAAATTAAAAAACTATATATTACTATGTTAATTTTAGGTATTATTTTTAAACAAACTATGACTAACAAAGCAATTTGAAAAAATAAATAGTTTTAAGAAATTTTTAAATAATATGAAGAAACTAAAAATTAATAAAATTCTCTATCACGTACATTTATACATACATAACTTCACGCCAGTATCCCTTATGGGGAAGGCAGATATTAGAAGACCATCTGATGTCACGTTTGACTAATGAGGTATTATAATGATGGCGAGAGGCTATTGCGGTGACAGGGGTCAGCCTATCGCCCACAAAAATGCCAATAAAACCTCTGTCCCTTAACTGGCTTTCACAGTATGCCCGTATAGAAGGGAAGCAGCTGGCACATTCTTTGTTTTTCTTTAGCTCCCAGTCCAGCGTGGAAGTAGCGTGGAAGTTCTGTATTATTATTTACAATAATTAATCTTCTTTGAATAAACTGACTCTTTGTCACTTTTAAACCCGTTTGTATCGCTGTCACTTGATTCACCCACTTTAATTACAAGCTCAAAGCCATAAGAATAATATTTCATAATATTTCTTCCTGTCTTTACCACTACTTTCTTAAGTATAAAAATTAAAAGTAAAAAAACTTTGAGATCACATTGATAATAGGACCTCTTTTTTGTCACGTTAGCATAAAACGTTTTTTCTTTTTATTTTGAAATCAAATCTTTTGATAAGAAAAAAGTCTAAAATATCAATTGTTTTTCTGTATAAAAAGAGATTAAATCTTTGTTAACACTCATTTAGAAATCTGACCAACTTGATACAAGTGTTTTTTCTGACTTTTCGAAGAAGGAATTCATTCAAAAAGATGTAGAGAGAATTATCAGAAGTTTTACGAGCAAGAATTGTTACATTGAGGGAAGACGGACATTCTACGCGAGCAATTCACGCAGAGTGGATGTATCCCAATCCTGTGTTGTGAACATGATACGATATGGCCCTCGATTCGTAATGGTTGACGATAATGCACCCGCACATCGAGCTCAACAAATCAACGCTGCTCTGCGTGAATACGACATTACCAGGTTAGACTGGCCTGCCGGCTCGCCTGACTTAAACCCGATTGAGCACACAAGGGATGCTGTCAAGCGAGCTGTTTGGAACCGTCAGCCACCTTCCCAGATAGTGCCAGAGATCAGAGAAGCCGTAATTCAAGAATGGGACAGGTTACCGCAAGAAATGCTGGATAACTTAATTCTCAGCATGCCAAGAAGAATTGCCGCATGTGTTCGAGCTAGGGGAGGAGTTATATTATACTAGATAAAAACAAATTCATAATAGGTGTTGACAATATTAAGCTAAACCCTCTTTATCTTTCAATAATTTACTATCCAAAATTGCATTAAGACTTTTAAATTCAATTTTGGTTAATAAAAACTAAAATAAAATTATTATTTTTTATTTTAAAAAGTGATTTTTTTTATTTAAAAAAATGTTACGTAAGCAAAATTCCTTTAAAAAGTAAAAATAGAAAAAAGAACATCTTTTGCTAGCGATCTCAATTTTTTTTGATGTGTGTATGGCGAAAGGTTCATATATCTACAGATTTTATTTTACATTTAAAGTCCTTACAAGTGGCTGATCTTCTGAAATTTTAGTTTCATTTTATTTAAATGTAAATAATTGTAAAATAATAATATATCAAAATTAAAATTTCAAAGTATGACAATTATGTAAACATTGCAGAAGCAACTCGCCTGTTTACGGTTTTTGCGGATTTATAAGGGCTTTAGATTAGATAGATTAGACTTTAGTTTTTCTTAGTTGAAGCCGCTTCTTTTCTTTTAATATCACCATAGGTAAGCCCACGTTTTATAAATTTTGGTGCGTTTTATAACCTCATATTGAATAAATAGTACAATAATAAATATAAGTCGATATGAGTCATGAAGTGACATTTCACAACAAAGCGGTTAGCTACAATTTTCGCATACATACATATGCACTGTGCACATGCACGTTCAACTACAAGTAAAGCCTAGTGGCCATCGTGAATTGCAAGATCTATGCAACTATAGAGATGTATGCACATACGTGGCGTACTCATGCATATTATAACGATAACAACTTTCAGAATCGTTATATCTCAAAAACGGTAGCTCGTAGGAAAAAAAGTATGATACATTTTTTGTAGATAATTTTCTGATTATAAAAAACTAGCCACACACAACACAGGGAATCCTAGTGTGGGGGCTAGTGTGCTCAATAATTAAAAAACAATACTTAGTTTGTTGTAACTAGTTATAAGGTAAATACTGTTTTCTACACAAACTTAATTGAGAAATTGAATAAAAATTATTATTATAATTATGTTTCAAGTATTTTTTTATACAGCTAACCGTTTTGCTAAAAATCGTAAGGAACTCATTTTTTTCACGTTTGGCCTTGAATAAAAAAAAATCCAGACAGGGGAAATGAGATCCCCTTTCAAAATTTTTAATCGTATTTTAAACACCATACCGATTTTCAGCTTCGTGAGAATTTCTGCAACTTAACTCTTATTTCGACGAGTGGCAAGTGATCATGACGCCCACGGGGCGGTACACGTCCACCCACGAGAAACCTATACACGCGACGCTTAAAAGTACTAGGACAATATTGATGAAGAAAAACAGACGTAGCTTATTCCATGCCTTGGTGACCCGCATCAAAAACTAATGTCAAAGCGCTTAGTTCGACTTTTTGGAAAATCTGGATGGAAGTTCTTTCTGTGTCTAGTAGTCCGATTGTTTTTTACGTTTTAAACTATACGAAAAATGACAAGTTGATTGTAAACCTGGCAGATACCCACGAAGAAGCAGCTGTTCCAGGACTTCGTGGAGGCGCGGCGCCTGGGAGTCGTACAAGGAGCAGCTGCTGGACGACATCATCGGCGGCTCCAACACCGTCAACTGGACCTCCGTGCACGACGTGCCCTACTCCATCCGCATGGAGGAGATGCCCGACATCTGACCGCCTCGAACATCAAGCGATTGCTTATTACACGATTTCTATTCATTTTTTCTGTAGCAACTCGATTATAATCATGATTGTGGACAGCGAGTTTTATTTGATTGGAATCTAAAATGCAATTTAAGTATAAGTATGTAGAGATCGGTTTCTAGCGATAAGGCCGCCGATTGTGGTTTTCTTTTTTATTTTTTTATTCTTCTATTTGTGTTTGTACAATGAAGAGTAAATAAATAAATAAATAAATATGGTCAGGGTTTTTCATAGCTTTTCTTATTTGTCTTATAATTTCACTTTCCCAAACTTTTCATCAACTTAAACTGTGATATCTCTCTGACCCTTATAGATGAATTTAACAAAATAGCGTGGAAGGTACGATACAACACGTGCATCGGGAATTGTCCGAGCAAGAATAATCCCTTTCGCTATGTGCGGTCCAGGTTTTATAATAGACTAGCTGCTTCCCGCAACTTGTTTGCGTGAATATAGGCTACTGCAATTGGATAAATAAGATAGAGTACTATATCCTCTTTGAATTGAACTTACTCTAAATTTCGTCACAATCGACTTATACCTAAAAGCGTTAAGTACTGATAGGTACACGGACAGGAGTACTTCAGGAACTGTTATTACATAGCTATGCTTTGCAGGTTCCCCCGGGGTTTGTGGAAAAGCCCTACAAAAAATACTGTAGTAAAAATAGAACAGGAATACCTACGAAAAAGCATAGGGTAAAAGTACTTGGGGCTTGTACATAATATGTGGGTTTGTATAAATACCTACCTAGCTTATTATTGCATATCAACATTTTATAGGCCCCTCTTATGGTATGTAGTAATAAGTGTGGTGTAATAATTTCTAATTATAAATACATAATCGCTTACGGACAATTTATAAGCGGCCAGTATATTCACCAGGAGCGTTTCTTTAAAAATCCTATTCCCTATTCCCATGTTTATTTTTACTGTACTTTAGATTTTTTTATGTCTTTTGCATAAAATCTAGGTGAACCCGCGCGGTGCAAAACTATTTTGGTAGACATAACACCAGAGGCTTTGAAACCATCTGATGTCACGTTTGACAAATTTGGAGGTAGGTGTTATTATGATAAAGAGAGACTATTGTCACTGCACAGAGGGTCAGCCTATCGGCCACAAAAACGCCTGACTTTTACAGTATGCCCGGGAAGAGAAGCAAATTGTTGTTTGTATGTTTTTCTTTTGCTCGCAGTCTAGCATGGAATTATACTCATGACAGCCCGTTTGATTTTGAAAAAACGGGTATTAATCGATTTTTACAAAATTAAGTAGGCAAGTATACGAAATGTTTTGGCCGGTGTAGGGTCGGCTTAGGTTACTCTACCATCCCTGGATAAACGTGGCGGTAGCAGGATCCCTTGAGGGTTGCTGACTGAAATGTGCCGAAAATATCACCACTCCAGCGGTGATGTGTCCTGAAACCGTTTTATGAAGAACGAGTTCTATCATAAGCCCGTTTGCTATCATCTTCGACCTCACCTACCCACACTTACCATTAGGTAAGATTGAGGCAAAACTCGAGCTTAGCCACCGAATTAAAAATGTAGCACGAAGGTAGGTATTTTTTTTTGGGAATCATTGTTTTATGGTTTAAAGATCGGAACTTGGCGCCATATAACTTTGACTCAGGTTACTAAGACCTATCTAACGGCGTATCTTACATGGCTATTGGAGGTGGGTAACGAAATTATGCGTCGTCCTTTGCTCGCAATTAAATAACCTACTTAACTTATGATCAAACTTACTCTTACTAATATCTTAAATGTGAAAGTTTGGATGTATGGATGTTTGTTCCTCAATCACGGCAAAACGGCTCAAAGGATTTGGATAAAATTTGGCATGGTGATAGGGTATTTATTTATTTATTTTTGGGAAGATTTACAGACACATAATAATATTATACAAATATATGAGTATTCCATAGCCATTTAAAAATCTCCACCTTTGAACAACCATCGTGTCAGTGTACATCCATACGAGTACAGTATGGAATAGCACATAGGTTACTTTTATCCCGATATTCCCCCGGGATTCCAAATGGCGCGGGAACAACCGCGCGAGACAGCTAGTAACGTAATAATTGTATTTCTAACAAGTCGCTAGTGCCTAGTGTAATCGTTAAGTATTATTATTTTGGCTGGATAATAATGAATTATTAGTTAATATTGACAAAACTAAAATTATAATATTTCAGACATACAATTCTAAAATTCCAAAACTTGACATTAAAATTAATAAAATTCAATTGGATATTGTGAATTCAACAAAATTTTTGGGTGTTATATTAGACAGTCACTGTAATTGGAAGGACCACGTTGGTCATGTTTGCTTAAAAATCGACCGATTTATTTTCGTCTTAAAACAAATAGTTCAGACTGTATCGGTTGCGGCTGCAAAACTCGCTTATCATGGATATGTTTCCTCGGCACTTAGATATGGGCTGATTCTATGGGGCAATTCAGTCGAGGCTCATAAAGCTTTTATTGCGCAAAAAAAGTGTGTAAGATCGATTTGTGGAGCTGATTTTTTAGATAGTTGTAGACCCCTATTTGCTAAATTAAATATCTTGCCGCTTCCGTCACGGTACATATTCGAAATTTGTTGTTTTGTCAAAAGAAATAAACAATTATTCGGAACCAACAATGAAGTGATCGGCAGACGCGGTAGACACAAAGACAAACTGTACATACCTACTCAAAAACTGTCGTTGTATAGCAATAATGTCCACTGTATGGCGATCCGAATTTATAATAAGTTACCTATAAGTCTAAAGGACCTACCCATGAATAAATTTAAAAATGAACTATTTAAAATTTTATTAAAAAGAATGTTTTATAGTGTAAATGAATATTTAAATTTGAATGAACTATGAACAATTAATAGAATACATTTATATTATTATTATTTTTTTAATTTGACTTTGATATTTTAATTTTTAGATTTGACTAGGAAATATTATATATTTTTTCCTTATTGACATGTTCCTTTATTTATTTTTACAAAATCATTAGTTCCTTTTTTAATTGTAGGTAATTAATAAACTGAAATTAGTTCATTTTTTTATTTTAAATATCTGTGGCTTTATTTTGTGAACTGATTATTTTTTAATGACTATTGTATTATCTTGACATATTGCCCATTTTTATGTTCATATTATGTATTAGATTTTCTTTTTCATAGTAGGTTAGTTAAAAAGTATAATTTGTTAATGTGTAAATTTATGAAATGAAACTGTTTTGCACGCTATATTTAAAGCAGTATATGATCGAGCTAAAAATTTTGTAACATCTGTTGTAACGCTTATACTGGCAAATAAAGAATTTATTATTATTATTACGTATAGAGAGGACATCCCATACAATTTTTTTCAGCCTCGGGCTTTCTGCCCTAACTACTCGGATAAATATGTGTGTCACGAGCGCTTGTCACAACAATTAAATATGTTGAATATTTTTCAAATATGCCTTTATGTGTGCTTAGGCACTGTTTGAAAAGTACCGGAAATATATATAAATCCCACCGAGTCACTTTTCACGTGCTAATTGTAAACCAATGAGGTAAAGGTGGTATGGCGGTCTGCTGCGGCATATAGCGAATAAAGTCTTCATTTCATATGACCAATTACAGAATAAGTAATTTTATCTAGCCAACGACGTAACAATTATTAATTTAACTTATTATCCTATCAAATATCTGTCAACATCTCAATAATCCAGTTTTCTCTTCGTAACTTATCTATAACAGTTTTTGAAAGGACGAGTATTATTGAATGACATAATTTATCTTTTAAATATTTACTTTGGCATCATAAAAATGTGATAATATAACCAATGGCAAAATAAGTCAAAGGATTGGCGTTTCATTTTACATGAGGAATTAAACGCAACTATTAACCAAAAGCTCTAAAACATACTATAATATATTTATCGAATACCAAAACATATCAAGAATAAATTGAATAAGTTTATACATTTATTTAGTTTAAATATCATACAGATAAATTTGCAAAAGCGTGATATTCTATAAATCACATATCGCCTAGTTTTTGGAAGAACGTCATGTAAAGAAGGCCCATGCCAAATTTGAGAACTTACAGCTCGTAGCTAATACATATTGTGCAATGCTATTTTTTTTCTACCAGTTTTGTACCTATATCGGTTATTCATACCAATCAGTTAAATATTGAAACCCGCCATTAGAGATTATCTAAAAAGCTACCGATTAGAACACCTAGTCTTTTTAATCCAGTGTTTCAATCCAATAAAATAAGAAAACAGATAAAGTAGTGAAACTAAAAGAATTGGAATTCTGTAAATACACCGGTTGACCTTGAGTGCAAAGCTCCGATAGGGACCGCATATTCCGTTATATTATTATTTTTTTGGGACATATAAACAGAACAATCTTATAGTATATATCAAAGTAATTGCTTATAGTAGAGTTCCCTGCGACTGCAACAGAGTAATTACAGATACTATTGGAACATATGGATAATAATCAACAAATGCAGAGCATTAAAAAAAATGACTTCACGTCAATACTTTGGCTTATCTTTGGAGTTGAGACTGTCATCAATGTAAACATTGTCCGAAATCATACATATTTTTTCAAAAGTTTTAAATTTTCAATGAAGTACCCTACCGATTTCGCTGAAATTTATATGGGACTAACTATGAAGTATCTTCTATCACATGAAGAATTTTTTAAACCGATTCATATTTTTCCGAAATATCGTGTAACAAAGACACAAAAAAAAACAAACAGAAGAATTTAGAACCTCCTCCTTTTTTGGAAGTCGGTTGTTTCAATTTACCACCAGTCTGCGGATCAGCTCAACCTCTCAATCCACGCTATCAAACTATCACGTGGTTGAATCATAAGTACTCCGTTGTCCTTGTTTTTTACCCGGTTCCTAAATGTACATCACAACCCTTTGTAGTGAGTCCACATGAGTTTCTATCCTGGGTGCAGAGGGTTGGTGCGGTAGATGTTTGAAATTTAATAGCTTTTAATAAATAAAATGGCTTTTGGTAAACCTTTACAATTACTCTATACAAGTGTGATATCTTCTGGGAGCGACCTTCCAAAGCACGAAATAATCACAAGACTCCCATTCAAAACATAGAGTCATTGTTTAATTCTATTGGTCGTGATCATTAGTTCGCGAGGTCCTTCCTACGCGGATGACGCGTCGCCTCCTACTCCGAGCGAACTGCTCAATAAGGCCTGAGAAATAGTCCGTGCGCTCACCTGCGTGCATACGGGTATGCTGATTTTGTGAGAAATAGGCTACGTGGGCGGTAACGTTACATTAAGCAGCTATATTGAGGTTTATGGTAATAAGCAGCACCTATCTTATTGTAGGATAAACAGATATGAAGTGTTAAGATGACGCGGCCAAGTTAATGCAAGCTAAAACAGCATCTGTTATAAAAACGATATACATATAAACACTACTTAAGCAAAGAACAGCAGGTTGAAAGGAGACAGTTGAAAAATAACTCAATTTGGATTAGTGTAACTGACTGCTTATAGCTATTTCTGGCTGTGATAGGTATCGCGTCATTTAACTTATGACTGTGAGTGATCCTGCAACACGATAGATATTTTACTGCACCACAATTTAATATTAATACGAGAATGACTCGATTACTTTTATATTCATGTGTTATCAAGTTGTATCATTTTAAATATTAATAAACTGTTATTTTATTGATAATGTCACAAAGGATCAGCGGCTGGGTGGGTGAAACCGCAGGAAAACTGCTAGTGTTCTATTTAGCTGGGACAATAGATCATGCTCCGTTAGCAGTTTTAAGATGACTTATAAAAATGCTTATATCAGAGTATAAAGGTTTTATTTCACCCCATCTATTGGTATTTGAAAGGTATCGAGCTTTGTGTGTATAGGGTGTGTAAGGTATTTGGTGTTCAAGAGGTTACAAGTAACCTGAACTATTATGTAAGAGGTTTTTGAAACAGGACAAATTGCTTAATTGTTTTAATTGTTTTCGAAAATAATGTAAAAATTATACACTAGGTGCATTATACCTACTGCAGCCGGTTGTTTAGGGGATCAAAGACTATCATTACTATGCTATTCGCCATGCTCGCTCAACGTGCCAACATTAGTGTCATTACATCGAAGCTTTAAATTGTTCATAAAAAACCGCCGTATCATTCCAACGGAATCTAAATTTGAGGCCTATTCAGCTACTATAGGAGCGAGATTTTATCATAAACTATGTATAAATGATAAATATTTACAGCGAGTAGGTACATTTCGCACCTAATCTGTCACACCT
Source organism: Stenoptilia bipunctidactyla (assembly GCA_944452665.1). Classification (NCBI taxonomy): domain Eukaryota; kingdom Metazoa; phylum Arthropoda; class Insecta; order Lepidoptera; family Pterophoridae; genus Stenoptilia; species Stenoptilia bipunctidactyla. The sequence goes on along the minus strand of OX101724.1, from coordinate 329,712 downwards.
CAGCAACAAAGCACATAGATACCTCAGTGTGTATGTGTTTTAGACGAAAATACTGCATTGCTACGAAGGGAACTTCTTCCATCGGTGCATGTTGCAGCTATAACATTGTGCACGTGAAATGTCGTTGCTTGCGTCGTGGTTTGTAAGAAAGTTCAAGGTCACTCAAAACACAGTGGAATCAGTTTCCTGCTTTTTGTTACTCCTTTTCTGTTCCTGCCCGATTAGATGATAAACTGTTCGTAACTTAAAATACAGGGTGGAACATAAAGTCGTTAACAGATTTATGTGTTTTTTTACTGTTCAACTTTACTTCAAACATATGGACGTGCCAACTGGCACAACAGATCAATCGTTTATTTGAAAAAAATACTTAAAAACCTCATGGTTTCTCTAATTGGTACGTTTAATGTCTTAGACTCACATTACACACATTAGTATTGCTATTTAATAGTATATTATGTAACAAGTGAGCAACGCTCACGAGTTACATACGACGTTTTTCAACACACTTGTGAGTAAAAGACAGACATACGTGGTCATAAAATAACAAACACACCTGATAACAAAGCTGTGAATTGTGATTGAAAAATGGCGCCGAATCTCGCGCATGCGCGTAGGTTTTTTTTCCGTCAAATGTGTCAATGTCTGTATAGCATATACAGCCTATTTATTTTAAGTGAAAATGTTTAATTGGGAGTGGTAAATGCAAATATTTTAATATTTTATGACAAATGATTGTAAATTGTGAATAATTTGTTTAATATACAAATTTATTTTACTAATATAAGGCGCAAACATTTAAAAATGTATATGGATTTGAAGTGGTATAAAACCTCTTTGTTGTTTCTGAAAATATTTAGTGTCCGGGGACCAATAAAATATGCTCTGTTTTCTCGCATGTTATTTGCACAAAGGTACAATTCAACTTTGTAGGATTCATTATATTATGCACTAGGGTATAATATTTTATGCACGCGGGACTTATAGCCCAGTTTATAGTTCTAAATTCAATAGAATAACGCTCACTTTACGAGCAAGTGTGTTGAAAATAAAGTTTATTTGTTTGCTTCTAGGGTACCTAAATGCAATGAATTTGCCTTAAAATACTGCTGTAGAAACAAAAGATATGTTTCACCCTGTATATTTGAATAATAATAATGGTTCGTTCTAAAACTATTAGTAACTTAGTAAACAAGAAGTCGCAAAGTATTTAAGTTTCTGCCAGCAAGCGAGCAAAACAGTTAACAAGAAAATGCAGTCACGCGAGCGCGGTCCGCCACACGCCGCTTTCGTACAATGTATATATTATAAGCCCGCTTAACGTCAGCTTCGTAAATATGTATGCAGAAGTTTCCGGTTGATTCCCGAATACAAGTGTACAAAGTTCGAAGTTAGGGGTAAATTTATGTAAACCTAATAACCTCCCATTGCTGGATGATTCTTACTTTTGTCACTTGCAAAACGCCCTGTAGGTACAAATTTGGTCGTCCTTTTTAACCCGTCAAATAAAGGAAATATTCTATGCATCGTTATCTTTTTAAACAGTGTTTATACCTGAATTCAAACCTATCTTACCTAATGGTGACTGAGGGTTGAGTTGAAGTACAAAGCCCACGGACTATTGAAAGAACTGACTTGTCCTTATATTTTGCAGAAACACCATCATCATCAGACTGATCATAATTTATACAAAGTGCAGTCGCTCTCAAAGCGAATTTTGAAGGGTCTTGTGAACTAAATTTATTTTGAATTAACCCTGGGCTTAACTTGACATGCATGAACTTGCACTTATGCTTTCTACAGGCACAGTTAGTTTCCACACAGTGTGATGTGGAGGTTTAGGCCAAAAACAACGAAGCTGGTCCAGCGCATGCTGGTGGTGGTTTTCAGGGCGCCGAAATGTCTTTTGACAAAATTAACGGTTGATGTATAAGTATACAGCACCCGGAACCGACTGCTTAACGTGTCTCCGAAGAACTTCTTAAAGTTATTTGTACTAGTTGCTTCTTCCTAACAATCGTCTTCCTCAATATCGCTTATAGAGGGTTGATTTTAATTAGAGCATCATTTCTTGCAGGCAGCCTCTCCATATCAATTCCAACAACATTTGTTTGTAAAATTAATAGTTTTAATAGTTTTCCCATACAAAAAATATTAATGGCCTCTGTTTAGAGGCGTAACTCTATTAAATCTGAGCGTAGGTACGTCACGCACCTTGCGCAGTAAAATATCACAACACAATAGGTAAGTACTTCTTACAAAATGTAGAGTAAGGAGCAAACATTCTTTTGTTTTTATTTTTTGTGTTATTTATCAATATTTGTAAAAAGTCGTGGAACAAATCTTGTTGGGATTGATGTTGAGAGGTTGTTGAGAGGCCGCAAGAGGTGATGCATTAATTAAAATTGTATAGTTATTTGTAACTCTAATGGGAACTAAGAGATTTTGAGACAGAAATCAGAAGATTATTGTTAAGTACCTAAATAATAATAATCTCTTTACTGTACACCAACATGGTTACAGAGGAAAAATTACATTAAATGATGACAATAAAATGCATTTGTACAAAGGCGAAAATACATTGTATCTAAGGTACTAGCGGACTACACAAAAGTACAGTATCAATTACTGAGTAAAAACAAATGGGCTTATCATTGTAACCAAAAGGACCAAAACAAAATAAAAATGGAACATCGCATTAAAATATTTCAAGTTTTTTAATTTATTATTAACCAAATAATTCATACATTTCTGACAAACATGAATGTTGATCACAACGAATGTACCTAAAAATCTAAAGAACAGAATTTAAAGGGAAGATAAATTGGAAACAAAATAAAAATAATGTGATCCTATGAATGATCATTAAGGGAAATAAACTTACTTTTACCTTAAAATCAGAGGTAACTATGTACCTAACTCATAAATCGTGTACAGAAAATCTGCGTCATCATTTTGACATTCTAGAGTTCACTGTTATGTCATAATTTATCAAACGCAGAGAGAGTGAGCAAAAACTGATGCGTCCTCGTCAGAGCTTTACAAGGACTACAATCGGCACACATACTCGTAGTGGCATCAAGATAAGATCGAATTAAATTTAAACTGCGTCATTATTTATTAGCAAGTACTTGAGCTCCAGTGATCTAATTGTAAGTATCTCGGTTTGGTAGTTCGGAGCCTCAGAGCTATTAGATACTGAGATAACCGGTTAGATGCCACCCACGCGGATTTGACACTTGGTGTGCTGTGACAGTCGCACGCAACTCGCAAGGCAGACAACGAGGATTCTAAACAAATGACCTTGTCTTGATGCTGGGGAGTATCTTTCAATGCTGGATTGACAAATGACACCGGATCATAACTTAAAATGGAAACCCACAGATATCTTAGTTTTGAATTTAGTAGACTAAGAGAAGATTTAAAGGAAAAAAAAATAAAGTCAAGTTACAAGTAATTGGGTTATTTTGAGGTGTTTTGTTTAAAATGTTTTAATACAACTTGTTATGAGTTTCTGTTACTTATATCCTTATCGAGGATATTATATTCTCTCTCAGCGTTTTTCAATTTTTTCGTTTGATACTAAAATAAGATTTTTTTATAATTCCGTAACGGATAATGTCCGTAGATATCGTATGATCGACAATCATTGTGCATTACTGCTACACCCCATACAACATGAAACTATGCATAGGTTCTTGTGATGACTACAACAAGGCAAGTAAAGAAAACTGTTCATGGAAATATTGCCGGCGACGACGTGGGCCGAGGCCGGTGACAAACCTCCGCTGGGTCCTCGCGACATTTTCGATCCGACCGCAGTGCACCGTCACGCACGCTCCGATACCGACGACCAGCGAGCGCTGATCGAAAATACATCGCGAATAAATAATATCAATTTTAACAAACTAAATACAAAACTAAATTAAAATATAAATACGAATTCTAACGAAGGAGTAGTTGTAGCAGTAACGAACGCAACTGGAATAATTCGGTAAGTTTTGTGTTGTAAACATGTGTTATTTGGGAGTTTGTTTTGTTTACGTTAGCTGGTTTCTTGTGAAGTAGTAACTTAAATTGTATTTTTTTTTTCCTGGGAGTCAACTACTATAGTCTGATTTCTATACTGCATGAAGACTGGCGGTGTAAGTATTTAAAGACATTACCTATTGAAAGTGTCTGATAATATTTACGTCAGTGGATATACATTTTATATTTTGATTGAACTGCATTCTTGCGCTTGACCTCAATATCGCGTTGCAGTAATTAATGATAAGGACGAAAATAGATTATGCAGGTTCAGGAAGATATATTTTTTTAAACGATGTTTAAATAGTCACTCTTTTAAATAACTTTAATTTACATCAACTTTGAACCTAAACTCCTATAGTAACTACATCTATTTTTAAATATTTACGACGAAAACGTAGTGACTTAACTTTATTGGAATACTAATTTAATAACCCTTTCGAGAATTTTTTATAACTAAGGCATCCGATTCTGTGTACATTCCATTTTAATATTGAAAGATGTATAAGAGTTGACTTAAGTTTATCAATACTGTGTGACCCTGTCGAGAGCTGTTCATCACTATTTATCTCACTTCACACGGCGAGGTGCTACACTGACTCATACCTATATTTATTTAGACTTCATGGTTTTGATACATTGTTCGAAAACATATTGGCTTTTATTACTCATTGATTTTGTACTTACACCTTTTATTATCTAGTTCAGTTTTATCTTAAGTATATGAAAGTTTAAACTATGGGTGCCAGAGTTAAACTATTCCCGCACTTAGGTAATATCTTATAAGTTTGTGCCTTACACAGAGATAGTATCCAAATTATCCAATAGTACCCAATAGTATCCAATTAATTAATTTGTTTTATAGGAAAACAAAAAAGCAGGACATTTTTGCTAAAATCTATGCAATGATCTCGAACTGCTGTCATTATTGTCTTTCGTTTAATTATTGTCAATAATAAATAAAATTTCTACATTAAAGTTTACAACATAATATCAAAAGTTATGTAACAAAAACATTAGTTTATATCCGCGTGGGTGGCCGGCAAGGTACACAATATTTGCGTTGATTGAACAGTAGATAGACAAGGAGAGCAATAGAGTCAAGTACGAATTGAAATCGCTCACGAGGTTCCGTACTAACTTGTTCCCGAAACCAACCGTGACGACTAGGTCTTGTTGACATAGGTATTTATAAGGTATTTTTGCAGTAGAAAGGGTCGTATTTTTAAATATTTTTTGGTTCGAAATTAAATTGATTTTGCAGAAAGTAGGTATGTGATATTAATTTTAGCTTGAAACCTTTATGCTTTTCTGAGAAAATGACATACAGAGATCCTAAGGGGATCGACTTTTTCATTTCACAAACAATGATTTAAGTTTGATAAGATTATTTCTACAAGAGCGAGGGCTAGTTTCAATATTCGCGTGTGACCTCTTCCTAATATAGACGTCACAGAGAGAGACTTATATCTTTCAGATATAGGCTCGTGGGCGAATTACTCATGCTATGTTGCTGCGATAACACATTGTTCATGTTCCAGGCAACATAATATATACACATACATGGCGACATTTATTGTTCGTGCTAATAATAATTGTGATAATAACTAATATTGGTGATATTAACTTTGCGAGCTGCGTCGCCGTACTCGCCCGCGCGCGGCTCATAAGTCAGCTGTAGTACAGAAGGCTCTTCCGCGTGGTAAGGCTGCCATTTATTGCCATATGACTCCTATCTATCGATAGTGAACAGTTTTTTATTGGTGAATAACTCCGCCTCAATCCCACCTGATGGTAAATAGCGATAAAGTTACATAAATTAATATGAACTTAATATCATGTAGTATAATTCCTGGAGTATCTGTCCTTCTGGAGGACTAGACCCAACGAGAATGTTTAATAAAATAATAAAACCGAATAATACTAGATGATATCTGGATGGTACAAACCATTATTTTAAGAATAACTCGATTCCATAGAGAAGAATAAAGTTTTCTACTAAGCTTTCCATAAATTATGGAAAGTGGCAATGTGCATGAAAGGGGGTAATTTGGGTCAATAACCGCTTCTTCAATAGTTTGGGTCTGGAAAAATACTACTATACCACCTCAATCTCTTTTGTATTTTTAATAACAAGAACTCATGCAAATGTACTTAAATACCTACCTAAGTATATATTTATATGCCGACTGGGTGTTTATTTCCTACATCACTTAGAGTTACATTAGCGAACAGTCAACATCATTACCACGCCAACATTCGTCCTCACACCACAGATTATGATCTGTGGCATCACGAGATGACGAGACGCTATTATCGTTATCAATCGTTATCAGGAGCGGCTGGGGTAAACAGGCTCAAATGTGTCGCCAGCTGAGATAAACCACTTATCCTTCACATAGCTGGGATCTGATCTCATCTTTAAAGCTGGTCTGTGCCTTCACTGTATCCTCGGGCTGTTAATAGACACTAGTGTTACTAACATAGAGATACTCTTAGACATCATTTTAAATTATAAAACTAGGTCATTCAGACTTACTATCAATATTGTAATGATAATTTATTAACTTACAATAGTCTAGACTCTACTCTAAACTCTAAAAAGTTGCTTTATGTGCGCTTAGCAACATTGGTACCTACTTTATTTACACACGAGGAACTTTATTGTATTCTGTGGCTTCAAATTCTACTAAGGTCCCATTTTTCAATAAATATGTATATAATATAATATCCCGACAATTTTAAGCACGTCTCAATCTCAAGTTTGTTGTCATACATACATACATACATAACGTCACGCCTGTATCCCTTATGGGGTAGGCAGAACACCAGAGGTTACAAGACCATCTGATGTCACGTTTGACAAATTTGGATGTATTATAAAGATGGAAAGAGACTATGGTAGTGAAAGGGGGTCAGCCTATCGCCCACAAAAACGCCTTTAAAACCTCTGTCCCTTAACTGACTGTTACAGTAGGTATGCCCGGGAAGAGAAGCAGCTGGCACATTCTACGTTTTTCTTTCGCTCTCAGTCCAGCATGGAAGCAATACAATGTTGTCATACAATTATAAAAAAATGTAAAGCAAAATTATTCCGCCGAGTAATAATTTATTCGTCAGAAAACTTAATACGTATAGAAATTTGTCTATTTCTATTCACAACATAGATGTTACTAGTTTCTGAATCTATTTACAAAATAAACAAAATCTATCATAACTGTTTAAAAAAAGTTAAATACGAGGTACATATAAGACTTGTCAAACCGGGCTTATAAATTTGTCAAAGGTCAAAGATTTTTTGTAGTTTACTTCAATATATTTAAATGAATAGACTCGTTGGATTTCTTTGCATTTATCGAAAACGTGAAAACTTAAGATCAAGATTCCGCAGCAATTGAGGATACCTAACTTTGTGACCAAAGTTGGATAATGTACACAAAAATTAGGTAGGTACACAATTAAAAATATCAAAACCTCGGTATTGAATTTCCTGGATTTATTTGTGAGAAGAGTTTTGGTTGAATAAGCTTTTATTCCTTTTTTCCGAAAATAATAAAACACCATCGCTTGGAGTAACTTTAAGAGAAACAGTTTAACTAGCGATCAGCAATGTTAAAATATGTACATTAACGATTCAGACGATAAATCAATATTAGTTCTGTCAGTTTGTCTTGCTATGTTGGTCAATACTAATAAGTATTAATGCCAAGCCAAATATGGAGATTTGGAACTACGTTAATACTTAAATTATACATTTGAGCGTGTCCGTAATTCAAAAAAATTTCGTTTTAGTTTTGAACCACCAAAAATTTAAATAAAGAATCACGTTATAACCTTTTGCAATTGTCGTTATTTGAACCCTTTCGGGCTAACGAATCATGTATAATATATGAAATATAACACTTCATATTTAGGAAATATAATATTTGGTATTCCTACATAATTATGTGGGAAGTTATAAGTGTTATTAGTTTTGCTTGGTATGTTTTTCTTAAAAAGTAAATTCTCAAAATTCTGAGCTGAACCTTTTAACTGAAAAGTTACCATTCATTTTATATTTAAAAGCATTTAGAATAGCAAAACTAAAGCTATTTGTATTTACCACCATAAACTGCATTTTTCGTACATATTGATGGAAGGTCTAGGTAACTTGAAAGTACAAATGTTCCTCAAGAAAGGTTACATAAAAAGGTCAATCGATAGGAAAAATCAAAAGCCATTATTGCCAAAGCTCCGTACTCCGCAACGGCGATGACATCGGCCGCGGCGGATGCGGCGGCGGCGGCGGCGGCGCAATGCTCTACTTTCACTCATTTTTCACGACAACAGTAACTTGCACGAACTGGCACTGAATTCGTTTTTTATGAAAACATTGTTTTGGTCTTTTTTTGCTATTCGGAAAATCCTTTGTGTATGCAGAGCGCTCGTTAAACGATGATTTAGTAGTTCTACGAGTTGTATAGTCGTATGCAGTCTTTAATTTACCTATGTTTATTCGTTTAATGCTACATTTGGCCAAATATGCTAGGATAGTAATGCGTTCTGGTTGTACATACCTGTGTATGACGTAAGTTTGAGATAGGTAAATGTATTTTTGTAGCTGACAAGGTCGACAAAGTTAAAGGCAATATTTATAGTCAAGGAGAAAGATTCATGTGAGCTGTTCTGTGGGGTGCAACCAGTTTGTGATTTCGGCAGTTTTACAAAAATAATAAAGAAGTGCTAAGCTCTTACCGATAAGTTGAACTAATTATCAACCGACTTCCAAGAAAGGAGGAGGTTTTTTTGTGTCTTTTTTACACGATATTTTGTACAATTATGAAATGATTTTGAAAATTGTTGTTTCATTTAATAGAAAAGAAAATTTCAAACTTTTGCAAAATTTCAAAATGATTTCGGAGAATGTTTACGTTGATGACATTCTCAAGTCAGAAAAAGTTTTGACGTGAAGTCGGTATTTTTTTAATGCTCTGCATTTATTGATTATTTTCACCATTTAACTTAAGGAACTTGGCGATCTAGTTTGGCTATAGATTTCTATGAATATAATTTTCTATTTAATTTTATGAAACTATCAAAAAATAATAGTAAACCTATATTTATTTCGTACCAAGATGACATAACTCTCATGTATCATAAAGTGTGCTCGAATAGACTTTGAGGTCAGTTAAATAATAAAAATTGATCGACAATTAAGTAATGGTGTCTGGAACTTCTCAAGTTGATTGTGAGCCAATTAAACAATGTAGTGGCTAATGGAGGCTTGAGTAGCTTCGGTAAGCTGAATTGTGGTTGTCGAAATAGGTATCTACAAATTTCAGATTCATCGTAGTGAATAAAACATTTTCAACTGCGATAAATCCGGCGAAAATGAGTTCCGTCGAATTTAGTTTTTATCAATTCATGCAAAAATTTGGGTGCGATAAGCTCATTAGGGAGCATTCATTAAAAGCGTGGAAAGCTGTGTAACCCGATTTTATTGTAAAATGCGCAGTATTTTTCTCTTTTATCGACTAGAAGGCAAATCATATGAAAACCTGGTCATAAATACACATATTTCTGCGACTATATGTATATGTTTCTCCCTTTTGCCACAGTGTTTCCTGCGAGAGACTCAACAACTTGGTAAATGTGTTTACTATTATTATGTGGTAAGTATATTTAATATAATAGAGATAATATAACCGTGATTCCAGTAAGCGATACCAACCTTGTTACTAAAGAATATGAATATCGTCATGTCTTGTTTATCCCAAAAAATATTGATTAATGAGTATGTCATGCGTAATTAATGATTTTCTACATTAGTTTTGATAAATCCATTTTCACCAACACGCTGTATGTAACCGCAAATTTATCACTTCTGTCTAAAATCTATGACATCATGTCATTTTATAAATACTTTACAGCTTCACGCGTTTTTACCCACGTACATTTGAATAGTTTCTTGACAAAAAATTATAAAATTTGGCCCATATCATTCCCCAAGAGTTGAGGTATTAAAATCTATATCAATATTATTGTATTTGAAAGAAAAACGTAGATTGTAGGTACCAGCTGCTTCTCTTTCCGGGCATTCTGTAGAAGTCAGTTAAGGGACAGAGTATTTACTGGCGATTTTGTGGGCAATAGGCTGACCCCCTGTCACTGCAATAGTCTCTCTCCATCATTATAATATCTCCAAAGTCAAACGTGACATCTGATGGCCTTAAAGCCTCTGGTGTTCGGTCTGCCCCATAAGGGATACAGGCGTGAAATTATGTGTGTATTTAATTATTACTTAGGCAAGTTGAAAATATGGTGTAACTGCAGCTCATAGGATAGTTATCAGCTAAGTTAAGACCAATTATTGTGTAATCTCGTTGGCCTATGAATGATGTCTGTTGCGACATTTTTTCAGCAGATTTAAAATATTTTGCCGCAGTTACACTTTTGTGGTATTTATTTGCGGGAAACGTGTGGCACAGCGTTATCTAATACTTTATATACTTGATGACCAATCATATAAAATAATTTCACTATAATTTCAATTTACTATAATGGCCGTCTGACGAAATGTTTAAGTAATTATGAAAGAAAGAAAGAAATAAGATTTATTACCACATAACATACAGATACAAAAAAAAATACACAGAAAAACAGGACGAAATAAAATTACTTAAAAAAATACACATTACATACAAAATTCCAAAAAAGTTTTTGTGATAAAGGGACAAGCTTCAGCAATAGCTGCCAAAAATATATTGGCAGCGCTGATTTTCAGGCCTTAACTTTACAAAATATGTTGCTATACCTATCATTTTTTCAAGGGTGATCGTCAACATGTAAAGAGGTATAACTACGAAAAAGAAGCACAAATACAATTCGTCAACGCAATCTTGTGTAAATCCTTAATTTAACTAATAAACTTAACCAATCATATGGCATAACCAGTATTAATTTTTAAATATACATAGGTTTATTTATATTCAAAAACTAAATTGTTGCATTGTAACCAAAAGCAAGAGATCGGTTCTCGCTGCAAACTTAATTCAGAAAAGCATCTTGGTAATTTGGCAATCATGTGGTGGGTTAACGGCCTGGCCGACTCCGGCCCGGCTCCGGCCAGGCTCGGTCCGGGCGTATACAATACCGTGACAACGACAGGCGGGAGGCCGTGGCCTTATTGCCACTTACTTTAAATGGAATCTTAATTTTACAGGTCTTATCTTTAAATCAAATATGTATGTACATTTTAATTTACATATAGAATAATGAGTTTTCAATGCTAATATTGCACTCCTCGATACTATAATTTCGATTTACTTGTTGCTCTTTCCAGGGCTGAGTTGCGCTAAGATAGTTGTTTCTTCTTCTATTTTTTTAGCGTACAAAACAATTTAAAATTTATTAAAATTTATTTAAACGTTGAAAGAATTTCCTTCATATTGAACATTCAATAGGCGTCTATTAGAACAAATCTCAAGTTCACTGAACTTTACTAATATGGCGATTATCTAAGTGTTGGAAGAGTTATTCCTATATAAGATTTACGAGGACATAGCCAAATTCTAAAAATTAAACAAATATTAATGGATATATCTACATATGTTTCAAGATGTGTTTGTTTGAAAAATGTAACATAATTTCAAGTATTTTTAATTTGGTCCATACACTGCAATTTAAGACAAACTAAGATTTTAACTGAAACCCTAGCAAGGAGTGTCACGGAAACTTGCTGTTTCTTGCTTAATTAGTGACCACGGGTGCTGCTTCCCATCATGGTTCCTCACACATTGCTCACAATAAATGCATGTATGTAGGACTGCATGTTAATTTGGAACAGTTTGTGGGTTGAACGGGTTGTCCTTTACATATGACAAGGTGTCGATAAAGTTTTGCAGACCGTGGGAGTACTTAGGAATCTAAGTGAAAATTGTAGCCAAATAATGCATCTTGAATCATGATCTGGAACAATAAAAACAAGCATGATTCGTTAGGTCTTATTAATCAATCTAAGATTCTAGCGTTTGATGCTTTTTTAAAATCGATATACTGCAACCTCATTTCTAAAATTGATTCACTAATAGAAACTCGATATCGCCATCAATTAAATCCTTACGCAAAGTAATTGCGCAAACAGTTCTCAGTATCTGTAGAAACATTTATACGCATATACGGAGATGCAAGTCGATTGCGCGGTGATGTTTCGCCGGGCCTGCGCCCGCGCCGCGCCACGTCGCCAGGGCCGGCTTTCTACCGCCTCCGCTCGCAACCTCGGCGCCCGTACATGGTGACCGAGCGACAACTTGCGCTGGCGAACTTCCTATATTCGGGTAGGCAATAAAATCTGGTTGTTATAGATACTTGAGATTGTGCTTAAAATAACAACTTCGATAAGATATTGACAGCAGCAGTAATATACTTTCTTAAGATTTCATACAACTTTTTACCCGACTACAGCGAAGCAAAAAGGAGGGTTATAATTTTGACGTGTATGTATGTGTGTATAGATTTTCATCTGTTCCCTCAGAACTTCTAAACTACTAATCACAATTTGCCAAATTATTTGTCGTTAGAAGCCTCTTCACTGTCCGCTGGTTATAGGCTACATAAAGTTATGTTAACTTGACTACAGCGCCCTCTAGGGATCTTAAAGTGAAGACGGTTTTGTGTGGAATATCAAATAAAAGAACTTCGTTAGCACATTTCAAATATGTTAACACAATTACTCCAAAACGTGTGAAAAAAAATAAGTTCAAAACCTAAAACTCGACTGCTAAAACACGCTCTAAAAAGTAGGAAACAAGTAGGTAATAGGTAATAGTCTCCGCTGAAATATTTATGTATTACGTTATTTTGATAGAGATATGTTTAAAGATAGCCGTGGTCGTATGCCACCTTTTATAGCAAAACAGATTCATTTTAATAATAAAATCAAATCAAAATGGCATACTATTTTGATTTTATTATTAGTATGAACTGCGTAGTCTACAGAATGTAGAGCATTAGCGGGATGTTACCAGTGTGAATCAGTATTTCCCCAGTTCCACTGCGTAGTTGCCACACAAACTTGTTAAAGATTGCATTGGGGCTACATATTTAGTTCGTATACCAGCTCAAACCTATTAAAAGTTATTTTTATTGTTCATGTATGCCACTATAAACAATATTAAACTTTAATACACGTTGACAAGCGTTTACCCAGAAAGGTTTTATGCATCAGTTGCAGACTTTGACATATTTTGATGTCACAATATTTTTTCCGTCTTACATTGTGTTTTAATATTTTCGTTTATAATGTAATTATTCTAAAAGTTGTCTATTGAAAGTGAGAAAGGGTGTATTTAGGTATAAAAGTGGCATAATGGAAGACGAAGAATTAAAAAAAACGCAAAGCAAAGAAATGAGCGAGACGCAGCAGTCCGCAGCTGAGGTAAACTTGCCCCGTCTTACTGTATCATTGTTTACTCAGATTCCCTAAAGTTTCAATTTGTAGACTCTATTGACCAAAAACCATATCACCAATGCTTTTTATCTGAGAATGTCATATAATAACTTACAAAATTAATTATAATACAGGTTGATAGTTTGATTATAATATATTAAGATACCAAATAGTTACCACTAACTGTCCATGTTTTTGTATCAAATTGTATGTGCAGAATATCTTAAAAACGTCGAAAAGAAATTGTAAGCTTTCGCGGTTACGGCAATACCTATATCTAAAGACAATCATTGACTCCCAGGCAAACACACCTGAGGCAATCTTACCGCCCGTCAGACGTATGTACTTGGCTCAACCGACTGTTGTACCTAACTCTATACAGGGTGACTGGTGGAAAATTTTAGATATTGAAGGAGAGCACTCTGTACTCGATTCTGATCATAATTATGTACAGCCTGCAACAGAATAATGTATACCACCATCTGACGTCGCACGCACACGCGCGTTCATCCATACTCACTCACACCACGAAAGTCAACCAATCCAAGCATAATAAGTGGACGTGCTTACGCACACACGCACACTGTGAAAATACTTCTGCTGATTCATTAATTTGTTAAACTCGTTCTTAGCTACTCTCAAGTCTCACATGACGAGCTATATGGATGAATAGCAGGCAGACAAGATAATATGATGCTAATTTCACAACTTCAAGTCATAGCGTCCATGGCCTAGAGGTTTAAGTGTCTAGGAATGAGATCTGGACAGGTCAGGTATCGAATCCCACAAAAAACTGTGATTTCATATTCATTTTTAGAGATTGAAAGAAGAAATATATTACAACTTTTTTGATGTTTTTTATTAAGTTTGAATTTGAAGTAGGTAGCTATTATTAGCGTAACTATTCGAAATAACAACGATGCCTCATTTCTTAAGACAAAATAAGTGGAAGACCCCGATTATCTTTTATTGTGTTGCTAGATTTATTTTTAGCTTGTCATATCTTTAGAAAAAAAAAGTTAAATCTACCCTCTATTATTTAATATTGTGTAGTCGTGTTTCTAGATGGTTTGCATTCGTCGTTACTTGTTACTACTATCAGATTGTTGTGCCCAAATGAAATTAAAAATGAATTATCATTTAACATTGCTGCAGAGAGCTGAAATCATTGTTTCATTCAATCAATACTTTTCTATCAGGGGAATTGCACGTCGATTGATGATATTTGTAAGTTTTAAGTTAATTATTATTCTGACTTAATCCTTGTATAAACGTGATCGTTATTTCTATGTTGATAATTTTATTTTCAGAGAAAAGCAGTGCAACTATCTGTTCGTCGTTAAGAGGAACCGGGGGATATATCCATTTTTACCCACTCGTTCGACGGCAACCACATATGATGTGAGTTTGCAAACTGTGTGACGACATTTGTAAGCAAGCAACATATATTGTTACAGGTAAATAAAGAAGTATATAATCCGACGTTAGATATACAATATATTATAACTTAAAATGAATTAATTTTCTTATGCATACAATATAATTTGTTTAAACTTCAAGGGAACTTAAGTTTATTTATTCATTTACAGGCTAGCAAAAGAGATATTGATGAACGAAAGCAATATTTGGAATTTGATTCGTCTAGCAATGTAGTTATTTTTACGGATAAACGACATTCAAGTCGGACAAAGATGGCCGTAAAATATTATGGAGGAGAAAATGCCAACGTTATGATGCTCGAAACACCCTACCTGTTAGTTTAAGCGGCCGCATTAAACGTCATCGAGAATTTGTGGCGTCAAATGATTTTAAATTGGGATTCATCACAAGTGAGGTCCAGAGCCAAATTAGAAGGGCGGGTTATTTCAACTTGGGAGATGATGAGAGGATCTGCCTTGTGCTGGAATTTAGTTGACAGTATGAGATCTCGGTTGCAGCAGGTCATAGACTCCGTCGGCGCTCAAATTAGCTATTAATAAAATAGTGAGGTAATAGTTGTCTTTTAAAAAGTAGATAATCCAGAGTGAATGATGTTATTGTTGATTAGCTTAGAAATAAGCTTAGCTTAGCTTATTTATAGTTTCTGGCTAATAACATGTTGATTCATATTTACAATGGAATTATTACTTCAATTATATAATAAGTTCATACGCCAAGTGACAGAAAAATTAAAGTGAGAACTGTCATTCACATCTTTCAAATAACAACTATTACCTAAACTATCATTGTTTTTAAAATTAATCGTTTAATAAATTTGTGAAATAAAAATTCCTAGTCAGACGCAACATATTGTGAAATGCAAAAAATAAATAATTATCTGGAAAAGATTGTGTTGTTTTAATTAGTAGTTTTTACCTGCACCTTATTTTTCGATTGCTTGCACTATATTTAATTTATTGATTAATTAGAATATAAATATAATTAGAATATAGAACATAAAAATTATATTTATATCATTTTAAATTATAATAAATTATTAAAATATTTCTTAATTTAAATGAATATATATTATGGTTTATTGATGAATATATCTTCATTAAATTTGAACAAAAAAAAAGGTATTGAAGATATATCTTTTAACATTATTAATTTAACAATCAATCAATAATTTAACAATAAAAAAGACATATTAATATAGCAACGGAGAAAAAAAATGCAGACCTTTCAGAGTTATATAATATAAAACAATAATCTGCACATTATACGGCTGACACAGGCTCGTCGAAATACTGAAACTAAAGATCTATACATCCGTGCAGTTATATTATTTCTTGTTGTGACACGATGTCGTTGGTTAGCTTAGTTAGAATTGATCTTTAGTTGTGTGCGTACGACTGGTGGTCAACGTTATTCTGAGTCTTCCGCACACATACAACGCGAATGCATATTGTATGTGTGCGTGCGTCTGGGGTGGTATACATTATTCTGTTGCAGAGTGTACTAAATACCTAAAAAGAGGTTCTTAATTTTTCACTAGAATTCCCTATAAATAAATAAAAAGACATTACCACACTTTTCCCGACGCGCCGCCAGCCTCAGTCAACACGCGCACAGTAGTGTTCCCGCGACACGCATACCAACACCCGCTAAGTATCTATTGTATACCGCTTATGTAAACATGCGTTGCGTAATGAATTCTTTCGGTTAAGTTTACTCGGTAAATTATTAATATTTATTTTTTATTACATTATATTTCTTCATGTATGATCTCAAACTCTCACGTTCTTAAATATCCAAAGTAACCCAGTCACGCTGTATAACTCTATGACGTTTTTGCAACTTACTAATCACGGGTCCGCGTAGGGTTGGTTTAGAATAACACTTCCGCCCCGGGATAAGCGTGAAGTAAAAGAGCGACTAATCCGAGTGACCTTCGCTTGGTTGTAGGATCCCATCCGTCCGAATGGTTAGCGACCACTCTTCATATAAAATCTAGCGCCAAGTTTGACTGCTCCGGCGGCGATGTGTCCGGCAACATTTTATAAAGAGATAGTTCTTTCCTAAGCCCGTGTGCTTTCATCTTCGACCTCATCAGATGATTCTACACTTAGCATCAGGTGAGATTGAGGTCAAACGAGGGCTTAGCCTAAAGTTAAAAAAACAGGCGATCTGTTTTTAAACTAAAAATATGCGATTGGTTGTTAGGCGCAGCCGTCGCGGCGCGCGAGTGTCAGCAAGATATCGTCGCAACAGGCGCTGTCCAGCAAGCCCTGCGAGTCCCTCATGGGCATTCGACAAAACCCGTGGACCCCCACCAAACGACGAGGCCCCATCGCCGCTGAAGCCGCCAGCCCGGGGCCCGCTATCGTGTCCTTGCCTTCCCTGATAGGTAAGAGAATATTCTAGCTAGACAGAGTTCACTAATAATTTAGAAAACACGCACCGTAGTTAGTAGTAGGAAATTAAATATTTGTAATATATATTACGAGCTTTTTCCCGCAAATTCGTACGCACATAAACTAAAATTTCCTGGTCATATCCAGGAATTCCTTTCATAATGCAACCATACACCTGTTGAAGAATCTTTTTACGAACTTAGACATCGGTGCGCTAAGGCAATAAGATTTTCGTACAATCAAAAATGTCCTATATTTCCCGCTTCCGTGGAAATTTCGAGAATGCCTTCTATAGTGCATCCTTACACCCCCTGAGGAATGTATGTTTCAAATTTAAGATCTCTACGCCCATTAGTTATGGCTGTACGTTGTCTGTTAGTCACTCATTAAGTAACGGACCAGTTTAATATCAATATAGATGATTTGAAGTATCCCATACCCCATAGGATCTTCTTCTGAGTTGATTGTTAATGTGTATACGAACAAAGCCGCGGGCACAGGGCAGTTGTTGGTTGAATACCGGGCGCGCGCCGCGCCGCCGCCGCCGGCCTCGCGGTGACATCACTCCCGACAACAACACGCGTCGCGCCGCGCCGCAGTCGTTGCGTCATGACCATACTCGGATATAAAACACGAACTTGAACTATATGAAGCGAAAAGCAAACAACTGTTTTGGCGTATAAGGCTTGTTTTTTGAACTTTTATCTACCTTTAAAGTAAATGCCTACTTGAAGTCTGCTTTAAACATAAATAGTTGTACTGTACTCGTTTTGCGTAAAAATAAAATTGCACAAAAGCGATATTTGGACCAGGGCTGCGCCTACACTAAACTACCTATCAAAGTATTATCATAACGTTGTTTGTTTGCAGAATCTATGGAAAAATCCATAAGTTTTTATTTACCTATATAGGTTTAAAATTCAATTTATTGATATAACATTAACAACCTGCGGTATCACCATGTTATAACGAGAACAATTACATTTACTACAATCATAATAATAGTAATTATGCTAGCAGCAGCTTTGGTTAGAAACAAGCCGCAGCAGATATTGCCCGAAGAGCAGTTTAATAATTAGCAGCAGGTTCAGAAGTTAGCTCCCATAGTTCAAGCTGTTACTTAAAATATGTATGCTATCAACCATTAGCTACCTTATTGTTTGTGTGTTATCAAGTTAGACTAAAATCCAGAAACAGATAGCTTTCTTCAATTATAGGCAAAAAATAGTTGAAAGATATACGAGTTTATACAGTGTGTCCGGTCACGACCTAGCGATAATTTAAGGTTACAAAATATACCTTATTTCATCGACAAAAACACCCATATATGGGGGCCTATCCCCCCTCCTGTCGGAATGGCTGCCATTTAATTTTTTTTATTCTTGTAGATACCTCTGCTGAAAGATGCCGATTTCTCTGGACAGAAAGGTCCTACAGATGTAAAAAAATGCTATTTTAGCAACTATCAAATAAAATAAACATTATGGAAAATTTTCCCTACAAAATATCGTAAAATATTTACAATGCTAATTTAAGTGAAAAAATATACTTTTTTAATTTTTCTTAACATATCTCTTCTCTTATAGATGTTCCTGCTTTTTTCAGAATTTAATGGAATAAATTAATATGCAGAAGTTTTATGTTAAGTCTTTACCCTATATACTGATTAGAGGATTTTTTGCAAAAAAATAGCTTATATGTATGGATATATTATTTTGCGGTTTTATAAATAGTTTTTATAACTGATCGTGCACAGCTTGCAGTAAAACTCAATGGCTTATGACTCAAAGGTCAAGTCTAAGGCCATTCGAAGTAGCGGCGCGGCATCGTCGTCGCGCTGACATCGCCTTAACTAATAACCGAACAATTCACCGTTTCGTTTTGTGGACGAATATAGTTCGTGGACGAATTTTCGTTAATAGGATCTATTTTGGTGACCTACAAATATTTGCAATCATGACGTCATATAGAACTTACTAGTTTTTGGACTATTTTAGAAATTCACTTTTCAATTCAATTTTACTGTCACTATTTTTCATATTAACAGAATAGGACGTTTGTCTTCCATGCCACCTGATGGAAAGTGCACATGAAGACTATGGTGGTACACGTCCATCCATGAGAAACCTATGTTCTCGACAATGTAGTAGTTGACTATTGAACGGTAAAATCATAAAAATAATATAAGTTTACAAAAAATAAGTTTACAAACATTCATTTTGGTTGTTCTGTCCGTCTTGTTCAGCAGAATATATTTAAAGAAGCCCTTAAGTATGGTTTTATCAGTGTAAATCCCGAAGGCATTCTGGTGATGAAAAACATGGCTTCTTCTGTTTTATTTCCTGTCGGATGACTGTGAGAGGATGTTTACTTACGCGAAGATGGCACGATGGTCTCTTAAGTAAGCTCCCAGCATATGGCATACCGATTGGGCTCTGCGACTGGATATCTGATTTTCTGAGGGAACGGTCAATTCGAGTAGTCTTAGATGGCTACTCCTTCGACCAAATGCCAATTAATGCCGGGGTACCTCAGGGACCTGTTCTCTCTGCAACATTATTTTTGCTGCACATTAATGACCTTTTAACACCGGGCATTATTGGTTATGCTGATGACAGCACTGTTGTAGAGAGATACGTATCCAATGCGCTTGCGAGCCCCTGCGAAATCGAGAGTTTAAGAAAGTCAATGATTGAGCGCGTTAATTTGACCTTACGGAAAGTATCCGATTGGGGTGAGTCGAATTTGGTCAAATTCAACGCGTCCAAAACTCAGGCGTGTCTATTCTCCGCAAAATAGAGCACCTTCACATTTACGCCCACTTTCCAAAATGTATCTGTCCCCATCTAGGGCTTTTGGGCGTAACTGTAACATCCAGTTTAAACTTCGGTCAACAAATTGTGTCCATGGCTCAAGTAGCTTCGAAAAAGTTGGGAATCATCTCGAAGGTACGGCGGTACTTCGGCCCTGCACAGCTTCTTAACTTATACACAGCTCAAGTGCGATCATGCATGGAGTACTGCAGTCATCTTTGGGATGGTTCTGCCAAATATCAACTAGAAGCGCTGGACTCCGTTGACCCAAGAGCCCGTAAATTAATTAACGACGTCGACCTTACAACCAAAAAACTGCAGACCTTAGAGCATCGTCGTAAGGTTGCGTGTTTAACCATGTACTACAGGATACATTTTGGTGAGTGCGCCAGTGCTCTGTTTGAATAAATTGAACCCTTACCCTTTTACCATCGGACTACTAGACGCAGACAGAACTTCCATCCGTATGTGGTAGATATTCCGAAAAGTCGAACTAAGCGCTTTGACAGTTCCTTTTTGATACGGGTCGCCAAGGTTTGGAATGAACTGCCTGCGTCTATTTTCCTTGACCAGTATAGTCCTAGTACTTTTCAGCGTCGAGTGAACAGGTTTCTCGTGGATGGACGTGGATCTCGTGGATGGACGTGGAACACCTTAGTCTTCATGTTCACTTAACATCAGGTAGCATGGAAGACAAACGTCCCATCCATAAATCATAAAAAAAAGTTTTATTTTGCTGACACTGCCCTCTATCTAGAGCACGATTACATAAAAATAAGATAATTAAGCTGTTAATGTTAGAGTAGTCAGTAAGAGTGCTTCTACGAGAAGTTTGATAAACTTTTTTTTATGTAGCTGTGTAGTACTTATTGTTTGACGGTGCCCAATACAACCCATACTTGGCGCACTGTAAAAAAGTTCTACTCAGGCTTCAGTTCCAGTCAGTCCGGCAAGGTCTGTGTAGAATACCCCTACAGCCCCGGATGACCGCTTCATGGTTCACGCGCCATCAAATGTCATCACTTCGGTGGATGCGCGCTCCGGCTATGTTTGATGAAGAGCCAGTCCTTCCTAAGCCTGCAAGCTGTCATTACTGACGTCATCATCACTTACCATCAGGTAAAGTTGAGGACCAATGCCGGTTTAGTTCGTTGTTCTATATTCTAGGTTTTCACAAGATTGCTTCGGTAGCGTAGTGGTTAGAGATTTATATGTCTCTGTTGCAGTGAAATTGTCAAGCCAGTTAGTTCATAATACAACGTAGGTTATATTAGGTTGTTCATAATTTAAGTAATGACATTATGCCGTGCAATTATAATTTCCCTAGTGAGGTTATAATATAATTACAATGACAATATACCTGTGACATCTCCACGTTGAAAGTCTGACTGAGTGTTGCTCTGGTTGCGCAGGCAAGCCGCCGCCATCGTCCCAGAAGCCGCGCGCGCCCGCCTTCACGTTCGGCCACAAGCTGGACCCGCCTGGCTCCAAAAAACTAGGCCCCGGGCCCGCTACCTACAACACGGAGGGAATGACCGCTAAAGGTGGGTTCGCGTCTCTCAATGGGTTCGGGTCCTTTTTGTCACTTACATTTATATCGAAAAGCATGAATTATAAAAGCTGGTATATGAATAGGTACATAACGGAATAAGAAGTATAACACACATTTTATTGAAATCATCGTTTCTGGCTACTTTCTGACAATCTAATTAATTAGGATAACACTGTTCAGAAAAAAATACCTATGAAATAATAACTCTGGTTTCCTCATTTCAAATTTTATTGTTATTGATATACTTTTGAATAATATATGGATTTTCTCGTCTACTCAAAAATTCAAAATTTCAAAATATTATAAAAATAAGGCAGGCGCAGAATCTCAAAACAAGAGTGGCGGTTTTTTCTCTTTTCGTGTGATTATTTGTCCTAGTTTAAGATCCTGTCCTTTCGATATACTTTGTTGTACTACTAGTTGAACGATGTTATAAATAACGAGTTTTTTCATCATTTTACAGCAATTTAACATAAAAGTCAAAAGGAGTGAAAATACAATAAAAAAAAAATCCAAATAAATCGTTAAATAATTGAACGAATAATCTATTTCTGGAAAAAAGTTAAAGCAATTTTGGTTCCTTTTTCAACCCTCCTTGTTAAATAATTTAAATTGCACATCTGTGTAATGGTTTTAATATTTGTCGGTTTAACCCGGTGTTATAAAAAACATCCGAGGAACCTTTGCAACAGGCAGGAAGACGGACTCATAGGTTCTAGCAAGGCTCCTTTATACATTTTTGGTCCCTATATGAAATTTCTAAACAAAAATACGCTCAAATACCAGTAATATCATGAAGCGGTCCGTTTGTCAATCGATAGTGAAACAATGGCGTCTCGCGGAGTGCAGCGGGCGCGCCCACGTTGGCGCGCTGGAGTGGAACTCCGCGACACGACGCGCGCTGCGCAGACGGCGATTACTGCCTTCCGTTTTGTGTTTCCTTTCGTGACTTCGATGATAGCTAGATCGGAACTTGATTAACACTTTGAATACTCTGCTAACTTTATAGATTAACGCCAAGTTCCCATGCATTGTATCTAAAAAGCAGCTTTCGATAATTCAATAATAGATAAGTAAATTAATTATACATGATACCGGAATTTAATAATTACCAATCAAACAACTCTAAAATCCCAACTTACATGTACATTGTATTTCTTGATTTAAGAATTAAGAGAACGATGATATCTTATAAGCAACCCTTAAATTTATAAAGTATTAGTTTTTCAGAGGACCGGCCCACAGGAAATAACGTACTTCGAACACTTATTGCTAAATTAATGTGATGTTTCTAAACAATAGAATACAGTCGAAACTTTTTAATGTCATTAGGTTTTTCGGTTTATTTTTTGTTTCTGAATCATCACTGTAAAAGTGATGTCAGTATTTTATAATTTTAGCAACAATCGGTTCGTTTACTTCCGCAAGCTGGCATGCAGCTTCCGGATAAAGAGGCTTGGCATTGATGTGTACCAGTCGATCGGAGGTTTCGGTGGGATGTCGCCAAATAAGAGCATGCGATCGAATCGAAGGTGATCGGCGCTGAGTCAGCCGCGAGCCGCGAGGTAGGCGGCGCGAGGGGCGTCGCGGCCACAGTCTAGAGTAGTGCGAGTGTTGAGCAGTACCGTCGGAATACAGCCAGTGCGTACTGCAGGGAACGCACGCTCGGATTGCGAAATTAAAAGCTTTTCCACCTCTCATTATTTAGGTAATAGTAAACCAGGAGTGTCTTTTCAAACGACTAATTTTTGATCCAGATTTATAAAATTTTCTAATTAGTGCTAAAGCGTACATTCAAAGTTTTATGTGAAGTGTCTGGTGATAAGTTACTTATTTTTTATAAAAATAGGCATAAAATACGTTCTGGAACATCGTACCTTATTTCAGGTTAGTTCTTGACCTTACAATTATGTAAACAGTATTTTTCTAAAATTCTTATTTTCGAATTTTTTTATAAAGCAACATATAAATGATTATCATAGCTGTTATCATAGATTGTCTTGGAGAGTAAATAGATAGCTGACTTTTTTTTATACTTTTTTTAAGAAGAGTTTTGAGCTTGTATTTCTACACAGTGTCAAAACTGCATATTCGTTTATAAAAAATGAAATAATAAATAATTCAACGGCCATTCCCATAGTCACTTGCTCAAGAACAGGAAGACCCTGGATGAGCGTTCCATAGAATGTTAGCAATCATCGCTCCGGCAATGATGTGTTGCGGCGCTGTTCTATGAGGTAAGTTCTTGCTTGATTGAAGCCAGTTCTTACTGTCATGTGCGACCTAATCTGCATTTACCATCATGTCAGATGGAGTTCTGCCTCAGGAACCATTAGGAGCTGATTACTAGCAGATCGTGTGAACAAGAACTTTGAAAAGTGCTAGTGATCACAACCATAGATGTTTGATTTTTTGACCATTGCTTTAAAAACAATTTGGGAATTACAGATACCTTGTCTAAATTTACAACGAATGCAGCTAAAGCTATGTGTGCACTTGTTGGATAGAGATCTAAATTTACACAATTTTTATTTTGTAAATTTAGAAAGTGCCTAGTTTTCATCACTTGCCAGAATCCTATTTCAAGTCAAAGTTATTAACTGGTGGTGCAATAAAATGTTACTTAATCGCTCATTGCATTTAGCGCCCTATGAAATCACCCAAAACATTTTGATATTGCTCGTTTGTCCACACTAGTGCAGCTATTCTATAGTTTAGGCACATGAGTATTTTCAATTTGATAATCCAACTCAAACAAAAAGAGATATAATCCAATCCGCAACTGAATTACTCAGTATCTAGTTCAGCGGTTTAGTTCAGTTTAGATGGTATTTTATAATAATTTCCAGTCAAGAGTTCTAGTGGTTCTACTCGTATATCTATTTGTCAAGTTAACCTACGAGGTGATAACAATTTACGGGTAAAATAATTGTGTCGGTCGCGGGAGCTGTGATAGTGCGAGTGTGCAGGGCGCGCGAGCGGGCCGGCCGTGTCGCTGCACGCGCGCTGGGCGCCGCCGCGCGCCGGCAGCTCGCCCGCGCCCTGCGACTACGTGAGCCCCGCGCGCCGCGCCGCGCCCGCCTACAGCATCGCGCAGCGCGTGCCGCCGCCCGGCGCCGCCAGCCACTCGCCAGGTGCCCACCCCACCCCACCCCAGCCCGCGCACCTAGACTAGTCTCACCGTCTACGGGCACGTTCGCCCTTTAGTTAGTTTTCATCTCTCATTTTGTAGTTTCGTTGCAACGTGTGAGTTTCCATCCCTTCGGGTTTCTCATTCCGCATGTTCGCCCTTTCAGCTCCGAACCTGTACTCGATGCCGCCGGTGCTGGGAGAGGCCCGCGAGGGCAGCAAGCGCGCGGCGCCGGCCTTCAGCATGACGGGGCGCGCGCGGGCGCCGGCGGCGCGCGGGCAGGCGCCCGGGCCCGGCGCCTACTGCACGGACGCGGCGGCCGGCGCCGTGCTGCGCCGCCCGCCGGCCTACAGCATGGCGCCGCGCCGCCTGCCGCGCCCGCCCGGCGACCGCGCGCCCGGCCCCGGCGACTACTGCCCGGAGAAGGTGAGTCGTCTGCAGAAGGTCGCTCTTCTTTCTGCCTCGGTGTGGCTCCAGAATAACACATGCTCACATATCGTTCGACTTATAAACAATTTAATTGTTCGTGATTTATTTTAACCTGACCTAATATGCCATATTTCATTTCTCCCCATGCCCCCGCTAACACACTAACCGGCCGGCAGGTGTGCGTGACGATGCCGTGGGCGCCGGCGCACACGTTCGGCATCCGGCACTCGCCGTTCGCCGGCCAGCCGGCGCTGCACCCGGCGCCGGAGCCCGTGCCCGGCATGTAGGCCGGCCGCCCGTCGACATTCCATCCGCTAGCTTTTCGTTGTGAGCGTCTCCTTCGACAAAATCATCATACTTAATTATTTTTATTACATTGAAAAGCTTATTGTAATTATTTCATACGCATGTTAAAAAAAATAACACTCCTTATGTTGTACAAAAATTGTGAAATAAATAGATCTAATATTAATTTTACACCTTATATTACTTTTCCCTAGATCTTTACTTTTTAACCGGGCTAAAAGGTATTTAAAGATTTGGTTTTATGAGTAGTTAGTGAATTGTCGTTTTTTTATTATTGATCATTATTTGCATGTAAATATTACAGTAATAGACAGTGTTTAGAACCTTATAGCGATTATATCTTTTAAGACACAGTTTTAAATTGTTAGACCTGATCAATGTAATTTTTTTCAGGCTGATGGAGCTTTGCACGAAAGTTCTCCCAAGTACTCACTGTACAGCAAATCAAATGTTGATAGGAAGCCAGAACATGTTCCCGCTCCGAATGCTTATAATCTAGAAAATGCTGATAAAATACTGCGATCCAAATCACCTGCATTCACATTTAGAACTAAAACTGAAACCATTAAACCATGCAATGTTCCAGGTCCTAACGTATATTGCCCCGAAAAAGCGATCAACGCACTAAAAAATGGACCTAAGTACACATTAGCGGGGAAAGGGGTCGCTGAAAAACTTGAAATAACGCCAGCTCCTAATTCATATAATCCTGAAAAAGCAGACAAAATTCTTCACGAAAGTACTCCTGCATTCACAATAGCACCAAAAGACGTTGTTGATAAAATAGAGTATACTCCGGCACCAAATTTTTATTCTCCAGAAAAATCATTGCACGCATTGAACGGGGGTCCTAAATATACCATTGCTGGAAAATTTGACTGTAAAAAATCTGATGAAACTCCCGGTCCAAACGCTTATTCTCCTGAAAAAGCTGATAAAGCTTTGCAGGAAAGTGCTCCTGCCTACTCATTCGGGATCAAAGACCAATGTGAAATCAGAAGTGAATCACCTGCTCCAAATATTTATGCCCCAGAGAAATCATTGCAATTGTTGAACGGGACCCCAAAGTATTCAATTGTAGGTAAAGGAGCCGAGGCCAAAATGGAAGTTACTCCTGCACCAAACATGTACGATCCTAAGCTTTTAGATACCACTCCTAAATATAGTTTATATGGAAGAAGTAAAGATACTAAAGCCTTAGATACGCCAGGCCCCAACGCTTACAACCCACATTTACCAAATGATGCTCCTAAATATAGTATGTTTGGAAAAGGACATGACCAAAAACCTGAGGACACACCAGGGCCAAATGCGTATGATCCTAATTTAACAAATGGTTCTCCTAAATTCAGTTTGTATGGTAGAAGTAAGGACAATACACCACAAGAAACTCCAGCTCCTAATGCCTATAGTCCACATTTATCCGACCATACTCCTAAATTTACTATGTCTGGAAGGGGACATGACCCTAAAAACTCTCTGGATTCACCGGGACCCAACGCTTACAACCCACATTTACCTGATGATGCACCTAAATATAGTATGTGTGGAAGAGGATATGATCCAAAATCTCAGGACACACCAGGGCCAAATGCGTATGATCCACATTTACCTGATGATGCACTTAAATATAGTATGTGTGGAAGAGGATATGATCCAAAATCTCAGGACACACCAGGGCCAAATGCGTATGATCCACATTTACCTGATGATGCACCTAAATATAGTATGTGTGGAAGAGGATATGATCCAAAATCTCAGGACACACCAGGGCCAAATGCGTATGATCCACATTTACCTGATGATGCACCTAAATATAGTATGTGTGGAAGAGGATATGATCCAAAATCTCAGGACACACCAGGGCCAAATGCGTATGATCCACATTTACCTGATAATGCACTTAAATATAGTATGTGTGGAAGAGGATATGATCCAAAATCTCAGGACACACCAGGACCAAATGCGTATGATCCTCATTTGGCAAATGGCTCTCCTAAATACAGTTTGTATGGTAGAAGTAAGGATAATACACCACAAGATACTCCAGGTCCTAATGCCTATAGTCCACATTTATCCGACAATACACCTAAATTCAGTATGTATGGAAAAGGATATGATCCACGAGCCCAAGACACACCAGGGCCAAATGCTTATGATCCTCATTTTATAGATGGCACACCTAAATATAGTTTATCAGGCAAAGGATCTGAAGCAAAGAGACCTGATTATCCCGGACCGAACTTATATACACTTCGTAATGTAGACAACTCGCCAAAATACTCTTTTGCTGGAAAAGGACATCCTGAAAAGATAAGTGATACCCCTGCTCCTAATTGTTATTCTCCCGAAAGAGCTGATCATATTCTCTATGTATCACCAGCACATAGTTTGATGCCAAAACGTAGTGATGAGAAACCAAATGAAAATCCAGCACCTAATTGTTATAATCCAGAAAAAGCAGATAAAATACTATTAGATAATGCTCCGCGATACTCGTTTAGGATAAAAACCAAACAGACTCAACCAGACAACGTTCCAGCTCCAAATACCTACAATCCTGATAAGGGAGCTAAGCATATACTACCCAGTTCACCACAATTTACTTTTAGAACAAAATCAGATACTGAGCATACATCAGATACTCCTGGTAAGTATTCATTTATGGTAATAGATATGAAAAAGAAAACGAAAAAGGATAAAATATACAAAATAATTATAAAAATATAGTTTATTTCGGTCACAATTGCCTAGCAGTACTTTTCCCTAAATTAATATATACTAAGGTAAATAGCATTTTAGAGGTAGTAAGCAACAATATAATTAAAAAATAATGTTTTAATCATTCCATAGTACATCGTATTACTAAGAAACCTTTAAAAATTAAAATGATTTCAGGACCAAACACATATAATGTATCAATACCGAATAAAACACCGAAATTTACTATTTCTGGACGACACAAGGAGCCGATCGACGAACGATTGATGGTTCCAGCTCCAGGAACTTATAGCCCGGAGAAAAGCCATAAATTTGTCTTAACGTATTCTCCTGAGTACACATTTGGAATTAAAATTCAGACAAGCAATTTCGCTGTTTCACCAGGTAAGTCCATAATTTTTTTTAGCTTTCTTAGTGTGTTTAAACTTAAACAAAAATAAAATGCCTGCTCGAGGTATTGCATTGCTTTAGGTACTACCGACAGCAAATTTTATATCAGGTATACTTATCGTTGCATATGGGTAATGTTTTCTGAAATATTTCTCTATAGCTCTGTAAAAATAAACACAGGGTGTCCTTAAATCGTCCAAATGACAGTTATTAATAAACTAAGTGATGAAGTAATCAAAAACGTATAAAATAAAATCTATCTGAGGCACTTACAAAGTAACAGGCATTTAAAAAATGTAAAATAAACATCATATACACTGTATAATTTATTGAATCGGAAATCCATAACGAACACTAAGTTGCCTTGCTAATTCTGCGACTCGCACTTGCACCCTGAGAATGCTTCTAGTTGAAGCGAAACACGTGTCGGTGGTAGCTTGTGCTGCGGGTTATAGTATTCCGTCCGAGTGTATGTTCGTTGCATCCCTTGCTTCTTGACGGAGGGAGGGCGGTGAACCAACGCACGAAACTCCTGCAACACTACTGCGAGTCGCTGAATTAGCAAGGTAACTTGGTTATACTCGTAGTAGTTGTTATACACTGTGACTACCGGTTTTTTATAATTTTTTGTTTCATGTTTGTATCGTATTAGTTGTCTAAATTTAATAAATGTATTATCATATACACTGATCTATACTTCTAAATCTGTAGAAGTACAAATTCTGTACATTGATAATATCAAAAAAAAAATGTCAGGGGGTGTTACTAGACTGACACCGAACCCAAAAATGTGATTAAAAAAAATTGTTTGTCTGTCTGTTTGTTCAGGCATCACCCAACAACTACCGCTTCGAATACGATGAAACTTGGTATATTATTCTTTAACATTCTGGGCACCACACTGGGTAGTTTTTATCCCGAAAAAGTGTATATAATAAAAAACAAACTTAATTTTGCGGTTCGATCCTTGGACCCGATTAGTGTGGCAACCGTAAATAATAAGTTACGTCACCTGCAGTGGAGTTCACTACGCAATAGAGTGCCTAAGTTATACTGTAAATGTCCTTTTAGTTTTCACTAAGTACATAAACTGTACAAGTACAGTTATTTAGGTTTATTTTTATAAGTTGTGTCGTTAGTATAGATATTAATTTTAAAGTATAGGCAGAATATTTGATATTGTACGTAGTGACCATAGGTTATTTTGGTAGGTATTTTATTTTCTGTTATTGAGCTTATTTAATTTAATTACGTGCTAATATAGGTTGACTTTTATAAGGCGTAGGCCGTATAGATTTTAATTTCAAGTATAGGTGGTACATTTTATATTGTACGTAGGTAATGTCCTACCTGATATTTTATAATACTGTTAGGTAGGATTAATATTCGTATAGATAAGAGTTTTTAGGGATTTCGCTTATTTAATGAGTTTATATTAGTTATCATCAGACATAGGTTTATTTAGGTAGGTACTTAGGTTTACTTTTATAAGGCACACACCGTATAGATTTTAATTTCAAGTTTAGGCAGTGTATTTGATAGTGTGTAACGTAGGTTAGTTTTTAACCCCCGACGCAAAACGAGAGGGGTGTTATAAGTTTAACGTGTCTGTGTATCTGTGTATCTGTCTGTGGTATCGTAGCTCCCAAACGGATGAACCGATTTTCGTTTAGTTTTTTTTTGTGTTATAGATAATTTTATCCCAAATGTTCTTAGCCATGTTTCATGAAAATCTGTTCAGCCGTTTGAAGATCATCAGCTCTTTTCTAGTTGATGAGGGGATCTGACTACCTTCCATATGTCCTATCGATGCGAAATTTAGTACCGTATTGCTTCAATTATATTGAAAGTATATGGTAAGGTAACCATGACCTGATCAGCCGTTTGAAGGTCATCAGCTCTCTAACAGTTGATGAGGGGATCTGACTAAATTCCATATGTCGTATCGATTCAAAATTTGGTGCCATATTACAACAATGATATTGATAGTATATGGTAAGCTAACCATGACCTGATCAGCCGTTTGAAGGTCATCAGCTCTCTAATAGTTGATGAGGGGATCTGACTAACTTCCATATGTTGTATCGATTCGAAATTTGTTGCAGTATTACAACAATGATATTAAAAGTATATGGTAAGGTAACCATGACCTGATCAGCCAATTGAAGATTATCAGCTCTCTAATAGTTGATGAGAGGATCTGACTACCTTCCATATATCCTATCGATTCGAAATTTGGTACCGTATTACTTCAATGAAATTGAAAGTGTATTGTAACCTTACCAATGACCTGATCAGCCGTTTGAAGATCATCAGCTCTCTTATTGTTGATGAGGGGATCTGACTACCTTCCATATATCGGAAAATAAAGATATTTTAAAGTACAAGTCTTACAGTCAATTGTATATGGGACGATAATAATTAGAATAGGTTTTAAATATTATTTGTTAGTTTTTAAGGTCTTTTTTTGTGTCGGGGGGTTTTTAAATTTTTTTATTTTACTTTTAGTACCTACTCTTATGTAGGATTAGTCATTCGTATATATACTTATTAGTTTTGAGGGATTTTGATTATTTATTGGTATATACATATAAGCTATGACAATACATAAGGCACAAGGTCAGACTCTAGGCGTTGCTGGTGTCGATCTTAGCGTGAATTGTTTTTCAAATGGTCAGTTTTACGCCGCTTTTCCCCGTGAGAGTAGGTAAAGGAACCTTTATGTTCATATTCCGGACGAGCTCAGTGATAATGTCGTGTATGCTCAAGCTCTCAATTGTGACTATCTGTCGTTACCATTATCTTTGTGAGCATTCGTTGCTTCACTATCGGTAATCCTGCTAAACAGGTACCAAAGTCTACTATAAAAAATTTACAGAATGCGCGCGATGCCGCGAGCAAAGATATCACATACGCTCTTAGGGTGTTACCACATCATTCGATCGACGGTTGACGACAGCGTCGATCGACGTCGACCGGTATTTTCTGCGCAGTAAAAACTATCGATCGACGTCGACTAATCCATTCTACCATCGACGGTCGATCGATTGCTGTGGTAACGCCTTTAGTCAATTTTCTATTGTAATTAGCCACAGAAGGCCCGCGCCCAGAAGTATCAATAGACAAATAGCTCTTTGCACGAAAATCTCATAGATCAGTTTCGTTGTCCACACGAACGAAGTCGCGGGCACAGCTTGTTTAAAATAATTTAAGCACTGAAGAAATATTTTAAGAAGCGAATTTAACAGACTAAACTAAAAATAAATGGGAGGCTGACTTAGCAAGTAAATAAAGAAAACTTGCGCATCTCTTCGTGATTTTAAAAGAGTAGGTATAACACTTATTCATTCATCAAAAAACGATGGTTTAACAAATTAATAATTCCGTCAATAAGAGGATTTAAATCTTTTCTCCCTTTTTCCCAACATTTCCCTTCTCTGCTCTGCTCCTATTGATTGTAGCGTGATAATAAGTATAACCTGCCCAGGAGTATGAAGAATAATTTTACCAAGTTTCGTTAAAATCCGTCGAGTAGTTTTTGTTTCTATAAGGAACATACAGACAGACAGACAGACAGAAAAAAAAATTACTGCTTGCATTTTTGGCATCAGTATCGATCACTAATCACCCCCTGATAGTTATTTTGAAAATATATTTCATGTACAGAATTGACCTCTCTACAGATTTATTTTAAGTATATAATATATAGATTAAAACAAATTAAATTAAATAAACAATTTCAAAATACATTAAATTAATTAGGTACAGTTAAATCATATTAAATTATGTCCAATTAGATCATCAAATTATTATTTTTTTTCTTCGATAACCTTGCAATCAGTCATGGACTATAAGCAGATGGGTTTTGGGCTGGTTGTCGAGTAGGGTGGAAGGGCACTCCCAATGGAGCCCACCCTTTTAATGTGCAGTCAGACTAGAGGGCCACCACAGTCATCAAAGATGTCTCGTCGTTTCCTCAGCCGACGAATGGTTTCAGGGATGGTCAGCTGTCCGCCAGCTGGTTTGGATGATTCTCAAGCCGTGTTTTGTATCTGGTGCTTTGCTAGTCGATCACTTCCTTAACCATTGGCAAGTTGAGGATGTCGTGGATCTCTTTTGTTGAAGTGAACCATGGCGCATTTGACACTTGTCTCAGGATGTAGTTTTGCGCCCTTTGGATGACCATTTATTTATTTATTCGACAAGATATGCCAACAGAGAACATATTAAAAGAAATAAAGTTCAAAACACAAATTCTGATATGTACTCCTTTAACAGGCATATACAACATTCGAAAATTAAGTGGTGTTCAATAATAAAATTTGAATTGAAAGTATAAATTATTACGTATTATTACATTATTATTATAACATTATCTGTGGCCTCAGCCAATGCATCCATGATATTGGATGCACTGGCTGAGCCCCACAGTTCAATCCCATAAGTCCAAATTGGCTTTAGCATCATGTTATATATGAGGATCTTGTTATGTATTTTATATAGTTATATAGTTTAGTGTTTCTACCTAATAACCAGTAGAGACCCTTATATTTGAGGTTGATCTGATCTCTTTTTGCTTGTACGTGGTTCTTCCAAGTTAGTCTGCGGTCTAAATGCATGCCTAGATACTGAGTTTTGATGCGGAAGTTGACTACCATTTAAAGTTACTGGTGGGCAGTCCTCGTTGCGAAGGGTGAAGGTAATGTGAACTGAGTTGGTCTCGCTTGTTGCAATTCTCCACTTTGCCAGCCATTTTTCCATTCTGTGCAGTCCACTTTGTAGGAGTTCAGATGCTCGAGCTGGGCATGTGTTCGAGGCCAGTAGCGCTGTGTCATCTGCAAAGGTTGCCACTGTGAATTCTTGACTTTGTGGCAGATCTGACGTGTATATGGAGTACAAGACAGGCCCAAGCACGGAACCTTGCGAAACTCCTGCCTCAATGTCATAGAAATAAGAGGTGTTAGTACTTTCTTTGACCTGGAATATCCTGTTAGCTAGATACGATTTTAGAATTGTGAAATACGTATGGGGTAGCAAAGATTTTATTTTGAAAAGCAACCCTTTGTGCCAGACCCTGTCAAAGGCCTGCTGTATGCCCAGGAATGCAGACGAACAATATTCTTTTCTCTCAAAAGACTTCCTTATTATTCTTGCTACTCTATGGACCTGTTCTGTAGTAGCATATTCTTTCCGAAACCCAAATTGATGATCCGGAATGATTGAGGTTTCTTTAAAAACTTTGCTGAGTCTGTGCAGAAGTATTTTTTCGAATAACTTGGACATTATCGGAAGTAGGCTTATGGGTCTATATGAGCTAATACCTTGAGCAGGTTTTCCAATTTTACGAGTGGGATACTTTCCATAGATCCGGAAAGTATCCCACTCGCAGCATAGCGTTAAACAGCATTGTGAGATGTAATATTCCCTTGCGTGGCAGCTCTTCCAATACCTTTTTATCAATAAAATCATACCCCGGAGCCTTTTGTTCTCCAAGGACTTGATGATTCTGTAGACTTCACCCGGAGTTACTGCATTCAGAGGTAGTTCAAGTTGGAAGTCTTGGTCGAGTATAGCATCTATGTCTGATTCATCGGCGTCCAGGCTAGCCTTATTTGGTTTAAATACTTGGCTCAGGTGATACGCAAATGCATCGGCCTTATCTTGAGCGGTTTTTGCCCAGCTACCATCGCGTTTCCGGAGCGGGGGTTTGTGTAACGCTGGACGATTATGGTTTTTATAAGCTCGCCATAGTGAGTAATCCGTGGCCTTTGTGGGACCTAATCGTTCCAGGTTTACAGCGATAAGGCTGCCCATGGCACCATTTTGAACATTGTGTTTTTTATTGTATTTTTTCTTTTTTACTTTGTGCAATAAAGTGTTAATAAATAAATAAAATAAATAACTCGACCAAGCTTGAAACTTCTTGTATTGCATTGGCTGTAAAAATATCAAAATATCAAATGTCAAAATATCGAGTTTAAATGTTGCGTGAGATTAAACGCGCGAAACCCCCTTAACGCCTTCTATTTAATACAACGAAATATTAAAAATCTAGACGATATAATATCAAATTCTATGTTTCTTTACAGCTCCCAATGCTTACCGGATCCCATCAGTGTTGGATACGCCTATGTACACAATGTCCGGGCGACACAAGTATCCCGCCGACGACCGTCACAGTGTTCCTGCCCCGGGTTCCTACTCGCCAGAAAAGGTACCCGTAGCGTTTCTATTGTCAAATTAGGATAAAGAAACGTTGTATAATAAGTTAATAATGAGCATTAGAGATATTAATTGTTCACAAATAATTTGAAATATTGATAATCTGTTTTGTCAATAGCCAGCCATAGTCGCCAGGATTTGAGAGTCCATGTTATTAAGTAAGGCTTTATTATTTATTGTGGATTTCATTATTATACCTGTAAAAGTGGGCACTTCTGGTGTTATGTAACTTGCACTGTTTCTATTAAAATCAAAAAATTAACATTCTGCCCTTCTCCATGTTTGCTGTAAAAATAAATTAATTAATTAAAATCCCCAGACAATCACACCAACCACATGGCCCCAAAGTAAGCACAGCTTGTGTTATGGGCGAACCATGTAGCGAACTAGGGGGGAACCTAGAATATAAATACATAAATAGATAAACACCCAGACACGGAACTTTTTTTTTTCTTTTTCCGTACGGGAATTGAACCCTCAACCACTGGCGTCTGAAGCATGCCAAAGTGGTCGTCACTGTGGCCGTGTACGTGTTTAGCGCGAACCGCGCATTCTCACGAATACCCTGAGAATGCTGGTTTCCGTGTTTTCTCGCGAACACGGGTCGTATTCACACGCGTTCTTTCCTCTATCCAGGACTTGTCACAAAATTGATAGGTCAAGCGAGGCAAGGAGTGTGAAGACCACAGTCGAGCTCTAATTATTATCAGTGCTTCATTGTTAATAATATTTGAGAAAAAACACCGAAATGCCATTCCGCAATTTCTGACCACGTACCTATCATAAGATTTTATTTAACAATCTGCCAAAACTTTAACAAACTCTGTGCTCATCTGTGAACAAGAGTACTTTTCAGAACTCCCCGCAGTATGTTCTGTGTTCGCCAGAATCGCTGTGCAAGCCTCTATCCACGGCTGCGTCTCAAGCACACGGCGTGCCGCG
This sequence comes from Stenoptilia bipunctidactyla, assembly GCA_944452665.1. NCBI lineage: Eukaryota > Metazoa > Arthropoda > Insecta > Lepidoptera > Pterophoridae > Stenoptilia > Stenoptilia bipunctidactyla. Next base: position 293,915 of record OX101724.1, on the reverse strand, counting down.
TGCCCCTTTGATGTTTCCCCAAAACTGACAATTGAAGGATCGCACCGCGCTCGCTAATAGGCTTAATTCGTGCTCACAACACGTCCAAATTAAGAAATTTGTTGCAATTGATGTTATATTACCGATATATACACCAATCTGTGCTCACTTTAAGAGTTTTCATAAGAAATAGGGTATTGTATTTTAGTTGTCATGGTAACATTAATTCATAGTTATCACTATAATCCGCATCTTTCATCAACATTCTGTAGATTGAATACAGAACGAGATTCTTCTAGCAAGTTTAAGATAAAGTAGTCAAGCTACATACAAGTAATTCTGTAACCAGTTTCCATTGTTTAAATTTTTTTTGCTTTGCAATGAGACTGAGTTGTAGTTATTATCTACATTTAGTTGACAGGTATAAACCAATCCGTTGATACTCCGATAAGACTTGTTGTCAAAGTACTTCGTAGGGATGGCTTATGTTGTTGTCGCCGCCATGCCGTGCTGGTCGTAGCAAGCTTAATAATTATTTTTATGGCCTGACTTAGTAAATATGATATCATTTTATATTTTTAATTTTTACGATTTCAGGTACAGCTAAGTAAAACACCTCAAATAACGTTTGGTATCAAACATTCTCCTCTTTTGGGTCAATTAAAACCAGCAAAATCCACGGAAAATAAGAAAACGAACAAACGCCTGGAAGAAACGCAAGATAACAAAGTTACACAGAAGGTCCTAAATAAAATACCTCCACCCCATCAGAATGATGGCGAGTTGAATAATAATAATGAACCTTTGCAAATACAGGAACTAAACAATTATGACGAAGCAAATAAACAGGTTCATAAAAAAACACAAGCTACACAATTAATCTCAGAGAAAAACATTGCTTCCACTGGGAGTCAAGTCCAAGAGCAACTGACACAAGAGTTGGTTTGGGTTCCAGAAAAACCTATTCGCAGAGGTTCATATACAATTGAGAAATCCGATGTTAGCTCTCTCGCGGAGCGCTACGACACCGGCGAAGTAGTTCCTGTCGAGAACGGGGCGCTGAAGATAACCGCACAGGGCCAGCGCACCGCGGACTGCTCTCAAACTGAGAGCAGCTATCTCGTGCGCAAAGATGGCTTAGAGCAAAAAGTCGATACTAATGTAAAACATGCAACTGCACACGAAGAAAAACAGACTACTTCTGAACAAGTGCAAACTGGAACTGACGTGAAGCAGCTTGCTAATGGTGGAACCGCGACAACAACCACAACAACGACTATCAAAAAAGTTGGCAAGGCAGTTAAAAATGCAAGTGCATCTACATCCGTGACACGTATTGCTACCATTGAATCATCACGTGATATTGGTACTAAATAAGTATGGTTATTCATAAAGTTCATAAATAAAAAGTCATCGCTTTTTTAACTTGCCAATTCAACAACTAGGTAGTTCTATCTTTGTATACTTTGATCTCTTCTATTATCAGACAATATCTTTATTATTTATTACTTACAAATGCTACAGTAATTTAAATAACTTCGCTCTTCTGACATTCAAATGTGACATATGTAGGGTATTCTTTTAATTATATTATATATTTTCATTCTGTATCCTTTACTAATTATAATGATTTAAGTAATGATTCTAACTAAGATATAATGTATTATTTTTATATGAAATAAATGAATATTATTATTATAAAAATAGCTAATACCTACTAATTTAATCATAAACAATCAAAGAAATGTCTATCAATAAACAATGAAGATAAACAATGAAGTGCTTTTTGTTGTATTTTATGATAATTACCTGATCATCTATTATAGTATAATAATTATTAGAAATTACACTGTACAACTGAGTAACACACTAATTTTCAGAACAATGCAAATTCACATCCCTAGCCATGTGGCACTGACGGATATAACGTCAAACGCACCATGATACAGTGCAAATACAAAACCTGAACTGGACATTTCTCCACCCTCACTAAACCTTATAATCAAAATCCGTGAGATTTCTTTATTACGCAGTTGTACATCTACATAGTACTCGTACACAAAAAAGTAGAATACACCTTGCTACTCGAACAATATCATAGAGATGAGATATTAATTCCAAATAACCATTACATATTAACTAGAAATGTTGCAAATAAAATCTTATCGGTACCTAAATTTAAAAACTTCCACGGACAAAAAACATCTCACTATATAATACCGAAACTTATAAACAAACTGCCCAGCGAAATTAAAAATACTATAACTGTAAAAAATATCAAATTCATTCTAAAGAAATATTTCCTGAACATGTCAAATTGAAGCACCCTGTACCGTCGGCGCTCGCGCATTTCGTTGGCATTTGGTGTTGTGCGGAGTCGCTCGGAGAGTGAGAGGCCATGATTAATCGGTCTCCCTTCATCGATTGTCTTCAATTAACGCGTTAGCCGTATGTAGGTAAAAAAGGGCGATCACTTTATATGTTTTGTTACAATCATCATCATCATCATCATCACAACTCTTTTGTAATGAGCCCACTGCAGGGCATGAGTTTCTCCCCTGGGTGAAGAGGAGGTATAGGCCATAATCCACCAAGCTGGCCCAGTGCTGGGTGGTGGATGCCAGATTTTTTTAGGGCGCCTAGATGGCTTCTGACAAACCCTAACGACTACTGTATACAAGTATACAGCACCCGGGACCGACTGCTTAACGTGCCCTCCGAAGCACGGAAGTCGTCGTGAGATATGAATGGTCGGCGGTCACCCATCCAAGTACCGACCGCGCCGAACGTTGCTTAACCTGTGATATCGCATGACGCACACAGTAACCACGGCGCCACGACGACTTCTTTGTTACAATACCGTGTTATAAATATACTTTGATTGATATATAAAAAAATATTATAAAGCTAATATTAAGTTAATTGTATACTAGTAGGTTTCTTTATCTTTAAACCAAGTTATAAGTAATAAAAAAATACTCCGGCATGTTTGCTGTTTGTTAATATTGTATATTTTTACCGAGATAATACTGTCTAGACAAATCTTAGATAGATTTTAAGATAGTAATAAGACATTCCTATAAATTTTGTAAAAACTTATGAATAAATAAATAAAAAAATAAATACATACGCTTGAAACAAGTAAAATTGTTTACTAATTGAACTGAATTTACTACGACTTCAGAAAGTCGATCTAGTGTTGAGAAGTGGCAAAAACAGCAATGATTTTGCCTGAAATAAATTTGGAACATCCTAAGGAGTACACTAAGGAAAGAATTCATGAAATTCCTATGAGGACGGGAAATATAGGACTTTTTACTTTATATGAAAAATATTATTTCTTTAAAAAAGTTTATCAATACCTACATATACGACGTGTAACAAAATGGAGAGATAAAACTTGAGGGTGAGCTTCTATATCATACGTAGAATATACAGTAAAAGAATTAGCATGATCAGTGCTGGTGTAGACTTTCATACAAATTTATTTAATTATTTTACAACAAAATATTTTGACAACCCTAGTCAACCTAATAAGCTAAAACGAGACTTGTGCCGCAGTCAGTGACCTTATGACCTTTCCCGCACCGACTTAACTTTGTAGTATCTGTCTTAGTCACAAAGCAGATACATAGTAGAGCTGCTGTAAGCAAAGTTGCACAGCTTCAATTTGGGTTGTCCTGACGTCACAGCCTTTAGTGCAAGCTATTCCTCGCTAGAGGCTCTGGCGTCAGTTCGTCGCTGACTTCTGTGAAGTATGCACACGCGTAGATATTAAAAAAAATTAAATCCTCCATTTGTTTCTCGATGTAAAATTTAGTTTTCTATACTTTTATAAAGGAATTACATTGACAATCCAAATAAAATTAACTTAACACGAAGATACTTTCATTCATAATTATTTTTTACAAATTGTTTATTTTCCAATTATTTGTGTCCAAAATTTCAGATTGTTATTTGTTGCCTAGGTGATTTTTATGCCGCGAAAAAAGGTTGCGTTATCTGCCGTCAAGTAGAAATACTTTTATTTCGCGGTTTTTTTTGACAGATTTGGAATGTATGAAATTTCGTTAAAAAACTAGAGCCACCTAGTAAAGTATAGCTGAACTTTTTTGATGATCATGTGAATATTTTAACCTTATGTTTCAACCGGTTTTTACTACTCGCTACTAGGTGACTAATGCCATCGCCTGTTTGGCTATGATTGGCCATAACCCACCGCTTACCCCTCCCGCACCCCGCGCGTAAGCTTCACTTGAGTCCCTAGAAAAAACCGGATAGGGCAGCTCCTCTATATATTTCCTCCGTGGTCTTAGTTACCCATCACTTGATTTTTACGCCATCTGTTATCGAATAGGTTTCATCAGAAACTAACAGCTGTTTTTAGGGTTTCACTTAGATATTTTGATCTAAACTTTGAACTTGGTTTTTGGCCGAACCGTAAGGATAACAAATTTATATTACTGTTACTTATAAACTACATCACCATACATACCTACCCTTTCATACCCTTGAGTATTATCTCTTCATTATTTTACACGTTGTATAACCTCACGCCTGTGTCCCTAATGGGGTAGGCAGAACCATGGAGGAAATATATAGAGGAGTTGCCCTTTCCATTTTTCTATTGGGACTCTAGTGAATCCTACGGGCGGGGTGCGGAAGTCGTAAGCGGTTGGTTATGGCCAATTACAGCCAAACAGGCGATTGCATTAGTCACCTAGTAGCGAGTACTAAAAACCGGTTGACCATCAAAAAAGTTCAGCTATACTTTACTAGGTGGCTCTAGTTTTTTAAAGAAATTTCATACGTTCCAAATCTACTAGAAAAAAACCGCGAAAAGTATTTCTACCTGACGCTAGATAGCGCAACATTTTTTCGCAGCATAAAAATCACCTAGGCAACAAATAACAATCTGTAATTTATGATATAAATAATACAAAACAAACAATTACAAAACAAACAATTTGTAAAAAATAATTATAATAATAATATTTTCTGACACTCTCACAACATTATCTAGCCCTAACTAAGTTTCTTAAAGAACTTGTGTTATGGATACTAGATAACTGATATACTTAAGAAACCTAGTCGGGTCATAAGTTCTGTCAAAACTTTTAATGTTATTACTGATACACCTTTTGACAATTACTTAAAAATTATATATGAAATAAAAGCTTATTAATGTACAATATAATTTTAATTTCATTATTCGAAATGCCCTCCCCCATTTTGGACACATGTCCTTAATCTACGCGGCCAGTCGATCGCTGCACGCACCACATTCATATCTACATATTTCTGCCGCTGCTTTAACCAGAGATGCTCGCAGAGACTCCAAATTTTGGTGAGGTTTAGCACAGACTTTCTCCTCCAAATATTGCCATATCTTGTAGTCCAGTGGGTTTAAGTCTGGACTAGAAGAGGGCCAGTCTTCATGCCGGATAAAGTCAATTCCGCGGGCGGTCAACCAGTCTTACGTTTTTCGTGCCTTATGAGCCGGTGCAGAGTCCCGTTGGAATGTCCAATGTCTGTTCTTGAACATTGTTTGAGAAAGAGGTTCCACTGTGTTTATCAGGACAGTATTTTGATAAACCACGGCACTGGTTCTCACACCTTTTTCACAGAAAAACACCTCAGTTATGCCTGAATATGAGACTCCAAGCCAAACCATGAATGTGGAAGGGTAATGCCCGCGCTGGACCATCGGAATACGCGCGCTCGCTTCTTCACTACTGTGGGCATACACCTTATCGTTTTGTTTGTTATAACTTTCTTCAATGTTAAAAATTTTTTCATCCGAAAAAAGAATTTCGCGGTATTTTTTTCCCGCGTACCGTCGTAACAAAGCGCGAGATCTTTCTAGCCAAATTTTTTTTAAACGCTCGTTTAAGAAATGTCCGGTCTTTTTGCGATAAGCTCGTAGTCCTAGGTCTTCATTTAGCACTCTTTTGACCGTGGTTCTGCTTAGCCCCATCTGATGAGCTAAGATTTTTTGTTTACGCACGGGATTTCTTTCGATTCGCGCCTTCACTGCTTTGATGACCGCTGGTGTCCTAACTGTGCGAGGTCGGCCGCTTTTTTTACGATCTTCGAAGCTTGATTCTTCAGTGAATTGTTTAATCAATATATATAAGGGTGGGTTGTATCAAACGGTTGGTTATCGTATCATACGTACGTAACTTTTTGACGATTACATCAGATGTTTAACGTACGTCAAATACAAAGCGTTGTTTCATCACAAAAAAAACTGTTCGTCAATGTCTTTTCTCTTCCTTTCCACAATTGAATCATCATCACTATCATTTAAAATATATGAAAATAAAACAGAATCCATAATGTTAAAAGCTTTCAACCAAAGATGTCCTGCCTGTCAACTCAGTTTTCACTAGAAAGTTACGTTAACCAGTGGGTGGATGGACAGTCAACGTAATCGTTAATTTTTGACGTCCGTTATAGGTGAAACAACCCGTTTTCTAGCTTGACAGTGGTTAACGCCATTTTTAACGTTGACAGACACGTAAAGTAGTTGTGGTACAACCCGCCCTAAAACTGTTCCGTTACTGACTGAGTGACTGAGTGACTGAGGTACTGAGTGACTGAGGTACTGAGTGACTGGCAGACAACGTACAGCCGTAACTACTGGGCGTAGAGAGCTGAAATTTGGAACATACATTTTTTAGGGGATGTAGGGGTGCACTAAGGAAGGAATTCTCGAAATTCCAACGGGAACGGGAAATATAGGACTTTTCAGTTTGTATGAAAAATCTTATTCCTTGAGTGCATCGATGTGAAACTTGGTGCAAAGGTTTTTCAATGTGTGTCTGGTTGTGTTATGAAAGTAATTCCCGAAATTCTGACGGGAACGGAAAATATATTATGTTTTAGTTTGTATAAAAAAATCTTTTTCCTTAAGTGCACGGATGTGATACTTGGTACAAAGGTTCTTAAATAGGTATCTGATTGTATTATGAAAGGAATTCCCGAATTTCCCACGGGGTAGGAAAAAATAAGACTTTAATATTTATGCGCGTACGAAGTTGCGGGAAAAAGCTTGTAGTACGATAAACGAACCGTAATTTTTGTAGAACATTGAAAATCTCTTTTGGCACGTAACCACAGCGGTGCAACGCGATAACCGCGATTCTAACTTCTTTACTCGACCACTCCATATTTGAAAATAAATATAATATAATTTTTTTTTTATTTTCAACAATCGCAACCAAAAACCAAAATTTCAAAGTTTTTTAAATTAGTAAACGTATTTCTGGCCAGTATTCGAAAATTAAAAATATGAGGTTTTGACAGAACTTATGACCCGACTAGGTACAAACATACATATTGAGTAAATACATATTTTTTATTGGAAGAAACTTAAATAAATATATAAACATCCATGACTTGACGGCTAATATCTGTGTTCATCACACAAATATCCGCCGCCGCCGGGATTCGAACCCAGGACCTCTGGCATAGAAAGCAATGTATGTTACCACTACACCAGCCGGTCGTCAAATTATTATGAATGAAATTATCTTCGTGGTTAGTTAATTTGGTTTGGATTGTCTATGTAATTCCTCTATAAAAGTAGAAAAAACTTAATTTTACATCGAGAAACAATGTAGGATTTTTTTTTTAAATATATACGCGTGTACATACTTCACAGAAGTAAGCGTCGAACTGACGCGGTGCCTCTGGTGCCTCTATAGCTTGAACTATTGAGGCTGTGACGACACGACAACCCAAATTGAAGCTGTGCATCTTTGCTTACAGCAGTTCTACTATATATCTGCTTTGTGGGCAGAACTTCAGAGGCTATAAAACTATCTGCTGTCACGTTTGACAAATTTGAAGGAATTATTATGATGGAGAGAGACGTAACGTCAACGTAATTATAGAAACAATTACTTATCCTATTAGTTCTATTTTTAAATTATCGACAAGCTATTGGGCACGGTAACGCCAATCTGAAACACTACAATCTCCTGTGATGTTATGTATTCCTGGCATTATCAACGTTATTTTCGAAACAATTTAAATATTGTCGACAAAATGTATCGATAAACTTATAACTTAATTTCCAACCTTGACGCAGTGAGTGTACGGGTAAATGCGAATTACCCTCTGCACCCACTGGTGGGTGAAGGCGGTGGATGGACGGGTCACGACCCGTACCTACTCCTGTTCTATATATGATTAATCTTAAAATAAAAGAGACCCCGACAATGACGGCTACCATTCCTACCATTCTATAGAATTACATGCTTTTTTGTCCAGAATAGGAGAGCCCGAAAACATAAACTAAAATTTATTATTCGTTTTATCAGAACTATTCTGCAAAAACAAGTTTGTACAAATCTTAATATTGAATCAAAAAGCTATTTAACTGAATTTATTCTAACATTTTTGGCGCTTGACGTTGTTAGCATTAGGGTGAAATAAAGGTTCCTATTCTGTAAAATCACCATATTCTCAGGGAAAAACATAAATGCATGAACATGTTTGAAAATAGAAATTGTTTATTTTCAAGAAAAAAGTTAGATCTGAAAAGTTGAAACTGATGATCAAATATTAAAAATAAATTAAAAATATTTGATCATCAGTTTTATACAATAAATATAAAATAAAAGTATCAAAATATTTGACTGTAATTGGTAAATATCTGTCTTTCTAGCGATATCCTACATGTAATTTACATGTGTACATGTGTAATTTCATGTAATTTACATGTTTACATGTGAACAATGACTGCGCTTTCAATAGCTCCTATGGCATTTAATGCATTTTCAAACATTCAAGGATTTTACCGGGTTGCTTTCCAAGTTTGATTTCTGCTACTTTTCGTTTCATGGAAACTCTGATCATTTCGAACATGTTAAGATCACACTGATATGGCGGTAAACGCAATATCTGTAAAGTTAGCTGAATTAAACTAATATGCAAAACAAAGAACCCGCAAGAAACATCAGAAATAGTGTTTCCTAGTGTTTTTTTTAATTCCATAATAAATTGTATATTAGAAACCGTATATATTTGTGGGAACTTTATAACATAACTAGTCTTGTCGCGCGGCTTTACCCGCGCAATTTCTAATCTCGCTGGAATACCGGCATGAAAAGTGCTGTTCCAGACTGCACACTACCACCGTGATTGAGGAACAAACATCCATCCTTGCATCCAAACTTTCACATATACAGGCTGAACGGCGGGGCATTCTCGAAATTCCAGGACGTGATAGTTTGAGATCATACATGACGAGAAAAAATAAAATTAACAATAAATATAAATTATTTACTTAGTAAACTTAACCGAAAGTTAAAGAATTCATTACGCAACGCATGGTTACATAAGTAATGCAATAGATATTTAGCGGGTGGTGGTGTGCGTGTGGCGGGAACACTGCTGTGTGCGTGTTGTCTGAGGCAGCGCGTCGGGAAAAGTGTGGTAAGGTCTCTTTATTTATGTATAGGGATTTCTGGTGAAAAAATAAATACTTTTATTTTATAATTATGATAAGAATCGAGTCCAGAGTGCTCTCCTTCAGTAGGTATCTAAAATTTTTCACCAGTCACCCGGTATAATATAAGTATGATGTATTCGATGGCTGCCTTTTGACCCACTTGTTACGGATATAATATTTTTCGTGTAATTGTGTATAAGTTGTGTCGTTTGAAAAATTATATCCAACATCAATTCTCAGATAAATGTAATTTGGTATAATAATAACCAAATCACACGTCACGTGAGTAAACGAAATATTAGAGTCAAAGTACAATTTACTCATTTATAGTCCATCTAAATAGAGTAGAAGATAATCAACGAATGCAGAGCAACCGACTTCACTTTCTCAGCTCAGCCAAAACTTCGTAACCACCAAGAGATTTCGTAACCATTCTCCGAAATCGTAAATATTTGTTCAAAAAATTGAAATTTTCAACGAAGTACCTAACCGATTTCGATGAAATTTATGTGGGACCAACTATGAAGTATCCTCTATCACATGAAACAACATTTATCAAAATAAATTCATAATTTTCCGAAATATCGTGTAACAAAGACACAAAAAAACATACAGATGAATTGAGAACCTCCTTCTTTTTTGGAAGACGGTTGAAAAATAAGGGCGCCTCTTTCGTATAACTGATATCCCCCATACTATATAATTAGTTTTGATACTTAATAATAATTATTAATTGTATTATTGGAATTATTGTTTTGTAATGATTCTAAGCTAACTTAGTACTACCAGAGACTAGTAAAGTAAATAGACTGACAATCCCGAACAAAAATTCGTACCCCGCTATTTGTTACTTGCTAAGATATAAGATGGCGCTAGGTGTTACGAATCATGAAATAAAATTAAAAATTATAATACACTAAGTGGTACAATATAAAACTATAGGTGGCACTATTTTGAATTTCAATGAGCCAAAACAAATCTAGTTCGACACGATGCACAGTGGGCTGAAACTGAGTTTTGGGATAATGCTTCTATTGCTTATGTACAGCTGATTTGGCTTAAAAACTTGGAAATTGTTAATGGTATTGTATGAAAATTGTATGAAAAAACATATAATGCTATGTTTTTATCTTCCCGGTCAAAATACTGTAAAAGTCAGTTAAGGGACACAGGTTTTATAAGCATTTTGGTGGCGATAGGCTGACTCCCTGTCACTGCATTAGTCTCAAGACAAAGGTGACTTTAGATGCTTTTATAGCATCTGGTGTTCTGCCTACCCCATTAGGGAAACAGGTGTGAAGTTATGTATGTAAAAAATTAAAATACACGAAGTACGAATAAATATTTTTATTCATCCATCAAATAACCGTTAAGGTTTCTGCATTCTTTTATTATTCAAAATAATTTCATTTATTATTGCAAAAAAATTTGCAGATGTTCAAATTGCGGACGTCACTAATGTTTTTGCTTAAATATTGAGAAATTGGAAATGCTCAAAAGATATTAAATTGATGATCTTTTTGATTGTTAATTTAAAAAAAAAACTACAAGAACAATATAATTTAATTTTAACATCCATTTGTCTTATCAGTTCTAAACTGGACGACAATGCAACGTTGAGCACGGTTTTGTGTTTGTCCATAAAGTGTCTGTCAGTTTTAGTGGCACCAAGGCGGTCTCGTAAATGTATGAATTATTATTGTTTGCATCTAGGTCTTCGAATGGTTTGCGAGACGTTTATGACATTATTCTAACGGACGATAATGCCGGTTCTTGAGAAACTGAGTGTTCTCTTGGTATCAAATCATCGGTAAGTTTTTGATTTTTACAATGCGTTAATTAACCATTGAGCGACGAGCGCGGGCAATAGAGGCAATCATAATATTTCCTGATATACAAGCTAGTAGTGAAGAAAAAAAATATGCGAAGAAATAGTGTTAAATGTTACTATGTCTCTTTTCCCCTCAGAGTACAAAATATCCAGAAGCCGTGTTCAGTAATAATCACATGCCTGTTATTGTAAAAGTTAACTATTGTTAAATATTTTATCTATCGTTCTTGTATATAATTTGCTATAGAATTAAAAACACTGGGAAATACTATGCGCTCATTTCTAAAACTGCATTGTTCTACACAACAAAATTGAATTTCGCTTTCAATGTTTTAGTGTTCAATTTTCAGAAGATTTCAATCAGCTTCTATCTTTTTCAGATCTATTTAGCTAATGTAGGTTAGGATCGTGATGTATTAAATGAATATAGAGAGTTTATGTCAATATTTCGTAAATTTGAAGATGTTTGCTAATATATTCTTTTTCCCCTGAAAATGGAGAAGTTTTATGGAATGGTAGCCCTAATTTCATCCTCACCAAAAGGGCCAAAAGAGCCTTGACGGACTATGGTGCTTCAGTTTCTAGCGCAATGTCGGTTTCTGGATGTTTTGTATTCTGAGGTTTTCCTTTCAATAATAAGGCAATTAAATGCATTTCAGTCACTTTAATATAGGAATGGACTTTTAAGATGTGCAGCTCCGGAATATTAATTATGCGTTGCGAAAACCATAATGATAAAACCTTAAATAATTGATCACATATTTGTTTAATTAATAATTTGAGCATAAAGAAATCCCTAAAAAGAAAGAGCCCTAAAAAGGTCTCGATGCATTATGATCTGGTATAAAAAGGTTAGAAGAATGCGTGTAGTTAGTATTTTAATTTATAAACAGGTGGAAAGGTTACAATCTCTGCGTCAATAGATTTGTGCATCTAATCTTGCAATTATAGGATCTTTGTGGAAGTAGATACAGGATATTAACTAGCTACGCAAATTATGTGTATTGTAATAAATAAAGTATTAAAATTATAAATAATACATAATTTCATGCCTTGTTCAGCGCCATCTAACAAAAATCTAAAAACCAACATATAAAAATCTAAATATTAGACATCAAACATATTGTCATCTATTGCCCCAGGAGAATCTTGCCGAGAAGTAAGTACTAGGTAGACCGGAATCTTCTGATTCTTATTCAGACTTACTGCTGCTGCTGCTATCCTCACCGACATTTATAATTATTTTTTCTATATTTTGATGAGCCTGGAGTCTCTTTCAATGAGATCACTTTCCATTTTTTTGACGTAGTCCAAGTCGTCCAATTCTTTTCTTGGTCGTCCCTTTCTATTTTTTGCAGGAGTACTGAACTTTCTATTGGTTTTCGATCTTTCCGAAACTATGTTGCACTGTACTCACAGATTCACCTGAAAATAATAGTTGTATGATTAAGTATCATAACCAGTCACACGCATTATAAATATGTGTTCTATTTTCATAACCTCAACTGCATATATCAAATTAAATATTTCATGATATGATCATTTTTGGATAAGACTTTATATTTAAAGGGGCGCTTAGTGATATAAGTACTACATTTATTCAATCATAGAACAATCAAACTAATAGAAGCATGGCATGAGTGACTTAAAAATAACATGGGAAAAAAACAAAAGGCTTCACTTCTAACCCAGCGCGGCTAACCTTGATCCCTATGACACTGACAGTAATTTTCACAACACAACCTTGTAGTGCCGTCACCGTTATATTAGAATCGTATTAAGTTACTTCGTAGGGTATTTATTAACTCATACCTTACGAAATAACTTTTGCAAAACGTAAACGTAAAGTGTAATTGATATAATTTCTTGTAAATGTTATGAATTGTTATAATTCCAACGGAATATCATTGTATTGGAATATAGCTACTTAAAATAAATAAATGCCATTTTTAGACGCCCCCAATACGATTCTAATGTAACGGTGACGGCACTACAAGGTTATGTTGTGGAAATTACTGTCAGTGTCATAGAGATCAAGGTTCGCCGCGTCGGGTTATAAGTATACTAAAAAGGAGACAGAGCATACATACATATTACATAACTTAATGCAGAACACCAGAGGCTTTTAAGCCATCTGTGACGTTTGACAAATTTGGAGGCATTATAATGTTTCATCTTAACTATTAAAGATGAAAACGAGACGATCTATTGTGTATGATAGAGAATTAAATCGTTATTTTTATCTTTATGATAGAGTTAAATCGTTATTTTGTTTTATGATAATTAGATGAGATCATTTATTTGATTTAATAAATGATTAAGTAAAATAAATAAGTAATGTTATGCAGTAAAAAAACATTTTGACGACTTCACTTTTAAAAAAATACTGTGAGGGATTTACAGATATTTTTTTCTATGACAAAACTTTAACAACAACTTGATGACAGCAGTGAACGGATTGTGTGACGTCATTGGCACGCACCGCATTTTTTGCTCATAAATGCCGGGATGCCGTGCGGCCGGTGCGGATGGTGGACGCAGTTCCGTCCATATGAATTCATACAGAGCCAACCAAAATCAACGGATTGCGGGCAGTCCGGCGCGGGCTAGTGAACGCGCAACTAAATGACGAACTCTACTAAAATTTAATAATTACATTCTGCTCACGGTTTTTGTGTAAAAAATTTTAACATTTATTTTTTGTTATTTTTCTAGTTCAAAAGTCCACGTTTCGGTAAAAGAGTAAAAGCATCTTACTAAACAAGATGTATTTATTATCCATATTCGCATTTTATAAAAAAACAGGACCCACATCTCAATACAAGCAGAAGGAATTATTACTTATACCATTGTCCATGAATGCATATTTATAAAAAAATAACACAGTTTACTTATGTCAGTCAAATTGACTTGTTCAGCAAAGAAACCCTGGATTATTGTTTCAAAAATGTAACCCCGGAGGAAATCTGGTGATGAACATCATGGCTTCTTCCACTTTATTTCCTGTCGGGTGACTGTGAGTAGCTGCTTATACCTGTTTTCACTAGCTGGCCCCGCGGCGACTCGACATCAACAACAGACACAGTGATAGTTAAGCTGTAAATAGGAATCAACTAGGTGTCATAGTCTGTTAATTAAATAATAGTAATTAGAATAGGAAGAGTATTTCTATGAGTAGTTTTATAAATTTTAAATGTATCTGTGCAGTTTCATTTGAGGCTGCCCCATTTGATTGAACGTACAACCTAAGTCCTGCACAGGTTTACACCCTGCACAGGGTCGGCGTGGAACCGCCCTGCTGGCCCCGGACCACCGCTTCAGGGCGGATATTTGCCGGGATAGTGACCACGCGTCATACAAAGTACGCCTTCAAATACCGAAGAGAAGTCTTAAGGGTTAATATAGTTTTAGAAGTATACCTTCTCTTATTGACCTGAAATGAGACACAAAATAATCAACAATATTTTTATTAAAATATGTAAAAGGTTTTATTATTAAAAAAGAGAAATAAAAATCAACTACAAAATAAACAGAAATAGAAATCAACTAAATATAGTTTAGGTAATCAATATAGGTTCACTTAAAGTAAACCTTAGCAACATTAACAATAACGTTTAAATATAAATATAGGTAAATATGTTTCACAAAATAAAACTGAAATACATAATTTACAACAAATTTGCGTTTAATCATAATCATTTTTCATCACTTTCACAATAACAGTCATTTTTATAAAGCAATACCACAGTACAGATTATGCAGTAATTAAACTCGGCCGCATCTTTGAAATAAATGCCTACAACGCCGCGGTCCCTTCACATGGTCTTCAGTGTTTAAATTATATTTGCCTACTTGTGTTTTCTTCCATTCAGTTTTGTGACTGCAAATAAACAAATTAAATACTTTGTAAATTGAATAGGAAGTGTCCAACAAAACTACGTTTTGTGTCAAATATCCATGTTTACGTTTGAATAAGAAATCGGTCTTTTATATTAGTGACCAAAAAATACTTGCGCCTCGACTGAGACGTACTAAAAGATGTTAATTAATTGTTGATTCATAGGTTTAATTAAATTTTAATTAATATTTTAATTAAGTTTTAAATTAATATGTTGTTGATTATTAAATTTGAATGTATAAACAATCCGCAATTAAACGTTGAGCTCAATGAACGATTGTTTCGGTATGCAGACTCTCGCAACTGGCCGCATGCCGAGATCGAGCCGCGTAGGTATAGCTACGTTTCGTCCGTTTGTATGAAATTGAATTAATGTAGATATCTGTACTGTGCCAATACTATCAAATGTAAAAATTAGACAAAATTTTTGAATGAACAGTTGTTTTAGGTTTTTCTTAAATAAAAAACTTAAAGAACAATAAATTAAATGATTATTGATGTATTAAAATCACATAACAATTAACACTTACATATGGCTAATGCCATAAAAAATACTTTTTTTACTTTTTGAAGACAAATTTTTTTGCTTCTCAAATGCAAAGTTGAATATTTATATCTCCATAAAATAATTGCTTAAGAATATATTCAATTCTTTTCTGTTTACATGTTTAAGTTTATAGAGTTTAGCTTAGTTATAGTATTTTTGTAACTTCGAGTATATTACATCTTTTCTTGTAGCATTTTGATACAACTTGGGCTAGGACGTACGCGAGCGACATCAATTCCACGCGATTTCGCGCGACCGCGAAATTTATGTCGTTTGGTGGTAACTTAGTTTGGCATCTTTCTTTTCTACTTACTGAAATTAATAAGTTATAAAAATAATTATTAATAATAACTAACAGAGTACACAAATTCATAATACGTAACGAGTCATCCACACTGTTACAAACGGTGGTGGTTGCCAACAAGGAGACAAACAAGAACACAAGCCAAGGTCACGCTAGGCCAAGCCCCACATCGTCATTGCGCTTTGATCTCTCGCGTTGGCAACATCTTCGGGATGACAGTTTTGTATGAAATTGAGGATAAAGGTTGAAACGCGGACTAAAAAGCTACAAAACTCGAGTCATTTATAGTTATAGTTACAAAGTAAAATATACAATAAGAAGCGTACAAACTGTCCTAAACATGGATCTACATGGATAACGCAAATGCATGTTCTTTGCGTGTCCGAACCCCGACTAAGCGTCAAGGTTGGTCGCCTCTTAATTTAATCCGCGTGTATGTATGTCTGTTAGAAAACTGAGTCAGTCCACAATATCAAAATCGTTCCTAATAATCGATTTCATCGGCGGCATCGGTGTCTCAGAATTTTTTGTATTTCCCAGTAATAAATATCAGCTGTGACGTCACAATAGGTCTTAAAAAGTCGGCACACTTGGTTCCAATACAAATCGTGGCATTTGCGTTGTCTATGTTGACGTATATCTGTGTTTCTAAACACCCAAAATTTTAACTAACAAATCTCTAACCAACAAATCTCTAACATAACAAATCTCTAACTAACATTCTCTAACATAACAAATCACTATTGAATTATCTCAAAATTAAATATTAAATTCACTGATTATGACTATTTTTATTTAGTGTCTATAGGCAAAAAACATAACTTAGAAATGCAACGTTTCACTACACCAGTACCACTTTTCACACTATACACTCGCGTACAACCATCACTTCCTGGATGTTTATCTACTATGCGGCCGAGACACCATTTACCAGGTGGCAGGCCGTCAATCTTCACAAGGATTATGTCACCAATCTCAAATTCTGTTTGCTGTTTTTGCCATTTTGGGCGTTGTTGTAGTCTTGTTAGATATTCTGTTTGCCACCTTTTCTAGAAATCGCCCAGCATTTTTTGCAAGTGCTGCCATCTTGTCAAACTTGACATTGGAACATCTGAAAAATCTGTAGAGGGAACAACAGTAGGGGCTTGGCCAATTAAAAAATGTCCAGGTGTCCATCGCCAAGGTTTCAAGTATGTTCCCTTCAAACGTTAAACCAGCGTCTTTCCAAGCTGTTTGCAGTTCTTTATCAGCACCTACGAAGTTGCGACCTTGATCACTCCACAAATTGGTACATTTGCCTCTTCTAGAAACAAACCGCCGAAATGCACCAATAAATGCTTCAGTTGTTAAGTCACTCACCAGTTCAAAATGAATGACCTTTGTTGCCATGCATATAAAGAGAGCGATGTATGCCTTTCTTGACTTAGCTCCTCTGCCTTTGTGATTTAGAATTTGAAAGGGACCACAAAAATCAACTCCGCTATTTGGAAATGGTCGAGCTGGTGTAACTTTTTCCTTGGGTAAGTCTCCCATCATTTGATTTTTAACTTTCGCACGAAGTTTAGCACAGATCAAACATCTATCTGCCTTTGTGATTTAGAATTTGAAAGGGACCACAAAAATCAACTCCGCTATTTGGAAATGGTCGAGCTGGTGTAACTCTTTCCTTGGGTAAGTCTCCCATCATTTGATTTTAAACTTTCGCACGAAGTTTAGCACAGATCAAACATCTATGTTTGTGCTTCTTAATCAATTTCTTTGCTTTCAGGATCCAGTACTTCGAGCGAAGGTAGCATGAAATTAATTGAACCCCGCCGTGCATTGTTCGGTTGTGGGCATCTGCAATAATTAAAGGTATGAGAGTGTTATTTATGCCAAGAATTATTGGATGTCTTTCCTCTAATTGTGAGTGACGGAGACGTCCGCCCACCCTGAGAATACCATCTTCATCTAAATAATGGTTCAACATCTTCAATTCACTGTTGCCTTTTACAGCCTTCTTATTCTTAAGTCTATCAATATCTTCTAAAAATTCTTCTGTTTGTACTAGTTTTATGCAAATATTCAATGATTTCTCTAGTTCTTCTGTTATAATAGTATCTGTAATTTCATTTGTATTTTTCTTGTAATTTAAAAACCTTCTGCAGTATGTGATTACTTTCAGCACTTCTTGTAAAGATTCAAAATTGTTAAAATATCTTGTTAAATTTTCATGCTTGGATTTTTCTGTTTCTTCATTTATGTTAATGTTAACTTGTATTTTATTTATTTTCATTTCTAATTCAGTTTCTTCTAGTTTCTTTGCAGTTAATTTGATTTCTTTTTCTGCCAGCCATCTTGGCCCTGACCACCAGAGCTCACAAGTCTTCAATTCTGAAAGTAACATTCCTCTAGAGGCTATGTCCGCTGGGTTGTTTTTGGACTCAACCTGAAACCATTTGTTGCGATGAACAGTCTCAAGGATTTCTACCACCCGATTTGCAACAAACAACTTCCATTTATGTGAGTCTCCAGCAAGCCAAGCCAGGACGATGGTTGAGTCTGTCCAAGCATATATTTGTGAAGTTGTTACTCTCATAGCTTGTTTGATTTGTTTTAGCAACTGCGACAAAAGTAGTGCCCCACATAATTCTAATCTAGGCAGTGAGATGGTTCGCAATGGAGCAACTCTTGTTCTTGAAGCAAGCAGAAAAGTTTGTATGGTGCCTTCTTTGGATGGAATTCTAGCATAGACGGTTGCGGCATATGCTTTCATTGAGGCATCGCAAAACCCATGGATTTCTATGTTTTCAATCGACTCATTTGTTGTACCTATCCATCTATTCAATCCAATATTGTTAACCTCTTGAAAGTCTGATCGTATTGAAATCCACTTTTCTAGCAAAGGTGAACAGATTTCATCATCCCAATTCATCCTCTCCAGCCACAACTTTTGGATAAGCATTTTTGTCATAACAATACTTGGTGATATCCAGCCAAGTGGGTCAAAAATCTTCTGTATATCTGACAAAACACTTCTCTTTGTTAAAGATGCTGTTAATGATGGTAAAATAGCATCATATTCAAATTTGTCTGTGCCGATATTCCATTTAATGCCTAAAGCCTTCATTGTGCCCTTAATATTCAAATCAAAATGGGCCCTTCTTGATCTTTCTTCTGGTTTGATACTTTGCATGAATTTAACATCATTGGAAGCCCATTTTGTTAAAATGAAACCTGCTTTCCTTAAAATCTCCTTTACTTCTGTGGCTTCAGCTATAGCTTCTTCAGCAGTGTCCGCTCCGCTCATTTGATCGTCCATATAAAAATCTTCTTTAATTATTTGGCCTGCTCTATGTTTTTTCAGCGACTTAGGATATTTCTTCACTTCGTCATCAGCTATTTGTTGAAGTGTTTTCACTGCGAGATAAAAACCTTCAACGCACTTCTGACGCAGTGCCAAATGTAACTCGAAGAAGTCGGTACTCCTTCACATCTTTACTTTCATCAGTGCGCCAGAGGATTCTTTGGTAAGTATCTGCGTCTTCAAGAAACATTAAAATTTGAAGGTACATTTTTTGGATATCGCTCATGTAACAGACCCTTTTCATTCTCCATCTCATGATTAGATTGCGGAGATCTTCTTGCAGAGGGGGCCCTACGAGGAGTTCATCATTTAATGAAACATTGTTTGACCCTTTGCAGGATGCATCAAATACTAATCTTGTCCTCGTGGACTCTTTGTCTTCACTTAACACTGCATGGTGCGGTAAGTATACACAGTTTTCTTTATATTTTTCTTGTTTAGGTATTTCTTCCATAAGATTTAATTTTATGTATTCTTCCATGACTTCAGTGTAATCTTTCTTTAACTTAGGCATTTTCTTAAATCTTCTCTCAAGTTGGTACAATCTTTTTTCTGCTATTTCTCTTGTTTTTCCTTCCGTACATATAGGTGTTTCAGTCTTGAAGGGCAGCTTTACCATATACCTTCCCTCTGCGGTCCTTCTGTGTGTCTTTTCATAAGTATCTTCACATAACCTTTCTTCTCTGGTTAATTTTCTTTTTGTATCTACATCTATTTCCCATATTGATTTTAACAATTCATCTACTTCTACTTGGTGGTGCATGACAAGAACTGTGTCTAGTTGTGTATTGTCTTCAACTTCTCCAAATAAGATCCAGCCTAGGTGTGTTTTTTGAGCGCTCGGAGTGCCTGGTGGACCTTTGATCAAATCTGGTTGTAATATCTCCGAGTATTCCTTCACTCCGAGAAGTAAATCTATAGAACCTGGTGTGTGATAACTTGAGTCAGCCAGGTTCAATCCTTCTAGGTGTGACCAGTGATTTGTAGTAATTGATTTAGAGGGAATCTTTGTGGTAAGTTGCTTTGACATGACATATGCCGTTACAGGTAAGTTGAATTTCTTTGTACTCTTTGAACTTACTGTGAATTGTACCACATGATTAACATTTGTTCTAGTAGATCCCACTCCTACAACAGTTCCTCTTGCAGGTTGCTTGGTGAGTTTTAGTGCTTGAACCGCTTTCTCGCTTAGAAATTATGCCTGCGAACCTTGATCTATTAGCGCCCTTAACATTATGGTGTGATTTTGTTCACTTCTTGCTATCACCATAGCAGTTGCTAATAATGCAATGCCTTGCCTGCTTGTGTAGTGCGACGCTATCATTGAATTAACATTAATATCTTCTCTCTCTTCTAGGTTACAGTGTGAAGCTGATTGTTGTGGTGTTTCTACTTTAGATATAATTTCTTTTCTTTCAGCTTGGTGTAGAAGAGAATGATGGCGCCTTCTGCATATTCGACAGGTTGTTCTTTGTTTACATTTGTACACATTGTGGTTTGGAATAAGACAGTTATAACATAATCTATTGGTTTTAACATACTCTTGTCTTTTGTGTACAGCTTGACTAGCAAAATCTTTACAATTGAATATATAGTGTTCACCCTTGCAATAGGTACAATAAGGTTTTGCATGAATTTTTGTGTGAGTATCCTGAAGTGTGTCTATTTTCTATTGTATGGAATGTTTTAGATACATGTGAGCTATTCTGAAACCTTTCTCTTGATGTTGTAGCACACGGAGTGACTAGTTCTAAGGTTTTGAATTTAGTTTCCAGAAATCTTTGTAAATCTTCCCATTTGGACAATTCATCACCATTTTCCTTGTAAGCATGCTCTTCCCAGTCTTTTACTGACTCTGCATCCATTTTCTGTGTCACCAGAAAAACTATGACAGGATCCCAAGAATCAGTGTTTATTTTTAAATTGATAATACTTTGCATACATTCTGTGGTTGTATCTAGAAGCAATTTAATTTGTGTTGAAGACTGGCTTGTCATTCTTTTTTGCCCAAATAATCTTTTAAGTATAGATGTTACTATAATTTTCTTGTTTCCGAACCTTCCCTTAAGTAATTCCCAGGCTCTGTTGTAATTATCATCCGTCACTTGGATATTTCTTAATAATACTTCTGCCTCTCCAGATACACTGGTTTTAAGTATATGTGGGCCACTGCTTATATTTCCCATTAAACTGCGGTAGTTGAATTTTGGGTAGAGATAATTGACCAAAATTAGGTGACATCGACACATTCACAGCTTCTGGAGTGTTCTGTTGTAATTTTAATAAAAGGTCTGTTAGATCTGCTTGTAATCCAATGAAAACCTCTTCGAATTTGTAAAACTCCTCATTAAAAAAATATGGCAAAATACCTCTTTGTTCTCTTGAAGTGCACTTTTTCAAGCAATCGAGGGCCTTTTTAAATGATCCCCAATAGTCTTCAATGGTTTTCATTCTCGTTTTTATGTAACCTTCAGTAAGCCTTTGTTTAGGGCACTTCTTTATATTAGCTTGCGCCTTTTGTATCATGCTTGCCACATCTTCTAAAGTTGCTAAATATGCACCTTGTTCTGCTGTAGGCGGAGACATTTTTTTTTCAACAAATACTTAAAAGTCAATGTGAAATTCACAACTTAACAATCCAATTTTTCACTTTGTAATCGTTTATATTCAACACACTAATGCTTATATTCAAGATCTCTTGGTAAATTACACTTGAATTCTTTGTTTGTACGACTGTCTTTAATTATTTTACAAAATTGTTCAACTTTTACAAACGCCCAAGCACATTTTTTTCTAACCTCAAAAAACCCATCAAACGTGTCTTTTCACTCGTGTCAATCTAACCTCTCTCGCGTTTCAAAGTAATAATGTTGATGCGTTCACTTTCTTCACTAAGAACACAAAATCCTCTTTTATTAATACTTTTTACTCGATTTATTGTTAATTCCAATAATTCTCTTAGTACATTTCTACGTTCTTCCTGGAATTATGACCTTCTATTGTATTCGATCGAGCCAGACGCGAGCCGTACTGTTGTAATATCCGGCACGTTTGGACCATATATTGGTTGTATTAAGCTTGCTTTTTGTCTGCAGTACGGTGTGAGGATTAAAACACGACTTCTATTTACACTGATTTATTTTGAACTGACAGTTGATCTATTTGACAATTCAATTACATTGACACTATATTTGACATAACACCCAGTAGTAAATATCAGCTGTGAAGTCACAATAGGTTTTAAAAAGTCGGCACACTTGGTTCCAATACAAATCGTGGCATTTGCGTTGTCTATGTTGACGTATGTCTGTGTTTCTAAACACCGCCGTTTCAACCCGCCAAGGTTATGTAATTTGGTTGTCAACAGCCGTCTTCACTGTTGTCAACACGTTGTAAATTAACAAAGTCATCTTGGTTTGATGTTTTGTTTCCAACAGTCTAGCTGGGATCTAATTTTGCTGGTGCATTAAACACGCGTGGTGTCACCTTGAAATCCAAAAGCGCACTGGCGATGAAAGTACTAAATCGAATGCTCGTGATGCGCGTGATTGTTCATACATTTTTCAATTGAAAATTTACGTAAAGCTTATCTTGGTTTACGGGCTTTGAAAAAAGAAGACTTGTAAAGGTACAAAAAAGTACATGACTATATTTATTCGTTTTTTAAGTGTTCAAAAAGTATTTTTTTAATCAATAATTTATTGTTTTAACTTATTGTTTTATGTTTAGTTTCCTTATAATTTGTTTCTAAACTTTGTTTTTTTAAATTTTGTTTTGAATTTAGTTCAAGTAATTATTGTTGGTTAATGACTATGAGTCCCAATCCACTTACCACGGCAAGGGCAGGGGTCCGCGGTGTATTGCGTTGGCTTGCTGGTACCCCTCATTGTTAGGACGGACTGGATTCAGGCATTGTTAACCCGATATGAGGGATTGCGTGCTCGACTTCAGGAACTGGAACGACATGCCACAGAGTTCCGTACACACATGATGAAGGATTCTGTTGATGTTGTAGCCCTCCCGGAAGAGTTTGAACACGATGTTGCCCAGGATTTTGAATTGGCTGGTCAACTCACTGAGGCTGCCAAGGGCATTCTGGCTGCACACAGAGGAGAGCTGACTTTGTGCGGGGAGACTAAAGCAACCCCGCCGGCTTTGTTGGGAAGATTGCCCACGTTAGAGATCCTCAACTTCAATGGTGACCTACCCATCTGGATAGGGTTCATCAACTTGTTTGATAGTTTGGTGAACTCGAGGGAGGATCAGGCCACGGGGATCAACCCACGGGCCAGGCTGGATCTCCTAAGGTTTTGTCGGGACCTATGTCTCCCCGGAGAAGACACGGAGAAGAAACAGAGAAGACACGTAGAAGACATGGAGAAGACACGGAGAGGTCACGTGACATAGCGGTGGCGATTAGGAACGCGCATAGCAGGGCGAAACGGTATTCCTCTCCTTTGTTGGAGTATCCTCGGTTGGGACAGTATGTCCCCCCGTACGCGCCGCATAGATATCGTTCGGTACCTCGGAGTAGGGTTCGACGGGGACCTTATGCTCCGGAATGGGACCCCCTCGCCCGATATATATATTTTTTTTTTATAAGTGACTAAACCCGCGTTTGACCTCAATCTCACCTGATGGTAAGTGACGATGAGGTCGAAGATGAAAGCACACGGGTTTAGGAAGGAACTGGCTCTTTATACAATATTGCCGGAACACATTACCGCCGGGGCGGTAACATTTGGCGGCAGACTTTATATAAAGGGTGGTCGCTAGCCAGGCGGACCCAGAAGGGATCCTACCACCAAGCAATATGAACTCCCCTCTCGGGTCTCAGCCCATCCGAATGTAAAAAGGGGGGAGGGATCACCCCCCCAGGATTATCATTAACGCCGCTGTTGGACGCAACCCCCCCACCGGAGTATGTGCTGTTGCCAACAGCCTCCGTGCGTGTTTGGGGCTCAAAAGGGAATACTGTCACCGTGCGTGCCCTTTTGGATTCGGGAGCTCAGGGTTGTATAATTTCTTATTGGCTCGTCCGACTGTTGGGCTTAATATTGGTGCTACATCGTGATCGGTCATGTTTCGTTCTCATTCTCCCCCCACTTTTCTTTGAAGCCGAAAATTGGATCTTCGGCGATCGTGTTTAAAACGGTGGTTGGCCAGCTGCCTCAGGTGCGAGCTCCGCGCGCCACCATCGATTTGACGACAGGTTTGGCTATGGCAGATCCACTATTCTACCAACCTGGCCTAGTTCATTTATTGATTGGAGCGGATGTGTTGGGTCGTTTGTTGTGTGGAAGTACGAGAGTTTTGAGGTCAACCGGTTTTGTAGCCATACCAACGTCATTGTAGTGATGGGACCAGTCCGGGATGTCCCGGACCTTCCCTCGGTAGATATTGATCTCACTGTGGGTTCTACATTGACAGATAATTTACAACGGTTTTGGGAAACGGAGGAACCTTCGACTGCCAAGCGAGTAAATCCTTTGGACGAGGAGTGCGAATTGTTTTACCAGAATAATACTGGACGCCTCCGCTCAGGCCGTCTGATCACTCGCTTGCCTTTTGCCTTTTGCTGAGAAGAGATTGTTGTCGATGAAGATGTCGATGTCGATGAAGCGTAAGAGGTCTAGAGATCCCGCGTTCAGGAGGAAGTATGTGGACTTCATGCGGGAGTATGAAGAAATGGGGCATATGTCCGTTTCGCGTTTGGACTGGCAAAATGAGGAGCATAATTTCCCTCCTCATCATGCGGTTTTGAAGACTTCCAATGGGAAGATACGCGTTGTTTTTGACGGTTCAGCTCCCACGTCAACCGGACTGTCGCTGAATCAGTGTTTACATACAGGACCGAAGTTACATCGCGACGTGTGTGATGTTTTGACTAACTTCCGTCGTCATGCCGTCGTCTTTGTGGCCAACATCTGCATGATGTTCCGTCAGACGGTATTCCACCCGGATGATAGGAGATACCAGCACATATTGTGGCGAGAAGATCCCCGGGATCCGATGCTGGTCTATGAGCTGAACACCAACACCTATGGGCTAAGATCGAGTCCTTTTGTCGCGATCCGTTCGCTTTGGGAGCTCGCTGAGCACGAGCGGCTGCGCTACCCCCGCGCGTCCGCCCTCATTAAGGGGGAACTATATGTCAACGATGTCTGCTGAGGTGTCTCGACGTTGCAGGAGGCCTTGATTTTGAGAGCTGAGCTGATTGATCTCCTAGCCGCCGGTGGCTACGAGTTGAGAAAATGGTTTTCCAACTCGCTTGACCTTGTAGCAGACCTACCCAAACACCACCAGCAGGAGCCCCATTTCTTTGAGAATCCACATACTCCAGACATGCTGTCTGTGTTGTGAGTACAGTACAAACCAGTCCAGGATTTGTTCACCTATCGACTAGAGCTCCCAAGCCCTAAGGTCTGGATTAATCGAACGGTGCTTTCCATGATAGCTCGCACCTTCGATCCAAACGGTTGGCTCAGTCCAGTAGTGTTTGCGATGAAGTGTTTCCTATAGGAACTATGGGCAGCAGAAGTGACGTGGGATTTTGCTACGTGACTGGGTGGCGTTTGTCTCATTCCTCTCCGATGTCAACCTCTTTTGTCTCCCGAGGCGCATATTGCCCACGGGACGGTTCTTGGCCAGTTTACACGGTTTTTGTGACGCGTCTGAGAGTGGATACGCGGCATCCGTGTACATTAGGACGGTTGACGCGACAAGTGTTGTCGATGTCCAGCTGGTTACGGCCAACAGTAAGATTGCCCTCCTTCGGACTCGATGGACCATTCCGAACTTGGAGTTGTCTGGGGCTACCTACTCTATTGGTTCGATTGCTTAACCACGTTGTCGAGACCCTGGGAATAAGTGTCCACTTTGATTCGGTTTTTGCTTGGTGTGACAGTCAGGTGGTCCTTTGTTGGCTGAAAGGTTTAGTCTATACCCTTGAAGTATTTGTGGCCAACCGGGTGTCTCAAATTTAGGCATCGAAGGCCCAGTTGATTTGGCGTCATGTGCCTGGCGAATTGAACCCCGCAGACTGCGCCTCTCGTGGCTGCAAGGCGCCAGCGCTTGTGGACTACCACCTATGGTGGGGCTCACCGTGGTTATTACGGTCTGAGGATTCTTGGCCTCACACACCTGCAATGGTCAGAGCACCTACCCTGGATGCAGGTTCACACTGTCGAAACTTTGGCGGCTCCAGACTGTGAGTCCCTTCTCGAACGTTACAGTTCGTTGGATAAATAATAATTGCAAGGTGTTACGGCCTGGATACGACGATTCATGTTTAATTGTCGGAATCCCCGGAATAAAGTTGGGACTCCGATACTATCTCCGCAGGAGTGTAATGACGCTCTGGTTTATTGGTTGCGGATAGTCCAGGACCGTGCATTTGTGGCTGAGTTAAAGGCCCTCCGCCAACGCACGTCTAAGTTGAAGGGACCCCTAGGGCGCTTGAATCCCTTCTTAGACGATAAGGGCTTGTTACGTGTTGGAGGTCGCCTAAGGAATGCTCAGCTCCCTTTTGGAGCCCGTCATCCTCTTTTGCTCCCGAAATACGGCCCCTTGGTGAAATTGTTGATTACGGACCACCATGTGAAAAACGCACATGCCGGTTGCAATGCCTTAACTGCGATCCTCCAGTGGGAGTTTTGGATTTTGTCGGCACGGAGAGCGATACGATATGTCATCTTTCGCCTCCCCTGTTATCGCCTTAAGGCTAACATTACGCAGCCCTAAATGGGAGATTTGCATGCGGATTGCGTCACCGAATTGCTGCCCTTTGCCGGGGTTGATACGGATTTTGCGGGACCTTTTACGATCAAAGCCTCACGTCTCCGTAACGCTAAGACCGAGAAGGCTTATTTGTGCGTTTTTGTTTGTTTAGCCACTAAAGCTGTCCACCTCGAGGTGGTTAGTGCTCTCTCGACAGAAGCCTTCGTTGCTGCAATCGGCAGATTTGTTTCGCGTCGCGGACTGCCCTCTTTGATTCGATCCGACTGCGGGACCAACTTCAAGGGATTTAAGGGAAGTTTACAAATTTTTGGATAGGAGTAATGTTGAAATCGGCTCCACACTCTCTCGTAGAGGGGTACGATGGCAGTACTCACAGCCGTCCTGTTCCCACTGGTGAGGGATATTTGAGGCAACGGTGAAGGCCGCGAAAACTCACCTTCGTCGAGTTGTTGGGGAAACAATCCTAACTTTTGAGGAACTCGCGACCGCGTTTGGTAAGGTTGAGGCGGTTCTCAACTCGCGTCCGTTGTGTCCCCTATCTTATGATGCGAATGATTTGGAAGCCCTCACGCCGGGCTATTTTTGGATCGGCAGACCCTTAACTCCCTGCCTGAATATCCGTATTTAGATATCAATTCCGGATGGCTCTCGCGATTTGGATTGCTCCAGCAGCTTACGCAGAGTGTTTGGCGTCGTTGGCAGTTGGAGTATTTGCATAATATCTTACAGCAGCGGGTCAAGTGGCCTGACAAGACGAACCCACTGAAGGTCGGAGACCTCGTGTTGATCAAGGAACCAAACCTGCCGCCGTTCCGCTGGCGTCTTGGACGCATTGTTGAACTTTATCCGGGGTCGGATGGCGTCCCCAGGGTTGTCGATGTCCTTGTGGAGGACTCTGTTTTGAAGCGCGCTGTGGGTACTCTCTCTCGCCTCCCGCTAGATTGAGGTGTCGGAACGTTGTTACTGTCCGGAGCGGGGGGATGTTCGCGCCAGTTACCCTAAGGTGGCGCTAGTCTTTGGTTTATCGTTGAATGAATGACTAATTGTTTTTGATAGATGTCAAGACGTCAGATGTCCTCTTGTTGTTGAATACTCTGGTAACTTGGTGCCTCGAATGTAGATTGATTTTTTTACGGTGACTGTGAAGTTTTTGTAAAACAATTTGTTAGAAGAAAGGTGTTATTTGGTGAAAATAATAATATTTATATTCATCCCTTCGAATTCCCTATATATTATCCTTATTCCCCTCCTAATTAAATATATACATTCCCCAACGTAGAGAGCCCCGAATGCCGGTGAGCTTACATTCTTTTCTTTTATAATAAGCAGTGACTGATTGCTGCGTACGAGCATAACATTAATTTAATGCCCGTACACCCGCCATAACTCATTAAGGGTCACTGCATACCTTTTATTTTATTTATTTACCCTTTATTAAAAAAATTTAATAAAGGGTAAATAAATAAAATAATTTTTTACAAAAAATACAAAATATACCACTTGATAAATTTAAAGAAACTATTAGACAAAACTTGTGTAGTAAAGGTTTTATACAATACTAGCTGTTGCGCGCGGTTTTACCCGCGCAATTTCGATTCCCGCGGGATTTTCGGGATTAAAAGGTAGCCTATACGGATTCGGAAGAATTCTTCTAAGTAATGGTAAAAGAAATTTTGAAATCGGTCCAGTAGTTTTTAAGCCTATTCAATACAAACATACAAAAATACAAAGGTTTCCTCTTTATAATATTAGTATAGATCTGAATATATTATGGACGATAAAGTCCTTGGTTGTAAATTGATTTTCGAAAGTTCTCAATCTCCTCATCAACTCCAAGTAATTAGAAACTTTTTAAAATATCCTGTAGTGTGCTATCCCATGCCTTTTTATCGTCTAAATAATCTTTACTTTTATAATAAGCTTTTCGAGATAAAGTGTCTTTAATGACTGATTTAAATTTATTGAATGGTAGCGATTGAATTGACTTCGGAATTTTGTTATACCGGGTGGAATTTTGAATGCCCCCTGGAGGGATAGTGCTCTAAATAATAGAGATAACAAATTTTACTCCAAATAAATATTCTTTTATATTGAAATAGAAATAAAACTGCATTCAATAATGTTCATCTCAGTAGGATGGCTCTTTGTTGGGGTAGATAATTTTCTAGTTGATAGTTTGAAGCGTTTATGAATTATCCAAAGATAACCTAATAAAAGACCGCTTGTCCTTTCAGCTCCGACCCGTACTCGATGCCGCCGGTGCTGGGCGAGACCCGCGAGGGCAGCAAGCGCGCGGCACCGGCCTTCATCATGAATGGGCGCACGCGGACGTTGAAGGTGCTCGGGCTGGCGCCCGGGCCCGGCGTCTACGCCACGGTTCCGCGCCGTGAACCGCACCCGCCCCTTGACACCGCGTCCGCCCCGGGCGAGTACTGTTCGGAGAAGGTGAGCCGTTTTTTGCAACACCTCTTTCGGTTATACTGCATCTAAAAATAAAAGGTATACAGAAACTCGCTCTTTTTGACTTGGTACACGCCAGGACATTCAAACATCTCATTTGACGTCTCAACGATTTAACAGTGCGTAATATACTATTTTAACCCGAATTTATTTGAAAGGGAGACAAGAGCGAAGCTAACAACTGCCGAGCAATATATTTGATATAAAAGGTTTTTCAATACGGACGGGCTGATTTCAAGATGGAACTATGCCGAAGCAAAAAGGAGGGTTATGATTTTGAGGTGCATGTATGTGGGTATGGATGTTCATCTGTTCCCTCTGTGACCTTCACTTCCTTAAGAAGGGAAATAAGTATAAATAAAAAGAATTCAGTCCTAGAAATCCGTATTTATTCCAATAGTTAAACCTAAATTTATTAGAGTGGGACCCTGGCGACTTCTGGTCTGTACTAAGTGTGAGGTGCGATGGTGTTAAAGGCCGGTAGAAAAATATTTGTTCATAGCGACATTAGATTCCGTTCAGAGGTGACGATGCACTGGTGTAAAAAGACTGGTAAATAATATTTGTTTCTACAAGTTGAAATTGGATTCCGTTCAGAGGTGACGATGCACTGTCTTGCACTCTATGCTTCGAAGGGCAGGTGAGGTCTCGTCAAATCCGCCAATTTCTCGCCCTTGTCCAAACACTCCTGTTAAGGAGCAAAATAAAACCCTGGGACCAGCAAAAACACCTTCTCGTAACCGGCTGGCGGGAATCCCGAAGATCAGTACCAAGTTATTTTAAGAAGAATAACTGGTATGCAAATCACTGGCACAACTAGGCGTCCTGCGCAATTCCAACGCGAATCTTACAACTTCCAACACATTTATTATTAAAACAAAATAAATGCGGCTACGCTTGCCACCAGCGGAGATGAAAACGACGCCCTTTTGCTGTCAACTTTTTAAGACGCCTCGACGCAGGCAAAGGTATATAATTTCCATACAGCCTAGTCCAAATGTGCAAAAAAAATTGTAGGAACGAAACTTTAGGGTTACAGCACCCCTCTTCCCGGTTAAGAATTAACCCAGGGAATTCGTCGGATGCCCTCATCCGTTCCTCCGCCACCTTCACCCAGGAGCCAAGGAAAACTGAACAGAAAATTGTCAAAAAAAATACTGTCAACAGAACATAATAATATCGACAACGGAAGAAAACCGTCAACAACAAAAAAAATACTATCAACAGAACATAATAATATCGACAACGGAAGAAAACCGTCAACAACCAAAAAAAAACTGTCAACAGAACATAATATTATCGACAACGGAAGAAAACCGGTGGAAAATTTTATAATGTTTCGAAATAGTCACTTTGTTTAAAATAAAAACAACAATAAGTTATAAGTTTTGTGGACACCTATTTCGCAAGGGCCGACTTGAGGTACTTAACCTAGAAAATCTACCAACAAACATAAAAATTATTGTCTTTTATCCTGTCTACAAAAATTGTTAAATAAATAAATAAATAAAATAAAAAATTAAAGGTATATTGCCCGAGAGGCCGGTCTGCAATAGAAAAAAACGCCCCTTAGGACCCTTTTAGGACTCCTTTGGGACCCACCTTGCCTCCTCTCGCGACTATAGCCAACTAGCTCCTTCCTCTAAGTTTGTCGGTATTTACACAGTTTTGTGCTGTAAACAGAAATAATTGGCAATCAAGATATCGTCAAATCCGAAATGTCAAGACTAAAGATAAAAGACGGGAAGTGGAATTAAAACCTAGATCCAAATTCCAAAAATTTTAGACCCGAAAAACGAAACTCAAGCCATCTTGGCCAAGAAAATTTGTAAAAGGAACAGAAAATAAAAGGAAGGTAACTCAAAATTACTTAACTTAACCAAAGATTACCATACCTACTCGAGATTCATACAAAGAAATTTAAACTAAATACTCCAAAAGTTGGGAAATACGATGCTTTACAGTTAGTGTCGACTAAAGGAGAAATCTCGAATATACGTATATGGGAATCTGACTAACACTCAATGTAAGACAAACCATTTGAAACCATCAGCCAGGACTATTGTTACCTTCTTCAAATTCCCACCTGTCCGGGCGAAGCACAAAAGAATTAGCTGTCCAAACATTTGAAGTCTTTTATATGCCACTTGCCGATATACTTCCCGTTCTCGTCTTCCAACTCATAAACAATTTACGTAGTATTTTACAACGCTGGTACTTCGGCGCGAGTTTAGCTGAAAAGTGTTTAGAAGCCGAGCTCTTGTAGGTTTTTTTCCAAACAAAATCACCCTCTTTAAACTCAGCGTCCCTATGACGTTTATTTTGTTGACGAGACATGGGCAGTAGTCCAACTAAATCCATTCAGATACACTGGAATGGCTGTGAACAAACTTTTGGACTACCAAGTAACCCAGGAGTAGTTTGATTAGAGTGTTTATATGCCTTACAAACATCGCAACGTGACACATACCCGGTGACATCTTTAAACAAACCAGGCCAATAATAACGAAGCTTGATGCGTTTATAAGTTTTCTCAATCCCCAGATGAGCCGCCAAAGGAGAATCATGATTTTCCCGGAGAACGTCTAGCTTCTTCTCTTCAGGAACAACTTCTTTCCACTCAAATCACTACTTAAACAATTATTTTTTGTAAAACGATAGAGCTTACCATTAGCTATTTAGAAATTAGGGCAAGTCTGAGGTCGGCGCTGACAACGCTCATAAATAATGAAATACCAAGTGTCGTTGGAGGTAAGAGGGTCAATTGTGCAAACGGCAAGAGACCGAGAAAGCGCATCAGGAACGACATTTTCTTTACCACGACGATGTTGAATGACGAAATTGAATGGAGACAATCGGTCCTGCCATCGTTCCAAACGGCCAGTAGGATTTTTAAGGTTAAGAAACCATTTTAGACTAGCATGGTCCGTAACAATGGTAAAGGGTTTTCTGCCCTCCAAATATGGTCTAAAATGCTCTACTGCGTAAACGACTGCCAGCGCTTCGCGTTCCGTGGCCGAGTAATTACGCTCCTGACGACTCAAGGACTTGCTGTAATATGCAATGGGATGCTCTTCCCCATCAAAGTTTTGAGTCAACGTACCTCCCACACCACACTCAGACGCATTAGTGTGGACACTAAAAAGCCTATCAAAATCAGGACATGCCAAAACAGGAGCCGTAGTTAGGGCGGTTTTCAGCTGGTTAAAAGCTTCATCAGCCTCGGGAGTCCAACGAAAGGGTGGCGCATCTTTTCTAGTGGAAGTCAAAGCGTTAAGCGGCCCAGCAAGGTGACTAAAATTCCTTATGAACCTGCGAAAATGGGAAGCAATTCCGAGAAACCGTTTGACTTCCTTACGCGTACTAGGCGTCGGAAAATCCAAGCTGGCACGAACCTTCCCCGGATCAGTAGATGTACGAATAGTATATGTACAAATAGTCCACACTGATGACGCATATTCGAGGTGGCTGCGAACGAAAACGCAGTAGAGTATCTTTAAGGTTTTGATATTACTGAATTCTGATGACAATATTAATATAAGGCCTAAAGCTCGAAGCTTTCTTAACTATACCATCGATATGTAGGTCATAAATCCGTGGTCGGCGTGAATACGTTGATATCTCTCAAATGTCAATTATGCACGACAGCAATTTTTAAATTTCTTTATTTTTAAATAAATGACGTAAATGCGTTAATGATTTAAATATTCTTTTTACTCGTTATTTATTGATGTTTTCACTATATCTTTTAAAAAATCACCTGGCAAAGAATAATTTAAAAAGGGTTTTCAAGATATAACACATATCAAGTTGATCACCAATAACTTGTTCACTTATTCACCGAAGTTGTCAACTTACTCACACAACTTATTCACTTGTTCACTTTAACAGTAATATTATATTTTGAAACTCTAATTTACGTAAAACGATTTAACTTTTATTCTTATTTAACCTTATAAATTACTTAACTTATGCTGATGGACTTATTCATTGTTGAACCAAAACCACTAAACTTTGAAAAGATAGTTCCTAAGATATTGTAGTGTGGAAAAGTGCACTAGAAACGATGAAAACTACGGTGGTTGCCACTCAGGGCCTAGTTGTGAAAATTATTCTCTCAGTTTATTACTCTTGTTAAACCGCTGCTGGGAGAGTATTGAATAAATTTGGCCTGTAATAAGATCGAGTCTTGGTGATGGATAGAGCTATTTACATGTTCGACCAACTAAGGATCGGCTAATAGTATATGAAGATATGATATTCTTTTAAATAAAATAAATTTCACTTTAAATCGGTATATTAAACAATAAAGCATCTAGACAAAATCAAACCATGATATCTAGTTTTGTAAGTAAATTAGGTTAATTATCCATATCCGGATCATCCTCATCTAAGTCTGGGTCAGCAGATGCAGGCAAATTGCCGAGTGTTTTTATTTGTCGATAGAAGTCCTTAAATGTATCGTCAATAAGTTCGAGCATATCCATTAAATCTTTTTTCTTTTCTGCACTTATTGGTAAAGGCTCCGTTGAGATAGGGGCCAATTTAAAGGAGTCTAAACTAACTTTTCCTCTTTTTTTTTAAATTTATGCACTGAAAAGGATCTTCATGGCACAAAGTATCTTTGTATAATATAAGTCCAATATTGTCTTTATTATATTGAAGCCATTTGATTGGTTGTCATAAAAATTTTTGTCCAGAGTCATTTATTTTTTTAATAGTGAATGGACCTTTCTTCGACTTCAGTTCACTGAAGTCCAAAAAATCGAGCAATGTCATTACCACCACTTTGAATGGCTTTTGAACTTTACATGTCCTCACCAGTTGTACCCAATCATACAAATGATTAATTTTCATTTGAGTTCGTTTTTTGGCCTTTTCGATGACCGCATGATCAGAGTCACATTCCATGTGAGTGTGGCCACTCAACAGGAATTTATGATTAATTTTTTGTAATGTCGACATACTATTAAGCAAGAAGATAAACATCATCGCGACTACATTATTTTTGTTTTGGCCACCACAAGTGTCAGAATAAAATGTTATTTCTTTTACTTCAGGTGGTAAAGTTTGGCAAAAGTGCCACAGGCAAGACGCAATTTGATTTGCTCCTCGACCACCGACTGTCTCATCCCACATGTAACACGTAGCCTCATTAGTAGTTAAATCGTGTATTGTGAGGTTAAAACTCCAAAGCTGCCGTTTGTAAAACGATACTGACGTTTTCAAATATGGGGTTGGTAAGCACTGCTGAAGGTCAAAAGCAAAGGCATGAAATGATTGATCCGTTTTAGCCCGCTCTTTATCGATTCATTTCTCAGCATACGCCTTTTCGGCCTGATTTTGATGTTCAGTTAATCCAGCCATTAAACTTTGTTTGCGGTTTTCATCGGCAACTTTAATTTTAGCATTCAAAACATCGCAAGTATTACATGTATCTTTTGAAGGTTGCTTAAATGCCAAATTAAGATCATGAAAACTTTTAGCATACAATTTTACTGAGGCAGGTTCTGCTGTAGATTTTCTATACTCTCTGTACATTTTTGCTATAGACAGATCAGCTGGTAGATATTTTTTACCTGTAGCCTTTCGACAATAATGACTCTCGTAACTCGGAAAACTCATTATGTGGTTTTTTATAATAGTGATGTCTTCTATAGTTTTTTTATTTTTTGGAGGGTTACGACCTCTCTGGTCCTCAATAATAATTCCAGTTGGTGAGTCTTTCTTTTTTTCTATAACGACATTAATAAATCCCTTGGTCTCTCCTAAAATTCTACAAAAACACTCTTTGCAGATCGGTTTACTTACATTACAAATTTCTAATCTGTACTGACAAAAATAATCTCTGTTGAGTTGTCTAGCGCCCGTCATTTGGCTTTTTTTTGGCAAGATTGAGACTGATTTAGAAACAAAAGCTGCTCTTCTATCTCTGTCACCAAGTTTCCAATAATTTTCAAAACACTGTCGCTGTTCATCGTAGGAAAATCTTTCAGCACATTTCAATCTGCAAGGGTTTAGGTTTTTTTGTTGCCTTTCAGGAACTCTTTTTCCTTTTTCCGTTACATAACTTTTACCTGAATTTCTTAAACGTTTGCTGTCTTTTCTTTCTTTTCTTGATCTTCCTCTTTTCTTAATATTTTCATTGTTTTCTG
The DNA here is from genome assembly GCA_944452665.1 of Stenoptilia bipunctidactyla. Taxonomy (NCBI): domain Eukaryota; kingdom Metazoa; phylum Arthropoda; class Insecta; order Lepidoptera; family Pterophoridae; genus Stenoptilia; species Stenoptilia bipunctidactyla. Next base: position 258,195 of record OX101724.1, on the reverse strand, counting down.
CAATGCTTTCAGCTACAGAATTATATATTTCTGCTTCCAAAATTTGTTTACGACTGCCATCGCTAGCTACTTTCGTAGAATCTTTATCTTGATCGTTATTATTTAATAACGATGGACTCTCCCTGATTTCACTTGTATTTGTGACGGATTGGGATGTTACAACTGCACCACTCAGTGAATCACAATCTGTTTCTGATTCATCAATTCTACATATTTTAGTTTGTTTAACGTTAAAATCAGGATCTCGAATGCTGTCATCAGTCTCGTTTCCTGACACCTCACTGTTTTCTACAATGTCCGATGAAGCATAATTAATTATTTTAGGATCGTTTATTAAATCATGGTAAAGTTCTTCAGTTCTAGGTGACATTATCGGAAGAGGTGAACCATTGTTATCGTTTTCTATAGATGTTGGCACGATCTCATCTAAAATAGAATATTTGTGTAAATTAGTGGATAAAAAAGGAAAAAAATAAGACTGAAAATGTAAACTACAACATAACACAAAACCAAAAAATAGCACAGTTGACAAGAGAGAATAGAATGGACAATTTAGAATGGTGTAAGCAAGTAGGTAATCAAATAAAAAGTCATGGTATAGGATGTTGGTTATGAATATGAGTATTAAGGAAAATAAAGGTTGGATAAATTTTATTGATGACTGAATGGATAAAAAAACATGTTGATATAAATATAGAAATGTGGATAGCAAAGAATCGCTTGATTCCATTTTTATAATCCCTTATATACAGATAAGTGGCATCCACTTTACACTTACCTTGCTGATATTGAAGTTTCCTTTTCATCAATAAAGGGGTTAGTGGAGAAAATGGTGGAGGTGATATCGATCTAAGAACATTTGACAATGGACTGCTGTCACCGTCGCTGACGCCTTGATTACCTGTAAACAATAAATTTCAATAGACGCTGATGTGAAAGCTGAATAGAGGAAGAAAACATGTTAAGCTTAGTATTATAACGAATCTTATTGCGCAAACAAACGTTACTTACAACGTAGAATCACGACAAAATATTTCAAACTTAGACTAGCTTAAAGTCAGATAGCTGTCAGATAGGAATTAGAGTGTTTTTTTTATTAAAAAAGTATTAAGACAAAACTAGAAAAGCTACGTCCCAAATATATACTTGAAAGTTAATATATGTGTTCAATTCTGTGGATAGAAATCCCTCCTGTAGGTTAAAGGTAACAACAGGGTCCTGGACTCTGTGTTGACTAAGGATAGGTAAATGGTTTTACATAGCAACAATCGATTGATCACATACGTGTGTGAAGTTTCCTTTTCATCATTGTAGGGGTAAGTGGAGAAAATGGTGGGGGTGATATCGACCTCATTTCATTTGATACTAAAACACTATTACCTTCAACAATGCCCTGATTATCTGAAAAATAATAATGACCTACAAGTTTATACCTATTGCTTATTAGGAGAAAAAAAAATTCATGACTATACCCTACATAAATTTTCCTGTGACGTCTTGTTTCAATTAAACACGTTTGATGCGTTAAGTGACAAACGTTACTAGTTACAATTAAAAAAAATATTGTGTTTCTGCTTGTCTTATTTCTCTCACACTTTGCCTTACAAACACATAAAAAATCTAATGTAGAAAAGGAAGGTTAATTTTATGTATAGAGAAAACTGAGATTTTGAAGCATAATTAGGTAAGATAAAGCCATTAAAAAATTTCAGAAACAAAATCTTATCCAGATGCAAATAGTACAAAATAAAATATATATTTTATAATCATATGTTTTTTTTTACCATTAACATGTACTGAATGCATTTCTTTTAACTTTATATTTCGAAGCTCTGTCATCTTGCGCTTTCTTGTCATCAACTCTGCCAAAGTCGTCGTAGAATCCTAAAAAAAGGAGATTGTAATTTCACTCAGCTTAAAAACATTAATATATTTACTTATTTTCAAATTACAAAAAGGCTGATAAAAAGATATCGACTATTGTGAGAATATTGTACTAACCTAAAAGGTTATTATATGTTTTGTCTTAGCTACTTACTTTTTCCTCGTCTTGCATTGCTAATAAGTTTGAAACCTACTCCAACGTACCACTAGCTTAAACTAAGCAATATTATAATAACTTTAATAATAAATACACAATAAAACTAATACAAAAAACTGTGAAACTAAACATGCGTGCGACACGAACGAGAGGGACACTCTAACTGACCCAAGTTCATTGAACTATCATAGACTTAAGAAACGGAACTACGGCTGGCCTTAACATAACTTCTCAATTTTTTATTATGAAATGACAATAACTGGGCTGGCCGTAACTAGACATATCAATATGTTATTATAAGTTGGGATCATAGCGGTGATCCGTTACTACATAAATGAAGTTATTAGTAAACTGTCAAACTATTTAAGTCGGCCACAACATAACATTTTAAGATGCAATACAGATTGAAAGCACTTAAATTTGATGTATATTGATAAGTCAATTTATTTAGATGAAAGCAAAAACATACTGTTAGTGAATATTTGTATAAGTTAATATGTAAAGAAACATATTTTATTATGAAAGTTCTATGTAAGTAAATAAAACAACATATCAACGTTTGCTTAAAAAATCTGAAACGCAAGCGATTGACATGTTGTTTTATCAACTTAAAAAATGTAAAATGGCAGATGTCAACATGATCACAAAGACAATTACTCATAAAGTATCGCATGTCTGTGGTTATAAATTTGTGAGAGGTTAATTTACGTACGTAGAAATCGTTTAAGCTAATAATAAAAAAAACATGCAATTTGAGATATCAACTTCTTCACGCGCACCACGGAAATAAGCTTAGAGTCAAATGTAACGCCAAGATCAGCTATCGATGTGACTCTAGAAACAACAGTATTATTTAGTGTATAGTATTTACACTTTATTTTTAGTGTATTTTATAAAAGTTTTCTTTCTCGTGAAAGTACAAATATAACATTTGGAAACATTTAGGTCTAGTTTATTGGATATGCAGTAATTATAAAAGTTATTTAAGTCAATCTGTAAACTTAAGGCGTCATACGAGTTGTCAATAGTATAAAAAATTTTCATGTCATCCGCGTATAATAGTAATTTAGAATTTGTGAAGAAATTATATATGTCATTTATAAATAAATTAAATAATAACGGCCCTAATAACGACCCCTGGGGCAATCCCGATGGGATCGGTTTGGGCTGTGAGGCCATTGAGCACTACTATTTGACAGCAGTTCTCCACGTAAGAGGCAAACCACCGTTACAAGTTACCTCTGATACCCATCTGTTGAAGTTTTCGTAGTAAGATGAGGTGGTCTATCCGGTCAAAACACTTCGAGTAGTCAGTGTAGACTACGTCTACTTGCAAAAAGCAAATGTCAAGTTGTTAACACCGTGGCCCAGAAATATATGGAGCAGGTTCTGTCTCCGTTCATAAATATATAAACTAGGAACTGTTAAGTTTTTGAGGCTTTTGTATATAGGTGTACATGAAACCCAGTTTTCAATGTCATGTATGGCCCGAATGCATGCTTTTTGTGCTAAAAAAACTTTATTTGCATGACATGAGTTTGCCCATAGAACTATGTCATACCTTAAAATGGAAGAGACGTTTCCGTAATATGCCTGAAGGGCTGCTTTGCTAGCAGTCTTCCAAGTTTCCATAGGGCATAAGCATAAGAATTTATTTTATTGTTCAATTTCACAATTATGTTGTTCCCATGTACATTTGTCGTCTAGTACCATACCGAGAAAAGTACTGTCATTTGCGTGTTTTAAAAATTCGTTGTTATAACATATATTTAGGTCTTTTTTGTTTCCATTTTTATAAGTAAACTGAACATATTTTGTTTTACTTTAGTTTACCTTTAAATTGTTTAGTTTAAGCCAGTCAATGACTGATTGTAATGTCTTATTGATTTCTATATTAAAGTCATTTTGATTGAGACATGGTATCACTACAGATATGTGATCAGCAAAAAGGACACAAGGGTAATTTATATTATCAGGAAGATCGTTAATATAAATAAGAAAAAGTTGAGGCCCAAGAATACTGCCCTGAGGCACACTAAAGCTATTTACTTTAATTTCAGATCTGTGAGACTTAAGTATTTTATGTTTATTTAAGCTTGACATTTCAACATATTGGCTTCGATTTTTTAAATAAGTTTTAATCCAATCATTGGCCAAGCCTCTAATAAGCATCTAATGCCGTAACGCTCACATTTAAAAAAGAGTAGCTGATGAGAGGCGTAGTCAAAAGCTTTGCTCATGTCAAAAAATATGGTTGTTACAGGGATACGCTTATCAACATGTTCAATAATTTAAGATACTAAAGAAAAGGCAGCTAACGTGGTGGATTTTCCTTTTTGAAAGCCGTTTTGTTCCCTTTTTATAATATTATTTTTATCTAGGAAACCCATCAATCTGATCGCAATAGCCTTTTTTAAAAATTTTTTGACCATATAGAAATCAAAGATATTGGTCTGTAGTTGCTAGCTTCATCCTTGACTCCTTTTCGGAAATCGGCCAGAGTCAAATGAAAGATTTATTAGATAACAAAGTACTGCAGCTATCTCATCTTTGACAAACTTAATGATATTTGTAGATATTCCATCACAGCCTGTGGAATTTGTAGGGTTTAAGGAATTGATAATCTTTTTCGTTTCATAAATGTCAATTGGATTTAAGAATATACTGGAAATGTTAGATTTTATTTTATTAAATAAAGATTGGTCAGATTTAAAATTAAAATTATTGTTATATGTCAGATTTATATAGTACTTTTTAAAATGATTTGCAATGTCATTAGGGTTTGAAAGTCCCGTCATAGTGTTTAGTTTTTTTATTATATAACTAGCTTTTGCCCGCAACTTCGTACGCGCATTGTTTGTATTTAACACAACCAGTCATTGAAGAACCTTTATGCCAAGTATTACATCCATGCACTGAAGAATTTTTTTTCATACAAACTAAAAAGTCCTATATTTCCCGTTCCCGTGGGAATTTCGGAAATTCCTTCCTTAGTGCACCCCTACATCCCCTAAAGAATGTTTGTTCCAAATTTCAGCTCTCTACGCCCAGTAGTTGCGGCTGTACGTTGTCTGTCAGTCACTCAGTACCTCAGTCACTCAGTCAGTAACGGAACAGTTTTATATATATTGATTGTCATTCGTTTGTCCGCTTTTATTATTAATAACTTCCCATGTCGCTTTCATTTTATTTTTTGCGTTAGAAACATATTTTGCGTTCGTTGATTTTTGTGCATGAAAAATACATTTCCTTAACAATTTTGTATAACTCCGATATTTATTTTTACTATCACTAGTAGGGTTTTTATAATAGAGAAAACGTATATTTATTTTTGTTTTTGAGGATTATTTTAAGCCTGTCGTAAGCCATGGTAGTTTTGTACCCCTAGTTTAATAATTAATTTTAATAATAGGAAAGCAAAGATCGTAATATAACTTAAATTCAGTATGGAAATTGTTAAAAGCCGAGTCAATATCTGAGTCCAGTAAAATTTCCGACCACGACAAGGCACGCAAACATTCTTAGAATTTAAGTTTGTTTTCCTTGCATAAGTCACGCTTATATTGCTACCATGTTGTAGTTTCTCGTTCAATGCGCCCACACTCAAACGTAAGAAATTGAGCTGTGTTGTAGTCGGAGAGACCCAAATTATAAAGATATCTTTTGGCTTTAGGAATATTGCTCATTATGTGGTCAATGCATGTTTTTTTCCGCGTAGGCTCAGTGATATGTAGTTTCAAGTTATAATTTTGAGCAATTGCTTTTAATTTTCTGAGTCATTTGACGTTTTAAGTGTATCAATGTTAAAATCTCCTGTTATAATAATTTTGTATTTGGTCTTATATCTGAGCCTTTTCAACAACGATTCCAATTTGGATAGGAAGAGTTCTGGTTTGGAATTTGGTATACGGTACACGCAAATTATGATACACTTAATTGATACCAACTCAATACCGCAACATTCAAAAATATAATTAATATATGTCCTTGCAATAACGTTGAAATTAGTTTGTACTTGAAACTTAGATTTTAAATAATATTTTTGAGTAAAACGAGCGACTGTCTTGTAGCACTTTATTAAGACGACTGGCATACATAAAATAATCAACATTAGCGTAAACATAACCGCCCACCAAAGGACTATATTGAGTCCTTTCAATCAAATACACAATATGTAAACAAATTGAAAGTCATAACAATTACTTATTAATTGGTATTAACTAGTTGTACTATCAAAGTTTTATTTCTATGGTGGACGTACAAAATAGCTCGTGACGTAATTAAATTCAATATTTTAATCAGTAAGAAATTAGCTTTTATCTATTGGCAAAGCGCATAGTTTATTAATAGATCGTTTAGTGATATGGTCACCGCTATTGACGCTGTAGACTCTCGTGAAACCATCTGGACCGGGATGTTTTTTTGTAATTCGGCCCAAAGACCATTTACCCGGAGGCAAATTCTCTTGCTTGATAAGGACGATATCACCTTCTTGAAATTCTGCTTCTCGTTTCAACCATTTTGGTCTTTGTTGTAGCCGTGTGAGATATTCACTCTGCCATCTGCACCAGAAGTCATTTACGGTCTTTTGAGCAATTTGCCACCTTGTAAGATTGCTTATTTTGACATCTTTTATGTTCGGATGAGGTACAGTAACTGGAGCTTCACCAATTAAAAAGTGACCTGGAGTCAAAGGCTGCAACGTATCATCGTCAAGCGGGCATAAAGGCCTTGAATTAAGACAGGCTTCGATTTCGCATAAAACGGTAGTCAATTCTTCAAATGTAAGGTGAATGTTGAGAATTCTTTTAAGGTGAAATTTCATGGATTTGACTCCGGCTTCCCAAAGCCCTCCAAAATTTGGTGAATAGGCAGGGATAAAATGCCACTGTGTGCCGTCATTTGCCAGACTTTCAGCAACTTTTCCATCGAAGTGAAGACGCGCTGCCTTCCAAGCTTCAGACAGCTCTTTATTTGCTCCAACGAAATTTCGCCCTTGGTCACTATAAAGATGGGCGCATTTTCCTCGTCGTGAGCAAAACCGTTTAAATGCGTTAATAAATGACGCTGAGCTCAAATCTCCGACTAGTTCCAAATGACATGCTTTAGTAGCCATACAGATGAATATAGCTATATAAGCTTTGTTAGTTTTAGCGCCTCTGCCTCTGCTCATAAGGACCTGGATTGGTCCAGCAAAATCTACACCGGAGTTGAGAAAGGGTCGAGCTGGAGTTACACGGACCGCAGGTAGGTCACCCATCACTTGAGTTCTCGTTCTTGCGTTGTGTTTAGCACAAATTAAACATCTATGTATATATTGTTTTACGACGGATTTGAGTCTGAATATCCAATATTTTGATTTTATGTATGTCATTGTCAATTGAACTCCACCGTGTAAGGTTTTTGAGTGTGCTTCGGCGATCAAAAGTTTAGTCAACTTATGGTTTCTTTCTAATATTACCGGATGTTTAGTTCTATCTTCTAGTTGTGCATTTCTCAGCCTTCCTCCTACTCTCAGTATTCCCTTTTCGTCAATGTATGGATTTAAAGATTTTATTTTGCTAGTTTTCTTAACAGAATTTTTTATTTTTAAATTTTCGATATCTTTGGCAAATTCTTCCTGAGCTAGTTTTATGCATATCACTAAAGCTTCCTCTAATTCTTTAGTTTCTATTACCTTATCAATGTTTTCTTTTAGTTGCTTGTATCTTAAGAATCTCTTACAAAAAGTTATTGTTCTTAATAATTCTATCAGTGTATCAAAATTATCAAATTCCAATTTCTTATCTTCTTCATCCACGCGTTCTGTAGTAATCTTCAATGTTTGTAATTTATCTTTCTTTCTCTCTATATCTGTTGGTATAATGTTAGGTCTAGTGAACTGTATCTTCTCAGTAGATAACCATTTTGGTCCCTTCCACCATAGGTCGCATTTCTTCAAATCTTTTATTAGCATCCCTCTGGATGCAATATCTGCTGGATTGTCATGGGATTGTACATGGTGCCATTGGTTGCTGTTTACGTTTGTTGTGATCTCAACAACACGGTTTGCGACAAACGGTTTCCATTTATTAGGATCCCCAAACAACCAACTAAGCACTATAGATGAATCTGTCCATGCACATACTTGGGATGAAGGGATTCGCATAGCTTGACTGACTAGTTTAAGCAAACGTGACAGTATTAAAGCACCACACAACTCTAGTCGTGGTAAAGAAATAGTTTTTAGTGGTGCTATTCTTGTTCTGGCGGCGACAATTGTGGTTGTGATATTTCCATCTGAACTTTTTACGCGGCAGTATATTACAGCAGCATATGCCTGCATAGAAGCATCACTAAAGCCGTGTATCTCAATAGCATCTTTATCTGCATTGCATGTTCCCATCCATCTATTTATTCTTATCTCATTTACATTTTCTAAATCAGTCTTAATTTTATTCCATCTGTCTGCGATTTTTGCTTCTAATAGTGTATCCCATCCAACCTTTTCAAGCCACAGTTGTTGTATAAGTATTTTTGACATTACAATACACGGTGCAACCCAGCCAAGTGGGTCAAACAGTTTTTGTATTTCAGAAAGGATGCTTCGTTTGGTGACTGTGTCGTTACTGACAGGTAAGTAGATATTGTATTCGAATTGGTCTGTCCCCAAATTCCATGTTATCCCCAAAGCTTTGACCGTTCCATCAATTTTAAGTTCTAGGTGGGCATTTGAAGATCGTTCAGTTGGGTTTATAGACTGCATGAACTCTGTACTGTTGGAAGCCCATTTTTTCAGTTCAAAACCTCCACCACGTAACAGCGCTTTAAGATCTTTACTTATTTGTATAGCTTGTTCTACTGTGTCGCAGCCTGACATTTGGTCATCGACGTAATAGTCTTCTCTAAGAATTCTTGCAGCTTCAGGATATTTTTCACATTCATCAGCGGCCAATTGCATAAGTGTTTTTACGGCCAAGTAAGGTGCTGATGCTGTGCCAAAAGTGACTGTCAGCAATCGATAGTGCTTAATTTCGTCTGATGTACTGTCTCTCCAAACAATTCTTTGATAATCTACGTCCTTTTTATTCAAGAGGACCATGCGGAACATCTTCTCTATATCGGCGACAAAGCAGACAGCGTGAGAGCGCCATCGTATAAGGATACTGCGTAAGTCTTCTTGAAGTACAGGACCCAACAAGAGTTCGTCGTTCAACGAAACACCATTAGAACCCTTGCAAGATGCATCGAATACTATCCGCATCTTGGTGGTCTCTTTGTCGGTTCGTATAACAGCATGGTGTGGTAAATATACTGATTTATTTTTTATTTCTTTTAAAGGTACTTCTTCGATATGTTTTAATTGTTTATATTCTTCTATTACTTTAGTATATTGTATTTTGAAATCTTCATTTTGTTTAAACTTTCTTTCCAGGTGTAAAAATCTATTTAGTGCTATGTCATATGTATTCCCTTCAACTGACTTAGGTTTTTCTATATTAAACGGTAATCTCACAATGTATCTTCCTTCTTCGTTTCTTTCATGTGTATTTTTATAAATTTCTTCACAAAGCTGTTCTTTTCTAGTATATGTTCTATTAGATTCTGTGTCAATTTCCCATATAGTCTTTAGTAATTCTTCTGCATTAAATTCTGCCATAGCCGTAAATGATTTTTCTTGTTTGTTTATTTTTAGATTAACTTGACCCATCACGACCCAACCGAGGTATGTATTTTGTGCACATGGAGTACCTGGCGGTCCTTTGACTAATCCTTTTTGTAGTATGGCAGCATATTCGTTGACACCTAGCAATAGATCTATAGAGCTTGTCATATTATACTCTGGGTCTGCTAAGTTAAGGTTCGCTATGTGAGGCCAGATATTACTTTCTTTAACTTCAGAAGGTAAGTTTGTAGTCAAATGTTTGGACATCACGTAGGCTTTTATTGGTAAGTTGAAATCTGATTCCCATCGTGACGATACTTGAACTGACACTTCATGCTTCACGCGTACCTTCATGGTTTCCATTCCAGAAACGATTAGATTAACTGGCCTCCTTTCTAGTTTCAGGATCTGAGTCGCCTTCTCACTTAAGAAACATGCTTGGGATCCTGAGTCTATAAGTGCTTTTAAAACAGTAGTGTGTCCATTCTCACTCTTCAAAATAACTACTGCTGTGGCTAACAAGGCAATCTTCTGTTCAGCATTGTAGTAAGACGCAATCATTGTATGAACTTGCTTCTCTTCTGTATCCTCTTGAGTTGACGTCGTCGGTTGCATATGTTCTTCTTGTGAGACCGACCCGTCTGTGTATTTAGGTTGATGCAGAAGTGTATGATGGCGTCTCTTACATATACGACAGGACATAGGTAATCTACACTTAAATACAGCGTGTCCTGATGCCAAACAGTTAAAACAAAGTCTATTTTTCTTGACGAAATCGCTTTTCTCAATTAGTGTCATTCTATTAAATTCTTTGCAGTGACACAGCGTATGTGCTTGTTTACATAAAGTACAAGTTGTTGGGTTTGGAGATGATAAATGCAAAACACGTTCCTTTATTATTTTATTATTTGTGTAGTTCGCCGGGGTAATAAGTTCTAATGTTCGAAATTTCGATTCTAAGAATTTTTTCAAATCTTCCCAAGTAGACTAGTTATCTGAGCTTTTATTATATGCGGATTGTTCCCACTCCTTGTGTGACTCCGAGTCCAATTTCTGAACCACCAGAAATATAATTAACGGATCCCAAGAGTCGGTATTAACTTCAAGGTTATGTAAACTATTCATTATTTCACTTGTTGTATCTAGTAATGATTTTAACTGGGCAGCTGTTTGATGAGTACATCTCTTTTGTCCGAACAATCTTTTTAATAAAGCATTAACTATTAACCGTTTATTTCCGTAACGATGACATAATGTACCCCATGCCTGTATATAGTTTGCGCTCGTAATTTGTATGAATTTCAGTAAAGAAGCGGCTTCTCCTGCTAGGCTTGTTTTAAGATAGTGCAATTTTTGAACATCCGATAATTTAGTGCTGTCATGTACTAATGATACATACAAATCCTTAAAAGTAGGCCACTCTTCGTAATTTCCAGAAGTAAGTACGTCAGTGTAGGCAATTCTCCTTCTTGTGATAAAGTTTTACTAGTTTCCGACGACTTCGAAGTAGCTGCAAGTAACATGTCATTGAGGTCACCTGTCATACATAGGTATAGATCTTCCAGTATATAATAATCCTCATTAACAAAATAAGGTAATATTCCCCGTTGTTCTCTCGTTGTACTTTGTACTAGATCATGGTGGGCCTTTTTAAACGTAGCCCAATAATCTTCTATGCTCTGTATACGTGTTTGCAAATATCCTCGTGTAAATCTTTGTTTCGGGCATTTTTTGAGGTTTGTTTGAGCCTTTCTCAATACCGCAGCTGTATCTTCCAAAACTCCAACTATTTGATCTATACTACTCATGATTATAGTCCAAAGCTACGAAATTATAAAGTTCACTTTTAGTTTAAAAAGTTAATTTGCACTTTATTGCACTAAAGATAAACACCAAAACACTTATAAGTTCAATTTCTGTTCAATTTTAATATTCTATTAATAACACTGGAATCGATTCTGAGAATTAGTCCGGGTTAGGGTCTTCTTTTGTTCTCGACGTCGTAAACAACTCGGTGTCGGCTGATGGAGATCCGGCTCGATTTTGACCATTTATGTCCTTGCAATAACGTTGAAATTAGTTTGTACTTGAAACTTAGATTTTAAATAATATTTTTGAGTAAAACGAGCGACTGTCTTGTAGCACTTTATTAAGACGACTGGCATACATAAAATAATCAACATTAGCGTAAACAATATATTAATATAATTGATATACCTAATAAATAAATAAATAAATAATTAGTAGCAAAGTCATTTACGAAGTTAAGTTCCTTTACTTCTAAAAAATCTTCAATTATTATGCAAACCCCGCCTCGTTTATGGTGCTTTCTAGAGTAGCTAGAAACTAACTTATATGAAGATAGATTTATATTTCTTTTACTACCAGATTTAATGAAAGTTTCTGAAAAGCAATAGACATCTAAGTTGGAATGTTTGTTTTCAAGATCTTCCAAAGTCAATTCAAGGATGTCTTTTTTGTTAAAGATACCAGCAAAATTTTGATGAAAAATAGTTAAGTTATTGCAGTTGTGATCGAAAAAATGTATTTTTCTTGTATGCCGTCAATTTGATCTGTCAATTTTGTCAAAGGGAAATAGTCGTTAATGGATTTTTTAATTTGTCGTTTTATTATGTTGTGTTTGTCATTGTTTACATTTTTATTTGTACATGATTTCTTAATGTGTTGTCGAGTATAATTGATTATCTTTGCATTGGTTTTGGTAATTAAAAAAATTACCTCTTTGTAATGACCTCTATTGGCCTTTGAGCATTAGATCGGGAGATATTTGCGTACAACTTTCGAATTCAGCCCACTAGGTATTCATCCGCAGATTGGAGTTTAAAATTCTTAATATGACTGGGCTAAATTATAAAAAGAGACAACACACTCAAACCACTATTTAATTTGCATTTTCATTACTATTTAAAATAATTAAACATTGAATGGGAATATTCCAAAATATTAACTTGCAATTCATAAATTATGCGTCTGTCTTTCTTACTACAGTCCTAGTAATTTTAAGATTCAAGTTAAGAGGTTTTTCGAGGATGGACGAGTATCACCAAAGTCTTCTTGCGCACTTTCCATCAGGTGGCAAGAAAGATAAACATCCTATCCTAATACGTCAATTTGATCTGTCAATTTTATCAAAGGGAAATAGTCGTTAATGGATTTTTGAATTTGTCGTTTTATTGTGTTGTGTTTGTCATTGTTTACATTTTTATTTGTACATGATTTCTTAATGTGTTGTCGAGTATAATTGATTATCTTTGCTTTGGTTTAAAAAAATTACCTCTTTGTAATGACCTCTATTGGCCTTTGAGCATTAGATCGGGAGATATTTTCGTACAACTTTCGAATTCAGCCCACTAGGTATTCATCCGCAGATTGGAGTTTAAAATTCTTAATATGACTGGGCTAAATTATAAAAAGAGACAACACACTCAAACCACTATTTAATTTGCATTTTCATTACTATTTAAAATAATTAAACATTGAATGGGAATATTCCAAAATATTAACTTGCAATTCATAAATTATGCGTCTGTCTTTCTTACTGCAGTCCTAGTAATTTTAAGATTCAAGTTAAGAGGTTTTTCGAGGATGGACGAGTATCACCAAAGTCTTCTTGCGCACTTTCCATCAGGTGGCAAGAAAGATAAACGTCCTATCCTAATCCGCTAGTCAATGTATGGTACTGCAAACTACCCTCATCTTATATTTAGTCTGTATTTACACTAAGTTAAATATTGTAGCACTTAAATATGTAATTAATTGTATTAGTAAGTTAAGTTTGCGATGTACAGTTTGCTTTTTGGTAAATAAAGGATTTTTGATTTTTTAATAATACAAAAAAAAAAATAGATGATAAAATAGAGTTCACTGTGGCTCTTAGTGTTTATTCTCTAGAAAAACCATCAAATACTAATTTGAAACCTGAAGTGAAACACTAGCTCTAAATATTTTTGCACCAGAATCAATTATTGATAATCAGGACCCCAAAATATTCTTTTGCAGGTGAAGGATCATAAAAAAGTCAAAACGGATGGTACTCCTGCACCAAAAGTTTACAAGCCTAGACTATTTGGTAATACTCCTAAGTATAGTTTGTATGGTAGAATAAAAGATGATACTATAACACAAGGTACGCCAGGTCCCAACGCTTACAACCCACGATTACCAAATGATGCACCTAAATATAGTTTGTATGGTAGAATAAAAGATAATACTAAAACACTAAATACGCCAGGTCCCAACGCTTACAACCCACGTTTGCCAAATGATGCACCTAAATATAGTATATATGGAAAAGGATATGACCCTAAAAACTCTCACGATTCACCGGGACCTAATGCTTACAACCCACGTTTAACAAATGGTGCACCTAAATATAGTATCTATGGAAAAGGGTATGATCCTCAAAAACCTCAGGATACACCAGGGCCAAATGCATACAATCCTCGTATAAATGATTGTAATCCTACATATAGTATTTGTGGTCGAATTAAAGATAATAATAAAACACAAGTTACCCCAGGTCCTAATGCCTACTATCCCCTACTACTTGACTCAATTACTCGACCTCAGTAAAGTATGTGTGAGGATATGAAAACTCACAGGACTAACCGGGCGCTTACGACACACTTTTACCAAATGAAGCACCTTAATGTAATATGTATGGAAAAGGATATTATCCAAAAAGTCTTAAGACAAGCATCCTAACCCAACGCTTACTGGTTGTATGCTTACGTTCACCAAATGATGCACTGACTTATAGACAGCTGATCCAAGAATCCAGTAATCATAAAATCAGGAAAATGCTCGACTTCTCTTCTACTCAGCATTTAATAGAAAAGGATCTGAATCAATATGGCCTGATTTTGCAGGATAGTATGTATTTACACTTCGTATTTAAGACAACCCGCTAAGGTACTCTATTCCTTAGTCTTATTCTCCTTCAGTTGATCAGATTCTCTATCTTCAGTTTATCGCTAAAGCATAGCGATGAGAAGTCAAATTAAATTCCAGCACGTTATTATTATAAGCGAGAAAAAGCACATAAAATAAAATTGGATAATGCCCCATGACACTAACGAGTTCTGGAAGAAAATTAAAAAATTCAACCACACCATGGTCCTGCTCTAAATATCTACAGTTCCGACGAGAGACCTTTGCTAACTCACCACACTTCAATAATGATGAGAGATAAAAATAAGGTTTAACAATGAGATTTCAAAAACGAGATCAATATTTACTAAGGTAAATAGAATTCATGTAGTAATGTGCCTTAGTACATCTTATAACTGAAAAATCTTCTTGAATTATAATTTTGATTTCAGAAACAAACACATACCATGTCTCAATACCAAATAAAACACTGATTTTAACAATTTCTGGCCGGCAAAAGGAGCCAACCGACAAACTTTTGAAGGTCCAGAAACTTATAACACGGAATAAAGAAATAAAATTTTCAATTTTTCCACCAGGTTAGTTCATTATTTTTTTATAAAATAAGGATAAGACGTTTGCCGTCCTTGACACCTGATGGTAAGTGAACATGAAGACTAAGGTGGTACACGTCCATCCACGAGAAACCTATTCACTCGACGCTTAAAAGTACCAGGACTTTACTGATCAGGGAAACTAGACGCAGGCAGTTCATTCCAAATTTTGGCGACCCATATCAAAAAGGAACTGTCAAAGCGCTTACTTCAACTTATTGGGATATCTCCAGTAGCCCGCTGGTCAAAAGTTAAGGGTTCCATTTATTCAACCCTTTTCATTGTTTGATTTATTTAGCGGTTTTGGTGGTGGGTGTATCCTATTTGTTGTATACACATTGTTGCAGGCGTAATGTTTTCTAAAATGTCCCACAGTTTGACGTCCAAATGATAGTCATGATTAGACTGAGTTATGAAAGTGACCAAAAATATGTTTTGTATTTTTTTTATTAGGAAACCAACAGTTGATAACAGTAAAAGTTTGTAAAGAAGTATTAGTCATAAACCAATTGCAGGTTACATTGACCTATGTTTTCACGATTCACAATCTTAAATAATACACTGTTAACCCGCTGTATCACGCACAATTAATATTTTACATTTTAATGCGACTTTTCGGTGTCTTTTCAGATTAGCTGAAAGTGTCTTGAGTTTGTCATCATTCCAAAGGACCAAGTCCAATCATTATTGAAAGTCCAACTATCATGAAATCAAACATGTGGTAATCTCGTTTAATGCTCCTACTATTGAATATAATGAGTTATTAATGAGCATAAGAGAAATTAATTGTTGGTAGCTGGTAAATCTTAAAAAATCTACTATTAGATAATATTTTAGTAGATATTTAGCCATAGTTTCCAGCGTGAGAATATCGAACGTTCTTAAGAAATAAACAAATAAATAATAATAAATATAATAATAATAAATATGCCCTTTTTTTGAATTCCTTGCAAACACTCAAAGTTATAATTTACTGTCCGCGACACTTCACAAAATTAATAAATCACTCGAGGATGCGACTACATTCGCTCTAAATATTATCAGCAGGGCTATACTCGTAAACAACAGCGTCGAGTTCATCGCTGCATCAGCGACGAGTGACGAAATTTGATATTCATCCATATCATAACACGACACCAGCGCTCTTCGCTGATGGCAGCGTGAGTAAGGGTGTTACCACACCAATCGATCTAGCGTCTAGATTATGATGAATTGAATAAAAATATGGAGCAAATGGAAAATGAAGCAAAGGAGGATAGGAAAGCTTTGACCTTACTTCAAGACAAAATCGAGGATCGACAGAGGGCAAGCCGCAAAACTAATTTTGAAATTAAGAACGTACCAACACAGAAATCTGAAACTAAAGAAGACCTTATCAACATGGTTCTCTCCCTTTCCAGAAACCTTGAATGCAAAATGGATAAGATGGATATTAGGGATATATACAGAGTACGAGGAAAACCAGAGAAGTCACACTCAGCGCATATTGTAGTCGAAATATCTTCTACCATATTAAAGGCAGATATACTCCGAATGAGTAAAACATCAAACTCAAACTCAAAAATTCTTTATTTTGTAAGTATTTAAATACATTTGAAATAAGTCAAATAATTTACAAATTGAACTGAATCTACCACCACTTCGGAAAGTCGATCTGTTGAGAAGAAGTGGCAAGAAACTCAACAGCAATCATCTTTTAAAAATAAGAGAAATCATCTTCTTGCATCCGGATATCACTTTTCACATCAACACTTATCCATAAATCTAACAAAGGGTTAATCTTAAATATTTTAGGATTTTATTATAAAATGAAGCGTACACATTGACCCATGAACGAGTTGATCTTCTGGAGTCTACTATTATATTTATACAATAGGCAATCAAGTACTAGACAGAAACGTAGACATAGATATAGAGGTAAAGATAGAAGCAGAGATAGACGTAGCGATAGAGGTGAGAGAGAATACAGATAATGTGGATGGGGATGAGGATAGTCGTGGACAAAGACAGGACGTGGACATAGAAATGGGGAAGTCGGAGTCAAGTTGAAAAAAAGTCATAAAGTCATCAGCAAAACGACCTGGCACCACTAGCAGCACCCGTTCACGAGTATAACGCAAGCACCAGCCATCACCCTCCTCAACCATATTTTAGGGAAGAGGGTGACCCGACACCCGACGCTACCGCTAGCCTTGCCGCCTGAGGGAGCATGACGTTCTTGCTGTTGTATGGACAAGAAGGAGATGGTGGTGGTGTTGGATAAGAAGGAGATGGAGTTGGAAATGGAGTTGGAGAAGGAGTTGGAGATTGAGCACTTTAGAAAAACAATTTACAACCAAGGACTTTTATCGTCCATATATTCAGATATTGTATAAAAGCCTTTATTACACAATTTTTGTTTAATAGTTTCATTAAATTTATCAAGTCTTGAATATTTGTGGGAACCTTATTATAAAAACGTATGCATTGACCCATAAATGAGTTACTCACTTTATGAAGTCTACTATCATAGCCGGCTATCTTATACTTATTTCTAGTATTAACATTATGTAAGTCACATTTTCTACGGAACATGTTTAAGTTCCTTTTTTACAAACATAAGATTTTCAAAGATATATTGTGACGCAAACGTGAGAATATTTATTACCTTAAACTTATTTCTAAGTGTCGCTCTGGACTTAAGTTTGTAGATTGCGCGAATAGCCCGTTTCTGCAGCACAAAGATAGTTTTAATATCGGCGGCATTTCCCCAAAGGAGAATGCCGTATGTCATTAAGCTATGAAAATAACCAAAATAAACCAATCGCGCAGTAGCTTCATTAGAAATATTTCGCATCTTTTTGACGGCATATGCTGCAGAACTAAGTCTCTTCGCCAATCTTTCTATGTGTGGTCCCCATTGTAGTTGAGCGTCTAGGGTTATGTCAAGGAACACTGCTGAATTTACAGGGCTCAATTCTTGTCCTTTTACAATTAAATTAGTATTTACATGCCGGACATTAGGCAATGAGAATTTTAAAATTTTTGTTTTATTTTCATTGAGGAGCAGGTTATTGGCTGAAAACCAATTCTCCACGATTTCAATACAATTGTTTACTTCAAAGCAATGATTTAATTGCCTACTCACTTTAAAAAGAAAAGAGGTATCATCAGCAAACAATATGACCTCACACTTGTCTTTTACCATAAATGGCAAATCATTTATCTATACTTATAATAAATCTGTTGAGAGGTCAATTCTGTACATGAAATATTTTTTCAAAATAACTATCAGGGGGTGATAAGTGATCGATACTGATGCCAAAAATGCAATCAGTAAAATTTTTGTCTGTCTGTCTGTCTGTATGTTCCTTATAGAATCAAAAACTACTCGACGGATTTTAACGAAACTTGGTAAAATTATTCTTCATATTCCTGGGCAGGTTATAGTATACTTATTATCACGCTACAATCAAAAAAAGCAGAGCAGTGAAGGGAAATGTTGGAAAAACGGGAGAAGTTACTTCATTTTTTAAGCTTCCGTCGCGTGTGCCGCCTTAATGGTTAAAGCTACATAGAAATCATGTATGACAGGAATATTTTTCATAAAATTATATAAAAAATATCCCACAACACTATATATCTATATTTTATGGTTGACTCACAATAACACGTGTAAATCCCGATAGCTTAGCAGTTCGGAGTTTTCTGATTATATTTGTTTACTCTTACGTTTATAATACTCTCACTCATCCCTAATTTAAAAAAATTAACATTATTACCTATTCAATAAAAAAAGAAGCATAGAAATCGGTATAGAAACACCAAACTTATACATGAAATACGCTAATAACCCATCGCGCGTGAATACTGAATGATATAGGGATTATTTTTGCGTAACGGTTGCCGCGCTCGACGCGGCTCGCGGCGGCGCGGCGGCGGTAGGATATAAAAAGGCGAGAGGCGAGCGCAAGCTTTTGCGCGATTTAACAGAACAGAAGGAACAAGCGTTACATTACCTGTCAAATTTCCCAAACCAATTTTAACTTATTATAGAGGGCATAGAGTTCAAATTCAAGTAAAAAATTTTGACAGATTTGTAACGCTTGATGTACTGCCTTCTGTACATACAGAGATAAAATGGAAATCAAGGTTTTGTTTATTTCATGATCGTTTTTGCCTCTTGGAAGTCAGAAACCGTAGATTTCTTCGGAATAAAAAGTAACGTATGTGTTAACTACTATACCAAATTACATTAATATTGGCTTAGCCGTTTGGCAGTGAAAAGCAGCCATACATAACTATAGGTAGTATTGTATGTACACTGATAATGGCTGGATGGATGGATTTTTGCTATTCTTTCACGCAAAAACTACTTAGCTTTACCTAGAATAACAATAAGCTAAGTATAATTAATGAAGATATTGCATGAATTAAGTAAAATTGAAGGCATTAAATAAAACACTTTTAACCGGATTAATGACGTATAATTTATATTTTACATTTTAACTCGACGTTTCGGTGTCTTTGCAGACCCCGTGGTCGCGAGCGACTGTTAAAATTTAAAATGTAAATATACGCGATAAATCCGGTTAAAAAGTGTTTTATTTAATAGTCATACATAATAGTTATCGCGAAAACTTAAGACAATATTATAATTTAAGGCACTTTGGCACCCGTTTTGTTTATAACGCTTTGTGCCTTTGTAATATACCTAATATATAGTTACCTACCTATGTTTGTGGTAAGGAGTTATACATATTATATGGGCAAAGATTCTTCATTTTTATTTTTGTTATTAAAGATAGTTAGGACCTTGGAGAAGAAAATAACCTACTCGAAATACTAATTCAATACAGACGAAGTCGCGGGCATCATCTATGTAATATACCTACCTACCTATACTTTTTCACAAAACCTAGGTGAAACTGCGGATCACTGCTTTGTTGTAACAGTTTTTGAAGTAATTCTGTCTATTTATCTATCAGCAACGCTTTCACAGCTAAACTACTGAGTCGATTTTGACGAACTTTAGAATAAGGTAAGTTTTAACTTCAAGGAGGATATAATAATTTTTTATAATAATAATCTTTATTTCAAATAGTATTATAATAGTTAATAGTATTATCCAACTCTAATAAACGGTATCCACGCGGACTAAGTCGCGGGTCACAGCTAGTATAAACTAAGAATAAGAAAGGCCCAAGAATCGATCCCTGGGGCACTCCCATATGTACTGCTGATCCCGATGATCTCTTTCCATTAATATCAACTCTTTGCATTCTATTGCTTAAATAGGATTTCATAAAATCAAGTGCCCTATCATTGATTCCATAGTGGTGAAGCTTCATGAGGAGTGTATCGTAGTGAACACAGTCGAAACCTTGGACAGATTACAGAAGACACCAAAGGCATCCTGTGACTCCTCCCAGGCATCAAATATATGTTTGATAAGCTCAACACCGGCGTCAGTTGTTGAGCGACCCCGTGTGAAACCAAATTGATTCGGATTCATTATATTATTGCTATAGAAATGTACAACTAGTTGATTTAAAATAAGTTTTTCAAAAATTTTGCTGAGTGTTGGTAATATAGAAATCGGTCTAAAGTTACAGGGGTCAGTCATGCTTCCTGCTTTAAATACGGGAATAATTTTACTTAGTTTCATTAAATCCGGAAACACACCATTATCAACACAATTATTAAATATACTGGCTAAATGAGGTGCAATACCGTCAATGATAGATTGGATGATTTTAACAGAAATACCATCCAGATCAGCAGTGTTCTTAATTGTTATACTTTTAAAAGCTTTCAATACCTCACTTTCAGTAACATGCCTGAAAGTAAAGTTAGTTTTACACTTATTTGCATTATTTTCAAGAAAAGACTGTGCAGCTTGGACTGATGAATTTAATGTCTTCGTAGTCGAAACTGGAATGTCTGCAAAGAATTTTTCAAAGGCTTCAGCAACTTCTGTATTTGATGTCAACAGTCGATCACCAATTTTCAGTTTATATACCGCGTTTCTTATGTTTGACTTTCCAGTTTTGCTGTTAATAATTTGCCAAGTAGTTTTAGGAATATTAACACTATTTTGAATTTTATTATTAATAAAATTTGATTTTGCAATACTACATACACTTTTGAACATTTTGGAGTATTTCTTAACATACTCCTTAAAATTTTCACTATGATTGTATGTTTTTTCATCATATAACTCATATAATCTGTCTCTGCTTTTATATATTCCTACTGTTGCCCAGTCACTAAATTTAAATGACTTATCATCTGCTTTAATTGTTTTTGATGTAAATACTGTTTTATGTTCACATTTAATTAAATTAAAAAGACAATTATATTAATGGCGCCATATACTCGATAATGGCAAGCAAAACTATACCAAATAAGGCTCGTCTTGCCGTACTTGAGGGAGTTTTGGCGCCAACGCTTATGTATGGTAGTGAATCTTGGGTGTGGCAGAAGAGACATGAAAGCAAGATTAATGCTGTGGAGATGAGAGCGTTGAGAAGCATGTGTGGAGTGAAATTAAGTGATAGGGTGCGCAATAGTGAAATAAGAAAGAGATGCGGATTGAAAGAAGATGTAGTGACTAAGATTGAAAAGGGTATGCTACGGTGGTTTGGACATTTGGAAAGGATGAGTGAAAGTAGATTTACGAAAGAGGTTTACAGAGCAAGAATGGATGGTGCTGTCGGAAGGGGCCGCCCTAGGCGAACGTACGCCGATCAAATTGGTGACGTTCTTAAAAAGGGCCTAGTTAAAAGTACCCGTAACCGGCGATCATGTATGAAAAGATTAATGAACGTGGAGGAAGCGAAAGAGGTATGTCTGGATCGAAGCAATTGGTGTTCCCTTGTCTCTGCCTACCCCAAAGGGAGACAGGCGTGAGGTTATGTATGTATGTATGTATGTACAATTATATTCCATAGCGGGGTCATCATAACATTTAAGTTCCCACAACTTATCCAAGACATTACTTCTGAATCTCTCCAGCCGACCGTCGTTCATGGGTACAAACTTAAACTCTCTTCTTATTGCCTTATTTGTGCCAATGTTAATGCTAGTTGCCCGCTGTGATCCGATTTTAACTTATTAATTATGTATTGGGTGATGGGCAATGCATCTGTGAAAATGTTATCGATACATGTTGCTGAAGTGGCTGTTACTCGTGTAGGCTCTAAAAAGAGATTTTTAAGTCCATAACAAAGAAACAAATTTGTTAGCCAGTTTAGCGCGAGCGCTCGTTCAGTGCACACGCGTTGATTACTTCCTAAGCGTTATTAAAACTTTGTGTTCTTTTAACAACTACCTTCATAAGTAATTATGGATGAAAGTTATGAGGAGAATTCGGCACGAGATTTTAATGACGATATGGATATAATTCAGGAATACGACAGATAAGATTCAGCAACGTTTTCCCACGGCGCAGTTGGTGTTTCTGGGGGATTTTAATGCTCACCACGGGCAGTGGTTATACCCGTATCAGGACACTGACCATGCTGGCAGAGAGGCCTTTAAGCTTTCGCTGACTTATGGTCTCTCACAGCTTGTTAACGAGCCTACGCGCATCCCCGACGTTGCTGGCCACACTGCGTATTGCTTGGACCTTCTGCTGACAACCGATCCTGACAGATACTCGGTGTCCGTCACTGCACCTTTAGGGACATCCGATCACTGTATGGTGAAATCTGTATCGCTGTACTCGCCACCTGACACCCGCCCAAAAGGCTCCAGGCGAGTATGGCGTTACAAGTCAGCAGATTGGGATGAAATGCGACATTTCTTCGCATCTTATCCATGGCGGCAAACTTGTTTTACATCAACCGATCCATCGTGCTGCGCTGATGCTGTCTCAAGTGTGTTAGTTCAAGCAATGGAGTACTTCATTCCCCACGCTGATCTATCCCTTGAAACCAAAGCTCGCCCATGGTTTAATACTGCTTGCCTTGCCGCTGAAAAGCGAAAGCGGGAAGCATACAAAGCCTGGGCAAATGCTCGCAGAAGCAAAGCCCTGGATTCGCATGAACTTAAGAAAAAATACAATGCTGCCGCCAAGTCCTGCAAAAAGGTAATCAAAAGAGCTCGTTTTGCCCACATAGGCCGTATCGGAGACAGAATAGCAGCATACCCTTCGAGAAGTAAAGCTCCCTTGCCAAGTCGGTCGAAACGAACTTTTGTCGCCCGTCGCTGCCACCACTGAGGAAACCCGATGGTTTTCTGGCCCACACTGCTAAGGTATAATACCTCAGTTCGGACCTACAATGGGTACCGTTCACATTCGCCAAAAGCAGGTTCTTAAATGCTTGCTGCACCTAGACGAGAACAAAGCTAGTGGTCCAGACGGTATTCCTGCAGTGGTCTTAAAACGCTGCGCAGCTGAGTTGTCTCCCGTTTTGACGCGTCTTTATCGATTTTCATTGGAATCCGGTAAGGTTCCCAAGTCCTGGAAGCTTGCTAACGTACAACCAGTACCAAAGAAGGGAAGCCGTGCCGATCCTGTCAACTATCGACCAATTTCAATCACTTCCATACTTTGCAAAGTCATGGAACGTGTATTGAACAATCGACTCCTGGCATACCTCGAGACCAACGAGCTCCTAAGCGATAGCCAATATGGTTTCCGCAACGGGCGCTCGACCGGCGATCTTCTCGTGTATGCCACTCACTTATGGAGCGAGGCCTTGGAGGGTCATGGTGAAGCAATAGCTGTATCCTTAGACATTTCCAAGGCCTTTGACAGGGTCTGGCATGATGGTCTCTTAAGTAAGCTTCCAGCTTATGGCATACCGATTGGGCTCTGCGACTGGATATCTGATTTTCTGAGGGAACGGTCAATTCGAGTAGTCTTAGATGGCTTCTCCTCCGACCAAATGGCAATTAATGCCGGGGTACCTCAGGGATCTGTTCTCTCTGCAACATTATTCTTGCTGCACATTAATGACCTTTTAACACCGGGCATTATTAGTTATGCTGATGACAGCACTGTTGTAGAGAGATACGTATCCAATGCGCGAGCGAGCCCCCGCGAAATCCAGAGTTTAAGAAAGTCAATGATTGAGCGCGTTGATTTGACCTTACGGAAAGTATCCGATTGGGGTGAGTCGAATTTGGTCAAATTCAACGCGTCCAAAACTCAGGCGTGTCTATTCTCCGCAAAAAAGAGCACCTTCACATTAACGCCCACTTTCCAAAATGTATCTGTCCCCATCACTGACCATCTAGGGCTTTTAGGCGTAACTATAACATCCAGTTTAAACTTTGGTCAACAAATTGTGTCCATGGCTCAAGTAGCTTCGAAAAAGTTGGGAATCATCTCGAAGGTACGGCGGTACTTCAGCCCTGCACAGCTTCTTAACTTATATACAGCTCAAGTGCGATCATGCATGGAGTACTGCAGTCATCTTTGGGATGGTTCAGCCAAATATCAACTAGAAGCGCTGGACTCCGTTGACCGAAGAGCCCGTAAATTAATTAACAACGTCGACCTTACGACCAAAAAATTACAGACCCTAGAGCATCGTCGTAAGGTTGCTTGTTTAACCGTGTACTACAGGATACATTTTGGTGAGTGCGCGAGTGCTCTGTTTGAGCAAATTGAACCCTCACCCTTTTACCATCGGACTACTAGACGCAGACAGAACTTCCATCCGTATGTGGTTGATATTCCGAAAAGTCGAACTAAGCGCTTTGACAGTTCCTTTTTGATACGGATCGCCAAGGTTTGGAATGAACTGCCTGCGTCTATTTTCCCTGACCAGTATAGTCCTAGTACTTTTAAGCGTCGAGTGAATAGGTTTCTCGTGGATGGACGTGTACCACCTTAGTCTTCATGTTCACTTAACATCAGGTGTCATGGAAGACAAACGTCCCATCCTTATTTTATAAAAAAAAAAAAAAAAATACGA
This sequence comes from Stenoptilia bipunctidactyla, assembly GCA_944452665.1. Lineage (NCBI taxonomy): Eukaryota > Metazoa > Arthropoda > Insecta > Lepidoptera > Pterophoridae > Stenoptilia > Stenoptilia bipunctidactyla. The sequence goes on along the minus strand of OX101724.1, from coordinate 233,097 downwards.
CCTTACTTCCGAAGCCCAGAATTTTGCGAATAACGATAGTTTATTGATGAAGATTGATACTCAAAATGAGAAAAGGAAAGAGAGAGAAGATGAAACAGAAAGTAGTGAAGGATTTATTACGGTAACCAAAAGAAAATCGAAGCGCTTACTTAGAAGTGATAGTGTGCAAATTGAGAATGAGTCAACTCATAAAGAAAAAAATATGTCGTCAGAAAATAATTATGAAATATGTGTGTCATCTCAAAAAGAGTTGCCAAAACAAATGGCGATGGCGAGACTGCTCAGAGAAGAAGGGATTCAGAATATAACTAGAATTAAATATAAGTCACCTTTTAGAGCCTTTGTTCAATTTGAGACAGAAGAAGATGCAGAAAAACTAATTAAATGTACTAAAGTAAAGGACCTAGACTTGCGCTGTCAAAAAACTATGGAGACTACGTTGTCATATGGCCTCATAAAAGGTGTGGATTTAGATCTCAACGAGGAAGAAATACTCAAAATTTTTGAAAGTGAATATCAAATTATTTCCGTTAAAAGGTTGAAACGTATGTCTTACGAAGGAAAATGGATTGACAGTGAATCCATCAGAATATGTATTCAGAACTCCACCTTGCCTCCATACGTCAAAGCGTATGGCTGTAGGTTCAAGGTGGAATCTTTTGTCTTCCCGGTTACGAGATGTTCTGGGTGTTGGCAATTTAGACATCACATTAAATACTGTCCTACTAAAAAGTTGTTATGCCCCAAATGTGGCAGCAGTGAGCATCAAAATTGCGAATTGAAAAATATTACCTGCTTAAATTGTAAAGGTAAACACTTTGTCCTCAGCAAAAGCTGCCCTATGTTTGTCAAAGAAAAAGAAATACGACTAGTTATGAGTGAAAAAAATATACCTTATAAAAAGGCATTACAAATAGCTTTGGAAAAACATCAGAGTGCAAGACCTCCTATAATAACTCAAAATAAAAATCAGGACGCAAGCAGCTTAAGTGCCCTACAGCCTACAGACGCCAAGAAAACCTATAGTAGCATGGTAACAAAAGCGCAGATTCACCAAACTACAGTCGCTGATTCAACATCAGAAGAAGAGGGTAGGGGTTTCGAAAACCAGAGACATGGGCAGAAGAAACAAAAACAAAAAGGGAAAAAATATGATCAAATTGAGTCTTTAAGCATGGATTTTGAAGAAAATGACAATAAAAATGAAGAGGGAGACAGTTGGTCACAAAATGAAAACCGAGAGGAAACTCCAGTTTTTGATTTGAAAAAAATATTACTGAAAATACAAAAAGTAGCAATGTCAAAGAAGACCTTGGAAGAAAAAATTTTTGAGGTGATAAAGGTTATATTTGAAGAATCTAAAGCCTTGGTATTAAGACTATTATCCAAAGTTAAAATATTTGAGAATATTATGAACTTGTTAACAAGCTATTATGGCTAAAGCTAAAGGTAAGCAAACCGCTATTAATATCTTGCATTGGAATTCTCAAAGTCTGAGTCCAAAAATGATAAGTTTTGGAGAACTTTTAACGCAAGAAAAAGTTCATATTGCACTGATTAGTGAAACCTGGTTAGATTCTAATTTTAAAGAAAGTATAAGCTCATATAATATGTTTCGAAATGACTTATGAACAATAATTGCTACGGTGGGGTAGCAATTATTGTTCATAAGTCAATTCAGTGTACAGCTGGTTCATTAGTTTCCACGAATTCCGGAATTGAGTTGCTTCATTTAAGAATACACAATTGCGATTCCATTCAAAATGTTATATCGGTATATTGCCCTTCGGCAATACGAACCACGTCTTCAGATTGGGAAAACTTATTTAATTTATTTCCGAGTAAAACAATCATAGCAGGAGATTTTAATGGCCACCACAGTAATTGGTCTTATAAGACCGACACCAGGGGAAACCAATTGGCAGATGCTGCCCTAGATCATAACTTTATATCCCTCAATGATGGTACACCGACTCGAGTTAAGTTAGTTAACGGAAATTTACAGAAGTCTTCCCCAGATATAACATTTGTTTCTGCAGATATCGCAGTAAATTTTTGTTGGAATGTCTTGAATGAAAACCTTGGGAGTGACCATCTTCTGATAAAATGTTCAACAAACTTTAATTCAAATCATAATAACTTAAGAAAATATAATTATTCAAAGATTAACTGGTCTGGATTAATATTTTACTATCATTTGTTAATATAGAAATAGGATCTTTTAACGAGGATATACAAACTGATGTACGACTTTTTTCTAAAAAATCTGAGAAAAGCTATTAATGAGAGTGCTCCCTTAGTTAAGGTTTGTTCAGATCCGGAAACTAAATTTAAGGCTAAAGACGTTTGGTGTCCATCTCTATCTTTAGCTGTAGCAGAACGCAGATTGGCACTTAGTACTTTTCGTCGTAATCCAACCCCAGAAAATTATAATAAACTACAATCTAAAATTAAAGATGCTTCTCAAAAAATCCGCCAAAAAAAGATACAAAGTAGACAAGTGTTTTATAATTCTATAAATAGTCAATTATCCCCTGCAGATATGTGGCGACGAATGCAATGGGTTAAAGGTATTCGCAGAAATAGAACGTACATAGACTCAGAAAAAAAATATTATTATTAAACTCCTTAACGCCAGATACAGTAGATGAACCCAAGCCCCATTTCACCTCCGATAATAGATCATTAGAATCACCCTTTAGTTTATCTGAACTATACAGTTCAATTGCGACCAATTTCTCTCATATCCTGTATCTGCAAAGTTTTTCATCACATGATCTTGAAACGTATAGAATGGTTTATAGAAAAGCACAACGTTTTGTCACCCTCTACTATTGGGTTTAGAAAATCACATTCCTGCGTTGACGGATTAGTTCAATTAGTGAGTCACATACAATTAGGTCTTACGCAAAATATTCCTACTTTGGCATGTTTTCTTGATATTAAAGATGCATATAATAATGTTCTAGTAAAAAAAATGGTATCTCATCTGAATAATATTGACATTGGCTTCAAAATATGCAATTATATATGGGAATTTCTAAAAGAAAGGCACTTAAAGAAAGAAGTCAGCAGATAGTCTATATACATTCGTCCGTATCGCTTAAAGAGAGCAGACGTGCGCATGATTTTAGTCAATATTCTTAAAAGTTTGACATTCTAATAAGTAACCTATGCTGTATGAGTCAAGTGTCAATTTTGCATAACTAAGTATCGGTTATTGTGACTCTTCGCCGCCGTGGTACGACCTGCGTGCGTCTACCGTCGCCAGTCGCATTCAAAATACACCGTAAGTTATCTGCATCTCCCTCACACAAACAACACACTTAAGACAGTATATGCAAAATTTTAACATGCCACTACAACGTTCTCCTCCACAACGTTCTCCTCGGCAAACTGACATGAACAAGTCTTTGTCTCTGAATGACCTAAATGAATGCGTAAAAGATGACTTTCTCCAGAATGTCAATAACAGAAAAAGAAAAAGTCCAGATAGTGACTTCACTCAATTTAAAGATGAAATGAGATCAATGTTCAATGAGTTTCAGTCAACCCAAAATAATAAAATGGATAAGCTCAACAAAACTTTAGAAGCTTTAACTTTACAAAATGCCTCACTTATCAAAAGTAACATAGAAATAGAAAAAATATTGCAAGAGAGCCTCAACAAACAAAAAGAATTAAATAAAAAAATTGATGTTTTGGAAATCGAATGCGTGAATGCTCATGTTAAAATTGAAACATTAGAAAATCAAATAGATCACCTTCAAATGTATCAATATAAAACGAGTGTAGAAATCAGGAATGTGGCTAGGTATAAAGACGAAGATTTGCGTAAAATTGTCGGAAAATTATTTGATAAAGTTGGTGTAAAAGCTGAACAACACATCAAACAAATATATCGCCGAGGCAAAGGTAATGCTCCTATAATTGTCGACTTCATTGACGTCAAAAACAAATACTCAGTACTGAAAGCCGTAAAGGAGTACAACGCAAAGAATAAAAATGATAAACTTAACAGCGTCCATCTTGGTCAGCAAGAGCCCGCCTCGCCCGTATATATTTCAGAGCAATTAACCTCCAAAACGAAATCACTGCTACTATCAGCTAAACAACTGGTCAAGGATGGTATTTTTAAATACTGCTGGACATTTAATGGGTATGTTTTGATAAAAAAGACGGATATTTCTACACCTTTGCGTGTAATTAGTCTGAAACAATTGGAGCAACTACGAACAACTGAAACACCATCGGGTTGACTATATGGTCTATTAGTTATCTGCATTTTGTTTTATATTTACGATATATTGTGCCAAAACTATTTTATTATTAAGAATTTTATAATAGAGTCAACATGTTGTGTTTTATATCTACGTAATTCTGATCTTATACAGTCATATATATTTATTATAATACATATTTATCTTATATATTTTTTGCTTATCTATATGTTATTTTATGTAACATTAAATATTACTTACATTAAATATTCTCATTCCTATCGTCATACTTATCAAAAATGTAATCGCCCGACGTCATCGAGTAAATTAATAAGACTTTTGTTTTGCTACCGCGGTGGGCATGCCAAATGACATTCACAAGGTTGGTGCTGACATTGATGATAATGTCAATGTTGGCGCTGCCATTTTGCTGGATGACTCCGTCGGGTATGATTACTTTTTGAAGAAATCTATCGGAAATCTTAATGTTGTTGTTCAAAATATCCGCAGTATTGATCGCAATTTTGATGATTTTAAAGTTCATCTTGCAAGACTAAATATAAATTGTCATTTAATCATTCTGACAGAATGTTGGCTTCCACATCTTGTTAATCTTCCAAACCTTACTGGATATACACGTCATGCTACTAACAATCACATTAATAAAAGCAGCGGTGTGGTTGTATACATTAATGACTGTATTGATGCCCAAGTCTACGAGCCCGATATTAATGATGCGGACTGTCTTATTATTAAAGTCAAAAATGAATATGCAATTTTAGCTATCTACCGATCACCATCCGTAGTTGACATCGGCAACTTTCTGCAGTCTCTTGACAAAAATCTTACAAACCTCAAAAATGTGAAAAATGTAATGTTAACTGGTGATCTAAATATTGACATCAAACCTAACAATAATGATACACGATCTGCAGAATATACTGATTTTCTTGCCACACATGGGATGCTGCCAAGTCATACATTTCCCACTCGAGGCCTGAATTGCATTGACCACAGTTTTTTGAAGATTGGTAGCAGAGCCACCACTTTTGTCTGTAACTCCACGGTGTCTGACCATAATTCAATTATAATATCACTAATACTTAACTCAAAGGGTACTAAATTGCCTCGAAGCATACGTAGGTTAAATCACAATGAGGCTTTATATTTACTCTCCGCTACAGATTGGCAAAATGTTATGGAATGCAAGGATTCTAATGCAGCTACTGATGAATTTCTTAAAATACTCAGTAATATAATCAACAGATGTAGCTATGATAAAATTATTCCTAATAGAAAACAAACTTTACGACCATGGATTACACCTGGACTATTGAGGTGCATAAAATGGCGAGATAAATTGCACTCAAAATTAAAAATGGATCCTCAAAATTTAATTCTGTCGGTAACCTATAAGAGATATCGAAATTTCTGTAGGCAAATATTAAACAAAGTCAAAAGAGACTACGAAAATGCACAAATTAACCTAAATAAAAACAATATAAAAAATACTTGGAAAACTATTAAAGAAATATGCAATTTGAGCCCAGATAAAAAGAACCCAGCTACAAATTTACTTACTCTGAAAAACTCGCCCTTTGACTCAATTAACCTTGTCAACGATTTTTTTTCGAATATAGGCAAAAACCTAGCGGACAACATACTCACGAAGCTTGGGAAAACTGAAAATGACCTAGCGACTTCCGCAAAACTTCCATCATGTCCGTCTTCAATATTTTTTGACCCAACCAATGAAAACGAAATAAAAAAAATTATAAAATCTTTGAAAAATACCACGGCTACGGGCCCAGACAGTGTATCATCCATCTTTCTAAAGCGTGGTCTGGACTTTCTGGCAAAGCCTATGACCCATATATGCAATCTTTGTCTTAGCACTGGCATTTTCCCAAAAGCTCTTAAGTCCTCCATTGTTGTTCCTATCTTTAAGTCTGGGAATACAGATAGTATCAATAACTATAGGCCCATTGCTCTTCTGTCTACATTATCAAAACTGGTTGAAAGGGTAATCAACTGTAGGTTACTGAATTTTTTCGACAAACAGAACTTCTTCTCACCGAACCAATTTGGTTTTCGAAAGAAGTTGTCAACTTCCGATGCAATTGAAAGTCTTGTTAGCCATGTTGTCCTAAACCTTGAGAAAAAAAGGAAATGCCTCGCAGTTTTCCTCGATCTAGCCAAAGCGTTTGATACTGTTTCTATTCCCATACTAATAAGAAAGCTGGAGTGTTCTGGAATTCGTGGTGTTCCCTTAGATCTCTTAAAATCGTATTTGAGTGAAAGAACTCAATTAGTATCAATAGGTGGGATTCAAAGTCAATTTGAAAACATTAATTTTGGTGTCCCGCAGGGCTCAGTTCTCGGACCGACATTATTTCTGGTTTATATAAATGACCTTTGTGATATGTCGTTAAAAAATACAAAGATAGTGAGTTTTGCTGATGACACGGTTCTCCTTTTTGATGCGGCTAACTGGAATGAAATAAAACAAACTAGCGAAGAAGGATTTCTTAAAGTTTTCCAGTGGCTAAATAACAACATTCTAACTTTAAATATGTCTAAAACTAGTTACATTACATTCAGCATATACGATAACCATCAACCATCAAACTTAAGCGTTAAAGCTCACCAGTGTGGCACTACTTCAAGATCCTGTAACTGCCCTACACTTACCAATGTCCAATTCATCAAATATCTAGGAATCACGTTGGACCGCAACCTTAACTGGAGACCACACCTTGATAGTTTGTGTAACAGAATAAGGAAACTTATCTGCATCTTTAAGAGGATCCGCCACATCAGGGAAACCTCTGTTGTCAAAACTGTATACTACGCATTGTGTCAGTCACTACTAAGTTACGGATCTGTTATATGGGGTGGGGCCTTAAAAACTCATCTATTAAGTCTCGAACGGGCACAAAGAGCCGTAATCAAAGTCATAAACTTTAGAAACTTTCGTTATCCTACAAAAAACTTATATAAAGAATTTAAGGTATTGACTGTCCGACAATTATGTATAAAAGCTGTTATTTTAAAACAACATAAAATAGTCCCACCATTAGTATTATCTGCTAGACGGAAGTTTACCGTATACAAAGTACCAACATACCGAACTACTTTTGCGCGAAGATTTTTCTCCTACCTTGGACCAGTTTTGTACAATCGGTTTAGTCAAGCTTTTGATACAATTAAAAATAAAAGTCAATTTTCTTGCAAAAAATCAATACAAAAACAACTTCTTGAACTCGACTATGAAAGCACCGAAAGATTACTAAGTGTATAATAATGTCTAATTCAACATTATGCCAATAGGAATGAATATATATTATATTTGCAGTATATTTTGTTACATTATGTATCAGTTCAAATATATAAGTATTTATTTTTGTATGACATAAAACTATAATAAATTATAAAATATAAGAATACATACTATGTAGTTTGCATATATATGTATTTACTATGTAATTTATCTACTATTAATATAAGTAATATATAAGTAATAAATAAGTAAATTAAATTAGCTCATCTCGTTATCTATATAATCAAATTTATGTATAATTTAAGTTGTCTCTAAATAATTCATAAAGAAAAAAAATATGTGTTTTGTCTGTTACCTTAGCATATACTATGTCTCAACTATCACGCTTCTATGCGTGATAGCTATACGCCAATCACGGACGAAGATACTATCCTGCCGCAACACAGTTTTACTAGCGCGGAGGGTAGTCTAGTCATTGTTATGATCCTTTTGCTGTGCCAATAAGAAAACTAATTTGCATGTTAAAGCGAAACTTAAGTGTGTAGGTATTATGTATTATGCTGTTGAACTTTTTGTGCTCTTACCTATAGCTTAAAATAATGTACATACTTAATTTGTTTTCTTTTCTATTATGTTAAAGTGATTGGATCAGATTGTGAACTTTAAAGTGGAAATAAAGTTATTATTTGCACGAGGTGGGCATCAAGAGGATTAGCACAAGGGGATCCACTTTCTCCTCTTCTTTTCAATGTTGCGACTCGTGAAATCTGTTACGCAGCTCAAGACAAGGGTGTTCAGGTTTTACAATATGCTGACGATTTCGTAATTTACGTTACTAATAAAGATTTAAATATTTGCAAGATACAATTGCAAGAAGCCTTGAATACCATAGAAAAGCTATTAGATGAATAAGGTTTAAGATTATCTACGGATAAAACAAAGTTTTGTGTCTATAGCCGGGGGCGAAAAAGAATAATTCCCGCTTTAAGCATATATGGAAAAAGTATTTTACATGTCGAACAATATAAATACCTTGGACTGTGGTTAGATAGAAGCCTGTTATGGGGAAAGCATATAAATGAGACAGTATCGAAATGTACTAAATATTTAAATGTACTAAAGGTCCTTGCAGGGTCCTCATGGGGAGTCCACCCTATACACATGAGGCGTATATATATTGCTCTCATAAGATCAAGATTAGATTACGGAAGTTTTTTATTTGATAGTTCAGCTACAACAAATATATGTAAATTAGACAAAATTCAAAACCAGGCTTTGCGAATCATTGGCGGCTTTGTTAAAAGTTCTCCTATACACTGTATGGAGAGTGAACTAAGTATATCCCCATTGTTCATTAGAAGATTGTACATCGCGTATAAATATATGTTAAAGTCACTTTCTAGATTAAATAATAAAAATATTATGTTAATTGATAGCTTACATCGACAGTGTCATAATAGATATTGGATAAATAAGAAAAAACCACTATTAACAATCGTTTTTCATGATACCAAAGATGTAGAAGTTCACGCAACACAACCTATTGAATTGTTTTCTTTAGATATCTGGCTTTCAAGAATAGATGTGAAGTCTATAATTTTTTCTAGTCTGGATTGCGTGAAAATTTCTAAAGTTTCTTATAATGCAGACTGGCTTAAATGGAATGTACAGTCGGAGATAAGTGAAAAATATAAAACATATCATAAAATTTTTACTGATGGGTCTAAAAGTGGTAGTGATAGAGGGGCTGCATTTTATGATCCAGTAACGAAAACGGGTTACATGTATAAAATTGATAGTGAAGTTCTTAGATACGTTATGTTATGTAATATGCAGCAAGTTGTAATCTTTTCGGACAGTAAGAGCGCTTTGCAGCATTTGTCTCGATGTGCTGCGGGTGTCAGAGGGGTCTCAGTGGCCTACACAATACTAGGAAATATATTTGAATGCTTTCAACGCGGAATAACACTGAGGCTTCAATGGATCCCGTCGCACATCGGACTGTTAGGTAATGAAGAGGCTGACAAATATGCAAAAATGGCGTTTTCCGCAGGGACTGCCTTTGTGATACAACCTTTCTATTCGGAGTTGTTGTCGAAATTCAAAAACCTCAGTTTTGCAAAATGGAAAACCTATTTTGATGAACGTTCCAATACTAAAGGTATTTGGTATAAAACAATACAATGTGAGCCTCTTCAAGTGCCATGGTTTATTGATGTTCAATTTAGTAGACAGCAAGTTAAGTTAGCTTTTAGGATCCGCTCTGGACACATTCCATCAAAAAAGTTCGCACATTTAATGAAAAAAACAGATTCTCCAAACTGTGATGCTTGCGATAAAGTGGACGATGTGCAGCATGTTTTGATGGAATATGTCAAGAATCAAAATGAAAGGAAAATTATGTTTAAGCGTTTTAATATAAATATGTTGGATGTGGGTTGTGCGCAAAGCTGTCTTAGCATCCCAACCTCAAAAATTGCTGAAGAATTGTATAAGGTTTGTTCCATTTGTCTGTCATCACCATAAAGAAAATATTTATAGTTGTATAAATTAGTAGTTTATATAGTATTAGAAAATAGTATTATTATTAGTTTATAGTATTAAAAATTGTATTAGTATTAAGTGTAAAATTGTAAAAAGTTACGATGGGGTTGGCATGTCTAAATAGAAAAAAACCCCAAAATTTAATAAAGATAAGAAAAAAAAAAAAAAATTGTTAGCCTTCGGCTAAGGGATGATTGTATTAGTAAATCAATATTAAAATCACCACAGACAATGATATTTTTTTTAGTATCACTAAGTTTAAGTAAAGCTTCCTCCATGATCTTTTCAAACAAATCATAGGATGAAGCTGGCCTCCTGTATACGCTTATTATAATAACTTTCCCTAGCTCAATACATACCATTTCAATGGTTTGCTCAACAGAAAGACTAACAATATCTGTTCGTTCTTTAAATTTCAATCCTTTGTGTGTAATAATCAAGGCGCCGCCACAATTGGCCTGGATTCTACTGTATGAACTAGCTATTTGATGATTATTGAACGATAATATCATTTGACGGTCTTTTAGCCAGTGCTCCGTTACACACAAAATATCTACTTTTTCCTGATTCATGAAAAGTTCAATTTGTAAATCCTTACCCAGCATGCCCTCAATATTTTGATGAGCTACATTTATAACATTTTTACTACATTTTAATTTTGCAGCTGGGATACAAGTGCCAATATTTTGATTATAGCTAGAAGTCTTATTATCTATTGTCATTGCCTCTAGTTTAAATTAACTAGACTAGTCCTAATACTATTACTTGGAATGTTATATTCCAGGGGTTTTATAAATAAAAGTGGCTGCTCAATAGAAGCAGAGGTTCGAGTCAAAATGACTGGTAGATCATTACTAATAATATATGATAGCGAAATTGCTATTTGTCGTATATACTAATTGTACAAATTGTACTTATCATTCTTAAAATAAAAAGGTTTACTAACTATAATGTTAGTATCTATCATATGGAATTTATCACTATGTCTACATGTCATAGTGTGTAATATTGTATTGAGGTGGTGCCTTATATTGTTTTCTTGCTCTGAAAAAGAGGGGCTGAAGGGTAATGCAAACAAAATTACCCTACATATATTCTTCTTTTCATACAATTTAGAGAAATTGTGAATCATATCCTTTTTATTTGCATTATCCCGCCTGCCAACTAAAATTATTAAGACTGTGTTGACTTTAAAGTCAGTCACAAATTTTTTATTTAATATATTACAATATGAGGCACTAGGGAAGCAATAATTGATTATTGGCTGTCTCATATGTTTACTTAGTTGCAAACCCATTTGTTTCCCAAGTTCATCGCTGTACATGATAACTTGTGGTTGACTTAACTTATTATTACATAAATAAGATGGGTTTGATTGTATAGGTATTACATTATTTTCTATGACACAAGGCATCTGAGACTGGGACTGGCATGGCTCAGGCTGAGGAGAATTTAATATGCTTTGTTCACAATTACTTACAGAACAATTAATCAAGCACTCAAATTGATTGAGATTATATCTAGATAGTTCTAGTAAATTGTCCATAGCTATAGTGTGTTCTTTTATCTCTTTCTGTGCAAGTTTATATTTATTATTTAAACAATGAAGTTGTTCATGGAGCCTGTTTATTTCCAACTCAAGATGTTTTGTGTCACTTTCATAAGACAACCTATTTTGTTCCAATTCAGAACTACACAATTTTAACTTACTTAATAAACTAAAACGTTCTTTTCTGTACTGGCTATTTTTACAAAGGAAATTGTTATTATTCTTACTAATATTTCTACTATTGACCTTTAAACATTTCTCAGTTTTGTTTATGTTTGATTTAGACCTACTTTTACTACTGATAAGTTTATTATTATAGCTAGTTGTAGGACTAACCACCAACTTTGCATCAATCGAGCAATCACTAGTGAGGTCGATTGTGATGGAGTGTGATCATGATTCAGAGATCAACAGCAAAATCGACGCTTCTGCAGCGGCCTTTGGCAAGCTGGACTCTAAGGTCTTTAACTCGCACGACCTTAGGCTGGCAACGAAGATCACTGTCTACATGGCAGTCATGCTGCCCAATATCTTATACTCCGCCAAAACGTGGATAGTGTATCACCGACAAATCCGTATGCTAGACCGATTCCATCTCAAGTGCTTACGGAAAATACTTTACATCCGATGGTCTGACCGCGTACGGAATACTGAAGTGCTGCAAAGGACCAATGTAGGTGGCATTGAATCATACGTGACGCTTATGACGGAGGAAAGAATAGCTAAGCGCATCTTTTACTCAGAACTTGAGGAAGGCAATCGAAAGCATGGCGGACAACTCCTCAGGTACAAAGATGTGCTGAAGCGACACATGAAGCAGAGCAACATCAATCCTTTGCTGTGGGAGCAGCAGGCTGCCAGACGGCTGGAGTAGAGAGCGCTTGTTAAATCTAGCGTCCAAGCCTCTGAAAACCGGTGGCTCCTTGAGCTGGATGCCAGACGCAACGAGCTGAAATCCCGACCACCGGCGGCTGTCAGCAATAATTACATGAACGGTGTGCTCTCATGCCCGCAATGTGCGAGAGCTTTTACCTACAAAATTGGCTATATAAACCACATGTGAGCACACCAACGGCAAAACCGGACTTGAAGACAGTCGCCGTGGTTGAAATCGGCCGTATTACATCATCATCACAAAAGAGATCGATTTCTAAAAATTTCATATTAAATGTGTTTGTTTAACGATAAAGAAATGAGTTACGTACGAGTATAATTTTTATCACGTAGAGGTGGTACAAGCGTAAAAGTGTTACGCGAGGGGCGCACAGGTAAACGTATGCGGTCGGAGAACTGTATGTGACCAAGAAGTTTGGAAGAGTCAATCATGTTTATTATTTTACTAGCTGTTGCCCGCGGCTCCACTCGCGGTTTTAAAATGTTTACGATCATTACATAAACTTATGTAAGTATTTAATAATGGTATGCCCGAGTTCAAGTATTTTAATAATTCGTAACATTTACGTACACAGTCTTGATAATGATAGGTAGGTAAGAATATTGTGGTTTAGTTTCGACCGACGTTATTTACATTATTTTGAAAAAGGAGTTATTATTTCGTAACTGTTTTTGAGTATATAAAATTGAGTAGATTTTGGATATCTATAAGAGACTGTGGGATGAAAAATATTTTAATAGTGCACTCAAAAGTTTAATTTATCATTTTGTCGCTTATTATAATAACCTACCTACTTTCCAAATTTCAACTACCTATACATACAATACAATATGGGTAGGTAGGTAGTAACGATGGTTTTGAGTGTGACATACGGACGGACAATATATGGTGAAACTGTAAGGATAAGTTTTTTACATTCGGCTATGGAACCCTAATCATTAGAAATTTCTTTATAAACTATGTTGGGGGTCTTTCCTTCTTCAGCCAATATAACCTGAAGCGTTACTAGCTCTCGAAAAAGCAGCATAGATTTGGCCGTGAGAAAAACACCCAGTCCTTAGGTCGACACCAGCTGCTTGCGACTTATTTATAGTCATGGCAAAGCATGTGGTCAGAGGAAATTGTGTACAAACAAACAAACAGACAATTTTTTTTTTCAGATTCTTACTCTTTTTTCATTTCTTTATAACCCTAGATAATTTTTTTTGTAAAAATATTAAATGTACAGACACTTTTTTTTTACTGATTTATTATATTTTTTTAGATCCTAGATTTTTTTATGTCTGCAGAATCTGCTCATCATCCTGAACAACTTTTATTAAGGCATCATATCTATATTTCTTACGGTTTTGATGATCCCTTAAGGGTTCTGCATCAGGTGTTCCAGAAACCGAAATATAATATAGGTACCCTATATGTTGCCCCGGCTTCACAGCTATACATCAAAAAAAGTTTCATTCAAATCCGTCCAGCGGTTCCAGAGATTAGCGAGTGCAAACAGACAAACTTACAAACAGACAATTTTTTTTTCAGATTCTTACTCTTTTTTCATATCTTTATAACCCTAGATATTTTTTTTTGTAAAAATATTAAATATACAGACACGTTTTTTTACTGTTTCATTTTTAATCTTTGCAGAGTTTTTGTATGATTATATTTCGTCGCTCCATTCTTCAGATATAATTAACCAAGAAGTCCCCCTATCTTGCTAGCATCAACGCATTTTCAGATATTATTTGGAAACACCAAATAAATTTTTAAAAAGGCAACACTATACTCGGCTCGACTCCTCCCTCCTGCTCGAGTCATGGCTTCATTATTTTATCATGCGTAGCATCGAACGTACGCGTATTTAAAAATTAATTACTCTTAGTGATTTTCGTATCACAATGTTTTTGTGATTAAATAACTAATCATATTTAGTAAGATGTCTAAGCGTAGGTACAGTAAAAAAAACTGAAGAATATCTTAAGAAATTCAAAATGGAAAAAGAAGGTAGTCGAATCGACTACCCACTAGTTTGAACTGCGAACCATAAAACTAGTTATTATGTACGTACAAAAATATGCCCAAAAGGGAACATGAGAAAAAGATCGAGCGCTGCCAGCGCAAAAACAGTAAAATCCAAGGAATGCAAATGGAGACTAATCATTTATACTCAGACGACTTGGATAAAACGGGTTCGCACCTAACAGTTTGACAATATTTAGTGCTTATCAGTGATTTTTAAATATATTGCTTAACAAATACGCCTGGAGGTTGACCGTGTGTCATCACGAAGGCAGATCAACCCCTAGAGATTAACCGTGTGTTAATACGTGGGAGTTTATTAATTTGTTTAAAATATAACGAATACGCCTGGAGGTTGACCGTGTGTCATTACGAAGGTAATAATAAACCCCAGAGATTGACCGTGTGTTAACACGTGGGAAGTTGAAGGTGTTTTGAAGTACCCTAGAGGTAAACCGTGTTTTAACACGTGGGAATTTCAAGATGGTATACATAAAATACCCTAGACTTAAACCGTAAGTACAGTTGACGACCGGCTGGTGTAGCGGTAACGTACATTGCCTTCTATGCCAGAGGTCCTGGGTTCGAATCCCGGCGGCGGCGGATATTTGTGTGATGAACACAGATATTAGTCGTCAAGTCATGGATGTTTATATGTTTATTTAAGTTTATTCTAATAAAAAATATGTATTTATTCAATATTTATGTTTATATATTTCTTAAGTATATCAGTTATCTAGTATCCATAACACAAGTTCTTTAAGAAACTTAATTTGGGCTAGATAATGTTGTGTGAGTGTCAGAAATATTTATTTATTTATTTATTTATTTAATTTCAATAATTGAAATACCTATCTAGGTTTTTAGTACTGCCTGGAGTTAGATAGGATATCCTTACGAAGACAATTCTTAAAAATTATTTTGTCTCTGTTGTATAGGTATCCTTTTTTAAAACCTATTTAAAAAACATATGACCATTCTAGGTCTGTTACATATCAAGACGATATAATATGTTATTTAGGAAATAACTATTCCGTGTGTAAAAATAATGATAACGAAACAACCGAACAATTGAATTCATTATAAATAAATTATTAGCTAAACTATGGACACCAATTCTAAAACTTAGTATGGTGAAAGACAGTTGTGTCTTGGTTATGAAAAATTATTTCATACCCGAAAACTGTCTCTTTCAAAAATCTACATTAAATCCAGAAATCCACAGGTGCCATACCCAAAAAGGTTTCATATCCATAAAATAACGAATAATGATGCCCTGATCCGTGACCGACTGGTCAGATTGTGATGTGATTTAAACTTATAATCTTTAAACGGCTTTGTTGCTAAATGTGGCCAAGCCTATTCATTGATAAATTTATAAATATTGTATTCCAGCTCACACCAAGTGTGTGTCATAAATACATCATAAATATTGTACATTTCAATTCAAAATTTAACACTTACTTAATTGAGCTTCATTATTGGAGAGTACAAAGCAATACTTAACAGGTTGTCCGTTGCACTTAATATGGACATTTACAAAAAATATAAAGGAGTTTCTAAAATATTTTAGAAACCAAGGTTATCAATCCGTCATATTTCTCGAAGATTTATGTTGAATTGGCAAAGATTATAACAATTGTCTTAAAAATTTGTTTGTAAACAAATACTGTATGTACTGTTTACTTGTTGACATGTCTCATTATTACTCAATTACCTCAGTTTTACAAAAACCTATAAAAGCTCTATAGTGTCAACAGGGTATTGTAATTTTTTGGATTAATCTTTAATCCTTAGGCACAAATTATCTATATCAGATAATCAAGATAATCATTCTAAGATTTTACAAAGAAACAAAAGTTATATTCCTAGCAGTCATACACTATCGCAGAGTTTTTCTATTGATTGAAGTACCTTCCCAACAGCCGGTATAGCTGTAAATGTGTTCATTTTTTAAATGTTTTTTTTTGTAACTAGACTGAAGTTTATCTAACATAATTTAAGTTAGAATAAAATAAAGTAAAATCCCCAGACAATGACACCAACTACATGGCCCAAACTAAGCAGAGCTTGTGATATGGTACCATGTAGCAAACCTAGAATATAAATACATACTTATATAGATAAACACCCAGACACGAAACATTATTTTTCTTGTTCCATGCGGGAATCAAATCGCTGGTGTCAGAGGCAGATAGGTTTACCCCATAGATCTCTAACACTATGGATCTGAAATAACAGCAAAAAATGGGTGCATACCTAAAGTTAAATCGTAGCATAAAATGGCCGCCAATAGTGAGCATACTAAAGTTGTATCGATATCGATACTACTAAGGCCGTATACAGAAAGAAAGCTGTAAACTTATAAGCGCTTATCAGCGAAAATGTCTGATTCATCGGACGATTATTTTGTTTTCTTGAGAAAATGTGTATTCAAAAATGCGAAATGAAGCTTTATCCTATTGATAGAGAGAGGAAACTTTTCGGGTGTAGCATCATTTATTAGTAAATAACTGAAAACTTGATGATCAAAGATATTTTTTAAAAAAATTTTTTAGGTCTTTGCTTTATCCCGGTTTTGGAAAAAAAAATATAAATTACTAAAACTGTTATCCCACATGCTTACCATGAAAATGCTTGAAATGATTCGTCTGGGGATTTATATACTTATTATTTGTCAGGAAAAATATACGCTTTTTCTAAATAGCTTTGTTTATAACTTTATCACGCCACCAGAAATAAATTGTCTTACCAAAATTTAGGGGTTCAAAACTTACGTTCTCCTATTGACAGTATTTGACAGGGAAGGAACACACATCCGATTAATTGCGACGGTTATTTTTACAAACTTCTGCCTGGTGCGGTCATACCATTTTTTATAACGGTCCTAGGGCGTCTCATGCAACTATTAAAAGAGACGCCCCTTAGCCGTCATCTGCCATTTAGTAAAACTTTCTGCCTTTTTTTCCATTTACTACTTATATATACCAGGTTTTTCTTTTTTTTTTGACTTTGATTATTAGTCTAAGAGTGTTTCCGAAGCATATTTGAAGCGTTTTATTCGAAATTGAGAGCAAGTATCGAATTAATGACAGGTGTTGTTTACCTTTTTGGAAAATCGAAAGAAGTATTGAAAGAATATTCCTTCGATTCTTTCGATACTGGGGAGGGAGAGGTTCATGAATTACGAAGGAACACAAAATAGTAACAATAAAAATGAAAATAAATAAATAAATGAAAGTGGACATTGCAATTATAAAAAGTGAAATCTGATCAAAATAATAGTAATTATAAAATATAACTATCCACATGGCCACTATGTAATAATTAACCATACCTTCCTTTTATATTATGAAAGTTAGAAAGATTTTACACTCGTATTATGCAGGTAGCAGTAAAACAACATAGTAATTTTCACAAATATTTATTCATTTCTAAATAAAAGGTACAAAGTCTATTTTTATTGAATAATACAAAATAAGATTTCTTACCTTTTGGAAAATTGAAGGTACTGTGTCATCTCGCAATCTAATTACATCAAGGGTCTTATTAAAGCTATTTTCCTCAAAATGTAAAGAGCAAATATACCAAACTTTAACTTTTGAGTTTAAGTTCTCGCTTCCAATGGCTTCTAACCACCGTCCCTTTAAGAATGCACCTGACGCTAATCAATTAGCGTGAATCACAGGCCGATTGAATCGACTCGATTGAAGGACAACGCTATTCACGTTCCTAGCAACAGAAAGAGATCGACGGATCTAGTACGCGTTCCCATAAATTTGACGTAAGCGACAAAATGAAAATTGTGAATAAAAGACAAAGTACAATGATTATTAAAAAAGTATTTTGAGCAAATTTAGGTTTAGTCAATACCTATTTATATATTAAAAAATATTATAGAAAAGTCAGCAAACTCCAAAGATCCAAGCAAAAATGAGATTAAAACGAAGTTTTTTGTAAAAAAAAAACTATCGAGAATTTTTTCAGTAATCGTGTTTTCGTCTTGAGCATTAAATCTTCATAAATTGAAGTTACTTGTGTAAAAAAATCAGTTTCCTAGACCTTATAGATTTTGAGATCTAGGTCATTGTAAGTAGTCAAGTTAGGGTCAGGTGGATTCTTAAGTTAACATTTCTTGGAAACCTAAAATTATAAATATCGATATAGAGTTTTAAGAACAATACATCACTATTAAATTCTAATGTAAACAAACAAGACAGTTTCAACAATAGTTTTCGGCAAAGTAAAACGTGTTTAATATAAAAAAAATGTAGTGTATAGTTAAGATTGCATGTCCAAATCACAAAAAAAAGTTATGTGGAGCACTTTATAACAACAATTCACTTGTTTTAATCAATGAAAATCTTACTAACCTGTGTAAAGTTAAATTAGGGTATTTATCATCTTTCTTCGCACCACACCACAAAATTGAACATTTCATATTGAAAACTGCTTGCACTTTTTGCAGATATTAACATATAAAACACAAATTTGAAGCCACTTAATTAGTAAATTGAAAAAACCTTTCAGCAAAAACACAATTTGACATCTGAAGTACTCTGAATTCTGAAACACAACATGGCGACAAGGCACTCTTATGACATTCGTATGACGTCATGCCTTTAATTTTTTCATTCGGTAGGAGAATGAAAATATTACTATCTCTTTTTCTTCAATGGTTTTTGTATTGGGAGAGTGAGATAAAAGAGTTTTAGTTTTACCTACTTAATATCTATATAACTATAAAGTATGTATAGAAAAATAGAACATCTCCATGGATATCATATCACTGGTTTACCCTATCGCCAAAGTGGTTGTCAGAGAGATTGTTATGTGAATGACAGAAACATACAAATATTTATTATTTATTGGCTAAAAATATGACAATTATGCCAAAATTTTGCTCCCTAATGTATTTTAGAAGACATTAATATAGCAATTATATAATAAGATAAAATAAAGGTAAGTCTGTAAAAACAATTCAAATATAGTTTTGACCTCAAAATATTTACAGGCGCTTTTATTTATGGCTGGAAAGTCATGGTGCATGAAATGAGACTGAGATATCATTTCAAATCAATTATTAAGAATTTTTTACCGTTTTACTTTGCTTGGAAAACAATTTCATGGGGAAACAACAATGCTTGCACCAACAGTTTATGTTGGCTTCAGCAATATTCTCCAGCCAGCATTTATAAGCCGCAACCTCATCGTACCCACATTTTACTTCTTAAAGTTGGTAGTAAATCTTTGTTTTACTTAAGTAAATGTAATATTTTAGTACCTATATAAAATATTGCGATTGTACAATAACAATTGTTGTCTTGTTGTATCGCACTGGTGCTTCAAGGAATTAGATAATAATTAAGAGCATACAAGACATACATAACACTGCTTAATTATATAGTTTCAAGCTATACTGATTTTCATAATCAAAAAAGAGGGTGTTTGTTTGTTTTTGTTTGGATACTAGTTCGACAAGTGACAATTGACAATTTGACATATTATGACAGAGGACGACTAACAAATGACATTTATCATCTGACTTTTGAAAAACGAGGTGCGTTCACTTCAATCAAGTGTCTGGTCCACTATAGGGACCATATATTTAAGCAATAGATTGTTCCAAAAATTCAATATGGTAATTTGTGGTAGATGTGGCGAAGAGGTTTCGAAATCCCTGCAAGGTACTTTCTGCTTTTAACATTTCAACTACCCATGCTCTGAGATAACCGAAATTGGTTATAGACAGCTGGACGCCCGTCAAGCAACCTGCAGTCACCAACTCCTCTTTCTGCGCTCAGCCTAGATAATGTAATGATGAATTGGGTGGAGTAAAAATCTATTATGGTAATGGTAGCTGTCGACTAGCCAAATTGAAGCTGTTGTTGTTATTTCAAGTCTTAGTAATACAAAAGTGGTTGCAATTTTTTTTCGATGGTAAACAAATATGCTCATTTATATATTTTTTCTATTCTTCGGTTTTTCGATGTTATATCCTTCTTGGTTCTTTAATTTCATTGAGATTTCAGCCACAGCGCACATAACACCCATTGGCCAACATTTTATTTTCTTTTCTTTCTAGTAGGAATATGAGTTCCAACGAATATGAAAAGAGACGATAAAAATGAGTTTTAAATGTAATCATTTAAAATCTCAATTTGTCCATTTTGATCCACAATTAGTAAGAGAATATTTCGAAATAAAGTATTAATAGTCAATTATTTTTTATAAGATATCAAAAAGTTAGTAATACCTTTTAGACTTGTCTAATGTTCAACGGGTTAAGAGTCTTTACTTGTTAAATTAGACACCTAAATAGGTAATATTAAAATACTATACAACGGTATACATATTCAACGGATATAATATTATTATTATTAATCGGTATGTCAAAATCAACTCGCCTTTCGGCGGAAAAGACCCGACAATAATTAAGATTATTGTATAATATTATTATTATCAAGATTAATATTAAGACATCGGCTCCAAGACGAGATCAACCTCTTCTATATATTTACTCCTTTTTGATAGAAATATTCATAGGTATTTGTTCAGCTAATCTCCGTTAGGATAATGATTTTATAGAAAGTATAGGAACTGTAACAATCTCCTTTTGTCGTCTAAGAAACCTATTATTTCTCAAAGTATAGATGAGCAGGTGCATAAAGTTAATATTTCTTATAGCGGATCATACCTCATTTTGCTATATTATATAATATATAAAAAGAACAAAGTATTTTGCAGAGTCTGTGTGTCTTAGACATTAAAACTAATAAAGAAAGTTTTGAAATTATGTTAGGTATTAGAAACCATAAAAAACGACTGGTTTGCTCGGTTGTTAGATAATTTTGATTTAGATGTAAAAAAAGAGCTCTGCTTAAGACCTGTGACGTTTGGTTTTGCTTTAAGTATGTTCTTAAAAAATAGGTCTCTAAACATCTACCTGGTTAATTATATCTGAAGAATGGAGCGACGAAATATAATATATAATCAAACGAACTTACCTTAAGTGAAGTTAGATTGTGATTATATGAGTCGCTCCATTCGAAGATATAACAACCCAACCCACCCATCCCTATAGGATTTTTAAGAACACTATTATACGTGTCTAAAGGAATGAAGCCATGACTCGAGCAGGAGTGAGGAGTCGAGCCGAGTATAATGTTGCCTTTTTAAAAATTTATTTGGTGTTTCCAAATAATCTCTGAAAATGCGTTGATGCTAGCAAGATAGGGGGACTACCTGGTTAATTATATCTTCGAATGGAGCGACTCATATAATCACAATCTAACTTCACTTAAGGTAAGTTCGTTTGATTATAATATTCATCGACAGTATGGTTACGGTAATAAATACATTTATTGAACTATTTTTTATTTTTTTCAATTCTGTCAATATGGATATTATAGTTGGGGTCCCTAACAGGGCTGCAAAAGTCTAGGATGGAGCGCACAAACGTAAAATAAAGCGTTTTTAATGTATTTTTATTTTTGAACGGCTTACTAATTCCGAGAATGAATCTACCTACGAAAAGCAGTTGATAATATATAATCCACGTGAAGATCAAATGTCAGTTTGGAGCCCATAATAATACTTAAAGCTCTAAAATGATCTCTTATATAATGTATAACTTGTTAGTAATGTCATAACATAAAGGTCTCGCAAACCATTCGAAGACCTAGATGCATATAATACTAATTCATACATTTACAAGACTGCCTTGGTGCCACTAAAACTGACAATACTTTATGGACGAACACAAAACCGTGCTCAACTTTGCATTGTCGTCCAGTTTAGAACTGATAAGACAGAAATGATAAGACAAATGGATGTTAAAATTAAATTATATTGTTCAATTCTTTGTTCTTGTAGTTTTTTTTTATATTACGGTACCAATTAAAAAGATACCAATTTAATATATTTTTAGCATTTCATATTTCTCATTATTCAAGCAAAAACATTACTGACGTTCTCAATTTGAACACCGATCGAAAATATTTTTTTGTAAAAATAAATGAACGTTACGTAACTTTTATATAATAAAAAAACGCAGAAACTTTAACGGTTATTTGATTTACGGTTAAAAATATTTATTCGTACTTCGTGTATACATATTGTGTTTTACATACATTAACCAGAGACTTAAAGTAACCTTAGACAAATTTGAAGTTATTGTAATGATGGAGAGACTATTGCAGTGACAGGGAGTCAGCCTTGTTAGCATTTACACCCACGGAAATGCTAATAAAACCTACGGGACACAGACTGACTTACAGTATTTTACCCGGGAAGAGATACATTATATGTTTTTCTAGCAAAACTTAAATTTTAGGACATTATTTCTTCTGATTTTTCATACACGCTTCATACAATATCATTAATAATTTCTTGCACTATTTCTTTGCACCATCATTCACATCCATTTCAGTTATCATCGCCATTCATTTACAACCGACTCCCAAAAAAGTCTGTATGTTTTTTTTTGTGTCTTTGTAACACGATATTTCAGACAATTATAAATCGATTTTAAAAATTGTTATAAAAATTGTCATATGATAGAAAATACTTCATAGTTGGTCCCATATAAATTTTATCGAAACCGGTTGAATACTTCATTGAAAATTAAAAATTTTTGAAACAATATGTATGATTTCGGAGAATGTTTACGTGGATGATATTATTACTCAGCCAAAGTGTTGACGTGAAGTCGGTTTTATTAATGCTCTGCATTCGATGATTATATCAAATACAGTCCACTTCAAAACCGTAAATTTTTGGTCGATCGGCGGATATTAGGTACAGTGCCTTTTGTATTATCGTAATTTCATTTATTTATTGTATTTATAATTTGATCATGCGTGGATAATTTTAATAGGTAACTCAACAGCCGTTTTCATAAAATTTATTTATTGTATTTATAATTTGATCATGCTTGCATAATTTTAATACATCAATAGCCGTTTTCATAAAATTTTGGTCGTATTATTTGTATTTTTATGTTGGCACTGTTGCATAGTATTGTTCAGGGTTCAGACACAACACAACCCTTCCCCGCCTGCGACCCAACTGCGACCGCATATTTTTAATTCTATATCTTAACTGATTGAAATAAGGTTTTATTTGAATAGGTTATTCTGGGATTCAGGATGAAATTGGGATACCTTTAGCCAACTTTGTAACCATATAGCGGATTATTCTGCTATAAAGTTGGCACCCGAAAGTCGTGCTAGAATCGCAATGTGTATCGAAAGGCCTATAAAGACGTTTGACAGAAAAAAACAGTTTTGTGTAGTCAATTAGATATTTGAATTGTCAAAATAAGACGATGACAATTTGTCAATTGATGTCTAAATGAATTTAATTATAAATAAATTATTTTATAAATAAATTGTTTTAAAAATAACTTAAATTTAGCTGGTTCCCATTAAATCAAAAGAAGAAGAACTAAATTTTTTCAATTCATCAATATAGATGTAAGAACCCATGCAAGAAGATTGTTTTTAGTTACAGGCAATTATTAAGAACCATCGCGAACCTTTCCACAGGTCGTAGACGATATATTTCGACCGGTATATTGACGACCAGCTGGTGTAGCGGTATTATACATTGCCTTCTATGCCGGAGGTCCTGGGTTCGAATCCCGGCGGCGGCGGATATTTGTGTGATGAACACAGATATTAGTCGTCCAGTCATGGATGTTTTATGTTTATTTAAGTTTATTCTAATAAAAAAATATGCATTTATTCAATATGTATGTTTATTTATTTCTTAAGTATATCAGTTATCTAGTATCTATAACACAAGTTCTTTAAGAAACTTAATTTGGGCTAGATAATGTTGTGTGAGTGTCAGAAATATTTATTATTTATTTTTATTTATTTCTGCCTGGAACACATCGATCATCTTCGAAACGATCATTTTTCGTGACAAATTGTATGTGAAGGGGAGGCTAGCTAGGTGAACTCAGAACTGGTCCTTCAGAGGTGGAAATTACACTGATCCAAACTTACACAGCTAGTTCATCAAATCTACGTTAAACGTCTTTCGAATAGGAAAAACCCTACCTAATTTAGTGTATGGTAGTATTTTTTTTGTTAAACTGAAACATTTTTTTTGTCAAAGGACATTAAACTTCTTAAACGAATTAAAGGCAAAACGGAAGGAGTTATCCAGCTGGAGCTCAATAAAAATAGTGATCCAGTGGCGTGGGTAAAAGCGTCTAAGTCTGTAAAACTAAAGGTAACTGATTTGATGCCAAATTATAACAATGATTGTGCCCAGAATAATGTTATTATACGTCATGCGCTCACTACTTACAATAAGTCACTTTTATTCAAAACAAAACAACAACTAACAGGAAAGTACAAGTATATATGGGTTAATGCTGTCGGAAAGATCCTCGTACGCAAAGAAGACAACAGCAAAATTAAGGTAATTAGATTTGAAGAAGACCTAAATCATATCTTATCTTAAACTACCTACACTCATTGTATAACATCTTTGTTTATATCATAGTCTTAAAAATGGCTTATTTAAATGATCACTGTGAATTATTTGATTGTCCTGACCTGAACGCTTATTTCTCATTAATACCATTAAAAAATAACTTTACTGTATTGCATGTTAATATAAGATCATTAACTAAAAATTACGCGCAGTTAATTTATCACATAAGTAACTATCAAAGTCTGGTAGATGCCATTGTCTTAACCGAAGTTAACATCTCAGATAATGTAAGCAACATGTTTAATTTAAAAGGCTATTCAATGCACAAACAGTTGAGAAAGAACCGCAAAGGTGGGGGCATTATATTATATATACGACAAAGTTACTCATTCACTCAAATAAAACATCACACTTTTCACGTTGAATGTCTAATAGGAAAAATTACAACACCTCACAATTTCTCCGTAACTATTTGTGCACTGTATAGGCCGCCTAAAAATAGTAAGCATCACTTCCTTAGATCTGAACTCCCACAGTTAATTTGTAAACACGGTTATGAAGATAATTTCATTTTGACCGGTGATATAAATATTGATCTAAAAAACAAAGATAGCATAACTGAGCGATACACGAATCTGCTGTCGGAAGGAGGTCTCCAGTGCGTTATCTCCGACTTTACAAGAGTTGAAATAGTTAAGGGACATTTAAGCAAAACTTGTATAGATCACTTTTTTGTTCGTAATTGCACGGGAGAACTGTATTCCGCAGCAGTCGGTACGCAACTCGCCGACCATCGTATGATCGTCACTACTCTGTCCGGCATACGCCATATACAGCGTGCTCCAAAAACAATAACCTGCATAAATAATTTAGTTTTAACTGATGAACTAAATAAAATAGATTGGAAATCAACTAACTCAATGATTTGTCCAAACAAAATTTATGATTTTATTTCTAATAAATTCAATGAGGCCTATAAGCTCTCAACATATACAAAAAAAATGTCTGCTGATTCTAAACGGAATTGTGAAAAATGGATAACTAATAAAATTGTAGAAAAATGTAATAAAATGGACAAATATTATATTCAATGCTTAAAAGATCCAACAAATAGAATACTTAGACTAGAATACAATAATATGAGAAATAAAACGCATAAACTAATAGAAAAATGTCGAAATAATTATATAGCTAATTCAATTATATCAAATAAAAATGATCCGAGAAAATGTTGGAAAATATTGAACGGGCTCATGGGTAAAATCACAAAGTCAATAGAAGATACAATACATAAAGCCTTTAGTAAATATAGTGAAAAACAAATAGTAAAAAATTTCACGCTCGAATTTCAAAATTCAGTAACCGAAATATTACCTCACTGTAATGACCATTTGCTAAATAAACAGAATTACTTATTTAATGAAAACAAATCCATACTCTTTAGAAAAGCAACTGATAGAGATGTGTTAAAAATAATCTCGTCATTAAACCCAAAAAAAGCTTCCGGGTGTGACAAAATACGTGCGTCAGACGTTAAAAAAATTGGAGATAAGATTGTTTATGCGATAAAAAATCTAATTAACACTAGCGTAAAATCTGGTATTTATCCGTCAAAACTCAAAAGTGGATTAGTCAGGCCCGTTTTCAAAAAAGGTAATAAAGATGACTATAAAAATTATCGACCTATAACCCTTCTCCCTATTATCAATAAGATAATTGAAAAATATATCGCAAAAGTAATCTATAATTACTATGAAAAGAATAACATCCTAACAACAACGCAATTCGGATTTCGGCCAAATCACAGTACCTCACTTCTTTTAGCAAATTTCACAGATACTGTCAATTCCCATCTCAATAACAAAAATCATGTTCTACTTCTATTTATTGATTACAGTAAGGCGTTTGATACTTTAAAACACGACCAACTTATTGAAAGACTTTCTGCTACAGGAATTCGAGGGCCACTATTAGAATGGTGTAAAGATTACCTTACTGATAGAGGATATAGAGTTCAAGTTGGCAATACCACAAGTGAGCAAGTAAATGTAAAAGTGGGCACGGCGCAGGGATCCGTACTCGGGCCTTTGCACTACCTAACATACGTCAATGACGCTAATAACGTTATAAATCATTGCCAGATTTATCAATTTGCCGACGACACATGCATCATCAGTGCTGATAAAGATTTAGATTCAGCCTTGGATAAACTACAAAAAGACTTCACGGCTTTAAGTATGTGGTCTCACGATGCAGGTTTAGTACTAAATGCGAGTAAAACACAACTAATTCACGCTCGCTCAGCTCATAACACACAAGGTTCTCATAGCGTAAAACTGATCGCTCACAATCATACTTGCTTGCATAAGTACAAAGGAACACAGTGTGTTGGTAGATGCAAAGAGATTGATCAAGTTAGAGAAGCAAAGTATCTAGGCTTGATTGTGGATGACAGATTTAGCTGGGAGCCGCATGTAGATATGATATGTGACAAGTTAAGAGCAATTTTAGCCAAAATGAATTTACTCAAATTCAAAGTCCCGCTCAAAACCCTAAGAAATATTTATATCGCTCTAGCAGATTCCATCATTTCATATGGTATTTCAAGTTATGGCCGCACATTTAAAACTCACCTAGATAAAATCTACAACATCCAGATTAGACTCCTCAAACTACTTATTCCTAAAAAAGTTAAAGAAAAGTATAAAGATAATTACCACGCCTTATTTCATCTGTGCGAAGTATTATCAGTACATGATAAGGTAGACTTAGCATTATTGTCATACCAATTTTTGCATTCACCAAAGTTTCTTATGCCTTCCCAGTTCAAGTTTAGAACAAGACATGCGTATAGGAATGATATGGATACAAGTTTTAAAACAAATAATTTTTACGGAAGGCGCACATGCAAATTCCTTATACCTAGACTGTACAAAAACCTTCCTATTGATCTTCGCAATACGCTTAATCAAAAGAACATCAAAAATGCTTTAAAAAACTACTATCTTCAAAATATCAAAAAACAATATAATATAATATAACAATATAACATAAATTCCCTCAAAAAATAAATTAATAAACATTTATAATAAAAAAAATACAAATTATCTGTTTTCGCACAATACTATTAAAAAAAAAAACATTTTATTAAAAATCACATATTCAACACATAATCACATATTCAAATCACATATTAATATTTTAACCTCATTTTTATCTTTTTACGTTATCAAAAAATTGGTCAGTGTATTGTTGTAAAATGGATCACGCTGTATATTAAAGTAGACAAAAAACCGATACCGGCGCTCGAGCGCTGTGATTGGCGCACGCGCCTTGTTGTTGACGCGATGTAAGCGAGCTGCGTTGATTTATTGCATACCCTTGTGTTTGTACTTGCGATGCGCTGTCGTCGGGTCGCAAGTCGCACGCACACATACGCAGTGCACGATTGTGATACCGCGTAGAAATGAATTTGTCTATCGTAAGTAGCTTAATTTTTTTGTACTTAATTTTACGATTGTGAACAACGAATGTAATGCCAAGTCAAACCCAATTGGGTTTTATGGCATTTTCAATTAGTCTATAAGTTAATGTTGTAATTATATTTGAATAAATAAAAAAAAAAAAAAAAAAAAAATCAACCGTAGCATCAAAGTGAACCTTTATTTTTATCAAAGTAAGCTTCTGTTATGGAGACTATACAGCGGAAGTAAGGGGGGTGTCCACTGAGACTAAGAAAAGTTCGTTTCCTAAACTGTCCCGGCTGGGAATCGAACCCAAGAACTCTCACGCCACAGAAGAACACTGCGCAACAGAGTCCTTAAGTTTAAAATTTTGGTAATATTCATTTTTTTATAAATCTTAGTATTTTCTCTCACTAATTTTCAACCGACTTCTAAAAGGAGGATGTTCTTAATTCGTGTGTTTGTTTTTTTAGTGTCTTTGTTACATGATTTTTTGGACAATAATTATGAAACGATATTAAATATTCTGTTACAGGATACTTCAGCGGTGGTCCCATATAAATTTCATCGAAATCGATTGAGTAGGTCATGAAAAATTAAATTTTTTTGAAAAACATATGTTGGTAATGGTACTGAGAACATTTACCTTGACGACCTTATACTTTAGCCAAAACTTTGACGTGAAGTCGGTTTTTTGATGCTCTGCATTCGTTAATTATTCATTATAATACAACACAATAAAATTTACAGCTACATTGAAAATAACTGATATCATGAATAGTGTTCCTAGGACCGAGATATCTCATGGATTTTGGAGATGCGAAATCTGTAAAGTTCAAAAGAAACCTGGCTCTGCTGTATTATAACCCACGTTTCCAGTGGATGCCAAGTGGTATATAAATAAGGCCATTTCATTATCATAAAGATATTTTGGCAAACCTTTGGCCACCACTGACTAAATTAAAAATACAAAATTAACTTCTCTTCTAGACGCTATATTCATAATTTTGTTCCTATTTAGGTATGTGTAATATGAGCTCTTTATTGGTGATTGACACCGCGTTTGACCTCATCTCACCTGATGGGAAATGAAGATGATGTCGAAGATGACAGCACACGGGTTTGATAGGACCTGTCACTTCATAAAATATTTCCGGAACAAATTACCAAAGGAGCGATGATATTAAGCGGCAGAAGAGTGGTCGCTATCCAGAAACACCTTTTACGACACCCTTTCATGACAAATTCTATTAACATCTCAAATTATATTATCGAATGTGTGGGAAGAGTTGTGTGGAGTTATTTAAACAGTTTGTAGATATTTATCTAATTCTTAGATGATAGCTGTTAAGTAATCTATTATATCTGTTCTTGTTTTATTTTATGTTACGGAAGAGCGGTGTCTCCCAACAAAAACATTTAGTATTTAAAGGGGTTCACTTGCCACGTATTTTATAAGGATTTTAGTAAAAAGTAAATAAAACATTTTTCACTTTAATTTTTAATTTTCAATCTTCTCAAGGGCATATGTTAGCTTTTGAAGTAAAATACTCAAGTGAACTTTTTAAATGATTTAACAATAAGAATATTTATTTCTGATTGCAGGTGCCTTAGTGAATAAAAGCAGTTCGTGAGGAAGATCTATGTTTATTAGAAGCATATTACAGTGGAGCAACTACACAAAATGTTTGCATTTGGAAACTATTTTACTGATTAAGATTTCGGAAAAAACAACAACGCCCCACAGTCTCTCAACATAAGCTACATTTTCGTCGGGAAAGCAGTCAGCCACAAATCCTGCCAACTAATTATTTATTTTGTAGGTTTAAAAATAAAAAAGCTAGTAGTCATTTTCAAATCTCCAGAAACCGAGGATTTAGGTTAGCTGGTAAGCCAAAGCATTTTGGATAATGATTTTTTTATACCTACACCAAATTAAAATCGTCAAAATGCATTGTCATGTCATTCGTTGGTCAATTTGTAAGCTTTTATAATAAAGTGCCTAATAAATATTAATTATTTAAGCTTAGTTAAAAGATATTGTAAAACAAATGTTATGTAAAAATGGTTTCTATGAAATGTCTGGGCCATTTTGTGGCTATAAGCTGTTATTTTTATTTTAAAGAAGATTCGGACAGATCGTATTTTCAATAATTGGTGGTAAATTCATTTCACTTTGTAAAAAATATTACTTATTGTACGTGTCTGTTTAAATACATACGAAAAAAAAATACTTTAATTTTCGCATTGCCAAAGTATTGGTTGAATACAGATCGACTCAATAAAAAAAATAATGAAAGATTTCATTATTACTTTATTGCAAATATTTCACAATTTTCAAAATAAAAATAACTTACACGAGATAAGCTTCATTAGCAAGTCATTAATAAGAGACTAGGTATAGAGGCATTCTCTTAGTTATAAGATTTTATCCTCTTTACTCAGAAGTATTTTATATAAAAGATATAATTATTTTTATTCCTGGGAACTTAAAATATGTAAAATTGTACCATTTCAGAAAGCTTTTTTTTTATTGTTTGAAATTGTATCATTGATATGTAATATAGCTAATATTCTTTATTAAATATTTTTCTTTATCTTTGTCGAGTAATTAATTATATCTATTTATAATTAATTACTCGACTGGTGTTAGCCTTTCTAAAACACAATGCTGTTCAAGTAGCAAAATTGTAACAAAAGGTTTTCTGATATACTTTGTTTAACCCTATAACAGCCTACAGCAGTTTAAACTTAACAGCAATATGTAACAGTTTGACCAGTCTTCATGAATCTTCAATAACTTTTTTTTCTTTAAATATTGTATATTGTTGTTATATATATATTATGTATTTATTTTTTGTTAAAGTATAGTACACAATAATTCTAACTAGGTAAATGTAATATGTTTTTATTAGGTACTTACTTTACCGCAAGAATAATGAATATGAATTAAACAAGGAGAATGGATAATGTAACAACATATTTAATTACAGTAATGCATGCTTAACATAGTAACAAAAATGCTTTTAAAATAACTTAGTGCTGTAATTAATATATTAGGAATGTCACAATGTTTTCATCGCATCACTTTTCTTATCACTTTTATTATTTCTTAAATAGGTTTAAGTAAAAATACCATGTGCTTCAATAAAATGTTTAAAATTATTGTTTTTTTGTAGTTCTTTTATCTATTTTTCCCCGTACCTGCTATTTATGGAATCTTTTATCGACCGTGAACATCACTAACTATCGATAATGAACACATCCCTAGTATTTTCCTAAAGTTGGCCATACTTTTTTATTAAAATACTAGCTGACCCGGCGAACTTTGTACCGCCTAACAGTCAATGAATGTCGTGTTACTTTTTAGCTGAAACAATGATACAAAATAATATATTTATATAGATAGAAACAAAAAAGTATTTTATTATGATGAATGATGATGAAAACATACATACAGAATGAGAATAAAAATAAAAAATAAAAAAATTAAGTACTTCAAATTCATGTCAGAAAAAAAATGATTGAAAACTATGTTGTGCAGATTAGAAAAAAAAACTCGGATTAATTCATTAATAGGATTTTTATTCAAGCACTTTTGGTAAACGACATACTTTGTTTTTTGGTCAGGCGCAAGAACAAATAAAGCGGATGGTTTGCCGACACGTGAGCACGCCACGTACAATTGACCATGAGAAAAACATGCATTTTCTAGATTGAGGCCACAAATAGTCAAGGATTGGCCCTATGATTTGTTGATCGTCATGGCGAAGGCAAGACGAATCGGGAATTGAATTCGTTTAAACTCAAAGGGCATATCCGTTGGGATCATCGGAATCCTTGGAATGAGAACTTCCTCATCTTTAAATTTTCCTTTAAGTATCGACGCGTGAATCACAATGCTCATCAGTTTTCTTATCACCAAACGCGTTCCATTACACAGTTTTGGTTGGTTTAAATTTCTAAGCATGATGACTACCGATACGTTTTAAATTGTGCGGTGGTAAACCAGGCACATTCAAGGAGTTTAAAAATTCAGTTAGATAATTAGTGGCTTCTTCTTCGTTTGTTACACGGTCGATAGATTTGAATGAGTACAGAGTACCTACGATTTGATTTTGAATTATAAAATTGAGGTCATCTACATCTTTATTTTTAGCGGCCAAAATTGCTCGCTCGCTTAACCATTTAGTATTTTTGTGGTTAGCAATGATATCCGGGAATACTTTGTTGATAAGCTCGTCTTTTGATGATACGAAATTACAAAAATTTTGAGGAAATTAAATCAAACCGCTCGATTTGTCAACAAGAACACGGCCATTACCGATAGTCAGCAATGAGAGGTTTTCAAACTGACATTTAAAACTATAAAAAAAATAGTTACTATATTTCATTTTAGATGGCGCCACATGCTTTTCTTACAAAAGTGCAATGTCAAATGTCTTTTCGTATAGAATTTTGACAGCTAGCTTTTTACCAACACCATCTTTTGAGAGAAAAAGATATGATTTTTTCTTTTTAAAATCAATCAGAAAACTCCTCATTGCTTCGAGAAATTATCAGCAGATAGATCGTTCAACAATGCAACTCTCATATTTACAGACAGTTGAAGTTTCTTTACATATCGCCACAGATTTGATGGTTTGAGGCAAGCGTTTATTTCGTCGGCAGCAGTAGATCTTGCAATGACTTATAGTGTTTGTCGGAAATGGCCAAATAATAAAATCATTGCACCACCAAAACATCTCGAGTCATTGCGCAGATCTTTTAATGTTCGGTCTAGTGCTTCTAATGCGCGTCTGTGCGCCATTGTGCATTCGTCCCATATGATGATTTTTGATGTTACTAAAACTTTGGCCATTGCGGATTGTTTCGAAATGTTACATGTCGGTTGTTCAGTAGTTTGAAGGTTTAATGGCAATTTCAACGCTGAGTGAGCCGTACGGCATCCATCTAACAATGTGGCCGCTATTCCAGAAGAAGCAATTGCTACCGCAATTTTGGATCTCGCACGTACACTGGCCAAAATCAATGACATGAGGAATGTCTTCCCAGCTCCACCGGGGACATCCAAAAAAAATAAGCCGCCATTTTCATCATCAATTGCATTAATCAGTGTATCATAGACTTCCCTCTGCTTAGGATTCAACAGAGGTACATTCATCGCTGCTCGATTCAAATCAATACTTGAACCATTTCTTCTTGCACTTCGAAGATTATTCCTCTGTTCATCTGTACGATAAGCTCGACGATTTCTCGTTTCTAACCTAGCCGTTTCACGGGCTGCCTCTCTTTGCTCTTGTGTTTGAGAAGCACGAATTAAGGCCCTTCTTTGCTCCATACTAACGCGGCACTGTTCTCGTGCAATTTCTCGTTCTCCATCAGATAATTGACTCGCAATATTCCGTTGCCTAATTTCATTACGGCTTCGCTGGGAAAGATTAGATCTTCTAGGACGCGGCATTGTAATTAAAATGTGCACTCGCATAAAACCACCAATTAATAAGTACTACCTTTTTTTTTTTTTATAAGTGACTAAACCCGCGTTTGACCTCAATCTCACCTGATGGTAAGTGACGATGAGGTCGAAGATGAAAGCACACGGGTTTAGGAAGGAACTGGCTCTTTATACAATATTGCCGGAACACATTACCGCCGGAGCGGTAACATTTGGCGGCAGACTTTGTATAAAGGGTGGTCGCTAGCCAGTCGGACCCAGAAGGGATCCTACCACCAAGCAATACCTATTAATTCCATGTCTATAATAAGAGTGCCTGAACTTTCGAGACATAGACAATAGCGTAAAGAGTATATAACCACTACGTATGAATAGCTTATCAAGAAAAATCATAGACTACCTATAAAAAGACATTTACACTTTTGTTAACCTGTAGATTTTTTTTTCCTTAATCTTAATATAACCTTTACCAACTGATTTTTTATTCCCTAAATTCCGTTCCTTTACGATGATTTTATGTTTTTGCTGTAGAATAAATCTTAGGTATTATTTTCAGGAATTAAAAATTAAACGTGATTATGACCTGAGATCATCAGTCTTAATCTGATAATAAAATATTATTGTCTATTATAAGGCAGCCCTATATATTTACTAAGAAGAGTTGTTTTTAAATGATGTCTAATAAATTTATAAAAAAAATCATACTTTATAAAAAAAATACTAATAATATTACGACGTCGTAGTATTATTAAATGTAATCAATAAAGTACCGCGTCATACGAGTAGTATCGCATTTTGTGTAGTGCATTTATCAACAACGACTATTATTGCCTGTAGGTATGCATAACTACTGAACTCAAAGTGTGATCTTGCAACCTAATATCGTTAACATGTCCTGTCGCGCGACAAGACATCTTGTAGTACTACGTCGCCATAGTATCGTTTGTGTGTAGTGCGTTCATCAACAACGACTATTCGTGAAACAAGTTAAGGTGCCATATGTTTACTTTTTTCTACTGACCGATACTAAAATAAAAATGCAGGTTATTCGTATTATATCAAAGTACGTAATATTTAAATTTGGCTGGTGCCTACAAAACAACCCTGTATTGTGTTAATGAACCGACCGCCGTGTACGGTGTTTTTGGTAGACATAACTATCCCGCATGACGAGAACTTCAAGAAAACCGAGACCGAAAAGCAACGCAAGTACTTGGGCCTTGCACACGAGGTGACCGAAATGTAAGAAGTTATGCTCACCGAAATCATTCAGGTATATTACAATATCCGCAAACGTTTTGACTCCAGCTACACTGCTTAGACGCCTCGAAAGGCTGGGGTTTGTCAGCGGTTCGCTTCCAGCAGAGTGGTATTGCTCAACACTGCCCGAATCGTTCACCGGTTTCCGTCTCTTTTGCCCTTGCCAATTGTCGGGTCATTCCGCTTGAGAAGGCGTGTTGCTTTGGGAATTACCATAAAAATAAAATCCCTTGACAATCACACCAACCACATAGTAACAAACTAAACAAAAATTGTGACATTTGAATCGGCATTGAGGTTCAGATTGAACTAAGTGTAAGATTCTTTTTATAATGTTACAAAAATATTTTAAAAATACTGTGGCCAAGACACCCTTAGCCATGAGTACTTGATCAATCTTGTTAGTTCTTGACTGGCAGTGAGAAAATCCTTTCCAGTGTACATTGCACGACGGACACAACCCTTATATACCTTCCCCCCATCCGTCTGCTGCCTGAGGTCTCACGGCGCAGATATCTCGCGCTATTTATGTACTCCTGTGTACATAAATAGTATAAATGTACAGGCGTGAAGTTCAATATGTTTTTATATTTTGTTATTAAACATTTAATGCCTTTACGTTATTATATTATGAGAAACCTGACTAAATTTGAAAGCTGTTTTTTATTTATAAGTAAGATGTTTTTTATTTTGATATGGGAAATTTACTTCACTGAGTTGAAATAATGTTCGTATTTACGAAAAATAAACGTTTTACAAAATATCAGACAGCTATTTTTCTTAGAATAAAATGCAGAATTTTTTTACTTTACTTTATTTTTGTTAGATTTCTTGACAAAACTCATCAAAACGTAGTTATATATGTATAGGACTGTTTACTCAGTTTAAAATGTTTTTATCATACAAAGGGCGGTGCAGTAATTGATGCCAAAAATAAAAAAAATCCATAATAAATTCATTTACTATGATAAAGGTGCATACATTATTAGTAATACAAACGATATTTTGTGACAGAAGTTTAATACGGCATCCTAAGACTCGTGGCAGCTAACCTAACCACGGACATATCTTTATTTCTTTCTAACAAGCGTACATTTGACATGAGTGAAAGACTCGAAGTCAAATTCTTCCTTTCCTTTTTTTGGTTTGATTTTCTTTTTACGCTATGTTGTCAGCTTGGTGAAATGCAGTCGCCATTTTACTTAGACGCGTTTGCGTCAGTGTTTTTTTTTTTTTTTTTTTTATAAGTTACTAAACCCGCGTTTGACCTCAATCTCACCTGATGGTAAGTGACGATGAGGTCGAAGATGAAAGCACACGGGTTTAGGAAGGAACTGGCTCTTTATACAATATTGCCGGAACACATTACCGCCGGAGCGGTAATATTTGGCGGCAGACTTTATATAAAGGGTGGTCGCTAGCCAGGCGGACCCAGAAGGGATCCTACCACCAAGTGTGTTTTGTTTGTTTACTTTCAGGTAAAGTGCAAAATATTCGGGATTTTTTAGAGATTTCACTATGAAATGCTTTAATAAATATCAATTTTATAAGTTTGATTTTAATTATCGTGTACAATATGCATAAGTGTTCGATTTTAGTTTGTGGCGCTAAAAAGTCGCAAAACATAAGTTTACACCAGTAAGTTATCTCAAATTCTTATGTTTTGTAATTATTTGCTTATATCATCATCTGGTTTACTGTAACAAGTACCTTTAAGCGATAATAATTGAGTAATAGTGAATGTTTAGAAGGTTTTAAATTTATTACCTTGCTTCCTAGTTACCAAGTGTAAACATAGTGATGGGCATCCGTAAACCGTCTTTTTTATCGATATTTTTCAGTTTTCCCACTAATTTAAATATGCGGCGAAGGTGGATAAACGCAATTGGATTAGAAAATATAAGCCCACGTCATAGGAAGAATCTATTTATATGTTCATTTCATTTTGAGGATGATAACATCAATAGAACACTTGGAGTCATCAGGCTAAAAGATGATGCAGTGCCCTCACTTTACTTATCAGTAAGTGTTTTGTAGAGAATTGTTACTTTGTACCTTTTATAATTTATATAATTTAAAATCTTTAAAAATTTACATAGTCATCGAAGGATATAACTTTTGCATGATGATAATTAAAAGAAAATTTAATTTTTGGAGAATTGCTATTTATTAATACAAACTTTGTATTCATTTTCAGTCAGTTCACAGAAAAGAATCCCACACTCAGCACTCACTGAAGTAAGTGAAATAAACTTCAAGTTTTCATGTGACATTCCGCAACAGCAACATTCTTTCATTCCATTTTTTTTCAACCATTTTTTTCCATTACAGTTGACAGACTTGAAAAACCAGGTCATACCACAAAGTTCTGACCAACAAGAACCAAAACTAAATTCAAGTCACGATAAGGTTGGTTTTACAATATAACATAAGTAGTTATTGATTCTAACTTTTTTTAGTAGTAGAATGAGTGAAAGATAGCGTGAACTGTTTGTGCATAATTTCCTGAGGATACCAGGCGTTTCTAACTTGTGTTTATTAAATAAAATATTTTTCTTTTAATATTTTCAGGCTTATCAAAATGAAATCAAAATTGTCAAGTTAGAAAAATTATGTGACAGCTTAATAAAAAAAATAAAAATCTGAAACTTCAAGTATATCGAAAAAATAAGAAAATAGCAGAACAAAAAGATGTCATGGAGAAATTAAAAGCTGAAAAGTTAATAACAAACGAAGAGTGCAACATGTTGAAAGAATGTGCTGGACCGCACTAAAATTAAATTAAGGGTGTCCTGCGCAAGGTTTCTAATTTAATTTAAGCTGTTATTAAAATATTTTTTTTAGGAAAATTTGAATCAAATTAACAGCTTAAATAAATAAAATTATTATGAATACTATAAAAAGAAAATATGTCATAGAGTAACTATTGTCAGATATGAAATGGAATGAACGGTCATAATAATGCTTGGTTCTAGGTATCCCTTTTAAACATCTTTCTAATAAATATTTGATTATCAAGTTGCGAATAAATTTATGCATGAAATATGTTAAAATATAATTATTATTGCCAGAAACGTGATCTAATAAAAACACAAAAAAATACTTCAACTTAAGTAATCTTCTTAAAATCTTCTTCGCAAAAAATTTGTATAGCGGGCGACGTTTCGTTACGGCGTATGAAAATTCTACCATACCTGGACCAAACAAACTGGTACTCTTTTTGTTTCCTTTCTTTTTAATGAATAACAATTTTGAATAACCACTAAATAAAATCAGAATAAGCAGAATTCCTTCAGCAGTTTTTGTTTAAGAAGCGCTAGAACTTTTATTTTTGTGTTTTCATAATTTTGTTGCCACACTTTGGAACCTCGTCGTGTAAAAAAAAAGTAAGGAGACGTAAGTGGCCAACTTCTCAAAAAATTGCCTCATTTCAAAGCGATATAACATTTACTATTTGATTAAAAAATATAAAAGATACTGATAATTTAATGTGTTAAGAGCTATTTTTCGGCAATTACCTTTAATTGGATAGAGTTATCGTAGTTTGCGATTTTACAAAAATAATGTAACCTTATAATGAAGTCACTACTCAATGAGAGATATTGGCTATTTTAGATAGAAAATGAGGGAATTTCCTAAAAAAAAAACATTTTTTCTAAGCAGTCACTAGTTCCTTTACCTGTCAATACTGGGTTATCCATTAAGTATATGTACACAATGACTACGAAAACTTTATCGATATCGATATGTAATTTTAATTAGGGCTCAACTCTTCAGCAGCCATTTTATAGCAACTGTCAAGTGTTTCATGGTTTTCATTCTAAGGGCATCTCCTGTCTATTACTACCTACCATGAACCTAACAGCAGCAGGGCTAGCATGCTCACATCGATAAATACTCGAATCGACAAAACAAATATTATTTTGTTATTTTATCCTATTATGTAAGTTAATATGCGCACCATAATAGATAGAATTACTTGATATGATACCATGATTAAGACCACGAAACCAAATATGTCATAATCCCAATAAATAACAAACACTAAATACCATATTCTAAGAAAATATCGATAAAAGGCCCGATTTATCGTTGTCGACGGTAGCATGCTAGCCCCGCTGGAAATAATCTTTCGTGAACGCACTGTATACTTAAACCATTGTCAATAAATGCATATTAAAAAAAAATGAGACAGTATTCCTCTGTCAGTAAAAATGACTTGTTCAGCAAAATGTATCTCAAAACAACCCTAAATTATTGTTTCAAAAATGTAACTCCCGGAGGAATTCTGGTGATGAACATCATGGCTTCTTCTGTTTTATTTCCTGTCGGGTGACTGTGAGTAGCTGCTTATTGACGAGATTATTGATTTCACTAGCTGAGATTTCCCTCTATAACACGTTAAGCTATAAGTAGAAATCATTTTGGAGCCATTGACTGTTTACTATGGAACAGTTAGTAGAATATTAAGAGTGCTTCTGTGAGTATTTTGATAAACCATTTTTATTTGTAGCAGTCTTGATTGAGGTTGTCCCATTCAATTCAATTTACAACCATATTTTCACTTTGGTTTACAGTCCAAAAAAGTTCTGTGCAGAATAGCCCTACCGCCCCTGGGTAATTGCTTCATGTTTCGTGTGCATAGTGACCACCCTTCATATAAAGGCTGCCATCATATACCTCCATTTCGACGGATATGTGTTCCGGCAATTTTCATGAAGAGTTAGTGTCTTCCTCAACTCGTGAGCTGTCATTTTTGATAATAAATCCTTGTTCATACAAAAACATTATAATATTGTACAATTATACAGAGTGACCTGCACATGACCCGCCATAGTTATGGAGCGTGTAGATGGAATCATTTGCAAGTATTTAAAGCCTACTTTCTATGGGTTAAGTCTTATAGTTTTAGAGATAAGCGTAATTTTGTACTTTTTTGAAAATTTTCCTAAATTTTTCCTTTAGACCCGCTTAACTTTTGTCTTATCTTGTCAACTTATACGTACGTGTGCTTAAGTTACATCGATTTTTATGATTTTTATGTAAAAACGATCGGAAATAAATTCTCAGAAAAAAGATATTGCCTTTGGAAAATCACGAACTGGGAAAAAAATATCGGAACACTAAACTTTCAACGCATTTAAAAAAAACTGGCTGCGTTTTGTAAATTTATTATGCATTTCAAAAAATTTTTAGGTCATAAACTTTCCAAAAATACCAAATTTAAAACAAACACGAATTCATTTTAATGTTGAAGTCTCTTAAGTGAATAACGAGACTCGTTTTCCAAATGTTTTATTGCCCGTTGCACAGAAAAGGTACATTTATGTAAAGGTTAAGAAATGGGCTGTAATGTTTTGTCTTTTTTACGCTAAGCTAAACCCTTTGGTACTCTTCTAGGATTATTTATTTTGAAATAAAAGGACTCAATAAAAGGAATCTTCAGTATTTGAGGTCTAAACCGTGCTGACGTGCTCTGTTTTCTGTCACCCTCAGGTACTTTTTTTCGTTGCACATTTATTTGAAACTGGCAGCGTTATGTCAATTTATTTTGCTTTAAAAAACTTCTTTAGTTCAAAACCTTTCCAAAAATACAAATTATAAAACAAAAAACGTTTTAAGGCTAAAATCTCTAGGTGATTAACGAAACTTTAGATTCTGCTGCAAAAATTCTCAAAATCTGCTCGTCGATGTCAACAGGTAATTAACTATTACTAGTTCGTAGTTCCCAGTTGTAAGGACTTCCTGTTTTTCTTAATCGACGGCAGGTTGTACTACGGTTAGGCAAGCGTCTATTTGCGAATCGCTCCTGATAAAGACGCCTTGCTTCACGAGCTGTTGTGAGGTCTTTGGTGTCTGGTTTAAAAAAAAACTATTTACTACCGAAGCACTTTCTTTAATTCAGAAAACACTTTTACACTTTTCTACACAAAGGTGTCCCAAAATCTGACCAACTTAAGAGTAGTAGTTGTCGCAAGCTCCAAAGTCTCACTGACTGGATTAAAGGTTTTAATTAAAGAGCTCAATATGCAACTTGACAAAATAATATCATGGAAAGTTTATAGTGAGCTAAACATGCTTACTCAACTTAGGGCCATACTATGCTAGATTATAACAGCTTACACACGTTAAAAATAAAGCGAAGTTCAAAAAAGAAAGAAAGAATTATTCAAAATAATATATGAGCTTGACTTTGGGAACACCTTAACAAAATTTGATTAAAAAATTAAAATACATTATAAAAACACAAAAACATATAAGTTTGTAAAATTTAAACAGCAGTTAAGAATGTAAAAAAATCTAATTAAGTCAAAGTTAAAATAAAATGTTACATTATAAATATTATATTTTATTTATTTATACAAACATACATACATAACTTCACGCATGTATCCCTAATGGGGTAGGCAGAACACCAGAAACTTTTACAGTACCCGGGAAGAGAAGCAGCTGGCATATTCCATGTTTTTCTTTCGCTCCCAGTCCAGCATGGAAGCAATTTATTTATGTATTTTTTATTAGTGATGAAATAAGAATTTTAAATGACGGGTGTTCGGAAAAACGCTATGTTGCATCGTTGCACATCGCATTAATGGCACACACGCAACTGGAAGGGATTTGATATCAATGATTATTTAATGCATTTAAAAAAATTGATTTATAGATTAAATAAAAAGAAAATTGTTATTATAAAAGATCTGCTTTTTATTTATGTATTTATTTTTATTACCGTTTGATAAACTTTCAATAAATTAATGAGTATTAAAATTCGCAAAAAATACTGAACAAAAAATGTAAAAAGAGGACAAGAAATAGAGAATTTTAATATGAATTTAGGTCCAGAAAGCAGTGATTCCAAAACAGATATCGAGTAGTCAGAGATCTGACGATAATGAAAGTGAGGACTCTCGGGATGACGATGATTCTCCTGAATTTTTTTTATTTTCTTTGTAAGGTACACGGAAACGGACTTAAGGTCCCTTCATCCCAAAACAGCACTGTTTCCGATGAATACAATAATAAATTTAGGTGTTTTTGTCTCAACTACGGGTCCCAATCCTACTTGAAGATCAAAAGTGTTAATGCCGAATGGTATTCTACCATTTGTTTACCCAGGGTGCTGGAAAAAGTTCACCAAAGACGACTAAAAAGCTGCGATACATCATCTTAATTGTTACCGCGTGTTGTAGTTTTTATGGTTCCATAAATAATTTGTATTGGTATCACTGTAGATGGATGGGTAATTTGTTTCCTAAATAAATGAAAAATGTGATAAATAAATTAAATTCATTAATTTAAGAATAATTGAGCATTTTAAATGCAAAAACCTTAAAACATTATTAATTTGTTTCCTACCTTATCTTCTGGGCTTATGGCATCGCTGCGGCGAGTCCGGCGTAGAAAGGGTTGTAATTCGTTGATGAGGTTACGTGCTAGGGCCTTTGATAACCTATAGGTTTTTATTAATTCCCTATTGGTTGTATCAAAGGACTTCTCTCTTGATGATACCCAATTACGGGTATGACTACGACGGTCTCTGGTTCGGGCAATGTTTCGAAGCTGCGCCCTCAACATCATATCCCAAGCTAAATATGAGCTCATTATTTCTGCAAGAATAAAATTCGTAAGAACGTATGAGTATGACTCTAAAAAAACTGAAATGTAGGTAAAATAAAAAAAAAAACAATTGTAAAACAATGGAAATACAATGAATTTTAACTCACCAAAAAGTATTAGTCCACAATCAACACCTGAAAAGGAATTTAAATGAAACCAACGAAGTACAACGAAGTATCACAACTTAATCACAATATTCGGAAAAGCTTCTCATTCACTGCCGATGCAAAACCGCAACTTTTGACATTTCAACCAACGCTGAACCGTAGCGTTTCGACCGCACTAATTGTCAAAAACTCATCAGAATCAAAGCTGAACCACTAACGAAATCAAAGCTGAACCGCTAACGTAACGATACGTGTACTTCATCAGAATACGACAACCAAACCGTTTCGGCCCCGTAACCAATGCGTTACAGCTTGGTTTAGACAAATTGTTAGTTGAGTACCAAAAGTAGTAACCATTGCGTTTCAGATCCGTTTCGGCTTAAAATAAAATAGCAGAATTGGGGGGCTGATATACTTAAGAAATATATAAACATACATATTGAATAAATACATATTTTTATTAGAGTAAACTTATATAAATTAATATATGTGTTCATCACACAAATATCCGCCGCCCCGCCGGGATTCGAACCCCTCCCGTCTGGCATAGAAGGCAATGTATGTTACCACTACACCAGCTGGTCGTCGTTTTGAGGTGCGTAAAGCGTAAAATGTACATTAATTATTTAGAACTGCTTGCTGCGTTTAAAGCTTTTAAAATATTTGCAAAAAACTATAATAAGAGTCAAATATTACTTAAAATAGACAATTCCAATGCCGTTTTCAATTCAAATTCAATTCAAATTCAAATCACATTGGAGGTGTCCAATTGCCTTACCTCACTAGAATAACAAGAGAAAGGACTTTAACCACAATGTATAGGGCATTGGGCTTGCATATGGACATGAAGATATTGAAGCATTGTTCATTGTTTAGAGATAGTTAAAGCAAGTATTTCATGTATTTGAAGGAGATTTAGTAGCCAGTTAGCTTAAAATAATCAATAAAATATTTTTATGAATCACTTACTGTACAATAACACAATCATTTTCTTACGTTATTATTACTCTATCTATCGTTTGAAGCGGGGTCTAAGTCCGAGGGCAAGCCATGGTCGTGGAGTTGAGATCTATTACAGTCCATTTTCAGAGGTCGTCGATAAAAGTAAAACCAAAAACACTCAAAAGAACGTAAAAGCACCGGCACCAACAACACACGCGAAATGCGAATGATGATATACATTGACACTGATGCTGCTACCTATACGAAAATATGAATTGAGATATTTTCTACTAAAAGTTTTATTTAGGTTTACAGCGTTGATTTTAATATTCGTATTAACTGTTTCAATATTTCAAATCAATCTATACATATTTAAACTATTACAAAGGCTCCTAAATTAATAAAACTCTCTTTTGTATTTATTCGCACAGCTCCACCTGTGTCATATTTTAAAGTTTTTTTCTATTGTAAACTAACTGCAGCCGTGATTGGTGATGTCGCAACACAAATCTCTGAGCAAAGTCAATTAAATACCTGATAATATCGGTTTTTCAAATAATGTAGCTGGCTACTCCCAAATCATTTTTTTTATTCATAATACTTAATTTCTTTTTTTTTTATTAAATGCATTCTTATGCTCATGTTTGTATAAAGGAGTTAACTTAGCCCATTTTGGTTGTCCTTATTTGGCAGTGGTGCGAATCGCGAGAATTATTTTTTTTACTCTTCATATATCCGGTCTAAGGATAATATGATTGCCGATGCTGAATCCAGAAGTATTCACAAAGACATTTAATGGGAA
Source organism: Stenoptilia bipunctidactyla (assembly GCA_944452665.1). Taxonomy (NCBI): domain Eukaryota; kingdom Metazoa; phylum Arthropoda; class Insecta; order Lepidoptera; family Pterophoridae; genus Stenoptilia; species Stenoptilia bipunctidactyla. The sequence goes on along the minus strand of OX101724.1, from coordinate 188,500 downwards.
TTAAGTGAACAGGCTTTAAAATTGATTACACTCAGTTCGATTCCCCTAATATAGACTTAATTGCTAGCCGCGTAAATATGAAGTGCTCACTATAATGATCATTGCATATAGACCCTGATGCATATGCTATAAATGCATTTACTATTAGACCACATTCTATTTTTATTCCTTCTCACCTTTTGCAATTATACTAAAATGTTTAAAGAAAATAATTGCTGATCAAGCTACGGGTATAATTATAGTCCTTCATTGAGAGAGCCAGCCATGGTAATCACTATTTCAACGATTACTCGCACCGAAATGAATTAGGTATAGGCATATACATGATAACGGCTTGGAAATGTATACAGCAAGTGTGCCTACGGTTCTCTCGTTCCTTTCAAAAATATTCCGTAATGGATCTCAATATGGGTCACGCAATAGCTATAGAGCTGTTTTATCCTTGATTTTAGGTAACGAAGTAACAAATGATGGTAACATCAAAAGATTTTTCAAAGTTGTATTCAGACTGAGGCCTCCTCGTCGTAAGTACGATGTTATCTGGGATACCATAGTTGTTTTAGATACCTTATCAACTGGTATCCTATAGACACGTTAAGTTTAGAAAAATTGCCTTAAAAGTCAGTCACGTTAATAGTAATAACAACTGCCCACTGAGTAGAAAATATATCGAAAATTGATGTATTAATTTTAGAGCCATCAGAATTACATATCAAAATAAAAATTCCGGATTTAATTAAAACATCAAATAATATAAAAATCAAGTTATACCCACAAAGCAGATACATAGTAGAGCTGCTGTAAGCAAAGTTGCACAGCTTCAATTTGAGTTGTCCTGACGTCTCAGCCTTTAGTTCAAGCTATTCCTCGCTAGAGGCACTGGCGTCAGTTCGTCGCTGACTTCTGTGAAGTATGTACACGCGTAGATATTTAAAAAAAATTAAATCCTTCATTGTTTCTCGATGTAAAATTTAGTTTTCTATACTTTTATGAAGGAATTACATTGACAATCCAAATAAAATTAACTTACCACGAAGATAGTTTCATTCATAATAATTTTTTACAAATTGTTTGTTTTCAAATTATTTGTGTCCAAAATTCCAGATTGTTATTTGTTGCCTAGGTGATTTTTATGCCGCGAAAAAAGGTTGCGCTATCTAGCGTCAAGTAGAAAAACTTTTATTTCGCGGTTTTTTCTGACAGATTTGGAACGTATGAAATTTCGTTAAAAAACTAGAGCCACCTAATAAAGCATAGCTGAACTTTTTTGATGATCATGTGAATATTTTAACCTTATGTTTCAACCGGTTTTTACTACTCGCTACTAGGTGACTAATGCCATCGCCTGTTTGGCTATGATTGGCCATAACCCACCGCTTACCCCTCCCGCACCCCGCGCGTAGGCTTCACTTGAGTCCCTAGAGAAAACTGGATAGGGCAGCTCCTCTATATATTTCCTCCGTGGTTATACCTATATCCTTACTTAAAGAAAGCTAAAGAATTGCGCGGTTCTCATAAAAACCTTATAATAAATAAGCTTCAGAAAACCACTTAGTATAGGTAGTGGACAAACAATAGCTCGATGGATAAAGGCAACTCTTGCAGATTGCGGCGTAGATATATCAAATTTTTAACACAAGTTCTTGATGAAACTTAGCTTTAGCTAGAAAATTTGATGTTGAAAACTATAGTACCAATTGACGTGTAATGTTACCTAGTTACAGTTTACGAGTCAAAAAGAATTGCCGAACTGGCGAACTTAAAATCGCTGTAACTCGGTGATGGTGAATTCTAGCGAAAAACTTGAAATGACATAAACTGTTTCTAATCGTGGCCACCATCCAAATAAGTAATAAAAAAGCAGTGTTGACTGCAATGTTTTTTTTTTCGTGAAATTCTTCTGTCCCAGTTTTCGGTGCTATTGTAGTGTTTGGGTCCGGACACTTAGTCGTTTTCTTTTGATAATTTTGATTTCCCTATTAGCCGTGTATTTTTTGTGCCATCGTTTTGTAGTCGTTTAGCTTTACATTTTTTGTTATTAGAGGTTTGTTTGTGGGATCGCTGGTTTTCGAGGAAATCGAGTGGAAAGGTGACAACCGGCAAACTTAAAATCGCTGTAACTCGGTGATGGTGAGTTCTAGTGAAAAACTTGAAATGACATAAACTGTTTTTAATCGTGGCCACCATCCAAATATGTAATAAAAAAGCCGGGTAAACGGCGATGTTTTTTTTCGGATATCAAATGGAGGTAACTCGAAAACGGTGCGGCCTAGGAAAAAAGTTATAATTACTTTACTTGTTCCTCAATATGCCTGTAATCCAACGGAGAAATAAAAAAAGAGGTTACAGGAGGTAGAAATTTTTTATGAAAAAAAATTGTCTTTTTTTCATAGTGCCTCTAAGGATACACCCCCTTACTGTTCTCACAAAACTGTAGCATTCCGAAGCAGTTTTTCTTATAACGCCACTAAGTGCTGGAATATTTAACATTCCAACACCGTTCAGATTGCTCATAAATAGAATAAATTTTAAAAATAAATATCGGACTTATTTACTTTCGCAGCAAAAACTGCTATTTCTTTAATTGTGGCGATATTCTTAAATAAGAAATAAAACTTATAAATTAAACTTACCCATCTTCTATCTTTATATTTATTTTATTATATCTAGTATCATATATTTACATTTATTCAATTTTAATATTTACTTATCTATCTATTCACTAATCTAACATCACAGAAATTCTTTCATAGCAACAAACAAACACACACACTCAAAGTCACACAAACTTCACGTAGAAGCTGACACATCGACTGTCGTAGTCGATGTGCAATGCGCGTAACGTCACAGGACGCTCGGGAGCTGACGGAAGATCAGTGTTGCATTATTGGCAACATCACAGCTGAGTCAGTGCCCTTTCGCTAGTTCTGCACGTTTGCACTATGAGGCACAAAGCCCATTTTTATAAATTGTATGCCTACATGTAGCATTTAAAATTTCTTCTGTGTGTAAACTTTATGTTTTATTGTCATGTTTCGTGTATTTGTTAACCTTTTTAATTCTTAAATTATTATTATGTAGGTACTAATGTTTGTATATATCAATATCTGTATAAATGTGTCTTTTTGTATTGATGTGCAGAAATATCGAATAAAGTTTATGTCTATGTCTATGTCTAGATACCTACCAAACTCTGGAATAACTTTCTATTCCAAAATATTAAAAATACTAAGTTTTTTGTTCAAATCGGTGAATAAGCCCGAATTTGACCTCATTCTCACCTGATGGTAAATAAATGAGGTCGAATACCAAAGCCAAGCCAGTTCTATCATAAACCCGTTTTCGCCTCTAGAACTGACTCTTTATAAAAAAAATTCAGGACGCGTCACCGCTGCTGGCAGTAGTGATATTTGACGGCAAATTTCAGTCAGCCGCATAAAGTAACTTTTATAGGTTGAGATAGAGATATCAGCTAAAACGGAGCTCTAGCGCCATCTAGAACTTAGTGACGGAAACTTTTACTAGAACCAGTCGGGAACTTTCCCTGTATTTTTCTTTAAGAATATTTAAGACTCCTCCAATATATATATAATCATGATTATATGAAATATGTATATATCAGAAAATCGTTATCACGATCAAAATTCCAATAAACATGCAAATGTCGAATTCCAGCGTTGTTTCCGAATACCAGTAGAATTGCGGGTCAAAATTAAAAAAGGGAGCGTCAGAGTCCAAATGGTGGCCGGGTTATGGGTAAAAGGAATCCAAGAAAAAAGCAATATAAACAACATTCGAAAATATACTCAGGCCATTGCCCTAACAGCTTGCAGCAGTGTCCATATCGCGGAAGCTCTGATTCAAATATTTTCTGTATTTGGCCTATCAAATAAAATAACTACAGATTCATATACCAAATTTGAGAACGATGTTATTAAAGAATTGTGTGCACTCCATAACATAGAAATACACTTCACAACACCATATAATCCTAATTATAACTCCCCCATAGAAAGGTTTCATTCCACAATTGGCAAAATAATTAGAATCAAAAGAATGACTAACAAAGAAGACCCCATTCAAAACATAATGAAAATATTAAAGAATGAAATAATAGCCTACAATAACTCCATCCACTCTGCTACAAATTACACTCCACACGAATTACTTTTCGGTCATACTTCATCCAGAAATCCACTTGAACTGTATTACCCAAAAGAATTCTACGAAGACTTACATTATTACACATTATAATGACATTATTAAGCATAAGATGAACGCGGAAGCCGTACAGGAATGCATTTCAGCGCATTTATCAAAAATAAAGATCAGATCATTTGTAGGAGAAACCAGCATGCAGAAGAAATCACCTTCAAGGTAGGTGAAACTGTTTATAAGCAGGTTGCCAAAACGGCGCGAAATGATAAAACTAAGCCGGTATTTAAAGGTCCGTATAAAATTATACATTTACACCCCAACAGTGTCGCTGAAATAATAGGTACTCATCCTAATTCTAAATCGATTCGAGTACAGTTCGAATTGCTACGAAGACCTCACCTTGTTCCAGATTTGTCATCTCAGGAGCCATCCTGCTCTGCGCCAAGGCAGCCCTAATCCTAGACTCTATCGACAACACCAACGGTATAGAACTACTTAAACAAGGCGAAATACGTAGACATGTGGACTCCTTTAGCCTAGCATGTGTCTATAAAGTAACTTATCTTCGAGATACAACTTTTAGTATCACTAACTTATATGCAAGCACTAAACGAGCAGAGGCAAATACACCATCCGGTGATATACACAAAACTTATAAAGACCAAATTGAACATAACTTAAGTTTAATAAATAAAAAGTTATCTTTCCTTGCGCCGCCAACCAGACGTAAACGTGGTTTAATTAAGGGTTTAGGTTCAATAGTAAAATCAATAACAGGAAATTTAGATAACGAGGACGCCCTAAAAATAGAAAGTGAAATTAATACTTTAAAATCTAGCTTACAAAACCTACAAACGCCATTAAAGAAAACTATTTCTTTAGCACATAACGCTATTAAGGAGTTTAGTTCTCAATTAGAGAGAATTAATGATAATCAAAGAAAACTATTATTTAACCTTTTAAGAGCTACAAATTCGTCAAATTTAGTTAGTAATCATTTACAGTTTTTAGATATTTACGTACAAATAGATTTTAGTTTACAAATTATTTTAGATAAGCTCTCACTATTAGAAGATGCTATTAGTTTTTCTAAATTAGGAACTATGCATCCCAGTATAATAAGTCCACAAAATTTAATTTTACAAATGTTAAATATTAGTAGTAAGTTACAATATAAACCAGTAGCGGAAATAGACATAAGAAATACACATAAGATTGAACGGTCAATAGAGGTAAAAGCGTATAGTACTGAGCACTCACTTACCTTTATTTTAGAAATCCCTGTAGTCACCCCTAATATTTATGATTTTATTCACCTCTACTCCATCCCTAATAAGCAAAATAAATCTATGATTCCCAAATCCAAATACCTTGCACTCGGAAGCAAAGAGTTCGCTTACCTGGAAGAGGACTGTCGCAGCATCTCCGATGATACACGTCTCTGTAAACTACCAAATCTAAGAAGAAGCCATCTTACCGAAGATTGCATCATCAAAGTGAACAGAACCTTGCATACACACACCAAAACATTATGTATAAATGATATCATACCTCTCCCAAAAGCTAACTATATCAACAATGAAATAACGAAGTACGAGATCAAAATTGAAGATATTCGACTCAACAGCATCCATGAGCTGATAAATCAAGCCAAAGAAATACAGATGGAAGAACAGGACTTCAGTTTCCCCATAGCAGTTACAATACCAAGTCTATCGAGTGTGACCATATAAATTGCTGCTGCGGTCGCCTTCATCGCCTGGAAGCAGCGGTCAAAGAAGAAGATACCATCCCAACCTGATGTCAACAAGGACGTTGAAAGAAGCTGCGGGTCGCGCTTCTCTCTTAAGGTCGGAGGAGTTACGCGGACATAACGCGCGTAGTCAGCAGGTTCCCACACTTGCAGCAGACAGAAGCATTCTATTACTGCTGCATTGTCATTTTTAGTCGATATCATGTTTTTATATTTGTAATATTTTAGTTCAGTCTTGTTTATGTCTTTGAATTGTAACTATATTTATTTTATTTTTATTTTTTATTTATTTAAGTTTTATTAAGTAAATTGTTTTTTAAAAGTCTTACTCCGACGGCCTGAATATAACTCGGATCCGAATGTTATTCCAACATTTGTGGCACGAGATTTGGAAAAACTGCCGCCGGTCACTTTTGACCATTTGATGCGACCAAATTACTTAAAGATCTTACACTATTAAAGTCTGAGGTACTTAATATTAAATCCAACTACGCAACGTCTACAAAATTACAAGAATTAAAAATGGAAATACAAAATGTAAGGTATTCATCGATTCCGTTTTCTAACGAAATGAACGTAAATTCGAAACGAGGTGCTTACAGGGACAGTAGACCTATTTGCCTATCATACTTTGAAGATTCTTTTTTAAGTGAGATTACGAATAAATCAGATCAGGCATTGTCACTAAATATTGTTATTTCAAACATAGGCGTAATGTCACCACCGCCGCCGCCGCCGTCTGCTCCGACGCGAGGCGAGTACTGACCAAACCGGTTTAAAACAATGTGCAGTACAGGTGGCCTTAACTGATAATTGTAACGGAAATAAATGCAGATACTTTGAACACGGAAGAGCAGGATGGGACTTGGATAACGGTTGAGAAACGTAAATCGAAGTCAAAAAATCGTTGTATTGGAAATATCGGTAGTGAAAGTCAATGTAATTTAAAATTTAAGGCAGCCGAGAAAAAGATACCTATATTTATTACCAACATGCACAAAGATACAAATGAACTGGATATCGCAAATTACATCTTAAATAAAACAGCGGAAACGGTATTTTGAGAAAAGATTTCCATGAAAAACAAGTGAATCATGATGCCTATAAGTTCTTTGTTTCTTCAAACAAGCTGCCAATATTTATGGATAACAATCTTTGGACTCAAGGTATTGTCTTCAGGCGTTTTGTGCATTTTAAACATGTAAATAGAAACAGAGTACCCTCTGATAACGGCTTTCATAATAAATTTAATGGATAAGTTACCTACTGCAAGTACAAGTACCTTTGTAAGTTTCAACTGCAAAGGCGTCAAACAATCTGTGGAGAGACCACTTTGGCGAAGGGGTAAACCTATCTGCCTCATACGCCAGTGGTTGCGGGTTCAATTCCCGCCCGGAATAAGAAAAAAAAAATTACCGTGTCTGGGTGTTTATCTATATATGTATTTATATTCTAGGTTACCCCTAGTTCGCTACATGGTACCTCATAACACAAGCTTCGCTTACTTTGAGGCCATGTAGTTGGTGTGATTTTCTGGGAAAATTAAAAAAAAAAAAAAGAGTATTAAGCAATTATGTGAGACGTCAGATATTATTGCCTTACAAGAAACCTGGCTCCTTCCTGATGACATTGCTTACTTACCCAGCATCCATGAGGACTTCACCTGTACCGGGACTTCAGCTGGCATGTTGCGAGGACGACCATATGGAGGAGTTGCGTTGTTATGGAGAAGTGAAACGTTCACAAATGTGTCAGTTATACAGAGCAATAATCCTCGTATATGTGCTTTTAAAATCAGTTTAAGTGATGGCCCGATAAGATAATAGGATAACAACCTACCGGAGTTTACGGATTGCCTCAGTGCGGTGAGTGCGATTATTGACAATAGTAATGTTAGGTGTGTATACATATTAGGAGACTTTAATGCCCATCCTACAGAATTATTTCATAGGGAGTTAATGAGTTTTTGTATTGAACAACAGTGGAGATGTATAGATACTGAATTATTAGACTCAAACACCTACACTTTTATAAATGATGTCCACGGTTCGAAGCGTTGGCTTGATCACTGTTTGATAACAGAGTTGGCTGTGGTATCTATTGTTGATATTAATGTGAAATATGATGTTTACTGGTCTGACCATTTCCATCTTATTTTAGAATGTAATATTAATGCAACAAAGGTAAATGTGAATAGTAATGATGTAAGACATAACAAAGTTAGGTGGGGTGAGAGAAATAGAGAACAAATAGATATGTACTTTAGAGAATGCAATAATACATTGAAATTTATAGATTTCCTGTTCAATTTAATAATTGTTGTGATGGGTTGTGTTCTAATGTACAACACAAAGTTTTAATTGATAAGATGTACAATGACATAATATTATCTTTAAGTACAGCTGCAGTAAAAAGTAGTAAGTTTAATCATAAGAAAAATAAAATCATTGTAGGCTGGGAAAAGCAGGTGAGCCATGCACACATAGAGGCACCGTCCTCTTTTCTAAATTGGGTATGGTATGGGAAGCCTTCAAGTGGTATTTTATTTCATAAAATGTGTGAAACTAGAAAAATATTTAAGTCTAGGTCAAAATGGTGCCAGAATCATGAAAATCAAATAAAAATGAATATTCTAGCTGAACATCATAACAGTAAAGACTTTCGAGCTTTTTGGAAAAGCGTAAATAAGATTAACAATTTTTAAATTGTTATATCTACTGTAAATAGACTGTTTTGTTATGTTTAATGTTTTTGTTTAACTGTATGCATATAGATTTTGTGTGTGTGTTTCTTATTTTCTCCTCTTTCTGTAAACTTTTTGTATGTTGTTTGTAATTGTAGTGTAGTGTTTAGTTAGTGTTTGTTTTGTTTGATGTTTTTAAGTCTACTGTTTTAATTGTTGTAAGTATTTAGTTTTTTTTTTATGTCTATTACTTTACTACCTATTTGTGAAAACTTTTAATTGGCCTTTTTTTAACTAAGCATTTTGTATATATTTTTAACTAGCTGTAAGTTTTCCGAAAACAATAAAATAAAATAAAATAAAATAAATAAACAAGAGACCGGGTCCTCCTGTGTGCGTGGATGGGGTCAGCACACCTCGAGACATAGCGAATCAATTTAAACAAAATTTTATTGAATAGAATAGAATAGAATAGAAATATATTTATTGACAGACAAAACACATAACAATAATATGATAAAAAGAAAAACAAATTAGAACATAAAAAAAGAAAGAAAAAAAACATAAAATACAATAAACAGTATCACAAATTAGGTACATTACAAGTAGACAATTTCACAAAGTAAAAATGAATGTGTTTCACCAGCAATTTAAATTATTGCATGAGTTGAGCCAGCCAAAAGGCTACGACTCATCATATGTTACGACTTGCGTCGTAACGATGCTTTTCTGTCGTCGCCTGAGGGATAAACGCCCATTTCATTATATAATATTAGTATGTAATTAACTCTATAAACAGAGAGTAATTATAACTACAAAATATAATATAGAATAATACATAATATGAACTTAAATAGGAATTATAGTTACATGTATACATAAGATTTCAATAATAATATAAATAAATAATAAATAAATATAAATGTATAAAAATACTAACAACTGTACTACATTATATTATGCCACTAAATGTTTTTGTTTTATTAATTTCCAGTAAAAAGGATTTCATGGAGGATTTAACTGTAGGTTTAGAATTAATTCTTCGAAGCGGAGGAGGAACATCGTTCCAACATTTAGTGGCACAAAATTTAAAACTCCCGCGGAATGCTGCAGTCCTATGCTCGGGTATTGACAGAAGATGACTATTTGATCTTATGCGAAGTTCAGTACGCCATATTAATTTATTGTAAAGGTACGCCGGTTGCTTTGTTTTTATGACGTCGAAAAGGAGGGAAGCTAAGTATAATTTTTGTCGTGCTTTCATGTTTAATATTTTTGCTTTTATTAGGTACGGTGTTATATGTGTTCGCGGGGGAATTTTGAAACAATAGCGTGCACATGCATTCTGAATGCGCTGTAATAAATATTGTGACTTCTGTAACGCACAAGGACCATAAACCGCAATACAGTAGTTTATCCTTGACAGCACGAGAGCGTCGCAAAGTCTAACTCTAATATCAACGGATATATGGTCCCTTATCCTGTACAATATCTTGAGTCGATAAAAACAGGCACGGACACATTCAAGAACATGATTCTGGAATCGAAGATTCACATCCAAGACCAAACCGAGATTACGGGCTTCGAGTACCCTGTCAATGTCGACACCTAATAGTTTAACATTAGGCGGATGTGCTTGGTCAATCTTGGCAATGTTGTTCTTGGATCCCAGAACCATAAATTTTGTTTTTCCAGGATTTAATACGAGACAATTTTTTGCTGACCATACTGAAATTCTAGATAAATCCTCATTGAGGCATGAAGTGGCGTCAATAACTGTGGATTCATTTACAGGAACGTACACCGTAGGATCATCTGCATATATGTGATACTGGCAATGACAGATAGTATCAGGTAGATCCGAAGTGTACAGAATGAAAAGCAGGGGTCCCAAAATGGAACCTTGCGGTACTCCTCTTGATACAGGTCGCAGGCTCGATTCCTTTATGGTTCCATTTGGGGTATCTATGATAACTTTTTGGCTACGTCCAGTCAAGTAGCTATAAAACCATTTCACTGAATCATTGTCAAACCCATAGTAAGCCAGTTTGGACATAAGTAAAGAAACATTAATACAGTCAAAAGCGCGCGAAAAGTCAAGTAACGTTAAAATAGTGGAATTGCCTTTGTCCTGGTTCGATAGTATATTATCTATTACGTCCAAAAGTGCAGTAGTAGTGCTGCGGCCCCGCCTGAAACCCGACTGCAGTTCTGGAAGAATGTTATTACATTCACAGTATTTTAAAACTTGTAAGTGTATAATCCTTTCCAGAACTTTAGACAAAAAGGAGATTATGCTTATTGGGCGGATGTCTTTAAATGTATTTGGGTGATCTACCTTAGATAGTGGGTGCACTAAAGCTGTTTTCCACTGATTAGGAAAAACAGATGTCAAAATGGACATATTGATAATAGCAGTGATTGCCTCGAGACTTTGCGGTAAAGTTAGCAGAATCATGTCGCGTGTAATTTTATCAACACCCAACCCATAGCATTCGATTTTATTGAGAGAATGGCTTTACCGACTTGATGACAAGACACTGGATGCAAAGTAAAAGTGTTGTTGAGCTTTTTGTTAAACTCAAAATATGATAGTTGTGATACGGTTATCGCGTTGTTACCGGGAATATCTAGGAAATGGTTATTGAGCAGATCCGGGTCATTTAGATGGCAGGGCAAATCGTGTGGCCTTTTAGAGTTCTCTGTGAGAGAATGACTTAAGTTTTTCCAGAGTTTTTTAGAATTGTTTAGGTTTTTATTTATATGATGTTCATAATAACTCTTCTTTTTCGCAGTGATACTAGTACTAGTAAGCTTTTTTAACATTTTATACTGTAGTTTATACGTAGCAAGACCCGATTTTTGGTAATTTTTATGTGCTTCGTCCCGAAGCCTCATCATATATCTAACATTGTGCGTTAACCAAGGAGCAGGTTTCTCACGAATAGTAATGGATTTTAATGGCGCCAATTTATCTATCAAATCCAGCACCACTTTGTTGAAAACCTCAACCATCTCATTTACATCATTTAACTTAGCCACACAATTAAAATCTATTTTATTTAATTCCAAATTGAGAATTTCCAAGTCAATGTCTTTCAGCTGTCTCACGGAGATACGTATAGGTGGAGTCTTATTTTTTTTAATTTTAAATAATGAAGTCACAAATGCATGTTTACCTAGGTCAGAAGAGTGGTGAACATCTACACTAAAGATGGGCACATTTGTACACACAAGGTCAATAAGGGTCTGGCTATGATCAGTGAAATGGGTGGGTTCAGTTACCATGTTTTTTAATTTCATAGTATCTAAAAACTCTAACAATTGTCTGTATTTTATATCCTTGTCATTTCTCATGTCAATGTTAAAGTCGCCAGTCAGAATTACCGTGTCATGATGAGAAAGGGTCATTATAGAATCTGTCAATGCGTCAAAAAAATCGTTTGTGCTTAGCCATGGGGGTCTGTAGGCAGTACCAAGAAGCACTCGAGTCGATTTGATACGAAGTGACAGCCACATTTGCTCGATGTTAGTCGAGTTTGGGTGCGAGCATGTCCGCGCGGTGACTCCTCGCCTCACATAGAAGCCGACGCCGCCACCGCGGGCGCGGGCGCCGGGCGGGCGCGGCACGTGCCGCAGCCGGTAGCCGGGCAGCGTGGGCGCGCGGCCCTCCTGTCCCGCTCGCAACCACGTCTCATTGATGGCCAGCACGTCCGGCCCGATGCGGTCCACTGTAGCCACCAGCTCGTCATGCCCCGTACCCAAGGACCCCGCGTTGAACAGACTAACTTTAAAATATTTTTCCCTAACCATTATTTATAAAATATATTTTGAATTGCGTAGTCAAGAACAAGTTTGAGGTTAAATGAGTATTTTAAAATACATAGACCACACGACATTAATAATAGGTCACCATGAATTACAAATATTTTCAATACCGGAACACAGCAACAACAAAGTTGGATCCGCGCACCTAAAAGCTCCAAATTATATAATATATGTAATAAGAATAAATAATACCTAATGAACATACTTAGATTTTCCATATAAGATGAGATATAATAAAAAAGAAAATAATAAATTATACTATTAAAATAAATCATGAGAGATAACCGTATAGTAATAATCTCTGTAAAAGGTATATAATTTTCCGGTGAGATCCAGAACTTCATGTGATAGGCTGGCTCAACATACGCACTTTTAAAGACTGGGCTAACGATACAATATAATAAACTCACAATTTCAAAAGGATAACAGAGATATGCAAGTTTTTTACAAATAATAAATAAAAGAAAGTTTATACAATAAAAAAGGGGCATTATTATCACAATAGCGAAAAAACGATTTATATGGGTTAAAATAATTAAGCAAGTGTCACTAATATTATGGCGGGGAATCTGCACAACCTTGTTTAAAAATACGGTTTATATCGTCCTCTGAACGAATGGCATGCACCGTAGATAGTTCATTGCAACGAGCAAAAATTCTGCCATCCCTGCACCAGACGTACTTCCACTTAACAACGCGAGCGAGTTCGCGAGTTTTTGCCAGTATTACGCGGTTAGTTTTTGTTAATCGTTCATTAACATAAAAAAGTCTGGCTGCGTGCGGAGGGAGGCCGAGATCCTCGGTTGAGGCACCGCGGCGCGCGCGCGCCTGCCTCAGCAGTTCGTCGCGCGCCGCGCGCCTGGTAAGACGTAATACTATTGGCCGCGGACGTGTAGCGGATGGCGGCTCGCGTTGACTACTAAGCTTACTCGTGCTTGAATTGGCTCGCGCTTGCTTGGGGCCTACTCGCTCAACACTGGCTATTTCGCTTTCATCAAGCTTCACACCTAGTTTTTTCGCTACGACTACGGCCAAGTGAACAACTAACTCACCCTCAGTCTCCGGGATGCCATTTACCTCGACGTCGTTGCGAAGTGTAGCCTGTTCCTTGTCATTAAATTCACATTGCATTCTTGCTACCGTTGCCTGCAGCTCCGACGAAGGCCCGGCTCGACTCTTTAAACTAGCAACTTCTAGTTTGAGCCCGGCGTTGTCAGTTTCAAGCAGAGTTATTTTCGTTTGCAAAGACATTATATCAGACTTTGCTTCACTCAGTTGAGAAAACAACATATCAGTGGTTTCAGTGAGATCGGTTTTAAGTGCGCCTAATGATGCTTCGAAGTCTTTGCTTAGCTCCTTTCGAAATAGCTCGAATCTAGAGTTGAGGTTCGATTCTAGTTTGGAGTCTAGCAACTGTGCAAACTTATCTATAGTGATCGTGTCTGTGCGTTGATACAAGTGTGTGCTAGTGCCTTCCGAGACCTGCGTTCTATCCAGGTGAGTTGTGTCATGTACGCTATTATTATGTTGTATATCATCACAGGACATGTCCATATCTGGGGTGGGGCGCGCTAGGGTGTTGCGTACTGGAGTGTCATCATTTCTAGGCCTGGATGTGACATTTTCACATGCTGCGCAGCGCCAAGAACGCTTAAGGTCACGTAGATTGCTTAGGAAGAAGGTTGACTTCATGTGAAGGCACTTGTAGTGGTACGAGCCCTTACATAGGACACACACTAACATTTTTTTTTCTTCGGAGTCACTGTTACACGCAATGCAAATCATATTATAGGATAGGAATATATCTTTTACAATTAATAAATAACGTAAACACTGACTTGGCCTTTCGATCGCACTTGCACAAATAGGTATTATGTATTTTCTGTTTCACTCGAGTAACGGCACTTTAACAGCAGATGACTAAAACAGCTGATAAACTTTTAATGACCAAAATTGGGCTATTTAGCGGATATTATAAGCTTTAGTGTTTACACTACTTAGCTTTTATAGTGATAATAACTTTTTGGCACTTTTAACTTGTAATAAGACAGTTTAAGCTAATAAAAATAATTAAATAACAGAGAGCTTTCGAAAAGTAAACTTGTAGCGAAATGGGCGAATACCCTCTCTATTGTGTCATCAATCTTGGGTCTATCTCAAGATAGGCCCAGTGCTGAGACGCAAAGTGAAAGGAGGATTACTTTCAGTTCCAACCAAATTTCTAGCATCATAAATAACATGACAAAAGGTAAATAAATCCCCCGGACACGACGGTCTCAGCATTGAGCATCTCAAATTTGCAGGGCCACATTTACCTCGAACATTAGCCATGTTTTTTAATCTATGCTTATGTCATGCTTACTTGCCAGAGGGGTTAATGAAAACAATAATTGAAATTTTCCCAATTGTTAAAAATAATAAGACCGGTGATGTGTGTGATAGCAACAATTATAGGCCAATCTCACTTGCGACTGTGATAGCAAAGGTATTTGATGGCTTGCTTACGACGCAATTAAATAATAATTTGAATCTCCATGATAACCAGTTTGGCTTCCGCCCAGGGTTGTCCACTGAGAGCGCAATATTGTGTCTAAAGCATGTCATCAGATATTATACTAAGCGTGGTACGCCTATTTACGCATGTGTTTTGGACCTATCCAGGGCATTTCCCCATTTCCCATTTCATGGTTTCCTATGATATTTTATGGCAAAAACTTTTAGTTTAAATATGCCTATTGAACTCATAAATATATTTAAACACTGGTATGAAAATCAGGTTAACTACGTTGGATGGGCAGGGTCCTTTTCTGATCCATATAGGCTTGAGTGTGGTGTCAGACAGGGGGGCTTGAGCTCACGTGCGCTTTTTAATATTTATATAAATGCACTCATAGAGGAGCTGAGCAGCACTCGAGTCGGCTGCCATATAGACGGTGTTTGCGTTAACAATCTAAGTTATGCAGACGATACGGTGCTGCCTCTATAGATGGACTTCGAAAACTCGTTCACATGAGTGAAGAGTACTGTATTAAGCATGGGCTGCAACACAATACAAATAAAAGCAAAATCATGGTCTTTGGAGCTTGGAGTAAATATCCACCTGAAGTGCCACCTGTGTATTTAAGTGGCTTACCAGTGCAGAGAGAATATAAATAAATAAATATTTCTGACACTCACACAACATTATCTAGCCCAAATTAAGTTTCTTAAAGAACTTGTGTTATGGATACTAGATAACTGATATACTTAAGAAATGTATAAACATACATATTGAATAAATACATATTTTTTTATTAGGATTAACTTAAATAAACATATAAACATCCATGACTTGACGACTAATATCTGTGTTCATCACACAAATATTCGCCGCCGCCGGGATTCGAACCCAGGACCTCTGGCATAGAAAGAAATGTATGTTACCGCTACACCAGCCGGTCGTCGTTCTTTTCATGTAATGTTTGTAATGCAATGTAATTTAAAACCTTTTGCATATTTTAAATTAAAATTTTGTATTTTTATGCTGACATTAATTATTAAATTCAATGTTATTGTATCGAACAGATCGGAATCGGTAAACCGACAACGATACAAACCCAATTGTTTTAATAATAGTTAAACATGAAATCCTACAGCTTAATTCTATGAGTAATTACGAACTACTTACCAACCTGGAGTGGTGCACATTGCGGGCAACGTGGTAGGTGTGTCTGTCTGTATGTATAGGGATAAGGGAGGAAATTAAGTCAACCTAAACTAGATAATTACAAGGCTCCTTAAAATTGAAAAGGGAAAGAGAAATATTTTTAAAGGTATCACCTGGACTCCACGTGTCACAACCGGATATCACTTATACAATATAATGCACTCGGCGTTACTTAATTACGCCACGAAATAGTTCCTTCGGTTATTATAAACAATGCGCGCAACCAAATCTTCGCGTTTAAAGAAATACTAAATATAAACGGCGCGATAATAAACTTTAAACTGTGCAAGGGACTAACACTTGCGTACCACTCAAACTCTCAAAGCAACCTTTTTTCCACTGACGAGCGATGACGGCTCGGCCGCTCTCAATATTTTTAGGTTACGGTAGAATTATCACAAAATAATTTTAATATATTTTTCTACCCGCAGATTTCAACTTAGGCTTGCGATCTATTCCGAACAATCCCCCACCCCAGGCAGGCGTTACCTGACTGAGCCTAAACAACCAGAGAATCAAGAATAGATAGCCTAAACTTATGACACAGGGAGTCGCGACAAACTTGCGACATCTCTTTTGAGAATAGAGCTTCCCACTAAAACCTCTGCGACACGCGGAGATCCATCAGCACCTAGGAATAGCCTCAAAATTCGACCACGTCTCCAAGACAGTGGTGGCATATTCATCTCCTTAACTAGGACGAGGTCACCAACCTTAGGTGGGTCAACTTTATCCAACCAACGAACACGCTGCTGCAACAAGTGAAGATATTCCACATTGAACCTCTTCCAAAAGCTCTGTGAGAGCTGTTGCAGCAGTTCAAAATGTGAAAGGCGATTAACTGGAACTTCCTTAAATGGATATTCTGGAAGAGCTGCCAAAGGACCTCCAATCAAAAAATGACCTGGAGTTAAAACTTCCAAATCATTTGGATCCGAAGAGATAGGGCAAAGCGGCCGTGAGTTAAGAACAGCTTCGATTTTACAAAAGACCGTTTCTAATTCTTCAAAGGTAAGAACTGTTTCTCCAATAACCCTTCGAAGATGGGTCTTAGCCACCTTAACAACTGCTTCAAAAATACCGCCCCAAGAAGGGTAAACAGGAGGACTAAATTGCCACTTAATACCCCGACGCGACAAAGAAGTTTCAATTAAAACTTGATTCTCATCTAAAAACTTATAAATTTCTGAGAAGTGACAATCACATCCCTTAAACTTTGTTCCGCAGTCGGACCGAATTAAACTTGGTAAACCACGATGACTGACGAATCGAGACAAACAAGCAACAAAGGCTTCAGTACTAAGAGCTGAAACTACTTCCAAATGTACTGCCTTAGTCACAAGACAAACAAAAACGCACAGGTAGGCCTTAACTACCTTGGCATTCCGCAACGATGAAACCTTAATGGAAAATGGACCTGCAAAATCTGTGCCAACACCAGAGAAGGGCTTAGCAGGCACGATTCTATCTGGGGGCAAGTCTCCCATTTGAGGTTGTACAATAGTCGCTCTAAGTTTATAACATTGAATACAACGAAAAATTACATTTCTAATGGCTCTCCTGGCCGATAAAATCCAATATTCTCGATGAAGAATCACTAGGAGACTATTCAATCCGGCATGACAATTTTTCTCATGTCTGTCAGTTATTAGCAACGTAACTAAAGGACTCTCCTTAGAAAAAAGTAGGGGATGTCGAGTTTCATACGGCAAATTAGAATGACGCAGCCTTCCTCCTACTCGCAACAAACCGTCGTTAGCAATAAAGGGGTTCAAACGTGCAATAGCACCCTTTAATTTACGTCCTTCTGTCAGACCCTTCAAAACTGACTCAAAATGAGCGACCTGAACCTGCCGTACCCAAAAAAGTAGCGATTCTTCTCTTTCCTTGGGAGACAACACAAGAGAAGACAATCTATTAGACCTATTCCTTAAATTATTAGCAAATCTCTTGATCCAACCTGTTACACCTATCAGTTTGTCAAGAGAACTAAATCGATTTAGCAACCAATCCGGTTCTAAAGCAGGATCCCTTACAACAGCTAGAACCTTCGAACCAGGAAGAGGGTCAACGGTTTCAACTAATTTCTGAGGCCAACAACCCTCTGACCGGAACAGCCACTCTGGGCCCGACCACAAATTATTATCTAACAAAACGGGAGCCTCGCAGCCACGTGACGCACAGTCTGCAGGATTTATTTGTCCCGGCACATGTCTCCATTCTAACGCTGCTTTTGACTGCTGGATTTGAGAAACTCGATTTGCGACAAATACTTCCAAGGCAAAGACAGAAGTCTGTAACCAAGACGAAACAATCTGGCTGTCTGTCCACGCAAATACATTCTTAATGTCAACCTTCTGACCCAAGGTTTCTACCAAGTGATTTAGGAGGCGAGTCAAGAGAGCAGCTCCTGACAACTCTAATTTTGGTATGGTCAAACGCGTCCTAACCGGTGCAACCTTGCTCTTTGCCATAACAAGCTGGACTGACACAATACCTGCGCTGTCAACAGTACGAATATAAACTGCCGCTGCATAACCGCATTCAGAGGCGTCACAAAATCCATGAAGATCAACCTTACATTTACCCTGTGGTAAAAAAGATTTTCCGATTTTAACGAATTGGATGTCAGAAAATGATGTTATAAACCTAACCCAAGCACACAACAAGTCGCCAATTAAAGGTGCGTCCCATGACAATCCTTCCAACCAAAGCTTTTGCAGAAAGCACTTTGCCCAAAATACGACTGGAGTCAACCACCCATTGGGATCGAATATCCTTGCCACAGTCGAAAGTACTAAACGCTTTGTCCATGTTTGCATTATGTCTAAATGTTGAACTTTAAATGTGAAGACATCAGGTATTGGTTGATACTGAACGCACAGCACTGCGACGGCGTCAGGATTGTCCACGTTCTCGAAAATATAAGGATCCTGCTGATGCTCCTCAGGCAGACCAGCAAGAACAGCTTCTGAGTTAGACAGCCAATTTCCTAATTCGTAGCCACCTGCCTGCATAATTCCTATCAGCTCATCACGTAGCACCAGCGCTTCCTCCTCAGTGGCAGCACCTGAACAAATATCATCGACAAGTATGTCACTGCTCAAAACAGCAGCGGCTCTAGGAAATCGCACTCGTTCACGATCTGCCAACTCTAATAGAGCACGCATTGCAATAAAAGGACTGGACCTAAGTCCATAAGTATTAGTATTTAACTCAAAAACCGTAATTTGACTGTTTTCGTTCTCACGCCAGAGGATCAGCTGATATTGGCGATCAGCTGGATGAATTATCGTAGAACGAAACATCATCTTAATATCTGTAACAAAGCCTTATGCCGGCGGAAGTTTGTCAGGATCTCACCTATGTCACGATGAAGTTTTGGACCCGAATGTAAACACTGATTGAGAGAAACTCCGTTAGACGTGGGCGCGGAGCCATCAAAAACTACTCTAATTTTTCCAGCCTTAAACACGGCATGGTGTGGAATGAAATAGTGCTCTTGCCTACGCCAATCAAAATTGGAAACGGACATGAGTCCCAATTCTAAATACTCTCGCATAAACCGAATGTACTTTTCACGATATACCGAATCCCGTCTCATGCGTCTCTCCACGGAAGCTAACCTCTTCTCAGCTAACATTCTGGAATGACCAAGAGGGGGCCTAGATGGCAGGAAAGGTAGCCTCGTGACAAACTGACCCGAACAGAGCCGACCTGTATTGTTCTGGAAGAAAGACTCACATTCCAGATTCTCTGGGTTGTCACGAGAAGCTGTAGGGGGCTCTTCCACTTCCCAAAAGCGCTGAACAGCTTCAGCGAGGGAGAGTCCTACTTGCAAGTCACCATCGTTACCGTGAAAAGTCTTAGCTGAAAATACAGGGCCCATAACGACACTACCAAGGTCAGATGAAACTGCTACTAACCCTCCAGGTTGCAGAAGTGTGCTGCTTCCCAATTGCAGCACTCCTAAAACATCTACACCGAGTAGAAGATTAACAGGACCTGGAACATGAAAGTTTGGATCAGCCAATCTAAACCCAGATGCTAACCGAACAACATCCGCTGGCAATATAATAAGAGGATGTCTGCCCATAACATTTTCCAAAACAATCGCAGAAATTGTAATACAAGTTCTTGAGCCATGAAGCAGAGAAAAGGAGAGTGAGACCTGACCCACTAAACCAGACACCTTGACTCCACCTACTCCTCGAATGGCTCCCGCTGCAGAAGTTACCTTAAGCCACAGTCGTTCTACCAGCCACCTGGATGCTATACTCCCCTGTGCACCCGAATCTAAAATCGCACGCGTGGTTACCTGCTCGCCCGATGGGGAACCGATGCAGACCTGTGCAGTGGGCAACAACACAGTTAACGCAGAAGGGAGAGTTGCAGGTGGGGGATGTGGATGTGCGAGTCAATTACGTTGAGGGTTATAACTAGGTGTTTGTGCAGTAGACCAACCTCGCTGGGCAACCTGATTCCATTGCTGAATTGATGGGTCCTGGCGAATGCATCTGATTTGCATTATTATACTGATGACCTAGCCGCGGCCAATCTGTGAAGTGAAATGGCATACCACAAACCTGATGGTGTTCCCTAGCAGCATTGAGGCCCACACGGGGTGGTGCACGGCTACCCCCGCCCGTGAAGGGTCGCGGTTGACCATTGGAGTTACGAACAGATACTCTCTTCTTACTACTACGAGAACCAGAACTACCAATTTGAGGTCCAACCTGCATGGCACCAGCCCACTGACTGTCAGCTTCATCCTGATTCTGCTTCGTAACGTCCTGCTGGTTTGGATCAGCCAGCGCAGGTGCACCGTTACGATTACCACAAAGCAGAAGATGATGATTACCACCGCACTGCCTGCAAGGTCGAGCAGAATTGCAATGAGATGCAAGATGGTTGCCGAGGCAACTATAGCACCACCTACGCTGGTCTATGTTGCAACGCGCCTGCCACCGTAGTTCCTTAAACTTAAAACATGAATTTACCCCGTGGCCTAAATCCCTACAGTATGAGCACCGCCCGCGCGGCTGCTGCCCTGTGGCGACGTGGTACACGCGCGGCTCGCGGCGGCGCGGCCCCCTGCTGCGCTCTAGAACCGACGACGTCGCATGCTCCAGGCGGTGGAATATTATCTGCACGACGACACTCATCCTCTAAAAATGACACTAAATTTTCAAATGACGGAAGATGAGAGGCAGAGTCTCCACCGTACTCCTGCTCGGACCTATTGCGCAGTTCGTGAGGCAGTTTAGCTAAAACAATATGCAATAATATAAAAGACCAACTATCGACGGGCAAATTTAATCCCTTTAATCCATTAACTGCAACCAAAACCGGGTTAAGAAGCCTAGTCCGCAGTGCCTGAGGTGCGGGGTTTCGAGGGAGACCTAAAATTACCGACACATGATTATCCGCTAATCTTCTAATATTCTGGTACCGACGCATTAGTAAGTCCCTTGCAATCTCATAATTGCTATCAACAAGATCCAAATGCTGCACCAGTCCCTTCGCTTCACCGGTAAGGGATGCCATCAAATAAGCCAGCTTCTGAGCCGGAGCTAAATCTCTCCTCGAGTGAACCAAACTGTCATATAAATTATTATATGCAACCCACTGACCTAAGTCACCACTAAAATGAGGTAAATCTAACTTAGGCAGTCTACCGATTAATTCAGGTGAAGTAGCTAAGTCCGACTTTAACTGATTCTGCCCTAAGGAACTCATCTTCAGAACACCTACAGCCTGTCGGATCTGGTCAGCTAAATCCTAGGCCTGATCAATGTCCAAACTAATCTTTTCCATAACCTCCGGTTCAAGACTCAATTCAAGTAAGGCCTGATACGCATCATATAAATCCAACAATTTATTTTCCAAAGAATCATAACGCGATAATAAAGCTTGATCCCGATCCTTCCGAGAAATATTTAAAACGGCCAAACCAACCGGCCGGCTTGTTTCGCTAGTTTTAAGTAAATATACAGCGGCTATACGGGCTGTATATTTACTAGCCATATTAAAATTCTTTAAATAAATTAATTTGAACGCAAAATAAACTGTAAATAAAAACTTGGCACTTAAATAAAAGCCAAAACCGTATTAATGTACACGTATGTAAATTAAGTCAAACGAACATAAACCAATTCGTTCACTTAACAAAAATATTAATTTCAAAAATTATATTTTAACCAAAAAAATGCTAATCTGAAAACAGCCTTAACGCTATAACAAAGTAACCTAAAAATATCGGATCAGCCGAATAAAACCTTACCGTAGGTTTCTTTATATTATAATACGCGTTAATTAAACCAATCTTAAACGTATTAAGTACGAACTTAAGAACAAAGGAATAGGTACGTAAATATCTATTATGAAAAAACACAAGTTCAATTTCGAATATGAAAGACACAAACTAATTTACGTATAGAAATTTATCAAAACTATTCTCATACAATTAAGACAAACTAACAATGTGCACCAGTAGAATTATTTAGAATGAAGCTATAGGACGATAACTATTATTAACCTCTAACCAATATTCTAGCGAGGAAAAAACCACGCTCTGCTACCAAATTTTGTATCGAACAGATCGGAATCGGTAAACCGACAACGATACAAACCCAATTGTTTTAACAATAGTTAAACATGAAATCCTACAGCTTAATTCTATGAGTAATTACGAACTACTTACCAACCTGGAGTGGTGCACATTGCGGGCAACGTGGTAGGTGTGTCTGTCTGTGTGTATAGGGATAAGGGAGGAAATTAAGTCAACCTAAACTAGATAATTACAAGGCTCCTTAAAATTGAAAAGGGAAAGAGAAATATTTGTAAAGGTATCACCTGGACTCCACGTGTCACAACCGGATATCACTTATACAATATAATGCACTCGGCGTTACTTAATTATGCCACGAAATAGTTCCTTCGGTTATTATAAAAAATGCGCGCAACCAAATCTTCGCGTTTAAAGAAATACTAATCATAAACGGCGCGATAATAAACTTTAAACTGTGCAAGGGACTAACACTTGCGTACCACTCAAACTCTCAAAGCAACCTTTTTTCCACTGACGAGCGATGACGGCTCGGCCGCTCTCAATATTTTTAGGTTACGGTAGTATTATCACAAAATAATTTTAATATATTTTTCTACCCGCAGATTTCAACTTAGGCTTGCGATGTATTCCGAACAGTTATTATGATTTGTTTACCATATTTACTAACATAGTTTTAAGGAGTATTACTAACAATATTATATGGATGTAAAGTCTGAAATAAAATGATTTATTATTATTATTTAAGGAAAGATTTTGGTAAATTTTCAAAAAAGTACAAAATTATCCCTATCTCTGAAACTATAAGACCTAACCCATAGGAAGTAGGCTGTAAATACTTGCAATTGGTCCCATGTACAACTCTGTTCCTATGGCGGGTCATGTACAGTCACCCTGTATTCTTAGGTAAGTAGTAATTTTTGACCTTGGTGGTAGGATCCCTTCTGGGTCCGCCTGGCTAGCGACCACCCTTTATATAAAGTCTGCCGCCAAATGTTACCGCTCCGGCGGTAATGTGTTCCGGCAAATTGTATAAAGAGCCAGTTCCTTCCTAAACCCGTGTGCTTTCATCTTCGACCTCATCGTCACTTACCACCAGGTGAGATAGAGATCAAACGCGGGTTTAGTCACTTATAAAAAAAAAAGACCTAATTTTCCATTAGGTGAGATTGAGGGCGAAACGCGGGCTTTGTCTTCGCTGTAAAATAAATCTAGGTCTTGACAACATGTTTTCAGTACTAGGTAGACATTTTCATATATGGCAATGTCTAAAGTCCCCTCACTATATTTGCTCTGGTTGCGCAGGAAAGCCGCCGCCGTCGTCCGGCAAGCCACGCGCGCCCGCCTTCACGTTCGGCCACAAGCTGGACCCGTCTGGCTCCAAAAAACTGGGCCCCGACTGGCTACAACACGGAGGGAATGACTGCTAAAGGTAGGTTTGCGTCCCTCAATCATTGACACATGCTGAGAAAGTTGCCGCGTCGTTGTGCAAAGCCGTTGTGGGCGAGTCAGGATGCGGCTGACTCACACTTGCATTCGTCTGGGTTCTCTATTGACGCGGAGCTGGACGGAGCATAGCTTAGCGGTGTATGTATAGACCAATCACTTTGCTCGAAATCTTCAAACCGCTTCAATGAAAACAACTCGAGAGGAGTGGAGTAGAGCTGAATGGATATTTATAAAAACACAGCGAGGCGAAGCGGAGCGGAGGACAGCGAAGTGATGTGGAGCGGAGGACGGCGGAGCGGTGCAGAGCGGAGGGCAGCTAGGTTGTGTAGTGATTGAATGGGTGTTAAAATACGTAAACAGTGTTTAAAATACAATATCAAAAAAAAACATCAATTATCACAGGGTGAATTAATCTGGCAAATTTAGTGACAAACTATTTTTCATATGATCTGTGTAGTGTATTCATAGTTTGTACATAATGAAGTTTTAAATTATAGGGAATATGTATCTTAGTCTAAGTTTTCATCTTAAATGTAATTAAAATTGCAAAAGTTTGCTCCACTCAACCCGATTCAACTCCGCTCTGCTTCACTTCAGTGGAAACATTCAACACTTATCTTTGCACCTCTCCGCCCAGCTCCACCTCAGTGGAAACGCAACCTGAGTGAAGGCCTTGATACTGGGACAAGACCTAGGGACCGTTTATTTAAATTAAAATCATATATTCATAATCATAGGTAGTTACATGATAGGGATGTTATATACAAATATTATGGGCGCATATGAATTTTAATATGTCAACTTTTACATGTCTAAAGATTATTTTTTACATTTCTGTCATAAGTCGTATAAAGTAAAATCACAATTTAATTTGTTAAAAACCTAAAAACTATAACTATCAGCTACAGTAGATACAGTTAAGGTCAATTTAAAATTATTAAAAGTTATTCTAATAATGAATATATTTTATTTAATAAGTATTTTATAATTATTGGCAAAAATTGGTTCGTTAACGTCTGCACGCTGGCACTCCAGCTTCCATATAAAGAGGTTTGGCGTTGATGTGTATCAACTGGTCGGAGGTTTTGGTGGGGGAAGTCACCAAATAAATGCATGCGATCGGCATTGAGTCGGCGGCGGGGGGCGTCGCTGCTGCAATCTAGTTTAGTGCAGTGCCTTCGGCACACAGCCAATCCATACTGCGGGGAGCGCTCGGAATGCCAATTTAAAGATTAAAAAAAATTTTTTTGTTTACTTATAGTAAACCAAGAGTGCCTTTTTAGAACGATTGTAGAATCTAGATTTTTTATTTGGTATACTTTAAATGTAGTTTTAGATTTAAATTTATCAATAGTTAATAAAAAACACACTTTTCCGGATACAGTGTGTAACTTGAGGGGTGGATCAAACGCTCCCCAGGTATGGGGGATCTCAATACCTACCAAAAAAACCTCCATGTATGTTCAGCAATATTTAGTGGTTCTGGAGATATTTGCTATTTTATGATTTATCAAAAAAAAATAAGATTCTTAGAGAAAATTTACAAAAAAGCAGCCTTTATACTTGGTCTACGGTCGTGATTTTGT
This sequence comes from Stenoptilia bipunctidactyla, assembly GCA_944452665.1. Taxonomy (NCBI): domain Eukaryota; kingdom Metazoa; phylum Arthropoda; class Insecta; order Lepidoptera; family Pterophoridae; genus Stenoptilia; species Stenoptilia bipunctidactyla. The sequence continues at coordinate 162,769 of OX101724.1, read as the reverse complement.
AAGTTTAGCTTAATAGTGGGTCTTTAATATCATCTTACCACTTTAAATCATGACCTACAGATTGAAATAATTTTGAAACAGACCGATTTTTTCAGAAAATCCAGATAGAACATGAACTTTATGGTGTCGTGAAAACAAAATGCTTTTTTTCTAGAACCTATTTTAAAAACGACTAGTGTTATAGTTTAGTAATATCTGAAAATTTCGTTTGCCTAACACAACGACAACACTAAGAAAACTGTGCTCCAGTAAAATAAGTAACAATTTCCATTTACACAATGCTATCTAATTTCGAGAATCGCTACTAGAATAGCCTTTTGTTCAGGTAACCTTATTTGTTCTTATAGTTCATGAACTAAAAGTCGTTTTAAGCATGAAGAAGGGCATTAAATATTGTTGTTTTATGACACAGGCCGTCGTTTGCATAACGTGCTGGAATTGTTTCAGGAACTGGCTTAATCTATAACTCTTAAGTCGTTTATCGTCTGCTCATATGCGTACACTCCGTGTTCTCTTTGTCTCTATTACTGTGTTATATTGTTTACAGGGGGTGTAAAACAATATAGCCAAGATACAGAAAGGATTTTCTGATCCAATATAGGTCTTTAAAACTTAAAAAACATGATAACTTCAAAGTTTAAAATTCATTTTATTCCTTTTTGATTGTTTAAAACTCAGTTCTATCTGGTAAACTTTTTAATTGATATAATCTTACTGTAGAAACAGCTTCTGGGAAGAGGAAACTACTTATCCTAAGCTCACAGGGCTCTGCCCTTTATTAGGGAGTAGTGAATACAGTAAAGTCTTTCCCTTTTTTATTCATGTATACCTTTTGCTTCAATGCTCTGTAATATTTTTACTGTTTCTGTTGTGTCACTTCTTACTGAAATAAATAAACAATAAATAAAACAATAAAAAAACAGTTAAATAGAAATTGTTGAAATATGAAAGAGCAAATCCTGCCAACTCTCATGAATTAATAGTTAAATTTAAATGATTATAAATCATCATATTTCTCAGAACTTCACCGCGAGCGAAGCCACGGGCAAAAGCTAGTGAATTAATAATTTACAAATTTTGAGATTAAACATAACAACGATCGGAAGAACTTGGAAATAAAGAAAACGGTACTTTGTGGGAAACAACGCCATCTTACGATAATTAGAGTGCTATATTTACAGAATTATGATAAACATTCAATTTGCTACAACTAGCGACATTTCGCACAAAAAAAAGTTTATATCTTTCTCTATTTGTTTCTACGTCTTATTTTCTTTCTTAACAAATTATAGCTAACATGAGTAAACCCCATTTCCTGACGGGTATGCATATTTTATGTAAGTATTAATAAACAATCATATGGAAGGTCGAGAAAAAATTGTGAGATGGTATTGTTCATGCATAGTAGGAAAAAGAACTTTGGGCTGTTGCTCCCATATAATGTGCGTTACATGGTTTATGGCATGGGCTCGCCATCAACAAACTTTGCCATTATCACCAGCAGAATTTTTAGACACAATAATTGTCAGACATGATATTGAGAATGAAGCGAATATCGAACTTAAGACCTTACGAAACTTGTTAATAGTCGATATAAGTAGATAGTTTAAGTAGAAAATAAAGGTATTGTAGAAAAATAATGTTGAAATAAAAGCATTGAAAAAATCTGTAATTCTTTTAAATAGTAAAAGATAGATCTTATTTTGTCATTTGAGATCCATCAATTAACAAAAAATAAATAATTTTTTTCCTTTATATTTCTAACTTTTTGAACTCAAATATCTCAGAAACTATACCACCTTAACAATTTTACTATTGAATATTTTTTTTGTTTTAATGACTTATTCTATCGATTAACACACGTTTTATCACTGGCTGCCGAAAACAGTTTTTTCTAAGTGACGAAATCGATGCTCTTTGGAAAAAGTAGGATAGAAATGAATAATACGTGCATACGTAAAAAAAAGTTTATATTTTTCTCTATTTGTTTCTACGTCTTATTTTCTTTCTTAACAAATTACAGCTAACATGAGTAAACCCCATTTCCTGACAGGTATGCATAGGAATGACGTGGACGGCGACTCATACGCCTGTCATGGAGAGCTGGACGCCAGCGCCTGTTACTACAAAAAGGCAAGTTGCGTAAACTTTGAGAAAAACGTTAGTGGTACAGAAACACAGGGTTGAATATATAAATTGAAGATTAAGCAAGAAAATATAAGTATTAAAAATAGAGTAACATGAAAATAATAATGAAGCATAAACATTCATATTTTTCCCTGAGTCGAGGGAAATGATACTGCAATGTCCCTCACGCCCCTCTAACGTCATCATTCAAGCGCCAAAAAAGCCTTGTTGGACTGTAAGAGTAACATCCATCAATTCAATATAGCTCAAATTCCCTAGGCTACTGATATTATACAGCATGTTTAAGCAGCAGTAAGGGCTGGTAGCTGTCAAAGATAGTCTATGTCCCTCCACGCGAAACTGGCAAAAATAGTCTGTTGACCCATAACAACGGCTGATTGCCACAAATAAGAAGAAGAAGAAGTAAACAAAATATATAAAAAATTACAAGTTTTAAAACCACTAACAATGTATTTTTAAAAATAAAATAAACAATACCGCTGATAGTTACACGATAAAGAAAATTACTAAACTATAATCCGAGCAAGTTGAGAAGTAGAAAGAAAGAACAAGAAAGTTAAGAATGTATACTTTCAGGCTTAATTAATGTCGACGACGGGTTTTCCTTGGAGACTTTGTAGCAGCTTTAGCATCCAGAGCTTGAACAGGCGTAGAATCTTCCTTGTTGGGAGGATACTGAGAGATGAGGTCGTTCAATTCTCTCAGAGTTTCAATCTTCCGATGGGACTTCTCGGGAAGAATCACAATAGTTTTTCCATCCGCTGATCAACAGTGTCGAATACCAAAGTGGGACCGGCATGAAGCAAATATTTTTTGCCTTGTTTTCATTAAAAACTCTGATATAGAAACTCCAGTTGTCTTTAAGGAGGTTTTATTTTCCCAGACCTGTTGCCGCTGTTCAATACAACGAAGTCTTACAAGAATAGGTCTAGTTTTGTCTTGTACAGATCCACCCAATCAATATATATAAAACTGTTCCGTTACTGACTGAGGGACTGACAGACAACTTATAGCCGTAACTACTGGGCGTAGAGAGCTGAAATTTGGAACATACATTCTTTAGGGGATGTAGAGGTGCATTACGGAAGGAATCTCCGAAATTCCTACGGGAACGGGAATAATTGGACTTTTTAATTTGTATGAAAAATCTTATTCCTTGAGTGCACGGATATGATACTGGGCATAAAGGTTTTTCAAAAAATGGCTGGTTGTGTTATGAAAGCAATTCCCGAAATTCCCACAGGAACAAGAAATATATGATGTTTTAGTTTTTATGAAAAAAAATTATTCCTTGAGTGCGCGGATGTGATACTTGGTATAAAGGTTCCTCAATAAGTGGCTATTTGTAATAGAAAGATAGATAGATAAACTCGTTTATTGAGGTACATACTACATGTACACACAATGTAATATGCTGTAGCATTGCAATCGGCCATAGCTCAGCGTAATTATTTACTCGGAGTAGTTGGTTTTCAGCTACTGCATCTAACCAAATCTAAAAATAAACTAACACTTTCAAATATATATATATCAAAATAAAGATGTCACATCAACACTTATTTAAACTAAATAGTTGAAATAAAAAAACAACTAATAAATCAATAAATAATTATGTGTAAGCCTTTTCATTTTTAAATTAACATAGATTGATAGGTCAATAAAACTGGATTAATCATAAACATGTTCATTGCCAATGAAGCATCAAAGAGACGGCAGTTTCTGCTTTTCTAGATTTAATTCTTTAAATTTATTTTTAAAAGATTCTTTATACTTTATCAATATAGTAGATGATGGATAGCCTCCTTATTGGAGGCGGAATATTGTTCCAGCACTTGGTCGCGCTGTAGCGAAAACTGCCAGTAAAAGACACAGTTCTGTGATGCTGGACCCTAAGAGGAGGTCTTATTGATCTTAGCATAGCGTTGTGCTTAGTTTGAAATTTTAGCTTAGAGAACAAATATTCGGGGCTTCTAAAACTTGGTACGTCAAACATTAACGAGGCAAGATGCAACTGCCTGCGAGACTATATGGCTTCGCGGGGGAACATCAAAAATGAATCTGCAGCATGCATTCTGTACCCGTTGCAGGAGGCGGCTTGTCTTACAAAAGACGGGGTCCATATACCAGATCTGTGTAATTAAGTCGATTAAGTCGAGATAGTACAAGTAATCAAACGGTGATTCTTACTTGTTCAGTGAGAAAACTTTTTATTTTATATAGAACCTTCAGTCTGTAAAAAAGAAAAGAAACAGCTTATTTGATTGCTCTGCAATTTTTAATAAAAACAAATAGTTTTACTCATATTATTATTTTTTTTAACAAAATTGATGTACCATAATACAGAGTAACAGTGGATACATGCCAGCTTTAGCATATTCTTTCTTAGACAAGATTCAGCTTCACATTCACTAAAGTTTATTTTTCTTTTGAGATCAAAGAAAAAACAATCACAATGGACACAGTACAAGATAGTATGTATAATATGATGGAGATGTTCAATGCCCAGATGGATCAATTCCAGCAGAGCCTGGATAAATCAAGTGCCTCCTCTTCTACAATTGCAACATTGGCTTCCGACTTCATGGAGTTCAAAACATTTATTCACACTGCAATGGCCAGCCTTCAAAAGCAAAATCATCTACTGTGTGAAACTGACCGACTTGAAATGAGCCGGCGTCGCAAAATACTGCTTCTTCAAGGTGTGGCTGAAGATAAGAAGGAGGATGTACCGGCCTCTGTGATGAAGGTAGTAATTGATAACCTGAAGATGCCTGGTCTTTCTCATACAGATATAAGACTAGGCCTATAATCATCAAGTTTTGTGAGGTTTCAATCCGTAATAAAATGTGGATGTCTAAAACTGCTCTGAAAGGCTCCGGAATAACACTGTCCGAGTTCTTGACGAGACTAAGACACAAAACTTTCATGGCTGCAAGACAACGCTTCGGCATAAAAAATTGTTGGACCAGGAATAGGGAAATTTTTGTGGCTTAAGAGAATGGATTGCGTGCGTCACTGGGTACTGACGATCGCCAATCTCAAGACGATTCCAGATCTAGCTTCAACTTCAGCAGGAGTCGAAGTAAAACAGACCAAAGTTGGTGTTTCTAAAACTAGACGGCCAATATCTAGAAATTAAACCGAATAGTGATCTATAAAAAGTTATTGGCATTTTCTTTGTTTACTTCACTGTTTTTTTTTGTTTGTTGCATTCTTTGTATTTGACTGTGAATGCTTTTATTTACGTGTTGTTATAACTAACTAACTAAAGACTTATTCAATGTCGACCTGATTTGTGAATGTTATAGTTATTAACTTATTTTGCAAGCAACATTATATATTATGTTCTTATAATGTCTTGTTTCAACCATTTTTCTTTTTGACATTCACTCGAACAAACCCAATCACTCTATCTACTTTATTTTTCTAGTGTTGGCAGGAATGATAGTTATACAGCCAATTGATAATATTTGTTTTTTTTTTGTTGTATTTTAGTTATGTGTCAAAGTTATAATTGAAATAATATTATATTTTAACATTTAAGACAGGTAGGTATTTAATTTGATAGGGTAATTAGATAGAAGGTTAGGTTTATGTTATTTATGTTATATTATAGTTCTCTGCTCTCTGAATCAGGCTCACCTAGCGATTCGAACAGTGATCTTAGTTTTCAAAGCACCTTTTCTCCTCTAAATGAAATTTTGCATTCTCAGTTTTCTGGTCTTTCCCGTAATTTTAATATTATTCACATTAACGCTTAGAGTATTCCTGCTCATCACGTAGATATGCTTAATAGCTTTCACAGCAAAAGATCTCCCTGCCATACTTGTGTCCGAGACATGGCACAAACCATGTTTGCCTTCTACCCTGTATTCCTTACCTGGGTATCAGTTGATACGCAACGATAGATGCTCTAGAACAGGTGGTGGCGTGGCCATTTACCTCAGAACGGGTGTCTCATATAACATTGTTAGAAAATCAACAGAGTTATCCGGCACGGCTTTGGAATACCTCTTCGTTGAAGTCAATTTGTCGCACGTCAAAGTTCTTTTAGGAGTTTGTTACAGTCCATCTCTCCAAATCAATAACTTTTTTGAATTTGAGAAACTCCTAGAAGATTTGACACCATCATATCCACACACAGTAATCATGGGCAACTTTGACACCTGCCTTCTGAAAAGTGACTACCGATCTGCCAAACTGCTGTCAACTGTTAAGTCCAGTAATTTACATTTAGCTAAACTTAATGCTACAAATTTTTTCCCAAATTGTGACCCGTCTCTTCTTGACTTAATAATAGTCTCATCAGAAAACTGCATCGCCAACCATGGTCAGTGTAGTGCTGAAGCTTTTTCCTATCATGATCTGTTGTATTTATCTTATAGGATTCGTTTCCCTAAAGTAAAGCCAAAAATTCTGATGCGCCGTAATTTTGCCGGTATAAACCAAGAAAAACTTTGCATAGATGCAACAAAAATTTATTGGTCTGTGATAGATCAAGCAACTTGTATAGATTATCAAATTAATATATTTAATTCATTATTAATTGATCTGTACGACTGTCACGTACCGATTAGGCCAGTAAAAATAAAACAACTTCCTGCACCTTGGCTAACGGAGGAAATCAAAATTCTCTTAGCGAAAAAGTAAATGTAAGACAAACCCCACAGATCATAACTTGGAACATTACAAAACTTTAAGGAATCACTGCAGCAGGATGTGTAGGGACGCACAACGTCACATTCATAAGTCTGTAGAAAATGGAAATCCAGCCAAAGACTGGAAATTTCTAAAATCATTGGGTATTGGAAAAAACCAAATACGACTCTAATTCTTCATCAGTCGATTTAAATCTTTTAAATAAGCGCTTTTCCTGTACTTCTACAATGGATGGATCTTTAAGAGACCAAACCTTTTAACATTATTCATCTTTGTCATACCCAGATATACCTTTTTTTATTTTCATCAATTTACCGATTGTGATGTCAAGAAGAATATTCTATCAATTTCCTCTAACGCTGTAGGAAGTGATTGCATTAGCCGTAATATGGTCATTCCTTTACTAGATATCCTTAATCCTGTCATTACAAAAATTATTAATCACTCCATATACACAAATACCTTTCTTGATGCTTGAAAATCCTACTCCTAATACCGTCCAATTTCAATCCTTCCCTTTCTTCCTAAAGTACTAGAACGCCTTGTCCATCAGGAAATCCTAATATTCCTCAACAAAAATGACCTAATGAATCCTCTCCAATCTGATTTTCGTCCTGACCATAGTACGGTAACGGCTCTCATCAACATTACTGACGACATACGTCGTAACATGGAAAACAAACAGCCCACACTGTTGAGCTTACTTGATTTCAGTAATGCCTTCAACACAGTGAATTTTGAAATATACTTCTTGGTGTCTTAAGCACACTCAACATATCTCCAACGCTGATTGATTGGTTTCGTAGTTATCTACATGGTCGTTGGCAGCGTATTTCTGTGGAAAACACTGTTTCAGACTGGAAGTCTCTGTTAATTATTAGTTATAAGATTAGTGGAAATAAAGCCTTTTTATTATTTATTAAATTATCAACAAAATGAATTAACACCATAAATAATGATCTAAAGCATATCTCAGATTGGAGCAAAAGTTTTGGCCTGAAAGTCAATCCTTCAACTTCCAAGTCAACCAGATTGATTGTCCTCAACTTCTTGGCTGTCTTCGCTTTAACACCCCGTCTCGTTTGCCGAAAAAAGCTATAGTTTCGTTTACACCTCCTTTTAGAGCCACTGTGTTAGGAAGTAATTCCCCTATATCTAGAATTACCAAAATCGTAAACGGTCACAGTTGTCTTACACAGTGACTCTAAAAGTAGATTCTCTAAATCTTTGCACAAACTAATCAAATAATTAATTAATTATCAAGCCTGTCATTTGATTTGTTGTCATTCTCTTTTTTTTTGAAATATGTGCACGCAAAAATTATATGCATGCTGTGTTTACCTTTAAGTGATTGTCATACTATGTAAGTACCTTATGTCAAAATGTAATTATTAAGTAACAGTGTGAACAATTGTTGGTAAACCTGAATAAAGAAAATAAAAAAATAAATCCTTCTAAAACTCAGCTGATTTTGATCGGAAGTTCCAAGATGTTATCCAAAGTTGACCTTAACGCACTTCCTCCTGTCACATTTGAGGTTGAAATCATAAATTATTGTTTCGTAGTTAAAAATCTCGGTGTTCTCATGGACTGCACTCTATCGTGGAAGCATCAAATTGACGCCGTCCGAAAGAAGATGTTTGCTGCAGTAGGCTCTCTGAGACGCCTACGAAACTTCTTGCCAATACCGACTAAAATTGCGCTCGCACAGTCCCTCTTATTACCCATACTGGATCACGCAGACGTAACTTATTTATTTATTTATACTTTATTGCACACAATTACAAAAGGAAAAAAAATACAATGAAAAAACACACAGATAGGCGCAACAGGCGGCCTTATCGCTGTAAAGCGATCTCTACCAGACAACCTTGTATTTGAGTAAAGATAAAAACTAGACAGATCAGTAGGTACTAATAAAGCACAAGTTCAACTACATTTTAACAATAAACATACTACAAATAAAAATACTATAATACATATTTATTAACCAGGAACACAATTTACAAGAAATACTTAATATCTAGTGGTTGCTTCACTAGGCCATAGCCTGTATCGAAGCAACTATTTGTCCTTAGAACAACGGAACAGCGAACTGGAGCAGATGCTACTGGCGGACCAAATTGAAATTTCGGGTATTCCAGCATCCAGCGATGAAGAGCGAACAAAAATTATTGAGAATGTTTCAGATAAGCTGAACGCGCCTAAAAGTGATATTATCTCCATAAAGCGCCTTGTAACCCGTAAAAACGGTCCTAGTTCGGTACTTGTAAAAGTTCGCCAAGAGTCCACCCGCCAGGCGTTAATATCTAAAGCCCGAGAAAGTATTATCCTAGCCCGCGACGTTACCCCAAACTTGACAGGGGCTCCAGCAACCGAAAAAGTTTACGTACGAGAAGCTATTTCCCCATTTAATAAAAACTTACTGTGGCAAGCCAAGCAAGACCTCAAAAGTAGCTTCAAATTCATCTGGTTTAAGGAAGGAAGAGTACTGGCGCGCAAGAACGAAAATGCAAAGATATCCCGAATCAGGTCTAAAAATGACATCGACTCCCTATTATCAGATAAAAGACAATAGATCAAATATCTTTTGTCCTTTAATAGATAATTTAAAAAAATTGCAGGTACCTTGTTATTGTTTTTAGTTATAACATATCGTTATTATATATTTTTTTACTGAATCATGGATATTTTAGATAACAATAATGATATAAAAGAACTCTTTAACTGCCCAAGTATTGAAGATTATCAAAAGTTAGTACCAAAAAACCCACACAATCTGACATTTTTTCACGTTAATATAAGGTCAATGTTTAAAAATTTCTGGAAAGTCGAACATCTTATATCTATAAACTCATCAATAGATGTATTAGTTATCACTGAACCTAATATCACAGATTGTATACAGTCGCTATATACTATCAGTGGCTATACAATGTACACGGAGTTGCGGAAACATCGAAAAGGAGGCGGAATAATAGTGTATGTTAAAAAAATACACAAATTTATACGACATAAAACTACATCACTTCATTACGAATGCATATTAGGTAAACTTACAACAAATTTATCAGTTTCCGTAAATCTATGTGCAGTGTATAGACCACCAGATACGAATAAGAACTTATTCATATTACAAATAGATAAGATGCTCGACAAATATAACGACACCGATTTTGTATTGCTTGGAGACTGTAACATTAATCTAAAACCTTTCACCCATAAAGATCGCACTATAAAAAAATCATACTTGGATATCATGTACGGGCACGGTCTCACATGCGGTATTACTGACTATACTAGAATAGAAGTTATAAAAAAACAATATAAAACTATAACAACAAAAAGCTGTCTTGATCACATATTTTTCAGAAGCCGCATGAAAGACGCGTACTCGGCCGCTCTCGGCACGACACTGGCAGATCACCGGGTGACTGCGCTTACGCTCATTAGCGACTCGCGGATACAGGCTGCTCCAGTCTTTGTAACACGATACAATAATAATAAATTAAGTAAACTTTTGAACGAAATTGACTGGAAACCTGTTTATAACATGAACTGTCCTGATCAAATTTATGAATATATAACAGATAGTTTAAATGATTGCTACGCGCATTCCCAATATCACAAAAAAACGGGAACATCTAAACGTAACAAATATGAATGGGTTGATAAAAATATAAAACATATGTGTAATTATAGGGATAAATTGTTTTTAGAATGGGTAAAAGACACAGGAAATAAGGAACTCCGGGAAAAATTTAATAAAATAAGAAATAAAACCAATAACCTAGTTCATAAAATCAGAAATAAACATTACAAGGAAGAAATAAATAGCTGCAAAAAGGATACAAGAAAACTTTGGCAATTAATAAATAGAATGACAGGGAAGATACAAAACTCAATAGACGATACAGTAATAAAAGCTTTTGATCTCACTGGGTGTAATAAAACCATAGCTGATAATTTTGCAACTGAATTCCAAAATAACATTAAATCATTAATTCCGAAATGTTCATCAAAATTATTAAATGAACACAATTATGTCAAACCCCTGGATAGGTCCATACTTTTCCCAAAAGCCAAAACATCTGAAGTTTTTAAGATAGTTAAAACCATCAACCCTCGAAAAGCGCCAGGTGTTGATGGGATAAGAGCGTGTGATATATTACACTTAGCCGATAAAATAACTATTGCAATTACCCATCTGATAAATACAAGTATTGCTACGGGAAGATATCCCAATAAGCTAAAAATCGGCATTGTCAGACCTATTCATAAAACTGGTAGCTTACACTTGTATTCTAATTACCGTCCAATCACAATACTTCCGGTGTTGGATAAAATTATAGAAAAATACGTTTGTAAGATCGTTCATAACTTCTACGCTTCCAATAATGTGTTATGCCCTCAACAGTATGGGTTTCAACCCAAAAAAAACAACAATATTGCTGTCCCGCTTCACCGATGAAATTAATAGCTACTTAAACGAAAAAAAAACATGTTCTGTTACTTTTTATTGATTATAGCAAAGCATTTGACACCCTGCAGCATAATTTACTTATCAAAAGACTAGACCAAAGTGGAGTGCGTGGAAAACTCTTAGACTGGTGCGAAAATTACCTCGAGAACCGAAGCTATCAGGTTAAAATAGGTACATCGCTAAGTGAAAGTATCAAAGTTACAGAAGGAACGGCCCAAGGCTCAGTACTAGGCCCCTTGCACTACCTCACATATGTCAACAACCTTGCAAATGTTATAAAAAAATGCTCTATATATCAGTTCGCAGATGACACCTGCATGATTGTGGCAAATAACGATTTATTGAATGCTCAAAGAATGTTACAAGCTGACTTCACTGCCATATGCAAATGGTCACATGATGCAGGACTTGTACTAAACGCAGGGAAGACCAAACTTATGCACGTACACTCCAGCCATAACTTGAGCCCACACAACAAGCAGCTTAAAATTATATCACACAACCACGACTGCCTACACAAACAAAACGCATACTGCACTGTCACCTGCCAAAAAATTGAACAAGTCACCGAGCACACACACCTAGGATTAGTGATCGATAACAGGCTATGCTGGGCAAAACATATTGATAAAACCTGCTCCAGGTTGCGTGTTATCATGACAAAATTCTACAGTATTAAAAACCGAATTCCATTTGACGTCCTGATAACAATTTATAAGGCTCTGGTGGAAAGTATAATCTCATACGGCTTAAGTAGTTATGGACGAACTTTCAAAACGTATCTTAATGAAATTTATAGTTTGCAACATAGGTTCTTAAAATTAATTGTACCTCAAAAAATTAAAAATAAATACAGAGACGATCCAGTAGAACTCTTCAAGTTCTGCGGTATAGTACCCGTACACAAAAAAGTAGAATACACCTTGCTACTCGAACAATATCATAGAGATGAGATACTAATTCCAAATAACCACTACATATTAACTAGAAATGTTGCAAATAAAATCTTATCGGTACCTAAATTTAAAAACTTCTACGGACAAAGAACATCTCACTATATGATACCGAAACTTATAAACAAACTGCCCAGCGAAATTAAAAATACTATAACTGTAAAAAATATCAAATTCATTTTAAAAAAATATTTCCTGAACATGTCAAATTGAAGCACCCTGTACCGTCGGCGCTCGCGCTTTTCGTTGGCATTCGGTGCTGTGCGGAGTCGCTCGGAGAGTGAGAGGCCATGATTAATCGGTCTCCCTTCATCGATTGTCTTCAATTAACGCGTTAGCCGTATGTAGGTAAAAAAGGGCGATCACTTTTTATGTTTTGTTATGATACCGTGTTATAAATATACCTACTTTGATTGATATATAAAAAAAAAATGTTATAAAGCTAATATTAAGTTAATTTTATACTAGTAGGCTTCTTTATCTTTGAACCAAGTTATAAGTAATAAAAATGTTTGCTGTTTGTTAGTATTGTATATTTTTACCGAGATAATACTGTCTAGACAAATCTAAGATAGATTTTAAGATAGTAATAAGACATTCCTATAAATTTTGTAAAAACTTATGAATAAATGAATGAAAAAAAAAAAATGAAATTTGCGGTATTTTGATCACAAGGTGCTCTTTTGTATATATTAGGATACATAATATTTATTTTAAAGTCTATGTTTAGGTTTATTTACATTTAATAAAGGATATTGTTGATCTGATTCAAATGGACCAACCAGAGGTCACCATTGCCATGACTGGTTGGTTTTGTTATGCGCTGTTGCCACTTCGCTTCGCAATCTATACGCTATGATGAAAGCAAGACAGTGTTATGTTACGGCATGTACAGTAGGAACTAGGTTCTCCAAAAGATTCGATATTTTTTTTTATTACAACCTTCTTTTTTTCACCTGTCCCATTGTCTGTAATCAAATCTTGCAAGTTAAATTTGACACACTTCCCGGTTTCCGATTGAGTAAAAATTTTGCACGCATATGTATATCGCGTGACAATGTAATATTATGATGACATGGAGCTGATCTAATGATGGAGCTGGAACGTGGCCATAGGAACCCCGATATAATACGACATAACCCTATCGAGTTTAGGCTCGTATGATTCGTCTCGATGAGTACTTTATTTGTAGATGGTATCCAGGGTCTGATGATGAATCTGGAAGGTGGCCATAGGAAGTCCGTAATAAAACCACACAATCCCATCGAGTTTGGGCTCGTTTGATTCGTCTTGACGAGTACTTTCGTCCTAGATAATATCCATATGATATGCAACTCCATCAGATTAAATAAAATAAATTCGTTCCATTTGTTATGAATGTAAATTCTATTTGATTAGATGGATGACCCAATGCCAAGGTGAGCACGTGCCGAAAGCTGAATGGTATGAGGGTGTATAAACATGTCATATCACTAATGTTGCGCCTCAGGGTACCAGGGCGAACCCTGTTGTACTGTAGCTCTCTTCCCCCTACAATGGACCTCTGGGGGAAACTACGCCGTAGTAAGTCCCGAATCATAAATACTAAAAAGTAAATAAACAAAATGTTTTTTTTTTTTAATTACCTTTTATTACTTGTATATAAAATGAACTAAAAGGTAAAAAATAATTTAATTCTGATAAGAAATACGAGTATACTATTTTATAGGTACCTACACTAAAATCAAATTAATTTTTTAATAGAAGAGTGTTATACCTATAGGTATTTGACGGCAAGAGAAATAATAAATAAGGTGTAACGTGCTTTGATTATTATTAACCTTTTAAGATTTATCCAAGATAAAATTAACAAAGAAACAAAAACTATAACAAAAATAAAACTTCTTCTTAATACTTTAATTTTAAGTACTATTTTCTTCAGATTTTTTTAAATCAAGTAATCCACAGTCTAAAAAAATAAAAACTAAACCTTGTACTAACTTAAGGAAGTAACTTAGCGATTTCTTCAGGAACATGTTATGGATACTTAGGCTCTCCTAGACGTTGGGACTTATAGTATGTAGATATGGGCAACTCAAAAAAAAAATTGAACAACAGATCAGATCACAGATCAAATAGTTGAGTCTGATCATTGAGCTGCCTCACAGATCAGATTAATTTGCGATTATAAGGTAAATTTTACAATGTGAGCTGGTGGTCGGTCGGTCGTTAGCTTTGAGCACAAATTTGAGCGTCAGCGCGACTATGCTTCGAATGATCTGACTGATACAATAATAATCTTACTTATATGTGCTTGTCTTAAAATTCCATTTTATAGTAGTCGTGAAACGCAATGTTCAAAGGCGAATGGATTAGGTAGCAAAAGGAAATGGACTTTGACCTCAGATAGTGTTATTAATTAAATTATACAGTAAGTCCGTGGGGCACTGTGGTTAAAGAGCCCCCGGCTTTAAAATCGCGAGGTCGCGGGTTCGATCCCCGCATGTATTTCGGATGTATAAATTTATTTAGATAATACCTAAGTGATTATATGTAAGTTAACTCTATTACGCTACGTAGTAACTTGTCGTAACCCATCATAACGGCATAACACAAGCCTTTAGCTAACTTACTTTCCATGGAATCTGTGTGATTGTCAGGGGATTTCATTTATTTTTTTATTATAATTATTAAGGAATCTTCCTATTTGAGTACGTTAGTAGGTACCTAAGTACCAACTTTATTTGAAACAAATTTTCTGACATGCCAACTAAATAATTATAATTTCGGAGGCGTCACTATGGCACCGGTACGGTGACTCACCGGTCAGAGCGCCTGCCCAAGCGGAGACTCGGGTTCGATTCCCGGTCGAGCGATTTTATTTTGTATTTTCCTATCTTTACGAGATTAGGTATTCAATAAACATTATAAAATGCAAAAACATATAATTGTTTGTAAAATATACCTAAATAAATAATGGGTAATATAGCTCTAAAGTAATAACGCAAGGCGCAACATGCAATATCGACGGCCTGTTTTGGTTTGTAGTGTAGATTAGCCTTGCCTTCCATGTCAGAGATCACGGGTTCAAAACCTGGCCGAGCGAGAGCGGATATTGATATTTTCTTTCTAGTCATGGATATAAAGGTAGGTATGTATGTTTATTATTTAAATTATGAATCTGATATTTATGTGCCTTTATACTTAATTATTGTAAAATTAATACCTCTAAATTTGTCAAACGTGACATCAGATGGTTTTTATAGCCTCTGGTGTTCTGCCTACCCCCTTAGGGATACAGGCGTGAAGTTATGTATGTATGTAAAATTCAAGATATATCTAATATATATATATCCTACATCTTTTTTACATTTCTCGAGTTTTTATACGTTATCTAATCTAAGTACCCAGTATCCATTATACAAGTTTTTAAAGATGCTTAATTTTAGCCTGATAATTTGGTGTGATGGTTAAGAATATTTATATTTGTAATAAGTACCTACCTAAAATAAATAATTTGGAAGCCATCAGTCAAGGTGCGATGGCGCCAGGTTGGTTAATTTTATTTTATTTGGACGTATCTTTTTGCCCGCAGCTTCGCTCTTGTAACTCAAATTATTAAAGTTAACTTCTTCTTGCATCTCTCTATGTGTAAAAAACGCATTAAAATTGTCAAGTACGTAGTTTAAAAGATCTAAGCATATACATAAATACAAACAAGACAGCGCGAAGCGACTTTATTTCAATTCAAAGTATCTATTTACCTACCTACCTACATAGGTACTTAAATTTAATTTATTTCATGTTAGTCCTTAGTTCTTAGATGTGAATTAAAGCTTTAGCAATTGAGACAATACAATAAGGATTTACAAATACAAAACTTCTAACTAGGTAATTAAACATTACTTTCACAAAATCACATCACATAATTACCTATTCTACTTTATCTGTGATCTGTTCTGCATTCTGCAGCTCAAAAATTTTAGTTGAGTCATTGAGTCACTCCACTTGTTGTATGCAGTATTAATAAAACGTAATACCCATGCCAGTAATCTTACTATGCGATTAAAATTGCTGTATCGGTCAATTAGTGCTGATATTACGGAAGTCTGTTCTATTTGGGTTAAGCATGATTTTGATGGCATTCTTTTTGTTTCTAGGTTCGTGACTTCAATGTCAATGTCATTTGTGTAATTATTTGATGTCTGTAGCCACGAAGGTCCTTTCCACCACATTTGATGATTGAGAAGTTGCGAGGGAGAGAGACCTCTGGTGGCACAATCCACGGCATTGTCTCCGGATTTCACGTGATTCCAACATGATTTAGGCAACGTTTGATGTATTTCCTGAACTCTATTAGCTACGAACGTTTTCCATTTTGTTAAGTCACCGTGTATCCAGCTTAAGGTAATCATAGAATCTGTCCATGCATGAATCGACTTAGGAGCCTGTATGTTATCCCATTCTAAGGCTTGTAATACCTTTTTCATAAGTTTTGATAATATTACGGCTCCACATAACTCTAAACGAGGTAAGGTGACGGGTTTGCTGATCGGTGCTAGTTTCGACTTGGCGGTAATTAACGATGTAATAGGTTCATGTGTATTATTAAATGTTTTTATGTATACAGCACATGCATATACCTTCTCCGACGCATCACAGAAGCCGTGTAGCTGAATGGCTGTTGTGGTGTCACCCAACCAGCGCGGGATGTTTATTTCTTCGATGATGTGAATATCCTTTGTAAATTGTAACCATTCATATTGTAGTTTCTCTGAAATAATTTCATTCCATTCAGTAGTGGTAGTCATTACTCGTTGGAAAAGTAACTTTGCTCGTACAGTAACGGGTGTCAGCCAACCTAACGGATCAAATATCTTCGAGATTTCTGATAATATAAATCGTCTCGTGTATTTCTTATAACAGTCGGTATCTATTTTGTTAGTGAACTTAAAGGTGTCTGTGGCAGGTGACCATTGTAATCCTAATGTTTTAGTTGATTCTGCATTTTTGAAGTCAAGTATTGTAGAGTTTATGTTTTCTGAGCTTATATTTTCTAAAAGTAAAGGCGAATTACTTGTCCATTTTCTCAAGTTTAAACCAGCGGTTTTGAAAATTGCTTGTAATTGCTTTTGCATCTCTTTTGCTTGTTGTTGGTCATTATGACCACTTAATACGTCATCAACATACATTTGATGTCTTATGACGTAGGCTGCCAGAGGATAACTGTGTCCTTCATCTTCTGCTAGTTGCTGCAAGGTTCGAAGTGCAAGGTATGGGGCTGCTTTTGTTCCGTATGTAACGGTGCATAGCTTGTATTGTTTTAAAGGAGAGCTGGGACAGCCGTCATCTTTCCAGACAATCTTCTGCAATTCTTGGTCTTCTTTGGCTACTCGCAAATACCTATAGATCTTCTCGCAATCTGCCGTGAACACATATTGATAAAGTCGCCATTTTATCAACAAACCTTGTAAATCCTTCTGTAGCTTAGGTCCACATTCCATTAGGTCATTCAAACTATAGCCTGAGGATGTCTTGCTGGATGCGTTGAATACCACTCGGAGTTTCGTTGTTGTCGATTCCTCCTTAAGAACCGCGTGGTGTGGTAGGTAGCAAAATGGTTGTAAATCTGTTTTACTCTCCACCATATGTCCCAAGTCTTCATATTCTTTGATAAAGTCTGAATATCTCTGACCTAGTTCGTGATTACACGTTAGTTTTTTTCGTAGTTGGTGGAATTGTGCCACCGCTTGTGCCTTTGAGGACCCTAGATACTCTTGAAAATCCTTCTTCATTGGTATTTTGACCACATATTGACCGTTTTCTAGCCTGCGCGTAGTGTCAGTGTACAGTTGCTCACAAAATATCCTCCATTTCCCAGTATGCTTCACTGATCTCTTCAATATTATTCAAGGTTATGTGACAATTATAGGTTCTAACAGTGCCGGATAAAATCCACCCTAATTTTGTTTGTTGTGCCATGGGTTGCGGACTATTACCTTTGATAAGGCCTTCCATTAAAATTTGTGAGTAAACGTCAGCATCCAGAAGTACATCTACTCCCCTGTTCAACATGTTCAACTTTACAAAAAAAAAAAAAAAAATTGTTGCCAAATTTGCACCCCAACCAAATGACTGTCATCATATTGTACGGTCTACAACACTTTTATTGTTGCTATGTTGATTAGATTTGTGGCGTGTACGCACGCCTTAGATCAATCAGTTGATTGACGATTGTAAATTGATGAACGTAAAAGTTAAAGTTAGCAAGATTGATATTGATATTGAGAGATTGATATGGCGATTGAATCCCTTGTAACAAGAAGTGAAGAGATGTATTTCTAAGCGATATTTATAGCATTTTATCTACATGTAATTTATCTTTGTGTAATATAGTGAATACGAACAACACGGCGAATTTAATTCCATCACACTGCAATCAATCCAGGCTCACATCCTCCTTCAACTTCATTGGTGACCCCGACGTGATCCACGTTTTCGCTTTGAGCCCCTGGTGTTGGATTCGACATTGATTGCATGAGTGTGGTGTGCTTTCGCATCGCCTGTCTGCTGCATGGCATGTTGTGACGTTTTTCACCTGCTTTGTCACTGCACCTGGTTTGTTGGTTTGTACTAACCCCAACTAACCCCACCGGCGTCGTGTTCGACGGACTACAGAGGCGTGGAGCTACGCATAACGAGGTACTCGCTGCTTACTAACTCCCTACGACTTCCGTGGAAGCGCACCCGTCGATGCACAGCAGATTCACCGTGTTTTTACATACTCAGTGCATGTTTCATTTACCAGTGTTTACCGAGCCCTAGTGTTTTTCATACTCAGTTTTTTTCTACTTAAAACGGTGGTGGTAACATAATCTAACACCCCAGTGCTTTCCCTCCTAACTAAGTGTGGATTTTTGTGGACATTTAAGAACCTATTGTGTCACTTTTTGTAAATTATAATGTATCTAATTTTAAAAACTTTGTTCTGTTACTTATTAACTTTTTACAACTTCATTTTATAACTTGTCTGTCTGTTTGTATGTCTGGGCATGTTTGTTTGTTAATTTTACATTTAATATAGCGTATAGTAACATAATTTTAACAATTTTTGGTTACACAATAACACCACACCTTTCCACGGAGACCTATTCTGTAAAATAACACTTAAAGAGGCTTATTCTGGTGAACTTTAAAAATTTTTTTTTTTTTTTTTTTTATTAATTTTTGTGCATGTTTTTACATTGTTTTACTTTTTTATGTGTGTTTGTTTCTTAGATTTATTGTCTATTAAGTAAGACTAATTTTGCATTTTGTGTAGGTTTTTTTAACTGCTTGGTTGTGTGGTATATTATTATTATTTGTTTTTTTAATATGGCGGAAGCTTATACTGAGGTTAAGGATAAATTAGACCGCGTTATGGCTGAAAAGGCTGTTCTTGAGGAAAAGCTTAATCAAATTGTTCCCAGCAAAGCCCAAGTTAATGCGGCAGCTGTCAAACTTCCCCCATTTTGGTCCGATAAACCTGCAGTTTGGTTCGCCCAAGTTGAGGCCCAGTTTCAAATAGCCGGTATAGTAGCTGACCTTACAATGTATAATTATGTTGTTGGCCAGATTGATTATAGGCTAGCAGGCGAAATCGAAGACATCATTACACAGCCTATAGAAGCAGGTAAAAGGTACATTACTTTGAAAAATGCACTTATCAACAGGTTTTCTATATCCCAGGAGCAGAAGGTCCGTCAGTTGCTTGGCAATGAGGAACTTGGAGACAGGAAACCGTCCCAGTTTCTCCGTCACCTAAAATCTTTAGCTGGTTCCTCATCTTTGGACCAAAATATTTTAAGGCAATTATGGATCAGACGTCTCCCCCAGGATATACAGGTGCTGTTGACTTCGCAAGCGGTCGACTTGAGTTTGGAAAAATTAGCTGACCTGGCAGACAAGGTCATAGACCTTACCGGGCGGTCATGCGCAGTTTTCTCTACCGTTGCACCTTCACCGGACCCTGCCCTCGATTTGGTTTCTCAGGTTGCTGAACTAACCAAATTAGTTCATGCTCTCTCCGCTAGAGGCAGCAGCCGGGTGCGCAGTCGTTCTGGCTCAAAAGGGCGCAACTCGCGCGCATTTTCACCTGCTAGCAAACAATGCTGGTACCATAGACGTTTCAAGAGCCGCGCTTCTAAGTGCATCCCGCCATGCAATTGGTCCTCGGAAAACTCGAGGGACAGTCAGTAGCGGCGGGCACTGATTGTTACAATGTAAGCCGCCGCCTCTTTGTTACTGACCAGGTAACTAAACGTCAATACCTCATTGACACCGGATCGGATTTGTGTTGCTATCCCGTTAGTTGGCTCCCGAGTCGTCGAGAGAACTCCGACTATGTGTTAAGCGCTGTTAACGGTAGCAAAATCACAACATGGCACTGTCAACCTATGTCTTAATCTGGGGCTGCGTCGCGATTTTGTTTGGCAGTTTGTTGTTGCAGACGTGCAGAGAGCGATAATAGGCGCCGATTTTTTGGCGCATTACCAGCTGTTGCCTGACTGTCACAACAAAAAGTTAATCGACAGCAAAACTGGTTTGCGTTCTGTCGCCACCTCGGCTATGGTTGAACAACCGAGTGTGAAGGCTGTGGTCGCGGGAAGTTCTACATTCGCGCCACTTTTGGCTGAGTTCCCCGATATCACTCGACCACCCGGCCTACCACGGGTCATCAAGCACAGTACCGTGCACCATATTAAGACCACCGATGGTCCTCCAGTGTCGTGCCGTCCGCGCCGTCTAGCACCACAGAAGCTTTCTTGTGCTAAAAAAGAATTTGAGGACATGGTACGCTGTGGCACTGCAAGGCCTTCGAAGAGCGCATGGTCTTCTCCGCTTCACATGACCCCTAAAAGAGACAACACCTGGCGTCCTTGCGGCGATTACCGTACGCTGAATGCCAGGACTGTTCCGGATAAATATCCTGTTCGGCATATTAATGACTTTGCGAACAACTTGTCCGGCGCAAAGGTGTTTTCCATCCTTGACCTTGTGAAGGCCTACCATCAATTACCGGTTTTTGAGGAAGATATTTCGAAGACTGCCATCGTTACCCCGTTTGGCCTCTTCGAATTTCCTTTCATGACCTTTGGTTTACGCAATGCTGGCCAAACCTTCCAGCGTTTTATCGATGAGGTCACACGTGGTCTCGATTTCTGTTTTCCCTATATTGATGACATACTGGTATTTTCTCAGAACGAGTCCCTTCACAAGGAACACCTTAGTACTCTTTTCAAGCGCCTCCAGGACTATGGTGTTGTAATCAACCCGTCCAAATGCATCCTAGGTGCTAGTGAAGTTATTTTCCTAGGGTACCACATAAGTGCTGAAGGTACGCGCCCTCCTCAGGACCGTATCCAAGCACTCCTGGATTTTTCACCCCCAGAAACTGTCCAAGGCATGAAGAGATTCCTCGGAATGTTAAATTATTACCGCCGTTTCGTTCCCCTTGCCGCCAAGTTTCAGGCCCCACTCATCGATGCTTTGGTCTCTACGAATAGCAAAGGCTCAAAACCATATCCATGGACGCCTGAGCTCCTTCAGAAATTCGAGGAATGCAAGAGAAGCTTGTCCGATGCAACATTGCTCCACCACGCTATCGCCGATGTCCCCCTTGGTTTGTTTACCGACGCATCGAGTGTGCATATTGGTTCGTGTCTTCAGCAATTCATCGATGGCAAATGGTTCCCTATTGCATTCTTCAGCAAAAAGCTGACCCCTAAGCAGTCTGAGTGGCCTGCATACTATCGTGAGCTATTGGCTGTGTACGAAAGTGTACAGCATTTTCGGTATATACTTGAAGTCCAACATACGACCATCTTTACCGACCATAAACCGCTGCTGTACGCTTTCGTACAGCGCCGCGAAAAGCTCCCTCCTGCACAGCTTAATCAACTGTCCTTTATAAGCCAGTTTACTACCGATATTAGGTACATTAAAGGCGAGGACAATGTTGTCGCAGATGCAATGTCTCGAGTAGACGCTATCTCCCTTGAGCAAGAGTACGAAGCTCTTGTCAAGTCTCAAGAGGCAGACAAAGAATTGAGCCAATTACTGCTGGACAGCACCAGTCTCAAACTTTCAAAAGTTAGTGTACCTGGTACTTGCGTTTCCTTGTTCTGTGATCTCTTGACTGGCAAGCCTCGGCCTTATGTCCCATCCGATCTGCGACGCAGCCTTTTTAATAAGCTGCACAGCTTGAGCCACCCTGGCATTCAAGCTACGACACGGCTAGTAACCGAATGTTACGTTTGGCCGTCCATCAATAAAGACTGCAAAGAGTGGGCTCGTACCTGTGACGCGTGTCAGCGCGCTAAGGTTACGAGGCATAATAGTACTCCTTTTAGCTCCTTCTCAACTCCCTCTGGTCGTTTCATGCATGTCCGTATTGACATAATTGGACCCCTTCCTCCTTGTAAAGGGTATCGATATTGCCTTACTGCAATCGACAGGACGTCCAGATGGCCTGAAGTTTGGCCCATGCAAAGTATTACGGCTGACGAGGTTGCAGAAACTTTTGTTAGAGAGTGGATCTCTCGTTTCGGCGTACCTTCCATCATAACCACTGATCAGTGTACTCAATTTGAGTCTGACCTGTTTCGTCGTTTGATGCAGAGTTTCGCTACGAAGCGTATCAGGACCACCTCTTATCACCCGCAAGCAAACGGCATGATTGAGCGCGTTCATCGCCAACTTAAGGCATCTTATTATATATCGATTGATTATTCAATCGCCAAATGGATCGGACGTGTTTTTAGTTTATTTATACAATTTTAAATTAAAGCAGTACACGACCTAGATTTGAATCAGCGCAAATTAACTTTTGTGATAATAATTAATGCAAATATTTGTGTTTTTGAAATGATACGTTTTAATTCAATACAAAAAAAATGGATAGCAGCCCCTTCAATCGAAGTGGTAAAACTTGCCGCAGCCCACCTCCAACGCCCTCTTCAAAACCACCTCCAGTACCAGATGAAGACGACATGGAAGTAATTTCAACGCCCGAAATTCAAAATTGGATGTCATCCATTGAAGCTTGCCTCAATGAAGTTTGCGCAATTTCTGGTGAAGGAAAAATGAATACCGAGCAAAAACTTCGGATCAGCTCTCTCTGTCGAAAGATTGGCCATGGTGCATCCCAACTGGCTATCACATACCAATCCCTCAAGCAGAAAGCACTTCAAGGCCGCACGTTAATACAAGCGCTTAAAGAAAAACAAGAGCTGTCTAACCAATTTCAAGACCTTAAAGAAGAAATCCTGGAGTCCGCTAAACCAAGTTTGGCAAAAGTTACCTACGCAGATATGATTAAGACCAATAATAGTTTCATTAAACCTGCAAATGTAAGCTCGGTAGCAATTTACCCCAAGGACAAATTAAAGACTAGCGAGGCCACTAAATCACTTGTACAGCAGATTATTAGCCCTGGTGAAATGAAGCTGCAGGTTAGAGGACTCCGCAAAACAAAAAATGGTGGGGTTATTATTAGCACTGACTCGAAAGGCGATGTCGAAAAACTGAAGCAGTCAGTCCAGCTGTCATCCTGTGGCCTTACCGTAGATGAACCAAGCAAGCGAAACCCTAGAATTGTCGTAATTGGGGTGCCCACATCAATGCAGGAACAAGAAGTTTTTAAGTGCATATACGAGCAAAATCTTTCGAACAAACTTAGTGATAGCCGTGAAAAAATCCTGTCCTCCATTAAACTTAGCCATAAGTCTGGAAAGAAAGAAGCAGAGACCTGTAACTATGTAATCGAAGTTCCTGCCCTAATAAGAAAAGCCCTTATTTCTCAAGAAAGAGTCTTTGTTAACTGGTCGTCCTGTCCGGTGAGGGACTTTACTTTAGTTACTAGGTGTTTTAAATGCCAGCAGTATGGACATGCAGCGAAGTCATGCCGAGCAGAAACTTGTACCTGTGGACACTGTGGAGTTCTAGGCCACTCATCAAACGAATGCCAGAAAAAGGCAGAGGAACCTAAGTGTGCAACATGTTCCCGTTTCAATAAACCTAATAATCACAAAACAGGTGAAACTGATTGCCCCGCCAAGAAAATTGCCGAACAAAGGTACATAAACTCAATTAATTATGAAGGCGCCTAAGAGCGCCGTTTTTAGTAAATTAATTTTTGCCTTATTTCTTATTTCTCTTTTTATACTCGTTTTAAATTTTTATATCTTTATTATATTTTAATTCTTAATTGTTCATATTTTAATAATACATGACTCATCATATCATTAACGAGTTAGATAGTATCTCTGTTTCGGAAGCAACGCCTTGTAATGTTGAAGATTGCAAACAGTATCTACCTCTGTGCGACAACTCGATGACCATACTAACACAAAATATTAGGAGTATCTATAAAAACTTTGATAATTTTAATATTTTTCTTCATAGGCTAAATGTTAACTGCGATCTAATTGTACTAACTGAATGTTGGCTTTCCAATAATTATGAACTTCCACAGATAACAGGTTACGATGTGTATAGCAGTAAAACAGTTAACAACCAAAATGATGGTGTGGTAGTTTACGCTCGAAACACCCTGAATATCACAGTCGAGGACTCTATTGTTAGGGAATGCAGCGGTTTGGTAATAAAAATCGATGAAAACAAAAATAAAGTTGCAATATTAGCGATGTATAGATCCCCTTCTTTTAAGAAGCTGGATTACTTTCTCGAATCTTTAGATAGTCAACTTCAAAATTTATCGTCTTATAAAAATATTGTGCTTGCTGGAGATATTAATATTGATATTCGACCAGAGAATAACAGTGGGTCGATACAGGAGTACCTAAATCGGTGTGCATTTCACGGGCTATACCCTGCGCACACACTGCCTACACATCATAGCGGCTCTTGTCTGGACCATATCTTTGTCAAAACCCAGTTGCTATCATCTGTACTAGTTACTAATTCCACCGTAACGGACCACAAAGCTGTTTTACTAACCCTTAGACTAAAAGTAACTAAAAAAAAATACGCAAGGTTTACTTCTAAATTAAACATGCATAAACTTGAGGACGATTTATGTAACACTGACCTTAGTCCAGTTTATAATTCTGCTGACGCTGACTCGAGCATGACATACTTAGTAAATATTGTTCAACAAGCAATTATTAATAACACATCAAAAGTAAAAGTTAGTAGTAGAAATTTAAATATCAAACCATGGATTACGCCGGGGCTTATTCGTTGCATGAAAAATAGGGACAAACTCCACATGAGGGCCAAATCTTGTCCGGGAAATTTAGTTTTACAAATAACTTATAAGCGCTATCGTAATTTTTGTAATAGTATTTTAAGAAAAGTTAAAGCTGACTATGACAAAAATCAACTAGCAAAAGCTGGAAAAGACAGTAAAAAAGTTTGGAAATACATAAAAAAAGTCACGTATACGTCCAAACACACTGAATCGTCCTCGAGTTTATTGCTATCCCATTCCTCCCCACTATCGGCGGCAAACAGTGCTAACGACTTTTTCAATAATATCGGAAAGACTTTAACAGAAAAGATTCGACAATTCTCCATCACACATGAAACTATTAATACCTACAATAACTCATCTTTGAATTCTTTTGTATTATTAAATACAAACGCAGCAGAGGTCGAAAAACTAATAATGGGGTTAAGGGATGACTGTGCTGTCGGCTGTGATAACATACCTAGCAAATTATTGAAAAAGTTCAAGCATTTCTTCATCCCTCCTTTAACTTTTATATTTCAAAAATGTCTCTCAGAAGGAATTTTTCCTTCTTGTCTTAAAAAAGCCCTCGTAGTTCCTGTCTTTAAATCTGGTAATAAAGACCTAATAACGAACTATAGACCTATTTCCATACTACCCTCAATATCTAAAATATTAGAGAAAATAATAAACAACCAGCTAGTACGATATTTGGAAAATAAGTCTATCATCTCTAAGTCACAATTTGGCTTTAGACCAAACTTATCGACTTCTGATGCTATGCACGGCTTAGTAGATTATATTGCACAGGAACTAGATAAGGGAAACCAGACTATAGGGGTGTTCCTTGATCTAGCCAAGGCTTTTGACTCCGTCTCTATTCCCATCCTGTTAAATAAATTAGAAAATGTAGGTATAAGAGGAAATCAGCTAAATATTTTAACTAGTTACCTTAGTAATCGAAGTCAATGCGTTAAACTAGGCAATATAGTTAGTTCTGAACAAAAAACCACCCCCTTCGGTATCCCCCAGGGTAGTATTTTAGGCCCCACATTATTTTTAATATACGTAAATGACCTTTGTAATCTACAACTAGTACAAGGTAAAATAATTTCATACGCCGACGACACTGTTTTACTTTTTTCAGCTGACTCTGAACAAGACATTTTTAAACTTACTCAGAATGGCCTCAATATTGTGAATAACTGGCTTAAACTTCACCTACTGACATTAAATGCAGACAAAACAAAATATATTATGTTCACAATGCGGAAATCTCACGCAGCACGAACTAATAGACCCCTGTATGCACATTGCTGCAATAACGTTGCTGACACTGCATGTGAGTGTCCTAGAATCACAGTAACAGATAAAATAAAATATCTCGGTGTGATTATTGATGAAACTCTTTCCTTCAGATATCACATTGAAGCTCTTAGTAATAGAATCCGTAAACTGATTTTCGTTTTTAAGAAAATCAGGTCAATTGCGGATTCAAAACTTATCATGCTATTATACAGCGCCCTGTGTCAATCTGTGATAACATATTGTATTACGATCTGGGGCGGAGCTCCTAAAACCTCTCTACTTATTGTAGAAAGAGCTCAAAGAGCAATTCTTAAGGTAGCTACTTTTAGGCCATACCTCTACCCTACTAACCTTTTATATAAATCATGCAATGTACTAACAGTCCGACAATTATTTATAAGTAATACAGTACTTAAACAGCACACAGCACTTCAATACAGCACCAGTTCTACTAACAAAAGACGCAAGGATATTGTATGCTCCAATCGCACGCGGGTAAAATACACTTTGACTACACGATTTTATAAATTCCTAGGGCCATTATTGTATAACAAAATAAACGCCAAAGTGTATATATATCCCTTAAACGTAAGAAATTGTAAAAAGGCTTTAAAAACAGTTCTCCAGGAATTGTCGTACCATGAAACCGAGATGCTACTGGCTGTTATAAGTTAATTTTTGATAATGTTTGCATAAATGTGTAATTAGGTTTAATAAATTAAATAATTATGTAGGTAAATCTCTTAAATTTAAAATTGTCACAATTTCCTATTTTATTTTTATTTCTTAAGAATAGTTAAATAGATTCTACTATGTTTGTATAAGATCCATATTTTATTTTATTGAAGTTATATTTAATTTGATTGATTTTTAAATGTTATTTTAGCACGCTCCAGCCTGAAAAACAGGATTATCCTAGTTCAGGCACCAATGTTCTATCCTTCCTTGTATATTTAAGCCAATATTTGTAATTCATGCTTTTCTGAAATTAATAAACATTTTTATTTTATTTATTTTTTATTTTATCTATCATGTGCCATGGTGGCGACTGGCTCAGTGCTCTGCCTCTTGTGCTTTTAGGGATGCGTACTTCTTTTAAGGAAGATCTTAAATCTTCGGTTGCTGAGATGCTTTATGGTGAGACTCTGCGTCTCCCTGGCGAACTTCTGGTTTCCTCCCCTACCTCTGGGTCAAATACTGATCCCACTGATTTTGTCGTATCATTAAGGCGACATATGTCGAATATTCGACCTGTCCCCGCTTCTCGACATGGTGATCCATCCACCTTCGTTTTTAAAGACCTTGCCACTTCTTCTCACGTATACTTACGTGAAGACGCTGTCCGCCGTTCCCTACAACCGCCTTATTCAGGTCCGTTCAAAATTATCGAGAGGGCCCCTGATGGTAAGACTTTGACACTCGACATTCGAAGCAGGAAAGTTGCTGTGAGCGTAGATCGCGTAAAGCCTGCTTTCATTGAGACCGTTCCAGATGCAGTGCTACAGTTTCCACCGACCTCACATGCAGATCCTCCCTTAACTATTACTCAGCCGACTCTAGCTCCTACTGTTCAGCCGGCTCGTAAAGCCGCTCCTTCGTCATCTTCCATTCCGCCTCTTCCTCCGGATATTTCTACAGCTCCGCCATATACCACACGGTCTGGCAGACGTGTTAGATTTAAGGTTTTTAAAGACTAAGTTGTCTTTCTCCGTGGGGGGGTGGTGTGGCGTGTACGCACGCCTTAGATCAATCAGTTGATTGACGATTGTAAATTGATGAACGTAAAAGTTAAAGTTAGCAAGATTGATATTGATATTGAGAGATTGATATGGCGATTGAATCCCTTGTAACAAGAAGTGAAGAGATGTATTTCTAAGCGATATTTATAGCATTTTATCTACTTGTAATTTATCTTTGTGTAATATAGTGAATACGAACAACACGGCGAATTTAATTCCATCACACTGCAATCAATCCAGGCTCACATCCTCCTTCAACTTCAGATTAGTGGAATGCGACGCGCCCCACGGTGCATGATGTGTTGTTGACTGTATCAATTTGTCATGCAACGTCGCATATTATCCTGATTTAACAATTACAAATTACAATCAACTTTGTTTGATTGAATTAAGAATATTAAGATTTCATTACATGAAAGTTAAGTGTATATTTATCGATCGATATTCTTATTTAGATACATTAATGTATGCACTTATTAGCCTTTAAAAATAGTAGGTATCTATTTTGTGTTGGTAAATGTTTACAAAAATATTATGTATGAATTGAAATGTTTTAGAAAGTTTTTTAAGTTTATTAGGTACCTACACAATAAAATTTGGTTAGGCATACCGTCTTTTTATATGACAGTGAAGGAAGACTTCATAAGTAGGTACTTTTATAAATATTTTGCTAACGTATTTTATAGGTACAGGTAGTAAGTTATCTAATTATCTACCTAGTTGATAGTTTTGTGACAAAAACCGTGATTTAGGCTATCCAGGTACTAGGTTAGGTCATACAATCAACGATTATATTCAAAACAAACCATATGTTCATCGAGCTCAAGAAGATGTTTGAAATACAAAACTTTTTTAAAGCATAGGTACCTAAGTAAGAACCTATAAACATACCCACCTAAGTATATCTTGGTTTTAATAAGTTATAGAAAGATACGTATACATATTCCTACTATATACATATTCCACATAGATATGGTAAGTAGCCGCGAACGAGTCGAAATCTATTGAGTAAATTATACCTAGGTGTTTTTTTTTCATATACCTACCTACATACCTATAACACGTGAGCCTACAACTTTAGTAGGTAAGTATTAAGTTTTTTTTGTACCAACTTCAATCCGGCAGACGGGTACCGGATTCATCTGATGGTAAGTAGTATCTAGGCCTTTGGGTATCACTAATTGTAATCATTAAAAATAGATACTTACCTAATAAATTAATAAATAAAATCCCCAGATAATCACACCAACCACATCACCTCAATCAAAGTAAGCATAGTTTGTGTTATTATATACCATGTAGCGAACTAGGGGAACCTAGAATTTGAAATACGCATAGGTATAAATAAACGCCCAGACCCGGGACCTTTTTTTTCTTGTTCCGTCCAACTTTATGGCCATTTATGTTTCCTTTTTATTCATCGCTTCAATTATGAAAATTAATAGAAATTGTAAATAGCGCCATCGCAAATTAGTTTCAGAACTTTTTAAAGGAAAATAAAATAAAACACAGATGTCAAAATTAGTTCCTGACAGCTGTCAAAATCTTAGCATTTCTTCCCGTACTATCTAATCAAAAATTAACTTTTCAACACACTTGCTCGGAAAGTGAGCGTTATTCTATTGAATTTAGAACTATAAACTGGGCTATAAGTCACGCGTGCATAATATATTATACCCTAGTGCATAATATAATGAATCCTACAAAGTTGAATTGTACCTTTGTGCAAATAACATGCGAGAAAACAGAGCATATTTTATTGGTCCGGGTTATACACTAAATATTTTCAGAAACAACAAAGAGGTTTTATACCACTTCAAATCCATATACATTTTTAAATATTAGTAAAATAAATTTGTATATTAAACAAATTATTCACAATTTACAATAATTTGTCATAAAATATTAAAATATTTGCATTTACCACTCCAAATTAAACATTTCACTTAAAATAGGCTGTATATGCTATACAGACATTGACACATTTGACGGAAAAAAAACTTACGCGCATGCACGAGGTTCGGCGCCATTTTTCAATCACAATTCACAGCTTTGTTATCAAGTGTGTTTGTTATTTTATGACCACGTATGCCTGTCTTTTACTCACAAGTGTGTTGAAAAACTATTATATACTATTATTCAATGGACTTAAGGTGCTGTCAGACACATACTCTCTCTCACCGGCCACGCTTTAATTTTGTTTGAGCTGTGAGTTACCATTTTCGTTCGTGATCTACAGATCAACAGATCAGTTCTATGTGGTCTGAATCATTGAGTCAGCTCAGATATGAGTTACACACCTCTAATAGTATGTAAACCTTCTAAGTACAACACAAACATGTTGCTGAAGAAATCGTTGAGTTACTCCTTAGCGCACTCTACAACTTTCTTAATAACATTATAAAAAAACATCAAAATTGTATTCTAAATAATTAATTAGCGGATAACAAATAATACTTAATCCATGGGATTAAGTATTATTACTTAATCCCATGTTATAAAGTATTATTATCACGTGTTATAAAGTATTATATAAAGAATATTATGGGGCCAGTTTCACAATCTGTAAGTATCGAGATCGTAAGTTTGGTCATTTCTGACATAAGTCAAGTGCCTTACGTTTTGGGTTACTATACACTTACTTGTAAATTGTGAAACAGACTAAGGGCCTGCTAACTAAGGCCCATTCTTTTCTTTAACCATGAATTAAGTATTATTTTGGTATCCGCTAAATGAGTATTATTAATTTTTAATTAGTCTCAAAATAAAGAATGAACATCTAACAAAATTTTTGAATTTAAACATTTATCCAAGAAAAAGGTAATAAAAAACATAATTTCCATAATTATGCACAATTTTTTTTTATTTTAAACTTTGATTGTTGTCTTCGGTGACATTTCCTTAAAAAGATCAAAATACACTGGCTATCAAAACTAAGTACCTACCACACGTTTATCCTTACTATAGACATTAGTCTTGAAATAAAAAACATCTTGTGGCGAATTTCAACAATTTTCTATGAACTATAGTTAAATAATTAAATTGTGTTTCTGGCACTAAACTTATTATCTTGTGTACTTTAAAAGTTACTGCGATTTTCAAAGTGTGGTAGTATTGACGGCCAGTGTACCTATATTTAACATGAAACATCACAAAAGTAATATTTTTAGAAGTAAGTCATATTTTACATGGTAATATACATAGAGAAGTGAATTTAATTTAATGTAATGTAAGCTGCGAATATGGGTGTGAACTTGAAATATATTCTTTTTATTTTACTATTTATTTAATTTTTTATTATAAATAATCAAATGATATTTTTTCAAACACTCGTCCAGCAACAAAAATGAGCAACATTAATTAGCATTGGCAAAAGTTAAAAAAGCAAAAGTTAATTAGTAACTTAAGCAGCACTTGGTTACATTTGTGATTTAGTTAAGGTGTAGAAAATTCAAATTCAAACTCAAGCGCTGACTGAACCGGTGATCTAGCGTCTATCTCATCTTGCGCTATCTTTCGTTTCGTTTGCGACGTTGCCACTCCGCAGCATCGGTGTACATTTCCGCGGCATTTGTTGATCTCCCAACGTTTATATTGATCAACAAAGTCACACAAAGTGTAAAATAAATGGCGGTTACAAAACCAACAATTGCCGTGTAAGTTGGTGACGAGCTAGAGTGTTTGCGGCGTAGTTAGGCACTGGATCGCAATGAGGGGAATTCTTATATTCGAAGTATAACACGATATTAACAAAATTATCTAAGCTGCAAGCCTCTAAACGTGGATCAACATTTAATGCATATTTCGGCCTTATCAACATTTGCCGTAAGGAGGACAATATATATATCATATATATACACATAAAATATATAGATAAATAAATACCTAGGTTTAAATACAAATCTTGATCCTACAAGCTAATAATAATACACATATAAGAATACTTCTTCTAATTTTTGAGCAAAGAGAGATAATATTTCTTCAATTTAAATTTAAATGAATTTAGTGAAGGGGCTGATTTTACCTCGTATGGTAGTTATTCCATAAGGACACTGCTCTCACAGAAAAGGATTGATTAAAGCAGTGCGATTTATGTATTGGAGTACTCAGCATCAAATTTTCTGTGGACCGTAATTGTCTGTTGTGATTTTCATGTCGGAAACAAAATAGATCTACGAGATAGCTCGGAACCACAGGATCAAACAGCACACGGTACAGTAAAGAAAGAATATGAGTATCCCGGCGAAGGCGAATAGGGAGCCACTCGAGCTTAGTGCGGAATTCGGAGATATGATCATATTTACGTGAGCCGAATATGAAACGTATACAAAGATTTTGGAGTCGCTCAAGTTTATTTAAAAGTTCTTCTGTTAGGTCAAGGTAGCTGGCATCGGCATAATCGAGAACGGAGAGAAATAGAGAATGTGCTAAAGAAATTTTGGTTGATATAGGAAAAAAATTGCGCAAGCGTTTAAGGGAGCTTTTGATGCCAAACATCTTCCTGCTCACTGCCTCAACTTGAGGTTTCCAAGATAAAGTTTTATCAAATATTATACCTAAGTTTGTGACTTTGTCACTGTAGCTAATACCCACACCATTAAAAAATAATGGCTCAACCATATTTATGTTTATGCGACTAATCATATAAGAACTGCCAATAATTATAGCTTGCGATTTTGTTGGATTTACAGTTAGACCATGTGATTTACTCCACTGAGAAATTTGTGAGAGGTCAAAATTTATTCGCTCTATCGCAGCGGGCAGATTTTCTGGAGTGCAGTGGGTATAAATCTGTAAATCGACTGCATACATGTAGTAGGAAGAAGATATGTTGAAAGAAATTGAGTTTATGAAAATTGCAAAGAGAAGAGGAGACAACACGCCACCTTGCGGGACACCGGTTTCGAGCTGAGCCCAAGTTGAACGAGCATCATCCATGACAATACGTTGCCGGCGTCCTCGAAGGTATGTTTGAAAAAAGTCAATTACTGATGGAGATATGTTAAGAGAACCCATCATTTGTAACAAAATATCAAAGTCCACATTGTTAAAGGCGTTACTGAAATCTAATAAAGTCAGTATGGTAAGGTGAGAATTTTCTTTAGCCGTACGTAAGTCATCGGATATTTTTACTTTTATTATGATATTTATGATTTAGATATTTAATTTTTTTATGACCACGTTTCAGATTATCGCAATAAGCTCAAATGGCTCCCAATTCGCCTTCGCAGGAATACTCATGTCCTTTTTCTGCTTTATGGGATACTGTTCAATCCTACCACACCGACGTATTTAAAAAAGTGTTTTAATTTTCGACATGAAAGTCATGAAAGGATAGGTTTGTCAAATAATATGCTTTTAGCGACGCCTTTGCATTCCTCTAACTTCTTCCATAAATCCTACACAGTGAAAGCAATAACCTTATGGAATGCCTTACCATCTCATATTCACAATGCGAGGACGATCACTTCATTTAAAGAGCAACTGAAAAATTTATACTTGTCTCTACAAAATTAGTTTAGATAGTTCGCAATCACATGGACATAAATTACTAAATGTTTAAATAATTAAGTATTGAATTTAATATTTTTGTCAACTCATTTAAAATTATTAATATTTGTTGTTTATCAGGTTGCCTAGAAGAAATCGCTTAAAGAGATAAGGCCGCCTAAATTGTCGTTTATTTTTGTTTATTAAATATTTTGTACATAATTATTTTTTAAGGTTAATGGCAATAAAGAGTACTTATTATTATTATTATTACTAATAACTACTCGCATTTCGGCGGAAAAGACCCTACAATCGGACCAGTCGGTCGGGGATCAGGGCAAGAGATCATTATTATTATTATTATTTCTAACAAGATCTTACACATGTGACTCAAACCTCAGTTGGCTATCCAAGAGAATGCCCAGATTTCTTGCTTCACATACTGGTTCAATGTGTTGACCTTGAATAGTAATTTTAGAGGAAATATTCTCAATTTTCTTGATTTGCGTTTTTGAGCCCAATACCATGAATTTTGACTTGTATGGGTTTAAAAGCAATTAATTTTTATGTGCCCATTCGGCAATTGCGTTTAGATCTTTATTTATCATCTCTATCAATCGTGAAATTTTGTCAGTAGACTCAGAGATATACAACTGTACATCGTCAGCATATAAATGAAACCTGCAGTATTTTATTTCGTTAACAATATCTGCGCTATAAATAATGAATAAAAGGGGACCTAGTATGGAACCTTGCGGTGCACCACGTTGAACTGGTTTGGGATTAGAAATCAGACAAGAACCATCACACTTCTTGAGTTAAACGGCCTGTTGTCGTACGTTAAGGTAGCTACTAAACCACTGAAATGATTTTGCGTCACCTCCGTAGTAAGATAGTTTTGACAGTAAAAGAGAAATATCCAAGCTTTCAAAGGCACGGGAAAAATCAAGAAGTGCAAGGATTGTTCCATGGCCAATATCCTGTTATGCCAGTATATGATCGACTACATCTAGCAGTGCTGTGCTGTGACTGTCCCACGTCCTTTTCTAAATCCCGACTGCAGAGCAGGCAGGATGTCCTTCTGCTCTACATGCCCAATAAGTTGATGAGACACAACTTTCTCCAAATTTTTCGAAAGAAAAGTGAAAATGCTGATAGGTCTTAAATCTTTCAGTTCCTTAGGATTGTTTATCTTAGGCAAGGGGGTGTCAAAAGCTGTCTTCCACTGACTCTGAGAGACTGAAGTACGTATAGATTGATTCACTAAGTAATTATTGGTAGTGTCCTTGGAAGTGTCAGCACTATCATGTCCTTACTAATATCATCACAGCCCATAGCATTTGATTTGATCGAT
The DNA here is from genome assembly GCA_944452665.1 of Stenoptilia bipunctidactyla. Lineage (NCBI taxonomy): Eukaryota > Metazoa > Arthropoda > Insecta > Lepidoptera > Pterophoridae > Stenoptilia > Stenoptilia bipunctidactyla. The sequence continues at coordinate 127,425 of OX101724.1, read as the reverse complement.
GCAATATATTTGGCAATAAGGTCCTCCGACACTGGTTCCCAAGTAAACGACACTTTACCAAACTTGGAAGATTTGAATCGATCGTTTTCATTTGTAGAAACCTGATGATTAACTGCCAGTAGATCTAAAAAATGGTTATTGATTTTATCATTATATTTTTTTTCCTTGTTCTTGACTTTCTAACCAGACTAAAAGGTTTTAAAAGCTTATGTTTAGTTAGTTGTTTGTAAAAAACAATTTGGTAATAATTATAAAATCGCTGTTTGCACTCTGAGTATTACAAATGTTTAGGACCAACGTTAAGAAGCTTATAGCAGCATTATCTTTAATGACGCAGTTTTAAGTTGTTTGACCTGATCATCTCGTTATTTTCCAGGCTGATGGAGCTTTGCACTGAAAGTCTCCCAAGCGTTGCTGTACAGCAAATTAAATGTCGACAGGAAGCCAGAGGATGTTGCCGCTACGAATGCTTACAAACCAGAGATGCTAACAAAATATTGCGATCCAAATCACCTACATTCACATTAAGGACTTAAAACATAAATCATCACAGCATGTAATATTTCAGCTCCAAACGTTTATTGCCCTAAAAATGCAATCAACGCACTAAAAATGGACCTACATACCCATTGACGCATAAAATGGTCGCCGAAAAACATGAAAAACACCCGCTCCAAATTTATATTAAACCTAATATTTTTTTTCACGATAGTTCTCCCACATATACAATTGCACCAAATGAAATATTTCATAAGACAGAGCAGATCCCGACGCCTAATGTTTATTCTATAGAAAAGTTATTAAAGACCAGTATCAAATCAGAAGTGAATCAAGGGCTTAAAATAAATATGCCCTGAAAAATAATTCTCAATGCTTACAACCAACGTTTACCAAATGATGCACCTAAATATATTATGTGTGGTAAAGGATATGATTCAAAAAAATATCAGGACACACCAGTTCCAAATGTGTATAATCTTCGTATAAAAGATTGCAATCCTAAATATAATTTGTACGGTAGAAGAAACGATAATACGGAAACACACGATACCCCAGGTCTTAATGCCTACTATCGAATAGAATAGAATAGTAATTTACTCGCAGAATATGGTAAGTATGACAGTTTTTAAACCTTAATCATCCACTTTTACTCGAACATACACCTAAATTTAGTAGGTATGTTTGGAAAGGATATGACTCTTAAATCTTTCAGGATTCACCGGGTCCTAACGCATATAATCCACGTTTACCAAATGATGCACCTAAATACAGCATGTATGGAAAAGGATATGATACTCAAAGACTTCAGAATACACCAGGGCCAAATGCGTATAATCCTCGCATAAAAGATTGCAATCCTAAGTATAGCTTGTATGGTAGAAGAAATGATATAACTAAAACGCACGATACCCCAGGTCCCAACGCTTACAACCCACGCTTACCAAATGATGCACCTAAATATAGTATGTGTGGAAAAGGATATGATCCACAAAGAACTAACGACACACCTGGGCCAAATGCTTATAATCCTCGTATAAAAGATGGCATTCCTAAATATAGTTTGTATAGTCGAAGACCGGATATCACTAAATTAAATGATACCCCAGGTCCCAATGCTTATAATCCTCGCATAAAAGATTGCAATCCTAAATATAGTTTGTATAGTCGAAGACCAGATATCACTAAAGCAAATGATAACCCAGGTCCCAATGCTTACTATCCACTTTTACTCGACCATACACCTAAATTTACTATGGCTGGAAAAGGATATGACCTTAAAAGCTCTCAGAATACACCGGGACCCAACGCTTATAACCCACGTTTACCAAATGATGCGCCTAAATATAGCATGTATGGAAAAGGATATGATACTCAAAAATTTCAAGACACACCAGGGCCAAACGCGTATAATCCTCGTATAAAAGATTGCAATCCTAAATACAGTTTGTATAGTCGAAGACCGGATATCACTAAAGCAAATGATACCCCAGGTCCAAATGCTTACAATCCTCGTATAAAAGATTGCAATCCTAAATATAGTTTGTATAGTCGAAGACCAGATATCACTAAAGCAAATGATAACCCAGGTCCCAATGCTTACTACCCTCGTATAAAAGATTGCAATCCTAAATATAGTTTGTATAGTCGAAGACCGGATATGACTAAAGCAAATGATAACCCAGCTCCCAATGCTTACAATCCTCGTATAAAAGATTGCAAACCTAAATATAGTTTATATAGTCGAAGACCAGATATCACTAAAGCAAATGATAACCCAGGTCCCAATGCCTACTATCCGCTTTTACTCGACTATACACCTAAATTTACCATGGCTGGAAAAGGATATGACCTAAAAAGCTCTCAGAATACACCGGGACCCAACGCTTACAACCCACGTTTACCAAATGATGCACCTAAATATAGCATGTATGGAAAAGGATACGATACTCAAAAATTTCAAGACACACCAGGGCCAAACGCGTATAACCCTCGTATAAAAGATTGCAATCCTAAATATAGTTTGTATAGTCGGAGACCGGATATCACTAAAGCAAATGATACTCCAGGTCCAAATGCTTATAATCCTCGTATAAAGGATGGCATTCCTAAATATAGTTTGTATAGTCGAAGACCAGATATCACTAAAGCAAATGATACACCGGGACCCAACGCTTATAACCCACGTTTACCAAATGATGCACCTAAATTTAGTATGTGTGGAAAAGGATATGATCCACAAAGATTTCAGGACACACCTGCGCCAAATGCTTATAATCCTCGCATAAAAGATTGCAAGCCTAAATATAGTTTGTATAGTCGAAGACCAGATATCACTAAATTAAATGATACCCCAGGTCCCAATGCTTACAACCCACGTTTACCAAATGATGCACCTAAATTTAGTATGTGTGGAAAAGGATATGATCTACAAAGAACTAACAACACACCTGGGCCAAATGCTTATAATCCTCGTATAAAGGATGGCATTCCTAAATATAGTTTGTATAGTCGAAGACCAGATATGACTAAAGTTAGTGACACCCCAGGACCCAACGCTTACTACCCTCGCTTACCAAATGATGCGCCGAAATATAGTTTATACAGCAGGCCCAAGAATCCAGTAATCATAAAAGCAGGAATATGCAGGAGTTCTACCCAGGTTAGGGGTTCTGAAGCATTAAGACCTGACTGTCCAGAACAGAATGTTTATACACTTCGCATAGTTCGGAGCTCGCCAAAGTACACTACTGATAGTAAAGTACATCAGGAAAAGATAAATGACACCCCTAAGTGTTATTCTTTTGAAAGAGCTGATCGAATCCTCTATCTCTCACCAGCATATAGTTTATCGCCAAAACGAAGTGATGAGAAGCCAAATGAAATTCCAGCACGTAATTATAATAATCGAGAAAAAGCTAATAAAATACTATTAGATAGTACTCTACGATACTCGTTCTGGATGAAAACTTACCAAACTGAACCAGACAATGGTCCAGGTCCAAATGGCTACAATTCTGATTCCCTTATCAGAATTAAGCAAACACTATCAGGTTTACAACAATTAACTTTTAAAACTAATATAAATACTGAACATGACTCATGTACTCCTGGTAAGTGTTTATGCACGGTGTTTGGTAACAGGATGCAAAGCGGTAAGAAAGTGATAAGATTAGTATTAGATCATCTAACAGCCCGTTCACACATGATACGTTTATAAATACTGAATACTGTGCCATATGTGAAGTCGCCCATACAACTCCATGCCCCATCGATGGAAAAAAAAAGTATCCGCTAAAACGTATCCAGTAAAACGTACCATGTGTGAACGGGGGGTAAAATATTTTGAGCCACACATGTCTTCGACGAAGTCATATAGTTTTCTTTTTAATTAAAGATTTCAAGAAAACTCCAAAATTAACCTAAAACAGTACTATAGATGCGAAGCTGGTTATTAACGATTTTAACCACGTGGTTAAATATGCATTTTTCGTTATTAACGGTTAATTAACCTTATTTTATGCTTGTTACGGTTAAATACCACCGCGAGATGTCGCTAGCAGATTGAAATGTGAATCGCAAGTTGCGCGATGATGCCAGCTTCGACTGGCAAAAAAAGTCGGTTGAAATTCCCTACCTCAAAAACTATTGAACCGATTTTGATAAAATTTATATTATACCCTAAGTTGAACGATACCTATTACAACAAAAAAAATAATTAGTCAAATCGGACGTGTAGTTCCGGAGATATGCGAACATGAACATAAAAACATAAATACACTATTGAAATTTGGCACATTTGTTCAGACGTTGATATAGACTAATACGAAAACTGGGTCATTCTGAAAATATTACATACATACGAGTGGAATTGATAATCTCCTTTTTTGATGTCGGTTAACAAGAAAAGAAAGAAAAACTTTATCCTTTTTCGTTGTCAGTGTCAGATATTTAACCGTTAATAACTGCATTTTATCGGTAGTTAACCATAAATTTGGTTAAATAACGGTTTTATAATCTTTCGATAATCTTTTTATTTATCACATTTTTCATTTATTTATAAATAACGGTAGCTAACGGGTTTTTTACAACTATAAACAGTACTAAGGCTGCAAACTGGAAGGCATCGACAGTGAGTGCGACAGCGGTGCGGGCAGCGACGCGAGGAATCAGGGCCGACCTCGACGTTCTTGACATCGGGCGTGAGAGCGATTTATCACGGTTTCATAAAAATTCAATACTTTCTATCGTGTCGCGGAAATCGCTGCCCGCACCTCTGCCCGCGCCGCTATCGCTCTCGCTGTCGCTGTCACTGCCGTCCACCTTGTAGCCTAACAGTAAAAAACTAGCTCGTTGGTGGCTTAAGGTAGCTTATTTCCAAAGATACCATAGCTACTGTCGAAAATGATAACTGAAATGAAAGAACAACTACCAAGCATGTTTTCAAAATGATTTGAATAGCGAAGAGTATTTAAGTTTTTTTATTCCATATTCTATTATCATCCTTAAATATTTTTCCTAATACATTTTTATTTCCAAATCCGAAAAATTCAAAACGTTTTATTCATCTTAGGAGTTTTACAAATCACTTGATGACGTCATCATAAGTTTCAGCTTTAAAAAAATATTCAAATCCCGTTTAAAGTGGTGTAAAACCCATCAAGATCAACTCAAAATGGATATACTTGCAAACAGTCATAGTAAAAAAGATTTTAGAGGCTTCTGGAAAAATACCAATCGTTTGAAGGATCCGCCTGGCATTCCTGTGAGTGTTGACCAGGGGGGGACATTTGCTTGTTAGCTCAGTTTCTTCAAAGACAGTGGCTCTAACTAACGGAAGGCCCTGAACTTTTATAGTAATACTACTTGACGCTAGATGACGCTACTTCTCACATTCATTATATTATGAAAAAAATAAATTACTTTGTTTTGCAAATAAATGCAAACTGGTTTTTCAAATGTGGTTTTTGTATATATTAGTGTGCTGGTGTAAATTCGTATATTTTTATTTTCAAAACAAAATTTGAATGAATTTCAAGCTATGAATGAAGCCTTGTCAACGTCAGGTGTGTTTGTTTAATTTCAAAACACCACCACAACACAATATGGCGACTGCTATCTGCGTACGCGCGTGTCTCTAGTTTTTGTTGCCGTTTTGTGTTTATTCCTGAGTTTCTTAGTGATTTTTATATTCCATAAAGTCGAAGACTTCAAAATCAATATTTCTTAGAAAATTTTGAGTTGGAAGTCTTCGAATTAGACTTTAGAAGGACTTAAAATTAGAGAATGCAATGTCGAATACGGCGCATTGCCTACATATATGTACGTATCTATACGGAGATCTACATATAGATACATTAGTTTGGGGCCGATTTATAGTTAGCGTTAGTAGCAAATGGGATCCCAAAAAACCTGCAAGAGGGCTCTCTATTCCCAAGTATAATATTTCTCTATGGTGTTGACGGTTCAAATGATTTAAAATCTATAGCAAATAAATTAAAAAATAACTTTATTGTGAAATCACAATTAGGTATTTCATGTTCGATTAGAAAGGGAGGGGAGAATGGGGAGTCTGTGGACACTCGGCTCATGTCTAGACATGTGATAAATGCTTTAAAATCTATTTCTAAAGGCAAATCCCCTGGTTTTGATGGATTAAGCGTAGAACATTTATTGAATGCTGGACCCCACATGGGCGGGCAGAGTGTTGGCTATGCTGTACAATCTTTGCATATCACATGCTTATCTTCTTAATGATATGATGAGAACTATTGTTGTGCCTGTAGTAAAAAATAAAGCGGATGTTATGTCTGATATATCTAACTATAGACCTATTTCTCTAGCAACAATATTAGCTACATTATTTGATAGCATTCTTAATACACAATTAAATAAACATATAAAGTTGCATGGTAAGCAGTTCGGGTTTAGACCTGGATTGTCTACAGAAACAGCTATATAGTAAAGCCACCAAAGAGTGCGCGCTACCAAAGAGTACGCAGTGCATTTAGTTATTTTATTTTTTCTTAATATGGTAACACTTCTGTCATCTGTCAATAGCATATGTTATGTCAAAGTGCTAGACAACAAATCGCTACAAAAAGGTATTTATTTTTAATTTTATAGCAAAAAAATAAAATTTCATTAGTTTGATCTTAATTTTCAACAATTTTAATCATATTTTACAAGGTTTGCAATTAATTTTCGTCTAGCGACTGTTAGTGTATAATAATAAAGTTTGGAATATAAGTTTTAAGTATTTAAAACTTATATTCCAAACTTTGCTTTTCATGAGAGGTTATGCTGCCATAACACGTGCTTTCGAAAATTTTATGGTTTATATAAAAAATTTGGGTATTTGCTAAGAGTACGCACCCAAAGAGTGCGCACGCGTACTCTTAGCTTGTATGAAGCTAAAATATATAGCAAACGTGTTTTTTGAGATTTTAACCAGCACTCCGTATTAAAATCAGTTGGAAGAAGAAAAACAGAGAACAGAAAGAATTAAAAGAAAGCAGATAAGATAAATGAAATAAACAAGGCTTCTAGAAAAAATCCACAATTATTGAATACGACTGCTCCAGATCAAATAATAAGATGTCCCCTTTGTATGGAAATCTACGTGGAACCGCCGCCAGAAGACTGGATCCAGTGTAACAGGTGTGAAGCTTGGTGGCACGAAGAATGCACTGACTGCTAAGGTTTTGGCACCTTCACTTGTGATAATTGCTTAGGATAACTGACATTTTTTCTTGTGCACTCTTAGCTTGTATAAGTGATTGTGGCTGCGTACTCTTTGTAACAAAGCATCCTAAGAGTGCGCATGAGACAAGTTTTTAATCTAAGACATTTTTTTTAATTAGAGATTGTTACTTAAGATTTATGTTTAAATTTATGTTCCTAAATGACCAAAGTCTAACTTAGATGTAAATTACAAAGTGAATGAATAAAGTTGATTTAAAAATAATAAAAAGTTTATAAAATGCGTACTCTTTGGTGGCTTTACCCTATTGTGTTTAAAGAGTGCTGTTGAACATTATACTAAAAGGAAAACTACAGTGTATGCGTGTTTTCTTGACCTTTCTAAGGCCTTCGACCTGGTGTCCTATGTTATTCTGTGGAATAAAATGAGATCTGCTCATATACCTGATAATCTTATAAACATCTTTAGGTATTCGTACGGTAACCAGATCAATAATGTTAAGTGGGCTGGTGTATTGTCAGACTCGTATGGGTTGGAATGTGGAGTGCGGGGGTTGAGCTCACCCTCACTTTTTTTTCAGATCCCAGTAGAGCTTGGCGCTGCCGTTTTCGAGAACTGGCTCCGGCGTGTACTGGTAATAAGGCAGATTCTAATTGATGAGACCGTATTTCAGAGCGAGCTCTTGGTGGAGAATCTTGGCTGCTTGGTTGTGTCTATGCAGATACTCAGTGTTAGCAAGAACCGAACAACCCGAAACTACATGTCTGAGGGACTCGCCAGGTTGGCGGCACGCCCGACATACGTCCACTGTGCCGTCCCTCATAATGTACTTCCGGAAGTTGTTTGTCTTGATAACTTGATCCTGTATCGCAAAGATAAACCCTTCGGTTTCCCCAAAGAGGTCCCCGAAGCGCAGCCATTGCACGGAGGCTTTACGGTCCACGTGTGGCTCGTGTTGAGCCTTGTAAAACCTTCCATGCAGCTCTTTCCCTTTCCATATGGTCTCACGATCAGAAGTGCTTAGTACCGCCGGTGTCTGCCATGTGTCGAGGCCCAGATTGAGAGGGGTGAGTCCTTAGTCACACGCTACAACCTCTCTATACATACCCACGTCCGCCTTTGCCATAAAATAGTTGCGCAAAGTTTTGGCGCTAAGTAGGCCTCTTCCACCACACTTCCGGGAGATATACAGCCTCATTACTGACAACCAAGGGTGATGCATTCTATGGAGGGTCATAGTAGTGCGGACCTTCCGATACAGGGCGTCTAATTCGGTCTGAGTCCATCTGAGTACGCCAAAGTTGTACGAAAGAACGGGCATAACCCATCCGTTGAACGCTCGGACTTTGTTGAGACCCGACAAAGAACTAGTTAGTACCTTTGTCAGGTGCTCAAAAAAAACTTTGCGTACAGATTGTTTTACGCCCGCTTCTTCGACGCTGATGTTCTGTGACATACCCAGACAGAAACATACCGGTTTCAGTTTCGGAAGGAGCTCTCAGGTTAACTGGACCTAAGTCTTCCCTCTGAGAGCGGGTAATCCTTCCCCTTTCCACATGAACAACCGCACACTTGTCCACTCCAAACTCCATTCTGATGGAGCTGCTAAAATCTGTCACGATTTTTAGCAGTTCCCTCAATCGTGGAGCCGTTGGAGCTAACTGCTTGAGGTCGTCCATGTAAAAAAGGTGGGATAACCGCATGCCCCCTCTACGGAACTGAAAGCCCGTCTCTGATCCCTCCAGCAATGTGCTAAGAGGATTCAGAGCCACACTAAACCAAAGTGGGCTCAGACAATCACCCTGGAATATTCCCCTACCAATCTGGTCTTCCACAGCCGTCATTCTCTTGCTTTGTCTCATACATCGCTCGAGAAATATTCGAACTGTACCGTCGATTTTGTACAGTTTAAGAACTCTCAAGAGCCATGTATGAGGCACGGAATCAAATGCTTTTTTATAGTCTATCCAGGCTGTGGAGAAATTGCGACAGTTGCGTTTGACCAGTTTGCCCACGACACCATCCACGAGAAGGATTTCCATTGATCCGCGGCTACCGGTCCTACATCCGTTCTGAGCATCAGATGTAACGCGATCAGCATCTAAATGCTGGCAAATCTTGGTTTTCAGAACGAAGGTTAGTGTCTTGTAGGTGGTAGACAGACACGTTATGGGCCGGTATTTCGATGGATCCGCGGTATCGTTGGATTTAGGAACCAGATGGGTGACCCCAGTAGTGATGGCACAGAGAAAATCCCTTAATAGTTCTGCAATCCGTCAGGGCCCGGACTTTTCCAGTTCGGGCTCCGGCGGATTGCAGCATTTACGTCCTCCTCTGATATGAGGACTTGACTCATAGGGATCACCTCCACACACGCTTCCCCAATCCAATCAATCCAGGGACCCTCTTCGTGCTCTACTGGGCGCTCCCACAGGCCTCGCCAGAAGTTAATGGCGCGGCCTTATCCGGTATGCGGCCAGTCGAGCAGGGCTCGGAACTCTCCAGGGATGTATAGAACTTCCTCTGCTCACTCGAGAAGAGGCGATTTTGGTTGTATCTCTCAACCCTCTGGGAGTTCCTCCGAATACGCTTCGCCCATTCAGCGATCTTTTGCTTCAGCTCGTCGATGCGTTCTGTCAGTTTTCGGGTGAAGTCCGGTCTGGTCAAGTTTGTGTCCATTCCGGAAAACTCCCTACTGACAAAACGCACAATCCTTGGCCTCGTGTTGCCCGAGCTGAAGCAAGTTAGCTTGCCGATGAGGATCTTGGCTTGTTCGATACGATGCTCAATCCTCCTCTTCCAAGCTGGTCCGAGGAGTAGCACGTCCAGCAGTTGGGCTTGGAGCAGCCATGGCGCCAGTAAACCGACATACCGCCATAGCCGCTCCAAAAAAGATTTAGTTCTTTATGTTTTTGAGATTATTATTAACTAGTTGTTGATAGCTGTTGAATAAGATATTACAGTAATACCAAGAGACAAAAAAACAGCGGTAAAAAACTCTTGGCACTCTTTTTCAGTTAGAATTATCAATTGAATACAAATAGTGTACAGTAGAAATTGACCGTGACATGAAAAAAAACACAAACACAAGACAGTTTATTGTGAGAGACAATGTCATGCCACAACCAAATTGCCTACAAAGTAGGTGCATTAAGCTATGGATGCACAACACGAACATGACCAACTGAGACCAGAGTATTTACCTAACATCTAACAGAGTAGATACCTAATTCGTGGTCGCGAGAGTAGTCTTATAGCTGTCGCGATAAAACTTCGAGTTCGATCTACGACGAATAGCTTGGTTGGCCACATCAAATGAAATCTTCACTACGTCGCGATAACCATTTAGCAAGAATACATGGAAGAGGCGATTGCATTGCATCAAATGGCGGCAAATTCAAAATTCAGATTTTTTTATTAGGAACAAAAGTTTTTACAATACTTTAAATTATTTAACGATGTTGTCCGCAAGAAGTAACTAAACTGTGTAGCAGACAACAAAGCCCAACTCCGCATTACATATTATAAGTTCTATACATACATAACTTCATGCCTGTATCCCGTATAGGATAGGCAGAACACCAGAGGTAATAAAATCATCTGATGTCACGTTTGACAAATTTGGAGGCATTATATTAGTGAAGAGAGACTATTATGTAAAAGTTCCGATTTATACAAATTCAAATTAAATGAAAACAAAAAATAAAAATCAATAACACTTCATTAAACTGTGGGTTTGATTGTTGATTGTGTATTTGTGTTTTTTGCACGCGCGGTTGGCTGCGTATTTGTTGGAATATGTGAGAGTGCGCGTGTGTGCGTGTTTAGTGTGTGCGTGTGCTTATGTGTGAGTTCGTGAGTTTTGAGGGACAAGATGGATCAGAGCCAAGATAAAATTTAAATAAGAGTTTCAGTTTCTTTATACAACAATGAAAAAATACATTTTTGGACGTTTAGTTTGCATTTGTGAACAGTAAGTGGATACATATAGAGTTCTTTATTTAATATATTATACAGTGTGTCCACGCATGTAGTAATTTTACTTTAGAGGCAGTTAATGCACGCTATTTCGTCGACGAAAATACTCCATATCAATTCGAAAAGCCTGCCAATCTGCAGCCATTTTTATGTTTACTTCAGCAAAACTCACCTCGATTTGTAAAACATCGGCGGCTTATGTAGTACGTATTGTAGAAGCGTATTGTTGGTTTTGTTTTCAAGGCAAAAGAGTTGAGTATATGACAACATAAAAAAATCTTTAGTTTGCTAGTTCATTTGTTGACTGCCCAAGGGACAAAGATATTTTTTTACAAAAACTTAGCGCATCTGGCCACTTTATGCTAAAATTGTGTGAAAACCACAACTTTGATCCATATTTTTTTTCTAATTTCATTGCAATATTTATGATGCTGAGCAAATCGGTATAAAAACATTGCTCTCGGTTTAATAGTTTAAGAGTTATTGTTGATCAAAACTACCCCTTCTCTCGCGTTGGCAAAATTTACCTTACTTGCGAAACGACAGCTGTTTAAGCTCTACGGCTTGTACGAACTCAATGATGGTGTTTTGCCAAATACAAGGGTTCAAAGTAACATAATAGCGTAAAAGTATCTGGCAAATAATCTTTTTGTATGAAATTGCCGAGCGGCCAAATTATTATTTTTTTCAGAATTTTAGCGCATCTGGGCGCTTTATTCTAAAATTGTCTAAAAACCATACCGTTAATCCATGTTTTTTTTCTTATTCTATTACAATTTTTGAGATGCTTAACAAATTGGTAAAACAATCACTCATTTCCGTCCAACATAAAAACAGTTATTGTTAATCAAATATACCCCTTTTCTCATGGGTGTACTCACAGGTTGCCGATTAATAATAAGTTCAAAAGCAGAAGGCAACCAAGTTTTTTTTTTATTTAAGTGTTATCTAAAACTTTTTTTTTATTATATTGTAAGGATAGGACGTTTGTCTTCCAGGCCACCTGATGGAAAGTGCGCATGAAGACTATGGTGTTACACGTCCATCCACGAAAAACTATTCACTCGACACTTAAAAGTTCCAGGACTGGTAGTGGTCAGGAAAAACAGACGCAGGCAGATTGTTCCACTCCTTGGCAATCCATACCAAAAAGGAACTATCGAAGCGTTTTGTTCGACTTCTTGGTAAATCCACTATATAGGGATGAAAGTGTCTGCGTCTGGTAGTCCGGTGGTAAAAAAGAGTGGGTTCAATTTGGTCAAAAAGAGCACTCGCACACTTAAGATTAGGAAACGAAATAAAATAAAAAAATAGAGATTTATTCAAAAATCTTATAAAAAGTGTTCAATGTGACCACCGCAGTTTATCACAAAAGCTGTTGCTCATAACGCGACTTGTTTTGTTGCTTTTCTCAGCATAATAATAATATGTGGATTTGCACGAATTCTGACAAACCAGTTTTCTTGAATATTCTTGATTGTATCTGATGTCAGTTCACATCGTTGTCACTCGTTGACGATTGGTGAACTTCTTTGGAGGATATCACCAACTACTAAGAGTAAAGTGGCAGTTTTAATCGACATCAATTCTTTTTCTGTTTCACCTAGAGAAGTGATTCTTTTAACATTATTTTAAGCATTTTAAACATTGTAGTACTCTAAGAAAAAAAAACATAGACTGATTATGTAGTTTTTGGATAATTTTAGAATAATGCGCCCAGGTGAGCTAAAATTCTGTAAAAAAATAAATTTGGCCGCTCGTCAGTTACAAATAAAACGTTTGTTTGACATACTTTTACGCCATATTTTATTTTGAACCTTTGCCTTTGGCAAAATATTGTCATTCAGTTGTCAATTTCAGCCTTGTTATCCCTGAGTTATATAGCCCTGAGTTATGCTTCTATCATGTAAAGCCTTAAATTGTCATCTGCCTTAGTTATGAAGAAAAGGCCTCATTTATCTGAACTATAGATGCGGAGCAGGTTATTAACGATTTTAACCACCCGGTTAAATATGCAGTTTTCGTTATTAACGGTTAATTAATTATATGCTTGTTATGGTTAAATACCACCGTTAGATGTTGCTAACGGATTGAAATGTGTAGCGCAAGTTGCGCGACGATGCCAGCGTCTACTGGCAAAAAGAAGTCAGTTGAAATTCCCTACCTCATAAACTACTATACTGATTTTGATTAAACTTATAGTGTACCCTAAGTATAACAATACTTAGTAGGTACAACAAAAAAAGAATTACTTAAATCGGACGTGTAGTTCCGGAGATATGCAAATTAAAACATACATACACCATTTGAAATTTTTCAATTTGTTTAGACGTTGATAAAGTCTAACATATACGAAAACTGGGCAATTCTGGAAATATTACATATAAACGGGTGGAATTGATAACCTTCTTTTTTGAAGTCGGTTAACAGGAAAAGAAAGAAAAACTTTATCCTTTTTTGTTGTCGCTGTCAGATATTTAACCGTTAATAACCGCATTCTATCGGTAGCTAACCATTAATTTGGTTAATTAACGGTAGCTAACGGGTTTTTTACAACTATAACTGAACCAATATTTGTAGGATACGTAATTTTTAACCTGTCGTAATAAAAAAAAAGTACCAATAATTTCTGTCAAATTTTTTCAATGTTTGCTCATTTAATCAGGATTACAAAATGGTATTATACTTGTACAGTACTTCTAAAATAAAGAATAAAATATATTTTTTAGAAACCATGCTTAATTTGTTAAAACAGTTATCTGATTTATTAGGTATTATGAGAGTTTATGCCATGTTTGTCCAATAATCTTGCATTCTAAGTAAATGTGAAAAAGAAATTGCTGCTTCCAAAGACTTCTTTCATAGTTTTCAATATAACGGGATTCCTGGAGGAAATCGCTTGGAGCGATAAGGCGCCCACATTGTCCAAAAGTCTCTTATGTATTTTTTATGTGCAATAAAGTGTGAATAAATTAATATATAGCAAATACAAATAATACTTTTTGTAAAATTTGCCATATATTTATTAATAGGAAGATAAGTGAAGTTAATGATTAGATTATTTAAATTTTGCACATTTAAAACCGCTTACATAATGATCCAATAAATATGACATAGTTACTTTTATAGTCGACTTTTGGGACACCCTGTATATTGTATATTTATTTGTAATTTTTTTAATTTAAGATCTACACGAGATTGCGTTAACGAATTGTATTCATTATTTCTTTTTTTTGCAAATCTAAATGTTGACGACCACCCTTATCAAAGATAATATAGCAAAATATTTTATAAAGGTCAGGCCTGAAAATCGGCGCTGCCAATGTATTTTTGGCAGCTATTGCTGAGGTCTGTCCCTTTATCACAAAAAACTTTTTTTATTTATTTTGTAATAAGTGTTTTTAAATGTAACTATTATTCCTGTTCTGTTTTTCTTTGTATTTATTTGTAACTGCTTTATTTATTTATTTTTTTGTTTATTTTTTCTTATTTAAGTAAAATGGAATAAAATAGTCATAGTGTCATCAGAAATATTTTCAAATCCCTTCAGTTTTTTTTCTCGAGTCACAGATATTTCAAATAAAAGTGACTTAATACAATAAACATTAGTCAATCCAAAACTGAAAATAAAAAAAATCTACTTAATCCAATCTAACAGAAGAACTGTTAGGGGTTTATGTGTATTTCTTAAATAAACTAAGTATATTAGCATAAAAAAGTGTTTTTAAAATCTCCCAAAAACATGAATTCTTCATAAGTTATAGCAGCCGATTATACTACAGGGTGTTACAACACACATCCCATGCCAGGGTTTGAAGGGGGTAGAGTTTTTTTGTTTAATTTTATTTTGTACTAGGGGTACATACACTATCATCAGTAATCAGTAAAATCGAAAGACTTCAAATTCAATTCAGTATAATATGGGTTAATTTCAAAGGCTTAGATCCATTGTATTTGAGCCGTGTCGGCTGATAATGTTTCAGCATTTAATATCGTCATGATTATTATTAATAGATTGACTAGATAGTCATGAACCATGTATAAAAGATTATTGAAGTAACTTTTTTGTTTTTGTCAGTTTCATTAAATAATTAAGTCAAAGGAAAGCTTGCGTTCCACACTAGAGTCCACACTAGAATTCCACACTTGTCCGAATCTTGATTAGATAATAGCAATAACAAGTACACATTGCTTTGAGAATCCAAGTCCGTGGGGTTGCTGGGCTCTTGTGTGATCAAAACCCTTTTCTGGCAACGACACTACCAGCCGCACTACCAGTAGTGTCGTTGCCAATTGAACGACACTACTGGATGAAATTGTACAGTCAACACAACCCCGTAGTATCATCTGCACCATTGGCCAGCACCATTAATTGGGCAAACGACACTACCATGTACCGTTTGCACCATTCTGCTTAACGAGCTAGGAGGAACAAGACATCATTCGAGTCACCTGATTTTTTAAAATATAAGCAATAATTTTTTTTTTATATAATACTTTTTTAATATAAAATCAAGTGAACGTCGGAAAAACAATTGAACGTCGGAAAAAACAAGTGAACATCGGAAAAACAAATGAACATCGCAAAAACAAATGAAAATTGCAAAAACAAGTGAACATCGGAAAAAACAAATGAACATCGCAAAAACAAGTAAGTATCGGAAAAAAAACAAGTGAACATTTTAAAAACAAAAACAAGTTCAGCAAACAAGCAAAGACCTTAATGACATGTCTCGGAAAATTTGTTCATTTGTTTTTGCGATGTTCATTTGTTTTTCCAACGTACAATTGTTTTTCAGATGTTCACTTTCTTTATGTAATGATGTACTGGCATGACGAGTACTGTATGCTGAAAATATCGATATATCTATACCGCTTTGTGATAAACAGTCTTTAATCCAATGACTCATTCTCTGACTTGAAATTAATTTATGCGGCTTTTTGTAACTTATAAAAAAGGAAAACGTTATCGTTTTTACGTAAATGTAATAATAATAATAATTATATTTCGTCGCTTCATTCTTCAGATATTATATAACAGGTAGTCCTTTTTAGGTACTAGGTAACTTCGCACAATTTAAAGTATCATAAAAAAAAACACTGTGGTGGGGCGCCTCGTGGCATGATCCACCCGGTTCGCGCCAAGCCCTCATTCTTTTTTCGTGCGTGGTAACAAGCATACGTCATTTACTTTAATCATTTACTTAAGTTTTTACAAAATGCCTAAACGTACAGCAGAAGAACAGCTTCAACATTATAATATAAAGAAAAGTTAGAACAAAAAATAAATAAAAAACGGAAACAGCGAATTATTTCTTCCGATGAAGAAGAAATCTTACAACGTAAGACCTACTTATTCGGTTTAAAAATGTGATTTAAAAAATCAGAGCAGAAAATGCGTGTAATCTATAATAGATATATCACGTTAACTGCTCAATATCGTAATGATGTAAACTTTAATAAATTTTATCTGATCTTATCGATCACCTTTTGTTTTCAATACGATTACAGAAAATGCGGGTAATCTCAAAGAGATCTATCTCGTTGTCTGTAATACGTTATGGGCGTTATATTAATATGAATTATATGTTTGTTAAAACATAAACATGTCGTCTCTAAGGTATGAGTTACCGCTACCACTGGATGATGTAAACCTGGATAACCAGAAGACTGCCGCGTCATTCACTGTGGATCAAGAGCTATCTGCAGAGACGCTCCCTAATCCGGAGCCGTCAATATCACAAGACGCACCAGGCATATCGGGAGAACCTAATCCCGATCTGTATCCAGAGCTGCTTACTGCACTTGGAGCTGCAAATTCCGATACACCCGAATTTGGCGCTAAAATACACGATTCGCTCTCAAATTTATGGACACCTTTACTAAGAAAAGGACTGTCCAAAGAAGACATAGATAAATTAACCATAGAAAATACGGTACCCAAAAACTGCAAAAACTTGCAAGCCCCAAAATTAAATGCTGAAATCTCAGCAGCCATAACTGACATAGCACGAGCACGTGACAAAAAAAAAAAAAATTCAAAACTTTCAGCAACAGCTGGGGTACGGTATTACCGCCATAAATCGAGAGATGGACGTCCTCCCTGAGAAGAAAGAAAACAAAATGAAGGCCCTCCGTCACGTAAGTGATGGATGCTGCCTATTATCAGACCTCCACTTTATGTTCACCAAAGATAGGGTAAAACTGATTTTACCTAATTTGGATACAAACTTTAAACATGTTATACAAGACTCCGAAAGAGACGAAACTTTATTCGGAAGTTCGTTGCCGGAAAAAATAAAGGCAAGTAAAAGCCCTAATTAAAAAAGGCCCAGCCAAAACAGTCTCCTCTCAAATATCAACGGTCAACCGGTCGTCTCAGCAGGGAAACTGGACAGGACCTCCTCGTTACCCGTCGTTCAGGGGGGGGCGGGGAGGTCAGAGGAAACCGATAGCAGCTCAAACACAGCGGCGCCCTCAATCGAACTCTGCGTTCAACGCCAAGTTCCAGCCGCAGACTTCGTCCAGGACGCGTGCTCCGACCCAACATTAATCAAGGTACATGCAGGTCAATTTATTTTATGATTGTTGGACAAAAGTAACTAAAATCGAAGTTATATTGAAGTGGATAAATTATGGATTTAGAATACCATTTGATACTCAAATTTGTCAGTATTCTATTCCTAAAAATAATTTGTCATCATGTGAAAAAAGAGACATGAAAATAGCTATAAATAAATTATTAGACTTAGGGGCTATAAAACCTTGTTCTCCTTCAAATGATCAATTTATTTCAAATATATTTTTAGCTCCGAAACCTAACGGAGAAAAAAGGTTTATACTAAATTTAAAATCTTTAAACAAGTTCGTAACAAAAGTACATTTTAAAATGGAATCTTATAAAACAGCCTCGAAATTAATTCCTCGTAATGGATACTTAGCCAACATAGATATAAAAGAATCATATCTACTTATACCGTTTTTTGTTAGTGACAGAAAGTACCTACGATTCGAATTCCAAGAAAATGATTCGTCTGAGCCGACCACTTACGAGTTCACAGCAATGCCGTATGGATTATCGGTAGCTCCGTGGGTATTTACAAAAATTATGCGTGAAGTAATGAGTCATTTGAGAAAACAAGGTTTTTAAGTCTACTACCTATTTAGGAGATACATATGAAGAATGCATGATTAATGTAAGAGATACTTTGAAGTTATTACATTGTCTAGGTTTTATTGTAAATTTCGATAAAAGTCACATTGTACCAAAAAAGTCAATCAAATTCTTAGGTTTTATGTTCAACACAGAACAGATGTCTATTACGTTACCTGGCGATAAGCGGCATAACATTGCACAGTTAATAAATAGGTACATTAATCTTAAAACTTGTTCATTACGAAATTTCGCTAAACTTATAGGTGTATTGATCGCAGCCTGTCCAGCCACAAAATATAGATTCTTATATACAAAAATATTAGAGAGACAAAAGTTTTTAGCCTTAAATAAGTTCGGAGGAAACTATGAGGAAAAAATGAATCTTGATAAGATATTACTAAAAGATTTATGGTGGTGGAAAAATAATATTAATATTATTTCTTGTCCAATCATTACTCAAAATTATAAGTCAGAAATTTACACCGACGCATCTAGGACAGGCTGGGGAGCAGTATGCAAAAATTATAAATATAGTGGTTCATGGACGAACAGTGAAAAAGAAAATCACATGAACTTTTTAGAATTACTCGCGGTTTTGTTAGGTCTCAAAAGTATAGCTAGTGAAGGAAAAGATTGCGCAATATTATTACGTATTGAGAATACTACCGCCATTAGCTACATTAATAGGATGGGAGGTATTCAGTTCCCACATTTGAATATTTTAAGTAGAGAAATTTGGCAATGGTGTGAAAAACGCAATTTATGGATATTTGCTTCTTATGTTAACACCAAAGAAAATCGAGCAGATTTCGAGTCCAGAAATGGGCCCTCTCGGATAGCGCTTTCCAACTTATTGTAAATAGTTTCGGGCCCATTAAGATCGACTTGTTCTCAAGTCGAGCCAATGCCAAATGTTAATTATTTGTCACCTGGAAGCCTGAACCTGATGCAGTCGCAGTTGATGCATTTACAATAAGCTGGGCTGACTTGGATTTTTATGCATTTCCTCCCTTTTCTCTTGTATTAAAATGTATACGAAAAATCATTGATGATAAAGCCGAAGGGGTACTTGTATTCCCCTTCTGGCCTTCCCAGCCATGGAGTCAGCACCCACTGCACTCCAGCCTTACCCTGGGTGCCGCGAGGCTCTCCGGGCGTCGTTCAGAGGCTTTCACGTTGATGCTCGCCTCGCTCGCAGACACTACTGTTCGCCAGTACAACGTCTCATTGAAGTTATGGTTTCAAGAAGTGTGGTTATGAATTAATAGTTTCGAAAAATCCATTCCATTATTTCTTTGATTCTTAAACGAGCAATTTAATAAGGGATGTTCTTACGGTTCATTAAATACACATCGATCTGCATTATCGCTTTTATTAGGAGAAGAGATAAGTGATAACAGTTGTGTTAAACGCCTCTTAATAGGAGCCTATAAAACTAAACCTATTAAGCCTAAATATTCATTTACTTGGGATCCAAATTTAGTACTAAATCAACTGTCTTCTTGGTATCCAAATATTAATTCATCATTAGAAAATATTACAAAAAAAACTCGTTACATTATTAGCTTTATGTACCGGTCAAAGAGTACAGACATTGTCTTTAATTAAATTAGAAAATATTGTTTTTCAATCTGATAAAGTAAATATTATTATAACAGATATAATCAAGACTTCCGTTCCAAATCGTGAACAGCCCTTATTATCTCTCCCAAACTTTCAAAGCAATATCAACATATGCCCAGTATCAACTTTAAAAGAATATATTTTATTACAAAAAATATCTGAGGTTCAAACTCCGGGAATCTCTTCGTAACATTCAAAGCTCCCCACAGAACTGCATCAAGTCAGACGCTAAGATCGATGGATTAAGCAAACGCTCGCCACGAGCGGCATTGACATGAGCGTTTTAGTGCGCACAGCACACGACACGCGTCAACCTCAGCCGCGCGCGCGGCCGGTATCAGTGTCGATGTCATTCGAAAAACGGCCGGGTGGACACAAAACTCACAGGTGTTCGCAAAGTTTTACCATCGGCCTTTAGATGATCAACACAATAACTTTGCTTTGTCGATACTTAATCGAGACATGAACAATACTTAACCTAATATTAAAAATAGTTATTGAATATTACGTATTTTGATATTAAGTAAATTACTACATTAAAAATTATGTGTCTATAAATAGACTATCACTAAGTTTCATTAATTTAAGCTGATTATAATTTCTAGCAACTCAAAAAAAAAGTAAGATTATTTGAAGCTCATTATGTAATAATACTAATTATTAAGTACTATAATAATAAAATATGTAATTACATATTTATATCTTTACTTATTTCAATTCCAAGTATATACCTAAACAAAACTTTCTATCTCTGAAAATCTACCTGTTATATAATATCTGAAGAATGAAGCGACGAAATATAATAGATGATTAAACGAACTTCTAAGTGAAGTTCTATCGCTATTATATGAGTCGCTTCATTCGAAGATATGACGTACCCACCCACCCCAGAACCCATTTAAAAGTTTCGTTTAGGGTCTCTAAAGAATGAGGGCTTGGCGCGAACCGGGTGGATCATGCCACGAGGCGCCCCACCACAGTGTTTTTTTTTATGATACTTTAAATTGTGCGAAGTTACCTAGTACCTAAAAAGGACTACCTGTTATATAATATCTTCGAATGAAGCGACTCATATAATAGCGATAGAACTTCACTTAGAAGTTCGTTTAATCATCTATTATCTCAATCAGTCACTTAAACTATTAGAAATGCATCCACTATCTTTCATACAGCTGCAAAAAGCAGTAATAATGAACACTTGCCGACTTGTGCGAAAATTTCTCTCAATATAATTCAGTTATAACCATCATGTCTTAGCCAAAAGCTCGCATAGATGTTCCATTTTTAACCCTTAGGCTTTTTGACTAAGGTGAATGTAAAGCATAAACACATAATAATAATAAAATAATAATAATAAAATATTTATTGACACACGAACTTAAGAATAAAACACGAAAATACAATAATATAAAATTGAATAGTTTATGTGTCAAAGGGGTACTTTCAGCTTAGTGTTGCTGTTAGCTAGCAACGCTGATTTTCAAAATACCCCATTGCTCCAAGCCGTTCTTCAAATAAATAAATTGCAGGATATAATTAAAGCCTTTAAATAATTATGCTCCTTAACAATAGGCATAAAAAATATTACAAAACAATGCGAGAAAAGAATATCATACATTTTTATATTAATAATTTGAATAATTACAATTAATACATTAATTTAAAACTATAATTGAACATAATAGTACAGAAAGGAATTAGTTTATACGATTATAATTACTTTGGAACCACCGATAATATTAATTAAGGTATAGTATTAGAATTAGAATTAAGTATAAGTATAAAATCAAGACTGTACAGTTTGATTTAAATATTCTTTTAAACATCTTACAGGACAGATTTTTGGATTTTCATCAAAAAACGGTAAAATTAAAACAGGTTGATTGACACCGGGTTTAGAGGTTTTTAATAAATCAGGAATTTTAATAATAATATTTGTTGTGTTGGTTTCTATATTTTCTAATCTTATTTTGGAAAATGTCTGGATTCGATGTGCAGTTACTAAGGCCAACAGAGTCAGTGTCTTTTTAGACTAAGGCTCTCATTAGGCCATTGCTGTGAAAGATAATTAAGAACTACTGTAGGGTCCCAGGTTACTGTATCTAGGATTTGAAGGCCTTAGTCTAAAGACTCCTTTCATAAATCGTTTGATAGGTACTAGTATTATCTAAAGCTCCTCCATGTAGAAAAGATAATGCCGATCTGTACGAATTTATAGTGCCATATTTGGCTCCCGAATCAAAACAAGAATTTAGGAACTGAATGACTGAACGTTCATTGATTAATCTATAATCATACTGGTGTGTATTACAAAACACTATCCAAGCTTTTATAGCACAGTCATACTGTCTGTACGTGTTTTCGGACAATGAATAAAGCATAATTTCTACGGACCATGGTGCAAATGATTTTCGTAATAAGAGTTCCCGGACAACCTCGCGGCAACCAGTCGCAGGCTGCAATGCAAGTAGTGAGACTGTCTGAAAGGAAAATTCTAAAGATTTACATCGAATTCGAACGAAATAATTTCGGAGATAACAAGATTCTTAAAAACTGGGAACCACGCCTGAGTTGGCCAATACTTTTACCACAATACCCTCGGCTTTATCATTAATAATTTTTTGAAGCATCTTTAAAATTAAAGAGAAAGGTAGAAAAGCATAAAATCTTAGTTTTTGCCATGATATTGTGGATGCGTCGACTGCCTAAGCAACTGGATCAGGCGTCCATGTTAAACAAACATTGCACTTGGCATTTCTACGACTAGCAAATAAATCTATTTCTGGGCGTCCTAACTTTGATTCTTTCACTAAATGCATAATCAAAAAACTCTCACTCTGTATCAATAAACTTCTTTCTATATAAACGATCAGCATCACAATTCTTTTGAATTAATGTACGAGGCAAAAATTATAATTTTACGCTGCTCACACCATTGCCAAACTTCTTTGGAAATGTTATTTAAATACAGCTACACTAATGTACACTACCCATTCTATTTAAACATGAAATGGCAGTAACATTGTCAATTCTTAATAAAATCTCACAATTACATAAATCTTTAGCAAATGTTTTTAACGCGAAAATAAAGCTGCTCTCATTTCCAACTCGTTAATGTGCATTTTTGATTCATCATCTTTCCAATACCCGAACGCATCAATACCGTTACAAAACGCTCCCCAACCAGTAGTGGAAGCGTCAGAAAATATTTCTGATCTATAGTTATAATGACGAAGAAAGGAAACGTCCGATTGTATATGATTAAGCCACCATCGCAAATCAATCTTTATAAGTTCTGTAATAAAGATACGTTGTTTATAACAATTTTTCTTCAACAAATACAAATAAGAAAGAAAGAAAGAAAAGAAAGAAAAAACTAGTTAGCCAATCAAAAAATAAACACAGTAATTATTTATAAAAAAAAAAAATATCATAAAACAGAAAAGTATACATTTACAAGATATATTCTAACAATAAAAAAAATAATAACTTAAAAATTAACATATTTAAAAAGGGATGTACTCATAACAATTTACTAATATATGTATAAAGTGCGATAAATTTTTGTATTGGCAAATGGCCACAAGCTCAGCATTTGTCATCAGATAGACTTACACCGTGATGTTAGTCGCATCTGGATGACGCTGGTTTTCAGCAAGGGCCAGAATTGGGTGATAAAAATATTAAAAAAATGTAGGTAAGGTAGAGAGCGCAATCGAGCGTTGTATTCGTGTAGTGTTGTATGTATTGTTTTGGTTTATGTATTTTGTACGTTATTGTTGTTGAAATTTTTGTGGGTATGTATTGTTCAATATAATATGGGTAATAGTAATATGTATAAAGTAGTGTAGAAAATAATAATAATAGCAATCAAAATCAAAAGAAAAAAAATATATATATATAATTAGATAAAAGAAATATGTAATATTGCTAAAGAGAATTTTTCTTTTTAAAATTTTCGAAACATTTGCTTTGTGGCAGTAATTTGTATCTCTAATAATATCTTTTTCTGATTTTTTTTAAAAGTGTAGAATGAGATGTCGCTTTTTAGTGGTGGTGGCAGATCGTTCCAAATCTTAGAGGCTGCAAACCTAAAACTACTTTTGAAGTTGGCTGTGTAGTGTTTGTGCGTTGCCATGATTTGAAGATTTTTACTACGTGTATTTCTATTATGAGCTTTTCCGAGCCAGTCAATTTTGTTCAAGAGATATCGAGGTTTCCCAGAATGAACAACTTTATGAACTAAACCTGCTAAATGAAGATGCCTTCTGCCCTCCATTTTAAGTATAGAGTTTTTATTGAGAAACGGTGTTATGTGAGAGCGTGTTGGGATCTGGAAGCAGAATCTGGCGCATGCATTTTGGACTCTTTGTATTGCACGACTAGTTTTTTCATAGAGTCTGGGGCCGTAGACTACATCACAGTAGTTAAATACTGAAAGAACGAGTGCCTCTGACAGGTCAATTCTCACCTTCTCATTTAGGTAGTCTCTGGTTCCATACAGTACTTTAAGTCTAAAGAAGGCAGTTCTGATTTTGGAATTAATGTGCTCAATGAAGCGAAGTTCACTGTCCATCTTCAAACCGAGGTTCATGGCCGACGTCACCCGCTCCACCCGGACCCCATTTATTGTGATTTCCGGCGAAGAGTCCATTATTTGTTGGCATTGCTTTTTACCTCCCATTACAATGAACTTGGACTTAGAAGGGTTGAGTGCCAATGTGTTGAGTTTCGCCCATTTAAAGATATTGTCTAAGTCCTCGTTTATTTCTAGTATTGATTCCATAAGTGTGTTTTGTTTAAAAGACGCATAAAGCTGAGTGTCGTCGGCGTAGAGGTGGACTTTGCAGTACTTAAGGTGTTTTAAGAGATCGGTTGTATACAAAATAAATAAAATAGGTGATAGTGTGGACCCTTGAGGACAACCTCTTTTGAGGGTTTCAATCTCCGAACTTACGTGGTTACCTCGATTATCATCGGTATGTACAAACTGTTTTCGATTAGAAAGAAAAGATTTAAACCATTTACAAGCCTCCTCTGAGACTCCATAATATGTTAATTTAGCCAGTAATAGTTCAATGTTAATGCAGTCGAACGCTCTAGTGAAATCTAAGAGAACAAGAATACTACCCATTCCATTGTCTGCTGCTGCAAGAATGTCATCTGTAACATGCGCTAAGGCGGTCGCGGTCCCATGGTGACGACGTAAACCTGACTGCATGATGGGTAATATGTCCTCCATCTCTAAATATTCTGTTAGTTGAGAGCAGACTACACTTTCAGTGATCTTGGATAGAATTGGCAGGATACTAATGCCTCGAAGGTCTTTGCAGCTTTCTACTTTCGATGACTTTGGTATAGGTTTTATTTTGGCAAGTTTCCATGTTTCGGGAAAAACACCTTCGGTTATTGATTTATTAATAATGGTTGTAATAATTGGTAGTGTGGTAGGTAAAGTCATCCGTAGCATTTGAATAGTTATTGTATCATGGCCTGCAGCATTCGTACCTATTGCATTAATTATTTTAACTATTTGTCCCTGCGTTGTACTTTTAATTTTGAATGTTTTCTCGGTGTCCATGTACTTGTGATGTTTAAAGGTGTTTATATAATTAAAATCTACGTTAGAATCGCCAGGGATATCGAGAAAGAATCTGTTTATTTTATCGGGATCTCTCAACAAATGGTCAGGTAATGCGTCGGCGCATTTGTTTCCAAGCACAGATGTTTTTTTAAAATATTTCCACATCAAACTAGGATTATTTTTGTTTTTGTTGACATAGAACGTAAAGAATGCTTCTTTTTCTCTTTTTATTGCACTGGTCACCATGTTTCTGAGATCCTTATAATATCTCATATGGGATTCCTTTTTTGTAGACCGAGCTCTACTAAGAGCTTTGTCACGTAGAGACATCATAAATTTGATGTTGTCGGTTAGCCATGGGCAGGGACGTTCTTTTATTTTTATTTTACGTAGAGGGGCATGTTTGTTAAATATTTGGTTTATATTATCATTAAAAAAGTCAACCATATCGTTGATGTCATTGTAACTGTATATTTTGTTCCATTCTACCGAATTGAGGTCCTGCATAAATAATTCTTCGTCTATTTTGTGAATAGCGCGAGTCCACAAATAATACGGTGCAAATACAGGTCTCTTGATATTAAATTCGCCTAATACTAAACCATGATCACTCAATATAGGGTTATGATATACAGTTATAGATTTGCAGATATCTTTGCTATCAGTTATTACTAGATCCAGCAGGGACGAAGAGTTACTTGTAATTCGCGTTGGTTCCTGGACTAGCTGATACAGGTTATGTTGACTGAAGAAAGAAATCAATTCCGGTGCTGAGTGATCATTTGGTTTAAGTAAGTTGATATTAAAGTCAGTAAGTATAAAAATATGATCACAATATCTAAAAGCACTTACTGACTGGCTTAGCGCGTCCATAGCTGCGGTGGGTGAGAGCCCGGAGCCCGGGCGGTACGCGGTGCCGACGGCGACGCGGCCCACCCCGGGTAAGCTCAGTTCGAGCCACATCTGCTCGAGCGTGGAAGGAGGGTGTGGTTTGGTGCGCACTCGCAGACCGCGCCGCACGTAGAAACCAACACCACCCCCTCTTTCATCGTGTGGTCGAGGAGTGTTCTTCAGTATAAATCCTGGGATAACTGGGGCATACTTGTCTTGATCAGTTCTGGTCCAAGTTTCATTTAACGCTAAAATATCTGGTTTATACTTATCCATGGATACCATAAGCTCATCCTGTCCAGTGTTTAAGGAGCGTATATTTAGCAAACCTAGTTTTAAATGAGAACTTTTTTGTGTACTTGTCATTTTCTAAGTGAAATAATTGTAAAGGTATAATAGTTATAAATGGATGAATTAAAAGAAGTGGTTATGAATTGAAATGAACAATATATAAGTAATATTGTTAAGTACCAAAGAATCCCTCGAATTGAATTGATTATTGTACACTCCATAGAACAAAATATTGATATAAGCATACCCAAAATAAATTTTGATTGTGGTTTAGACCCATTATTTTCAATTTTGTATCTCAGTGAAAAGAAATACTTTTTATGCAGTTTATAAGGTAGGCTATATTTACACGATTTATGAAAACTAAAATAAAACGTAGTTGTAATCATATTATACAGTACCGATTTAAAAAATATACAGAAATATAAAATAAAGACATGAACATTTAACAAAATAACCATCTGCAGAGCCAAAACTAATAAAATGAATTTGTAATAACCATTGTGGATAAAAATTAATAACACAAATAGTCAATTTAGTTTCTCCAAATCATTTTCACTTCGAATTCTAATTATTTTACTTGAATCTGTTTTTCTCATTTGAATTAATGAATTTTTTACCCAAACGTACTTGTACTTTTTCTCAGTCCTAGCAGCACGAGCTTTAGCGTAAAGTAGTTTGTTTTTAAGCGTTAGGTGTTCGTTTACATAGAACCGACGAGTAGGTGCCGGCAGCGACAGTTGCTCGGTGGAGAGGTCGCGGCGAGCGCGGGCGGCGGCGAGCAGCGCGTCGCGCGTGCGGCGCGAGGACAGCTGCACCACGATGTTGCGCGGGCGCTCGCCGCGCGCGCCGCCGCCACCGCCGCCACCCGGCGCCGCGCGATGCGCGCTCTGGACGCTGTCGGCTGGCAGCTTCACTCCCACTAGGTTACCTATGTTTGAAACCAAGTTGATTAGGTTTTCGTTGCTAGTCTCAGGGATGTTTTGAATTTCAATATTATTGTTTCTTGAATTTTGATCTATAATATCTAAATTTCTCTGCAATTGTTTTAACTCTTGCTTCAATTCATGGTTTTCGTGTTGAAGTTCCAGAACGCAACTTGTTTTCACTTCTAGAGCGTCTAGCCTATTTTCCCATGTACTAAGGCGGTCGGAAATCTTTTGTAAATCGTCCTGTATCGGTTTAAAGTCGTGTTTTAACTCTTCTCTCAAAAGCATGAATTTTTTATCAAAATATTCTATAAAGTATTTTGTATCCAAATTTCCGATTGATGTAGGTATTTCCGATGCAATGGTATTAATTGGCGTTTTAGGACTTTTAACGCCGAGGTGGTCCTTCTTTGGTTTACATGTAGGGCACTTCCATTTGGATTTATTCATTGGTAGAATTTTATTATATTCAGTTTCCGTAAGGCCAACGCATGTATAATGTAAATTATGAAGACAGCCATTACATTTTAGGTATGCTTTGTTTGAAATTGGATTCATACATAGGTGACAGTTTACATTCATTGTAATTTATTTATATTATTATACTATTGCAGCAAATAGTTTGCTTTTTGTACAATCAATAATACGATATGTTTGGTTTTAAAAAGAATCGTCTAGTATAAAGCGTTAACAACGGAGTAAATCAGTGTAGCAGGCGATGACTCACGGCACAGCTAACGGCATGCAGTAGAGTGCGGCGGCGCAGGTGGGCGGCGCTTGGCGTCAGCGTTGCTCGTCGCTCCGGAGCCGAAGGTGTCCGAACGGGGTCCGAGCGGTGTCGAGTGCGCGCTTGGGTAGCCGGTGCTAACGGCGAGATGCGAGCCGTTACCGTTATGTTAAAAATAACTTGAACGGTTTTTCGCTTGTATCTTTCAGTCCACTTATTGGATTAATCTGCGATAATTACGACCTTTTAGGCTTCTTTTTAAGCTACACCACAGTATAAATTGCACTTCCACAACTTCACTTTTAACCACTTTAGAATTTAAAACATTAGGGAGCAAACAAACGTAGTGTCACCTCAACGATGCGCGTACAGCTACCTTCTAAATACTTATGTCGCTCCAATTCTTTAGTGTACAACCAAGAATAATCTATGGCAGGACAAGCAGAAATTAACAAACCAATAAGCCGAGCAAATTCAAGTAATTTAAAAAAAATCTATTTAGCATATCAGTAATTGCATCTTTAATTTTTATTATTTTTGAATCAGGTAGTTTTAAAATCATACGTTCGGAATCAAAAATAAAGCCTAGAAATTGACATTGTTTGCTGGGAATCAAACAACTTTTTTTGGTGTTAATAATAAAGCCAAGGGACTGTAATAACCTCATTGTTTTATTAACGTTATTTTCACATTCTAAATACGTTCTACCTACACAATAAATATCGTCCAAGTAATTTACTGACATCAAACCCTGATTACGTAAATACTCGATAACCGGCTTTAATATTTTCGTAAAAACATAAGGCGCTGTACATAGGCCAAAAGGTGAACAGTTGAATTCGTGAACTTAAAATTAGTCACTCATAATTGTTACATACGGATGCCATGTAACAATTATGAGTGACTAATTTTAAGGCCGTTCTTTAATCCTCCATTTTAAAATGGGAAGTTGAAATGAACTTGTTCAGTTGTTTTAAATTTAAAATGAAACGATTTTGAGCATTAGATTTCAGTACTAAAAATACACTAGACAAAAATTCACCGGAAACATGTGCACACTCAGAAATTGCATTAATTCTAATCAATTTTTGCAAAGATTCATTAAAATCGAGATACGATTTAGGATAAACATAAGGCGTTATTTTTTGTGACAGAGTGGAATGAAATGGTATTGTGTACCCTTCTACCCACGAGAGAATTGTGGCATCAGGGGTAATTTTTAACCATTGATTAATAAATTATCGCAATCAGCCAGCGTGCTGTACCTGGTAATCTGTCTCTAACGACGTGTTTGCTGGTTGCGGCGTGCCAGGAACGGCGCCCGGTAAGGAGGCGGCGTCGGCGGCGGTGAGCGGGCACGCCGCTGCACTGATCGGTTAAACGGGTACCTGGGTGCCGGAGGAGCCTGCCCCGCATCGAATCGACCCATTTGTTTCTGGTGCAGGGCTCTGAAGTTTAACGATCTTTATCTATTATTAGAATTTACGAAATTTTTTCTTTGTTGTGTTGCCCTTGCTGTATCTTTCAACGTTTATCCTGACCGCTGAATAGTTTGAGCAGATCTTAAGTTCTCCGTCACATTTTCTCCAAAGAGATATTTATCTCTGGCAGTATTTATGACGGTATCTATAACACTGCTATTGATGGCGTTCGTAATAAAACTACGCCTGGTCTTAGTTTCAAAATAATGGCTATCGCACAAAAGTCGGCTAGCGTCACTTATGGGTTTAAAGAGTTTTTGAACAGAAGTCTCATTTGATTTTGTTTTATAAATAGGGAGAAATCTCTTTTGACGAGAGGTTCAGTTATGGCGGCTTTAGCTTCCGGGTTTAAAAGTGGTGCTACAAGAAAATCGCAATTAGCGGGTATAAGATAATCCGCAAGTATTTTTTGTTTGGCCTCTTTATTTAGGCCTTTAGGCCAGTATTTCATGCCATCTTGCTGTGACATCCTTATGGAAGTTATTACCGAAAGTGCTTTCTGGCTTAGGAGCATCACCAAGGATATTTAACATCTCCTCATCCAAGTTTTTATCTTTTTCTTCCTCTAAAGGCAATGCATTTTCAACCACTTGAGATGGCCCCGGTATAGGCGACATGAATGCAAATGGCGGACCTTTCGGTAATGACGCCGACGCATCGTAATAAGTGCACGAATTTGTCATAGCTCTTTGTTCCGGACTTTGCGGGTAGAACTCGTTAAATATAAAAGTAATATTATACCAGACAGAAAATAACCAGTATGGTAAGTTCGCATCTGTTATATTTATTTAGTAACAGTAAAAGCCCAGTGTGGCAGTTTCGCATTACAATTTCGTGACAGAGACAACCCAGTATAGTAGTAGCTCGCATCACTTAAGGAACCATGCACCAATATACTTATGTGTATTTTTTCCCTCTGAAGAATCAACGACAGGTGCTCGATTTCTCTCCAATTTATCTTGCAGCTTCCTGATCTTGCGCAATATTCGTTCCCTTTTATCTTCGGATTTCCTTTTACCCCCCATGTTCAGAGTAACTTATTACTTATTTGTTGCCGTGGATTTGAAGACGTGCGAAGACTTGAGCACGGAAACGCACAGTGAGTCGGAGTACACCAAGAAGGATGGATCTTGGTGGGGAGGACCGTGGAGGGTGTACTTAGAGTTGCCAATAATAAAAAAAAAAATTATTAGTTCTCTCAATCACCGTGCGAAGGCTGATGCGTGGCACCGCATACTACAATATGTAAACTCAAATCGCAAAGAATGAAGCTGGAAACATAATTATAATTATCAGTCATACAAATTATCGTGCATACCATTCGTCGATTAAGTGCTAAAACTTAAAGCTTACTGACGGACTGAAATGGAGTTTCTTGGAAAAACCTTAACTTTTTATTAAAAACAAACAAACACTTCGTCTAAGACATGTATGGCTCAAAATGTTCTAAATGGTGTAGACTATGACCTCCTTCCCGCTTTGCATCCTGTTGCCAAACACCCTGTATATCATTATAAATATAATAAGTGAACAAAACATTTACATTATAATGATGAGAGATAAAGTTTATTACTGTTGCAATGAGGTATTTTAGTAGTAGCTGTCCCTTAATCAATATCTAATGTGGTACTGGCAATATGCAAGTTTTCTTTTTTAAATATTTCATCTGATAATTCTTACACTGTACATCTCATTATTAAAAATATTAATTAAATTGTATTACAGGAGTGAACATAAACAATTTATTGATACCGAATAAAACACCGATATTTACAATTTCTGGACGACACAAGGAGCCGATTGACGAACTATTGAAGGTTTCAGCTCCAGAAACTTATAGCCCGGAGAAAAAACATAAATTTGTCATAGCGGATTCTCCTGAGAACACATTTGGAATTAAAATGCAGACAAACAATTTTGCCGTTTCGCCAGGTCAGTTCATTAAATTTTTTCTTTAGTTTTTTTAGGTATTGTGTTTTTGTACAACCAACAGCGAAATCTGTATCAGTGAATAAAAATAGCGGGGTAAGGCCGCGTTCATATATAACGTCCGTTTTACAGGTCCGTTTAAACGTATGGGTTATAACGTATGTAGTTGTATGAGCCAGTTCACACCATAATACAGTAATCCGGATCCAGTATACTGATCCGTTCATCGGATCGAAGCCGCGCAAGCTTGGCACGGGGTTACGCGGTGTGTGGGGTGCTGTACACAACACAGCCGCCATTTGCTGGTTAATATACTTTTTCAGGGCGTCCCACAAATAAAAGTCCTAATGACAGACATTAATATACTAACCGTCAGTGTCAATAGCTTGTCTTGCATTCAAGTGACAAATTGGCCTCAAGATAGTGTAGAAATTTCTATGTTCGAAAGTATAGAAATTTCTATGTTCAAGAAAGTATAGAAAGTTCTACCAGAGACTAGTTCTGCTTCTACTTTAACTTTTTGGTAAGTCATTGAGACTGGTCATTGGTGATGAAAGTGGTCAAAAACAAATAAAGCTTTCTTAGTATCTTATACAGATATTCAAAAAGTATTTTTTTTATTTTACTTTATTCAGGAAACAAACAGTCGTTATAGGTACTTATAGTTAAAATATATAATTTACACAGAGACCAGTGAAATTTCCATACCAAAAATTATAAATTTAAACGAAAAACACGGTAATTGTCATTAACCTGTGAGAAGGCACGCACTAAAAAGTTACTCGAGTAGGCATGTAACTTTATAGGGCGGGCCTTTCAAATGACCTTTTAATGAAAACAAAAGGGATTATAACATTATTTTTGCCAATATTATAAAAAAATAAATAAGAATAATAAACAATAATCTAAATATTTATTCGACCATGCAATCTTTGGATATGTAGTTATCATGTTTTATACTGCATATGAACCTCACATGCTCGGTGCAGAGTAATTTCTTGAACAAAGTGCATGCTTTTTTGGAACTCTGGGACAAAGTTCTTAGCTATCTATTCCGTCATGAATTGGAATCCAACCTCTTAATTCTTGTAAACTGTTATATTCCGTATCATCCAAAGACTGCTCAGTGTCGGCTTCGTGGGTTTGTCTGTCATTCACAACCGAATGACAGACCAACGTCCCATACATACTTAATAAAAAAAAAATTGTACAGAATCTTCAGGACCAAAAAGTTCTGCTTCGATATCGGGATCTGCTATCATGCAAAAATTTCAGAAGCTCGTATCCATGGTCATCCATGTTTCGAATTTTTATGTTGCGCATAACAAATAATATAATATTAAAATAATAAATCCACTAACATAGTTAATATTTATATATGTAAAGGGAAAATAATCAATAAAAAAGATATATTTACAAAAATAAAATACTTACGCGAGCAGTCGCATAATGAGCCAAATGCCGCGCTACACCATGCACTTGACACAAACACCTCGCTACGTGGATGCGGCGCGCTGACCGGCGCGCGAGTGTTTTCACGGGGATGGGGGGAATTGTTAGGAAGGTACTGTGAAGATAGTACTCCTAGCGTGTCGCTAAAATTTAAATAAACCGCAAAAAAAATCCGTTAGCAAAATGCTCATAAACATCACTACCCTGGAGATTTGTCGTAGTGTACGTGAAGTATTTATTAGTCAATATGCTGATGATTTTGTGATTTACGCGAAGAATAGACACATTCAAGATAGTGCTTATTTAATTCAACAAGCACTGGATACCTTGGTTTTGATTTTAGAGGATTTAGGATTGGAACTATCCGCAAACAAAACAAAACTGTGTTGTTTTAGCAGAGGCCATAAGCGTCAAACTATTAATATATATTTAAACGGAAGAAAAAGTAGATTTTATAAAGCATTTGGGTGTTTGGTTAGACAGATCTCTGAAATGGAGTAAACACATAAACGAAATTTGTGAAAAAGTACTAAAAATTATAACAGTTCTAAAAGTCTTAGCTGGCTCAGGTTGGGTGTTCACCCGTTGCACCTTCGAAGAATATATATTTCACTGATTAGAAGTAGATTTGACTATGGTTGTGTTTTATATGATAGTAGTGCTAAATGTCACACCATTAAGCTGGATAGAATACAAAATATAGCTTCAAGGACTATTGGAGGCTTTATCAAGTCAACTCCCATCCATACCATGGAAAGCGAGTTATGTTTGCAACCATTGGCTGTGAGAAGACAATACCTTGCATATAAATTCTGTATAACCACTCGCTTGCTCTCGATTTCAAAAAAAATTGTCGAACTTTGCAAGTGAAATTTGACTGTTACAATCGGGGCGGCCGTCATTAGAAAAACTTGATTTATAATCGATACAAGTGGGCTATAGTAAATACAAATACTTTGTTTTCTAATTTAGTCATTTTACGTTTCGATGATGGATAAATTCATTGTCTATGGTTTAAAATATTTTTAGGTGAACCTTACGTACTACAAAATAGAGTTCTGAGTCGTTTAATTAAAAATCAAATTTGGCAACGATTGTTGCCAAGAGCAAAGTTGGAGAATTTGGATTGGAAACGAACGTTGCCATAAGCAAGCGCGTGGTTAAAGAGCAGCTCTTGGTCTAACAACAATACAACTCATCTTTTATCGCACCTGAACAATTGTCAAAACAACTACTGGCGGAACGAAAAAAAAGGCTTTACTCACTAGCTCCTTTAATGATACAAAAGAAGAAATTAAATCAATTTCCAACCCATTGCTCATGTACACCTTAAACACCTGGATGTCGACTATTAACTGTAAAGAAATTATACAGTCAAACCTAAAAAGTACACTACTCGCAAAATCTTCATATGAACAAAATAACCTGTTATGTAGTGTGGTCCAAGAGTTGCAAATGAAGTATGCTGACTGGTAGACGCTTTATACTGACGATTCCAAGACAAAAATTGAAATGGGCGCAGCCTATTATGACCCTAACAGTAAATTTTTTGAAAGGTTTAAAATTGAAGGTGAAGTTTCTATTATGTCAACTGAACTTGTGGCAATATCAAAAGCACTATCTTATTGTATGCATATAAGGGCCAGCAAAATTGTTATCTTCACGGACAGTAAAAGTGCATTACAACATTTGGCTTCTTGCATTTCCGGGAGGATAGGCGTGGAAACAGCTTATAAGATATTGAAGCAAATAATACAATTTTTTTTAAATAAAAAAAAATAAAAATCCCCAGACAATCACACCAACTACATGGCCCCAAAGTAAGCATAGCTTGTGTTATGGGATACCATGTAACGAACTAGGGGGGAACCTAGGATATAAATAAATAAATAGATAAACACCCAGACACGAAACATTTTTTTTTGTTCCGTGCGGGAATCGAACCCACAACCACTGGCGTCTGAGGTAGACAGGTTTACCCCATCGCCAAAGTGGTCGACAATTAAGAGAAGCAAATGTCACTGTGACACTACAATGGGTTCCCGCTCACATTGGCTTAGTGGGTAACGAGGAGGTTAGCTAAAGAAGCGATAGTTGAAGGATTATCAGCTGTAGTTACCCCTCACTATTCGGAACTTTTGGCAAAATACAGGACTCGAGTACACAATGCGTGGCGAGAATACTTTGACGAACGCTCTAAGACCAAGGGGATTTGGTATAAAAGTATACAAAGTGAGCCTCCTCATATTCCTTGGTTTTCAACAACCACATTAAAAAGACAAGAAGTTATTACTGCTCACAGGATCCGATCTGGTCACATTCCGTCAAAAAAATTCGCTTTTTTGATGAAGAAGACGAATTCTCCTAACTGCGAGATATGTGGTAAAGAAGAAGATTTACATCATGTTTTGATGGAATGTGAGCAGAATGCATTCCATAGATCTAATATAGGTAAAAAATTGAATTTGAATATCTATACATATAATAAAATGGTAGGAAAGTCAAAACTGTACATTGAATCTTTTTTTAAAAGAATACTTGGGGTATGATCTACAATCGAAACAGAAACAAAAAATATAGTTTTTAGAATTTTTGTCTGTTTGTCTGTTTGTCTTTCCGGGATAAACTCAAAAAGTACTGCATGGATTTACTTCAAATTTGGCATGAAGATAGTTAAGAAGTCGGGTCAACATATAGGCTACATATTATCACGCTAGCAGTGTTATAATCGTAGGTGCGTTTGGTGCTGCATAGCGTTCACGCAGACGACGTCGCGGGCAGCAGCTAGTGTATAATATAGGCGTATTTCACGGAATACTAGCAGAGCCCTCCTCGGGTGCTGCTAGAATGCTATATTCTCTAATACAAAAAATGTATTAATTTTAAGATTCATTTATTGTTTTGCTATGTAATGTATTAAGTATTAATAATAAGTATTATTAATAAGTCACGATGGGATTGTCATCGTCACTCTGTGTACAAAAATCCCTTAATGAAAAAATAAAGATAATAAAAAAAAAATGCTCATAGAGCGACTTCTCACGAGTTAAAAAAACTGAATGCCCTTTGCAGTACTTTTGATACATTGCTACTTCGAATACTGTAAAATTTTACGAAATTAACTAAAATAACAGCGTAGAGGTAAATTTCTTTGGTTAATAAAAAAAACGGTGAAAAAAGGGTGGTTTTTTTAAAGTTTTATACTTTTTTATTACTAGCTGTGCCCGCGACGTTGTTCGCGTGGCCGACGAAACTTATCTATGAGTTTTTTTGTGTAAAGTGCTATTTCTGTGGCCCTAGTGAAAAGGGATTTAAGTCAAAAAAGTCAATTTTAGAGGAGAGGCAAAAATCACACGGCGCGCTTTAATTTCGTGCTTGTCTTCGTATTACATTTAAACCGCTAGGAAAAGAAATACATGTGATATTTTTTATAGGTAAACAGAGTATGATGTTTATTATTATTGAGTTGTTTTTTGTGAAAAGTTGATAGTTTTTAAGATAGTAACTTATACCCAGCACAAAATAAATTATTTGACGGTATAAAATAACTTATACCCCTTCTCCCATAAGTAAATTTTAAATTCTCTTATGTGAAAAAGAATACGCATTTGGAATGACTTTTATGACATTCAAGTAATTTAAAGAAATATTATAGGCTCTCTTTATAAAAAAATAGTGATAAGCTGTGTACTTTAATTAAACGTAAAAAAATTTAAAATTCTGAAAATAAATATCTTGGCGTCTTTTTCACAAAGATTTTATATGTGGCGTGTGGTACATCTAGACTTATGTTAACTACTTTGTGCAACTTGTACCCATATTTTAATAAAAGTAAAACAAAAAGAAAACAAAATTATATTTATTAAAATAAAAAGGTTTACAATTTTTAGTGTATTTGAAAAATATAAAAAAAAAGTGAGACTCACATCCTAATCTGCATAAAAATCACGAATTAAGTTGAACAAAAAATAAAATAATTTCCTGAAAATATTTGAGTATCTTATTGAAATAACAACGAATCTTTAACACGACTTCAAAATATAGTTAAAAAACATTCGAACCGTATCCTTCTTTGTAATTGAAAGCGCCCGACCTTGTGATTTTTGATCATAGTTTTTGCTCTACGTTGGTGCTCTATCAGAAGCTTTTTATTTTCTTCTCTCTCCCTACCTTCACTGTATTTTATTTTCGTACTTAAAGTATCGCATTTCACAATTGTATCAAAAGGCGCCTTAAAAGATAGATTTTGGGCCCTGAAAACCCATGAGTAGATGGTCATTGATTTGGATATGTCCTAAATAGTTAAATGGGATGTTAAAAACATTTTGTTTGTTTTCGATCGCCCACAGTGGCTTTCATATACAGTGAATGATAAAATCTGTGCTTTTACATTTTCTAGCTTCTCGTCATCTGTTTTAAAGGCACTGGGTTTTTTCCTCTTGTTGATTTAGATATAATCAAACCACCGCTTAGTTTCATTTTATCTGTCACAGTTTGGACAAACTTGGGGGTTTGATCGAAAGTTTTTAGAAAACACCCTTACAAATGCGATGACATTCTAAGTCCAACTTCAGGAAGAAATCGTTGGAATAATTCCTATTTTTGATTGCTTTTTCTTTTATCGTCATAAGACTACTTATGAACATTACACGCCTGTCGTAGTCTTCTAAACTCCAGTAACGATCAAAGATATTTTTTCTAAACTCTTCAGGAATTCTTTCAGCACATTTCATTCTAAAGGTTTCCAAACTTTTCATGTTTCGTTCTAAAGAACGGTTTTTCCATTACTTGTCCGGTAAATATTTCCTAAATTTCTTTTCTTCTTTCTAATTTCTCTATCTTCTCATCTCTCCTTTAAACTTTTCCTAGGTTTACATTTTCGTCCTTATAATATAACACCTTCTCTCTCCCAAATCGATGTATTGTTGTTCTGATCTGAATCTGATTGAGGGATGATAACATTACGTCTTCCTTTTACCTGTTTACTTTTGAATGATCCGAACCACTTGTGTCAGGTGTATTTGGTATGTTATCATCACTACTTTCACCAGAATATTCGAGATCTGGGTATGGCAACTCATCAACTAATAGGGAAACAATGTCAAGACATATGAGATATGTTTCGTCAGAATCAGTAAATAAAATATTGTCATCTTTGTCGGTGTCTGGCCTAAGGGAAAAGTTTTGGGAACATCCAGGCTTAGGAGACCATACTTTTGAACTGGTTGGTGAAACATTTTTCAAACATTCAAATATTGGTGAATACTCCATAGAACCTCTTGGCTTTGGAGAACAATCCTTAGAAAATCCTGACTGTGGAGAATGAATAAACAGAGAACAAGTAGGTACAGATTCATAAATAAGGCAACCAACGTCTTGCTCTCGACGAACAAGATCAGTCATTTGGTTAATTCTACCTCTACCGGCCATCCTAAAAAGAAAATAATTCTAATTATGAAGTAATTCGAAACAGAAAGCAATCGAACCCGAGACTCCGTGCACAGCAGTCGCACTTTACAACTATTATACCCACGAGTAAACGATTACCTATTAAACAAATAAACTACTGCTTAAAATAATAATTCAATAAATTAAGTACGTAACGATATTATTTAATAAAAAGTCATATCAAGATTATTTCATCTTTTGAGTTAAGTGCCTTCTTAAATGGAGTATAGAAGATTTCCATATAGCTACGTTCTTTAACTCATAAAATTGATCGTACCTATCTGGTGTAAAAAGGTATAGTAAGACTTGAGGCTGTTATTGTATACATGCACTACGACATAAATTACAAATATATGTGTAAAACGATCTAACTTACTGGCGTCGACACAGGTTCTGCTCTGTACAGTGCGTGAGCGGCTGACGGGACGCGAGCGCTATGCGCTCTCCACTCACCCGCACCACTCCCCCGCATCGACGAGTTATATCGTTTCTCACGTAAATTGAAAGCAATTCGTAGGATACAACTATATTGTATCAAATTAAATTTATAAATTCCAATGCAGCATTATGTGAATACTGATCTCAATAGAGTTACACTAGATATTTGGCCTTTATTTTGGTGAAAACAGATTGATGTCTAGTAATATTATTCTTCACTTAGCCATTTTTAAGGACCAACTCTTGTTGTATTCCTAAACACCAATTAAATCAAAGCGTGGGTATCTTATATTGTTTTAGATTAAAAAAAAACAAAATATATTTTTAATTTTTCAGTTTAAAACAATACAAATGTACTTGAATCCGAAATTTGTAGTACTTTTTGTGTCAGTAAGACCCATACGCACCAAATAACTTCTTTACTTTTAAAGATAACTTAGATCTCTTAACATCAAACGATAGAGCATTTTTTTCTGATCATTTTGGTATACTTAACTCGTTTTCGACAAAATCGGACTTGTACCCGTTTTCACTAGGGCCACAGATTTGTCTATTGATAGTTCCTGGCGCGCGCCTTCTGTGGCTAATTACAATAGAAAACCTATGGTGTCTCATTAGTGGTGGTAGGATGGATTAGTCGACGTCGATCGATAGTTTTAACTACGCAGAAAAAAACAAATTAATAATGCTATAAAATCCATATTTACAATCATCTACAAAATGAATTAAGTGTATTTTGTTTGTTGATATTAATTTCAGTGTAAGTGTATAGGTGTGGTATTTATCATCATATTAATGTAAACGGTTGAAATGCGATCAATTGTATTTAACATTTTAAATCAACTTTTTTGAAATCGAGCTACCTCTTGTATGTCTTTATACAGATACACCGAGACATCGAGTTCAACTGTAGCATAAATTAATAGCGCTGAAATCTCGTTACAAATGTATTTTACTTAGTATAATTAATTGATATAAAAATCTAGAAAATTTAAAATTGTTAATTTAAGTAATTTCGAGGCGTTCCGTCAGGCTCCGGTAGCTCAGTGGAAGAGCACTCGTCCGGCAAACAAGAGGTCCCAGGTTAGAGGCCTGGTCGGGTGATGTTTATTTATCTCATTTTTTCATTGATTTAAAATTTAATATGTTTCATTGCAGCTCTCAGTGCTTGCCGGATTCCATCAGTATTGAATACGGCTATGTACACAATATCCGGGCAGCACAAATATCCCACCGACGACCGTGAGAATGTTCCTATCCCGGAAACCTACTCTCCAGAAAAGGTAGGTACTTGTAGAATTCGTTTTGTAATATTATGATAAAACAACGTATAATGTGTTATTATATTTCGTCGCTCCATTTTTCAGATATTATAATTAACCAGGTAGTCTCCTTCTTGCTAGTATTAGAGATAATTTGGCAATACTAAATATATTTTTAAAAGGTTACACAATATTCACACTTGCTCGAATCAAGACCTCATTCCTTTAGCATTGAACGTGTATTTAAAATTAATTACTCTTGGCGGTTTTTATATCAAAATATTTTTTTGATGTCATAACTATAAAGTTAGTAAGATGTCTAAGCGTACAGGTGGAAAATTAAAGAATATCTAAAGGAAATCAAAAAGAAAAAAAGGTAGTTGAATAGACAAAAGAGACAAGTTTTTGTGGTCTCAGAGCACTAACTGACCTACTAGTACTATACATGTAAAAAGAATAAAAATTTAGTTCTAAATCTTATTTATTAGGAATTTATTTCACCCTAGATAAAAAGATACGAAAATAAAAAAAATGTGGGAAAAATATTCATTTAATCAGATTTCGCAATTTTTAGATGACAATTACAAGCCAAAATGTGACAATGACATAACTTAAGTTATTATTTCAAATAAAATTATAAAAAAATGTTTTTAAATAATCGTTTGACGAAAATAATCAATTAATACGACAACTAGTTTTTATTTGTTTGTAAATACTTACTATATGTTTATAAACAACCTACTTTGACACTGAACACCAAAATCTGATGATTGAAACCTTGTCACTGTCAAATGCTACGGTGAATTTGAAATTGTCAAACGTCATCAAATGACTTTCAAACGTCAAGAACTTCAGTATTGCTGATAATCAACTTATTAGCTTGGACATAAAAAATCATAATCATATTTTATTTTTTAATAATAAAACTGTTGTGATATAAAATTTTTGGTTAAGTCTGCTCAAAGATAAAAGTCTTAACATTGATTTGTTTCACAACGATAATAATATCACAACATGACTTCTTCAAAGAGAATGTCAAAATAAATAAATATAATTTAAAAAAAAATACTTTTAACGGGCACTATTTTATGTAAATCTGAAACAGTTTCAGAGGAGCAGAATGGAATAATGGAGAAAGTATAATGGAAGAGACACAATATGCGTTAAATTCTAAACAAAAACCCCGAATAATATTTATCGGTAAGGAGTGTGTTTCTGCTGAACCGCTAAAGTAACCGTTTCGGCTTCTCTATAAATCGACCCTAGCATGCTAGAGGCTCTGAGGTAGTAAAAAATCTCCAGATTTAGATATTTTGGTAAAAAGATGAACGAAAATTAGCTAAATATGGACACCAATTCTGAAGATTAGTATGGCAAAATACAATCGTGTGTCGGTTATGAAAAATTATCTCATACCCGGAAACTGTCTCTTTCAATCTTCGGTGATATACCTGAAATGGATCTAATCCATAAAACCCATAATAAAATACAAAATGATGATCTGATCCGTGTCCGACAGGTCAGATTGTTGTGATTTAAACTTATAATCTGTAAACCGCTTTGTTACCAAATCTCATTTTATGACGACAATACTATTCAGTACCTAATAAATTATTATATTCCAGCTCACACCAAGGTGAATGTCGTAAATACATTTTAAACATTTAACATTTCAATTTAAAAATGAACT
This sequence comes from Stenoptilia bipunctidactyla, assembly GCA_944452665.1. Lineage (NCBI taxonomy): Eukaryota > Metazoa > Arthropoda > Insecta > Lepidoptera > Pterophoridae > Stenoptilia > Stenoptilia bipunctidactyla. The sequence goes on along the minus strand of OX101724.1, from coordinate 85,345 downwards.
TAACTATTTAAGAGTACAAAGCAATGCTTTACGGATGGTCTGTTGCGGGTTCACTGGGCCTTTCCGAAATACGATTAAACATGTTACATTTCGACTATGATGACTCACTGTAAACTAAACTGAACTAAACTTCAGTATGGCAAATTATATTACATATTATATGGCTTAGAATAATAACGCTTAGAACGATAGTTTCATTCAAAGTTGTACGCAAAATTGAAGCTACATTTGTATAAATGTGTGCGTAAGCGTCACGTAATTACATTGCCGGTACGCACACATACGGTCGCATAGTGTTGCATGTCAATAGAAATTTCCTCAAAATTGTAGGAAATTAGTTGATATCAATAGTTTTGTCTTGTGTTGAATTTTAGTTATGAAATATGTTTGTGTGAATTTTATTAATTTTAATTATTGCTTAAGTCATATTAGGATGTAAATTGTTAGATAATAAATAACATTAGCGAACAGTTTATACAATTATTATATATTTTACTATCATTATAGTTTTAATTTTAATTGTGATAAATCGTAGACTATGTAAAATCAGAATCTAAAAATTAGAATCATATAATGACTTATATCTTAATTAATTAATTGCCTTGAAATTGTAAAAGTTTTCGAAATTTTTGCCGCTTTGAAGATGTTATCTGCAATATTTTGTCTTTTTTAGATTTGTAAAAGAATCAGATTCTAAGATAGCGCTCTATAATAAGTCGCATCAGATTTGTGTCATGATATTGTGAATTAATATGACCTTCGTCAATGCGGAAGAGAGAATTTAGTTGGCTTCCAACATTCTTCTTTCCGATTAAGTCGTATTTGAGTTATCCATCGAGCAGCAGCAATCGGATTCGAAGGAAATCTATATACGATATAATTAAATACAATTCATGAAGTATTGAATTAAATATGACAAAATTATTTATCAATTCATGAACAATTCATGAAGTACTGAAATTAAATATGACAAAATTATTTATTAAATTTGAAGTGATTAGTATTTCATTATAAACATAAACAATATATATTTTTTAAAGTAGGTATTTAGTATAATATTATTACAATATTATGTACTTTAAAAAGTAAAAATATTTAATTAGGGGTTAATATTTTTTCCATATTTGGCAACATTTTTTATCTCAATGGCGTTCGATTTGTTGGTGAATTATTTTTTTGTTTTGACAATCGTATTTACCTAAAATAATAAGTTTCTAAGTAGTATTTAGGTGTGAAATGAAACTTTCTTATGTTTAATTTTGTTATGCGGCACGTTGTGACTTCCTTTAACTACACAATAAGTCATTTCTAATCAAAGTTTTGGGAGCGAATTGCCCGTGAAACAGTACTTTGACAACTGACCCGGTGGGAAACGTATTCGGCCTTATAAGGCTGAATTGAAATGGCTTCAATTCGCTCGGGCTTACTCGCGTTCTAAGCGTTATTATTCTAAGTTATATGGTTAATGTCACTGTGTCAATGTGTGAGGAAAAGATGGCGATGTGCTTGTGCATGCATGTGAGCTTGTATGTGTGCTTGAAATGAGAGGAAAGCGACGACGCTCCTTGGTAAATTTATAAATTAAGGACGCGTTTCCGCAAATCTTCAAAATAGGGTATTTTCTGGTACATATTGTGATAAAATGGCGCAAAGTTTAGTATAATTACAAGTACTAATAGATAGATAAGACTTTCATCTCCATTTATGATATAAAAATAATATAAATAAATTTGTTTTTGTGGCTTAAAAACTAATTTTGCGATGCCTCGTCGCACGAAAATGACGATTTTAAGCCAATTTACGGTACCACTTTTGGTATGAAAACACAAGTATTTATGAATAAAAAAAATACTATTCGATGGTTGACATGTTCATTTTTGATAATACGCATTTTTTTCTTTGAAATTACTACTAAAAACCCTTTAAAAAAAAATAAAACCAAACACGTAATTTTCTTCATGTTTGTATAAATGCGTAAATCTTAACACACTGTGGTAAGGGTTATTATACTTTAGCAAATAATGTCAATATCATTCCAAACAAAAACTAGATATCTTCAGTCTGCGCTCAGCCGCTGTCGAGAGTGGACCTGTATCGCTTTTGAGTTATTTTTCGTGCTAAGAAACATCGCTGTACATACACAATTTATTACATCAAACAAGTCTCGATACTTGACGCTCTCTGAACTGAGTTGAAAAGGTAATAATATAATTTTATTGAAAAAAAAAATTACAAAATCTTTTTTGATTAGGATTGAATTTGGAAACTTGGAATCATTATGTTTGTTAGGACTAAACCTTATCTCCAGTTCTGGTAGTGGGGTCTGAAGGTATACCTCGAGGTGCTACTGGTACTCCTAGACGGGTAAAGCTCGGTATATCGAGTTTGGGCTCATTTTGATTCGAAGGAAGAGACCTTACCACCAGTTTTGGTAGTAGGAGCTGAAGGTATACCTCAAGGTGCTACTGGTACTCGTAGACCGATATAGCTAGGCATGTCAAGTTTGGGTTCATTTTGATTCGCAGGACGAGACCTTACCACCAGTTCTGGTAGTGGGAGCTGAAGGTATACCTCGAGGTGCTACTGGTACTCCTAGACGGGTAAAGCTAGGTATATCGAGTTTGGGCTCATTTTGATTCGAAGGAAGAGACCTTACCACCAGTTTTGGTAGTAGGAGCTGAAGGTATACCTCAAGGTGCTACTGGTACTCGTAGACCGATAGAGCTAGGCATGTCGAGTTTGGGTTCATTTTGATTCGCAGGACGAGACGTTACCACCAGTTCTGGTAGTAGGAGCTGAAGGTATACCTCAAGGTGCTACTGGTACTCGTAGACCGATAGAGCTAGGCATGTCGAGTTTGGGTTCATTTTGATTCGCAGGACGAGACCTTACCACCAATTCTAGTAGTGGGAGCTGAAGGTATATCTCGAGGTGCTACTGGTACTCCTAGACGGGTAAAGCTAGATATATCGAGTTTGGGTTCATTTTGATTCGTAGGACGAGACCTTACCACCAGTTCTGGTAGTGGGAGCTGAAGGTATACCTCGAGGTGCCATTGGTACTCCTAGACGGGTAAAGCTAGTTATATCGAGTTTGGGTTCATTTTGATGCGTAGGACGAGACCTTACCACCAGTTCTGGTAGTGGGAGCTGAAGGTATACCTCGAGGTGCCATTGGTACTCCTAGACGGGTAAAGCTAGTTATATCGAGTTTGGGTTCATTTTGATGCGTAGGACGAGACCTTACCACCAGTTCTGGTAGTGGGAGCTGAAGGTACCATATTTTAAAAACTGAACAGGACACAAGGAACTGAAATCTATAGGCGGTCAGATTTGGTGGAATCGGGTTTTTATATTTTAAAAGAAATAATAAAATTTATGGACAAAGGATAATGCAAGTGATTGGGCTCCAAAAAAAAGTCATTGTGCAGAGATGAGATGAGAGTCAGATTATAGATTAGACACATGTCATTCATATTTGTTAGGACGCCAAAAAAATTTGCCCTGGGAAAAAAAAGATATGACCAAAAATACATTTTGCGTTTAATAGAATTAAAATCGTTTTCTTTTATGATACAGAAACTGAACGCCCGTAGATTTCTACGAGTGTATTCGTATAACCTTTACAGCCATTGACTACGAAACGAGTGAATATTGTAAATAAATACGATTATTGGTAAAAAAAAGTGCTTGTGTGATCCTTATAAGTACCTAATGGGTTGGCTACACAGTAGTAAACCGCGATTAGTTCGTCTCTTTTCTTAGTATAGCGACTTCCCTTTTTATTATCGTCGAGCGAGACAGCAGTGCGCTGTCACAAAAGAGATGTTATTAATCTGTCTCTTTTCTTACTATAGCGAACTTTTTGCGGCACTGGTTCGGCGACATTGGAAGCACGGTTTACAACTGTGTAGCCACCCCTTTTGATTTGATTTGTCTTTTTTCTTACTTTAGCACGGCACTGGTTCGGCGACATTGGAAAAGCAGTTTACAAATGTGTAACCACCCCTTATGAAATAATGGTATGTATGGTTTATCTAATACTGCCATTTGGAATAAGCTAATGTGTTGGTATAAGTGGTTATCGTTAATGAAAAAAGTAAGACTTTTAAACACATGATTTATTATTTCATTCATTACCATTGGTAAGAGTTCTTAAACATAAAATAAGTACTATTTTTGAAGACGTTATTCATTATTTCAGTACAATTAAACAAACATCATAAATTATAAAAGGAATAGTACTTTTAAACACATGATTCATATTAACAATACAATTAAATATCATAATCATAAAAGAAGTTCGACTTTCGACTCGAACCCCGAAATGTTTCGAATAAAATGGACAATGCGCGCTAATAATGTGCTCCGAGAAAGAGATAGAGAGCGTTAATGAAATCTAGTTGTAATAATTATATAACCACTATTAGACTTTATTAACCACTTATAGCAACATACTAGCTTATTTTTAACGGCAGTATTAGATTAACCATACATACCATTATTTCATAAGGGGTGGTTACACATTTGTAAACTGCTTTTCCAATGTCGCCGAACCAGTGCCGCAAAAAGTTCGCTATAGTAAGAAAAGAGACAGATTAATAATAACATCTCTTTTGTGTGTCGACGATAATAAGAAGGGAAGTCACTATACTAAGAAAAGAGACGAACTAATCGCGGTTTACAACTGTGTAGCCAACCCATTAGGTACTTATAAGGATCACACAAGCACTTTTTTTTACCAATAATCGTATTTATTTACAATATTCACTAGTTTCGTAGTCAATGGCTGTAAAGGTTATACGAATACACTCGTAGAAATCTACGGGCGTTCAGTTTCTGTATCATAAAAGAAAACGATTTTTATTCTATTAAATGCAAAATGTATTTTTGGTCATATCTTTTTTTTCCCAGGGCTAATTTTTTTAGCGTCCTAACAAATATGAATGACATGTGTCTAATCTATAATCTGACTTTCATCTCATCCCTGCACAATGACTTTTTTTTTGGAGCCCAATCACTTGCATTATCCTTTGTCCATTAATTTTATTATTTCTTTTAAAATATGAAAACCCGATTCCACCAAATCTGACCGCCTATAGATTTCAGTTCCTTGTGTCCTGTTCAGTTCTTTTAAAATATGGTACCTTCAGCTCCCACTACCAAAACTGGTAGTAAGGTCTCGTCCTACGCATCAAAATAAACCCAAACTCGATATACCTAGCTTTACCCGTCTAGGAGTACCAGTAGCACCTCGAGGTATACCTTCAGCTCCCACTATCAGAACTGGAGGTAAGGTCTCGTCCTAAGAATCAAAATGAACCCAAACTCGACATTCCTAGCTCTATCCGTCTAGGTGTATGTACCAGTAGCACCTCGAGGTATACCTTCAGCTTCCACTACCAGAACGGGTGGTAAGGTCTCGTCCTAAGAATCAAAATGAACCCAAACTCGACATGCCTAGCTCTACTCGTCTAGGAGTTCCAGTAGTACCTCAAGGCATACCTTCAGCTCCCACTACCAGGACTGATGGTAATGTCTCGTCTTATGAACTCGAACTTGACATGCCTAGGAATAGGAATTCCAGTAGAAGCCCTCGAGTGTACCACCAGCTCATCAGGTTCGATGGTGAGGTTTTATCGTTACGAATAAAACGAGCTCAAACTTTCCGAGCACTTTAATTAATCTTACCCAATTTAATCGTTTTAATAAAAGAATTTGCAAATATTTAAAACTAAAGTATCAAAACTGTTCAAAACCTTTCGTCTTTTTCACGGCACGCTTGTGTGCGTGAATCTTATACATGTAGTAGTAGAATTCGATACCTAGCCTTTTCGGAAACGCATCCTTAACGAATATCCATTCGTCAGATTTTAAACGTTTCGATCAATCACAGAAGAGTTTTTAATTTGATACTTCTTTAAAATACGTAAATATTATGTGGTACGGCATCCGAGTTTGGGGCAATGCCGCAGATATTTACACTGCAGAAAGGGGCTATTCGTGAAATGTGTAAACATGGAAATAGAGAATCTCTAAAAGTTTAAACACATTAGTATCTTGACTCTTGCATCACAATATATTTATGAAAACGATATGTATATTTGTATGAATAAAAATAAATTTAAAACTAGGCTAATCATGATAAAAAATACTCTGTAAGCACTAGAAATGACCATAAGTTAACGTTTCCAAAATAAACCCGTCAGAAGGCGCGCCCTAAAAAGTTACACGAGTAAGTGCACGTGAGCAAAATGCTCACCGTCTTTCAAGTGGCTTTTTATTTAAAAGAAAAAGGAATTATAATTTTGTTTTGTTATTATAATAAATTAAAAGTCTCGTTTTAATAAAATACATTGTTTTATTGACATTTAATAACAAAAATCCAAACTTATGAACAACTTAAGAATCACTTAAACTTTGGCTCTACCTTATGGCTAATCGCTAGATAATAAAGAAAAAATAATAATGAAAATGAGAAAAATCGAAAGTTTTAGTAGTCCATATAATCTTGAGATATGAATGCCATATACTGTACATGAACCTCACATGCTCGGTCCAGAGTAATTTCTTGCTCAAATTGCATGCTTTATTGGAACACCTATTTTTCCTCCTGGAACAACGTTCTTACCTATCTTTTCCAACATAAAATGGAATCCAACCTCTGAATTCTATATCATCCGCAGACTGTTCAGTATCGGTTTCATGGGGTTTGCGAATGACGGAACAGTTTTAGATTTAATCTTCAGGATCAAAAGAATCTCCTTCATCGGAATCGGGATCTTCTACCATGCAAAAATTGCAGTAGCTAATCAGTCGTCCATTTTTTGAATTTTCATGCTGAAAATAAAATAAATAATATAAAAACAATAAATCCACTGAAATTATATTATTAAATCAATAAAAAAGATATATTTACAAAAATAAAATACTTACGCGAGCAGTCGCATAATGAGCCAAATGCCGCGCTACACCATGCACTTGACACAAACACCTCGCTACGTGGATGCGGCGCGCTGACCGGCGCGCGAGTGTTGCCACGGGGGATGGGGAGAATTGTTAGGAAGGTACTGTGAAGATTAGAATCCTAGCGTGTCGCTAAAATTTAAATAGCAAAAAAAATTGCGTTAGCAAAATGCTCATAGCGCAACTTCTAACGGGTTAAGGCTGGCTAAAATCAGCAAATCATTTCTCGGAATCTCAGTCTCAATATACAAAACTGTTCCTATGGATGAAAAATCTTATTCCTAAAGTGCACAGATGTGAAACTTGGTATAAAGGTTCTTCAATGGGTATCTGGTTGCATATCTGGTTAATTTAGGGAAGGAATTCCCTAAATTCTTACGGGAACGGAAAATGTAGGGCTTTTTATTTTGTACTAGCTTTATCCCGCAACTTTGTATGCGCTTAACTACCCTTCTCGTGGAAATTTCAGAAACTATACAACCAGACACCCACTGAAAGAACCTTTATACCAAGTATCACACCCATGCACTCAAGGAATAAGTTTTTCATATAAACTAAACATCATATATTTCCCGTGCCCATGGGAATTTTGGGAATTTTTTTCGTATAACCAGTCACTCTTTGAAGAACCTTCATGCCAAGTATCGCATCCGTACACTCAAGGAATAAGATTTTTCATACAAACTAAAAAGTCCAACCCCTTCCCGCGGGAATTTCGGGAATTCCTTTCATAATACAAACAGACACTTATTGAGGAACCTTTATATTAAGTATCACATCCGTGCACTCAAGGGATGGGATTTTTTCATACAAACTAAAACATCATATATTTCCCGTTCCCTTGGGAATTTCGGGAATTCCTACCTTAGTGCACCCCTACAAAACCCCTACTAAAGAATGTATGTTCCAAATTTCAGCTCTCTACGCCCAGTAGTTACGGCTGTACGTTGTCTGTCAGTCACTCAGTCACTCAGTACCTCAGTACCTCAGTCACTCAGTCAGTATCGGAACAGTTTTATATATATTGATGATTGATGAAAAATCTTATTTCTTGAGTGCATCGACATGTGAAACTTAGTAAAAAGGTTCTTCAATATATGTCTGGTCGCATTATGGAAGAAATTCCCTAAATTTTCGCGGGATCAAGAAAAATAAGACTTTTCTGTATATCCGCGTACGAAGTTGCGTGAAAAAGCTCGTACCAATAACTAGGCTTCGGATTTTCGATACTTCACCCACGTATAGTACGTTAAATTTTATCGACAAAATACTATACAAAGGGGACCACCCAGCCCTCTGAATGACAGCCATTTTAAAATTTAATATCTCGTACTTCTATGAGTTCGCTGAAACTAATTTTTTTAACATTTTTATGTCGCACCGATACACAAAAGAGGTTTTATTTGAAAGATTATAATATCTGCTAGCATATAGTAATTTTTGTTAAGATAAAATGTAAAATAGTTCATGAAATTCTTAAGTATAGCCGAAAAACTTTGGAAAAATTCACAAAACTTTTCAGTTATTGTGCGCTACCTAAAAAACTAGCCCTTAACATATCGTTTTTTTTTTTTTCATTTTATTCGTTCGCAAGGAACTATATTAATAAATATACACAACATTTGTATTGAAATTTGGACTAATTCGGTCAAACATTAATCATTATGTAAGCAGCTTAGCTGCGACATTATATTGGCAAGCACGAATAGCTGTCATCTGTTTGTTTGTTCATGTCGTAGCAGAGCTGTATTTCTGCCAAATTGTACCTATAATAAAGCACTTTTTACAAAAGAGTATCGGGAAATTATTTTCCGCCGGCTTTTTTCCTCACGGTCTACCTAGGGTTCTACTTTCATTTCGTTTTTTAAAGCCGAAGAAGAAGTAGTAGTTTACAACACCAAGACATTGGTGGATAATGGGCGATCATTATCTTCAAATCCGAGAGATGCACACTTCTCAACGGAGGCCCCCCCAAGGATTCGTCATGTCGTCCGGACCCGCACCGCCCTCATCCATCATTTGACGTTCGTAAAGTGCATAAAATTACCTACTACGAATAAAAAAAAGTTTTCATTTCATTTCATTTCACACAATTACTGTTACTATAAATAATTATTTTCACGTTGTTTCTTGAATCCCGACCGAATGGAAAAAGCCCCCGCCATTCTTCACACGTTCCTTTAATCAGCTTCGTTTTCCCGCCATGGATTTTTAATGGCGCGAAATTGTTGTCGTCCAATCAAAACATGGCAGTCATAGCTATCGATGACCGATGTCTATGACACAATGTTGCCCAAGGGTTGCAAATTAATTAAGGCTTGTCACACAAGTAATAGTCTCCGCTGAAATATTTATGTATTTACGTGATATTGATAGAGATATGTCGAAAGGGTAGCCGTGATCGTATGCCATTTTTAATTTAATTTAATTATTAAAATGAATCTTCTTTGCTATACAAGGTGACATACGACCACGGCTATCTTTTAAATATATCTCTATCAATATCACGTAAATACATAAATATTTCAGTGAAGACTATTACTTGTTTCCTACTTTTTAGAGCGTGTTTTTAGCAGTCGAGTTTTAGTTTTTGAACCTATATTTTTTCACTCGTTTTGGAGTAATAGTGTTTACATATTTGAAATGTGCTAACGACGTTCTTTTATTTGTACCGAAGTACCCGAAACTGTCATGAATTTTTTTTTGGTCTTTCCTATATTTGTTATTTCACTTTATTGGAGTAATAATTTATACATATTTAAGCTTTGCTAACAAAGTTCTTTCATTTGATACACCACAAGAAACCGAAAAGAAATTTTTTTAGTTCTTAACTTTAAGTCCCCTAGAGGACGCTGTAGTCAATCTAATGTACTTTTATGTGGTCTATAACCAGCGGGCAGTGAAGAGTCTTTCAACGAGTCATTGTTGAATTATGATTATTAGTTTAGAAGTTGCGAGGGAACAGATGAATATCCATAGCCACATACATACATACATACACGTCAAAATCATAACCCTCCTTTTTACATTTTTAGTATTTTTATTTTCAATATTATTTCATCATTTGTAACACGTAGCGCCATTTTATAGCTTAGCAGGTACAAAAGGCAGCAGGTGAAGCGTTACAAATCTGTCAAATTTCCGCAACCAATTTTTACTTAATGTCGAGGGCATAGAGTTCAGAATCAATTACGCTCTACTTGCTTTACTAGTCTCTGCTTAGATCTTACAATTAGTAAAACAAGTTTTGATATTATGCAATTAGGCACCATAAAAACGATTGTTTTGCTTATTTTGATTGTTGGATAAATTTAATTTATAAAAAATACTGCTAAGTATGTTCTTAAATAATTATTCTCTAAATATCTACGTGGTTAATTATATCTGAAGAATGGAGCGACGAAATATAATATGTAATCAAACGAACTTACCTTAAGTGAAGTTCGATTAAGATTATATGATTCCCTCCATTCGAAGATATAACAACTCAATCCGCCCATCCCTATAGGTCTTTTAAGCCTCTATTATACGTCTTTAAAGTAATGAAGCCTTGATTCGAGCAGGAGTGAATAATGTGTTACCTTTTATACATTTATTTGGTATTGCCAAATAATCCCTAATAGTGCGTCGATACTTGAAAGACAGGGGGACTACCAGTTCCTACCTAGTTGTTCAGATCTATCTAAAGAATGGAGCGACGAAATATAATCATAATCGAACTTCACTTAAGGTAAGTTCGTTTGATTACATATTAATGAGCATTGAGTTAGTTGTTAGTATTTAAGCAATGAGGCCGCGTCCTAACCCACGCACGTCCGCCCAGCGCACGCCGCGCGCCACTCCCTCGTGTTGCAATTTATTATTCAAAATATAAAAACATGAGTGTTCCGGTTTGTTCGCCAGTGTTCGCTACGCTCGGTTGTTGACGGCTAAGCGGCCGGGACATGAGAGGGGGCCGCCACTTCACCTTACGCATCCGCGAGCGACGTTACTTGTACATATCAACTACAATCCAAACTGTATTTATTTAATTCTAAATTAATCAGTATTAAATTTTACTAGTTTTATCTATAGTACCTACAAAGTAACCTTACATTTGATCCGTATCTAGAAATGGATTCGAAGATAGAATTTTATTTTTTCGAGGCAATGACATGTTTGATTTAAGTAAAGCATATTCATCAGAAAAAAATACTTGTTCATTACATACCATTTACAATCCAAACTGTATTTTTAAAATTCAATAATAACCAGTTTTACAGTCCACTAGTATTAATTAATAGTCTCTACAAAGGACCCTAACATTTGGTCCTTCGATCGAGAAAAATCTCCTATCAAACAAGTGCAGTGCGGCAGTTAGACTTTGGACCCGTCGAGTTTCGAAACCGTCGTGTAAGCGGAATTGGAGTCATGATTTTGAAGAAGAGGACTTCGTATTACGACCACATCATCCCGAGAGCGTCTTCATTTTCGGTCTTGGAAGATTTAGAGGTCAAGCAGTCGAAAAAAAAATACGCCGAATCATCGTTTCTTTGTTGACACTTAGTCGCCTGTTGGTTAAGGATTACGACGTTTTGTGAGTCCATTCCAATTTATCCCCTCTTCCCTTTATTTTAAACTTTCTCAAGCTTTGCAACTATACTTTCGTAAATTTAAATATGTATAAATCTTCTACTATCTCATTGAGTAAAATAACTAAGCTTCCTCGCATTCCATTCGCCATTTGCTTCACTCTTGCGCATAACAGCATCCCTTTCACACTAAGGTACATAAAAAAGTGAATAACTTCTTATCATACGCACAGCTGATAATAAGAATCAGGTGTCCGTTTCTCGGTCAAGGTCAGCCCTTTGTTAATTGCACCTGATTGCCTTTTGTTTTATTTGGTTACGCATTTTTTGTGGCGTATTGACTATCTTATCTTTTGTTTTTTTTTTTCACATAGTTTGCGTTTCATTACATACAAATGGCTACCGAGGATATGCTTTATAGAAAACCCAGTGCTATGAAAGCTAAGCTTGCCAACTTTTCTAAACAGGTACCTAGAAACACTGTCTAGTTGCAATTTACTGAGTGGTCTCCAACGTATCGAACTATATAGTAATATCGACTGAAATCTTTTACGACGCATTTGACCAATTACAGTTGGAGATAGAAGTGCGATCTAATGTGTCGTACCAGGAGTACGCGAAACGATCTAAGTTTGAGGAGCAGTACCACATGTTAGCAACGCAGACGCGCTCTCGGCTGGGCAGCGACAGCGTTGACGTGTAGCGAGCTCGGCAAGCAAACAAGCAGGTGAAATTTATCACAACTTTATTCGCTTAACTAAGATTGATTTACCTAACTTTGATGGTAGGTATCAGTACTGGCTTGAGTATAGAGACACTGTCTTATCACTAATTCATAACAGTAGTTGCATTGATAATATAAGTAAATTCAATTGCCTTAACGCTTCGCTTAAGATTACCGCGAAAGAAATTATTAAAAATATTGATTTTAAATGTGACAATTATGAGCTGGCATGGAATTTACTACAACAACCGGGTACAACCGGGTAAAAGTTCTCGAGTGGCGGCCACGTACTGGGAGACGCAGCGTAGGCAGGCCCCCCGCACGATGGACCGACGACCTGGTCAAAGTCGCCAGTAAACGCTGGATGAGGGCGGCGCAGGACCGAGCGACGTGGAAGACCTTGGGGGAGGCCTATGTCCAGCAGTGGACGTATACAGGCTGTGGATGATGATGATGATGATGGAATTTACTTTGTGAGCGTTATAAAAATAGTAGGCTTTTGATTAATAATCACGTGCAGGCTTTGTTCAATGTTGGATATGTATCTTGTGAGTCAAGTATGTCTTTGTGTCGTCTCGTAGATGGCGTAAATAAAAGCATAAGAGCGGTTAAAACATTGAACGAGCCCACGGAGTATTGGGACACCCTGATTGTGTTTATAATGTCCAATAAATTAGATCCAATTACAAGTAGGTGTTGGGAAAAATATCGCAACACCCGTAGTAAAGCACCAACCTTATCACGATTTCACACATTTATTAGTAACAAAGCTGATTTATCAGAGACGTTAGAGGATAATCAAAAGGTAACTAAATCAATTAACTTAGAAAGTACATCAAAGAGTTTTACTATTGAAAGCACTCGTAATAGTAGTAATCATTTAAATCAAATAAAAGATAGTAGAAATATAAAATCTAATAATATAATAAAATGTCCTGGGGGGTAAAACTTTAATTCTTTAAAACTTTAAATTCGAGAAGTAGGAATTCAAATTGGGACTGACCTTAAAGATGTTAGTCTTCTCCTTTACGCTGGTTCGTGTCGTAGTCCGTACTCCTTCTTGTTTACCTTCCCTTTTACGCGTTCTACCTGGCAGCGCTGCCGTATCTCGTCGCCCAGAGGTCTGGGTTGTAAATCCAGGATAGCTTGGAGCTGTTTTGAGGGGGCTCCAGTAATTTTGTCACAATGAGGCCCTGGAGGCGATGTCTACTGACGATCACCCAGGGGGATATAATTTCACCCGCTTCGATAGGATAAATAAACTTTTTTTGTTATACCGCGTATGTACTGTTGGAGAGAGTCCGTTAGTCTGTCTGATACTAAAACTTTAATGGGGAGAGAATATAACTTAAAAAGTGGGTAGAAAAAAGTTCTCATTCGAATTTCGTTTTTAAGGATGCGTTCAGTATAAAACTGTGTCTATTGGCTGCGCCCGTAAATTACATCTAATATTGATGTATCATGTCCTTTATTTAAAAAAAAAAACATCTTTTGTATACATGTGAAACTTTTAAAACCTTGCCCGTTGCTACGAGAAATAAAGCGAAGGAATTAAAAGTAAGTTTTAACTATTTACGTTTGGGACATCTTACTAAACGATGTAGATTACCGCGCTGTAAGTACTGCCAAGGTAACTTGTAGTATTCCCCGGGTTGAAGCATTCAACACAAAGGAAGCGGGCAGCTGTCATTGTACACTCGCAGTAACAGCCGCTTCTTCGTCCACACCTTTGCTACCCGCGTGACTCCGTGGCTGCCGGGAAGACCTTGAACATGTCTCAATGGCCACAGCAGAGGTGGTTGTCCCCTTTCCTTGATAAGGACAAGTGCACCCTTAGTCAATTGGCCTGTAGAAGTCGCCCATTTAGTATAGTAGAAACATACTCTAAATTAAAGCGGTTCCAGAAGTGCTGCTTTATATGTGCTATCCTCTGGTAGCGATCCAGCTGGGCGATGATGGCGTCAGTGACTTGTGGATGAAGAACAGACGTGAGTGGTCGTCCAATTAAAAATGTGCGGGAGTGAGGGCAGTTAAATCATTAGGATCAGAGGATAATGGGTTAAAGGACGAGAGTTTATTACTGCCTCGATTTGAGCTAAATAAGTTGCCATTTCCTCGAAAGAGAAGTAAATTTAATTATAAATTTATATATTGAATAAATTTAAGTAAATCTTCTTAAGTGGTACTTAAGCGAGCAGCAGTTTCAGCTATGCCGTTGAAACGAAGAGAGTGTGGAGAACTAAATCTGAATTTAATACCTTGCCGAGCGACCGAGCGAACGAAACATTTTAAATCTTGTAAAAACTGTTGTAATTCATTACAAGATCCTACGAAATTTGTCCCGTTGTCGGATAGAACGCTTAGTGGCTTGCCGCGACGAGAGATGAAACGATTTAACATTTAAATACAAGCGCTTTTTAAGGTAACATTCCGTCACGGGCGGGGTCCAGAAGGACCTCAATTTTAAAATTACTTTTTGGTTACTAAGAAAGTACTATATTACTAAATTTAAGTAGTTATTTTTTTAATTTTATTCATTCTTTTAACTTTTTAATGAATAAAATCTTGTATGTAGTTCTTATACTTATATAACTAACTAGCTGTGCCCGCGGCTCCGCTCGCGATAATTTCGGGATAAAAAGTATCCTATGTTACTTCTAGTACCTCTCATGATTCGTCGAGTAGTTTTTACGTGAAAGCTAAACAAATATCCACGCTTTCATATTTATAATATTAGTAAGGTTAAGGATTGACATTTTATAATATTTGACAATCAATTGTTTAGATCACTTTCGCATGAGGCTTAAGTATCTATGGAACGAAAATACTTCAGCGCAAAGCTTCCGAGTAAACTATATTGAAAGTTGACCCGTCCGGCACGTGAACATGAAGATTTCTAGAACTGCTAACCCGGGAAAGAGCGACTTATAACTGACCATGCGAGAAACAACTGACACCGAGATCTACTCCAGCAACACGAAAAGTCTGCCCTTGAGCCTTATTAATTGTCATTGCAAAACACACCGATACTGGGAATTGCGATCTTTTAAATTGGAATGGAAAAATATTTGGTATTATGGGAATTCTGGGAATAAAGACGGTTTCTCCTGCACCGCAACCTGTTAAAATTTGAGATATCCAAATAGAATTATACCCAGAAATATGTAGGTACAACTTAAATCTGAAAAAGAAATGAAAATGAAGCTGAAACGCCTGTGCAAAGCTATCTACCTATACCTACTTCACTTAAAAATAAATACCTATAACTACAATAATTAATAAAAGTACCTACGCTTTTGCCTAAAAAATACAAAAAAACTGAACATAAATTAGCCAAAATTTGGAATTTGACCGAATATTTAAACACCATCAAAACAACTAATACCTATTTTATAAAATAGCAACGAAAGAAATTCAAATAAACTATTTAAATACTAAAAGTCGCGCTGATAAGCACGGTTTATAATTTCAATTATTGTCTGTCAATAAAGTAGTAAAGAAAAAAATTCGCGGGTAGTCGCCCTGGTAACACGCAAATTTAGTGTCCTCATAGTTTTAATTGTTAAAATAAAAATACAATAGTAAAACTTAAAATTTAATGTAGTGATTTGACTTACAACTCACTTGCACTCACTCTAACACAAAGTTTTCCCACCAAATCTTATTCTGTGTCACCCAAACAACAACCAAGTACACAATGGAAGCACTAACTAAAATGATGGAAGATCGTTTCAGCGAGTTTGACAACAAACTTGAAAAAATTGCCGGTAAATCCCCTGTGCATCCAGATCTTGTTACTCTTTCCCAGGATTATCTATCATTCAAGACATTGGCATGGCAGATGTTGAAGCAGCTTAAATTGGAAATTGAACATCTCAATCTGCATCAAGATAGACTGGAGACTGCTTCACGAAAAAAGGTACTGCTTTTCCATGGAATCTCTGAAAATGATAATGAGAAGCCACATGAGATAATTTGCACCATATTAACCAACAAAATGAAGATGAACAATGTGAACAGTCACAACCTACAAGTCTGTCACCGGCTAGGTGGATCTTCTCAAGGCAAAACAAGGCCCATTTTAGTGCGGTTCAATGATGTGGAGTCCAGGCGCCTTGTATGGGACTGCAAAACCAGCCTCAAGGGCACCGGCATCACAGTGTCGGAATTTTTGACAAAAAGCAGACATCAGGTTTTCACTTCGGCGCGTCAACATTTTGGAATCAAAAACTGCTGGTGAGTAGATGGTAAAATTGTTATTTATCTTCCAGACAAATCACGCCGTAAAATAGAAACCATGTCTGCTCTTAATCAATTCATATCCCAGTTCCCGGCAAATATTAGCGTCGCCGAAGTTCCAAAAGTTGCAAATGTAGAAAAATCTCCAAGAAAAACTCGCCGGCGCCACTAAATTTAATTGAAATACGAACATTTCTCAAATAACTCCTTATCTTACACGGATAATACCAATTTCTTTTATTTTGTAAAGACGGTAGTCATGTTTATATTCCTAAATTAATGTTTCAAGTTTCACAATCCATCTATTGTATTGGCAGGTTATTTATAATCGTGTTTGTTTACATGTTCGATTACTGTTTCTCTTTAGTCTTTGCTTTGACTGACATAAGTACATTTTTGTTTTTAACGTGACTTTACTTAGAGGTTGGAACTATGCTATACAGCCGATTGATCGGCAGTTCTACAGATCATCACTCTAATTTGTTTTCTTTCTTTCTGATTTTTTTTTCTGTAACTTCTTTAACTTGAAACTTATGTTATTGTTTCTCTGTAATTTTAATTTAAAATGTAAATTGGTATTAAGTCTTCGACAAACTGTGAGTAGTGAGTTGTCCAAGCAGTTATATTTTGGATTTAGTATTGCTTTAAAAATAGATTTCTTTTTATCTAAGTATTATATTATATTTATATATTTTTTATATGAACACAGATAATGTTTTTGACGATAGCTTCTTCTCTTGCTCAACTTCCTCAGATAGCTTCACAAGTGCAGATAGTATTCTCTCGCCACCACTGACATTGCATGATGAACTTTCTTCTTCCTTCTCCAATAACCCACTTAACTTGAAAATTGCCCACATAAATGCTCAAAGCATACCCAATCACTACACTGACATCTTAGATTCGTTCAGCTGTAACAATGTTGATGCGCTACTGGTTTCAGAAACTTTTCTCAAACCGTCCCTTCCTTCCACTCACTTTTCTCTCCCAGGCTTCGTTCTTATACGAAATGATAGAACTGGCAAAGGGGGTGGTGGAGTAGCGATCTACCTCCGCGCAGATATACGTTATAAAATTATCAGCGCGTCTCCATCTGTGTACTCAGAATCAGCTGAATACCTTGCTATAGAAATAATAGTACACCACGCAAAAATTTTACTCACAGTTTTCTACAACCCTCACATGAGCATAGATTATTTTGATACCCTTGACTCTTTTTTCCACAATTACTGCCCCAGCTATGACCATGTTCTTATGCTCGGTGATTTCAACACGTGTTTGATCAAAAATAACTCCCGTTCCCGTAAACTAGAATCTCTCTTGTCCTCTTATAATCTTACGTCCTTACCTCTCGCCGCTACTCATCATTTTCCTGATTGCGTTCCCTCTTTGCTTGATCTCATGATCATATCCTCTCCTTTGAATGTATCCAATCACGGACAACATACAGCGCCCTTCTCCTATCATGACCTAATTTTCCTCAGCTACCGTATTCGTCTCCCAAAACCTAAACCAAAAACGTTGCCTCTTCGTAGTTACAAAAACATCAACTTTGAGTCTTTAATACGCGATACTAATAACATTGACTGGTCACCAGTAATTAATGGTGCCTGCATCGACGATAAAGTTGATAGTTTTAACAAATTACTCCTAGAACTTTATGACCGGCACGCTCCTCTCAGACCAGTAAAAATCAAACATAACCCTGCTCCGTGGTTGTCGGATACTATAAAAGAGGCAATGGCTCTTAGAAATAAAGCCAAAAGTAGATACAAACGTTGTCCCTCTGAACGTAACCTAAATAGTTTTAAAAATCTTCGCAATCGCTGTAACCGCCTATGTCGTGATGCTAAGAAACGCCACTTTCATGAGTCCCTCGTCAACCGTAGCTCTGCAGAAGTATGGAAGTTCTTGAAATCTGTAGGAATAGGCAAATCTCCCAACTTTTCTCTCAAAAATTTTGACTTGAATGCTCTGAATCAACAATTTTTGCAACCCCCTATTACTTTAAATCCCAATATTAAAGCTGACACATTAAATTCGCTAGTAAATATCTCCGCATCCTCCGTTCTCTTTTGTCTTGGTTTCGGAAGACAACGTCAAGGAATCCATTCTTTCGATCTCGTCAGTCGCAGTTGGTAATGACAAGTTGAGCTCAAAAATGATCACCATAATCCTGCCTTATTTGTTGCCTATCCTCACACACATTTTCAACTATTCCCTGTCCACTGGTACTTTCCCAACTTCCTGGAAACATGCAAATGTAATCCCTTTACCTAAAGTTCCATCACCTAGTTCTCTTACACATTTTCGACCTATTTCAATCCTGTCCTTCCTCTCCAAAGTTCTTGAGCACCTTGTACACAAACAGTTGTCATCATTCATAACCTCTAACAGTCTTTTGAGTCAATATCAATCTGGTTTTCGACCAGGACATAGTACCGTGACTGCGCTCATCAATGTGACTGACGATATTCGGTGGGCAATGGAAAATAGATCTCTAACACTGCTTGTGCTACTTGACTTCAGTAGCGCCTTTAATTCCGTAGATTTCGATATCTTGCTAGGAATATTGAGATCCCTTAATTTCACTTCTTCTGTATTAGCTTGGTTCAATTCATATCTTCGGGGACGGTCTCAGCGGGTCCGCCTTAATGAGTCTTACTCTGAATGGTGTGATCTTGTTGCGGGCGTACCCCAGGGTGGCGTACTTTCTCCTCTACTTTTTTCTTTATTTATAAATACCATCACTAAAGTTCTCTCATGTAAGTATCATCTTTACGCTGACGACTTGCAGATTTACCGGCATTTCGCAGTTTCCAGTGTTGACTCAGCTGTTTCAGCAAGTAACGACGATTTATCTTGCATCAGCAGCTGCGCCAAATCATTCGGATTACGTGTGAACCCCGACAAGTCTCAAGCAATGATACTTGGTAGCAGACATATGCGCGGTTGCCTCGATCTGGCTAATCTCCCTCCAGTTATTTTTGATGGCACACCAATTGTTATCACCGACATAGCCAAGAACTTAGGAGTTATTATGGATTCTAATTTATCATGGCGTGCTAACGTAGATGAAATCAGTCGTAAGGTACATTACTCCTTTCACACGCTGAAGTGTCTTCAAAACTTCTTACCGTTGCAGACGAAGATCTCCCTTGCGCAAGCGCTTATTCAGCCTATCATTGATTATGCCGACGTCTGCTACTTAGATGCTACTGAGGAGCTTTTAAGTAAGCTAGAACGGTTGCAAAATCTATGCATACGCTTCATCTTCGGCCTCAAAAAGTACGACCATGTTTCTGAATACCGCAAACAACTTAAGTGGCTCCCGATCCGATTGCGAAGGAATACTCGAGTTCTGTGTATTCTCTTCAACGTCCTACATAATCCACATGCTCCAAATTACTTGAGTGAGCGTTTCTCCTTCGTCCATTCTGAAGATACGCTATGCCGAGCACATAAACGTACTCTCTTATATATAAAACCTCATAAAACCGATTTCTTTTCCTACTCCTTCAATATACATGCTGTTAGATTGTGGAATTCATTACCATTCGAAATACGTGAGTCAAAAACCATAACTATTTTTAGAAAAAGAGTAAGGGAGCATTACCTCTCTCATGATAAAATAACATAAAAGTCAAATACTAATCAACGAATATAACTTGTAATATTGTATTACATGTATGTACATGTTTAGTATATAGTTAAGTATGTGTTTATTTATTGATAGTATTTAGTAATAGTATATTCTAATGGAATATTATTTCTATTAGGTACGCACAAATTTTGCTTCGTTTACAACTCTCCATTCACAGGTCTGCTGGTAGAAATTTCTTTTAGAAATAAGCAGTACCTTTGTACATATGTTAGATTTAAGTAACCCTGTATTTTTACATCAGTGTGTACATAAATAATTAAATAAAAAAATAAAAAAAAAAAAAGTCGAACGCTCTGTGCTCTGAACGCATCAACAGCCAAATATTTAATGAATTATAAAGCTTGCGCTCGCCTCCCACCTTTTTATATCCTACCGCCGGGAGCCGCGTCGAGCGCGGCAACCGTTACGCAAAATATAATATTATTACGCAAAATAATCCTTATATCATTCATTATTCACGCGCGATGGGTTATTAGCGTATTTCATGTATAAGTTTGGTGTTTCTTTACCGATTTCTATGATTCTTTTTTTATTGAATAGGTAATAATGTTAATTTTTTTTAATTAGGGATGAGTGAGAGTATTATAAACGTAAGAGTAAACAAATATAATCAGAAAGCTCCAAACTGCTAGGCTATCGGGATTTACACGTGTTATTGTGAGTCAACCATAAAATATAGACATATACTGTTGTGGGATATTTTTTATATGATTTTATGAAGAATATTTCTGTGATACATGATTTCTATGTAGCTTTAACCATTAAGGCTGCACACGCGACGGAAGCTAAAAAAATGAAGTAATTTCTCCCGTTTTCCCAACATTTCCCTTCACACTCTGCTCCTATTGATTGTATCGTGATAATAAGTATACTATAACCTGCCCAAGAGTATGGAGAATAATTTTATCAAGTTTCGTTAAAATCCGTCGAGTAGTTTTTGTTTCTATAAGGAACATACAGACAGACAGACAGACAGACAAAAATTTTACTGATTGCATTTTTGGCATCAGTATCGATCACTAATCACCCCCTGATAGTTATTTTGAAAATATATTTCATGTACAGAATTGACCTCTCTACAGATTTATTATAAGTATAGATATAGATATAGATAGATAGATGTATTAAAATGTAACAAAAAAGTCAACTTCTTACCAACAAAGTTGTACTAAATCATAAATTTCTAAAATAATATGAATAAAAAAACATATAATTTTAAAGAATAGTAATAAAAACTTTAAAAAAGACAATGGCTCAATATATGTGTTGTGCTCGCAAATGATTCCTTAAGTTGATTTGGCAAACAGTAAGTGATGAGTGAATGAGGCAAGCAAGTTAATCAGACTCAGCTGCTCCTTATAGAATAATTTGCACATTTTTGCTCTAATACCATTGGTCTAGTCAGGATTCACAAGGAGTCATGTATATCCTGCAGGATTTGGTGCACTCATATTTTCTGATAGCTGGGACTCATTATTGCCATTAAATAACATAAATTCTGAATAGA
Organism: Stenoptilia bipunctidactyla; assembly: GCA_944452665.1. Lineage (NCBI taxonomy): Eukaryota > Metazoa > Arthropoda > Insecta > Lepidoptera > Pterophoridae > Stenoptilia > Stenoptilia bipunctidactyla. The sequence continues at coordinate 63,675 of OX101724.1, read as the reverse complement.
AAATAATCAACGAATGCAGAGCATTAAAAAACCGACTACACGTCAAAACTTTGGCTGAGTTGTGAATGTCATCAACGAAAATATTCACCGAAATCATACATATTTTTTCAAAAGTTTGAAATTTTCAATGAAGTGCCCAACCGATTTCGATGAAATTTATATGGGACCAATTATAAAGTATACTCTATCATATGAAACAACAATTTTCAAAATCGATTCATAATTGGACGTCGTTAAGCAGAAAGGACTCAATCCACAGAAAGTCACTTTTGATATATGAGCATTTAAAGTTTCAGCTGTAAATAGCTCTAAGAAAAAGTAATGTTTTTTTTTAATTTCAACTTAATATAAAGTAATAAGAAATTTTTTATTTCTACATTAAATTAAACGACATATTTTTAAACAGATTTCGAGAATTTAAGTAAAATGTGGGTTGAGTCCTTTCAAATTAACTAAGGTGTTTGAAGACACGTATTAATTTTTCATTTCTCAGAATGGACTCTAATACAGGGTGTAAAAAGACCACGACCTTTAACTTTAGGGTATGATTATACTACGTTTACTGATTACGGAAAAGTAGTTTTTTTTCAAATCTGAGACCTTTTTTTTGGACATTTTTTAAATATTTTTTTTACATTTTTCATGCTTGGACACGTATAAATAAACGTATTATCGAAGAATTTTAATGAAATTCGCAATTTTATTTTTTCAAAACTACCGGCAATGTATCGCGTACAAGTATTTTTGTCGAACCACGAGCGCTCCGCAAACCATTGAATCCTGCGGGCTGAGCGCCCCTCCACAACCGTAGTATGCATGGCACCCCGCGCCCTTCCCGCGCCCCGCCCGGCCAGCGCGCGCGCCCGCCCTGTGCCGCCGCGCCGCCGTCTCAAAGTTCAACGAACGAAACGTAGTGGTGAACACTGAGCATCAACCACGATCATCCATGGCACTCAGCAGGGTAGCCCGTATGTTTTCAAAATTAGCATTTTGTTATGCCTCATCATGTGGAAAGCCGTAGTTTACATTAATTTCATCAACGTATGACTACGGAAAAGCTACGGACAACAGCAGCTGATCAAAGCAGCTTAAAACGAAGTTATTTTTAGATAGATTATTTTTAGCTTACTTTGGGACCGTGCAGTCGGTGTGATTGTCTGGGGATTTATTTATTTATTATTATTTATTATCTACCTTAAGTATCTACTGACACGCTTAAAGTACTGATCCGATTTGAATAAAATTTGATACAGAGATAGACCTGACCCTAAGGATGGACATAGGCTACTTTTTATCTCGAAACTGTCGTCCCAAAGTAGGTAATGTTGTAAAAGAATTTTAACTCATTCAAAACGACGACTGTGAAGTAGGTACCTACCTATCTGAGAAAATAATGACATTAACCTCTTGCTTTTTCGCCCAGTAAGGTAACTTAGCCAAAAAGTCATGCGTATTCTATCCACGTAACCTCAAAGTACCTTCCTACTTTCTGTACGCAACCCAAACACTTAAACTTTCAAAAACACAAACATTTAACTATAGTCGTTTCCCCCGTACGGGTTCTAAAGCCGATCCCAATGCCGAGATAAGATCAGATTAAAAGTATCTACCTAGGTACATATCATATTCATATGTGTAATCCTTAAAATTTAAGCTGCATCCTTCTAGCCACTTCAACGTAAAAGAATAATAAAAATCCATCGTCACAAAGTTTATCGTTTTTTATAGTGAAATAAGATGGTATTTTAAAGTACAAAACGGTATTAGTTAGGTATTGTAGTACATGTATAGTTCAAAAACCCCGTAAGTATAACCTGATAGATAACTAACATCCGTAGTTTGTACATTATTTAAAAAAAACACTCACTTGACACTAAAACGACAAATGAATGAGCCAATGAAAACACATCTTTATTAACCGACTTCAAAAAAGAAATCTATCCCGTAAGTCAGTTGTTTTATCAGTTTTTGTATTAAAATTTCTTAGCCTCGAACAGCTTCCAAACACATAGATACTTATGCCAAACATAAGTGTACCTATGTAGGTATGTTTGTCCATGCATATCTCGAAAATTATAAGTTTGAGTGTATACCTAACATATTTTTAGTTGATTAGTTTTGGTTTAAATTCATCTTATTATGTACAGCAGTTTTTAAATTGAGATTAAAGTGTTTCTTAATCACAAGGCTCAAATCATAGTGTGTAAGTTATAAAATAATTTAATACAAAGTCGGTTTTTTAACGCTTTGCATTATTTTTAAAGAATTACGTATGAAGTAAGGAACTTACCTATGTTGTGAAAGAACTGAATCAGTTATCTAACTAAAGATCCAGCATGACTGTCTTTACGTCCTTAAAAAGTACGTTCCATGACATACCTACTTAGGTACCTACCTATCACCTCGCGAATAGTCGGCGGCGGTTGAATACATAAAACTTAATTGCAACATAGGTAGTTCAAAGGGTAAACTAGCTACCTACACCAAACTAGTATCAATTAGTTGTACATAACATAACATGTGTCTCGTATTAGATACCTACCTGGCTATCGTAGTTTGTTTATCGCAATAATGCACTCATACAGGTATAACATTCTATTAATCACACATTAACCTCCAATCACCGTGATCATCACTGCTCCACAAAATAAAATACTGTTAAAATAGCTCTAACCGTCTTTAAAAAGAATAGGAAACGGAGAACTTAATCCTTTCTCAGAATATTAAATTTACTTGTTAATCTTATTTTGGTAGCCCGTGCATCGCAAAAAACTTACGTTAGTACATAGTAACTCAATGGCGCTCACTCACACTAGTTGAACACAAAACATAGTCACAAAACCACACAATAATCCAAAAGGACCTACATTTTCATTCTAACGATAACACTCTCAATCTTAACGCAAAACACTTAGCCGCTTCGCCACCTCCTTTTAAAACAGCGGAAAGCTAAAATCTATTTTCAAAAATAATTGCAATATAACAAAACAACTATTCTATCGACTATCCAGTAGGTACCTATCAATTCTCAACAAGAATCGTCGACTCAAAAGTCCGGAGCCGCTCAGCCGCTCGGCGGATGTCTTGCCGAGGTTTGTTTTCGTGCAATAGTCAACGAAATGCGTTCATACAACTTAGAACTTTAAACTATTATCTTTACATGCGTTTTAGATATTTACAAATGCTAGAACGAGTGACAACGTGAAGATTTTCTTTAGTGGAAGTGGTTGTCCAGTAGTGGGCTGCTTTCAGCTGATGATGATGACGTGAATCAAAGCATAATCAAATCATCGATAACTTCATACTTATTCGAAGGTTCTGTCTGTGTGAACTATGCATCCATAACCGCGCGCGAATCTGCTTGATCAGTCAGTCAGCCTGGTTAGCCAGTCCTTTGTTGGCCGCTGTGATTAAAGTAAAGTGTACCTATGTAGGTACTGCGTTTTTCTATCGTTTTCCGTTTATTAAGTAGGTATGTAGTTTGTTGTTGAGTAAATAGAAGAAATATCTTTTTTGCTACTTATACCTACCTACTTGGGCATTGAGACGAGAGGTGTGTAATACATGACATTTATGTTTTCACATTAAATTATTAGAATAGGTAGATACCTTAAAGCATTAGCGGCATTCCCACATGCTTCTCCTAAGCACATCAACATCATGCCATATTCCCGTGGGCTGTACACATATGAAGAAGGCATTTTTGATTAAACACAAAACAGGTATAAACAATTATAAAAGTAAAAACTTACACTAGATTATTAACAAAAATTAACACTAATTTACAAACACTTAAATAATAGAAATTAAACAAGAAACAAAAGAATTAACACGAATTACACGGCGCGGCGATAGCGTCACCTGTATGACAGCGCGGCAAACAAGGAACTGACTGACTGACCGAGGCCTACATTTTGCAGATTTTTAAAAATTTACTTTAAAGAGCCGAAAGTCGAGCAAAGTAGCATTAGTACGTTAACATCAAACAACTCCGCTAAACATCAGACAACGCCGACAAGGCATCCGCCGAATTGTGGACTTTCGCGTCGACGACGACGACGACGCGGCGACGGCGAGCGAACGAAATGATAGGCATTAGGTATATTATTGTTTTAAATATTGAAAATAGATTTTAGTTTACTGCTGATTTTTAATGGAGGTGGTGGCGCGGCGGGGTAGTGCATGCGTTCAAAGTGAGTGTTATCGTGTAGTGATAAATTGTTTTAGTGTGTGTTGTGTTCTACTAGTGTGAGAGAATGTTTTGTGCGATGAATTGACTACGAAAATAAGGTAGGTTAACAAGTACATTTAAAGAATTAAAAATAAAAAGTATTTTTTAACAGTTTAGGTTGGTTCGAAGTTGAAGTATCGTTGTAGCCCAAGTAGCATAACATTCGTTGGAGTTGGAGGAGCACTAGTCGAGTGAACGAGAGTTCACAAGTTCAAAGCACATCTTAGTCATAATAAGACTGTGGCACATCCGAGGCTAACCTAGCTCTTATTTCAGAATATTCATTTTTAGTGGCCTACTGAGGTTGTGAATGTGGTAATTTCTGACGTTCATTTAGTATAAGTATGCCACAGTGAATAAAATGTATTTATTGATTTCGATTTTATTATTTGATTAAATGATTAAAATTAATTTGGATGGAACTTGGGATGTTTGTTAGTCTTTCCCGAAATAATTGCTGTAAAACTTTAAAGGTAGACTAGACACAACACATTTTTAATTGTTAAACGCTTTATTAACGGTAAGGTTAAGGTTTTTCGTTACATAAGGGGTTTACGAGATACCTTACCACCATAGCCACTGTACAATTTTTTTCAAATAATTAGGTAGTAGATGTTCCAAAGTAAAGTGCTTGAAGTAAATTAAACTTTTATCTTAACGCAATTGCTTATTAAAACGGCGCTAAGTGACTGAGTCCTGAAAAGAAATTAGAAAGTACCTACCTTTGTTTCGCTGGATCTTTACTATGGTTTTCAGAAAAAAATCACAACATCATGCTTACCTACCTAGGTGCCTAAATTCATTCTCATGTATTAAAACTAAGTTGTATGATTAACAAAATGATGTATTTATTTGGAAAGCTAACAGCTGTTCTTACAAAACTTATTTAGCAATATTTGTATCTTAAAAGCTAATTATAAGCTTACACATATTTAGTTGTATTTGCATGTTTTGCGATTTGTGTTAGTTTGAAACGTGAGATATTTCATTTTATTTACGTACCTGCCTACCTGACTATTTCAAGGCCATAATAGCTATTACATATGCTACTTGATTAATACATGTAAAATTTGATCTAAGGTAGGAAATTAAAATTATAAACGTAAAAATTTGTTTGGATGGTGGTTTTTTTGTTACTCTTCCATGCTGAAGTGACTAAACGGATTCAGTTGAAATTTTGATCTAAGGTAGGAAAAAGCCTAGAATAACCCGAAGGGTGCTTTATTTAGCACCAATGAAGCATTTTTTTATATCCCGATACTCCTACAGGATTTAGATAAACTAAACCCACGTTTGACCTCATGCTGACCTTGTGAAGATGACACGGTTTAGCTACACGGGCTTAGCAATGAGGGCTCCTTAATAATCATGCCAGAACACATGACCACTGGTGCGGTGACATTTGGTGGCATATTCATTATGAAGGTTGGCTGCTAGACAGGAGATCCCTGCATGGGACCTGCCACACAGGTTTATAATACGTGGCAAATGGGCACTTGTTTTTTATTACTTTTGTTATGAAGTTGTAAGTGTTTATGTTGCAAATTTCCGTCGCATTCCCGTACATCAAGTAGGCACTTTGTAGTTACGTGGACAGAGTAGGTACTTATGGCTTTTTGGTTAGGTTACATAATTGGGCAAAAAGGCAAGAAGTACATGACATTTTTTTTACGTCATTAAATCGTAGTTTTGAATGCGTTAAAATTATTTTACAACTTAGGTACCTTTAGAACCTTTGCTTAGACGGATTTAGAGAAAATGGGTCTTTTACAAAGTAATTTAAAACTTATTTCTAAAAAAAGGTAGGTAAGTATATCGTGAAGTGCGTAATAAAACGTTGTTGTGGAGTTGGATGACTTTCAATACCTACTCATTTGGTTTGTGCGTATAACACAACGAAGAAAGTAGGTACTTTTAAAACTAATTTAATAGTCGTTATTTATGCTAGTCTTCTATTCAAGGTTTTCAATAGGAATGATCGTTATATTTTGATAAAATGAAAAAAAAAGAGGGTAGTCCCCTTGAGAAACAAGCAATTTTAGTGTGCTCTCAGTTTTATTTATTTTAATATAAAAGTTTTACAATTTTAATCAATCTTATGTGCTAATTCTCTGCAAAACTCACCAGTTCACACTTTCAAACAATTTTTTTCCTACTATAAAAACATTTCACTGCACTGTTAATCAACTGTCTACTGCATATATCAAAATGGATTGCAACAATTTGGATGCACTTGGAAAGTTCTTTGAAGCCCGTATGGCTGAGTATGAGAAAAAATTACAGCAGACAGCTGCGGCCACTCCTAAAGATCCAGATCTCAATGTGCTATCCCATGACTTCTCGGACTTCAAAGCCTTGGTTTGGCAAATATTCTCCTCAATCAAACAGGAACTTGAAGTTATCAACCTTGGATTAGACAGGCATGAGACCTTTATGCGCAGGAAGGTTCTGCTTATTCATGGAGTTCCTGAGAGCAAAAATGAAAACTTGGTCAACATTGTTCATCAAATATTTGCTGATAAAATGAAAATATCAAATATACAACGGGATCACTTACATGTATGTCATCGCTTGGGCTCCGTGCAGGGTAAAACAAGACCAATTCTTGTGAGATTTCATAGTATGGATCATCGGCAACAGGTCTGGGAAAGTAAAACCTGTTTAAAAGGAACTGGTGTTACTGTCTCAGAGTTCCTGACAAAAACCAGACAGACGATTTTTTCAGCATGTCGGTCACATTTCGGCATCCGTAATTGCTGGTCGGCCGACGGAAAAATCGTCGTTAATCTTCCCGACAAATCCCGCAGGAAGATTGAGACCTTAAAAGCATTCAATGAGCTGATGAGAGAGTTTCCAGCCCTTAAAGAGGACACTGCGCCGCCACAAGTTCTAGAAGCAAAAACAGTGTCTCCCAGAAAAACCCGTCGTCGGCATTAAATCGCTGCAAGTATCATCATATTATTATCTTTAAAAATCGCCTTCACTTCTTAACTTGCCCGGTTTAACATTCAATTTGTAACACTTCTGAAATAGTCCTCTTTTCTCAATATGTTTTGTTTGGCGGTATTTACAATGATCATGTCTTAATTTTCTAATAATGATGGTAGAAAACAAAAATATTTTATTTAATGTAAACATCCACAAATTATTTATTATTGTTGTCTGTCTGTCATACACATTGGCTTAGCGACACTTGACATCTGTCAGAGTTGTGTTCGTGTCCACAGTTCATATAAATATTTTTTTTTTCCGAGTTGTTTTGTCGGTAATAACATTTTTGTAGTTTTTATTTTTTATTTTAAAGTTTTTATATTGTTTTGTTTTTTTTCTAGTGCACTTACGAATGGTGAGTTTGCGTTTAGTTCGCGTTTAGATTATTTGTTTTCTTTTGTTTACATTTATTTTCAGTACAATAATTTATATATTTTTTATTTATTTATTCTTTATAACTTGTAATGGCTAACATCTTTGATGACCTAGACGACAATTTCTTTTCTTGCTCATCCTCCTCATGTAGTTTTTCAAGTGCAGATAACTCTTCCACACCCACACTGACTCTGCATGACCAACTTTCTTTAATATCCGACGCAAACCCTTCCAATTTAAACATTGTTCACATTAACGCTCAAAGCATCCCTGCCCACTATTCCGACCTCCTAGCTTCCTTTAGTGTTGCTTCTGTGGATGCAGTGCTTATCTCCGAGACCTTCCTGAAACCTTCTCTCCCTTCCACGCATTATGCATTACCCGGCTTCGTCCTTATCCGTAACGACAGGATTGGCAAGGGTGGTGGGGGTGTTGCTATTTATCTTCGGGCAGACATACCCTACAAGGTGGTCAGCACTTCCCCCTCTCAACACTCTGAAAAAGCGGAACATCTTATCATTGAAATAGTAACTCGACATTCGAAGGTCTTAGTAGGAGTATTTTACAGCCCTAATCACACCGTAGACTATTTCAATGATTTTGATGGACTGCTCCACGACCTTTGCCCATCTTATACTCATGTCATATTCATGGGAGACCTGAATACATGCATGGCAAAAAACAACTCCCGCTCCCGAAAACTTGATTCCATCCTAAACTCCCATGACCTCAATATCTTACCTCTTTCTGCGACCCATCATTTTCCCAATTGTGTCCCATCCCTGATCGATCTCATGGTTGTCTCTAACACCAGTAATGCTGCGGCTCATGGGCAACTCACTGCATCCTTTTCCTATCACGACCTTGTTTTCCTGTCCTACCGTATCCGTGTCCCCAGACGCAGACCACGCACATTACTATTACGTAACTTTAAAGACCTCGATGTCGTAGCGTTACAGCGCGACGCTGAGTCGACGGATTGGAATACTATACTATCTAGTTCAACCGTAGATGACAAAGTCGAGTGCTTCAACAATGTGATTCTGCAGCTATTCGATCGCCATGCTCCACTCAAACAGGTTAAATTAAAACACAACCCAGCACCTTGGCTTAACGATTGTATCAAGAAAGTTATGGCTAGCAGAGACAAGGCAAAAAGATTACATAAACGAAGTCCCTCTGAATCCAACCATGAAAAATTTAAATTTTTACGAAATCGCTGTAATCGTTTGTGTCGCGAAGCAAAGAGAAAGTACTTTTACGAGTCTCTGGTAAATCGTGGTTCTGCACAAGTCTGGAAATTCCTCAAATCTGTCGGTATAGGCAAATCTCCCAACTCATCCCTTAAAGATTTTGATTTGAGCGCTGTGAACAATCATTTCTCCCTTCCTCCCGTTATGTTGGCTCCAAATATTAAATCCAACACCTTGGATCATCTGTCGAGACTGAAAGCAACACATTCTCCTTTTTCTTTTGCAGCTGTTTCGTCAGAAGAAGTCAAGAAATCTATCCTTTCCATTTCCTCGGCTGCGGTTGGTGATGACAATTTGTGTTCGAGAATGATCGTTTTGATATTACCTGTCCTTTTGCCTATCCTCACACACATTTTTAACCACTCCATTTCTTCTGGCACCTTTCCTGTAGCCTGGAAACGTGCACACGTTATCCCTTTGCCTAAAATCCCTAATCCTACTGCTGTGACCCATGTCCGTCCTATTTCGATTCTACCTTTTCTTTCAAAAGTTCTCGAACACATTGTTCATAAACAATTGTCAGCATTCCTTTTCACCAATAACTTGATTACCCCATTCCAGTCCGGTTTCCGTCCTGGCCACAGCACTGTTTCAGCCTTAATTCACGTAACTGATGACATTCGCTGGGCCATGGAAAATAAATCCCTTACCTTACTTATCCTTCTCGATTTCAGCAATGCCTTCAATGCTGTTGATTTCGATATCCTCCTGGGAATCCTTAAATCCCTAAATATATCCCCTTTGGCATTGACTTGGTTTGATTCCTATCTCCGTGGCCGCTCGCAGCAGGTTCGCCTTGATGAGAGTCACTCACACTGGTGTGATCTAATTGCAGGCGTGCCGCAGGGTGGGGTCCTGTCTCCTCTCCTTTTTTCCATTTTCATCAACTCAGTTACCGAAGTCATTGCATCCAAATTCCATCTCTACGCAGATGACCTGCAAATCTACTGCCATTTCGATGTTACTGATGTTGATTCTGCTGTTAGGGCAATCAATGCAGACCTGTGTCGAATAAGTGACTGGGCAAAGTCTTTCGGTTTTCATATTAACCCCAAAAAATCCCAAGCGATGATCATAGGCAGTCGTTATGTTCGTGGTCGACTTGACTTTTCTAATATACCTTCAATCACCATGGACAACGTAACAATTGATTTCGCTGACACAGCTAAAAACTTAGGAGTCATAATCGATTCTAATCTTTCATGGAACGCGAATGTCAGCGAAATCAGTCGTAAGGTCCACTTTTCCTTGCACTCCTTAAAAGCCTTGCAAAGATTTTTACCTTTAAAAACAAAAATATCACTTGCCCAGTCACTTATTCTGCCCATCCTCGACTATGCCGACGCTTGCTATTTGGATGCCACGGAGGAACTTTTCAACAAATTGGAGCGCCTGCAAAATCTTTGCATTCGCTTCATATTTGGCCTAAGAAAGTACGATCACGTCTCTGAATATCGCAAGCAACTTCGTTGGCTTCCTATACGCTACCGTCGAAACACCAGGATCCTTTGTCTCCTTTTCAATATCCTTAATAACTCACTCACTCCTTCCTATTTGCGTGAAAGGTTTTCATACTCACACTCTCAGGATACGCCATGTAGAGCACACGTGCGTACTTTGCTACATATGCCTTCTCATAAAACCGATTATTATTCCTACTCTTTCTCTGTTCATGCAGTCAGATTGTGGAATTCACTACCTCATGTAATTCGTGAGTCTAAAACTTTATCTAGCTTTAAAAAGAAAGTCAAAGATCACTACTTTTCTCTACAGTAAGTTTTGTAACCTACACTACTATATAAACAATATTATGATATTAGTATTGTAGTTGTATGTATTTTATATAAGTATATTTAAAGTAGATTTTATATTATTTTTACGTATTTGTATGTATTTAAGTAGTTTATACGATATTATCGATTAGTACACACTATTATTGCATCTTAACCAAACTCTCCAGTCTTGGGTCTGCTGGAAGAAATTTCATAAGAGATAAGCAGTACCTTTGTACTTATTTTTGTTCAATGTGTTTCTTTATTGTATCTAAACTTATGTGTACATAAATTGTTAAATAAATAAATAAATAAATGTTTAAATTAATATCGTGTTACTGGATATTTTATTTAATATGAATTGAAAAAGTTTGTGTTGCATAGGTAGGTTAGGTACCTATTACCGAAATATTCGCGCACACAAAGAACTTCATAGTTACTTGAATAGAGTAGATACGTTTTTTTGGTAAAGATAGGTAATTAGGTAGGTAGAAGATACCCACCATCTTGGGCGTTAAGCCGAGAAGTGGGGTTGCATGACGACTATTTTCAAACTCAATAAACTTTACACGTTTTACACGTTATTAACTACCTAGGTAGAATATGCAAAATCAAGTGCTTCGACTTTTTCTCATTTTAACCGGCTCGATAATACCCGGGATTAAATGTAGTTGTAACTTCTTTTGAAGAAGGAAGAAATTTTACACAAATCTAGGATAAAGCGTGAACAACAATTAGATGTGTAGTTTTATCCTGGTATTCCTACGGGATCGAAATAAACGCGGGTAAAATGCTTGACTCCGACCCAGACAATGGATAAGTAGGTACCTACTTACTGCTACTACGTTAGGTGACTTGGCAACTTAAATGGAAGAGCGTCTGTTTGACAAATGGGTTCATGGCCCGTATAGCAAAAACATTTTTTATTAATTGTGCTAAAAAATTAAAGAGTTTTCTTTTTACGTATTTTCACCGAATTCCTGTACACAAACTACCTACGTAGGTACCTACTTTGTAGTTATGTTTTAACAGATAAGTTTTTGGTAAAGATTGGACATTGAGATATGGATAACATTTTTTTTTCAAGATACTTTTTAAATTATACCTACCTACCTAACTTGACTTTTTTCGCAACATAAGAAGGTACCTAATTTTGGAACCTTTTATACCTTGTTTCCGATGATGGTGTGAAGATAGGTATAACGTGCGCGTGGCCAATTTTTTTTAAAAAGATGTGAATTTGATCTCCACACTGGATTCGGTATTTACGTTACTACACTATGAGTAACATTTCGATAATTCGAATGAGATCTTATTTTAACAATAATCTATCTACCTACCTATCTAAAATGATTTCGTTTGTAGCTACTTTGACCAGCTGCTGTTGTCCGTAGTTTTCTAATCACGGTGTTCAATGGGAACGAGTTCAATACTCATACGTTGATGAAATTAATGTAAACCACGGCTTTGACACATGATGAGGCATGACCAAATGATTATTTTGTAACATACGAGAAACCCTGACTAGTGCAATGAACGACCGTGATGATGTTCGCTTCGTACGTTGTTTGAACTTTTTTCGCGCGCTGGCCAGCTGGGGCGCGGGAAGGGCGCGGGGTGCCATGCATACTACGGTTGTGGAGGGGCGCTCAGCCCGCACGATTCAATGGTTTGCGGAGCGCGCGTGGTTCGACAAAAATACTTGTACGCGATACATTGCCGGTAGTTTTGAAAAAATAAAATTGCGAATTTCATTAAAATTCTTCGATAATACGTTTATTTATACGTGTCCAAGCATGAAAAATGTAAAAAAAATAATTAAAAAATGTCCAAAAAAAAGGTCTCAGATTTGAAAAAAAACTACTTTTCCGTAATCAGTATACGTAGTATAATCATACCCTAAAGTTAAAGGTCGTGGTCTTTTTACACCCTGTATACCGTTCGACTGGAAAATATGTAAAAAAAATAATTAAAAATAAACAAAATTTTGAAAAGGTTATGTATTAATTATTCTTACATGAAAAACTAGCAATACCATAAAAATGTGTTATTATTAAAATTAAATAAATGGATAAAATAGCTCATAATTGAGCACGCGGTATGCGTGAAATTCTCTCATCCACCTCCAAGTCAAAGTCAAGAGTTGGGCCATAAATATCCATTGATTAACTCGTTGAATGTTATAGTTTCTCTTGAGGTAAAATTACGACAGACTTCGGGAATTAAAATAAACATGGATCAGAGATTTTCGAGCTTTACCTGAGGAATGGGTTTTCCCTGGGGCTAAAGAAAACTTCGAAATTTTCAACTGAACACCTTAGTTTTTTTGACAATTCTGATGTTTGAATAGCTCCACTCTCTCACGTCATTGTTTTTGAATATTTATCTTCTTTTTTCAATTAATCTGTTATTTTACAGCAAGTTTATTTTATCTTTATTTGTACATATTTTACGGTAAGCAATTTTTTTTGTACCTACTAATAAAAATGAAATCCGTGTCATTTGGCAAAAACGAATGGCCAGACTCTAAATAATTAATGTTACTTTTTAAAGATTTCGATGGCTCTTAAGTTTAGTTTTTAACATTAGGACCATTTTAATATTTATGTTTTGTCCTCGGCAGCAGTCACCTCAAAGGACTAAATTTTTTACACTATCGCTTAATTTTTATTTTATTTAAAAAACGCTAACTAACTTCTTGGGCTCCTCTTCCAGCTTCGTCTTTAACCTAGACATTGCAACGTCCCTTATCGTTCGGGCTGACGTGAATTCCAGCATTATAAACCCATAACTGGCCTTTATACAAAAACTATGTTGGTAGGTATACGGGGAAAACGAGGAGTTTTTTCGAGATGGTTACACATTCAAATTTGGAATGACGCGACAGGTCTTGAAACATTTGATTACGAAGATCCTCCGCTCTCATTTGATCAGTATCTCTTTGCTGTATCAGTAGTTACTTTTCTTCTGTTACATTCATAATCATCCTTATTTAGCCAGGAGACGACCACTGCTGGACACGCTGTCCTACGCTGCCCATAAACAGCGTTTACCGGCGAAGTAGAATCACGCTTGGAAAGCCGCGCCGTTCCAGTGATAAAAAGCGATACTTAGCCATTTAATATGAGTCGTGTAATACGTGAACATCCTCTTTTAGTGGTATATTAACTTTTAAAGTAGTATTAATTATACTATTACTCTCACGAGTAGGATAACGATAAAAGCTTTTCTTGCATGCTCGTTCTTTATTCAAACTATAATAACAAAAGTGTGATCTGGACGAAGACGGATGAGATGGAAGAGCCAATGGGCCTGACACAATCCACCCGAGATTTGTGTCACATAACTTTGGTTTATTTTTACCTAGACTAATAGATGCGGTATCAAACACGTTCCAGAATACCTCTGCCTGCACCCACCGGCAATACTTTTGTGATCCCGGGCAATATTAAACAATCAATGTTCGCCTTGTATTTACCGCTCAGTGGTTCGATATTAAAATTACAAGACTGTGTACTTATTGAGGCCTAGTTGTTAATACCTGTTACCGTGGAGTTTGTGTTACACCGCGATAACCCCAGCTTATCACACATATTCTGCGTGATAAAGTTGGTTGTGCTGCCATTGTCGAGCAGGACTCGCGCGTCGTACCTGTTTCCTCCATTCACGGGTTTCACCAACGCTGTGGAAAGTAAAATATGCTTCGAAGTAGTATGCTGAAAAAAAGCGTTGCTTGATAAAGTGATACTGTCTGGGGTGCAAGTATATAAGGAGGCACCTCCAGAAGTATCAGTAGGCAGGATCTTGGAAGGATGTAGAATTATGCTCTTCTACATGCAAAAGGGTATGTCTGCCTTGGCAGTACTTACAGCGTGATAATCTACATTGTTTAGTAAGATGTCTCAAACGCAAACAATTAACACAATACCTTTGCTCTATTAAATTTTTGAAGCTACAGGCAAGTTTTTAAAAGTTTCACATGTATACAATAGATGATTTTTTAAACAAAAGCGACATTTTATAATATTATTAAATTTAATATTTCAACTATCTTATATTTGATTTATGTTATTATTAATATTCATAAGTCATTTTGTCTGGGGATTTTTATTATAATATAATACTATTGTCACAATATGAAATAACATTACTGATACAAGAGGGCACACTAGAGTGCGCCACCAGCATTCGTTCAGCTAGTAGACACACATTGGAGCTACAAATCCAATACATTGTATGAAATTCCAAATACTGTCAATAGATGGCGCTAGTAGTCAATTAAATCGCGCATGGACTTTTCTAAATGAGTTAAATAAAGTCTGCTCACAGCACTGTATCGACGTTTCAGAAAGCCAGCTGAATTGGTGAATAGTACTTTCGAACTTGCATCTAATTCGCCTAGGTTCAATGGGTCTTGTTAGGAAGTGCTATGAGACCTGAAAGCATTGCCCATACCGAAGTGAGCTTCGCGATAGCGAATGCCTTCCGTACTTACTTAATCTACTTGTTGTAACATTGTTGACTTGTTGTGCTGCAAATTATATTGTTTGCTAAACTTCGACCTCCGTTTCACAAGTACCAGTTCCTGCCCCTACACTATTACAACTTTCAATAATAAAACTCCTTGATATACTTTCTAGTTGAATTGATTTAGTTACCTATTGATTATCCTCTTACGTCTCTGATAAATCAGCTTTGTTACTAATAAATGTGCAAAATTGTGATGAGGGAGGTTGGTGCTTTACTAAGGATGTTACGATACTCTTCCCAACACCTACTTGTAATTGGATTTAATTTAGTGGACATCATAAACACAATCAGGGTGTCCCAATATTCCGTGGGCTCGTTCAATGTTTCAAGCACTCTGATGATAATATTGTCTTAAGTTTTCGCGATTCATACTATTAAATAAAACACTTTTTAACCGGATTTATCGCGTATATTTACATTTTAAATTTTGACTCGACGTTTCGGTGTCTTTGCAGACCCCGTGGTCACGAGCGACTGAGGTGTCAAGCGTCGGATTGACAGATTGAAAAAGTTATACATCATCATCTCCATCTGTTTCTCAGTCTTGGAGCGTAGCGTTCTGGATTGACACAAAACGAGCTGACAGTATCTTGAGTTTCAGGTCGTGCAGCTTGCTGGATGTTAGATTTAATGTTTTTCAGGATAGGGTCCCATGTCGGTGATAGTTTCCAACCATCTTCTCTATTGAAATTAGGGTGTTTTTTAATTTCAATCGCTTCTCTGATCATTCTAGGAATGTAATGCTTCTCTCTAGATAAAATTTTCACAGAGTCAAACCTTAAGTAGTGGTTGGGCTTGTCCATGGAATACTCACAAACTGCAGACTTTGAAGCTCTTCGATTTTTAATATCAGCTATGTGTTCTTTTACGCGGGTTGATACGTTTCTTTTGGTTTGACCATGTAGGAAAGCCCACAGCCGCAGTCAATCTTGTAAACACCTGGGTCTTGTAAAGGGATGCTGCATTTAACTGAGCGAAGATGTTGACTTATTTTTGAATTAGGTTTAAATATTGTTTTTATTGAAGCGCGCCTAAGAATGTTTGAAATTTTGTCTGTAACACCCTTCACAAAAGGCAAAAATGCAGGTTTGCGTTCGACTGTCTGCGGCTTAACGTGGTCACTGCGGCGGTGACGAGGTGGTTTGAGGCCGTTTTCACGAAGCACCTTGACAACATGTTTCAGTTCATCATCAATGTGCTGAGGATCGCAGATTCCATGTGCTCTCTGAAACAAAGAGGAGCCTACGGCGAGTAACTGGCTCGGGTGGTGGTGGGACTTCCCATTTAAATATCGGTCAGTATGGGTGGGTTTCCTATAAACTGTGTGACTGAGTGTACCATTTGGATTTCTTTTAATTAAAACATCAAGAAAAGCTAACTTATTATCTTGTTCTAATTCCATAGTGAATTGTATTTTAGTATTAAGGGAATTAAGATGGTTTAGAAAAGCAGTTACTTTATGTTGAGGTAAGATTGTATATGTATCGTCAACGTACCTCAAGAAAAAGCTAACTGAATCAGATTTGCCTGTTGAATATGCAGAATTATTAGAATTATGCCTTACATCGGGCTACTTTATGTGGAATAATGAGTTTTATCTACAAATTGATGGTGTTGCTATGGGCTCCCCAGTGTCGCCTGTAGTTGCTGACATCTACATGGAAGACTTTGAGGAGCGTGCTATCCACATGGCACCCGTCGTGCCGAAGATCTACAAGAGGTACGTTGACGATACATATACAATCTTACCTCAACATAAAGTAACTGCTTTTCTAAACCATCTTAATTCCCTTAATACTAAAATACAATTCACTATGGAATTAGAACAAGATAATAAGTTAGCTTTTCTTGATGTTTTAATTAAAAGAAATCCAAATGGTACACTCAGTCACACAGTTTATAGGAAACCCACCCATACTGACCGATATTTAAATGGGAAGTCCCACCACCACCCGAGCCAATTACTCGCCGTAGGCTCCTCTTTGTTTCAGAGAGCACATGGAATCTGCGATCCTCAGCACATTGATGATGAACTGAAACATGTTGTCAAGGTGCTTCGTGAAAACGGCCTCAAACCACCTCGTCGCCGCCGCAGTGACCACGTTAAGCCGCAGACAGTCGAATGCAAATCTGCATTTTTGCCTTTTGTGAAGGGTGTTACAGACAAAATTTCAAACATTCTTAGGCGCGCTTCAATAAAAACAATATTTAAACCTAATTCAAAAATAAGTCAACATCTTCGCTCAGTTAAATGCAGCATCCCTTTACAAGACCCAGGTGTTTACAAGATTGACTGCAGCTGTGGGCTTTCCTACATTGATCAAACCAAAAGAAACGTATCAACCCGCGTAAAAGAACACATAGCTGATATTAAAAATCGAAGAGCTTCAAAGTCTGCAGTTTGTGAGCATTCCATGGACAAGCCCAACCACTACTTAAGGTTTGACTCTGTGAAAATTTTATCTAGAGAAAAGCATTACATTCCTAGAATGATCAGAGAAGCGATTGAAATTATAAAACACCCTAATTTCAATAGAGAAGATGGTTGGAAACTATCACCGACATGGGACCCTATCCTGAAAAACATTAAATCTAACATCCAGCAAGCTGCACGACCTGAAACTCAAGATACTGTCAGCTCGTTTTGTGTCAATCCAGAACGCTACGCTCGAAGACTGAGAAACAGATGGAGATGATGATGTATAACTTTTTCAATCTGTCAATCCGACGCTTGACACCTCAGTCGCTCGTGACCACGGGGTCTGCAAAGACTACGAAACGTCGAGTCAAAATTTTAAATGTAAATATACGCGATAATTCCGGTTAAAAAGTGTTTCACTCTGATGATTTTATTTATACCATCTGTGAGACGACGCAAAGACATGCTTGACTCACAAGATCCAACATTGAACAAAGCAAATAAATTTCGCCCTTAAAATCTATATTTTCTTTTCTTTTGCGTTATACTTAAGTGAAGCGCGAAGTTAATGGAATTTACTTATTTTATCAATGCAATTACTGATGGATTCGTGATAAAAAAGTGTCTCTATACTCAAGCCAGTACCGATAACTACCATCAAAGTTAGGTAAATCACTCGTAGGTAAGCGAATAAAGTTTAATAAAACGATTCAGCTGCTTGTTTGCTTGTCGAGCCCGCTACAGATCCACCATACGCGACGCCGGTGCCGGCGCTGTCGCTGCCCAGCTGGGAGCGCGCCTGCGCCGCCAACATGTGGTACTGCTCCTCAAACTTGGATCGTTTAGATAGATAGATAATTATTTATTCACATCTAGCACACATACAACAACATTATAAACACCATAAGACACCAAAGAAAAATTAAAATTAGACAAACGAAAAAAATAAATTAACAATACAAATCCTAAGTTAAAGAATAAAATAAACAATAAAATAAAATTAATTTGTAGAGTGTATGCCGATGCAAAATGGCGACACCTCAGTGAAGCGTTTGCGTTAAAGCAAACCACCGATTTTCAGGTGCCGCCAGTGAAGTCTGCGCAGAGGCACGTGTAACAATACCGACGCATTTACATTACAGATACATTTTGTGTAGGTAATTATAATAAATATAGAATAAAATAATTATCAACAATAGCTTAATATAGTTAAGTGAATTAAATTAATTTGAAATAAAGAATATCGAGGCCATAATACACATAAATAATTAAATATAATTAAACATTCGGCACTTTCAGGACTTGTCTTGCGGATATTAAAAATGGTAATTAATAATAATATATCGTAACTTTATGAATCTATATATATATACATATACATAAACAATAATATCAAAAACACGTGTATATCCCTACCAACTATGGGACCCAAGCAACCAAGTTTTAGCTCATTATTTTTTGTGTACATATCAATAAATCTTTAAGTTTATTTTTAAAAGTATTTTTTGATGAAACATTTCTTATCGGGGGTGGTATATTGTTCCAACACTTGGTCGCTTGGTACCTAAAGCTACCGGTGAAAGCCACCGTTTTGTGTACATGCACAGCCAACGGCCATCGTAATGACCTAGGGATACCTGGCCCGTACCTATTATGAGAGCTGGGATATTTCAATTTTTTGTACAGATATTCGGGATGTTTATATTTTATCAGATCGAACATAAGACTTGCCAGATGCAATTGTCGCCGAGATTCCATTTTCAGCATTGAGGCATTATTGATGAAAGGCGTGACATGACTTCGTGGCGGAACATCAAAGCAGAATCGGCAACAAGCATTTTGTACTCGTTGTATACATTTTTTGTTCTATGGTATAGCCTAGGTCCGTAAAAATCACCGTAATTAAGCCTAGACAGTACCAATGATTCGCAGAGTATAATACGAGTTTTTTCGGTTAAAAAGTTGCGAATTTTGTATAATACTTTTAATCGATAAAAACAGGTTCGCACTAGACTCGATACATGGCTCTCAAATCGTAAGTGTCTGTCCAACGTGATACCGAGAGTTTTAGCCTCACTAACACATTCTAGTACAACCCCCTCAATCATAACCGTTGGCTTGCTGCTGAGGATCCGTTCAGTTTTCCTTTGGGTTCCCAGAACCATTAACTTAGATTTTGATGGATTAAGAGTGAGAGAATTATTTTTTTCGACGTTTCACGTATGCGTCGTCCGGCACGTCAGATCGCACTTCTATCTCCAACTTTAAATGGTCAAATTTGTCGTATAAGATTTCGAATTTCTTAATACGACTTTCTAGTTCGGTAAGTTTAAGACACTTAGTAATTTGCTACTAGACAGTTTTTCTATTTATTTAGAAAAGTTTGTGTACGAGGCAAATCGTACATTGATGCTGCGTCGACGGTTTACGTGAGCCTCACGGATTCAATATTTAATTATTTGAGTTAATCAGTACGTACGACGGTATCAAGGCAATCGCGCGTGCTCACAGCCTACTTCATTTACCATTAAACTTAAATCAAGTTAATATATCTTTTAAAGTTAAATACTCGAGTATCAATTTACAAATCAAGTTTATCATATCAATAAGACTGTAGTGTTAATCAAGGACACTACATCTTTGTGGTCCTTCGAGCGTTACACCTTCGAGATTCCGAAAAAACTTTGCAAGTGCATAATATCAGGAATAAGTGTTTGTAAAGGGTGTAGACTAGCACAGACTTTGGACTTTCTACTGTGAGTTATCAGGGCTGCAGTGTATTAGATAGCCAAAAATCAAGATTTCATCGGTGGGGCAGCACACTTACCATATATCAAGAATCAAGGATCTATCAAGTATCACGGAATCACGCATCTATCAAATATCAAGGATCTATCAAGTATCAAGAAATCAAGCATCTATCCAGTATCAAGAAATCAAGTAGGCATCAAAATAAACAAGTATCAAGTAAATCACTATCAAGATAAATCAAGTAAGATCTTTCTTATTTATTTAAATTTAACAAGTAAGGATGGAGGATCTGATTGCTACTCAACAGCAGTTGGCCGCGGCGATGGAGCAGATTTACTCCAATTTTAAAAAAGATGGAGCGGACAGGACTGATGGGTTGCTGAGGAAGCAAGCCAGCAACTTCAGAGCTTTACAGAGAAAGGTAACTAGCGTAGACTTAGATACGGTAACATAAAAATGGGAGTTTGATGATCTATTAAGAACATTTCAATCTCGTTGGTCGGCAATAGATTCATTACATTTAGAGATAGATAGTGAACTAGAGGGTAAAAATCAAGAGTATGATTTAGCATTTTATCATTATGAGCAAGTCTACGAAGATATAAAAAAGGCTGTTAATAAAAAGATATGGTCGGTGTGTCATAGGGAGAAATCTACCCCCCAAATGGAGCTACCTAGTTTTAGTGGTAACTTCCAACAATGGACGTCGTTCAAAGATCTCTTCACTGAAACGATCCATAAAAACCCCTCGCTGTCAAATGCACAAAAAATGCAGTTTCTGAAAGGCAAGCTACGGGGTGAAGCTGAGAAATTAGTACAACACCTGCAAATCAGTTCAGAAAACTACGTCACAAGCTGGGAGATACTTAGCAATAGGTTTAATAATAAAAAGCTCATCTTCACAACACACATTAATTTAATAATTAACGCTCCAGTGTCACAACAAATATCATTCGGACATATCAAGAGGCTACACGATACGTCACTGGAGTCACTTAACGGTATCAAGAACCTAGGTATCAACATAAGTACCTGGGACCCGTTGTTAGTACATATTCTAAGTCAAAAGTTGGATTCAGATACCTACAACGAATATATTTCATCCCTTAAGCAACCAAGAGAACTACCATCGCTGAAAGAGTTCTTAGATTTCCTGGAAAAAAAGTTTACTGCTATGGAAACATCAAGAAAAAAGCAGGAAAACTTGACGGCGAAACCTAGTCAAAATAATTATTAAGTACAAAATAATTATAACAAGTCGAGTTATAGAAAACCTACTTATTTTAAGCACTCATTCGCAAGTAACAAGTTTGCGCAATCGACATCAATTAAAAATAAGTTCACGATATATTGTCCATTGTGCAATAATAATGATCATGGATTATGTTATTGCAAAAGGTTTTCAGAAATGTCATCAAATTCAAAACGAAATTTTATTTTAGAAAGAAATTTATGCCAAAATTGCCTTTATGATCATCATGGAAAAAATTGCATCTCTGAAAAACGATGTCGCGAATGCAACGGACGTCATAATTCGCTGTTACACGATGCGTTTTGCAACAAGGCAAGTTTATCGACATCGAAGTATAACTCGGCCAATAAACCGGAACAAATACAGGGCAGCACGCTCGTGTCATTGCAGGGTCATGAACCGAAAATTCTACTAGCAACGGCTATTATCAAGGTTCAAGATTATGATGGTTCATACCACAGCATCCGTGCTCTTCTCGATCAAGGGTCCCAAACATCATTGATTACAGATACTGCAGCATTAAGGTTAGGGTTACCGAGAAGACGTTGTCGCGGAGTGATATCAGGCATTGGAGATAAGGAAAGTAATTGCAGGGGCGTTATCACTTTAAAATGCCAGTCTTATCATGAACATTTTAATTTTGAAACTGACGCCTTTATCATGAAAACATTAATTAGAAACCTACCAAGCAATACTTTACCAAAACCCATTTGGCCGCTCTTAGATAACATTCATTTAGCGGATCCAAATTTCAACATGAGTAGTCCTATCGATCTTCTTCTTGGAGCTGACGTATACAGCATCATTTTATTAGAGGGAATATTTAGAGCGGGGCCAAGTTTACCAATCGCACAGAAAACACGCTTAGGTTGGATTTTAAGTGGCAATGTAGAGCGCACGTTTTATTGCAACGTGATTATTAACGATTTACATGAAATACAAAGATTTTGGCAAATTGAAGATATTTCTGAGGAGTCAGCAATTTCATCAGGAGATCAATGTGCAATTGAGTTCTACGAAAAAACAACAGTCCGGCGCCCAGACGGTAGGTACAAAGTTCGAATACCTCTCAAGGAAAAGGTGGACGAAAATTTAGGATTATCAAGGAATAAAGCAATTGCACAGTTTAAACAGTTAGAATGTAAATTTAATAAACAAATAAGCGTTGCCATAGAATATAAACAATTTATGAATGAATATTTATCATTACATCATATGAAAATAGCTAATAGTAATTCGATCCGAGGTTATTATTTACCACATCATTGTGTATTACGTGAGGACTCGACTACTACAAAGCTGCGAGTAGTTTTTAACGGGTCAGCAAAAACAACATCTGGGCTAAGTTTGAATGATTTAATGTAATGAAAGGGGCCCAAATTTGCAACAGGATCTGCAAAGCCTTATTATCAAGTGGAAGCAATACAGGTACGGTTTTACTGCTGATATCGAGAAAATGTTTCGAAATGTTTGGCTATATCAGGATGACAGAAGGTATCAAAAAATTATATGGCGAGAGTCACCACTTAATATTTTACAAGAATTCGAGTTAGCATAATACAGTAACATACGGCACCAAAGCCGCGCCATTCCTCGCAATGATGACACTTCGACAGTTGGCTAAGGACGAACAACATAATTATCAAGACAGTCAAGCGCCCAAGGTCATAGCATCATCATTTTTCATGGATGACCTGGTGCTTGGGTGCCATTCTGTCGAGTCAGCAAAGCAACTAATGCGAGATTTAATTAATATGTTAAAATCAGGTGGATTTAATTTAAGAAAATGGAGATGTAACAATCAAGAATTACTCAAACACGTAAATGGCAATCAAGACCAAATCGAGTACAATTTCAAGCATGCAGAGTCATCAAAAACTTTAGGTCTTAGCTGGAACCCGCAGAAAGACAGTTTTACTTTTAGTTCTGAGATAGTTTTTTCAAAAAAGCTGCTTACTAAGAGAACACTTTTGTCGGACATTTCTAAGCTATATGACCCCCTCGGTTGGCTATCTCCAGTTTCAACCAAAATAAAAATTCTATTTCAACAGGTATGGCAATTGAAAATTAAATGGGATGATCCTCTACCTCAGGAAATAATAACATCATTAAACATTATTAAAATCGATTTCGTAAATATCAAAGAAATTAATATACCTAGATGGTTAGGTATAACTGAGTATGACGTCATCGAATTACATGGGTTCTCCGATGCGTCAAACAAGGCCTATGCTTGTGTTGTTTATTGTAAAATAACTTCTTAAGGTCAATCATTAGTAACAATGATAGCGGGAAAATCAAGACTCGTGCCAGTTAGTAAAGAAGTCAGCCTACCTAAGCTAGAATTGTGCGGAGCTCTCTTACTTATCAAGCTCCTGGCAAAGATCAAAAACTGCCTAGAGAGTTACCATATTAACACATATTGCTGGGTTGATTCAATTGTAGTATTAGGATGGATAAATGGTGCACCAGATCGTTGGAAGCCATTTGTGGCAAATAGGATCAAGCAAATCATTGAAATTGTGCCGCCCAAGTGCTGGAATTATGTAAGGTCTGAAAATAACCCAGCAGACTGTGCCAGCCATGGTTTATCGGTGACAAAGTTACGTAATCACGAGTTATGGTGGAATGGACCTAAATGGTTAAACTCATTTAAGTCTACTAATCTAGAAAAAAATCAGAAATGTTACATCACGAATCAAGAAGTGAAAAAAGCTGAGCATGTAGCTTTTGCGATAACACATAATCAAGAATGCATTATCAAGAAAGTGCTTTGTAAATATAGCTCGTTAAGTAAAGCAATGAGAGTTTTAGCGTGGGTGTATAGATTTATTTTAAACAAGCAAGAAAAAATATCGTACTTATCCTTAAGCGAAATAAATAACGCTAAAATCAAGATTATTAAGCAAACTCAGCAATAATTTTTTTATCAAGAAATAGCCGACTTAAAAAAGGGTAGTAAGATCGCTACAAAAAGCCAGATTTGTATGCTGAACCCTTACTTAGATCAAGAGCAAGTATTAAGGGTCGGCGGTCGCCTTAAAAATGCAAACATTAGTATAGATATGAAGCACCCAATTATATACCGAAAAATAGTCGTTTGTCCGAATTAATTATTGACCAATGTCATGAGCTTACATATCACGGGGGTGCAAAGCTAACGTCAGCATTTATGCGACAAAAATATTGCCTCGTTAGGGGCCTCAAAACTACAAAAGGTCGTATTCATAAGTGTGTTAAATGTCGAAAACAGAGTCCAATTACACATAGTCAGATTATGGGAGATCTACCTCCAGCTAGAGTAAACCCATTACGCCCTTTCTATCATACAGGAGTAGATTACACTGACCATGTTTTCGTCAAGGCCAACAAGGGCCGAGGTATCGTGACTTCGAAGGGTTATATAGCAGTTTTTGTCTGTATGGTCACCAAGGCCATACATTTAGAGCTAGTGTCTGACTTGACATCGTCAGCATTTTTAGCGGCTCTGCGTAGAATGACGTCTAGACGAGGTGTCCCTAGGCACATGTACAGCGATCAAGGTACAACATTCATCGGAGCAAATAAGATGCTGCAACAAGAGTATGAGCAGATTATCAATACTTTTACTAAAGATTTTATAGGTGAAGTCACCGGGATGGGAATCAAGTGGCACTTTAATGCTCCATCCTGGCCATCAGCAGGAGGTCTGTCGGAAGCTTCTGTCAAAAGTTTGAAGTACCACATGAAAAGAGTGATCGGTGAACAGAGACTCACATTCGAAGAATATTCAACCCTACTCGCTCAGCTAGAAGCTTGCTTAAATCAAAGCCCCTTATGCGCTTTAACTGAGGACCCTGAGGATTTGGATTGCCTGACCCCGGCGCATTTCCTCACGAGTGGCCCATCTTTGGCACTTTTCAGTACAGACACCGATTTACGCACTCGATGGCATCTTACAAGAAAACTTTTCGAAGATATTTGGATTCGATGGTGATCTGAGTATCTTACGCAATTATCAGCTAGAAGCAAGTGGAGACAAGCTCAACCTAACATTAAAATCAATGACATAGTGCTCATACGAGATGATAATCTGCCCGCGGGGAGGTGGCCACTTGGCCGTGTGATAGAACTATATCCCGGCAGCGACGGCTTTGTAAGGGTTGTAACCTTAAAAACAAAAAACGGCACTATGAAGCGACCCTTAGTTAAGTTATCAATATTACCTGTACATCAAGATAAAAATATACATTCAAGCAAAGCTGAAGACGCAAAGCAAGTGTGTCATATTTCTCATAGAAATAAAAATAGTAATTATAGTTTTTCAAAAACAGTCGTTGCAATGATTATGTTTTTTTATGACCCTTATATCAAGCACAGAAGGTTCATATAAGATAACCCCACTTCAAGAAAATCAAAGTTTATACTTCGACAAAGTAATCAACATGGGTCTTATCAGAGACGAGTGGCGCCTAGTAGTCTATTACGACATGAGTCCTTACTGGGAAGGCTCACGTGCGTTAAACAAGTACATACATCGACTATTTACAAAACATTTGTAATACTATAAAGGACAACTCACATTGCGATGCGATCATGTTACAATTACAATACGGTAATGATCAATTACATCATTACAATGACGTTTTGATGAATAAACAAAAGCCGCGCACGCGCCGAGGACTAATAAACGGAGTCGGCTCAATTGCAAATAGTTTATTCTGCATTTTAGATAACAATTTTGCCGAAAAATATGAACAAGATATCAATCTTATAAATAAAAATCAAGATCATTTAGCATTACTATGGAAGAATCAGACCTCAGTAGTTGAAGCAAAATTTAATCTTTTAAAACGAACAAAAAATATAATGAATAAACAACATAAACTTATTAATCAGCGATTACTTATTCAGGACTACAAAATAAGTGCCTTAACTTCCGACAACTTAAGAAACTCAATGTTTAACGACTTCGTTTTATCAGCGATGATAGCCAAAAACATCTTGGTACATCTCAAGGACATTCAGGATACCTTGTTACACACTTTGACTAACATTTACAATGGTCAATTAAGTCTGCATCTTCTTACACCCGACCAACTTCAACACGAATTAAACTTCATAGCCGGTAAAATTTCGAAGGATTTATCAGTGCCCTTCAATAGTATTAACTTACCAAAAATGTACCATTTATTAAAGGTAAAAGCGAGAATGTCTGTTAATTACCTGTTATTTGAAACTAAAATACCCTTAGTTAATCGAGATTCATACGAAATTCATAAAATCATTGCCGTACCTAACACTTATAACAATTTGATGATTCATATAAAACCCGTATCTAGTTACGTAGCTATCAATTTAAGGAAAGACGCTCTGTTGACAATGACAGAAACGGACCTTAAATCGTGTTTACATCAAGACGCAGACACTATTTTATGTTCCACAAGATCTCCGATCTATCATATCAAGGATGACGAAAGCTTGTGTGAAAGGGATCAAAGTACCGAAAGGTGTAAAACTTTCCAAGAACCTTGTAAATCACAATGGTATGAATTAAATCAATTTAAAACTTACTTTTACTTTTGTTGCGATGACAAGTAAAACTAATGTGTGAGGATCAAATAACATCACTCCAGTTATCAAGCGCTGGCCTATTTAAAACAAGTGAAGGTTGTATTATCAAGTTCAAGGACTTTGAAGTGTTTACTCACAAGCAGGAAATAAATAGTTTGCATATCAAGGCAGACTATGAAGTCCCTAAATTATCGCCTATCAATCATCTTATAAGACAGTCAGCGCTCAGCGTCGTGCGCGTGCGGTCACGTAATGAGCGTTTTGATTTTTTTGCCAGCGATAATTGTGCGATATGTCGTCGTCTAATTTCGTGAAGTGTTCAAGTTGCAATATAGTCATTAATGAGCTATTAGCTTATATCCAAAATAAAGTGGACGTCATGGATGAGCTTTCACTCTCCCAGTTGTGTCGTGAGAACTTCAGTGATGAAGAAGTTTTGCGATCAAAAAAACTTTTATTTGAATCCATACCAAACTCTAAACGAAAAATAAGGAGGAACAAAGGAAAAGGTGTGCGTGATATTGATGACACTATCGGCTTATTAAAATCAACGGATCCCGACTTAATTCCTGTATTTGTGGCGCGAGAGCTTCATAAACTGCCCCCAGTTACTTGGGATCATTTGGATGCCACCAAAACTCTCAAGGATCTGATAACTTTACAATAAGAAATCCAGGACCTTAAACAATCCTGTGCATCAGCAGCGGAGGTGGCTGAACTACGCAGTGAATTAAACAATTTAAAACAAGGCCCAAGTATGCATTGTTCATACAGTTTTGTGAACAAAAAAAGAGGCACAGGTTGCATTGAAAACCTCAGTCCCGAGAGTGGACCAATGGCTCTGTCGCCTTATATTAATCACGATAACAGCTCATCTAATACATTTAATAAAAAAGATAGCTACTCTGTTAGCTTTGAAAAACCAAGCAAAATCCTGGAGGGTAGTCAAATAAAAACAACGCAGCCGTTATCTCTGGGAAGTACGGATAATGTATCAAAACAAGAAACCCAATCAGCTGACAGAAATAACACAATACAGCTTGAACTTGAAATGCTGACCAACGGTAATAGTGCTGTCTCACTTCCGTGCACTCGTTTGAACGACTTGCCAATACTTGCAGCTGTCTCTGTCGCGCAAGGAGCTGAGAGTACAGCGGCTAGTTGTGACAATAGTGCGACCGAGCGATGCGTCATACCAACTTTGACAAAATCCCCTACTAACAGCTCTTATCTCGAAGTTGTATGCAACTCGCAAAAGGCTCACTACGAAAACTCAGTAAAGGATTCGACTAATACATTTACATTCGAGTAATACAGACCCGAAACAAGTAGTAGGGGTTTGTAACCAATGGACTGTTTCGATACCTAGAAAAAAGCAACGTAAACAAATGAATGTTAGTCGCATTGGAAAGGCAAATACGGGAATAGATACTAAATTTACAGCTATTCATACCAAAGTACCGCTGTATATCTCAAATGTCTCTAAGGATACGTCTGAGTCTGATATAATAGAATACATTAAACTAAAGGCAAATGAGGAAGTCTCGCTATTTAAGATAAATAGAAAAGAGATAAGAAGTTATAACTCTTTTAAACTGTACGTTCCAAAACAAAACCTGAAACTATTCTTAGATGATGAGTTTTGGCCTATGGGAATAAGTTTTAGACGTTTTACGTGTAACAATTACGCATTAGCCTCAAATAAGCAAATGACTTAAATTAAATTTAATGGATCTTAGCCAAAACGTTATTAAATTTGTTAGCTATAAATTGTAAGTCCATAAAGCGGACTATAGATGACGTGAGGAGGCTGTGCAGATCTGCTCACGTGATTGCTCTTCAGGAAATATGGTAAATACAAGAGGATATACCTTTTCTAAGTACCATCGATGCGGACTTCGAGTACACTGGCAAGTCGCCGGTGGACACATCGCGGCTACTGCGGGGGCGGCCCCATGGTGGAGTTGCAATCCTGTGGCGTAAAGGAGTGTTAGAAAACGTCTCAGAAGGGAGTCACTCAATCAAACAACTTATCAGTTTAAGTTTTATATTTATTATAATCTACCACCACTTCGGAAAGTCGATCTGTTGAGAAGAAGTGGCAAGAAACTCAACATCAATCATCTTGTAAAATACATAGTAACAGTTTACAGCCAGAGAACAATAAATAAGTAAATATCACAATCTTAACGACACTGACCTTTATCACAAAGCGGCTCGTTCTCCTCTAAAAGCGGAGAGTAGACTGACTAAATCAATCCCGGTTTCTCTTTCCCCTCCAATAACTTTCCCGCCAGAACTATCGGACCACGTTTTGCTATGTCGTCGTCTACCAACCGTCGTGTCAGTCTGCTCTCCGGAAATCAATAGACTAACTCATTTATTACCCATAAAAATCATACTAGAATAACTAAATAAATTGATTAACATAAATAAACATTGTATAATACAACTGCATAATTAACTATTGATGACAGTCGGCCATCCAACTTACATCGTGCGTCCTCGAACGATTTACAAATCTGATAAGATGCTAAGAGTATATATTACAACAAAATTTCATAAATTTCAATTAGCAATAATTACTTATGTCTTAATTTTTTTTTTTATATTGTAAAATCTGTTATCACTTTAAGCATATCATAAACATACATAGTTTTATGCTACATAGTAGGACCAGTTTTGTCCGAAACTTATCTATATGGACCAGGGTGTCCATTACTTATAAACAAGGACCAGGGTGTCCTATATGGACCAGGGTGTCCATTACTTATAAACAAGGACCAGGGTGTCCTATATGAACCAGGGTGTGAATCACGACGACGTTCTGTTCGATCTTGCAAGCTGCGGCTTGCACGCTCCCTGTAGTCTTGACCGAAGCGGCTGCGAATCCGCAGCATACGATGGCTCGGTTGGCGCCTGGTAGAACTGCGTGACCGACGACCTCCAGCAGGTGACTTAGTTGGACAAGTCGGAGTGTAGACCACGCGTTCCCGACATTGGTTCATTCTGGAACGTAAATTCTTACGCGTAGTTCATGTAACCCAAATACGTACTCCCGCAACCCCATAGCAACATAACCATAGACTAGAGCATAAGGGGTAGAGGAGCTTATATGAATAAATAAAGTATGTAGATGCGCATAGGGCAAATAGTTTGTACACTACTGAATTTCAAATTGTATTTCTCAAAGACAAGTGAATTGTATTCTTTTATTTCGGGAAATAAACTTCTAAAACCACATCTACATGATTTAAACTTATTTCAACTTCGCTCAATAATTTAATACTTTTGTCAGGACTCATGTGGACGTTAAACAAAATTTATGTTTTTGAGTACAATCCCACTTCTGAGATGTTAGAAAACGTCTCAGAAGGGAGTCACTCAATCAAACAACTTATCAGTTTAAGTTTTATATTTATTATAATCTACCACCACTTCGGAAAGTCGATCTGTTGAGAAGAAGTGGCAAGAAACTCAACAGCAATCATCTTGTAAAATACATAGTAACAGTTTACAGCCAGAGAACAATAAATAAGTAAATATCACAATCTTAACGACACTGACCTTTATCACAAAGCGGCTCGTTCTCCTCTAAAAGCGGAGAGTAGACTGACTAAATCAATCCCGGTTTCTCTTTCCCCTCCAATAACTTTCCCGCCAGAACTATCGGACCACGTTTTGCTATGTCGTCGTCTACCAACCGTCGTGTCAGTCTGCTCTCCGGAAATCAATAGACTAACTCATTTATTACCCATAAAAATCATACTAGAATAACTAAATAAATTGATTAACATAAATAAACATTGTATAATACAACTGCATAATTAACTATTGATGACAGGAGTGTTTCAAGCGGTGTCTGTCATTGAGTGTAAAAGTGTGCGTCTCTCGTGTATTAAAGCGTGTATAGGTAACGGTAGGTCGATTTTGGTGTTTTGCGTGTATATGCCTGTTGACAAACCCGAGAACCTAATTGAGTTCACCGAGTGTCTATGTGAGATTAGTGCGATCACCTCTAGTATAGAAGTGGAAGCAATCTATGTGCTGGGAGACTTAAACGCACATCCAGGTGAGCCCTTTGCCAATGAACTTTTAGACTTTTGTGCGGAACAAAACTTGTACTGTGCTGACATTGACCAGTTACCGGCAAACACATATACCTACGTAAGTGACGTGTACGGCTGCCGGCGCGGGTTAGACCATCTCATTGTGACTGAAGCGGCTCGGCAGACTATTGTTAATATGAACGTGTATTATGATACGTATATCTCGGACCATTTTCCCATCTGGATGGATTGTCGTTTAGATCTAGTAAAGCCTAAAGTTTTTGTGTGTGATAAAAAATGTAATAAAATAATCTGGAATGAAAGAAATGTAGACCAAATCACTAATTATTTAAATATCTGTAATGAGCGGCTTAAGTTAATTGATTTCCCCCAGGAGCTTTCTTCCTGTTGTGATAAACATTGTAACGTTCAGGAACACCGTCTTATTATAGATAATATATATAAGGAAATTGTTTTTAGCTTATCTAACGCCGCTATTGTCACACACAATTTGTCGCCAAATAATAGGAATAAGAACTTAAAAACTCCCCTAGCGGGTTGGAATATGCATGTTCGTCAAGCTTATGCGCAAGCCAGGCATAAGCATAAATTGTGGCTTTTTTATAACAAACCTCAGTCTGGGACTATTTATGACGATATGAAATCCAGCCGTAAAGAGTTTAAGCGGAAATTGTTATGGTGTCAAAAGCATCAAGAGCAAATCAAATTAGATACTATGGCTACTTATAGATCAGTAAATAATTTCTCTAAATTCTGGAAAGCTACGAAAAAACATGATATTAGGCCTGGCTTGCCCGTGAGCGTTGGCGGGGCCAGTGACCCCGAGACTATCGCCAACATGTTTGTTACTCACTTTAGCGTTTCCCCACCATTGGGGCCGTCGCAGCGGGTGGTCGATGGTGAGGATTGTCGTGAGCTAGATATCGTTCGTTTCTCTGCTAAAGTCGTCAGTAAAGTAATCCGTGGAATGACAAGAGGTAAGTCACCTGGACACGACGGCCTCAGCGTCGAGCACCTGCTGCACGCTGGCGTCCATCTGCCTCGTGTGCTTGCAATGTTTTATTCTTTGTGTATGGGACATGCTTACCTTCCTTATGACATGATGAAGACCGTGGTTGTACCTATTATAAAGAATAAAACAGGCGACGTGACTGACATGAACAATTATCGGCCCATTTCCCTAGCGACTATCCTAGGAAGAGTGCTTGATGGCCTGCTCGACCACCATCTTGAGAAATATCTTTTACTTCACGACGCTCAATTTGGATTTCGACCCAAACTGTCCACTGAAAGCGCCATCCTTGCCCTGAAGCACACCGTACAATACTATACGCGGCGTCGAACGCCAGTGTACGCCTGCTTTCTGGACCTGACGCGGGCGTTTGACACTGTGTCATACGAGGTGCTTTGGGCCAAGTTACGGGCTAGAGGTGTGCCAGCAGAACTATTGCGAATATTTCAGTATTGGTACAGCAACCAGGAGAACTGTGTGAGATGGGCGGATAAATTGTCTCGTTCATTTAGACTGGAATGTGGTGTGAGGCAGGGTGGAATTACTTCACCAAAGTTATTTAACCTATACGTTAATGACCTCATCGTTGAGCTTAGCAGCAAACACCTCGGGTGTCGGATCGATAATATGTCCATAAATAATATTAGTTACGCGGACGATATGGTGTTACTCAGTCCAACGGTGAGGGCACTGAACGAACTCCTCCACACCTGCGAAAGGTACGCGCGAGCACACGGCTTGACGTACAATGTCAAAAAGAGTGAGTACATGGTCTTCAGAGCCGTCGGAAACCAGTGTCCAGATACCACGCCACAGATTAAACTCAATGACACTGCGCTGACACAAGTAAAAATTTAAATACCTTGGACACTTAGTGACCGACGACCTTGATGACCTTGCTGACATAGAGCGGGAGCGCAGGGCGATGGCGGTCCGCTGTAACATGCTGGTTCGAAGGTTTGCTTGTTGTAGCGAACAAGTTAAAATCACGCTTTTTAGAGCATATTGCCAAGTGTTTTATACATGCAGCCTTTGGGCCAGTTATACGCGGAGGGCCGTTAGCGCTCTGCGAGTCCAGTATAATAATGGGTTTAGGATGTTGTTGGGCCTGCCCCGTTTTTGTAGCGCGTCGGGCATGTTTGCACTGGCTCAGACAGACGACTTTTTTTCTATTATGCGAAAACGCACTGCCTCGCTCATTCGCAGAGTGCAGGACAGCTCCAACTCCATCCTGATGACAATTGCAAAAAGATATGACAGTCTCATGTGGCGCCATTGGGCTAGAGTGCTAGTCAACAGCAATAATAACTTATTTTAACCTGTCAATTTAATTTAATTTTATGTAATTATACTTATTTAATTTAAATTTTACTTAATACATTTCTTAATTTTATTTCTGACTTCTCGATTTAAATTTTGTTTTCATTGATTTTATAGTTTTGATTGCATTAATTTTAAATTTGAAAGTTACTAGAGGCACTATAATTTGTATTAATTGTTATTTTAAGTTTTAATTTTATTCATAATTTTATAAAATTACCTTAATTAAGAATTAAATTGTTCGGGTACGTAACTGTTTTACTAACATAGATAATAAGTAATTGTTACTAACAATAATGGATCCCTGTTATCTGAATAAACAATTTTATTATTTATTATTATAAATATATCGATTCCATTGCCTAACCTCAATAGTACAGAAGATGATACTAGTCAGCATACTAGGCAACTAAATCAGGTTCAGGAGCAGATCAAGCAGATGCAGCAGACAATACCATTATATGACAGTGTAAGCAGCCACGATATTCATCACTATACGGTATCGTACGCGATGGTAAGCATTATTATCATAGCAGCAGCAATTTGGATGGCGCGCAGACTTCGAGGGAGGAAAGCGAGAGCAGGAGCCGCGGTGGCGGTGGCTGCGGCAGGTTTGCCCACCCCCACCCCGCAACCAGGTGTTCAGTGTAATACAAGTGATAAGTGTGAAATTAGGGTTCCGCGTTATATAAGTAACCAAAACGTTCATTTTATCAGTGATGACCAGTGTAGTGGCGTGAATGTAAATAAGGGTCATAGTAAAAGTGTTCAGTGTATCTCGCAAAATAAGGGCACTTCGCCAGCCTTTCGGGCAGTTTACGTAGCTAGCGATGAATCTGTCAAATTTAATTCCTTGTAAAATATACTTCAATTGTTTTTCACCTGCTAACAAGTCTAGGTTAAGGAACTAATGGTATCACCTTATAGCACCCCATAATGACTAACTTTTCATCTTTTCTGGCAAGGGAGCATGTACGACGCAAATCGGTTCAATATTTAATTATTTGAGTTAATCAGTACGTACGACGGTATCAAGGCAATCGCGCGTGCTCACGTAAACCGTCGACGCAGCATCAATGTACGATTTGCCTCGTACAGTTTGTAAGCTTAGCTTTCATAGCTCTGCGTTTTATTAGTGATTAAACGAACTTACCTGAGTGAAGTTCTATCATAATTATACGAAGTGCTTCATCCGAATAATAATTACAACATGTAGTTACGCGTTAGTGTTTACCGCTTTTACACTATGGTTGAGAGAAACCGCTTCGTTTTTTATTTAATTTAGTCATAAGCAGGAGCTTTGACTTGAGGAATTTTGGTCATTTAGTTTAAAGCCATACATTGTCTTTAAAACATTTGCTTTTTCGTATACGGGTATAATGGGAGGGCCGGGAAATTGTACTAATCTCTTCGGCCAAACCACTTCGTATAATTATGACAGAACTTCACTCAGGTAGGTTCGTTTAATCACTTATTATACCGAAGCACGAATGCACGAATGCTTCGTCCTCGAGATTAGTTTACCTAATTATTAACAACATTTAGACATTGAGAGTGAAAAAAAAGGAAATGTTTTTATAAATAATTAAATAAATAACACTTCGATATTGATAAAGATATTTTAATTATTCAATCAGTTACAATCTTAATTCATTTATGTGTAATTAAGTATTACTTTCTAGTACATAACTTACAAATATTGGATTTTAAATCATTATTGATTTGTAATTATAGCCCGCATGGGGGGTGCTATGGGCGGAAAATAAGTTAGTGTTAAGTCCGCATTTACTAAGCGTACATTTAACCAGCGACTGAGTGTTTGTGAGCCAACAGCATTATGTGGTTTACTGATACCTATGAACAGGTTTTCGGATTTTCTTAAAGATTTAGTTTTGTTCAAGTTACATTCTAGTGTTTTACCGGGGCAAATAGAATTAGTTTCGTTATAATATGGCAAGAAAATAATTGGTTGTTTTGCGCCTGGCCGTGATGTTTTTAGAAAATCAAGGATTTTTGTTATTATTGGTTCATTCAGAAATTCAATATTTATTGTTCTTATTTTAGAAAGGGTTTGCATTCTGTGAGTTGTTAGTAGAGCAAGTAAAGTAATTGTCTTTTTGGTTAGTTTACTTTAGGATAAGTCTTCGTTAGGAAACCACGAACTCAAATTATTTAAAACACAATTTACATCCCAGTTCAAATTATATCTGGGTAATGGCGGTCTAATTAGAAAAACACCTTTCAAACCAAGGCTGAAATTTCGCAAATAGAAAACACAAATGACTTCACCCTATCGAGTATCATAGCTAATAATGTCCTCCGTAATATCCAAGACACGCTCCTAGATACTATTACCAACCTCCAGCACTTCAACGTCCATCTGCTGTCTCCTACCCAGTTGCAAAGCGAACCAAGTTCAATCTCCAGCCAGATTACAAAAGATTTATCATTACCTATCGATAACGTACAACTTGATTTATCCAGCCTATATAAAATTTTGAAGGTCAAAGCTAGAATGACGAAACAATATTTATCTTTGAAATCCAAATCCCTCTTACAAGTAGAGATGACTATGAACTTTATAATGCAATACCGCTTTATCATCAAGTCAACAAATCATCACTCTCTATGTTTAATCTTTTACTGATAGCAGATCATATAGCCATAAATTTGAAAAAAGATACCTACATACCTGTTACCTTTAACGCTATTTTTGATTATTTTGATCTGAAATTTATTTTGTCTGATGAAAGGTAAGCTGTAAGTAATACAAATTAGTATTAATAACATTTTAAAGTTTTTGCATTTAAAATGCTTAATTACTCTTAAATAAATGAAAAAATGTGTTAAATTAAATTAAATTTTTGTTTAACACATTTTTCATTTATCAAATTAGTATTTTTAACCTGTTTTTATGATTGATTATTTAAAACATTACTGTTAGTTACTTGAAATAAAGAAAAAATACAAGACAAATCATATAATTTATTGGCCGTTTATTTGTGAGAGGTGCTATAACACCTGGTAGTATTATCGACGTCTAAAGCATTTCAAAGTTTTTTTATGATTTTTTATGAAATTTTGTATAATTTTTTGGGCACAATTATGAAAAGCGTTACAGCTTACTGGAATTATGAAAGAATTGGAGAAAACGAATGTTGATACAACTTTGTCAACTGTTATCACTATTTGGCACCTGGAATTTTGCCTTGGGGAGACAAAAACTTTATAAATGGGCGAACTCCGCAAAAATATCCTCTGTGGCGAACAGTGTAAACAAACTCCTGAATATTTACATGCACCTGTGCATACCGCAGTGCTTACTTTGATGGACAATTAAATCACTGATTTGTTTGTGCATTCCTCGAATATATGCACACAAAATTAATAAGACACATAAACATGACTCAAGAGATGAAAATGTGTTCTTGGTGTTTCGGTGTTAAGTGGATATTTAGTGGCTTCAGATAATATATAAATAAATATCTTGTAATCTATTCTCTATTATAGAAATTAAATTATTATAGATATATAAGTTTTGTGGCGTGTGGCGTCGCCTGTGGCGTGTGGCGTCGCCTTAAGAATAGCGCTACCCCATCTCTTCCCGTGGGTGTCGTAAGAGTCGACTAAGGGACAAACCAGAGGACGGGCAGCAGCGTCCTTTTGTGTATATTAACACCACACTGCGATCGCCAACCCGCCTGCCAAGCGTGGCGATTACGGCATTTCCCCCCCAAAACATGAACCACAAACAAAGGCCCCGGCCCCTAGTCCCCGGCGGTCCCGCTAGTCTCGATCAAGGTAGCGGTCGAGGAAACGGCGGGACAGGGGGTGCTAAGAATCCCCGGGTTCGACCAGGCTACCGACGACGACCCTTGGCCCTGGCGACATACAATGTTAGGACACTGCGGACAGACGAAAAGATTGTTGAGCTGGAGGAAGTATTGAGTGGATTGCATTGGGATATCCTGGGGTTATCTGAAGTCCGTAGACAGGGAGAGGAATCGATAATCCTGAAATCCGGCAATCTTCTCTACTTCCGGGAGGGCGACCAACTGTCCCAAGGTGGTGTCGGGTTTCTCGTCCACAAAACCCTCGTGAAAGTGATGACCCAGTGATGACATACGGCACTGATACGTGGTCGCTAACTATGGGCCTTATAAACAAGCTTCGAGTCGCTCAGCGGGCAATGGAAAGGGCTATGCTCGGAGTTTCCCTGCGGGATCGAATCAGGAATGAGGAGATTCGCAGGCAAACCAAAGTCACCGACATAGCCAGAGGATTGCAGAGCTGAAGTGGCAATGGGCAGGGCACATAGCTCGAAGAACAGATGGCCGGTGGGGCAGAAAAGTTCTCGAGTGGCGGCCACGTACTGGGAGACGCAGCGTAGGCAGGCCCCCCGCACGGTGGACCGACGACCTGGTCAAAGTCGCCGGTAAACGCTGGATGAGGGCGGCGCGGGACCGAGCGACGTGGAAGACCTTGGGGGAGGCCTATGTTCAGCAGTGGACGTCTACAGGCTGTGGATGATGATGATATAAGTTTTTAACACAGATAAAATACCTAAATAAAATTTCATACTATTTAATTTTTTCTATATCTACCTTAATATTGCCCCCAAGGACTTGATAGCAGTACATACCCCTACCAAGTGTTATAACACCGCACATTTTCCGGTTTTCCCAAGCAACTTGAACTTTTCAGATAATATATAAATAAATATCTTGTAATCTATTCTCTATTATAGAAATTAAATTATTATAGATATACAGGGTGTAATCTAATTGCCTTATAAAGACGAAAGACGTATGTGCTAACACATGCAAGTAAATATCTTGGTGAAGTCAGAATTTGAATATCGTGATTTTTTTAATTTTTCCCCTTCAAACAAACTAAATCAATATTATTTGTAAGCAATTTCACGTTGTGTCTAAAAACTCCTTAATTCTAAGTCAGCGCAACATTATGAATGCCTGGTAAATTGGGAGCGCCCACCAGCCGCGATCAACGCAACGGAAGTCTAAACGCCACATTAATCGAGCATTTTTTGATGTTATTCAAAAAACAGAAAATGTACGGATAGCTTAGAGCAGGCCACGAGCGCGCTCTACTGCGGCTCAGTTCGCGCTCGAGAGGCGTACAAATCATGGGAACTTTTTTTTGCAGATTACATTACTAGTTGCATTACTAGCAATGTGTACGCACCATAAAAATGCGCGGGAAATGAATGATCTTTGCGCATACAGGTGCGCAAAGGAAGTAGGTAGGTAGATAGGAAAAATACGTTAGAAAGCTAGGATTTGTAGGAATAAAACTCATTACACGAAATGTACTTAAGATAACATTTTCCCAGAAGGATAATAACGATCTTTGGATAAGTTTTCTACCGTGGTTTTAATATGAATGAAAGTTTGCAACATAAATGATTACCAAGTTATTTGCGCACTTAGATATAAACAAAATAGATTTAGTAAAGTGAAGCATTTAAAATCATACCTGGTAGCAGAAAACGGCTCAAACGGCACTCGCGCCCAATAATAAACAGGAACCACAACTACACAGCACTAAGTAGGTACACAATTTGTAGTGTCTACAAATATGGCTCGATATGAGCTCCACCACGTTCTATGCATAGTTCCATTCTACGTTGAATGGAGCTCGCGCATCTCAGCAGCATCTCCGAATTCACCGCCACAAACGCAGATATTATGCGCATTCACATCTGTTCTTCAGTAAAACATTCTTCAGCATAAAAAATATGCTTAATATGACCCCATAAAAAGAAATCCAATGGGGTCAGATCAACATACTCCAAAATCCTGTCCTCAACGTCAGAGTGTAATCGAGGCATCCCCACAGCAGACGAATTTCTATGAAATGACCCAGTGGTATGGGCCGCACTGTAAGTCCATAGAACGCTTGCCAGGATGGCAGGATACGTGGGTTACCAGGTCTACCTGATACGTACAGTCTATCGTATCGGGCACGTGCTCTCAATACCTACATTTCCGTCACATTTAACTACACAGAGTAACATGTCATAATACTCTGCGTTAGAATAAGACATAATTACTTACTAATAAGTAATAACACTAATTAAATTCTAACACTGAATAAAACAAAATAAACCAAATAAATTAACAGTTTCACTAGCAAAACGAAAACTAAACAATTACAAAATTAAAAACAAAAACGTAACGAAACACTAAAATTCTCAAACAAAACCGCGGACCACGTAATCAGTTATCAACAGCGACTTGACGCTCTAAGACCGAACAAGCAACTGACTTCAGATTACATAATAGGTATGTACCTATGCACTTAATAAATTCACTTCAAATCACACCTAGCTAGAAAACAAAGTTCAGTGACATGCATGCAGGCGGCATCATTGACTTTGGCGGTATTTTCGCGGTATTCCGTTTGTCGCTTCATTAAAAAGAACACAAGCCGCCTAGCCACGCACCCACACAGTGAGCAATGATTTTCGGTAACTGTATTAAGATGATATGAACCTTATTACATACAGCATAAAACAACGAAACAAAATGGTTTGAAATTGTCAATAAGAACTGTTTTATTCTATACTTCCCTGGTACCCAGAACTTTACGGGAAGCCTGGCGGCGCTTTCTTTGGTTTGGTTAAATGCAAAATTAGGTAAATTGCCATAACTATTTTTAGAAGGTAAGGTCAACCATCCACAAATTGACCGCATATGAATAGAAATAGATATTATGAATCTTATCGCCAAGGTCACAGAGTTTAAATAAAAAAATATGTCTCGCAGAGATAACTATGTTTTAAGTTAGAAACGTCTTTTTATTTTATATTCCCCTGGTACTTAAAAACAAGATTTTACTCATATTTTATACTAATTTTAAATAATACGACGACCGCCGTGGCGCAATGGTTTAATTAAGCGTTGGCTTAGAGCGCCTGAGGTTGCGGGTTCGATCCCCGTCCGGGGCAAGAAAAGAAACGTTACGGGTCGTGGATGTGTATCTATTTATGTATTTATATTCTAGGTTTCCCCTAGATCGCTGCACGGTAACCCATTACACAAGCTTTAGCTTACTTTGAGCCCGTGTAGTTAGTGTGTATGTCTGGGGATTTTGTTTTTTTTTTTAATACCTACCTACATTACAAATCGGGGGCCGATTTTTGAATTGCGGGCGCTCAAATGCATTTAATCCCCTTTGAAAACAATGAAATAGCATTTATATGAAACATACATCTAACTAAAGTATATTACTTAAACTTTCCGAAAACAAATTGTGATAAAATTGCCTTTACGAATAATATCATCGGCCACTTGTTACCGTTTTCGAGCGCTCGCATTTTCAAATACGACCCCTTGGTCGGTTATGATTTCCTGAAACGTAGTATTGAACTTAGTATAAATAAATAATAATAGGACATTTTTAATGTTACCGGGGCAACATAGACAACGAAGAGTTTTAGCCGCGAGGTGAGTCAGAGCGCGGCGCGGACCTCGCGGTTTTTGGTTTGAATAGTAGGCTAGAAGCTCACTCAGCTCGCTTAGCCGCGAGGTGAGTAAGCAGGATAGAAGATTACCTACTTTTAATATGTAACGGATACTGAGTTGAGTTTTCGTGTGTTTTATGTGTATAGTTTAGTCTCCCGGTGATAATACGACGATTAACTTGTTTTATTAGGTGTTTGGTACGAGCGAGTGTCTTGATGAGACGCGACTGCGTTATGTGAAGTGTAAATTAAATAATGTACAGTCTTGTGTTTCTTTATTACTTAGATACGGTTTGTTTGTTAGTGTTTAGTGAAGTGTTTAGATTTGAGTTTGAGTAAAAATCGAGCACG
The DNA here is from genome assembly GCA_944452665.1 of Stenoptilia bipunctidactyla. Classification (NCBI taxonomy): domain Eukaryota; kingdom Metazoa; phylum Arthropoda; class Insecta; order Lepidoptera; family Pterophoridae; genus Stenoptilia; species Stenoptilia bipunctidactyla. The sequence continues at coordinate 22,309 of OX101724.1, read as the reverse complement.
TCGGAGGTGAGCGAATGGATAGATATGAAGCTTATTAAAGCTTTATCTTAACTCTTACTTAGGTAAGGAAAACTGTTTTATTTTGAGGAAGTATTTTTGTGAACGTAGTTACCTACCAAGACATGTTTATCGTGTGTCATGTTTGGATAAAGCTTTAGATTATTCGAAAGTTTTAAGAAAAGAGCGAATTAGTAGGTACCCCATGGGTAAGTTTGTGATAACCCTTAGCTTATTCTTACTTCCATCAGGTGTGATGGAGGCGTTTGTCCTCCCGCTTTGTAGATAATAAGCTACATATCGATATTGTGTAGGTATTGATTCTAGCAATTCACGATTACCTAACAAAACTAAAAACTTTTGTGAACGTAGGTACCTACCAAGAATGTTTATCGTGCGTCATGTTTGGATAAAGCTTTAGATTATTCGAAAGTTTTAAGAAAAGAGTGAATTAGTACCCCATGGATAAGTTTGTTATAACCCTTAGCTTATTCTTACTTCCATCAGGTATGATGGAGGCGTTTGTCCTCCCGCTTTGTAGATAATAAGCTAGATATCGATATTGTGTAGGTACTGATTCTAGCAATTCTCCAATTAATAAAACTAAAAACTTTAAACTAACTGTAGGTACTGTCTTTTTATGAAGTGAAAAAAAAAATTCAAACAATATTATAGTAAAAATAGCTCCTGCAAATAAAATTATAAATTTGAACAGTTTTACAATTTGATGAAGATAAAAACAAAACATTTTTGTCTAGTTTAATTCAGTTTGATAACTTAAAATTGTTACTTATGAGTTATGTATGACCAAAAATAAGATTTTGGTAAGTATCTATGTTGAAATAAATGAGAGAAGTAGAATTTACTTCAAATACGAATTAAAGTTACTAATCTACTAAAGATGGTTAAATAAATTATGTAATATGGCCTAGGTATTTATAAAAAAGGTGACAATATTCGAAAAAAAGAAAACAATATCCTCTGTTTCGGTACCGACTAGTCAGCTGTTGCTTGTGCAGTGTCGCGACGACATGTGACCTCCTGCGCTACGAACAACGCGAACGCGGAAGGGCGCCTGGTATCTAATGGACCGTTTAGCATTACTAAAAGCCTATTATTTCGAAAAAAAACATAGAAAATAAAAAAATTAAAATCGTGATATTCAAATTCTGACTTCACCATAGTATTTACATGCATGTGTTAGGACATACGTGGTCTGGCTCTATAAGGGAATTAGATTACACCCTGTATAAGTTTTTAACACAGATAAAATACCTAAATAAAATTTCATACTATTTAATTTTTTCTATATCTACCTTAATATTGCCCCCAAAACTTGATAGAGTACATACCAGGTGTTATAATACCGCACATTTTCCGGTTTTCCCAAGCAACTTGAACTTTTTCATGATTTTTCCCGAAACCTTTATGGCGTAAGTAACAACACAATAAAATATATTAGAGATCAATGAAGATAAATAGTTTCAGGGTTATCTGGGTTAAGTTCATGAACAATAAGAACAAATTATGTTAATTACCTGAACAAAAGACTTTTCATGCAGTAATGTTTGATCTAATATGAAGTTCCACAAGTTCCTAGTAGATGGAGCTGATTGTTTATTAAAGCCCGCATGTAAAGTTATGAAATCAAAGTATCACCGCTGTGCCGGTCGGAGTGGGGGGCGTTAGGTTTTTTCGTTACGGGATTTCTGGATTCGGTCCCCACGCTCAAGGCCCGCGATAGAAGCTATGCAATAGCTTAATAAATAAATAATTATAATTGCATAAGTTGATAAAAAATGCTATGCAATAGCTTTACCGTGGCAGTCTCCAAGTGTCACGCGTCTTTTTTTTACTTAATTTGTAGTAACTCACTTTTTATGTTTGTCCTTAATTCTTTGCCCTTTTTTCATCCTCGCCGCCACTTATAATATATGGATTTTGTACTAATAAAACACATTTTTATAATCAACTGCCGAGTATAGGATATGCGTAACGCAGATACGTCGACACTCACCAACAGCTCGTTGATGGCTGCCTCACCCTTGCGACCGCGCATATATTATAGGACTCACAAAACATCGTAATCCCTAACCAACAGGCGACCAAGCTAGAATAAAAAAACCATAATTCGGCGTATTTTTTTTTCGACTGCTAGTCTAAATCTTCCAAGACCGAAATTGAAGACGCTCTCGGGATGCTGTGGTCGTAATACGAAGCCCTCTTCTTCAAAATCTTGATTTCAATTCCGCTTTCACTGGATGATAATGATATCCGGTGGTTTCGAAACTCGACGGGTCCAAAGTCTAACTGCCGCACTGTACTTGTTTAAAACGAAGATTTTTCTCGCTCGAAGGACCAAATGTTAGGGTCCTATGTAGGGACTATAGACAAAAAGTAAAGGACTGTAATACTGATGATTATTGAATTATATAAATACAGTTTGGATTGTAGATGGTATTGTTGATAGATTGGATTGTAGACGGTGGCGTGCGACGTAACTTGTTACTGCGTTACGTGACGTTGTGAAGTGGCGGCCGGCCCCCTCTCACGTCCCGGCCACTTAGCGGTCAAAAACTGAGCGTAGCCAAATGCCGGCGGAGAAACTGGAACATGAATTTTTGTACAAAAACTAGGTGGGCTGATTTTTGTGATGACCGGTGTATAATTTGAGTTTAAACATTTATTTAAGTTTATACAATTTCAGGTGCAGCTAAGTACAACGCCTGAAATGAACGTTGGTACCAAGCATTCTCCTCTTTTGGATCAATTAAAAACGGTAAAAACTACGGCAGATAAGAAGACAAATGTTGTATGCCTGGAAGATGTGCAAGATATCAAGGTTATACAGAAGCTCTTTAAGAAAATACCCACCCCTCAACAAGATGACGACGAGTTAAATAATAATATTGAAATAATAACTTTGCAGATACAGGAACTAAATAATTATGACGAAATAAATAAACAGGTTAATAAAAAATTACAAGTGACTCAGTTGATTTCACAGAAAAACATTTCTTCCACTGAGAGTCAAGTCGAAGAGCAACTTACACAAGATTTGGTTTGGGTTCCTGAAAAATCTGATGTGGGCACTCTCGCGGAGCTCTACGATGCCGTTGAAGGAGTTTCCGTCGAAAAAGAGGCGCTGCGGCAGTGCACTGGGGATTGCACTCAAACTGAGAGCAGCTACTTCATTTGCACGGATAACTTTGGGCAAAAATTTGATACTTATGTAAATCGCGCAACTGCACACGAAGAAAATCGGTCTACTTCTGAAGAAGTACAAACTGGGAGTGACGTGTTGCAGCTTGCTAATTGTAGTACTTCGACAATAACCACAAACATTACTGTCAAAAAAGTTACCAATGCAGTCAAAAGTGCAAGTGCATCTACATCCGTGATAAGTATTGATACTATTGAATCATCACGTGATATTGGCACTAATTAAGTATTTAATTATTAAGTATTTACAAGTAAAGTTCGTGAATAAAGTCATTTTTTCCTAACTCACCAATACAACAACTAGATCTATCAAAGGTTTGATCTTTTCTAGCATCTGACTTTATGTTCGTTATTTAATAGCTTAATATGTTAAATTTGTTTTAATGTCTTGATAATATCTACTACCTACAATTTTTCATAGATGCTTGATGAAATATTTTTATTGTTTTTTTTTTCTTTATCATTTACCTAAACACATGTGTGAACTACCTGGACGGGGTATATCCCCTATTACTAATAACCTTTTAGCTCATTACTTTCTTGCAAGAACTTGTATTACTGAAACCCCTTCAATCTGGCTTCCTTCCTGGGCATAGTACGACTACTGCGTTGCTTAATATCACAGAAGATATTCGTATGGATTTCAATTCGGTGGATTTTGACACCCTTTTGCAAATGCTACGTTCTTTTAACATATCTCCATCGACTATTGACTGGATTTATTCTTATGTAGCGACATCTAGTATTGCTTCATAGTAACGACAACGATGACGACACAACGGATCCTACAACGCGCTATCAACTAATTTAATAGCAGCGAATATATATAGAACAAAAGTTATTCTAAATTATTCTAAATTAGCCCCCGTCTTAACCCACTTAATAAATAAAATAATAGCTTCAAAAGTATACCCGAATAAACTTAAAATTGGTGTCATAAGACCCATTTATAAAAAAGGCTCGTAAAAAGAAATCAATAATTATCGACCGATAACTATACTTTCAATAATCGATAAAATAATCGAATGGTTTTGTGGAGATCAAATAACAAGTTCTTAAATGCAAATAATATAATCAACGCTGATCAATATGGATTTCAAAAAAATAAAAATACCAACCAATTATTATCAAAATTTACGAACGACATAAATAAATTACTTGACGAAAAAAAACATATAATTGCAGTATTTATTGATTTTAGCAAAGCATTTGAAACTTTACATTTACAAACACTATCCTCCAAACTTTATGAAAACGGAATACAAGGTCCACTATTAGAATGGTTCAAAAACTATCATAATAATAGATTTACGGCGGTAAAAATCGATAATCAACTGAGCGACCTAATCCCCAGTAGCATAGGAACAGCCCAAGGATCGATTTTAGCGCCGACAGAATACCTACTTTACGTAAACGATATGCCAAACGTTTTAAAAAACGGCCATGTATACCAGTTTGCCGATGATACTTGCATTATTACGTCACACAGAAATATCACACATGCAATCGAAGAGATGCAGTTATGCTTCAATAATCTATGTGCATGGGCGCATGACCTTGGTTTGGTAATTAACTATGAAAAGACTAAAATAATGCATATTCATTCGGCACATAACATAGCGCCCATAGAACCGGTAATTTTAGCCCACGAACATAGATGCCATCATAACAAGTTTCTAGACTGCAGCTGTAAGTGTTTAGAGAAGGTACATACACATACTTATCTCGGTCTTATAATAGACAGTAGGTTCTCCTGGAAAGAGCATATTTTACACATTTGTGACAAACTAAGAGCTATAATATGCAAAATGTCAATTATAAAATTTAAGCTTCCCTACGCTGTAAGAAGAACTTTATATACAGCATTAGCAGACTCCGTTATAAGTTACGGTATAAGTAGTTATGGCAGGTCATATAAAACATATCTAGAAAATATTTATAAATTACAACTTAAATTATTGAAAATAATAAAAAATTAAAAATGAACATAAACATAATGAGTACATAACATTATTTGAGCACTGTAAAGTAATAGATATATACAATAAAGTAAAATTCCAAATCCTTGTAGCGGATATTCTATTTATATGAACTATTTAATATATTTTATTTACTACATTATTTATTTCAATATAATATATCATTACTTACCGTATAATTATATATTATATTGTATAATTACATAATCTAGAATATCTATTTACGCTACTTTGTATTAGTAATTCTAATTTGTTACAATCATATAATTATTTATTTAAATACTTTCTATGTAATTAAATATTACTTATTTATTATACCTTTCTTATCTAATATATTTACTTATTTATATTATCCTATTAATAATTATCTAAGTAAATTACACGTAAACTAATATGTATTATATTCGTGCATTGGAAACGTAGCCGCGCAGCAAAGCCGGGAACAAAGAAACTCGGACTGCGCATGCGCAGCCCGAGTCGACGCGTCCTGAGACCTCTGCGCCGGCGCCGCTGCCCGCTGAGACCAGTCAGCCGTCAGCATTTGTCCGCGAAGCTCACGTCGCTGGCTAAGCCAGATTTGTATCGCGAAAGCCGTTTTCATACGTTTTATTGTGTTTCTCCTGTATTGTGTAATTGTGATCTTTGACTATCCTCTCTGTGCTCCTTCTATTATATAGTAAACTCTTTCTTTTGTATTAGTGTAAAATAACTTCTGTGTCTTTGTGCTAATAAACTGTTGCTTGTTATCGTACTTGGAGTTACTTCATTGAATACAACCCCATACAAGTAAGGACAATAATTTACTATAACTGGTGACCTCTACGAACACGAACACGATGAGTGATAGCAGCGAATCCATGAAAACGGAGAGATCGCAGAACGCCACGAACGTCACCGTACGGCAGGCTCGAAGAATGCGCGTTTCCACTGAACGCGAATGCAGCGACGCGCGGAAGCTGAACATCAAAATTCCGCCCTTCTCACCTGAAGATCCGGAATTGTGGTTTGCCTTGTTGGAAGGTCAGTTCAGTGCACACAATATTAATGACGACGCCCTGAAATTTACGCATGTCACTAACAACTTAGATATGCAATACGCAAAGGCTGTTAAGGACCTAATAATAAATCCTTCAACCACAAATCGCTTTGAGAAAATAAAGAGTGAATTATCAATCAATCAATCAATCAATTCTTTATTGCTTTCCAAATTTTACAGGTGGTAGGTATACATTGTTGTAGTTATTAAATAATACGTAAAATTATGGACCTAGTATAGGTACTGCAATGCAAAAGAGGATTCGTCAGTGAACATTTGATTTAAGTCTTAAATTATTTTATATTAATTTTATTTTAAATGTAATTATTAATGGTTAATACTTTCTTATTAAAATTTATCATTTAAATATTCATTCACCGTGTAGTAGCACTTTGTCAGTAAAAGTTGTTTTAATAAATGTATAAAATGTTTATCTGTTACTTCATTGCGTATGTGTGTGGGAAGATGATTGTACAATTTAATAGAAGATGACTGAGGGCCAGTTAAGTGTATATGTAGTCGGGATGTTGGCTGAATTAGTTTATTTTTCCTAGAGGGTCTGAGCTGATATTTGTTGGGTACATTTTCTCTTTTTTTGTAGAAATCGGGATATTTTCGGACAAATTTACAAATTTCTAGAATGTATATGCAAGGGAGGGTAAGAATTTTAAGGTTTTTAAAAAAGGATTTACAGCTGTCAGTGTTTTCAATATTTGACATTATTCGAACTAATCTTTTTTGCGCTATAAAAACAGCAGTGGCATTGACACTATTTCCCCAGAGGATTACGCCATAGGTAAGCCAAGAGTAAGCATAGGCATAGTAAGCTATTAGTGCTGTTTTAAAGTTAGTTGATTTTTTTACTTCACGGAGCGCATATGCGAATCTAGCTAGTTTTAGCCTGACTGTATCAACGTGAGTTTTCCAATTTATGTTTGAGTCTATGTTAAGTCCTAATAGGGTGAATACGCTTACTTTTTCAATCTTTGTATTATTGTATGTAAAATTTATGTCAATTTGTTTTTTTTGATAGGGGTGGAATGGAATTAATTTAGTTTTATTAAAATTTATGTTTAGATTATGGTCATTTAACCAGTTTATTATAATGTCAAAAGTTAAGTGTAATTTATTATTAATGTCAGAGTTGGATTCAAAAGATGTTAGTAGGGAGATGTCGTCTGCAAATAACACCGAAGGTGTGTTAATTACTTTTGGAAGGTCGTTTATGTAAATTAGGAAAAGCAAACAACCTAGCACACTACCTTGGGGTATAGATGCGTTCATTTCCTTACATTTTGATCTGATAGTTTGGATTTCGTTAGTATTTAGATTATAATATTCTATTTCTGTGTATTGATGTCTGTTCGTCAAATAAGATGTGAACCATTTATGGGCGTTGCCGCGTATACCTATGCCATAGAGTTTATTGAGCAATATATCAAATCGAACTCTATCGTATGCCTTGGTCATGTCAATTAGTATACCTATCGCGTATTTTTTGTTGTTAATTATGTTTAGGGCTTCCTGGATGTACTTGTAGACAGCCAAAGTAGTTGATCTTTTTTTTCTAAAACCATTTTGGGAGTCGTCAAAAATTTTGTATTTTTCACAAAATTTATATACACGGTTACACATTGACTTTTCAAATATTTTTGCAGAGGTTGTGAGGCGCGCGATAGGTAATTGTTCGGGTTCGTTTTATCGTTATTCTTATATATCGGTTTTACCAAAGCTACCTTTAACAAGTCGGGGAAAACGCCACTATGGAAAGACTGATTTACTAAAAGATAGAAGGGCATAGTTAGAAATTCAGCGCACTGTTTTATTAGGATGGGAGGTAGCTCATCGACGCCGCAGCTTCTTTTATTTTTCAGATTTTTTAGGATCATATATATTTCATCATATTGAACTGGGCTTAGAAACATGGAGTTTTGAGTTGGATTCAGAACGGGACGGCCGCACGGCAGGTTGTTTTGAGAAGTTGCATCTGCTCCCCCCTGTCCCTCACACTGTTCTCCAATGGAAGCAAAAAAGTCATTAAAAATATTTGCTATTTGTGTAGGTTCAGTTTCTAACATGTCATTGACTCTTAATTTGATATTATTTTTTTCCAAACGAGGTTGCTTATTTGTGTTTTCATTTATGATGCTCCAAATTGTTTTTGTTTTGTTATTCGATTTAATTATTCTTCTTATATTGGTTAATCGTTTGGACTTTATAATTACCTTTTTTAACATGATTTCATATTTTTTGTAATATGCGTTTAATAAGTGATTATTCGATTTTGTTAGGAATGCTTTTAATAGCCTTTTATTTTTACATGAGGTTTTAATGCCCGCTGTGAGCCAATATTTTTTCAAAATTGTTTTAATCTTAATTTTTTTAATTGGGATGTATTTGTTAAGAATGCTTAAAAGTATATTCTGAAATGACTTATAGTTATTGTTCATGTCTTTGTCGTGAGTTATTATATCAAACCAATTTATATTTTTAAGGACTGATTTAAAAAGTTCCATATTTTGACTATTGTAAAGCCTTTTTTTTATTTGCCATGTGGGCTGTTGTATGTATGTGTGAATTTTTAAATTAATTATGGGTGCGAGGTGATTAGTAAAGCCAAAATCTTCTACTGTTGTCAGCAAGTTGTCGTTGAAGTTTGTGAAAATAAGGTCAAGGCATGTTAAAGAGGTTTTTGTTATATGGGTGGGCTGTTTGATGTGTTGTGTTAATTTGTAGTGAGACATTTGTTCAAGAAGTTTTATGGTTTTTGGACTGGCTTCAAGAATATTTGTGTTAAAAAATTAATAAAGCGACTGTCAGCTTCCCACGAGAAGAAAGTGAAGCAGCTTCTCACACATGAGGAACTTGGTGACAGGAAGCCATCGCAATTTTTGCGACACCTGCAAGACCTGGCTGGACCCTCTGTGCCCGACGAATTCCTGCGCTCAATTTGGAGTAATCGCTTGCCGCACAACATCCAGACTGTGCTGGCATCCCAGCCCACGCACTCCTTGGAACAGCTGGCAGACCTGGCAGACAGGATACAAGAGCTGACTTCGCCCTACAACGTCGCAGCAGCATCGTCGAGCAGAAGCCACGCATCGCAGCAGTCTGACGAAATCGCCGAGCTGAAGAAGATGGTGCAGCACCTCACCCTCAAACTCGAGGAACATACCCGCGGTGCCTGCTGCTCCGTCGACCGCTCCAGGTCGCACTACCGTCGACGCTCAACATCGCGCCAGAGGAGCCGGTCCAACTCCAGCTACAGGAATAACCCCCTGTGCTTCTACCACGCCAAGTACGGGGCCAAAGCTCGCTGGTGCCGGAAACCCTGCGATTTCTCCAAGCAGGGAAACGCCGACGGCGGTCGGTAATGGCGACAAACGACTGCCCTTCTTCCTCAGGTCGCCTGTTCGTCACGGACCGCAGCACGCAGACCCAGTTCCTGGTGGACACCGGCAGCGACCTGTGCGTCTACCCCCGTGCTGCACTCCGAGAGCACCGTGCCAAGACGAATTACCAACTGGCTGCAGCCAACGGGACCACGATTGATACCTACGGTTTTATTAACCTTAATATTAATTTAGGCTTAAGACGTAGTTTTTGCTGGCGATTCATGGTTGCTGATGTTACAAAAGCCATTATAGGGGTTGACTTTCTTAGCCATTTTAATGTAATCGTAGACTGCCGCAACCAGCGCTTAATTGATGGTACGACCACGCTTTGCTCAAGTGCTTCTATCGCTTACTCTAACGTAGCTTCCGTAAAGATCTTATCCGGCGACTCGAGATTCCACAAAATTCTGAATCAATACCCGAACATTACACGCCCTTCAGGCAAACTAACGGTTCCAAAGCACGACACTGTCCACTACATCAGAACCACCCCAGGCCCTCCTGTTTCTTGCACGCCTCGGAGACTAGCGCCCGACAAATTAAAAATTGCTAAGGCTGAATTTGAGCTTATGCTTAGTAATGGCACTGCACGTCCTTCCCAAAGCCCGTGGGCATCCCCACTCCATTTAGCTCCTAAGAAGGACAATAGCTGGCGCCCTTGTGGCGATTATCGCATGCTGAACGCACGAACCATCCCGGACCGTTACCCGATAAGGCACATCCAAGATTTTTCCCACAGCATCTTCGGCTGCAAGGTTTTCTCCACTATAGACCTGGTGAAGGCCTACAATTATCTGCCCGTTTTCGAGGAAGACATTCCGAAAACGGCCATTACCACACCCTTCGGACTGTTCGAGTTCCCAGTGATGACGTTTGGACTCCGAAACGCAGGCCAAACGTTCCAAAGGTTTGTAGATGAGATGACGAGAGGTCTCGACTTCGTTTACCCTTACATCGACGATTTTTTGGTTTTCTCAGCAGACGAGGCGCAGCACGAGGAACACCTGCATCAACTTTTCGCCCGCATGGCAAAGTATGACGTACTCGTCAACACTTCGAAATGCGTCTTCGGCGTGAACGAAGTCGACTTCCTCGGGTATCGCATCTCACCCACAGGTACCAAACCTTTACCATCTAAGGTTCAGGCCATACAGGAATACCCCACCCCCACTACCGTCAGACAGTTAATACGTTTCCTGGGGATGGTTAATTTTTACCGGCGCTTTGTACCCAACGCCGCTAAAATCCAGGCCCCCTTAAATTCCTTGCTGGTAGGTTCCCTAAAAGCCACCCACCCAGTCAACCTGACTGGTGAAACCCTGCTGGCGTTCGAACAATGCAAAGCTAGCCTCTGCGATGCTGCATTACTCGCACACCCAGACTCTAATGCTGAACTCGCTCTGGTAACAGACGCGTCCGATTTGGCACTGGGTGCAGTTTTGCAGCAACGCATCCATGGGGACTGGCAACCGCTTGCGTTCTTCTCGCGCAAGCTGAACTCCGCACAGCTTAAATACTCCCCATATGACCGTGAACTCCTAGCCATCTACGAAAGCATTAAACACTTTCGTCATATGCTAGAGGCTAGGCACTTCATTGTTTTCACGGATCATAAACCGCTTTGTTTCGCCTTCAGCGAAAGAAAGGCCAACTGCTCACCACGACAGCACCGTCACCTGGACTACATCTCGCAGTTCACGACCGACATTAGGCATATTGCAGGGAAAGACAACGTTTTCGCTGACCCTCTGTCGCGTGTCGATGAAATGCAGATGCCAGTCGACTTAGACCTGCTGGCTTCGTCACAAGCTTCCGACCCGGAGCTTACCCGTCTTCTGGCAGAGGAATCATCGCTCCGCCTTAAAAAGATGATTACTCCCAACTCTCACACAGAGCTTTATTGTGACGTAAGCACTACTTCGCCCAGGCCTTTCATCCCTAAACCTATGCGTAGACAGGTTTTTGACAGCCTGCATAGCCTTAGCCACCCTGGCGCAAACGCAACGGCCAAGTTAGTTGCCGAACGTTTCGTCTGGCCTGGTGTGCGCAAGGACTGCCGCGAATGGTCTCGCCACTGTCTCGCATGTCAACGGGCCAAGGTGCATCGACATGTGTCGTCGCCTTTAGGCACCTTTGACCTCCCTCGCGCCCGTTTTGCATTCATACATGTGGACATAGTAGGTCCTTTGCCCATTTCACAGGGCTATCGCTACTGCCTGACTTCGGTGGATCGTTTCACCCGCTGGCCGGAAGTTACTCCGATGGCAGACATCACTGCCAAAACGGTTGGAAAGGCGCTAATATCCTGGATATCCAGATTTGGATGTCCAACGGATATTGTCACCGATCGCGGTCGACAGTTCGAATCGTCACTTTTCCAGTACCTTGGAAAAGTGATCGGATTTAAACACCGTCGCACGACCGCGTATCACCCAGCCTGTAACGGCCTGGTGGAACGATTCCACCGACAACTAAAGGCAGCAATAATGTGCCATGCTGACTCAGACTGGGTAAGTTCATTACCCCTAGTCTTGTTAGGCATTAGAAGCGCATTTAAAGACGATCTGCAATCATCTTCAGCAGAATTGGTGTATGGCGAGCCACTTCGCTTACCTGGTGAATTCTTTCATACTACCGATCCTGAGTCTACTGACATATCCGACTTCACCACCCGCCTACACCAACATACACATAGATTGCAACCCGCGCCAGCTGCGCGACATAACAAGGGTAAAATATTTATTTACAAGGAGCTTAACTCCTCAACCCATGTCTTCCTAAGGGACGATTTCCTGCGTGGTTCGTTACAGCCACCTTACTCTGGACCGTACAAAGTCCTGGAACGTGGTAACAAAACCTTTAAAATCCTGGTCAAAGGGAAAAGCGTTACAGTATCGATAGACCGTCTCAAACCAGCCTACATACTGACCGACCCAAATCCGACGTCCACATCTACGTCCACGCCTACTTCCACCACGTCCACGCCCACGTCCACACCGACTTCCACTCCCGCAACCTATCCCGCCCCCGATTCCCATTCGAGATCCGTTCCTGATCCTGTCCCTGGTGCGCAAAAAGCCTCAGCTCAGGAGGATAAAAGAACTCGCGCGGGGCGCAAGGTTCGATTCCCGGATTATTATCGTCCGTAGTGACGGCCTCTGGGGGGGAGTGATGTAGCGGATATTCTATTTATATGAACTATTTAATATATTTTATTTACTACATTATTTATTTCAATATAATATATCATTACTTACCGTATAATTATATTGTATAATTACATAATCTAGAATATCTATTTACGCTACTTTGTATTAGTAATTCTAATTTGTTACAATCATATAATTATTTATTTAAATACTTTCTATGTAATTAAATATTACTTATTTATTATACCTTTCTTATCTAATATATTTACTTATTTATATTATCCTATTAATAATTATCTAAGTAAATTACACGTAAACTAATATGTATTATATTCGTGCATTGGAAACGTAGCCGCGCAGCAAAGCCGGGAACAAAGAAACTCGGACTGCGCATGCGCAGCCCGAGTCGACGCGTCCTGAGACCTCTGCGCCGGCGCCGCTGCCCGCTGAGACCAGTCAGCCGTCAGCATTTGTCCGCGAAGCTCACGTCGCTGGCTAAGCCAGATTTGTATCGCGAAAGCCGTTTTCATACGTTTTATTGTGTTTCTCCTGTATTGTGTAATTGTGATCTTTGACTATCCTCTCTGTGCTCCTTCTATTATATAGTAAACTCTTTCTTTTGTATTAGTGTAAAATAACTTCTGTGTCTTTGTGCTAATAAACTGTTGCTTGTTATCGTACTTGGAGTTACTTCATTGAATACAACCCCATACAAGTAAGGACAATAATTTACTATATCCTAAAAGAAAACAAAAATATGATAAACAATTTACATATAAAAGTAAGACCCAAAAAATTAAGAATCTTGTCTGAGGACATAAAATATACTTTACCGAAAACCAATCATTTATACGGTCAAAGAATGTTAGAGTTCATGCTTCTAAACCTTCTAAATAAATTGCCAAGTCAGGTATTCAAAGTGTATGTTACAAGCGCAAAAGTGATGCAAAAATTTAAAGAATACTTCTACCAATCCAAAATGTAATCGGTGTGCCTACTATAAGAATAATCTTGTTTAATTTAATTATTTTTAATATTAAACTGTATAAATGTGCGGCCCGCTGTCACACATAAGCGACAAGCTTACGTGACAGCTACATAGTTTTTTATATAATGTAAAATTGTTATCTTGGATAAAGAAATTAAAAAATTAAAAATATATATATACGACATCAACCCGGTGTAGGAACAAACTACCTTCGCAGCCTTCGAAGAAGAGGACCAACATCTCGTCGTCGTCATCGTCTCCATCACTCTCCACCCACCAGCAGCGAGTACAACACGCCAGCCGCCGCCAGCACACTCCGGGCTACCTTGGTGGACCACTACGCTTGTAGCGCTGCAAGCCTGGTCTGCCACCCCCCCAGCCTCCACCTGCAACTCGGCACAGGACCCTTGCACTTCGGCCGGTCGCAAGCAGAGCATTCTACTCTCCTGCCCGAAGCAGCCGCCAGCCACCCTGATTAACTGGGGCCATTGAGTACTCCTGGACGCACTGAGGCACTCCGACTCACTGAAGCTTGTCCCGACTCACTGGGACCATTCCCCCGACATTGTCGAGGACAGCACCGCATGCAGTTCCGACTCACCGCGAACCAACCATGCGGCATTCTCATCCGGTTCCAACTCACTGAAACCCCACTGGCACACTGGCAAGCATCTCAAGACGCAAGACCGTTGACGGACCATGACCATATCGACCTCCGGTCTCGAAGGGGAGTGGTGTAGCGACATCTAGTATTGCTTCATAGTAACGACGACGATGACGACACAATGGATCCTACAACGCGCTATCAACTAATTTAATAGCAGCGAATATATATACGGCATCCCGACATCAACCGTCGGGCCGTGGGCCGCGGCCTGCCATCCCTTTTCTTGGGAGTAGGAACAAACATCCGTTCCTACACTTACTTGCATGGGCGCCGGCAACGAATATCTACTGAGACGGAATTCTCCAATTGTTGCGTTGTTAAAACCGGTGTACTGCAAGGTGGTGTGTTGTCTCCTCTCCTGTTTGCTCTGTTCATCAACTCGATTACTCTCAATATATCTTATTCTTACCATCTGTATGCGGACGATCTTCAAATTTATACACAAGATAGATAAATAATCTGTCTCTTCTAATAAATTCACATCCTAATGCTACGTTTCTCATAGCTGGGGATTTCAACTTGTGCAATATTCAATGGGTAAATGATGGAAGGATACTGAAACCCTCTAATATAAGTGGAGAGCATCAAGTTGACTTCTTCGATACTCTCAATGAATGCAATCTGAATCAATTCAATTTATGTCATAACATTAATAAAAGAATAATAGATTTGGTATTGAGCAACGACTATCCTACTGTGACTACATGTATCGACCCCTTAGTACCTGAAGATGCTCACCACAAATCACTTATTATTACTTTAAATTCTATCAAAATTAAATCTTTGAGAGCAAACACAAGAAAAAAGTTCAATTATCATCTCGGAGACTATGTTAACATAGAATCTGAATTAGGCAAAATTGATTGGGCTACCCGTTTGTCAGAAGGCCCTTTTGAGGATGCGGTTAATTATTTCTATGACTGTATTTATAAAATAAGAGAAAAGTATATTCCTGCTAAGTTAGTTAGATCTAATAGATTCCCCCCTTGGTATAACTCATGTTTAAAAAAAGTTCTGAAAGAGAAACATAAATACCATACTAAATATCGCACTTATGGTAATACTGCTGATTATGCCACCTTTTCTTTATTGCGAAAAAGGGTCAAAATATTAGAAAGGGAATGCTACTTAAAATATATCGATAATGTTCAAAAATCAATTATAAAAAACCCTAAGCATTTTTGGTCGTTTATTAAATCTACTAAAAATAACACTAACTCACTACCAGCTACTTTGTATAAAACGATGCAAGTTACGCGAATTCGCTAAACTCATTAGTTATTTAATTTCCGCATGTCCAACAATAACTTATTCGTGGTTATATACAAAAAAGCTTGAACAAAATAAATATAATTGTTTATTAAAAAAAAAATCCAAACTACGATCAGACAATTGATATCTTAATTACCCTACATGAAGAATTATATTGGTGGTTAGGAAACATAGATATAGGCCATTCATCACTCAAACCGAACAACTTTGTTTTAGAATTTTTTTTCTGATGCCTCCTCTCCGGGATGGGGAGCGTATTGTGATACAGTTAGATGTTGTGGATATAGGAAAGACAACGAAACTTCTTGTCATATAAACGAGTTGGAACTAAAAGCAGCCTTTCTAGCTCTGAAATTTTTCACCAAAGAATTATCTAATTGTGACATCTTATTAACAGAATGGGCAGTATTCAATATGATCACCTAGATTATATATCTAGAAGTATGTGGAAATGGTGCGAAGAACGTAGAATAATCTTATTCGCTTCTTACATCAATACTAAAGATAATTGTGAGGCAGATTCATTATCTCGAAAACAGTTCGAGGATACAGAGTGGGAATTAAATCAAATTGCATTTAATGAAATAGTTCGCAACTTTGGTATGCCAGTATTGATTTGTTTGCAAGCAGATGTAATACTAAGTGTAAACAATATGTTTCGTGAAGAAATGATCCCGAAGCATGTGCTGTTGATGCCTTTACACTGCCATGGACCAATATGTTATTTTACGCCTTTCCATCATTCTCGCTTATAGTAAAATTAATGCAGAAAATCATTTGTCATAAGGCAGAGGGTATTGTTGTGGTGCCATATTGGCCAAGTCAACCTTGGTTTCCTATGTTTAAAAAGTTGTCTGTTTCAATTTTTTTGTATTTTGGACCAGATATTGACCTTCTAACATCTCCTTTCAGTAGATTGTAGATTGTGTACACAAGAATCTACGCCTTGTTGCCGCGAAATTATCAGGCAAGCATTACTTAGGAAATATTTATCGAATAGGTCAGTAGATATTATGCTAGCTTCGCTTGCAAATAATACTTACAAACAGTACGATGTTTGCATAAAATCTTGGACAATTTACTGTAGATTACATAATTATGATTATTTTAATGCTTCTATTCCAATTGTAATACATTTTTTAACCGATATTTTTGATAAAGGCGCTAAATACGGGACCATCAATTCTTACCGCTCTGCCTTATCTCTTTTGTTAGGTAATAGCTTAAATGATGATCGAGTCAAACGTTTCATGAAGGGTGTTTACAAGTTGAGGCCCGCCAATCCAAAATATAATACTTCTTGGGACCCAAACATAGTGTTAAATTGTTTGGCCACTCAATGGCCAAATAAAAGCCTTAGTTTAGAAGATTTCTCTAAGAAACGCTGACTCTGCTAGGTTTGGTGACAGCGCAAAGAGTACAAACATTTTCTCTCATTAAAATAAATAATATAACTCAAAACAGAACAGAAATCTTAGATAAAATACCTGACTTAGTAAAAACTTCAAAACCAAACTCCTTTCAACCCCTTCTAAGGCTACCATTTTTTCATACAAATCCTGCAATATGCCCTGCCAGATGCATTTTAGATTATATAAAGAAAACGAGTGGTTTACGTAGTTATGACACTTTATTTATTAGCCACAAAACACCTCACTTAAAAGTTTGTCTCAAACTTTGAGTCACTGTATCAAATATACTTTACAACGCAGTGGCGTGGACACATCAGTGTTTAGCGCGCACAGCACGCGCCATGCGGCCACTTCCACTGCTAGCAGTGTCGGTGTCAATATTGATGTCATACGGAAAACCGCAAGATCGAGTAATACATCCTCAGTATTTGCCAAATTCTACAACAAAGAAATTGTATCGGATGCCAATCAATTTGCAACTAGTATCTTATGTAACTCCTTAGAATAAATAGATGTATATTTGTGATTTATTACTGTTGGTTATACTCTAACAATACAGTTTTACTTATACCTATACTGCAAAAATAATTCACATTAAAATACTTAGAACATCCTACAACATGTTAACATTAAATCGCAAAGAATTAAGCCGTGAAACATAATTAAGGATCAAACGAACTTACCAAGTGAAGTTCGATCACAATTATGTGAACAGCTTAATTCGAAGCGATTGATATAAACCCGCCCAAACAGTATTCCTTTAAAGTAATATCACCCACCCATAATTAATGTGAATTATTTTTATGGGTACTACCATGGAACTTTAGCTCTAAACAAAATGATTATTGAGGAGGGATGATGAGAGAAAGTAAGTGGAGAGGAGTTCAAGAGCGGGGACCAGGGTTGCCAAATAAAAAAAAAAAAAAAAAACGTGTCTCTGAAAACCGTGCAAGGCTGACGCTTGGAAGTACTACTACAACATGTTAACATTAAATCGCTTCGAATTAAGCCGTTCACATAATTGTGATCGAACTTCACTTGGTAAGTTCGTTTGATCCTTAATTAAAATTCTGACTTCACCAAGATATTTACTTGCATGTGTTAGCACATACATGTTTCGTCCTTATAGGGCAATTAGATTACACCCTGTATATTCGCTGCTATTAAATTAGTTGATAGCGCGTTGTAGGATCCATTGTGTCGTCATCGTCGTCGTTACTATGAAGCGATACTAGATGTCGCTACACCACTCCCCTCCGAGACCGGAGGTCGATATGGTCATGGTCCGTCAACGGTCTTGCGTCTTGAGATGCTTGCCAGTGTGCCAGTGGGGTTTCAGTGAGTTGGAACTGGATGAGAATGCCGCATGGTTGGTTCGCGGTGAGTCGGAACTGCATGCGGTGCTGTCCTCGACAATGTCGGGGGAATGGTCCCAGTGAGTCGGGACAAGCTTCAGTGAGTCGGAGTGCCTCAGTGCGTCCAGGAGTACTCAATGGCCCCAGTTAATCAGGGTGGCTGGCGGCTGCTTCGGGCAGGTGAGTAGAATGCTCTGCTTGCGACCGGCCGAAGTGCAAGGGTCCTGTGCCGAGTTGCAGGTGGAGGCTGGGGGGGTGGCAGACCAGGCTTGCAGCGCTACAAGCGTAGTGGTCCACCAAGGTAGCCCGGAGTGTGCTGGCGGCGGCTGGCGTGTTGTACTCGCTGCTGGTGGGTGGAGAGTGATGGAGACGATGACGACGACGAGATGTTGGTCCTCTTCTTCGAAGGCTGCGAAGGTAGTTCAGCTCGGGGTCACCACTGTAGGAACGGTTGTTTGTTCCTACACCGGGTTGATGTCGTATATATATATTTTTTTTAATTTTTTAATTTATTTATCCAAGATAACAATTTTACATTATATAAAAAACTATGTAGCTGTCACGTAAGCTTGTCGCTTATGTGTGACAGCGGGCCGCACATTTATACAGTTTAATATTTAATATTAAAAATAATTAAATTAAACAAGATTATTCTTATAGTAGGCACACCGTAGGTGTAATGACTATGTAAACTACGATAGGTTAGGTTTGGGTCAGGTTAGGTTAGGTTAGGTTAGGTTACTCACTTGCTGGGACTTTTCAACGCTTTCCTTGAGCAGGGAATATTTCCCCGAAAATGGAAAACTGGCTGACTTGTTTTGTTAAAAAAGGAAGGCAGGCCACCTGAGTCTCCATCTGCGTACCGACCTGTGGTGTTATTGGACGAGTCGGGCAAGCTTCTAGAGCGCGTCATCGCTAACCGACTCACCAGGCATTTGACGGAAAATGGTCGTGATCTGGCGTTTAACCAATTTTGATTTCGAAGGGGACGCTCTACTATCCATGCCATTTTAAGAGTGAAATCCTTGGCAGAAGAAGCGGTATCGCAGGGTGAGCTTGTCTTGGCAGTTTCACTGGACATAGCCAACGCCTTCAACACCCTGCCCTGGAGTTGTATCAAGGAGGCACTTCGGTATCACCAAGTACCCCTATACCTTCAGCGCTTACTGAGTTCGTATTTGTCAGACAGATACGTCTCTTACCCTGAAAGAGAACAATAATGGAGGCAGTGTGAAATGTCATGTGGTGTCCCACAGGGGTCGGTTCTTGGCCCTCTTCTGTGGAACATCGGATATGACTGGGTGTTGCGTGGCACTAACCTCAGGGGAATCCACGTGACATGCTACGCTGACGACACGTTGGTGACGGCTCGCGGAAAATCATTCCGCGAGACCGCTCGTCTTGCGACTGCAGGAGGGGTGGCACAAGTAGTCACCCGAATCCGAAGATTGGGTCTCGCTCGAGGTGGCTCTAAATAAGTCCGAGGCTGTGTGTTTTCACGGTCCTCGCAAGGCACCTCCTGTTGGATCCCACATAATTGTGAGTGGTGTCCAAATTGACGTAAAACCCTACCTAAGGTACCTCGGACTAATCTTGGACAGCCGATGGTCATTGGACAGCCGATTAACATCCTTGCTCCAAAACTTTGTCGCGCTGCAGCTGCTCTAAGCAGCCTACTTCCAAATATTGGAGGACCAAGTATATCCTGCAGAAAATTATATACTGGTATTGTGCGCTCTATGGCGCTTTATGGATCCCCAGTATGGGCTAATACCCTAAAAAGAGAGACGATTGCCCTGCTGCGGTCACCTCAGAGAATGATGGCGGTCAGAGTCATCAGAGCGTATCGCACGGTATCATATGAGGTGGCCTGTATGCTTGCCCCCACCTTGGGATTTGGAGGCTGAAGTTCTAGCTTCAATTCACTTCTGGCGAGAGGAGGAAATTGTGCGTGGCCAAATGCCAGCGCCTAGAGAATTGGAGGATAGAAGAAGTGAATTGCGGCTAGAAATGATTGATATTTGAAAGGGAAGGTTAGAAAGACCGAGCGCTGGTGTGACAACCGTAGAAGCAGTTCGTCCAATGCTGGAGCAGTGGGTTGTCAGAAAACACGGTTCTTTAACATTCCGGTTATCGCAAATGCTGACAGGGCATGGATGTTTTGGCAAATACTTGCACCGAATTGGGAGGGAGGCAAACTCTGAATGTCATCACTGCGACAACCACTGCGAAGACACAGTCCACCACACGTTTGAAGAGTGCCCAGCATGGGCCAGACAACGCAGTTGTCTTTGCGCAGAAGTGGGTGACGATCTCTCCCTTCAATCCATTGTCAAGTCAATGGCCGAAAGCGACAGAGCGTGGAAAGCGGTCATGTCCTTCTGCGAGGAAGTCCTCCTTGCCAAGGAATCAGCGGAACGGGACAGGGAAGACACGACGTCCGACCCAATCCGCAGAAGAAGAGCAGGGCGAAGGAGAAGGGCATATGCTGCCAGCTATCCTGCCCCATGAATACTACAAGCCTATGCGTTGGACTCTGGGGGTGAGTCTAACGCTTCAAGCAGGCTTGAGATGAAGGTGACGTACGTGTGTTCTGTGCGTCACTGGAACAAAATAAACTGGAACAAAATAAAAAAAAAATGACAAAATAAAATCAATTTAAGTAATACAAATTTTCAAAATGACTATGTAAACTACGATAGGTTAGGCTTGGGTCAGGTTAGGTTAGGTTAGGTTAGGTTTTTGGTTGCTCTTCTCTGCAAATAACTTTTTTATTTTCAAGCCGATTGCGGAGTTCGACCCCTCTGAAGGAAGGTATCGACGAGACCTGCACGAATAAACAATAAAAACGCTGAGTTACTGTACTAAATTTTGAAGTTTTCGACCAAAACCCCAGTTTTCTATAGAAAAATTAGCAATATACGATTTGGATGCACCAAAAACGATATAATTTTGCTAAGCAGGTAGCTGATTGAGGTGTCAGAAGGAGCGCCTCAATGCGTTTGACAAAATAAAATCAATTTAAGTAATACAAATTTTCAAAATGACTATGTAAACTACGATAGGTAAGGTTTGGGTCAGGTTAGGTTAGGTTAGGTTAGGTTAGGTTAGGTTAGCGTTTTGTTGCAAATAACTTTTTATTTTCAAGCCGATTGCGGAGTTCGACCCCTCTGAAGGAAGGTATCAACGAGATCTACACGAATAAACAATAAAAACGCTGAGTTACTGTACTAAATTTTGAAGTTTTCGACCAAAACCCCAGTTTTCTATAGAAAAATTAGCAATATACGATTTGGATGCACCAAAAACGATATAATTTTGCTAAGCAGGTAGCTGATTGAGGTGTCAGAAGGAGCGCCTCAATGCGTTTGACAAAATAAAATCAATTTAAGTAATACAAATTTTCAAAATGACTATGTAAACTACGATAGGTAAGGTTTGGGTCAGGTTAGGTTAGGTTAGGTTAGGTTAGGTTAGGTTAGCGTTTTGTTGCAAATAACTTTTTATTTTCAAGCCGATTGCAGAGTTCGACCCCTCTGAAGGAAGGTATCGACGAGATCTGCACGAATAAACAATAAAAACGCTGAGTTACTGTACTAAATTTTGAAGTTTTCGACCAAAACCCCAGTTTTCTATAGAAAAATTAGCAATATACGATTTGGATGCACCAAAAACGATATAATTTTGCTAAGCAGGTAGCTGATTGAGGTGTCAGAAGGAGCGCCTCAATGCGTTTGACAAAATAAAATCAATTTAAGTAATACAAATTTTCAAAATGACTATGTAAACTACGATAGGTTAGGTTTGGGTCAGGTTAGGTTAGGTTAGGTTAGCGTT